>OX411306.1:108331942-109601755 GCA_948150685.1 Rhaphigaster nebulosa | reverse complement strand
ATTGATAACGAGTTAAGCTGATGATTCTAATTTAAAAAATGGTTAGGTTGGCCTAACCTTCTGACAATCATAATCCCATATCATCCTATAGTTATCTAGAAGTTGTTTTATCTATTCAAAATGGAAATGACTTAAAAAGAATTATAAAAGAATTATTTATAATAATTAATTATTGATAGATTGAATTAAGATTACTATAAATTCTACGCCCTCCAAAAAAAAAAAAATAATAAAATACCAAACAAATTTTATTGTTACATTATAAACATTGAGACGTTTCGGCATTTTTGGTTTTGACACTTAATAAGAATTGTTAGAAATTTTATTAATAACAAAAATTTTCTTTAGATTTATAGTGGTCCTATTTTAATCTATTATTAAATAATTGTTTGAGAAAACACATTGGAACATCAATTTTATATTCATTTCAATGTATAATGAGTGAAAATGAAGTTGAAAGAACACTTTTTATTTTAATGCGACAGAAGTACATAGACCAAGAGTATACAGTAACATGAATGAGGATGACAGGAGACAAACCAAGAAGCCGACAAAGATATCGTTAACGAGGTATACCTTCAGCCCTAAGTGCTGCTATAAAAATATAATTAATTCAGAGAGGCTCCTAATTGCAGGCTTCCATCGCTCCCTCTTCTTCTGCTTCTTCTTGTAGCTGCCTTGTCCCTTACTCATCACATTGTGCTTAACCGCTGGCACCAGGTGATTTTAGGGAGATAAACATTTTTCAGCATGAATACATTTTTTTTTTCTTTTTATAAAGGAACAAATTTATTTTTAAGTACTACATTCGTATTTATAATAGTAGAACACAATTGAACAAAATTAATATTTTATTTATTTAATAAACAAGGAATTAACTAATCACAGACATTTCTAAATACTGGATAGGCGTGTTTTAGACTTAAAAAAAAAAACTGGCCTAAATTGGAATTATTTAAATTTAAGCGAAGCCTCAAAATATATTCTTTAGGAGGTGAACGTAAACTTAAATATTTCAGCAGATTCGCTGGTTCTCTTCAACCCGAAAACAGAGCTGATTTTACAAATAAAAATTTTAAAAATATATAAAATTACTTTCTTGCCTATATACGAGCTCTAAGTCCTACACTTTACACAGAAAACCTGTACAAAGGCTCTTACCCGTCTGATTAGTGTTCGTATAACTGTGTGGTAATTGGGAAACAGTAGATAAGTTGAAATCAGTAATTTTTAGATCACAACACTTTAAATCTCCAGTTCATAGCCAAAATTCTATAATTTGGTTTACTTTTTCAATGATTCCTAAAATATGCATTATTTCTTCCAATCATACCTTAATTTTAACTGGGAAAATTTAATGTTGATCAGTTTAAATATTGATTTGCATATTATAATTATTTTTTTTCAGTTTGTTCTTTCCTCTACTCCAGAGGCATCTCGAAATTGTCAATATATTGAATAATAATAATTTATCTTCTTTAGGAATAGGAATAGAGTGACGAGTTTCTCTTTAAACTAATAAAATTTCTCGATAGTGCTAATATAAGTCGAATTGGAGACACTCTTTTAACAAGTGTTTGAGCCGTATTGTTGCAATTTTGGCACGTGAGTGCTTCGAGGCCTCTGAGAAGGTAATTATGTGTAGATTGGCAGCACACAATTCGAACTCCGCTTAATATAATTTCCTCCTTTCTTGATCTTCATGTGCTTGAGGCATATTTGTTACACTTCAGCATTATTTCTTATAGTTTGGATGGTTTTACATCCCATCACTTACCTTGTTTTTAAAATATTTTTTTTTACTTAGTCCTCTAACGTGACATCCTTTATTGCAGTTATTCCACTCACTTCTCCCTTTCTAGCCAAATGGACTGCTGGGTCTGCTTCCCTTAGTAGGCTAAGAGATATCGATGGCTACCAAAACGTCCCTGGATGGAATCGAAAATTCTCATTTTCCAGAAAGAACAAAACATGATTTGTACACGCCTATTCAAACGGAACTGTGAATATAAAAACTCTTTGAGTAATGATTTTATATTTTTAGATCCAGTGTGGTAGTCAAGAGATTATAGAGTTATCTAATCGATAAAATTCTTACGAAATCTATAATCAAACAAATTGTGCTCTCAGCAGACCGCTTGTGTCGTTTTTTGCTTATTTACTGATAATATTCTATGTGTGATATAGGAATTCAGAAGACTCGCATTATAGAAAAAAATAATGTTAGTAAGTTAACAAATTAGCTTTAATGAACGTTTCCAAATGAAATTGAAATATTATTTTTAAAAAAGTATACATAAATACAAACATACATATGAATATTTTCTTTAAGACATTTTTCGCACGGAAACAAATCTCACATCACTAAGATCTTATTTTTTTTTAACACCAATAAATGATAACGGAAAATATTTTATGAGCGGATTAAATTTATAATTAATAATGAATTAAAATGCAATATTGTTGTAGTCTTGCATTCTAGAAAGTTAATTCATTTGATTGATTTATATTCAATGATTAGTGAGATAAAATAGAAATATTCAACATTTAAAATGATACTGTTGCTAGAACTTGTTTTTAAGAAGAAAGATCAGAGGAAAATTAATAGTTATTTACAAAATCGGTGAAAGGAGGTTTCCATTAGTGATGGACAAAACTGCTCTTTCCAGAGATCGAATCAGAATGATTAGCTCATCGCAAAGAGCTCAACTCTGTTATATCACTGAGTAGAGGAAGCTAAAGATCAAAAGATTTTTATTAATAAAAAGATCTACTCATAGATTATTCACTACAAATTGAACGACCATAGTGATTAAGAATATAGCAAAACATAGTAAAAAGCCCAAAAATGAATTTTATACTTTCAAAACTGCATTCCTTGCAGATAAATCGGATTCTGTTGCATATCTTTATTTAAGTATGATTAATTAGTTCCTTAACTATTAAATATTTTGTTTTAATTTATTTTACTATTATTATTACTCTGTAAGTTATTTTTATACTTTTAGTAATGTTTTGAAGCCAGTTTTATATGTTTCCAAAACGGTCAAGAATTTTAGCCACGTTTCCTTACCTTCTATACAATTATGCGACTAGGGGATCACGTAATTCACCTCAAAAGAGTTAGGTTCCTAGATCACTCAATAAAATTTTTATGATTATGTTGGAGATTGTTTCTCATTACTAATACCATTGGTTACCATCACGATTATCTAATTAGACGTTGCTACAGCGATATGAATATTTGCTTTAAATTAAAATAATCCGAATTACTTACTGTTGAAGAGTAAATCTTTGCAAGTAACATTAGCTCTAATGTAAGTTAATTGGGATATTGATATATGTGACGTTCAAGTCCGTATGGTGGCTTATATAGATTTATGCAGGTGTAATATGTTGCTATTAGTGTAGAACTTAATTTTACACTAAAATATTAAAAACGTAATAACAATAGAACGTTTAACTTTTTCATTACCATTATAGGATGACGACATTATCGTCCATCGCTCTCCTTCAAACTCCCAACGAACACTTATTATTGACGGAATATTGATGAACAGGAGGCGACCTGCACTAACTTGCCTACCAACTTCCTCGGACTCTTTAATTAGGTTATTCCATCTTCCGAGGGAAAAAATGTTGGTCCTGAAGACGGATAGGCTTCCTTGATTTTTAGATAAAATCAAATGCCATTTCTTTGGGCATAACCGTTAGGATCAGATTAATAAATTTATCGGGTGGCTATTTATTTCTTACCTGAAACTTTTATCAAAATATCACCGTAATTGACCTAAAATTTTAGCAACATAATGGGCCTTTTTACTTCCTTGTACGAAGTAAAGGAAGTATTGTATTCGCGAAAATTTTCGATTTTCAGATTTCAACGGAAATATCCATTTTGACCAACATTTTGACTAGTTTCGTCATGGCGTCTGTACGTACATATTTCGCATAACTCCAAAACGGTTAGCCGTAGAAAGTTGAAATTTTGTATTTAGGATTGTTGTAAAATCTAGTTGTGAACCTCCCTTTTTGGTCAATGCTTGATCACCGGAAGTGGTACTTTACTTGAAGGTCATAATTGATTTTTATCAAAAATGGTATTAAAATACTATGCAAAACTTCTCAAATTTAGTATTTATAACTTATATATCGATTTAAATAATATACTAGATTTTGGTCTAAATTGGTCTAAAATACTGTCTTCAAAAAATATATTAAAATATAATGTAAAACATCTCAAATTTGGTAAATAGGACTTTTATATCGATATAAATGTATTTACTAGATTTTGGTTAAGATTCGTGAGCGGAAAAGGGTACTTTACTTGAAGGTCATAATAAGCTTACATCAAAAATTATATTTAAATTAAAAGAGAAATCATATGGTTCGATAATAAAGGTTACAAACGCAATTTGGTTTCCAATCCAATTTAACATTTTTATTACTTGTTTTAAGTGTTAAAATTGAGTCTAAAATACTAGTTTTCCTCCCCATTTGTGAGATCAACAAGTCTTCATCATGAGAATAAGATATTAGTTAAGTGGGTTTTTCCGCTTAAAATGTCGAAACTGTCCATTTCTAATGCTTTATCCAATTGACAGTTTTATTGTTGTCATGGAACATGAAGAAATATCTTGGAAACTAGTTACCTACTAAAGGAAAACGACATATAACAACGGAATGAGACCTCCAGTCACAAGAGTGTGTATTTGTATGTATGTGTGTGTCAATAGACGGATGACGGGACGCCGAGTGTCGTTTTTACTGCAATCTTCGGAAACTAGTAACCGAATTCAGGATCACTTTTTGAGCCACCGATTTATAGTTTAATAGGCGTACAAGGAGTCATGTGCTGCCCACATCAGATATTTTTTTTTTTTTTAGACTGAAACACTATTTTCGCTTTATTATAAGGTAAAACGATGACTTATTGTGGAGTGAACAAAACTGAGCACATGCTCATTCCAAAGAAAAAATTACCAGATGCTCCGATCAGATGTAAATAAAGAGAAGCTACACAATGGAATACTTACAAGTATACGGAGCATGTGCTCTAAATTTGTAAAGGTTTGGCTACTGATTCGGAGTACCAGCTCACCTTTCTCAGTTTTATTCACCTAGAAAGGTGAGAAGGTACTCCGAATCAATAATCAAGCCATATTTTGACTACGTGCTCCAAACACTTAACAAGTATTCCATTGTAAAACTACACTTTATTCACATCTGATCGGAGCATCTGCTGTTTTTAGAAATAAGCATGTGTTCAGTTTTATTTACTTCACCTAATCACTAGGCGCTATATTTCAGCATGTATAAAGTTTCTTCACATTTACTGTTAGATGATAGAGATGTGTCCATGTTTTGGGGACTCCATTGACTCTAGAACCTATGGACAATCATCGATAGATGTATATTATAGCTTGCAATAGAAGGTGGAGTATAGAGAAACCGACAAATCACTATAATTGCTTCGACTGTTGTAGCTAAACATTCTATACGGAAGCCCTACCGTTCAGATTTTTAAAACAATCTGAGATAGGCAGTGGGAACGGCAGCAGAACGAAACAACTCGAAGGGGCTAAACGCAATTCATGGAATGAAATTTCAAGAATTCTTGAGGACGGTTAGAATCCCTAGCAAATCCCGGCCAGCACCCGAAGCCCCTTGAAAGAGTCTCTTTTAATCCCTAACACTCTAGCTGTGCTCAGGATTAGAAATTCGAGATGCTCGCCTTTTTTTACAACAGTTTAATCTCTCTCAAAATAAAGTCTTCAATAGCAAATTAAGTCAAATGATCATTATATAATGCAGGGCATAGTGCAAAAGAAATAATATTGGATTAGGTTATAAATACAGAAGAAACACCTGTTATCCGGAAGATGTTTTCTTCCTTATCATTAAGGTAGCTACTTGGGTTTTTGTTTACAATAAACTTATACGAAAATAAAGAACATATTAATAGAAATTCATACTTTTAATTATATAATTTAAAATGCATTTATAAAAAAAATTAGCATACATTTTTTATTTCAATTTTAAATTTTAAATACATATGACATCTCTACATTTCATAGCTGAAAAGTATGGAAGACCATAAAAATAACAATTCGTGAACTTTATCGATATAGTTATTTCAATCCAAACCCGAACAATTAATTTTAGAAACATGGTTGTCATGGTTCTCTGTATTTAAAGACCTCTCTTCTACATAGAAATAAATAAAATATTTTTTATTTTGTATTGAAAGAGAACGCCTTTTACATATGCCCCATAAACTTAGCTCAAGTCATTTCTCGGAGTCAGATATTATGTCATTTTTTTTTTTAATTGGTACTAAAAAATGATTCATGCTTGCAGCATATTTTTTAATTTACATAAACATGATGTTTAATGAGGTACCGCCTAAATGGTATCAACATAATTTTTTCAAATGTAAGTAACATTAAAAGTTTTTAGAAAAAAAAATGAGAAAAACATTAAAATCTAAATTTAATCACATTAACAAAACATTGTAACGGTATATATATATATATATATATATATATATATATTTTATTATGATTCATTGATGATCTCTGAAAAGCATCGTTTTAAAAACAAACTAAATTTAAAAAAAAAATAATAAGAAGCAAGAAAATACGTAGATGACACGGAACAACGTTTTCACAAGTTTTTCTGTAACAAATTATAATTTAAAATACAATCAACAAAGAAAAAAGGGGACATAAGTGGAAAAATAACTACATCATAACATTTTTAAAAAATAATAAATAAAATAAAAAATTAATTAAAGACAAGAACATGCCAGTTAGTTATAAGAAAATGTGATGTACATACACTTGAGGTAAATAAAGGTTTAGCATATTATATTTACCTTTTATTGTATTTTCGAAAAGGTATCAATGGAATATAAATAAATTTCAAATAAAATTTTTGAAAAATCCAGGGATACAATACGTAGAGATGCATGTAATTTTAAAGGAAAAAATATTACGAAATTAAATTTTATCAGTTACCGAAGACTATAGTATATGATCTAAAAGAAGGATGGAAGGGCTACGAAATATCACAAATTTCTAAGACGGGGGCAGGAACGAAACATCAAACTCAGCTGTTCCGATATTAGTTGTTTGTTCCTGTCACATCTGTTGACATTCCTGGCCCTCCAGATGTTCCCAGATCGCTATATTCCAAAAATATAGGTCAGACCTCAAGAAAGTGAGAATCTTTTCCCGATAAACTCAATATACTGCTTTTACGAATAATCTTTTAAGACATTGGCCATTAAAGATCCGAGTAATATTTTACTTGGAGAATTAGACAATTAATTAATTTACAGCCTCACTAACTCAACCTCCAAACCAAAACGATCAAACGGTCAATAGAACAAAGATTGCTAACAAGATGGCATCAAATGGCAGCATACCAGACAGTATGCATAGGCGGTAGTCATTCAACCAACCCAAAATGAAGCAATTTCAACATTTCACTTAACGTCAAACTACTGTAATTACGTACTATAGACAATTTTCCTACAAAATATTGTTTACTGATAGTAATAATAATCATTATTCCTAACAGTCATATTTTAAACAATGCTAGAGAGGGTACGAAAGACTTGGTCTTGATCTATACAATTTAAAATGGGCTCAAAAAGCAGTTCAAATTGATACTGGAAGGAATATGAAAAAACTTCCGAATAATATAATATCTTATGTCATTTTCTTTTTTTTTCCCCGAAATATAAATGTTACTGTAATCAGAGAATGTAAAAATTTTAGAAAAATCGATCCAAAGATCCTAATTTCATAACGGCTACTATAGTTTCTCTGAATTAAAACAAGACTTAGGGGAAAAAGTTAATTTATTTTATTTTTTGAACAACAGTCTGAGTTTTAAATCAGTAATATGTAATCCATAGCATGTATTATACCACAATAATAAATTATTAATAAGTAATAACATATTACTGTAATAAAACCATAATTAATATTGCAATTATTATTAAAGATTGTTAAAGGTTCGCTTGATGATTAAATGTTAAACAACTTATTTATTTTAGGTGGACGTGTTTATGTTGTACACATTAAGGATAAAGCATTCTAAAAATTGCCACTACAAGAGATCGCACATACACAATTGTAAATGACCGATAATTTTTTTAATATATTGATATACTGATATTTTGTATTGCAAACTTCTTGAAAATTAGTGCTTCATTCAAATTTTGCATTTATAGGTCTGGAAAGGTTTCTAAATTTGAGGATTCTCAAAAGCTTCAGAATAGCACCATCTTAAAACTCAAAATTTAAACTGAATATCATCAACAAACATATTCATATAGAATAATCAGGTTCGACTGGATTGTGGATGGCTCAAAAAAACATGTTACGTCTAAGAGCACATTTGGTGAAATACGTTAGACGAGAAAATCTTTATATTTTTTGTTTATAACCAATTTCTTGTGTTGCTGAGGCAAGTTCTTTTGAAATGAGAAAGTTCTTTTGAAATTATGCCCTAGATATTCTTCATTCTTTTCGAATATTTTTTTCAAGGTATTATAGAGAGGGGAGAGAAGAAACAGAGTTAGCGAAGCACTCAATTTTAAAGATAGCATTTATGAAGAGAACGAGTTAACTATGAAAGGATAATAAGATAACACAAAAAAAAAAGAATATTTTTCTAAACCATAACTCTATAATAAAACTATTCGAATAAAATTTACTAATGCTGTGTGCAAAAGTATTAAATTGACAACACTGATGAGTATTAAAGATTATATAAACAAAATAACACTAATTTACCTTAAACATGATGAGAGTTTGTTTCGGATGCTCCGTCTGAAAAAAAAATAAGTAAATAAAATAAATATGTATAGGGTTTGCGATAAATAAAACAATCATTAAATATAGTGTTTGTTATAGATTAGATAAATGTATAGCTTTGAAATAATTTCAAAAGCCCATCGACCTTTAACGGAAATAGGTGGTTAAGAAATTTATATCATATAGTTTTATTTAAAAATGGTTAACAAGTTTATTGTTTTTAAATAAACAAAATAAACAGTTTGCATATTATTAATTTTTATAACATTCTTAAGATAAAACACGCATTGAAACACAAGTAATATGCTTGCATAAAAATTTCTATGCAAAATATTGTAGTAAATTTATGAGTACGTATTTAAGTTGGATAGAGTTCTTGAACGTTAATTATACGAAGAGCACTTAACGTAATTCAGCAGATGAGACACAGTACTTAGATATAAAAAAGGGGACATAAAAAAAAAAAAAAAAGGTATTCACGGTCATGATAGGCTACCTTGGGCCCTATATTATTTTTATATCAGTGCATTTTAGAGAGTGCAAAATATGGACTTGTTTTACGAGTTTGACGATGTTTCGATTTTCTAAGTACTTTAAAAAATATAACACCCTTTTAAGTCATGAGAGTTACGCATTAAATAAATTTGTCTTGATTTTTCCCAGTTTTTTTGGGTTATTACCAAGTAAAAAATATATATTCTGAATAAATTATTTCAATTTTTTTATAATTGGTTATTAGGTACTTTAACATTGTCCTTCACAAATTCTATGTGAACTTCACACACTTCAGAAACTATCTTTCAAATGCTCTGATAAGGATAGCTCATAGATGAGTATGAGTCCCCAAATGATAAAAATCTCGCTCTTCGCCATCATGAGAACAGATCATATATACATATATGTATATATATATATATATATATATATATATATATATATATATAGATATACACACACATTACATATACCGACTCACCATTTTGTTGTGACTTCGTTATAAAATAAAATTGCTCTTAGTTATATAAGTAATATAACGAATAGTTAGAAACTTGTTATACGAAATTGTTATAAAATAAGTATTTTGTTATATAGTGTGAACCTAGCTTCATACTGCTTCTACTACGAGTAAGGTTTTGTTTGTTTTAATTATATATTTTTACTTTCCCTTACCTATATACGAAGTATATAGTAAGGGGAAGTATTGTGATCGTGAAAATTTTCGAATTCGAGTTTTCAACGGAAATACATGTTTTAAGGTCCCATGAGTCCAAATGACCAAGTCTCGCAAAATGGTATGTGTGTCTGTGTGTATGTGATCAGTCTAGCTCAAAAACGGAAAGCTGTAAGATACTGAAATTACATATTTAAGGTTAGCACATGCATGTGATGTTACAGCACCATTTTCGTCAAAATCGAATAACCGGAAGTGCCACTTTATATAATCGATTTTACACATTTTTACAATTTTCTCAAAAACGGCTCTAACGATTTTGATTAAACTTGCCTAAAGTATTCTTCATAAAGACCTTTAACTTTTCATATATATGGTACATCACCGAGGAATTGCAGGGAAAAAAGTTATGATGAAAAGAATATTTTATTTACGCCTAACTTTAAAAGCGTGCAATTTATTGTAAATCATCTATGCACTTGTATGAAAGATAATTAAATTATCTAAAAATAAATAAAAGAATCATCAAAATCAGACCAGTATTAGCAAAGATACAGCGCATCGGACTAACCGGAATTAGCTATTATATCATATCATGGATTTTACACTTTTTTACATTTTTCTCAAAAACGGCTCTAACGATTTTGATGAAACTTGCCAAAATTATTCTTCATAAAGACTTTTAACTTTTCATTTATGTAGTAAATCACCGAGAAAATGCAGGAAAAAAAGAATATTTTATTTTCGCATGGCTTAAAAAGTATGCAATTTATAGTAAATTATGTACAGAATTATATGAAAGGTTATTAAAATATCTAAAAAAAAAAAATTATCAAAATCGGACAAGTATTAACAACGATACAGTGTATTTTATGAGGAGCATAAAATAGATTGATAACCGAGCGCATCCGAAAGGAGATAGATGCGACCGAACCTCCTCACACCAATCCGCCAATCTGTTGTAAACAATACGCTCTGTAATAAAGTAATTTAAGAATACAAAAACGAAAATTAACTTAATAATTTCTACTGTCACATTATTTAATGGAAAGAAAATGTTTCCATATAAACTTAACCACCAACTTTTAAAATATATTTCCAACTTGACAATGTTAAAATATATAGGTAGTGTACAGAATTGTTGTACTAAAATTGTTTTAAAAACTATTTTATTGTACTTACGTGGGAGAAGAATTGAATGCTGCAGAGTTTATTTCAAGTATTGTTTATGTGAACTCTTTTGGATTATATTAAAAAGATAATTATTATAGGGCGGTGAGGGAAAGTTGTGTGATGCGCGCACCGCACCAGATTTTTTATTTTACACACTTCTTAAACATATTTCATTATTGCCATGGTGATGAGTATCAGGATTTGTTGGAAATTGCACAATGCCAAATTAAAGAAAAGTTCCAATAAGAGTCCAAATAATACATAATTCGAAAGAAATGTACCACAATCATATCATACTAAAATATAACCTGAGAAATAGTAGTTTTTAATTAAATAAGTTAAATAATAGTCTAATACTGTTAAATTTCCATTCTTTAATGCACAATTTGAACTCGGAAGAAAAGGGGCATATTATTTCTAAATATCTTATTTTTCAACCTAAACAGTCCTTAACATATTCTAAAAGAATATAACAGATAGCCATCTCTACTCAATGCTATAACGAATGAATTTGTCTCTAGGCAAAGATTGATGGAAATTGTTAAACGAAACAACAGGGAAGGCCTTTTAATTCATATTGAATATGATGGTGTTCAATAATGAAGGGATGTGCCAATAATCTCTCAGTAGCGTTCCGCTCATAAATGAACTTCGCAGAAACTCCGTTTTAATTATAATGATCATTTATAGCTCATCCTCTAATAAAAAAGTAAATCTCTCGCCTGTAATCCCTAGAGACTTCCATTAAGATAATGTATATTTATACGACCAGGGAATGGAGGCTAACTAAATAGTATATTTAGTTAATTAAGTAATTACCAACAGGTAAAAAGGATTTTCATACTTTTCTTAAAAATTGTTTAATTATCTATTTTACAGAGACCATATATTTAAACCGGAAATTCAAATATAATTTACAAATGAGGAGAAATGAAAATGAAACTAAATCTAAAACTTAAGATTCCATTATTACGATTGGTTCTTATAACACTGTTTCTATACAATTTACACTTATGTTAATTTAGTGAAGAATTTGTTGTTATAAATAATTTAGTTTTAGCTACATAATATACAAATGTATGGAAATTACCAACAAATAAACGATCCTTTTAAAGGGTTACTTTGAATAGAAAAAAAAGGAATAAAAGTGCATGTATTTAAAAAAAAAAAAGATTTTTAATCTATGAAAATTGGTTGCATATAATTTAGATATTATTGTTTTAATTAAACTTGATATTCTTTCTTGTTTGACTTAGAAGCCAGTTAGTATTCCAGCCATTAGGCCATTAGGAAAGAAAAGGAAAAATTTGTTTTTCTCAACTACTTGAAAGTACCAGTTCTCAAAATTAAAAGAGTATTTTATTTCAATGTCATAGGCAATAGTCAATTAAGAACTGCAGTTAAACAAAAACAATGAAAGTAGTTTGGCAAATTTTATCTGAATCGACTGATGAATATTCAAGAGCATAGAGCAGAATGTTCTGAATTCATATTATATTTAATCAATAAATCAGCAGTCAGGTTCTTGCTATAGTCAAGTCTAAATAATTGATTTACTTTCGGAAGGTAACACTACCTACTCGCAAAATAATAGTAAAATATCTGATGTGGACAACACATGACTTCCTTGTACGCCTATTAAACTATAAATCGGTCACTCACAAAGTGATCCTGTATTCGGTTACTAGTTTCCGAAGATTGCAGTATCTCAAAAACGACACTCGGCGTCGCGACATCCATCTATTGATACACACACACAAATGGTGAGGAAAACCAGCATTTAACACTAAATTTTAACACTTAAAACAAGTAATAAAAATGTTTAATTTGATTGGAAACCATATTGCGTTTGTAACCTTTATTACCGAACATATGATTTATGTATTTAATTTAAATATAATTTTTGATGTAAGCTTATTATGACCTTCAAGTAAAGTACCATTTTTGGCTCACCTATTTTAACTAAAATATAGTAAATACATTCATATCGATATAAAAATCCTATTTATCAAATTTGAGATGTGTTACATTATATTTTAATATAATTTCTGATGAAAGTCTAATATGACCTTCAAGTAAAGTACCACTTCCGGTTTTCCAATTTAGACCTTTACTTCGTACAAGGAAGTAAAAAGAATTCAAGATATATAAATATATTTTTTTTTAATAACTTAACATTTTAATTCCATTTAAAATCTTGCATCATCACCAGCCATGAAGGGTCTTGGGTTCAGTACTTAATTAAGACATACTGTTTCTAAGATAAACGTTGAGCAAGGAGGTGATTCGGCCAGAATCGCGCTCAAAACCACCAGCTTTTTCACTGAATTGAGCCTAACCACTTTGTAGAGGCAGGGTGAACCCCAGTAGCGTTCCCGACGCCACAGGGTCGATCCACGGCTGGTAACAGAATAAATAATTAGCTGTTAGAGTCTGACTCGAACCCGGAACCGGGAGAATTCTTATTCATGCTCATGCACAGTGCCTTACTAATGAGCTAATCCGTACTCCGTACACCAAAATTTTTTTTTAATGTCTTAAATGAATTGACGATATTTTCAAACATCGGTATTTCTGCGCCGATATAATTAAGATATTGTTTTTATTAAGTTCAATTCCAACAGGATTTAAATATCAAGAAACAGGTTATCTCCTAGTCCTCCTCCAATTCGTTTAATTTTTTTTTCTTTAATTTTATAAAAATATTAACGATATTTTTAAGATATCGATATCAATATCTTGCTTCCGACATCCTATCCCCAGAACATAGCCACTACAGATAGTACGTTCACACGATCACACCACACAATAAGTATTATTGGTTCTTTGTCTAACCTGCCGTCCTTGTGGAATTTATTTATTTTATATATTTTCTCCTTTTTTTTTTAAAAAGATATATCGATTTTAGATAATCAAATTTAAAAATCGATATTAAGATATATCAAGAAAAAACATATGGGACAAAAATATCGAAATATTTCTAAATACTAGGGATGTGGAGAAATGGCCAAACAAATTATGGTTATTTTTCAGACGTCTGTAAGGGGTGGATTTTTATAGCTAACGTATGTATAATAATATATCTACTTCGGGTCATATGAAATAAATGGTTGACATATAATTTATAATTATATTTATGACGTATCAAGGAGCATTGAAGATTTAGTTTGTTGGGATGGCACTCAGATAGAAATAGACTTCTGATTATGAACAAGCAGGTAACGTTTTCTTTTAATGTATAGAAAGTTTTGAGTTTTTGTCAAGTAAATATTGAAGGTATTTTTAAGGTAGAAGGAGGCAAAATATGGTATTTTCAACGTACCTAAGCAGCACAGTCATTGGCTAAAATGACAATTTATCAGTAACAGAAGAAACTGATTATGCAAATATTGTATTTATTCAATTAAATGTTATGTTAAACATCCATTCACATTTTGTTCCATGAAACTCGAAGAATTCTTTAAAAAAAAAATTATTAATTTATTTTCTTTTTTTTAATTTATCTATTATTATCTATTTTAATTTTTTTTTTAAATTTATATTATTTGTATTTGCTTTTATATACTACAGCAGAATCCCGATAGTTCGTATGGTCTTTTTTTTTCAGTTTCGAGGGTGTTAAGAAATTTTGAAACACGTCACGTGCTTTACGCCTTTAAACCAAAGCAAACAATCATTAACCTTTCTCTCCAATATTAGTTAACCGCCTGATGTAAAATATAACATGCAGAATGTTATTTTCAAATTTCTGACAGGTAACAGCAAAAGACAGTAAATTTATAATGAAATATTAGCATTTTAGTTTTCGGCACTACTTCTAAAAATTCATGAATTTAGTTTCTTCTCAATTTTTTAGATTTCTGATTTTTTTGAAATTCGTAATAAAGAATGGTTAAGTTCAATTTACATTAAAGTAAGATTAAACATTCGGTATTGGCAGTTTAGTTCTAATTCAAATAAAATGTATGACCTACAAGTCTCCAAAATTATATTGAAATTAGATAATTTGGGTCATTTATTTTAATTTACAGAATATTATCCCCTACCTTGGCAACAGGGTCTCTGAGATTCTTTCTCTAATTAAAATGGGAGGAGATACATAATAAAAGAGAATCTGGCTGGAACCTCAAGTATCTCTTGCCAACAAGAAAGGTATGGGATATAATGCGGGAATTTAGCCTGTGATATTTTGCAAGATTGATTTTATAATTTTCAGGTTTGTCAAATAAAAAAAAATAAATAAACAATAATATTTATTTTCCCTTTTAATTTCGTCAAACATTTTCAGCTAACATCATTTAAAAAAGTAAATAGAACATAGGTATAGATAAAAGTGAATTTTGATAAATCATGGAATGCAAAAAGTTAAATCAACATTATAATACATATTAAGTAATATTCGAAATAAAAACTGCTGTTTTTCTATTTTTTGATTATGGAGTTTCTCAGATCCTGCTATTGAAAAAAAGAAGGAGCCAATGCAAGGTTTATTTAATTTAAAAATAGATAATCACAGGTCTGGAAGATTAAAAAAATAAAATACTTTTTTATTTCCTAACAACAGCAGCAGATTTAACAGGACAACATATTAAAATTTATCTTCATATTTAAAAACATACCATCCAATCCCACGTATCGTCACTACGAAGAAGTAACTAATTATAACTCAAGACCGTTGATAAAAGGACAAAAATACTTTAGTAATACAATATAATGATAGCAGTATTAAGAACGTGATATTTATTTTTTATAACGTGATATTTATACTTACCACCATATATTTATTGTACGCACCTTCACTAGTTATTACTTGGTGCTTGCTAATATTCCTAAACCGACGATTTGAAGACTTTTTTCATAAAGGGTAATATATTTTTATTTTATTATTAGTTTATTAGTGAAAGATTTTCTCAAATAATAATAAATAACTAAACGCTAATTCAGACATCACCATAACCGATAGTACATATCACGTTAAAAGTATATGTTGAACTGTTTACGAGTGATCTACTATCTCCATTAGGAAAAAATATGTGTAATAGGGCAGTTCAGATGATCCCTGAATTGATCGGTTCGTTAATTACTGCTATTTGAGAAACTAAAGGTTTTGCTCAGAACATGGTACATATAATAATCAAATTATAATTTTTGTATTTTTCATTATTATAATTATTTATCCTCACTGTATGTATGTATAATATTATTTCATTTCGGTTTCATTAACCAGAACGAATTTGCTAAAGTATATGAAGAAAATAATTTAATTAGAAAAATTAAGAAAGGAACTTCTTAACTTCTTACCTTATCGACGATATATATTAATCCAGACACGTGAGGATTAAGAACAAAAATAATAATCCTAGACTCTTGATTAAAATTTTACAATAATATCTTCGAAGACGATAAAAATGGTCCTTCAGTACGATTGATTGTGTGAACGATCATTATCGAAATAAATTTCAGAATCTAATCGTCATTTGCAAAGGAAATGAAAGCTCATCAAAGCCATTAGTGCAAGATGTTTGTTTATCACTGATATAATAATAGGAAAAACATTCGAAATCAACTAGATTTAATTTAAATGTAATGAATATTTTATAATTGTTTTATGTATTAGCAAAATATGAATATACTTAAATAAAATTCACGAGTCCAGAGTATTATTTTTTTTTTGCTTTACGGACGGGGTCTCACAAAATATAAGCTATGAATAAGCATTATTATTATGCTAGTATTGAATATGGACATACCTAAGAGAGAATCTGCAACAAAAATGAAAAAAATATAATGTACATGGATTAATAGAATCAATGAAATGATATGGAGGCTGTTGATGTGAGAAAAAATAAGGTATGAATATACAATTAATGTTTGCTTGCTAAATGTAGTAACATATTTAAGTATAAATGAGGGAGCAGATTCGTTTGCTAAATTAGCTGCTCATGATCCATAATTATCAATCGTTTACAACACAGTACCTCTCCCATTCATTAAGGAAAGTATTAAAGTGAACTCATTGACTAAACTAGGACTGGCAAAATCTACTAAAGGACGAACATTGCACTTGTACATTCCAAACATCACACTTCAAAGCAAAAAGTATACGTTAGAAACTACCACAATTGCTGATGGAACATGTACGAACTAAACATAACCTGAAACGCTTCCACTTAAAAAATATAGAGACTTGTGACCCTGATGGACAGAATCCACAAACATTCCAACACTATACATATATATATATATATATATATATATATATATATATATATATATACAAATAAAATAAAAAATATATACATATATATATATATATATATATATATATATATATATATATATATATATATGTATATATTTTATTTAATTAAATATTTTTTTTTAATTATTTAGTTGACATCCGCATGATGGTATAGAAGGATCAATCTATTTAGGGATTGATAAATTATTTGCTACTCCTATAATTTTGTTTTATTGAAAACTAGTTTGGAATGTTATACATTCATCTTCAGTTCTAAAAACACACAAAAAATTCAAAAATAAGCAATTCAAAATATAGTTTGGTATTATTATACATATTAAATTAGATGTAATACAAATCAGTATTATAAAACATATGTTCTATGTAAGCATATGTTCAATAACTAGTTTTCAATGAAACAAAATTATAGAAGTGGCAAATAATTTATCAAAATAAACTTAATCATAAATTATATTATTATACATAAATTAATGCATAAGATAAATATGTTAACGCGCACTTATAAATATCGGTTCAAGCAGAGGATTTCGCAGACAAATAGCATCATCAGCCAGCTCTAACACTGTACTGCCGGACCAACACATGACCTAGAAGGCAGATGGCGCTTACATCGGGCATTCCCTCACGACCACATTAAAGCAAGCCCATTGCTTGAATAGTAATACACAATCCTAATCCCTAGCTCAATCCAAAGATGCCCGTCATAATCCTCAACACGGATCGTATGGAGTACGGGAGTGGGTTTCATAATCAGGAGAATAAAGGTTGATAATATAAGACGGTCAGGATTCAACGGGAGGATAGATGTAATAAGTCCTCGGATAGACATTGAAATATTAACTTGGCAATCGGGAATCCAATAAGTAATAAATATTTTAAAACATCGCACATCCAGAATGAAAGAGGCATCATCATCATCATCATCCTTAGCGCGACAATCCATTACTGAATCTTGGCTGCCTCAAGAATCTTCTTCCATCTCTTCCTATCTCGTGCGTCCTTCCACCAACTCTGGATGCCCAGACGAATGAAAGAGGCATAACTCAAAATTTCTAACGTCTGAAATTTTAATATTTGGACCATAAAAGGGTTTTTGAGACGCAGAAATCGATTAAGATAATCCTTTACCAAGGAAAAACTATATTTAGCGAAAAAAACAAAACAAGCAGGCCGCTGGGAAAAGCGTGAATGAAGAAGAACGAAACGCGCGTCATTGAATTGATTGAACCGTGGTAATTTATATCAGTCACATATTTTAAGAAATAAGTTTTTAAATAAATTATTCGCCAATT
Source organism: Rhaphigaster nebulosa (assembly GCA_948150685.1). Classification (NCBI taxonomy): domain Eukaryota; kingdom Metazoa; phylum Arthropoda; class Insecta; order Hemiptera; family Pentatomidae; genus Rhaphigaster; species Rhaphigaster nebulosa. Next base: position 109,583,029 of record OX411306.1, on the reverse strand, counting down.
ATTTTTTAAGTATCGATTGTATTGTCTCCTAATTTTTTACTAAAATATGAATTTAAATATTAAAAAAAAAAAAATTGTAGGACAATAAAATGAGCATTCGACGATTAAAAAAAGCAGGAAAAATGTATTGTTTTATGTTTTTACTTCTCTAATGATTATAAATATCATATGTTACAAATGTGTTGTAATATTTTTACATCTTTATCGTATTGAGATTGTCCTGCATAAAGTAGTAAAATTATTGTGTAGTTAATGACTGTTTAACATATACTTTTTATTTTTTGTCATCCATGTTAACTAACTAATAAAATTAAAAGATAATTAAATAAAATCATTTCCGGACATTGCCGGTCCCCATGCACTTTTAAGGAATATGTAATGCAATATTATAACCTTCTAATAGCACACATATTAAATATAATCACGCCATATCATGTTATTTTTTTTTCTGTTATCATTATTTGTTTAAAAATAAAACATAAACTGGATCTAAAAAATTACAATATATTTTAAAAAAAAGTTAATTAATTGGAAGAAGCAATAACCGTTCCTATATTAATGATTTATTTCACTTAATTATTTTAATACTCAAACGAAATTAGATTTAAACTAAAATAAAATTTTAACGTTAACAAAAAAAAAAAACTGTCTGGAAGGGAGTGGGGGAAACCTATTGACCTTGTCTAGCCCTAGGCGGATTCTTTTAACTATAAATTGTGTTTTCCCTAGCCTTTGTTGGATGGAAAGTTTTCCGAGTTTCTAACTTTGAGAGAGAATAGGCCAAAAGAAAATTACGTCTCAAGTGAGAATCCAAACTTTTCTTAAAGTTCCCATCCCTTCCCGGGGAATTTAATCTTCTCAAATGAACGAGCGGCAAATAATGTAATTTACCTGTTGACGATCCCGGCAACAAACTCCGTCGTGAACAACAAATCGTGCGGAGGAAAAAAAAAGTCCAGAAAAACGTAGTTCTTTATTTTTTTTTTTTTATCAGATTTTATGTAACAAATTTTGATTACAGTATGACTTAAAGCGATATCATTTTTTAATAAATATTAAAAAATAAATAAAAAAGTGGTATAAGAATTACTCCACCTAGTCCAAACAAAAAGTGTCAAACTTTTTCTGCCGACTTATAAGTGTACGATTATATTCTTCTTTTTTTATTAGAATCAAAAACGAGTATGAATATTCTTATAATGTTTCATCAACATTTCAGGACCACGCAGGGCATACACAGCAGAAAAGCAGTTCTCAACATATCAATGCTAAGTAAATTTAATGTTTAATGTTTCAACTTGGAATCTTTACGGAATATAATGAACCCTCCTAACAACTTAAGGAGCAACATCTTAGAAACTAAAAATAACTGTAGACTAAATATCATACATTTTTGCGAGCCAAGTCAGAAGGATCGATAAGTAAGATTCAAGTAAGATAAGTAAATTAGTAAATCTTAATTTCCTTAAAAATATGATTTAGTAGACTAGATAGTCAAAAGGCTACAAAAAGTTTAAGAACTACAAAAGGAGTGTGAAAAGTCATTCATTACTAAAATTTTAAAAACTGTTAACAAACTTCTAAAGCACACCAGAACCCGACGAAATATAATAATATAATTAATAACTTACATAATATAAATAGCTATAAAACTTGTAACTTTAAATTAAAATTTTTTTTTCAAACAAAAAAATTATTTACCTCGATTTCTTTCCGATATTTGAAAAACGGACGGAATTAATATCTCTGAAAAAAACATAACCATACAAAAAACAAAACAACTTAATTATACAGGTAAAGCGTGTTACTTTTTTTTTTTAATGAAGCTGTTTATTTCATTTATTCAGAAGCTTCACAACGAGACTAGAAAACACTTCACACGCCAATTCCAGCCATCGTGTAACTGACAAATAGAGGTAATTAAAAAAATAGAGGTAGATAATTTACAATGGTGTACTGCCAATGACCGATTAGATTATTACTTCTATTAGTGTTACCTATATTCATCGATATTTTTCATACCAAGAATATAATTCAGTTTGCTCTATACGTAGAGCTGTGGTTCTCAGAGTGGGTGCCGGAAGTACGCCACAAGAGTGCCGCCAAATTTTTAAATAATCATTAAAAATGATTAATTTAAATTAAATTAAAAATATTAAAAACAATTATAAACGCCTAATATTATTTGTTTTAATTACAATTCTATGTTTCTGTTTTATTTTCTTCTACGGTTGATTATTAAATTTAACAAAAAAAAAAGGTAAGCGAATTTATTAATTTCATATGCCGCCAGAAAAAAATGTTTAAAAACCTCTGGCGTAGAGTATGAGAAATAATTATAAATTGTTTTATTATTAACATTATTATTCCGTGATAAACAACCAAATAAATAAATCAATTTTGATTTTAAAGGCTTTGAGAGATGGGCATAATGCAATTGTAAGATTATTTGAAGGTTTTCCGTAAAATAGTACCTCAGATTCTAATAGCAAAATTTATTTATTTTTAAAGATGCGTTTTAATTTAAGATAAATTGTAGGGCATCAATTCGAAAAACACCCAAGCGAGAATAGCAGTGTAGATAAAAATATATTCCCGAATGATGGCAGTCAGTTCACTGCGATAAAACATGACATGTGAACGCAAATAACTGGTTGTATCTTCTTCCTCTCACGAATACTAAAATCACAAAAAACTTTAGTGCTTCAAGTTTTAATGAATAAAATGTCATAATTATGCCATTTCCGTTTAAAAATGGGCTAAACCGCTCTTATCACAAGTGGAATGCACAATATGTCTGTCTCTATTATATGAGTGTTTCCATTTAGAAAAAAGTGGACAAGTATTCTACCGTTTTGTCCAATGGACCCGCCCGAGGAGCTGAGAGAAAAAAATAAAACACCCTAAAACTGCTTTATTACCTTATATCTCGAGTTTGAAAAATATGTTTTTTTCCAGCAAAATATTTGTTTTTTAGAATTTTTTTAAGAAAAAATATAAACATTAAATATTAATTAATTTTTGGTCAAATAAATTTTAAAAAGTGATAAAATTATTAAGTAAACTAGCCTTACAGATTTTTTCATACCAAAAATGATGGCAGATTTTGATTCAGCACACCAAAAAACCCTTATGCTGAGAAAATCATCGCAAAAAATTAATTCAGTTCTGAAGGTGCTCTAAATGTTTAAAGCCACAATATTACGTTTCGGTTTGAAGTTCTAAATCTCGTCTTCAGTGTATCCGGTATAGAAGTTCTTGGATTCGTTAGAAAAAAGGAAATTTCTTCTTTACAAACATATGAACTGCTATTGCATTGTCTTAAGCTAACCATTCACGGCCCAACTTAGTAGAGCTACGCTGTAGGACTACAGTTGGATCATTCGTCCCCTCACGGTCCAACAAACCGACCAGATTAGCTATTCTAACCTTTACTCATCGTTTATCAATGCTTTAAAAATAGGAAAATATCGGAAATGTCTTGCTATAGCGTTATTGGAAAAAAGGAATAAGATAGTTTGGACGAAAAAAATGTTTAGGTATTAACCGAATAAATTACAGTGATTTGAAATTGAAATAAAATATATAAGAAGCATTATAAAAATTACCTAAGAATGGATAACAAAATCATCCTTCTAGTATAAGATAAGGATAAATGATAAAAAACGTATTTAAGGTTAATATTTATGTCAACGTTTATATTTACAAGGTTTATACATTTTCATATTACTTCAATCCAATATGACGGGTCAAATTAATGATTATAATTAAACTTAAAACAACACAAAACAAGATAAATTAGAGATGAACATTTAATTAACAAAGATATGATCCAAAATTATTATTTCAAAATTGTCGCCTTTCAGGTTTTATTACATAAGTTATTTAATCTTTTAATTCAGCCTAAGCAATAGAACGTCACAGTGACGTTATAATAAGGATTTTGGACATGAGAACATATTTTCATTAGCTTATTACACTGCATATTTGGGACATACACCTATTTTGCTTTATTACTTTATTTTACACGTGTGTAAAATAAAGTAATAAACAAAAAAATAAAGATATGTTTTCAAACCAATTTTTTTCTAATTATTAGTTTCTAATCAGATAAAAATGACAGGCTCTTTTAGTAGTAAATTCAAAGAAAAAATCTCAAAAGATTCTAACTATAAACAAACAAAACATAGTTTGTCATATAATTTACACGTTTATAAATTAAAGTAAAAAAAAAAACTGGAGATGTGTTTTCAAACCAATTTTTTTCTAATCATATTTTTTTAATTATTAGTTTCTAACTATATAAAAATAATTGGCTCATTTAGTAGTAGTACAAAGAAAAAGATTCTAACGATAAAAAAAATATATATATAATTCATCACATAATTTAGGGAGAAAACCCCCAACCTGGTTTGACTAATAGTAAACAAATATTGATAACTATTAATGGCGTAGCAATAAAACATGAAGGACGAAAACCCAACTCACGATCCAATGCGGTAGGATGTTGGGAGGAGAGAGAACGCTTGTAGGACGTTCGGAAAAGTCTACAAACATCCTGTAAGCTCAATGCATTCCCAAACCCCCATTCACAGTCCACCGGTGGTCCGATATCTAGTATAGTCCTACATGTAGGGCCGTGAATGGTTGGCTTTGTGAAGGTCTGTGTAAAAACATATGATAACAAGATAAAATAAATATATCTGATGTGGGCAACACATGACTTCCTTGTACGCCTATTAAATTATAAATCCGTGGCTCAAAAAGTGATACTGAATTTGGTTACTAGTTTCCGATAATTGACACTCGGCGTCCCGACATCCATCTATTGAAACACACACACACACACACACACACACAAAACCACACACTCTTGTTACTGAAGGTCTCATTCCGTTATTATATGTCGTTTTCCTTCAGTAGATATCTAGTTTCCAAGATATTTCTCCATGTTCCGTGACAACAATAAAACAATAAAAAATGGGGAGGAAAACCAGTATTTTACATTCTATTTTAACAATTAAAACAAGTAATAAAAATGTTTAATTGGATTGGAAACCAAATTGCGTTAATAAACTTTATTATTGAAACATATGATTTATCTTTTAATTTAAATATAATTTTTGAAGTAAGCTTATTATGACCTTCAAGTAAAGTACCCTTTTCGGCTCACGAACTTTAACCAAAATCTATTAAATACATTTATATCGATATAAAAGTCCTATTTACCAAATTTGAGATGTTTTACATTATACTTTAATATAATTTTTGATGAAAGTCTAATATGACCTTCAAGTAAAGTACCGCTTCCGGTTTTTCAATTTAGACCAAAATCTAGTATGTTATTTAAATCAATATATAAATTATAAATACTAAATTTGAGAAGTTTTGTATAATATTTTAATATAATTTTTGATGGAAATCAATTATGACCTTCAAGTAAAGTACCACTTCCGGTAATCAAGCGGTGACCAAAAAGGGAGGTTCACAACTAGATTTTACAACAATCCTAAATACAAAATTGTAACTTTCTACAGCTAACCGCTTTTGAGTTATGCGAAATACGAACGTACGTACAGACGCCACGACGAAACTAGTCAAAATGGATTCCGGGATGGTCAAAATGGATATTTCCGTCGAAATCTGAAATTTGAAAATTTTCGCGATTACAATACTTTCTTTACTTCGTACAAGGAAGTAAAAACAAAATTAAGGTTTTTTGCTCACGATATCGGTTTAAAACAAGTAGCAACACAGTAGGTTTAAAGCAATGCGCGTATTTTAAGGAATTTTTCTGATGACCCAAATTCGGTTTCAATCGCTCAAAGCATGCCTCATGTACGGGCACTTTTTTTAATCCATGCACTCCCCTTGTCAAACTAAAAAAAATACCGATGACTAGGGAGAGAAAAAATCCTAGTCCCAGGCCCTGCCCTGAGAGTTTCCTCATTAAAGACTACCTCTGGATCCGCCTCTGATGATCACACACTCGTTAAAAATATCTTCGTATGTCAAAATCATAGGATTGCCTATGTACACCATGTGGATCGCCCATTTCTAGTTCAGTCAAAAGATAGAGATAATTGGTTTTTGGTGGGCAAACTAAGGAAATAAAATCAAGAGTGTCAAAGAAAAGTTCCCAAGATGGAGGCTACTTCGGATAACGGATTAAAAATATAAAAGGGCAAAGAAAAAAAATGAGGTCAAACATAAGAAAATATTAGTCAGTTCGGATATCCCAGGATATGAAGACAAGGAAGAAAGTGGAGAGAGGGGGAGGAGAAGGAAGCCGTAAATTAAGAAGTCACTACACAACCACGAATGCCACAGTAGTTGGCAAGAGACCACGTTGAAGACGTAAAATCGATAGATAAAAAAGATACCAAGAGACTAACTACATATATTGAATTGAAAAACAAAAGGCAGAGGTGGAGAAGACTTCTTAAAAAGGCCAAACATTTGAAATATCACCAAAGCTAAAAAAAAAAAATTAAAATCTGACTTTTTATGAAAGTAAAAAAATCAAGTTCTTTGCAAGGCAAAAAAAAAATAGAAAAATCGTGGAAGGAAAGAGAATCAGAGAGCGAATTATTATTGAAAATACAGTTCCGGGGCAGAATTGAATCGTCAGAAACCTCTAATGTCCATACACTTCAATAAATTTAAGCCATGATTGAACAATTATAGAAGTTCAAGAATATTTAATTAGTATAACGAAACGAGTTCCCATTGGGTAGAAAGTTTGTTTCATAAACAGTCGTTCCCTGCTTTCGAACAAAGTTTAAATCTCGCTCCAGTAAAAGCTTCAAATTCGTAGAGAATATTTAAGCTGACTAGAATAGTAAAATATCTTCTTTCGACCAGTGACCTATCAAAATTAGTAGCCTAATTGTTATAAATCACTTTAAACTTTTAAGAACGCCAATAATGTAATCCACGGCAAATGGAAGAGTCGAATCCAAGAATTATATATATACGATGTTATGTTGGTATATATATATATATATATATATATATATATATATATATATATATATATATATATATATGTGTATATGCCGCTTTCCCTGTCTCTTAATTACTCATCCCCAGCAGTATCTATTCTATATCATTAATACCTTATTATATCGTGTAAAACCAAATCTAATAAACGCTATTTGAAAATACATATATATACATATATATATATATATATATGTATATATATATATATATATATATATATATATATATATATATATATATATATATATATATTTTCAAATAGCGTTTATTAGATTTGGTTTTACACGATATAATAAGGTATTAATGATATAGAATAGATACTGCTGTGGATGAGTAACTAAGGGACAGGGAAAGCGGCATATAGCTACTAATGTTTTTAATAATAATAATTAGATAATTTATACTATATCTACAGTATTAACGGAATTTTCAGCATTTTTCAACAACTAGGTCCTGAAGAGTTGCTGGGATAAACGAAAGGGGAGGAAGAAGAGATAGTACTATCATAAACTATAACACCCTTTGTGAAAAATTGTAAACAATCAATGTCTACATATTTTCAATTTTGCTTCTTTTTATTTGTCATGAATGATAATATAATTTAAGTTGACTTAAAAAAATATTTAAGGTAGTGAAGAGGGAGGGCAGTGTCATTCTACTCCTCCTCTCTCCCTCCTCCCCGCATAATTTGAAAAGTCAAAAAGTTGGGAAATATGAATTTGAATTTTCCCCAAAAGTTGGGAAATATGAATTTGATATTTGAGAACCTACTCAAAGAGTTACTAAAATTTAAAACCAATGTCAATTCCTTTTAGGTCTCGAAATCGAGATTTTATCGACATGTTGTGTTCGAAGCAACAGGTAAGTAAAAAATTAAGATCTGAAAGATTTGGGAAAATAAAAGCATTTCATAATATAGTTAATAAAAATTAAAATATTTAATATAGTAGGGCAATCCGGTTATAATTGTTGGGAAATTTGAGATCTCTTTTCCCCCAATAAATTTTTGAAGTAGCATCCCTCATAGATTATAGAGATATAGAGATATAGAGAGATCGAACATAGATTAATAATTGAATACGACGACCAAACATTTTTTTTCATTCATATTCACTAGCAATTTGTTATTAAATTTCAACTTAATAAATGTGAACCTCTTAATTAGCTCCATATCTCTTCATATGGAAACAAAAATGAGTGAGTCAACAACAGCTTTCTACACTGGTCATATCCGCTGGGTTGTTTAGAAAGCATTTTGAGTGAATAAGCGTAGAGACTCCCACACTCACACCCACGTAACGGCACAAAGGCGACGTGGAATAGTTAAAATGTTTTATTTTCTCGTTTTTCTCTCGTCCTTTGGACTAAAAAATGAGTAATTGATTTTCAAGTCATTAATTATAGTGTCAAATACTATAAAACTGTTCCGGCTCCATGGGTCATTCAAACAAATAAACAACTCCTACCCTTGCTACAATCTACAGTCAAGACATTTTTAAAACAAACTCTCGTAGGTTGAAATTGTAAATATAAAACTTAACATGGCCTTAACTCTTGTAGGCCATAACTTCCATGATTTATTTTTTAAAAACATTTTCATTAGGATGCGCAATTTAAATTATAATTAAGTCTAAACACAGTGTTTAAGTCATTTGGTGCTTTTATATAGTGTATTATAACTACTGTTACGTGATTGACATATCAACCAGTGTGCATTTAGAGTCTAATTTAGTAATTTCCATTTAAATCTTTTTTTTTAGGATATGTTATTTAGAGTCTATACGATATTTTAAGGCATTTAGTGATTTTATTTATTGACTATTATTACAACAGTGTGTAAACCAGTGTGCGTGTATTATATGATTTCCTCTTATACACTTCTTCATTACCTGTTCATTCTGGCTGAAATATCACTTGTTTTGTATGGTAAAATAAAATAGAATTATTTAACCAAAATAAGGTAAAAAAATAACAAATTATTAATAAAAAAAATTCTTTAAAAATCAATTAGGTAACGTTCGCTAATGAAACGTTGAAATTAGAAAAAAATATATTTAAATTTTATATTCACATTTTTTAAAAACTTTACATAGTAATAATGCTTGTTATACTTGAAGCCTATATATTACAACTAAAAACATAATAGATTTAAATTTATCAATTAAAACACATGTCAAAAAGTTTTTAATTTTTCGTAATAATTCAGTGAAAAACACTACAAACTATTACACAATGGTTTATTATTTCCACTTAATAATATTTCAAAAACATCTATTCTGTCCAAGTAAAAAAAAATAAGCAGTAGGCACCAAAGGAAAAGAAATTTGAAGCTTGTCACAACATGATTGCCGTGAGAGTGCCGAACTGGGAGTGTTAATTTAAAAAAAACTGTCAATGCAAGTAGACTGTGATGTAAAATGATATAGAGAAAATATTTGATGTGTACATCAGTATGAAAAAAAAAAAGGAAAGCTAAAGGAAGTGCAGGAAAGATACAGCAGAGAGATACGAGGAAGTCAGAAGCCCAATAGATAAGTCAGGAGGTCCAGGATCACGATGACTAGCCGCTTGGAGAATCAGTCTACGAAGTTCATTACGCTATCTATATCTCAGCTAATAATGGTCCGATTTAAATGATTTTTATTTAGGAAATTTCATCAGCTTTCGTTTAAATACAATAATTAAGCACCTAACAAAAGGCGTATCGTGGACGGCAGGCGGACGGATTTTTTTATTCGATATTTTGAGGGGGGAGGTTACACGAATTTTTTCTTTGGTCGATTCCAAAGGTCTATTATTGAAAATTATAAACCAAAAGCATTTACAGATAGAGATTTGTTTATTTTTCGTTTTTTTTTTTTTTTCTTATTTTAATGCTTTGTTAAGGTGATTCCAAAACACCTTACATTTCTCCTCTAAGTTTATAAATGGCCGAGTTATGGGTATATAAGATCTTTAATCGGCAATTATTATAGATTTTTTAATTTTAATTTTTTTTTTAATGCCTTGTTATGCTGATTTCAAAACACCTTACATTTCTCCTCTATCTTTATAAATAGCCGAGTTATGGGCTTATGAGATCTCTATATTTTGAAACAAACAGACGGATGGTAATGTCGAGTTCCTAGGATTATCCTGGGGTGACATGTGACATAGGTACCGAATCTCAAAAAATTGGTCCAGAAGTCTCGGAGACAAGCAGCGCGGACGGCGTACGGCCTACGGCGGACGGACGAATTTTTTTTTATTCGATATTTGGATTCTACGTATCTTGAAACATAAACCTCAAATTTTGAGAGGGGGAGGGGTTACAAAAATTTTTTCCTTGGTCGATTCTAGTCGGTTCTATTATTGAAAATAATAAACTAAAAATGAAAGTTACTAAGGAAAAGCGTACGTAGCAGCGGTCCCAGATATATTCCTTGTTTACAAAATACTCGTTGTTGAACTTGATAACAAGTGAGCGATAAATTAAATAATTACTTTTATTAAATAAATGTAATAAAAGTAATCATTATAATAATAATAAATATAATAATCATTAATAAAAATAATAATAAATATAATTGGCTACAATCAATATATAAACAAAATAGTACTTAAAATTGGAGCGAAAAAATAAAATAAATAAGCCAGTAAAATAGAGCACACAAAATAAAAAAAAACCACTAGTTGATAGTTGTGAAGTTCAACGCACACTAGTCGAATATTAAGCCACTTACGGCGTAAAAGGTGCTCGGCAACTTTCTACTATCATTAGCGGCATCTACGTTTAGTTGGAAGCCCTAAATATTATAAGCACAGTGATTGCTACCCCTACTACTAATCACATAGAACATAGAGAAATTATTTCTTAAGGATTCTTTGTAATAATATGAGTTAGCTTTGCTTCGTTGTAGTGATGATTCTGTATGCTGAAACGTTGACCATTTAGTAATTAACTTTGGGACAAAAGCCTTTTATTTTGGAATTTTAAAATATTAACACATCATAATTGTTGTCGTTCATTTTTTAGTTAATTTATTTTTTTTTTAAATGAATCCATTAATCAAATGAGAACGACTATTAAAAATTGGTAAATAAAGTATATAACATTTTCTTTTCTTAGGAAATCTTGATTTGAAGACGCTATGAAACGCTGTAAAAAGAATAAAATAAATATCAGGACTAAGAAAGAAATGATGAATAAAAAACAGTAAACAATAAAAATAACAATAAAAACAACGAGAATTTAGGCATAGCCATAAGATCACTTACAAAAGATACAAAAAGATTGACAGAAGTCAAAAATGATTCCTCATCCCTTAATCAATCATAATAAAGATAACGTGAAAGGTAAGCACATTTTCTTAAATCTAGTGTAGTATCTTCAGCTCGGGACAATTGGTGTATAGGTACGGACAATTAGTGTATTGGGAAAAGAGGTATAAATTGTGTGGATGTCTTGAAATTTCAACTACTCAAAAGTCCGATTACTATGTTACATCGCTTTTATATAAAATATCGGAAGGCGTCCAAACCAACTATAATTATTTACAGAGACAGGCATAAGAATATTAGAAAAATCACCACTACACAAGACTACACAAGTTAAATAGTTTAATAAATTATAAGGGCAAGCTATTGCCAATTTCGAGGTGTACTTGACCGAATTTAATTATTATTATATTTTTTTTGTACTCAATAGGCGTAGAATTTGATGGTCTACAACTTTTACTCAATGAGTATTTCTCTTGGAGCATTCATTTCCAAGCTGCAGACTTATATCTAGTACTATGTTTTTGGCAAAATCGTCGTGTTAGACCATGGTTTTCAACCACAACAGTGAACCAAATTGTTATGTTATGGTACTCACTAGACAAAGAATTTGATATTCTTTAATTTAAGATATGATAGCTTTTTTTAGATAGATATCGCCATTCAGGAATTGTAAGTGAAAAACCAAAAAAGTTCTAAAATCTCGAGTTTTTTCCCCCGCCATTTCGTATTCCAGCGGCTATAAGTTGGCAGACGTGCATTTTTCATGTGAGGCCTGTGGACATGTTCATTTTATATGCCCAAACCTTTGTATGAAATGAGTAACTTTTTTTATCAAGGGCTTCCGGACTGTATGGGCGTTTTTGCGTATTGCGGTATTCATTTTTTGTATATCAGGTATAACAATTCTCAAGAGTTGGTTCATCAAATAATATACCGCAGAAAGTTTCGAAAATCACGTGGTTCACTCATCACTACTATATATTATTACGGTAGTATAGATCCCTTTTCCGGCTCTCAGGAAGGATGGATTTTGACGAATGAGGTATCAAAAGAAAAGGAATTTCATAGAGAAGTGACGAATCCTAATTTCGATTGTTAAATTCTTATTAGGGCTTAAATAAAAGTGATGAAAAAACTGGAAGGTTTCAAAACTTTGACGACTGAGAGTCGGCGGATGGAGACGGGATAAGTTGGGATTTAAAGATTTTGACGCGGGCATCAAGATCATATACGCTCCTGCGGAGCGTATTGGTCCAGCGTTTTAAAGCTTAAAAACCTACCGTTTTCGAGATAACGCACGATATAGGTCCGCACGGGTCTCATGCCATCTTGCGTACGTGCCGTTGTCATGGCAACTTTATATCAATTTGAGTCTATTTACAAACACTTTTAATGAGTGGAAAATTATTTATATACTGTTTCACATGTCCAACCCTAAAGGACACTGCTATGCATGAATACTACACATAGAAAATGTTATAGCTGGATCTAATTGCCTAACTGCTAAATTGAAGAGATATTTTCCAGCGGGGTAAGCTAATTACTTATTAAGTATGAGCTGTAACTTCAACATAGTCATTACAAACTATGTAGCTTCCCCAAATGTGCGTGTTAAATACATTTTCTTTAGTAATATTATATTGTTTATAAGAATAAATAAGGGAGCGGAGTAGCTCAGTGGTAAGGCACTAAGTTACAATGCTCCCGGTCCCGGGTTCGAGACCGGCTGTGGCAGATAATTATTTATTCTGTTATCAGTCGTGGATCGACCCTGTGGGATCGGGAGACCCTCCTGGGGACCACCCAGCCTCTATAAAATGGGTACCCTTAATTGGGGGAAAAACCTGGCGGCAGAGCGTGATTTCAGCCAAATCACCTCCTTGCACAACCGTTGGCCTAGAGACAGTACGGTCCTTAACAAGCCCTAAAACCTACCGTTTTCGAGATAGCTCACGACATAGGTCCGCACGGGCCCTATGCCATCTTGCGTGTCGTTGTCATAGCAACTTTATATCTTTTAAAGCCAGTTGAGACTGTCAACAAAAACGTATTAATAACTGTGAAAACGTTTTGTAAATAAAATATTGTTTTTATGTTTCCATGAATGATAGAATACTACAAACAGAAAGTGGTATAGTAGAGTCTTCTTGCTTAAATTTTAAACTGAGGGGGCACTTTCCAGTAGGGCAAGTTAATTTCATAGTAAGTATCAACTATTACTTGAACATTATCATTATAAACTATTATAAAGCTTCACCAAATGTGTGTGTTAAATAAACTTTCTTGATAATATTATATTGTTTATTGCTTATACTTCGATTTCATTAAGGATTCATTAAGCTATGTAATGCGAGAGTTCTCGCTCGGGTATACTAGTCACTACTATATATTATTACGGTAGTAAAGATCCCTTTTCCGGCTCTCAGGTGCGGTGGATTTTGACGAGTGAGGTATCAAAAGAAAGGGAATTTCACAGAGAAGTGACGAATCCTGATTTTGTTTCTTAAATTCTTACTAGGTCTTAAATAAAAGTGATGAAAAAACTGGGAGGTTTCAAAGATTCGACGACTGAGAGTCGGCGGATCGAGACGGGATAAGTTGGGTTTTAAAGATTTTGACGCGGGCTTCAAGATCATATACGCTCCTATGGAGCGTATTGGTCCAGCGTTTTAAAGCTTAAAAATCTACCGTTTTCGAGATAACGCACGATATAGGTCTGCACGGGTCTTGTGCCATCTTGCGTACACGCCGTTGTCATAGCAACTTTATACCTTTTAAAGCCAGTTGAGACTGTTAACAAAAACGTATTAATAACTGTGAAAACGTTTTGTAAATAAAATATTGTTTTTATGTTTCCATGAATGATAGAATACTACAAACAGAAAGTGTTATAGTTGAGTCTTATTGCTTAAATGTTGAACTAAGGGAGTACTTTCCAGTAGGGCAAGTTAATTACTTATTAAGTATTAACTATTACTTGATAACACATAATCATTAAAAACTATTATAAAGCTTCACCAAATGTGTGTGTTAAATAAACTTTCTTGATAATATTATATTGTTTATCGCTTATACTTCGATTCCATTAAGGATTCATTAAGATATGTAATGCGAGAGTTCTCGCTCGGGTATACTAGTCACTACTATATATTATTACGGTAGTATAGATCCCTTTTCCGGCTCTCAGGAGCGATGGATTTTGATGAATGAGGTATCAAAAGAAAGGGAATTTCATAAAGAAGTGACGAATTCCAATTTCGTTTCTTAAATTCTTACTAGGGCTTAAATAAAAGTGGTGAAAAAACTGGGAGGTTTCACAAATTTGACGACTGAGAGTCAAGGGATCGAGACGGGATAAATTGGGTTTTAAAGATTTTGACACGGGCATCAAAACCATGTATGATCCTTTGGTTCATACTGGTCGAGCATTTTAAAGCCTTAAAACCTACCGTTTTCGAGATAATGCACGATATAGGTCCGCACGGGCCCTATGCCATCTTGCGTACGTGCCGTCGTCATAGCAACTTTATATCAATTTCAGTCTGTTTACAAAAACTTTTAATGAGTGGGAAATTATATACTGTTTCCCGTGTCCAACCCTTAAGGTAACTGTTAAGTATAAATACTACATATAGAAAACGGTATAGCTGAATCTAATTGCCTAACTGCTAAATTGAAGAGATGTTTTCCAGTGGGATAAGCTTTAAGTACTTAATAAGTATGAACTGTAACTTCAACATAGTCATTACAAACTATGTAGCTTCACCAAATATGTGTGTTAAATAAACTTTCTTAATAATATTATATTGTTTATACGAATAAATATGATTCCCTAATATCGCTTATACTTGAAATTAGGGATTAGAAGATATCTATTGCGAGAGTTCTCGCTCGGGTACACTAGTCACTACTATATATTATTACGGTAGTATAGATCCCTTTTCCGGCTCTCAGGAGCGATGGATTTTGACGAATGAGGTATCAAAAGAAAAGGAATTTCACGGAGAAGTGACGAATCCTGATTTTGTTTCTTAAAATCTTACAAGGGCTTAAATAAAAGTGATGAAAAAACTGGAAGGTTTCAAAACTTTGATGACTGAGAATCGGCGGATCGAGACGGGATAAGTTGGGTTTAGAAGATTTTGACGCAGGCATCAAGATCATATACGCTCCCACGGAGCGTATTGGTCCGGTGTTTTAAAGCTTAAAAACCTATCGTTTTTGAGATAATGCACGATATAGGTCCGCACGGGCCCTGTGCCATCTTGCTTACGTGTCGTTGTCATGGCAACTTTATACCTTTTAAAGCCAATTGATACTGTTAACAAAAACATATTAATAACTGTGAAAACGTTTTGTAAATAAAATATTGTTTTTATGTTTCCATGAATGATAGAATACCACAAACAGAAAGTGGTCTTATTGCTTAAATGTTAAATTGAGGGAGTACTTTCCAGTAGGGCAAGTTAATTACTTATTAAGTATTAACTATTACTTCAACATAGTCATTATAAACTAATATAAAGCTTCACAAAATGTGTGTTAAATAAACTTTCTAGATAATATTATATTGTTTATCGCTTATACTTCGATTTCATTAAGGATTCATTAAGATATGTAATGCGAGAGTTCTCGCTTGGGTATACTAGTTATTATATAATTTAACAAATTCTCATGACTCTACTCATTCATTTTTAATTTTTTTGAACCATTCCTTCATCCATCTAGGTACAATTTATTTATTTATTTTTATTTTATTTTTTAGCTATAACTAATGCAATGACGACACATCGAATGGCATGGTCAGAGGGGGAATCCAGTGGTAAACAAAAATTTTTTAAACCTATTTGAAGGATATTTTAAAAAGAATATAGCTAGGTATGGAAAATATTATATATAGAGAGGGCCCCTTACATCTCCGGTGGGGTAATTTCTTTAAAGATCCATGGATGGACCTCACCCTTCCCCGAAACTAAATCCTGGCTACACTAATGAACACATCTTGCTTTATTTTTTTATTCCACATTTTGCCTGCAGAAATGTCAGCCGTAAACTAACTTATTGGGCAATAATATTGTATCATGCACTCAGCAACATTATTACACAATATATCGACGATAATATTGATCGTCTAGCGGTCGTTTTACGGAGGCAAGGAAGCAAATCTTATGACCATGATAAAAAAAATAATATATTTATTTATTTAAAAAAAAAAAATATGTTATTCAATAATTTTGTTAATGGGGATGGCCACTTATGAATCGGTTAAATGAGTTTATAACCTCATGAAAGAACGTTCCATGTCATTTTTATTATTTATTTTTGTCATATCCAGGATATTACTATCAGAAATTAATTTTTTTAATGATGACGAACAACTACGAGTACGTCCCTGCCCATGACTGCTAACTCATCGCGGACGATAGTAAGTGCCCGCTGGAATATATTGCTGTTACTGTTACTAAGTGCCAAACTTCCGAAGGGTAATTTCCTACCATCAGGTAACGTCGGGGTCCCGCCATTCAAATCCGAGGCAGTAGCTGATAACGGCTATCGTTGCTGTCAGGTCTGCACCGCGCTGATATTGTGCTGAGGAATCTACTCCCATCAGTGTAGTTCGCCTTTGTTTTAGCACGGCGGAATATTCGCGACATCGTGTGCAATATCAAGACGCGATATTAAATAAGGTCGACATATTCAATACAGTGTATTTTATTTTGAAAGTCAGTAAATCCAAATTTAAAAATGAGATGCGGTGCGCGCGCGCATCACCCAACTTTCCCTTACCAACCTATAATAATAATATTTAAGATAATTTTAATGAGTTCACATAAACATTACTCAAAATAAACTCAGTAGAATGCACTTCTTCAATTCTGTAGACTAAATATTTTTGGACTGTCAAGCTAAAAATATATTTAAAAAGTTTAGTTTTAGTTACCATAGAAATTCCATTTAGTTCCCATAGAATCATTTTGTTCCCATTAAATCATATAAAAGTAGAAATTATTAAGTTAATTTCTACTTTTATATTATTACAATACAGAGAGTTTTGTTAACAGTAGGTTGGCGGATTGGTGGGAAGAGGTTCGGTCACATTTGTCTACTTCCGGACGCGCTCGGCGTTCCATCTAGGGTCTAGTAGTCCATATGAGATACGCTATATCTTTACAATTTACAAGCCAGATTTAAATAATTGTTTTTGTTTTTTAGGGGATTTAATTACCTTTCATATGATTTCTCATTGATGCATTTTCTCGTTGATAAATTACATACATACAAAGTTAAAGAGATTTAAGGAGAAGACATTAGGCACGTTTCATCGATATCATTAAAACCGGTTACGAGAAAATTGTAAAAAGTGTAAAATCGGCGATATATTTGGCACATCCGTTTAGGCCGATGCGCTGTATCATTACTAATACAAGCCCGATTTAAATATTTTTTTTTTCAGATAATTTGATTACCTTTTATACAATTCTACACATAATTTACCATAAAATGCATACGTTTTAAGTTATGCGTAAATATAATATTATTTTCATCATAACTGTTTCCTCTGCATTTCCTCGGTGATGTACTACATAAATGAAAAGTTAAAGGGCTTTAAGGAGAAGACTTTCAGCAAGTTGTTAGAGCCGTTTTCGAAAAAAGTTTAAAATCGATGATATAAAGTGGCACTTCTGGTCAGTCGATTTTGACAAAAAAAAATTAAAAGTCACATCCCATTAATATACCCACCTTAAATACAAAGTTTCAGTTTCGTACGACTTTTCGTTTTTGAGCAAGGCTCTTTACAGACACACGTACCATTTTGCGAGATTGGGTTATTTGGACTCAGAGAACCTTAAAGCGTGTATTTCCGTTGAAAACTCGAATTCGAAATATTTCACGATCGCAATACTTTTCATTAATATATATTTCATATATAGGTAAGGAAAAGTAAAAATGAAGTAAGGATTACAAAAAAACAAACACATCAATCATTTTCAATATTGAAAAATTAATAAAACACGGCTAGTTACTATTACCACCATTTCCTATCAAGATACTATCATTTTTGTTTCCAGGCGATGGCATGATTATAAGAAAAACATCGAGATTATAAACATAATCTTCCTCCACTTTGACTACGGCAGGGTGGTGTACAGTAGAGTTGTAACATCGAAAGTAAAATATCGATATTAGATATTTTGCAATATCGCAAAACCAAATATCGATATCCACCGATAGTCACTAGAAAAATATCGATATATCGAACGAAAATGGATGAAAAACCAAAGAAAAGTGCATCAAATGAGTATCATGTTAAACTGTGAAGAAGGTTATGAAATAATATAATTATTATTTATAAAACAATATTTTTATTAGCAATGATTCATTATACAAAATGATAGAAAAGAATTATACTTTAAAAAAGAATGTTATAACATATTTTTATTCTGAAGACATAGTCATATTTCATTTAATATAGTCTTATAGAAGTTTTCAATAATAAAGCCTTCAAACTTCTAACAATTTTATTTATCTTATAACGCTTCCGACTATATTGTGCATTCTCATAACAATCATCAGAAAGCATGTAATTCATTTGATATACTTCGTACAATCATCTTCTATATAATTATCAATTTATCTTTACATGGGATTAATTAACATTTTTTGTGTATAAATCTTATCTATTAATTAATGTTTGGTAATTAAATACTGTTTATTTACTGGTAAAATCCAAAATATTGACCCCAATATAGTGGAAGTCTAGATTTTTAGGACCAGACTAATCTTAAAAATCAAGACGTCCGCCATGCTGGGGTTACGATTCTGGAGTTTTTCCGAAATAAAAAACTGTAGAATCCCGATAATTCGTATAGATACGGATCCGAAAGTTAACCATGAATTACCGAGATGTTCAAATTATCGAGATTTGTAATAATCGTTGGTAAAAGATAGGAAATATCAAAATTAATACAAAATTGTATTAATATTAATGGACATAGTTAGATCAACAAAACCTTAAAATATCACATTTGAAAAAATTCGGTTATTTTCTTTTGGCGAAATCCTTGAAGACGGCTTCATTAAGCATGTTGAGAGCAGAAGATATGTATCCACAACATCCGACTTCGCTAAGAAATGACGCACGTTGCAGATGTATTATTTCACCATTTTAGTACTAATCGTCGGCACATCAATTTTTTCTTCATCTCCTTTTCATACGGAGTCAAAATTTCCTCGTCAGTTGGGATCCCAGCTACCCCTAAACCTTCGTCAAATTAGGCAAATTATGTGTACAGAGACCTCTCGATGGATCTCGGGGACAAACTAAAGAGAATCGTGAATAACTTCAAAAGACTTGTTAATGGTACAACAAGACGTTCTCGTGTTTTCACCATTATGCTGACTTGAGGTGGCTCTTCCCCTCATTCCGTAGACAATATTTCTTAAGTATATTCTTTTACAAAATAATCAACAAACCAACGCCATTTCTGTGTCTACAATCTCCTCCAATTCATGTCCTCCATCTACTTTCTTACTACATAATCTCGACCTTCTTACCTTTATACCCCTTTTCATAGGTCTGGATCATTTCAACACACCTTTATTGCCCACTCCGGGGGTTTCTGAAATTCGCTGCCTCTTAAAACCCGACATGCCCCCTCCTCCCTTCCTTATGCACATTCAAAACCCGCCTATTTCAGTTCCTCTTCACGATTCAGTCGGACGTAGTAGTTATTATACGTAGGTATGTATTATATAATAAGTATTTAGTTCCTTTATACACGTTTTTTTATGAATATGAACATAGGTTTCATTTAGTTTTTCAAATGTATTGTTTTATTTTGCTATGTATAATACAAAAATTTCTTTCTTTATATATTATTTTAGTTTTTCATTCCAGTTCATTAGTAAAAAGCTATGTTTTACCATCTATTATGCTTATTTTTCATCTACGTTTTTGTAGACAGATTTTTATATATATTTTTTCTTTACTACGTGATTATGTGAATTTTTTTGTAAATAGTTTTACACAACAGATGTATGTAAATATTTCTGTTGGTTTCTACCGTTGTTTTTTGCTTATTAGATGAATTTATTTTGTTTACCTCTATGTTTTATTTTTAGTAGCCAATATATTGCCGAGCGTTTTTAATTTTGTTCTTTTAATATGATTTTTTTTTAAACTTAATGTTCTTTTTTTTAAATTTATGATTTAGTTGGACTTATAACTGGAAATAATTTTTATTTTTAGCACATATTCTCAAGAGATCTAGTACCAAAATTAAGCTTTTTTTTCTATTCTGTTCTATTCTAAAAAATGATCCGTTAATATTGATAAACATGTAAAATTATTCCACAAAACATAAGAAATTCACTACTGCATTGGAGACCATTTAATGAAACTGACGGTGTTTTATCTCTAGGATTTTGAAAAAGTCTATAAAACTTTAGAGTGATGTATAAAATCTTGTGAAACATAAAATTAATTAATGAATTAATTGAGGACTCTGAACCATATACGTTTAACCCGAAACAGAGCCGAGACCTTCAATACACACACACAAAAAAAAAAAATTGTTGCCGGTTTTTAACCATCTAATCTATTTCACAGATGCGTGTTTTAAGATTTTCAGGTAGCAGATGAGAGGAAAAAATTGGTATGTGGTACAAATGAGTTTGAATGATGAGAAGTGGAAGTTATCGCATTTGATGTTCATGTATGTTTAACGAAATGTATGAGTAAATCACCGAGTAATGAACCTTACGAATGTATGAGTATTATGAGTAAATGTACCGTAGAGCGTGTAGAAATGTTCTAAGTATTTTTTGGTTAATTTAATTTTATGAATATTTATATCTTTTGCGGAACCCTAAAACTCTGTTGCGGAGCTCCAAAAAGGTTTCAGTAATGAGTTTTACGATAAGTTTTTGTTTTGTCGACTTAGGAAGGGCATTAACTAAGGAAATGAATCAGTAGCCAGTAACGCTGTTTACGTTCAAATAGTTTACGTCTGGCATGTGTTTTCGAAGTAAATGAATGGTGAAGGCATTGTATAAGATTTTTAAATTGTTTTTGGTAAGTAAGGACATGTTGAGCATAACTAGTGAAAAGTTATTTTTCCGCAGCGTGAATGATATTCGATTCAAACATACAAATGAATTGTTTAAAGAAGAAAGTTTTTTTTCTTTTGCAGAACAGTAACTTCTTGTTCCATTCCAACTAAAAAATAATCAATAAAAAAAAAAGTTGAAAAATCGAAAGCATATGAAGTATTTTCAGGATATCCTATCTTGAACATTGACAATTGCATAACACATTATGGAAATGAATTAAATCCGGGAAAGAAGTCTGTGCATAGCGGACGGCCCGATATAGAAGGTATAGCTTTTGTGCATGTAGCGGACAATAGCTAAACCCTATCTATACACCGCTGGGGCACAATGAGATGAAGGTGACACAGTTCTTGGCGGGCGTGGTGACTCCCACAGCCGGCCGACCCACACTACATCCTGCCGCAGGACCAGTCTGATCTTGGCCTATATACGGTCCTACAGCTTCCTACAACCGCTCGAGCTAAATCTGCCCAACCTCTTTGTACTCACCGAGGTCTTCACCTTCAATGGCGTCTCTCGATTCATAGCTGATGAAAAAAAAATCATACGTCAATACTAAACATAAGCGAGATTTGTATTTTCAATTCTAATTTAACGTTCGTGTAATCCTAAAAAGAATTAGTCGTTAGCAGTTTCATTAAAATAAAAACAAAAAATCAAGAAAACGTCAGCTGATGTCTTCTCTATGATTGGAATGTATGAATGGAAAATGGAGTGTTTCCAACCAACAACTAATTTTCCGCAAATATAGACTTTGTTTTTAAAATATGGACTAACTGTTATTGATCACTCGTTTCAATTGAGAACAATATATCGTTTGTTTGTTAATATTAATGGAGGCCCTGACAAAGTTACGACAAATGTGGTGAGTATGGAACAAATATACTCTCTAGGCAAAGAGATGTGGGACCCGTTTCATCAACTATGGCGCGGCAGTGCTAATTGGAGGATCCCGAGACTGTTCGTTAAAGCCTCTGAGCCTTCAGGTTCGTTGGACCATAGCCGACATATGTAACCTTCTTGTTACGCGGCAACATATCTGGCCACAGTATGTATGCTAGGAAAAACGTAATTAAAAATAACTCGAGCATTAAACTAATGAAGGCAGTTGATTATTAGTTAATATTAGATATTTACCTTGGGAAGGAATAGTGCCTATTTAAACTGTTAAACTTTATTTTTTGAACGCACTTTCGTGTACGACGTTAATCATAAATTATTCCCTTTTACCTAGTTTTGTTTCTCGCCTGACCAGCAGCATACCATATAATATAATAAAGCATATACCCAATTCGGTCGAAGAATTATTGTGAAACACGCTTCGAACCGATACCCTCAGATAAAACTAATTGAAAAAAAACGGGTGTTGGCTGAGTCAAGTGTTTAATCTGAATATGCCGAGGATCGTGGACATATTTTGCTTGAGAGTATGTCGTAGACATTCTTGAACACTAAGAGGTCCTTCAGATCTTCATATTTATTTACAGCAGACAAATTTTGGAAAAAGCAACTGATGTAGAATTACGATACATCATCTATTCATTGACTTCAAGTCAGCCAATGACAGTATAAAAAGACCCAAACTTTTTGATGCTCTACAAGAACTCGGGATCATATTCAAGATCACCAGAGTTATTAAGACGACAATAGATAGTGTTAAATGATCCGGGAAAATTCAGAGACAGAGCTTTCCAGAGAATTCTTCTCGAATAAATGGCTTAGACAAGGAGACAATTTGGCTTGCCTGTTATTTAATTTAGTTCTTGAGAAGGTAGAGATTCTGGCATCCAAACCAGTGGTATGATACACAGAAAATTAGTCCATTTACTGGCAAATGCAGATGACATCGATATCGTCTCAAGATCACTCTCCGCACTGGAAAAAGCATGCCTAGATCTTACGCGGACTGCTCAAGAGATGGGGCTCGCAATAAACGAGGATAAGACGAAGTACATGAATGCTGGTGGCTGTCATGCAGCGCATCCCGCTGGATGATTCGGCTGGACGATTTAAGTTCCAGGAGGTAGACCTGTTCACTTATCTTGGTTCTATTAGTTAGCTCTAATAAAATTATTTCCCTGGAGGTTGAGAGGTGGGAAGGAGAATTCTGAATGCTAACAAGAGTTAACAGCCAGTATATAACAAGGAAGAGGCAATTGATACTCTACAAGACTCTGGTTCGTCCAGTTCTGATGTACGCCTCAGAGACGTGGACTCTAATGAAGGCAAGAGAGAATGAAATTCTAATCTTCGAAAGGAAAATTCTTCGAAGGATATTCGGTATAGTCAAGGCTGGTAATGAGTGGAGGAGAAGAAAAAAATATAGAGCTGTATGAGCTATTTGGGGAAGTGAATTTGTTAAAATTGATCATATACTTCGGGTCGGTCCGACGACTTCGGGTCGGACACGTTGCCCGAATGAAGAACAGTGACATCCCAACAATCTTCTGGACGGAAATCTTAACGGACGCAAAAGCCATTCTGAATGTAAACAACTGGAAAGCAGCTGCACAAGATCGAACAACCTGACGAAACATTAGCGAGGAGGTCAGGGGCCACATTGGGCTGTAGTCCCAAGGAAGAAGAAGAAGAAGACACATTTTCTCGTCGCAGTGATCAAACAAATACAAAATATTTATAATTGTATTATAAACGACGATAGTGAGAACGCAAGCCCTTACGTATCGCATTTAAGGCACTGCATCGATCATATGGTATTTTATGAGTTTCATTAGATTTTTCTTGAGATGGTCTTTGCAACCGTATACAATTAGATATTTCGACTTGGTTTTTTGATGCGTACCAGTCGATATTGTGTTCAGTTGTGAAAATAATACGTCGTTAGTTTGTAGTTTCTAAGTTGAACCCTATTTAAGTTCATTACAGCATGCAACCACTTAATGTTTAATACACAAAATCGATAGATATTGGCCAGTGCTGGCTATTAAAACTTGAATGAACGTTGTAGTATCACCACCTCAAAAGTTATAAGACGCGGAAAGTTGGCAAAACTAACTCAATCTTGTGGTGCGGCAAAACTCTCCCACGCGTTATTTGTTGCAGTATAAACTTAGTGTTACAACGTCTTTGATCCTTTAGCTATCAAATGGTGTAATTGAATTTTGGATGACAATACTGCGACCGATTATGTCATCACAGAGTTTTTGAATCATCTCCAGTACAGTAGCTAATTCATAGACGTATTTACGTAAAAAAAAAATCCATTGCTCGAAGCTTCATAACACAGAAACAGTCTCTAAAATACTACTACTAGCCTATAAGAAACTTTCTTTAATACAATGAATGCAGGGCACATGCGTGGCATTGTCGTTTATCAAGTATTTTATGACGGGTATGTAGTAGCAGTGAGCTACACACTTTCGTTATCTTCAACGGTTGGATGACACACTCTTCTTAAATATTTTCTCTTTAGACATATTCTATCTTATCTCAGACATTCTTTCCAGTTTTTGAGATGAATCAATGTTTGAACCCGTTTTCTGCCATAATCAGCAAATCATTTATCAATCATTATCAATTATGAGGAAAAGCTAATCACCAAACATACCTAATATAAAAAATAAGCTTCTTCTGCAAAAATGGAGACGAAAATGAAAAAAATTCGCGGCTATTGATCCACAACATATCAGAAACATCGACACAGGTTCCGGAATGCTAATCGACATATTTCGATGTGTTGCCGTGACCTTGTACATTCTACTCTGCCCATACGTAATTTCTAAAAACCCGTCATTTCTCGGCCATTGCGTCATTTCTATTGAATTCCGATTGCGCCTCTCATTTGATTCTCTTTCCTCTTTAGATCTGCCATATTTGTCTGTTGTTGTTTGTGCAGTTGTATACACCTTTACTTGGGTTTTATATATGAATTGAGACGAGGGAGGTGAATTTTTCCAGTGTTCTCGAACAATCAGCGACACTCTTGAAAATTCATGGAGTTTCAACATAGGCTAGGATCTTCCAGCGGTCGAAATTCGAACTACAATAATAAATCACTTTTATTATTTATTTATACAATTGCAATGAACTTAAAACATTATTTTGTTTTGTTATTATTTGATTGCAAATAAAAAAAAAAAATTGAATTAATTAACATTCAAAATGGAATCTTGGCAGAAAGACCGATGGCCAAAAATACGTTTTTTGGAATAAGGGGCTCTGAAATGCACGTGTCCGTTAAAAATTACACATCGAAAATTTGACCCGTGGTTTACTTATTTAGCAGTGGTAGGTAGTAAAAACATAGGTACAATGTTTCATACGCTGTATCTTTGCTAATAATGGTCCAATTTCGATAATTTTTGTTTTACTTTTTAACCTTTCATTAATACGATCCACTCAAATAAAATATTCTTTCCGTCATAAATTTTTCCTTGTTTTTCTCGAGGATGCACTATATGAAAGGCTTTATAGAGAAGACTCCATGCAAGTTTAATCAAAATAGTTAAAGCCGTTTTATCTATGGAACAACAGATTTTTCTGCTTTTGCGTACCCGCGTATGCCCACAGGGTGCTTGATTTTGCGCACAGGCCCAAAGGGCCCAGATCCTACAAAACAAAATCAGTCGCCCTGTTCAAGAGACAGTCAGAAGCAAAGAAAAAGAGATTTACCTGTCTCAACGGAAAAATAAGTAATTTTTTTTTTTATATTTCACACATCTCCTGGACAATACCTATCCAATAATGTATCTATTTGCCTCTACTATGTATACAAGCGGAGTAATTGGTATGGCGTGTTTAATAATATGTAGTCGCAGTAACCGTATATTTCCCATAATAACCTTTTTTATTGGTTTTTCAAATAATTCGAAAACTATATATCTCTCAGAACATTCCAATTGAAGGATAATTAAGAAAAAATATTATTGGAATTTGTATCCAAGGCGTAAAAGAAGTTTCACCAAATCGTTAAAGCAGTTTTGGCGCTAAAGAAGAACCGGCCTTTCTGCTATTGCGCACAGAGCGCTCAGTTTAGGTTTACAGGCACAACGGGCCAAAATCCTACAAAACAAAAAGGTAAGAACCATAATCAGTCAACCCGTTCAAGAGATAATCGTGGCACAATTATAAACCAAGAAACAAGATCTACCTGCCTCAACGGAAAAAAAACATATGAACTCTTTAAATATTTTGCACACCCACATGTCATTGGACATCTATTGTCATGTAACCTATCCAAAGATGTATTTATTTTATACATCTTATACCCCTACCATCTATACAGGCTGAGTAATCCGGACGACAAAAAAAAAGGGCTTGCCTATTAATGTATAGATGAAGTAAAAATAAAAAATGTTTCCTAATTTTCGAACACAATGCTGTAATATGCTATCGCAGACGATGTTTAATCCATACAAAAAGAAACGAATTAATTTATTGAAACTCCTTAACTACATTCATGTCTACTTAATAATGATAAAAGAATCTCTAAATCAGGGATCTCCAAACGCTTTGGAAGGATTATACTGACTACTCCACAAAGTCCCAAGGGCCAAATTTGTTGTACCAACATATTCATAAGATTAACAGTTAAATTTTCAGTTTCATTACGTAAGATAGTTATTCTAATAAGTAAGATAGTTTCCTAATTTGTCGTTAAATAAAAACATCTGAATCTTATTTTGTATGATTTACTTACATTGTAAATTTTGATATAATCAAAATAAACTTCTGTGCTCGGGAGGGTCTTGGTCCGTGGACTGTAGTTTGCAGAAAATCCTTTTTAGAAACGGTCAGAAAAATAGCAATTGTGCTTATTTCATTGTTAAATCAGATATTTATTTATTTTATTTATAAAAGCAATCATAAGCGTTATTGTGGTGGAGGCTACGGTTTATATATGGTTTACAAACCATTCCCCTCCTTAAAAGGCGTTTCAAATAACCAAAAAATCGAAATACGTCGATAGCATGCGGGAAATCATTTTGTTTATATATATATGCCAAAATGAATAATATGCAAGAGTCCAGATGGTTTTATAATTTGATAAGTTTTATGGCATGACCCTCGAAATTAAAGTCTCGTCCAGAGACCCAATTGAATTGAATAGTTATATATATATATATATATATATATATATATATATATATATATATATATATATATATATATATATATGAATCAGTAGATGCATCGTTTAAAAGGTAGAAAACGGTGTCTATATTTTGAGAAATAAGATTAAAAGGTAAATAAATTATTATTTGTTTATTTATAAAGGTTAAAAATGCTCATAATTTAAATATGACCAACCGCAAGAAAATAATAATCATGAATATTGCAACAATCCACAGTGATTTCTTAAAATGTATTTCACGCAATAAATTAAAGAAAAGAGGAGGAGAGGATGAAACGTGTTTTGTACAGTTAAAATGCAAATTGATATAACAAGCGTCAAAGTTACCATTGGATTCCTTGTATATGGAAAGAAGTTGCTATCACCTGGTTATGTATTTCCAGAAGGAAGTTTGGCCAGGGGAAGGAAAGTTGGAAAGTTGGGAGGCAGGAGATCCTAAACAGGAGCAGGAAAAGTTTGCTAGACTTTATTTAACCAAAAGCAAGCTTGAGCTATTAATTTATCGACAGAGAGGCACCCACCAGCAGTTTATCCCATCCCGAATTTAAAAACTATCTTGTTTACTGCTCAGCATTGTCGTAATCTGATCAATTGATGATGCACGTTTAGCTATTCCGCATTGATTATTTAATGTTATTACTAAGTAAATAAAAATATACAACAGACATGTATCTTTAAACATGAGGCGACCGTTAACTTAATCGTGGCAATATTTACAGTTAATATCTACATTTTACAGTAAGGACGCTAAAAAGGAATCTGACTAGATTTTAATAATAATTGCTTTGGCCAACATAACTAAAAGCATCTTTTAATTTTTGTGATTTTTTGTACATTTCAACTCACTTAAATGCAATCGGAAATATTCTTTTCTTATATACACAAAAGAAACAACAAATTGATTGGTATATGAGAGCTTTCGAATTCACGCAGATCAAAGGCAGACAAAAATAATACAAAAAATTGTTTAAATTATGTTAAAAAAAAAAATCTCGGCTCTTAGGGCGCATTGGCAAAAACCCTCGGACAGATGTCATATTTTTCGCCATAGTATTAAAAAAAAAAAAAAAGGATCACTGGAATTGGAGATCCTACGTCTGTAGTCTCCCCTTACAATAACAGATCAACATCAAGAAATGAAAATTATACACCGATTGAAGGTTCAACACCGTAAAGCCCCAACTGTTCAAGTTCTAGGAACGCAGAAGCCAATAATTTACATATACTTTAATTTCACCCTTCTTCTATTTTAAAGGGTTTCAACAATTTTTTGTTTTTATTTCTGTTATTCAATGTAGGCAATAATTATATAAGAATAGACCGTTAGATAAACAATTAGAAAACATTAATTCTTTAGCTCAGTACCTACATAAATGCCTCTAACATAGTATAACTATAACAAGAACAAAAAAAGGATTTCAAGTAATCAAACATGAACACAAAATCGATTATAGCACTGATGCTACATAAATGGCCCTTCACTTGAAATGGAGATACACAAAAGATGCAAAAAATATATTAAAACCATTAATATATATATTTTTTAAAAAATGAATAAAAGGATATAAAATGAATAGGCTTCTGATATACATTTTATTCAGCTACTTTTAAGATAAAATATTGAAATATATCTATACATACCTATGTCGATATTTAGTTTAATTGGATTAATATAATAAATTAAATAATTTGTATTATTTAAATGTATTATATAGCAAAGGGTAAAGTACTTAAATTTATATGTAAAATAATATCAAGAAAAGAGGTTGTGCAAGGAGGTAATTTGGCTAGGATCACGCTCAACCGTCAGGTTTTTCACCAATTAAGGGGTCCAGACTTTATAGAGGCTGGGTGTGCCTCAGGAGGGTCACCCAGGATCGACCACCCCTCTTGGGCCACACTCATTCATTTGATATAAATTAGGTGGATGGTTTCCAAATATGGAATAAATTATGCTCCCTCATCCTTCTCTACTAACTCCAGCAGCAAGGCGATTTTAACTGTGCATCCAAATATAGTTAATCATTGAACGTTAATGTTAAACATGAAGAAAACATTAGTAAATACAAAGAGGAAGTACGGGAGAAAAAGGCTGAATGTTGAGCCTGGATATGAATTGTAGGAGCTGAGTAAGTGATTCGGGCCTGGGGAGATAAGGGCCTGGAGGATGCTGACAAGGAGCAGATAGCACAAGGTAAACAGAGATAGGGCCCCTAACAGCTCAGCTTTTACACATCTCTACGCCATTTCTCTCCACACATTGCACACGCTATAAAGTATCTTAGAACTTTTAAAGTGTCATTTCGCCATTTGAATCTAAGGAAGGAGAAATTTCAAGAAGCTAATAAATCGTACAACAACAGTCTTCTTCCCAAAATATCATATACCAAAAGAAGAAGAGGGAGGTATGGCCGTTTGAAGCGCATGTTTCAATAACAACTTATCCATCCCGATGATAATTCGCAAAAATTTGAGTTTTTTAAATATGTTTATTAACAACTTCAGTTTTCAAAATAACGAATACATCAAAACGTTCGTGAAAATACTGATCATTAAAGAAATTTATGTTATGAAATTAAATGGAAAGTAATTTTTTATTGTGGAACACCTATTCCTCTAAGAATAAGAAAAATTCACATTTCCAGAAACATTTGTTTGGCTCCTAATACTTAAATAATCATTTTCAAAATAGCAGTTTTAATCGTATTCCCATACATTTGTTATTTCATTTTTTGAGGTTGACAGTATTATTTTAGTAAAAATTACCCAATAAATTTCTGTTACAAAACAGTTTTGTAAATGTGAAAAACTTCTTTCTATATCTCCATTGTGCCGTTAGTTTTGAAGTAACCTCAAACCTTCTTCTCCATTGATCACGGTCCCCAACCATTCTTCACATATCTGCCATGCTGCCTCCTCGGACTCTACCAAGCCTCTCCATTTATTCATAATAAGTATTTCAGGACCTGTCAAATCGTTAGGTCAAACAAGGGCGAGTAACGAGAAGACATCTCGCCTTTTGTTCATCCTGCATACATGTCCAATCCACTTTGTCCTTTTTATAGAATATTTATAATAGGCCAAATACTCAGATTCTCTCAAATGGTTTCGGTGCGACCCCAGCAAAGCCTAACCTATCCAGCAATCCTCCTCAGAATCTCATCTCCACTGCTGTAATTTAATTTATATGTTTATCACGGTCAGTCTAACTCTCTAATCCATATGGCAGAGCAGCACTGGAAGAAAAATGGATTTGGTGATTCGGAGTTTAGCTTTCCCTATCTGATCGCTTGTTTGCCAACTAGGATGGTAGAACGCAAAGACCACTGGCATACATCATCCTGTTCAGTATCTCCTGATCGACCCGCGCATCCTTTGTGATCATAGAACTCAAATATTCAAAACTATCTACAGCCTTGTAAGCAATTTTTACATGATCTTCATCCCTGCCGCCATGCACAATTTTGCACTTGACCAATGGGTTGATCAAGCCTCTCACCTTAAGCTCCTCGTTCCATTCATTCACAAAAATTTGCAACTGACGGATTGAATCTGCAGCCAGGACTATATTATACGCATAGATAAAACTCTGAACTAAGACAGGTGCCAGATTCTAGAAGCCCGCATTTGTTCTGGGTGTTCTTCGCTTGCACAGCTTCCACACATCACCAAATCAGACAAGAAGGGGCTTAGGCTATTTCCTTGTTTAACTTCCTTGTAGAATCTGAATGGAAAGGACACCGATCTATTAAGCCTTACAATTCCATTGGGGTTTTATGAAAAATGCGAACGAATCTTAAAAATTGTAGGTAAATATATGATTCCAATAATACTTCATAAAATATCATATCATACATCTATTTAAAGGATATTCTGGGTTGAACGGATCTGATTCTGATCGTTGATTTGAACTGGCTGGTTAGGAAAACAAAGAGTGGATACGGTACACAAAAACGATAAGCATTGGTGTTTTTAAAAATATATCGTGGCGAATATTCAACTGAAAAATCCTTTAAAAAAATCAAAAAACTTTTAATTTAATCAAAATTACTTCTTTTGGCGGAATGAAGTTTTCTGTGACTCACTATATGGGAAAGTTCTGGATTAGGTTCTCAAACTAACTAGCAGACACTACTGATAAGACACTATAACTATTGACACTATCTAGCAGTTAATTTTATAACTTTCTCATACAGTGAATCAAAGCAAACGTAATTCTATAAAAAAAAGTAGCTACTTGTGAAAAAGTCACATCCAACAATTCAATTAAATTACTTCAACAGTTATTTCTAAAATTAAGACGGTAAATTATGAATTTTTCATTAAAAACTGAAGAAAAGAATTGAAGAAAAATGAAAGCTTGATACTTACTTCATTGGATCGTATCTGTACAATTTAAATAGCTCGTGAAAATTGGTCAAAAAAAGTAATAAAAAAGTGCAAAAACATATACTGTTTTTGAATGAACAATGATGATTTAAGTGAGTAATTCTATAAATGGTTTACAAAAGAAGATTAAAAAAATTAAATGACTGACAATAATCGGCACACTCAGAGAATTACCAAAAGCAGTTATAATCAAAGGCGATAATCAGTAAAGATACAAGATATTGTTTTACGACCAGCTGGATAGCTGTCATTCCTGTATGCAAAAAATAGGAATCGTTCTGGGTTCACTTTGGAAATAAATGGCTCAGTTAATTTTTATTTTTTAAGCGATCTTACCGATGTATTTGCTTTGAAAAATGTAAATAGGACTAATTGCATAATAGTTTCGAATATTTACACAACATGGCAATCCAAAATATGCTTTGTATGAAAACATATGCGCTAGCATAAATAAAAAAATAATAAACAGTTAATTACTATGAGAACAAGAATACACTCTATTCTGGAGCTAATAGAAGTATATCAAACCACCTGCCATAATTCCCTAACCGGGTCCACACCCAGAGATCAATGACCCCAGAACTGGTCAGGATAGACCAGTCGCTAATAAATATCTAGCCTATGATAGGCTCCTTCCTAGAGTAGCCGTACTGGCTATAATTCTGTCTGGCTAGAGTACTAGCCGCTCTAGCATTATTTATAATCTAGGTCGGCCTTATTTAAATGCAACAGGGTTCCTCCGGCTAAGCATTATCTCTCACCTTCATCCTGATATCTGGAGTGATGGAGTTTTGTATTTATATCATCAAGTCCTCGAAGCTTAATAAGCCGTATATCTACTGCACTCTCTAGTAGGATTAAAGTGGGTAACTAAGAAATTTCTTTATAATTTAAATTGAGCAAATTACATTAGGGAACTAATTGGAGTATTTTATGTACGCATATGCAACTACATATTTGGATTAATAATTTAAATCAAGCTTTACGTTTTGCTGATTATCAATCGGCCATAAAACTGGATGAAAGCATTTAAACAACTTACTATTGTTTATTTTGTAATATAGGAATTATACGAGAACTTTTTTCTAATTGTTTTCGTAAAACAAGTTTATGCGGAACAGAAACCGTCTCAACTACTATAATAAAAATCACCTTACTAGAACAATCACAAAAAGGGTCCTTTATTTAGTTGTTTTAGGATAAATACTCCTAGAATGTAAAAGAGCGACATAGAATTACCACGAGGCACATCATGGAAAAGGCGCCTTTGATGGGATTGGTACCACTGTAAAAAATTAGGCTGATAGAAGAGCTAGAGATGTTGCCGAAGGACTTGTTGTGGAAGATAATACGTTCGTCAGTGCACTTAGCAACATGGTGAAATTCGAGTAATTCCAAGCGCACCCTCCAGATTAGTGAATTTATATTGTATGCAACTTTGAATTATGACTAGAAATACATAACATACAAATTAAAGTCATCATTCCACTTAATTTTGTTAGGGTAACAAGCATTAAAAAAAAAAAATGTTTAACATTAAAAAGATGTAGAGAGAGGGGACCTCAATGGATCGCGAGGGCCTCTACATCTTGCGCCCAGTTAGCCCATGGGGCAAAGATGGCACTGCCAGCGATATCTGACATCATTTCACACAAATGAGCGTCATTAATTCACAATTAATTCAATCAATTTTGCCTTTGCATTTTTTTTACCAAGCAAAAAAAAAGCGTAGTTGCGTACGATTGGCGATTTAACTAACTTCAATGGTGGTAGTCGGAGGACCATTTCTATTATTTTTTTCACACTTTTAATTTGCAAGAAATTCTATCTGCAAAGTGGCCAGTTATATGAGAATGACCTATATAAAAGTATGAAAAAATGGATATCACCTTTTTAATCACCTGACAGCGATATCATAAATTTTATTTTATTTTTTTAAAGTCCTTAAATAGTCCAATATTATCAGTAAATTTCTTTGTTACATAAGCCCATTTTTTGAAGTCGTTAAAGAAATCATTACTCAATGTTAGTATCCCCCAATTGTAGCATAGTTTCTATCTTGTTTGTAATAAAATATTCTCTTCGAAAACATGTTATAAGAAAGAACACTTATGAGCTATAAGAAAAAGAAGAGCTAATGAAAAGTATATCAGGATATATATATATATATATATATATATATATATATATATATATATATATATATATAAAAATATATATATGTAATTCTGCGATTTAGAAAGAATACGACCGTAAACGTTTGCTAAAACAAAATAGTTTATTCAGTAACTTATAATAAAATCAATTAAGTTATTATTTCCAAATAATACAAACTTACCTAAAACAAAATAGAATTGTATACGAGTCTTTTACTCCCTAAATCACTATAATATATTTTACTAACAAGCTTGCTGATTAGTATAACCTTCAATTTATAACAAAAGCCAATAAACAGCTGTTCAATATCATTTAAAAGTAAATGATCTGAATTAATAATTAATCTTGTTAATTATTAATTTACACCTCCGGTGGTCGGAGACTCATTTCCTATAGGAAAAGAGTAAGGCACTAGCTTACAACTATGAAAATAGTTTGTAGCGCTGTGTTTTTTATCGCATTCTATTTCATAAATGCTTGAAGAAATGCGTCGTTTAATACAAAAGGGCCCCTTTCTGACTGCATACAGTTTATTCCTTTTTAATTTAGCGCCGTTTGTTATATATAAAAAATTACCTTCTTTAAATTCGTGAATTTTTCTGTTTTTATCTATTCGATTCTTATTTTTTTCAAATTTTTTTCTGGAATTTTCAAGTCCTTCCCGGCGATCCTTTATTATTCATGCTGTTCAAATCGATTAGTTTATTACCCACTCTCTGTTTAATTCGTAAGTTTTCATCCTGAATTAATTTGAACTTTTTTATTGCATCCAAACCAAGTAACAAATCGTAACTAAAGTTATTATTTTTTATGACAAATAGGTCCAATTTATCTTCTATTTCTCCAATTTTTAAATGTAGATTAGCCCGGCCTTTACAAAAATTCACGCCACTTGTAGTCTTTAGGATACTTTTGTTGGCATACAATTTTGATTAGAGTACACCGACAAGATTTACAACAGACTTACCTAAACAGAATAGAATTGTATACGAGCCTTTTACTCCCTAAATCACTATAATATATTTTACTAACAAGCTTGCTGATTAGTATAACCTTCATTTATAACAAAAGCCAATAAACAGCTGTTCAATGTCATTTAAAAGTAAATGATCTGTATTTACTGATTCAGAATCTTGTTAATTATTAATTTACATACTAATAAATAAGATTGCAATTTTTTGTTACATACTAGTAAATTTATCAACAGCCTAATGAAGGTGTGTGATCCCGTTCCATTTTTATAGCATGAAATAAAAATCGGATTTAATTTAATTAGCATGTTCTATGAACAATCATAATTAAGATTTTTTTTTTAAAAGACTAAATGCTGTTTCGAATCGTTACGAGCAATGAAATCTACTGAAGTGCAGATTAATGGAAAGATATATAAATTGTAATTGCAATAGCTTTGAAAACAGTTATTCATTATTAGTAGGCAGTCATCCTTAACGGGTGTTGATTTCAATAAAATTAAACGTATATTTTAAGTCTTTTGTCTCTCTCTCACATCCATTGACAAGTAGTCCTGATGCGTAAGGTCTCGATCAAATAGATCAACAAATCTTTTATCCAGGTTTATATATTTACTTCTTATACTGGTGGAAGTCAATAGCTTGGAATTATTTTAAGAATACAATTAAGTAAAATATGGCGCTACGTTTTGTAAGACATTTCACATTCCCTATTATAAGTATTGCGATCGTGAAAAATTTTGATTTCGAGTTGTCAACGGAAATACACGTTTTAGGGACCCCTGAGCTCAAATAACCAAGTATCGAAAAATGGTGTGTGTGTGTGTGTGTATGTGTGTGTGTGTGTGTCTGTGTTTGTGAAGCCTAACTCAAAAACGAAAAATTATACAAAACTGAAATTATGTATTTAACATGCCTAGGACGTCACAGCAACTTTTCCCTCAAAATCGAATAGTCATCGATTTAATCCTTTTTTTAATTTTCTCGAAAACGTCACAACCGATTCTAATGAAACTTGCCGAAAGTTTTCTCATCAAAGCTCTTCAACTTTTCATGTAAGTAGTACATCACCAAGAGTAGCGTAGTCAGGATTTCGTTTTGGGGTAGGAGGGGAGCAGAGGTCCCATACCAAAAATATACTTCAAAGAAACCTTAAACCGGAGATGTAAGGGGACCCTCTCTCTATATAATATTTTCTATGCCTAGGTATGTTATTTATAAAATAACATTCAAACAGGTTTATATAATTTTTGCTTACAGATAAGAATAACTAAAAGTAATTTGCAATTTGGGGAGATTCTTTCCTTTAGCTACTCCACAGTAAGAAAATGCAGATAAAAAAATTATAACGAACAGAAAATTTTTATCAGCATAACTCAAAAAATGTTATATTTTATATTTGCATTTTATATTAAATTCTGTATAAGATGACATGAAAGGTAATTTAATACTATTATAAAAAAAATGATCTAAATCGGACCTAAGATGTATGCAATCGAACCTCCTCCCGCAAACACCCTCATCGTGTTCTCTACCATATACTCTGAAATAATATAATGAAGTCTAGAAAATGGCAATCCACAAGGATCGCCTCTTAGTGAGACACTGTTCTTCTTAGCTGTTAATGGAATAACGCCCACTATTCGACCTCCCGTTAAGTGTTTTCTATTTGCTGACGGCATAGTCATCGCAACCAGCAGCAAGTTCCTTTCCTAAATCCAGTGGAAATTACAAGAAGCAGTACATAAAATAGAACAGTGGTTTATTACGAATTTGTCAAAGACGAAAGTGCCACCAGAATCCCACATTCAAGCTGGGAAACCGATAGATTCACACTTATCAAAATATACCGTAATAAGAAGTAAAATCGACCATGGAGACCAAATCTATGAAACAGCAAGTAAAACATCGCTGAGGATGTTAGATTCTGTACATAATTCAGCTCCTAGAATTAGTACTGGAGCTTTTCGGACTTCACCAGTCGAAAGCATCTATGCCGAGTCTGGAGAACCATCTTTACACTTGAGGCGAGAATATTTATCACTAAAATATGTTACTTAATTAAAGGCATATCCATACCATCCCTCATCTTTTTGTTTGTTTATTGAAGAATCTGAAAACCGTGGGCTCAAGGATATAGGCAGCTCATCCAAACTAGCAATTTATCCAAACTAGCATATTGTTTAATGTAAATAAGAATCTTAACACCATTAGAACCATCCCAGTTCTGAAAATAACTCGTATGGTGGGAGATAAACAGAGCCGCGACTGTAGTTGTTTCAGCCCATTGCGGAATCTTGGGCAATGAAAAAGCTGAATTTGGACAGAAAAGGGGAAGTAGCAGGGGTTACCTACAAGCTGCAAGATGCTACCTTGGAAGACAGTACACCAATTAAAGAAAATGTTACTGGTAGATCGGGAGAATTGGAAAGAAAAAGATACTAAGCAACTAGAGATAAAATAGACTACAACAAATGGATCACAAGCTCCAGAACGTCAAGAAAGGAAGAAACAATGCTGTGTCGAATGAGGATTGGGCACTGTCAGTTTCCACATGGATACCGTATGTTTCCCTTATGAAGCAACTAAGTGACTAACGTGCTACAATCGTCCCATGGGCCACAAATACTAAAACATTTACCACTAGAGTGTACCCAATCTGAAAGAATCAGATACAAAACTAGTACCTACCAATCTCGGTTGGCTTGAACGGTGTCATGACGGAATGACATTCGTGATATGCGAGTTTACAGCAAGTAAGCCTAAAATGTTCTTTAGTGCATAGGGGTCAACATGAAAAAGAAGATCCATTTATAAAAATCTCATATCATTCCTGGATTGGTTAGCTATTTTATAAAAATTAAAATTAACTATTTATATTTATTGTAATTTTATTGTTTTTGTAATTAGTCAAATGATATAGAATGATACATAGGTAGGTCACATAGCGAACCAATCAACAATCCCTTCATAGGGTAATTATAGAAAATAATTACTAATGAGTATTATAAGAAGTAATGAGCAATGAAATGCATTAAATCACAGTGTTAATTAATAATGTAACATCAGCGAATGATTATTTAATAAACATGCAAAAGGGTCCCATGGATATCGGAATTTATCCGATCATGGTACAGTTCCTTGTGAGATTATTGAAGGCGTTAAATGTCAATGGTGATAACGAGTGATAATATTCCTCTATACGTTCGAAACATTTATAATTGCTTTGATGCTAGATCCGTTCGTTGAAAACATCACAGGGGGACTATATTACGTTCAGAGTTGGACTCGGTCAATTTAATGGGCAAAGCGTTCAAAGTCGATTAAGTTCCTGGAACACGTGGGTGACCTCTGGAGGAAATTGGACAGGAATTTGTAACTATTCACTGTTTTGTCAACGATGTACCGTTGAATAATATACAATTTACAAGAATGTTTGAGGATTACAGGCTAAGCGTGATCATCAAGTTATATGGGCGAATAAAGGAACGAAAATAAATGAAATATTTATGACAGCTAGATTGACCATTTATTAATTTTTACCACCGCCATTGGTGGAGGGGCAAGAGCTGACATACACAAATGACTGAAATAATCAAGATTAAATGCAGTTTTTTTTTTTTTTTTTTTTTTAAATCATTTTATATTAATATTAGTTAAAAAAAAAAATTAGATTAATACTGGTATAAATATTTCAGCTCTAGTCTATTCTTGTAAGACTTTATGAAGCTCTAGAATTTTTTTTAACTGAAAATAACCTAACTTTAGGAAGCCGAGATTATTGGAAAAAGTTGACTAAAAAAAAAAATTCGTAAGTTACATAAAAATTGTATAAAGTTTTAATTTACCAAAAATAGATTCAAAAGAAGATCGCGAGTAGATTCAAATGAATATTAATATCTTGAATAATATTAATATCAAATTACATGGTAATTTATTGGCTAACGAGATTTTTGTAATTAAAACGAATTATGGAAATTCGTCTTATAGGTACCGATAAGAATTTCTCGGTAAATGATTTCAAGACAATACATGATCAATAATATCGGTTTTGTTTTTTATAAACATCTTCAATCATTTATGTCACCTATTTTCAGCTTTGTGGTACAGCACTGATTTATATCTGGTATTAAAAACTTCTATCAAATCCTTGGATTCCGAAACGAGGAATGTTATTAAAACTATTAAGGATCGATTAATTCTAAAAGTTAATGTAGTCATGGATCTAAATAAGTCTCCCCTCCTCTTCCCTCCAGACAGGATTAAGGAAAATTTTTAATCTAGTACTAAAACTGATTCTTGAAACAGCAACCGATCTTCGTCCAATCTAAAAAATGAAGATATTTAATGCTTTCTAATCTGTTTTTTCCTATTTAGTTTTTATCCTTTATAATTATTTTCAAAAAAATTGTATTAGGCGCAATATATCAAATTGAAATAAAATAAATAAATATATATATATATATATTTAAATTTAGTTTTTTTTTCTATATTTGTTATTGCATTGACACTTATGGACCACTGGTGTAATGTGACAAGTTAAAAACAGTTACGTAATTTTGCGGGTTTTATAAATGCCATAACATTTTTGAATGCTTAATATTATCTCCGAGAATTTATTCAAGTGTCGACGCAATATAAAATGTTTGTCAAGATTTGTCAAATGTTTGCTCTGAGCACTCAAGAAGTAATATGTAGTTAAATATGCAACTTGTATAATCGCAATGCTATAAATGAATAACAAGGCCCAACGAAACCGAAGGTTCGATGCCGACACCAACAATCTTTGCGTAATCCCATCCTCCACTGAGCCCCATCAAAACCCAAATCTTGAAGATCAGACCATATCAAATATATTAGAGAAAAATTAATAGTACAAGAATAAAGCTCGCCAGCTTTACATTACCATTTACCGACTAATCAATTATTATGCTATAAATAGAACTAAATAATTACTGAAAAATATACCCATAAATCTGCTTTCCTGAGATGTGAGGGGTGGGATAACTATCAGAGGGTAATTGAAAGAGCCTAATTGTTGCCTATCTAGGGTTCATTAGCTCCTAAGGTGTACGTCATAGCTCATTAGATCTCTCGCCCACTGGCCTGGAACTGGAGAGCTGGAGTTAGGACTGTCTCATTTTTACTAAAGTCAGTCATCTAGCTTAATCTCAATTCGGCAGGCTATCTTTAAAGTTTTCTAATTTCCAAACATCGATATGGATGCAAGCATGGGCCAAAAGATTTACTAAGTTAACCGCTATTCGGATAAGAACTCAAATTTACTTATTTCAAAAGTACTTTGCAGGTGGCGAATTACTTTACTGTTTAAATATAATTGTATAATAAATAATAATAATAGTTTTTGTCAGTTTAATTAAATAAATTTCCGTTATTTAAACCATATAAAGTTTATTAACGCAGATTGAATGACTCATTTATTTTTTAGAAATACATGTTACAACGAAAAGTCATTTCTGCAAAATGCAAATTTCATAGATTATGTAAAAAAAAAAGTCAGTGTTATCTTCGTGCTTCTCCTTTACTATAGCTTACTTAGTAAACTTCCGTGAATCTGAATTAAATATAACGTTTTAACAATTTAAAGATGTTTTCTATTTAAACAGATGCATTATTATTTTCTCAAAAAGGCTAATCTTGAAAAAAATCTTCGATTAGTATCATCCAAAATTATTTAGCAAAACTAAAATATCTCTAAAATGTTTCTTCTACAAACGTTTTATGACGTCGACACAACAGTTTCATTTAAATGATCTCTCTCTCAAATTCAACTGAGCATTTTTCGACAAAAAAAAAAACGAACGATATTAAGACAATTTTTTTAACTTAAAATTGTGTTATACTCATACAATTTTTTTACATTAACCTTGAAAATTGTCGAAAAACGTATATTATCTTATAATAAATACCTTAAAAAACATAATTGAGATGTCCATCATGCGGACGTCAACTGATAACTGATATAGTATTTTAGAATGATTTAAAGGTGTTTCCTCGTGGTATCTGGCACATAAATGATCCGAGCTATATGTTCAGATTATGTCACGACCTACTCTCCAAAAAAATAACAAATTTATGGTTTTCATTTTTATTTTGAGACGCTATCTAGAAAAACACCGATTATTAATAGGGCTGGGTCGAAAACCACAATGTAGCCACCAGAGGTTGGTAAAAAGGACCCACTTTCAGAGTTCGTATCCTCCACCAAAAGCAGATCCTGTAAAGCAAGTATGTAGGTGAGAAAGTAAAAAGGGTATTTGTTGTAGAGTAGTTAGCTAATTTAAAAAAAAAAATGTAGCC
Organism: Rhaphigaster nebulosa; assembly: GCA_948150685.1. Taxonomy (NCBI): domain Eukaryota; kingdom Metazoa; phylum Arthropoda; class Insecta; order Hemiptera; family Pentatomidae; genus Rhaphigaster; species Rhaphigaster nebulosa. The sequence continues at coordinate 109,541,719 of OX411306.1, read as the reverse complement.
CTAAGGTTTTTTTTATTTAACTGGTTAGGTCAAGAATGATATCCACGTAGCCTCCTGTGTGTGAGTGAGTAGCTATTAAATATGGAAATAACTATTTGATTTCGAAATCCAAAATCATTAGCAGTTTTTTCAAGAATTACCTTTAGTACACTATATCTCATAATAACATCAAGAGGAAGTCAAAACTAGAATTGGAATTTAAAAATATAATAATTAATGATATTCTTTTAATTAACTATCTATTTAATAATTTAACTTACATTTTTTTTTAGAAATGAAAAATCTGAAAGAATATTATATGTTATTCTTATTATATAATATATAAACATGTTATATAATATGTTATTCATACTCATATGGAATAAATATCATGCACCAGCCCTAACCAAAGTGAAAATTCCAAGGGAAGAATAAAAATATTTTAGAACAGGAAACAGCGACAGATATCAAGAAAGCAACCTTATTTTCGAACAACTGTATTTACACAACTGTCCCGTCCGAAAGCTGTATTTACACATCAAACCGCAAATAAGATTCGGAAGGGATAATATAAACAGACTGAACACGTGTTGTTTAAACATACCTTCTATCGGTTAAGCAATTGCTCCTGATGAGCATGGGAGGACAAGGAGTTGGGTAAATGAGATAACTGGGCCAACGGCCTTGGAGGAATTGAAACGCCGTTCGAGCACCGCCGCTAGCCAACAAGACATCATAGAGATCCACGCATTCTCATAAAATTACCAACACATCATGCTGACTGTTATACCACAGTTCCAATCCCGTATTCCCTAATAATCTACCTAAACTGACCATTCTCCGATGAAAATAGGGACAAACAGCAGTGGCATAACGTGTTGAATATTTATAGAAAAGTATTGATTTTGCAGCAAGAAAACATCCTGGATGTTTTAGTGAAGATATATTTTTTTTTTTATTTTTTTTTTTTTTATTTTTTATTTTTTTTTAGCGAAACGTAAACTCACTTTTGAATGATTTACACATAATATACATCAGTATATTATGTGTAAATCATTATTTTATTTATTTTTATATCTTTTAGTAAGAACCGAATATAATACCCAATTTTAATAATTAGTTCTCTTTTTGTCGGATTAATACAAAAATACGACTATTTTTTTTAACTTTTTTGTTTATGAGCTTTAGAACGATTCATATATTTTTCAAGAATTTTCATGTTTGCAAAACTGTTTCGAAACTTTACGTTTAAAGATAAAAGTGTTTTATTAATACACTAGGTAGAATATGTAAGATTTAAAAAAATCTAGACCTATGCCTGCCGCATAATCAATAATTCTAGCATTGATGGAGCTAGAATTAAAATAACAATTGTATTTCTTTGAGAAAAAAAAATCCGTGAGCAGTAGAACTCCGTCACTAAAGTCGTATTTTCCTAGAAATAGAACAGTTGAAATAGCTAAATCTTTGCTAATACCCGTTCGATTTCGATGAAACTTCTTTTGTTTTATAGGTAATTTAATTTCCTTTCGAATTCACATACAAATTTTCAGCCCTATAAACTAATATGGTGGAGCTGTAGCGATGCGCAAAACTTAAAAAAACGCCGAAATTTCAGGTAATCATACCGAAATTTTGACTCTAATATATCGATTCTTAAATGGTATCGTTCTGCCATGAAGAAAGCCCTACATACCGAATTTCAGCTCATTTGACACAAAGGGGGCCGCTGGAGGTGCTCAAATGTAGCGGGAAAAAAATATATATATAAATATATATCAGACATCTCCAAATTTTCCATAATCGTGCTCTAGGGGTTATGAAACGGATAGAAATCGCAGTCCCGCCGCTCACCGCCAACCTTCGACCCGCTGCAATAGTCTATTTTTTTCGGGGAAAAACGACTAAAAAGATTGGACAAATGCAAGATTTTTTTTTTTTAATTTTTCATGATCATAAACAATACTATTTTATGTTGAGAAAAAGGAAATTTACTAACGATAACCTTTATTTGAAATCTTGCCATCTACATTTCGTCTAGCAGTAATTTTAAATAATTCTAGTTCTAAAAGTGCTTATGATTTGAATAATTATATTTTCACTTTCCTTTATATAATGAAGTAATAAAATGAAAGTGTATACAATTAATTTGAAACAAAACCTTTTTTATTTTTTGTCCTGGTATGTAAATAAACATTTACTAATAATTTTGGTTTTTAATTCACTTTTCGCTGAGATAAATAAAATTTTAAAAATGTCTGACGTTTCACTAGGAGTTAACGGCATGTCTTCTCAGAGGATAAAACACAACGTGGAACCAATAAATCATATGAAATTAAAATTAAATAGCATACATACTTCGTTTCAACAATTTTTATTTTTGCAAAAAAAAGTCTCAACTTAACGTTCCTCTATTAAAATGTTTTGTTATACTTTATCAAGTACATTGTTTGTTTTTTTAAAAAAGAATAAATTATAACAAATTTAATAGGATATTATAGATAGCGATTATGAAAACAGAACCTAAAATTCATTTAAAAAAAAAAAGACAATTTTTCTTTCAAAGTCTGTATGATGTTTAGATAATTTCATGAGTATGTAAATGCTTAAACTTTTCATTCAATTAAGTCATTACTTTGATACTAGCAGGCAGCCCATTTCATCTCTCCTCAATTCGTAGACAGCCCCTAGCTGAATAAACATGAACTCAATTACAAGCCCCAGCCTTGGTCTCTATATATTTCTCGAGCGGTTTCTTCTCGAAGCCCGCCGACGTAATGAGTCCCCGGTGACCTTGCAGACCCCCAGCCAGAGCTACTAGGTCAAGACTGCTCAATTGCTAAGCCCGAGGGGTTGCCTGTTGACACATCGCGTGTCCCATGTCTTTTCCTTTTTCCGGACAGTTAAACTTCTAGAATCTAGGTTAAGCGTAACCGGCTCGGACTCGTTTCCTCCAAATATTTCCACAACAATATAACAGTAAGACCCCTTTCGTAAGCTACTTATTGGAAAACTGTTCCCTCTGAGGGAAAAGATATTTTCCTTGCCTAGTTCCGAAGAAAAAACGAACTTGGAAATAATAATACAAGAAAAAAAAAGCTAGAACAGAAACTGCAGATATGTGGATGGGATGGAAATGGATTAATGCCATATTGACACATTTTCTCGCACGGGCTGAAGTTCTTAAGAGTTAAGTTTTCGTAATACTAATACATGTAAAGTTTTTGGGCATACAGTAACCAATAATTTATGGTTGGTAAGCATTTGAGACAGAAATGTATGCGCGGCGATTGTTTTAAGGCTGGCTTTGTGTATTTATTTTTTGTTAGGAGATGGTGGGCAGATTAGGATTGGTGGATTCGGTATCGAACTTTGGAGTTATCTAAGGATTTTATTTATTTATTAATAAGGTTATTGTAATCCCTAAAAGTCCAAATATGATTTATACATATAATTATGGTGAAACTAAAACCTACTATAGAACAAAATAAGATAGCATATAAATAAACATACAATAAATAAGGACAGGAGTAGAACCCGGTTAAATTTGATACTCATAATGTTATTCAAACAGATTAGATCTTTATCATAATATTATAAAGGATGTACAGCATACGAATCAGGAAACCTCAGGGTCTGATTCTGCAACTCAAGAGCAACAAAACAGTTCATATGAACTACGGTCCAATCACAGGCAGAGAAGTAGGAAATTTAATTTTAGTGTTATTTTATGTATCACGTTTTTTGTTGAATAGGAAACGATAACTCAAAAACTATTCAAGGAAATTAAGTTCCAATTGCACCTACGTAAACTAGATCAAATACTCTTTAAGTTTCATTTCATATTTAATTTTAGAATTGAGCTGGCTAATTAACAGATATTTTTTGGATAGTTTTAGATAATTTCATAAACAAGCTTTTTATTCTATATATCCAGTTTCAACTAATGTGAAGGAGGAATATTAATGTGATTTATTATTCGATCAATGCTTTTGTCAGAAACAATTTCTTTTCTTTATAATGACCACGTCAAGTAGGAATGATTGTCTGGAGTAAAAGAAAAAAAAAAGTAAAAAAAACAAAAAGTGTAGGCGATTGGTAGCAAACAAACATATTTTCAGATTTTTATATTATTAGGATAAGACATAAAAAAAAAGATTTCTCATAAATCGTCGGTGCAATGCCGAAGTGGCGTATCTGAAAATTATAGATTTGAACTATATCCCAAGAATCGAGGCGAAATTTGGTGACTTACATTAAGAAAACTTTTAGTTATATATTCGTATAATGTCCCTCCTCAGTATTCAATTTGCAAAACCCTGCCAACTCAAAACGGCCGGGTTTCAAAATGGTTGCCAAAACTCTAAATTTTCGCACTTTGTTTTTTCACCTATAATTCCAAAACGGTGCATCCTATAGAAAAAATTATTGTATATTAAATTAAAGAGCACCAAAGTCTTAAATTAATCAAAACCTTAAAGTTAAATTTGAATTTATTTATTTTTAATTTCAAACTCTGATAACAGATAAAAATAAATAACATATAAAACAATATGCAAAAATTGAATAATGTTTTGATGAAATAGTATTGATATTTTGTTTTAAAAGAAATTTCAGTCAAACGATGGGATGTGTAATCTCGATACACTGTAGTGTAGCAGATGGTCAAATATATAATTTTTTTTGGGGAGGGGGAATTTTTATTATTTTATAGTTATTCTTATACATTGCTTGATAATGGACAAACTGTTGTCCTAAAACGTCATGAAATATAAACAGCATAAGAAGTATCAAAGTGTTAATAAATAGCTTCCAAAAATAAGAAAGTAATTGATGAAAAACTTTTAAATCCTTAAAAAAAAAAAGATTTATTGACATAAAATATTTTTAATAGTGGAACCCAACATAAGCAGCGTACGCAAGGGGAGGAGATCAGGGGAATATCACCATTCCTCCCCGAAATTATTGACAAACATGTAATTTTCATATCCACCTTATGTCCGTAGATATAAAAATTACATGTATTTTTAATAATTTTTTTATCCTATTTTAATTATCATCCTTAAAACTGAGGCCCGATTCGGCGACTATAGACACTTAAGTGATTACTTGTCTTCTGATTAAATATTCACGCGAAAATTAAATCCCCCGAAAATAAATTCTACGTACGCGTCTGGTCTACATTTCATAAAAAAATCTTAATAATGGCGTTACAATAAATTAACTAAAAGATCGAAAATTATGAGTTTTGGTTCTACATCTGGAAATACAATAAACAGTTCATATTCCTCAATTAAAATCGCAAAAAAAAGCAGATCCTGTAAATATGTCGTGCAGATAGCATCCTCGGTATTTACTCTTATTCAATTTCCATTCTTAATTGAAATTGGGCACAATGAGCAGGTACAATCTACCAAGAGAGGAGTAGCCTATTAATGTTAATAACCAATCCTGATTCCAAGAGTACAGAACAGATCGAGGGAGCAAACACAAATTGATGAGAAGGCCCTCTCCTTATTGTAATGGATTAAATTAATTTGGAGCCCTTCTCGACGATTATGGGCTTAAAGGGCTGACCTGGGGGCAATTTAAGTAATCTCCCTCTAGATCCCAATTTATAGTATTAACTGATTAGCCTTTTGATTTAATGAGTAATTATTGCCTCCTTTAAAAGTGCCTAATGTTAGTTTTACAATTGGTAGCAGCAATTAAAATTTAAAAAAAAAATCAATTTACTGTGAGAGACAAACAGATGAGGAACCAACGATCCAATTAAATTTTCATTTGAAAAGAAAGATAAATATTTTTTTTAAACTTTTTATTTACTAATGCTACAATCTGTGCCAATCAAGGACAATTTCTAATAGTGACAATATATATATATATATATAGTGAGCGCATTCACAGATAAAAATAGTAAAATAAGCAAAAAAATACACACATATATATACACTACTCTAAAATGAATAGGGATATGTTCAAACACTACATTTCTTAATACTAAAAGTTAAAATAATCTATACTGTTGGGAATTTTACCGATGAAGGAGACAACAAATTGGTTAAAGAACATTATCATTTCACTTTTTTAAAAATTAATTTTACAATAAATTTCAATAAAAAAATATAAAGTTCAGACAAAAAAATTATTTTATTAATGGTTCGTGATTTCATAGTATTCGTAGGTATTTATGGACACAAGGAACTAAAATGATATATCAAGAATTTTACTTGATTACTGGCAAGAAATCTTTAATGACCAAGAAAAAAATAGATACATAAAATAAACGACCATGGAATGCCACGGATAAAATTAGAAAGATTCAGCAATCCAAAGCGAAGCATCGAAGATATAAATAATACAGAACAAGGGTCGGGGGATAGAAAACAAAGGGTAGCTATAAGAGCCAAAATTTAATCACAGAGGAACAAATATATGTAAAATACAGTAATAAAAAGTAATAGATATATGACAGGGTTGGGGAATAGTAATTAAAGCGGTCCCATCGTGGATTTTTCACTTTTCTTGCCCACATCCAGTCCCAGAGCACATTCATCTCCCGCTTTTCTTTCGCTTATATATTCCATTACCTCTACTGTTGTTTCATTATATCCATAGCCAAAGTTTTGGGAACCCAAATTAATTTAATCTTTATAAAAAAGTTATGCGTTCAACCACATGTTTTGTTAATCTTAATTTTTGTCCTGAACAATAAATAATTTTCAACGGTTATCGAATGCTTAAAAAAAACATATTTTGTGTATCGTTAGAGAGCAGCAACTAAATATTTTATTAATGATGTATCAACCAAGCAAAAGAAGCGTTAAGTAGTAAGCGTAATAATCTATTTTATTAGATTTTAAATTTCATCAACTAGAATCAAAATAATTTATTTGGAATGAGGGATGGAATATAAATCCTTAAAAAACATAAAGGCAAATTTATAGGAACACATAAATAGATATACTCGCCAACATGTACATACATATAAATATACGATTCATGAGAAAGTTAAACATAAATAGATAACGTGAAAAGGAAGAAAACTTATATGTTAATTTTAAAATTATAAAAAAAGATAAGAACAAATTTAAATTTTCATAAGTAAGTAATACAATAATAACAACTGATTTTTTTTCTCAAATTTCTAAGGCTCCATAATACACGGTAAAGCAGTTAGTCTATTCAAGCATTTCCAAGGCAATTGTAACTTTTTCCAAAACAATTGTCACCTTTTCTAGTCCAGTTGTAACTTTTTCCATTTCAATTATAATCCAACCGGACTTGAATTGATTCATAAATATTAGATTTTATATAAAAATAATTATTTTAATTACATTAATAACTTTTGAAATAATTTTGGCATTTTCTTTCGACATTTTTTTCCGATATTAGATACTTGATGTTAAGTGCTAATTTGAATTAGCTATGAAAATTTTAGTTTATTTATTCATTTTTAAATATTTATTATATTTTGGAAGAGAGGGGAGTATGGATTTCATCGATATGGTGATAAAAAATCGAATTACAAAAATTATGCTAGAATCCTCGATACAAAAATAGTTGTCGAACCTAATAAACGATCCACACAACAATGAAAACTTTGAAAAACAGTATCTGTAAATCGAAATTCGCATTACCTTTCTTAGTTGCTACTGTCAAATTTACTATCGAAGTTTTATTCCAGGATTATTTACTATACGCACAAGGATTTTTAATTAAGTATTAGTTTGAAAAATTCGTCGTTGTTGGTATCGTTTATCTGGTTTTCAAAGATGATATTTTTTAATTTACTATCGCATTTTTTTTATCGCGTATGAGCATTTTGATTTACCGGTCATGCTGATGTTTTCTTTGACATAAGAATCTTTAATAGGTTTTCGAGGTTTCTGATACCGTTTTTTAAATTGGAATTTTTACCGAGCACACGCATTTCAAATTACAATTGTATTTGCACTTTTTTTGGGGTATATCGTCCTCGAAAACCTAATACACGACACATACACCAAAAAAAAAATGTCAACTGTAATGGCAATTCGAAATACGCTCAATCAAAAATCTAATTACAAAAATAGTGTCAGAGCCCTCCATACAAAAATAGTTGTCGTGCCTAATAAACGATCTATATAACAATGAAAACTTCAACAGTATCGGTAAACCGAAACGCGCATTCTCGATCAAAAATCCGATGGTAAATTAAAAAATATCGTCCTAGAAAACCCAATAAACGATACCTATACCGAATAATTTTGCAAACTAATAATTAATTAGATATGTTCGTGTTCGAACACAATTTCAAATTTAAATTCGACATTAGCAATTTCGAAAGTCTAATGAACCATCAACAAATCGATGAAAACAATACTCAACTATACAACATCCAAAAAAAAAAAAAAAAAAATAATAATAATATATATATTAATAAATTCAAGTCCGGATGGGTTACAATTGAAATAGAAAAACAATCTTAAAGCTTGAACAACTCCAAACAAATTTAGCGATGAATGGTTTTTTTTATCACATTATTTTCATTTTTACAAAATTAGAGATGAATGTTTCTTTATTCACATGATTTTTATTTATTTTTTTAAATAGTTATGGATGTCTTTTACATTTTAACAATGTATCCCATAAAGAAAGACCTGTGCCTTAAGATAAAGTGTATAACTAGGAGGAAACATAAAACTTCCTAGTATAGATTGCTATGGGTACAGGAGACAGTAAAAAGGGTAAGGGTCTGGGATCCGCAGAAAAAGCCCTTCACCATTGATTAGAAGGGTTTCGCAACGCAGCCGTTTCTTCGGCTAATATCACTGAAAGCACTTTACCCCCTCCTAGTTATTTTAGTAATCTTTTTTTGCCTATTGGCTCTTCGAATCTCTCCAGGGGTTATAAAACTTTTTTTCTATTACCATTCAATCCCATCTCCCTGTCTTCATGGATTACTACTCTAATAACTGTCTTCATCAGAAATTGATTATCTACGTTGGTTTTCTTTAGATTTTTTTCAAATTAATTACTTATTTAAAAAAATATACTTTTATTTATTATTTAAAAAAAAATATATATGTGTGTATATATATATATATATATATATATATATATATATATTATAAGGACCAAGCAAAGTGGGAGAAGAGTACTGGCCAAGAAAAGAACAAAGACCTGTACGAAGGCTAAAGACTCAAGACCTAGAAGAAGCAAGACCTCAATGAGGAAAAGGAGGTTGAAATTTTACGGCCACATGAAGATGATGGACAAGGATAGAGTGAACAAGCACATCTTTGACAGGGTGATAAAACTTAAAAACATCAAAGGATACCCCGAGCAGATAAAGAAAAAAAATAAAGAAACTAGGGATCAGAGAAGAGGACTACTAGGACAGAGAGAAATTCAGAAGGGTGATAGATGAAAAGAAGGTCCTTGTGGTGAAGAGGAGGAGAAGAGGGGAAGGAAGGAATGGACTGAGAAGCGTAGAAGAGAAATGAGGAAAAAGATGTAGAAGTGTATATATACATAATGTATATGTATACACATATAATGAAAATAAAGACATACAATATGAGTAGACCTATTTTGCAATGATTACACAGGCCGACAAACAATTTTTTTTTTTAAACTTTTTTAACTTTAATAGATTTTTATGAGCTGAATCTAAATCTGGCCTTAGTTTTTTTTGTATCACCCATTGTTTTCCAGCAATATGATTTGTATTATATAGTATAAAATCCTATCTAAACCCCCCTATGGCATACGGAGGAATTAATGAAACACAATGTTACATCATAAGCATGGTTTGTATTTACAGTGGCTACTTAAAACAGTGATATAATGTGCTAATACAGGTTTCATTTTTCAACTGGAATTGGTCTATACTTTCTTTCACTTTTTTCTTTGAAGCTTCTTATGTAGCTTTTTCTACGATGAGTCTTGTTGAATTTCGCATGGAAATTTGGTAAAACCACCTTGCTGACCAAGGAGCATGCATGTTATTTTTAAATCACTACATATCATCCAACCATAGGCAGAATAGCCTATTCGATTTAACATTGCTTCTAGGTTTTCATAGTTTCCTTTCATATGAACAGAATGACAAACAGCAATAAATGCGTACATGTTATAATTGTGTAATAAAACAGCCTTTAAACTAGTTGTCGATGAATCAATAAACAACTTCCAAGCTTCCTTTTTGTATTCAATAGCAAACTCATTCATCGCACTGGGAATGTCTGAGCAGTACACTAAATCACCTTCTTGTTCAAAAAACTTGTCGCTCTCTCTTCCTGTACACATAAATGCTGGTTCCAACCGCCAACAAGTTCTTTTCTTTTAGTCTAGAGCAAGCAATTCAGCTTTTTCTTTCGTTAAGCCAAGATCCCTAACCAAGTCGTTAATCTCGATTTGACACAGTTTACGCTCTACATTTTCGGTAAAAATTGGAATTCTTGATCATCTTGTTCATCTAACTCCGATTGTACATCAGAAAATACTTCCGTTGGAATAGAATTTAAATCATCTGGTGGTTCAGGGACCGGTAAATCTACACCGTGCACTATTGGCCGGATGGCTGACGGGTGGTTAGGGTAGCTTTATGTTATTATCTTCTTGTTGTTTGAGTTATGACCAGTAATGTCGACATTGCAAAAGTAGCAATCATCGGAATGATTTCTTGGCTCCCTCCATATCATAGGAACAGCAAATTTAAAGGTTTTTCACACATACATAACATACCTTATGCGGGGCCCAAGATTTATTCTGATCACCAATTGTGGGTGATACAGATTTTTTAATATCATATTTGGATTCATCACCCTAAAAACTATAGAAATAAGGTATTTTCAGTACAAAAGTTTTTTCATCGTTAGCCTGTGTTATTTCTTAACATTTGAAAAAAAAAGATGCCTACTGAATCGTTCCTGCATAGATTTAATAAATACTGTAAGGATAATTTTGGATCCGTCTGGAGAGAACCGGAGCCCCCTCTATCTGGAATTTGTAAATTTTTTGAAGGGCTTAGACAGCGTAGATAGAGGTAGAATTTGGAATACTCTGGAAAGATGGCAGATCCGAGAAAGGATTCTGAAACTCATTCAAGCTATGTATAGGAAGTTTCAATGCTGCGTGGCTAACGAAGAGAATCTCTTTAAGTTTTTCCGAATCACAAAAGGGGTTAAACAGGGCTGCTCGCAGTCATCTCTGTTGTTTATACTTGTGCTGGATGACGTCAAGAGGAAAGCTACAGCAGGAAGGCGCTGAGGAATATAGTGGGGTCTCCAAAAAAAGACTGGAAGGGGATGGGTATGCGGACGACACATGCGAAATGGCTAATAGATTCTCGGACATCTAGAGAAAGATACAAGACCTGGATCAGATGGCACGAGGGTACGTGCCGACAATAAATATTTGCAAAACAAAGGTAATGAGGTTAAATGGCAGAAATGAGGAGCCAATCACAATCCCATGGCAAATATTAGAAGAAGTTGAGGCTTGGAAGTGTAGTGGCAACAAATAGAGCAGCTGACGATGACATGGAAAGGCTAAGGACGGGATCAGAAAGGCTAAGGGCGTTTTCGCACAGCTCCACACCCTATGGCGTGCCACGGAAATAAATCTGGGCACAAGGATCCTCATATTCAACTCCAACGTAAAATCCGTGCTCCTCTATGGCTTAGAGGCGTGGAGGGTGACCCGATCCATCACAGGCAGTCTGCAAACCTTGTTCAATAGATGCTTGAAATATATTTTTGGAATTTGGTGGCCAAGAACCATTTCCAATGAAGAGCTACTGAGAAGGACCAAGCAGAGAAAAATAGAAGATGAAATTAGGTTAACGAAATGGAGATGGATCGGGCACACTTTGGAATCGCCCGGGAAGCTCTCAAGTGGAATCTGCAGAGACAACGTCGAGATGGCAGGCCAAGGAAGACGTGGAGGAGTTCTGTCCCGGAAGAGGCTAGGTTCCATCAAAATCACACTCGGGCCACCCTCAACGAGATGGCTCCAGACAGAGAAAAATGGCATCGATTCATCAAGGCTCTTCATCAAGGATAAGAGGGGAAAAAAAAGTACCTACTATGTTAAATGTCAACCAAAACTTATTTCCATATTATTATATTTTTAAGAACTATTTGGACAAATATTTTTGAAAACGGGAACCTTATTAGATAGGTAAATTCGAAAATAACATGATGCTCGGCGACGAATTTGCAAAAAAAAAAAAAAAAAAAAAATCACAATTCATAGACTCAGTATTACATCAGTTTACATCACACAACATGTTTCAAACATCACATCATTACATATTAAAAGAAAAAGGAATAAAACGGCTGTCAGCCCACAGTATCCTGTCACGAAGAAAATTGTTTCAAAAACAATTCAAGACATCAAGTCAAATACAAGTATCGACGGGAAAAAAAAAAAAAAAAAAAAAAAAAAAAAAAAACCAACAAATGATTTCACTTATTATTTCTAACTGATTCTTAAAACATGAAAGAGATTAATCTAAAAGTGCGGACTAAGCTGCAAACTTTAAATTTACCATATACACTGTTCATCATAAAAATCTTTCCACTGATTTCTTTATAATACTTAGGGCACTGATTTCAATTTCAATTTTATCGATATCACAATATTATTCCAGGGAGAGAATTTTTAAATTATTGTTTCTAGATCATGTTTTGGATACACATCATATTTTTCAATTATGATACGAAACTAAATATGGCAAACAGGCATCGATGTTTTTAAACCAATGTATCTGTAACATCGATGTTTGACTTACAATATTTTTAAACATCGATTCTAGCGTCCGAGATTTGAAAAAACAATATTCTGAAAAATTATAAAATAATAGTATAATAGTGAATTTCTTGAAAGATTAAGAAAAGAAAGAAATTTGAAAAAAGAAAAGAAAAATGATAACTGTTTTATATTTTGTTTCTTACCCTCCCTCCATGAGAACACAATGAAAGGGGACTTTCATTTAAACAATTATATTTTCCACGCCCTTAGGCATTACAAGACTACGCACATATATACAATTTTATTACAAAGCTAATTTAATTTGCTAATTACAAAGCTAATTCAAACAATTTAATTATGATTAAATTTAATTATGAATACAGAAGGAAAGATTTAGTGAATTATATGACATTATAACATATAAAATAGTAGGATGTGTGACTTGAGTAGGCATGGCAAACAGACATGGACGTTCTGGCATCCAGTTTTTTAGACCGATATTCGACTTTTGATGTTTTTTATGTTGTTTTTTCTATCACTATATAAGTAATTTCAGTTTCGTACGACTTTTCGATTTTGAGCTAGGGTTTTCACACACACACACACACACACACACACACACACACACACACACACACACACACACACACACACACACACACAAACACACACTTTCAATTTCATATATACGTAAGGGAAAGAATACTTCTCCTTATTATATATTTCATATATACGTAAGGGAAAGTAAAAAATAATTGAACTTAAATTAAAATAATCTTTCAGAAACGATAAAGTAATACATGATCAAATTATTATATTTTCATTTTATTTATACCCAATGGTGTAGAAGATGGAATGGACATTAGATCGAAAGCCCACCAGAGGAAAATACTAGCAAAGGTAACTTGAAGTAGTTTCTCAGTAATGGCCCTACTCGGAATAGTAGAAGTGGGTAATTGCACAGGCTCCTTCCAGCTCCAATCGTTCCAAGAACCTGCGGCGGCTACACAGTTCCAAGGTGATAAATGGTGTTGAGAGGGAACCAAGAAGCATGATGGCGTCTTGAAAATTGGAAAAATAACTGCTTACCTACCGCAGTGAAAAAGGAAGTGGAGAGAATTCTTGTGGGTCACAGGAACAATTCAAAAATATATTATGATTAATAAAAATTAGGTGTAAACATAACCGAAAAATGCGATTGTATTTGAAGTGCCAAGAAGTTAATAAATTTTATTTTATCACCGAATATAATGAGCCATTATTTATTAATCATTAAATTGTGTCAGTGTAGTAAAAAAAAAAATAAAACAGTAAATTTAACGCTGTGAGTTTTATTTGTATACGATACCCTAATCATCATATTTTAGATTCAATCCACGGTCAACAGTTTCTACATGACAAATCTGTGGCTTCTTGCAAGAACTGCTAATGCCAAAATGACGATGGTTTCGTGAAAGGACGATGTTTCAACAAGTTGCACTGCAAGAATTTAGTCGCTCTCACATTCATTCCAAAGCTTCCAACTGACAAGCGTAATCGGCGGAATGATGACAATATGTGTTCTTCATCACTTCAAAAACACCAGTAGTTTGAGAAAATGGGGATGAAAATGTAGACTTCTGCACATAGAAACCATAGATAAAGAATTGTGAAAGTTAAAGGGATACATATCACTCTTACGTTTCGTTGATGAAATCATTTTCGATTGCTTAGAAATTATACCATGCAACATACCGAATACATGAACAAAAACAATGAATTATGGCCAACTTACATGTTCAAAAAAGGTAATATTCACTAGCAATCCAACGCTTGCCCCCACTTGAAGAGATGACTGAAGGTTAATCTGAAACCAAAAGAACTCTTGTTAAATACTTGTAAAATTATATCCCACATCCAGAATGAAAGAGGCAGAACTCAAAAAATGTGATTTTGTTAGGACGAATATTAGACAGGTTGATTTTAACATTAGAAGCGCCCAGGGTGTTTCATCTAATATTTGAGGGCTGGCTGCTCTCTGATATGGTAGGGATTATACTATTAAATGTTAATGGAAATATCTGACGTAATGAATTTTGAATTGTGCCTCTGATATAATTATTATTATAATTATCTGATATATAATTTTGAATACATATGTATATATATATATATATATATATATATATATATATATATATATATATATATATATATATGTATATTCATGCTAAATTATCTATACGCAATATAATATTGATTTGCCACAACAAATTTTAGAATAACATATAAAGAGCACACAGATTGGAGGAGTATGACGACTGATACAAATCGGCCAAAATCCTTGGATTATGGTTATTCGAGGTCGGTTCGAGGTTATTCGGCTCCATGTAGTTAGACTGGACATGAACCTAGCCTCAAAATATATAACTTTAAAGTATTTATTTTAACACCTGATCGGAAATTGTGACCATATATTCTTCAACCAATAAGTTCACCTTTCATCAACAATGTTTAATATACAACAATATTTATTTCCATACTTTACTAATTTATTTCCAAAGACTTGCTGGAATGTACAAACATATTACAGTAAAAGGTCTAAATTGCAAAGACATCAAAGCATTCAAACAATTTTAATTTATTAAATAATTTTGGCTTTAAACTACAGATGGACAATACTCTAATTACTTTTACGATTTAAGTAGTTTTCATAGAAAATACATACGCAGCGTTAGCGAAGTACAAAAAGAACATAAGATTTATTTCTGATTACAAAAATGACTCAGCCATTATCTGACGTTGAGTACTTTTCCATTCTTGAATAACTCCATCGTTATATAGGAAAACATTTTTTCATTTCAAATTTCGTCAATATTAATTTGAACTCCATAATTATTGGGTTATTGTAGATCCAGTTCGTTTAAAAATAGTATCGATTATAAAATTAAACATCGATTTATTTAAACTCTTTTTATTTCTTCGATATTGAGGTCCATTCTTATGTTTTCAGGATCGCTCTTTATGTAAATACAATTTTTTTAAGTTTCAGCGCTCAAATACTGATTTATTCAAACTTTTCTGATTTTTTACTTCCTTGTACGAAGTAAAGTAATCGTAATCGTAAATGTAATCACGAAAATTTTCGGTTTTCAGATTTCAACGGAAATATCCATTTTTACCATCCCTGAATCCATTTTGAATAGTTTCGGCGTGGCGTCTGTACGTACGTACGTAGGTTCGTTCGTATTTCCCATAACTCAAAAACGGCTAGCCATAGAAATTTGAAATTTTGTATTTAAGATTGTAATAAAATCTAGTTGTGAACCTCCCTTTTTGGTCACTGCTTAATCACCGGAAGTCATAATCACTTGAAGGTCATAATTGATTTCCATCAAAAATTATATTACAATACTTTGCAAAACTTCTCAAATTTGGTATTTACGACTTATATATTGATTTAAATAACATACTAGATTTTGGTCTAAATTGGAAAACCGGAAGCGGTACTTTACTTGAAGTTCATATTAGACTTACATCAAAAATTATATTAAAATATAATGTAAAACATCTCAAATTTGGTAAATAGGACTTTTATATTGATGTGAATGTATGTACTATATTTTGGTTAAAATTGGTGAGCCGAAAACGGTACTTTACTTGAAGGTCATAATAAGCTTACATCAAAAATTATATTTAAATTAAATAAATAAATCATATAAATCGGTAATAAAGGTTACAATCGCAATTTGGTTCTCAATCCAATTAAACATTTTTATTACTTGTTTTAAGTGTTAAAATTTAGTGTAAAATACTGGTTTTCCTCCCTATTTGTGTGTGTGTCAATAGATGGATGTCGCGACGCCGAGTGTTGTTTTTGAGATACTGCGATCTTCGGAAACTAGTAACCAAATTCAGGATCACTTTTTGAGCCACCGATTTATAGTTTAATAGGCGTATAAGGAAGTCATGTGTTGTCCACATCAGATATTTTTATATTGTGCGTGGAACCTAAACATATGTTTTTTGTATTTTCAAAAATAGTGACCCGGAAAAACCTCAAACTGAAGAAATCAGAAAAGTTTAAATAAATCGATATTTGATCGCAGGACCTTAAAATCGATTTTATTTTCGAAACCTGTGACTCAAAAAACATTAGGCCTCAATATCGAAGAAATCAGAAGAGATTATATAAATCGATATGTGGGCGCGGTATCTTAAAATTGGTTGAATTTTCAAAAAGAGGGAACCCGAAAACATATTATTAGACATTAATATCGAAGAAATCAGAAAAGATTAAATAAATCGATATGTGAGCGCGAAACCTTAAAATGATTGGATTTTCAAAAATGGGAACCCCAAAAAAATATCAGTGGATCTCAATTTCGAAGAAATCAAAAAGATTTAAATTAATCGGCATGTTTAATCCTATTAACTATACTATTTTTAAAAAACTGGACCTCCAATAACCAAATAATAATGGACATCGAATTAATATCGATGAAATTTGAAATGACAAAATGTTTCCCTGGATGGAGTAGTTTAAAAAAGGAAAAGTATTCAGATCAATGGCTGAGTACTTTTTGTAGTTATGTATTTCCTTTGAAAACTACTCAAATCATTAATGTAATTCGAGTATTGCCTATTTCTACTTTAGCCTAAAGTGCACTGCTCGAAAATTCAAAAATAAAATTAGTACGTCAAAGCGATTAGCCTCATACAAAAATGAGATATTCAAACTACCAAAAATTAAAATGATATATCTAAGATTTAAAATATATATGTAAGCAATATTATATATCATATAGTGCGATTAGAATGCACTTATAGGGTCGGAAAATTAGCTTGGTTTTACAAAAAATCCAGTTTGGTGAAGAATCTTTACCCAACACAACATATGACAAAAGCAGTTCAAAGTTCAAGCATTATTATCATGGCATAGAAATGACGTTGGCATCGACGACTCACTGATACTCTAATATACCAAGGCCGAGCCAGCAGCTGTATGAATTATGTTTCAGGAACAGATAAATATTACGGTGTTGGAATGTGAACAGTTGGACGTTGAACACCCCACATCTCGGGCAACCTCTAAGAAAAGTATAAGTTATAGTAACCGGAACAAGACCAGAAACAGATATTTTCTGTCCATGGGATCATTTGGCAACTAGTTCCCCATACTCGCCACAGGCGGAACAGATGATTCAGGGAAGAATAGTCTACTTACTATGGTAAAAAGGCATCGAAGATATAAAGCACTCCATGGAAGAAGAGCGAATTCGCCATGTCAACATAATTTATTTTTTAATTTAAAGGCTGGCAAAATAACGCATGTGGTATATATACTTATTTTTTTTTTCCATTCCCCATTTTTATCTACTTCTTGTTCAATTTATCGCCGATTTCTTATCTTTGATCCTTCTTCTGTATCTTGCATACATCTTAAGGTAGTGTTAAGATGCTTAAGTATTGTTGAAATTCTATATAAATGTGAAGGGGCTCACTTGTGATTCCCTCATTATTTGCCTTAACTCTGACGTTAATTCTATTTTATCTATTACATGCTATAGCATCCTGTCATCGTTTCTGGGCTGGTGGAGGTACTATGATATCAAATAGCGGATTGTTAACATAACCTAAAAAACTTGACATTGCGTCGCGTAACGAATTGTTCCACTGTCGGTATTTTTAGAGTGTCATGAACATCAGAAGCTTTTAATTTCCAAAGGGAAGTATGCTCGAATATTTTTCTAAATACCTCGTTCTGGAATTGTTGTAGCACTTTCTCTGTATGAGGGGTAAATGTTAGAAAGCATCCATACAACAGAGCCGACCGAATGATACTGTTGTAAATTAATGTCTTAACTCGTAGGCTAATATTTGGTCAGGTGAGGAGGCGGGCCAATTTATGTCTTTGTTCTTCAAATTTAATAATCTCTAAATCGACAAAAAACAATACGAGGAGCTCAGTTACAGATTCGACCAAGTTCATTTTTTCACAAAATGAGTTGTACATTGTCATTATACATCTTGACAATAATAAAGCACTTTCATTACCAAAAAACTTCTTTACATAGTAAGTATAGTATTCGGACCACGTGACCCCGGACATCTTCACTACTTTTGCTGAATGTTTACAGTTCTATTTGATAAGTTTTGGTGAAATAATTAATGAATTTTTTAATTATTTCTTACTTTAAACTGACCAATAAGTAAACCTGTCACTCAATAGAAAAATGATCGAGTATTTTAAATAAATTTAAAAATGAAGTCGAAAAGTCAGAAACACTATTAATATAAAAAATAAAGAAGTCTAAAAGCAAACACAGTTCCTCCTACATGAAATGCGGATCCAGTAAAAATATAATTAAATTGAGTGACTATCAAATGAAAACAAATAGCTAAAATCCTTAAAAATTAGTTTCGATAAGCATATTCATAATAAAAGATTATTTACTTAATTAATCATTAATAGATAATCAAATTAATTTGCTGGGTTGCCATCTTTTAAATATATGGTATTTTAGCAACAAAGGACCACAGTTTAATATATTTTTTTTCTCTATGACTCAATTATTGGAAAAATAATACTGAAAATAGAAGGGGGAAAAAATAAAATAGGAATGACGCTGTTTTCATATAAACAAGAAAATATAGTACGTTACATGACTTGAGAATGTCCCAAATTTAAGACGACACTCCTTTTTATCTATTATTATTATTCAATTCTTGCTTTCTGAAAGATTTTTCTTTGTTTGTCAAGGCTCAGAACTTTCTACTATTATATTAGCCTTAGCAGGAGTACCTCAGTGGTCAGTAATTGCTCCACTGCTCTATATCATATATAAAAACGATATCTCGAACAGCTCCGAAACTCTGAGAGCGACGAATCACAATGGAGAAAACGAGAGAATTAGGAGAGTAGAATTCCTAAACTGTTTCAAAATCTTTATAGCTTGATTAGAACTACTTCTTTCATCAACCATTAACTAACCATCATATCAAATTTAAAAATTGTTTAATGCAATTTTGGCGAACAAATATATTTTATTTGAATACAGGAGGAAGGTGCAAGGTTTGTGGAGCAAGAAGAAATTAGTAAAACTATATTAATGAAATACAAAATTATTAATATTTATTTTACTGAAGAATAATTTTTAATATTTAAACCTTCAGTCAGTAATAAAATATTATTTAAAAGAAAGAAAATAAAAAAGAAATTATTGATAAATAAAGAAAATTTTATTTAGTTTGAAAACGATGAGATACAAAACTTACCCTTAACTGAAAAAAAAAAAAGTTAATTTATATTAATGAAGTTTTTTAAACTTTCGACAATATCATTTTCTGTTTTCTTCAATATCAAAACGGTTTTCACTTCATCATACAACGATTTACGAGATTTAGACGGTGAGGAATTTTGATTCATTGAAATGACTGATATTGGATCTGGTGAAAAAAGTAATAAATGTAATAGATCAGTGATATTTCCGATTCGAGGAGTTTTTCTGGTATTGTAATCTTTATATCTCCGCAAATCTATGTTACGCAGCTCAAGAGGGTCTTCGGAAAGCATTCCAACCAGTAAGCATTTATAATATCTGATTCATGAATCATGAGGCGAAGCACATTTGCTGGAATATAGAAACAGGGATGAAAGTTTACCACTAGTTTAGCTGTTTCATTGGCATACAAGAGAAACGCAGCAATATCAAGAGGCAATTCTGAGGAAACAGTTTTAAGAATAACACAACCTTTTGATAAGCCTCTCATCTACACCGGTGATGTGAGAAGCTGTTTCAAATTGCGCGAAAAAACTCCTCGTGGTATTAATAGTCCCGTAGCTAGGATCAGAGATGTCAAGGAGTACCTATTCCCAATCTTTTTGGTTTATTATTTTCAATGAATAACTTTTGTTATCGACCAAAAAAAAAATGAGATTTAACCACTTCTCTCCTCAAAATCGAATAATAGTAAGTCAGCCATCTGTGGCCTTTCTGCGAGATAACGGGACCGATTTTTTTTTTAATTTGGCACCAGTCACTGCATTTGCCACCTCAGGATGATCCTCGGAACTTGACATTATCATCCGCCATTCCGTTTCAAAATGGCGGCTGATTAGAGATTTTATACGCCCATGGCATCTCCATTCTTGAAACCATGACATGCTCCGAAAAAAGTGAGCTGGTTTCTGAGGTTGCAAATAAAACTTGTTTAAAAATCGCTTAATACATTCGATAAAACATTTTGTTAAAAAAAAATGAGGTTAATCTAGGAACATACACATTCACAAAATCTCGAAATGCCGGAACATAAGAATATATTTTATTTAACTGCCAGATAATGGTGTAGCCATAAATATTAAATAAATTTTCAAACAAGCTCCACTAAACACTATCACAAAAGCAACTTTATAAAAACTGAATAAATGGATTTGATCTTCTCTTAGATTTTCATTCGCTTACCTAACCAATAGAGATGCTTTGAAATATGAAGTAAATGTTCGTGAATGCATGCAGGAAAACACTTATGTTTATATAGACAATGGGGCCTCTTAAATTCACTTTAATTTTTCAACTTTTGCTCGTCTAATTCACCTGCTTTTTCCACTGTGCGTATGCAAACGATAAAATTTTAACAAACCATAAAAATCTTCCATACGCCTTTTATCATCACCTATACATACACCTTATATCATCTAACAGAACTTCATGACTAGTGGAAACTTTAGAAAATTCGACTTAAGCAAGACAAACCACAAAACATTACTTTCACTCTTCGTCAAGAAACCTACCCTCCAATATAGCTCGACAATGTACTAATTCCGCAGAGAAACAATTCCAATACCTTGGTGTGACATTTGACAGAATGACAGGGGGCCACACATCAAGAACAAACGAAAAACGCTGAACATACGACTAGAACTATTATACTCACTTCTTTCAAGATGTTCAAAATTGAAACTTAAGACAGAAATTGAACATTTACACTTACTTAAGCCGATTTCGTCCTGGGCTTCATAGATATACAGTACAGCCAAAAAGACACTTCAAATTTTTCATTCAACAACTTTTAGGATTAAAACCCAAAGCCCCATGGAATAGTAGCAACGTAACTTTACACGCAGACCTTCAAATGTCAGTTAACGGACCCACTACTGATAACTTTTTACGATAACTAACACGGACTCACTTACACAGGACATGGCTACAAACCAACATGCCTGACAGCACTCGCAGATGAGAGATCTGCTTGTCGAACTGTATAGAGTAAATCAAGACAGGAAGAAGTACTGCTGGGTATTACTCTCTATCATGCAGGTACTAATTTAATGATTGTCACCACCATTTTTGACAGATGTAAAAAAAAAAATGAAGCGCTTCAGCAATATCTTGGAAGTTTAATTAAAATATTCTATTTTATTTTATTTAAACAAAAAACAAGATGTATACCTAAGTGTCAGGGGTCCCTTTGTCTCGTTTTTACAACTTAGGTTTGAAGCGGGAAGTAATTAAGAAGAGAGCGAACAACGAAGGCAGTGCACGCTCCAACCCACAAACGAAGAGCCGAAACCAACAGTCAGAAAGGTATAAAAGAGAAACTAAAACAAAACAGGGCAACAAAAAAAGAAAAAAAGACAAAGCAGACAGAGAAAAAGCAGTAAGAAATGGAGGTTATTTAAAAGGGGCCAGTGACTAATACGGCGGCCATCGCTCAGGCTAAGTCCCCCTAATACTTCCACCTCGGACCCATCTGTTATAAACTTCATCAGCCTCAGCCAGAGGAAATGGACGGTATTCTGGATACCAGCGACAAATTGCCTATTTTCCCGCCTATGATTAAAATGTATAACTTGTTTTATACCGGTCTCTGTTAAATAAGTAACGGTTTTCGTTGAACAAATAAATTTTACTAATTATCAGGATGGCTAGGAGGTTTCGGCATAACAATGGCAGTGGATTCTCAGAAAATAAAAATAGAAACGCGACGAAACACTGGAAATCCTCTATGACCACAGACATACTAAGACCATACAGAGCCATGTGAAAGAGGGCTTCAAGTAGAATAAAATAAGGCTACTGTAAATGCGGGCAACTTTAAAACTGAAGGCGTAGCTTTAAGTCAATCGTTACTTGTAATTTGAACTTTTTAAGCGGGCTCATTGTCACCGCCTTTTGATACAGATTAACTAAAATCGTAAACTAAGCGAAAGGCGGTAGCAATGAATCCGCTTAAAAAGTAGAAATTTGAAATCCCGATTGACTTCCAGTTGCCCCACCCCAGTTTATGGCATTTCATTGCAAACTGGTTGGCTGATTACTTTATTCTCTGGTAAAAACATTGCAGTCATCAGTGCCGAGTTTATGTACAGAATAAATTTAGCCATTATAAATGAGAAAATGGATCAATGAAATATAGACATCATTAGAAAAAATTTGTAACATACCATATATTAATGAATGCATATCATGGGGATCATGACAGTAACGATTCGCCAAAGAATCATATTATATGTTTGTAAACACCGAATTTGACAAGATCATCATTGCGCATGTTGTACTGGCATCATTCCCATTCGACGATTGAGATACTAATAGGTTCAATTTTTTTGCGGTAGAATGGAGATTCTTCAAAATATGTGTTTGCAATACTGCCATCTTCGAATACTAATTCCTTCGAAATAAGTTGCATATGTGTCGAATTTTCAGGCGAGTTTCTAACCCCTCACAAAAAAACCCAGAGTTCTATAATTTGTTTTTACATATAAAAATTACTGACTGTCACATTTAATGGCAATAGGCATCAGCGATTTCTGTAAATATTTATAACATATATTAAAAAAACAACCAATAGAGATTGTAAATTTTTATAAGTATTTATGAATTTTAAGAAGATTAGGGGATAACCAGTTCTTTAACTTAATGTGTTTAATGCTTAGAAATTCAGCTGTCTCCAAATAGGTTTCTTGTAAACTAATAGTTTGTTAACAACCGAAAGTTGGGCCGTTCTGTTTTGTAATCTATATAGTTGGCTATATTGTCGGCTAAACTCTTGTATTTTAAGTCAAGTAGGTGTGTTTCATGTCAGTAATTTGAGCTAGAAGAAGCCAATATATCGGACCGGGTCTGAAAAGGGAAGCGTATGGTGTTAAAATGGACTGGCGGATTAGATTCCGTTAAAAAAAAATTCTATGGCAATCAATTTATTGAATAATCTAGAATTAATTAATTTCCGCGTAATGCTCAACAAGACGCAACGATTCCATAGCGAGATCTGGAGGCCATTCGATCCTTGGCTAGGCGTCACTGAGTCTGGGCGAGCGGACTAGCGTAAAGGAGTCTATGAATAGCCACTGTTTTGACTGCACCTGCTCTCCATCCATCCACTCAGCGGAAACTGTTTGAAAGCTCTTATAGGCTTGTTTCTCTCTCAGCAATTAAAAATTAAATAATCTTCAATTAGCTCATGAATATGAACTCGTCATATGGAATCTTCAAACTTCAAACATTACATTTTCACAGAATCTCAGGCATTAAGTGCAATATAGGACTGAACTGAGATAAATGATTAAAAAGACAGAGTTATAACATATCCATAACAGAAGTGATATCTCGGATCTACAACTAATTTACAATCGGAACAAAAAACTGCTGTGACGATTTTGATCAAACTCGCTATACCAATGCATAATTAAATGGTCTTTAATATTAGGTAGGTCTTGAACTCATTGATATACTCTGAGAAATTGTGTGTGCTTGAATTAATTATCTGTGTCTCTCATGGACCAAAAATCAAAAATGGATAAATATAAAATATGAATGAATATGATAATTAACAAATGGAGAAATGTTTTTCTCAGGCTGAAAACAAATTTCCGAAAATAAGAATAGTGCTTTATCTAACATACAAAAGCCGAAGAAGGTAATTGAGAGAGACAAAAAAAAAAAAGCATAAACTTAAGTGATTGTTTAAATAAAATAGTTTCTGCTTCTACTCATATATTATTCAACGGAAATTAATGTTTCCTAGTTAACTAAATGGAATTTCCAGGGAAACCATCAACATTTATTTGAGGTAGGCTGGTAAGTGAAAGTTGTGTGATGCGCGAATCGCAAAAGATTTTTTCGTAATTTATTTATTATCTGTTTTATCATTAGCTTAATTCAATGCAATTCATAATTCATTATATTAATACAGGTCAATATATTTTGGTGCAGTTATCATGTCTTAGAAAAGGATCATATAAATAAATAGACGGGCCTCTAACAGGATTAATGTATAACAGAAAAATAAAAAAAAAATAAAAAATAAAAATATACATCAGTAGGGAACTACAGAATGAGCATGCAACGAAATCATTTTTGCTCGAATCTCTTCACCCTAAAAGAGAGTAAAATAATGTGATTTTCTTTAAATTAATTAACAGCCCATCTTCATCAAATGTTTACAGCTTCATAATGATTGAAATACTTTTATCTTTATGAACTAATAACCGGCGAATATGAAAGAGGTCACAGGAAGGAACATCAAATCTACCCCTGTTGGGTATACCGCAGAGCACTCATATGTATTTTCACAACTTGCCTTCACAGATGAAAGCACATCCTCAGGAAATATAGAACCTTCACCAGTACCTGTATACCGGGGGATATCTGCATGAATCATTGGCATAAAATAAATAATTACAAATAATTGTAATTGTAATTGCAATTAGTTTGGCTCCATTAGTATTTGCCATTGTAGACTACAATTACAAATGCAGTGATTCATGAAGTAATTGAAATCACAATCATTTGTAATTGTAATTTTATTTCAGCAATTCCAAATTACAGTAATTGAAATTATATTTTGCCCAACACTGCTAGTAACAGTATAAAAAAAAAAAATAGCTAGTAAGTCCAACACAGCTGTATCTTTGCTAATACTAATCCGATTTCGATGATATTTTTTAAACTTATTGGTAAAGGAAATTTAACTAACTTTCAAATGATCATATTACATGCTTCACCACAAAATGCATACTTGACGAGTTATGCGTAAATCAAATTTTCTTTCCGTCATAACTATTTTCCCTAATTTTTTTAGGGAATATACTAGCTGCTTTAAGAAGAAGACATTAGGCAAGTTTACTTAAAATCGAGCCGTTTTGGAAGGACAGTCCATAGAAAAGGTTTTTCTGGCATCGCGCAGCCGCTATTGCGCACCAGTTGTCCGATTTTTTGCACAGACATTAGGGGCCAAAACTCTATTGAACAAAAAGAAATCAACAAAATCGATCCACTTGTTCAATAGTTAATTGTGCCACAGCCGGAAATACACAGACAGATAGACCAATGGCGGAAAATGCGTTTTTTGAACCACGGGTGATCTTAAGTCCGTGGATTAAAAAGTACACATCGAAATTTTGACCCAACAACAATACTTGCCTTACCTAAAAGCGGTAAGAAAGTATAAAACCGATTTATATATGCATGCAGTTCCAAAACAAGATTATTAAATATATTCTCTCAATTGGGTTATGGTGGGATGCATTCCTGGTCAAAAATTCTATAATAATTTTTTTGACTTGTAATGTTAGATGAACTAATAAACGTAATTTAATATTCTAACCTGTTCATTAAAATTTTTAAACGAAAAAGATTTTAAATTTTATGAAAATGATTTCATTAAACAATATTTATCGATCATACGTCAGAGATAAAAATTTGCCAATTCTTATGTTTTAATTTAAGTTAATTTTGAAAACGTTTCTTTTTTCCATTTCAGACCAAAATTAATTAAATTAAATAATTTTTTTTTTAAATTTGAGTCAACAAATTTTAAGTTATCAACTAATACGTAATTTGGTAAATACATATATTTATTGGATCACTTATAATATAAATAAATAAAACCTATTTAAATGAGTACCACGATGCTTCATGAAATTAATGTCTCCAAATTGGAGAGTAAACAAAACAGGAAATTATTCCAGATCAAATATCTTAATTAAACTCAAAATTTATAAGGAATTGCACAAATATTTAGTTATTGGGGCCCTAGTGTAAAGTTGACTAGATTCGATGACTATATTTGTTGATACGTATACTTCCATTAATGCCAACATGCCAACAGTAATACTCTAGCCATTAAAAAAAATAACCTCTCTCTAAACAACTCAATTCCTCTCTCAGAAGTGGAAAGAAAAAAAGCAATCAAAACAAGATACTTGTTTCCCACGCACCCATCGGCTTAGGGAGTTCTTAATTATAAAAAGAAAAGAAAACTATAACCAGTTGAATCTGGGCCCGTATCTTAAAATTCATAGCTAGGGGGGGGATAAAATATTTTTATTGACCCGATTTCATGTGGTGAGGCCATTAATACACACCACTATCAACGGCGCCACATTACTTTGCCTACGATTGTCTGCTGGTCTTTTGGTCTTTTGGCTGTCGTCTCGTGGTGCCCACGCATTCAAGCTGTCTGGGAATGATATAGAAATAAAAGGAGAATTAGAATATCTCAGGCACTGTTCGTCATTGAGAGTGATCGTAAAAAAGCGGTAACATCAGTGAGATAATGATATTAATTAAAGTTTAAACAATAGAAGAATGGATCTTGTTTCGACGCCATTAAAATGCAAGCATTCGAAATGTTAGTAACATTTATGAGGGTTGATGAAATTTTAAATTCTTTTTATTTTACATGTATAAAACCTAATATATTAAACATATTTATTTTTTTCCGAATCAGAATATCTTACTGTCAGGTCTGATGTCAATGCCATCACTAAAACCAAATAGTCTGTGGGCCAGAACCCCCTATTGTGCACTACCCAACTATAAATTTCACATAATTGTGTTCTTTGTGACAAATGTTTAAAAAAATCTGGTGCGGTGCGCGCATCACAACTTTCCCTAACCGTCCTATAAAAATTATCTATTTAATACAATTTTTTTAGTTCACATAAATAACACTTGAAATAAACTCAGCAGCATTCACTTCTTAACATCTTCTACCACATGAGTACAATCAAAAATTTTTTTAAACAATTTTAGAACAATTCTGTACACTACCAATATATATTAACTTTATCATGTTGAAAATGTATTTAAAAAGTTTCGGTTTAGTTTCCATGGAAATATTTTATTTCCAGTAAATAATATAAAAGTAGAAATTATTAAGTTAATTTCTACTTTTGTACTCTTACATTACATAATTACAGAGCGTACTGTTGACAACAGATTGGTGGATTGCTTCGATCGCATCTGTCTCCTTTCGGATGCGCTCGATTATCCATTTAGGGTTTTGTAGTCCTCGGAATTTGCTAATTTCGGTCCGATTTCGATGATTCCATTTTGTATACTAGAGAATTTAATCACCTTTAATATGCTTTTATACATGATTTACCATATAATACTTACTTTTTGAATTTTGCGCAAATAAAATTTTCTTTTCGCTGTAACAATTTCCCTGCATTTTCTCGTTGATTTACTACATACATGAAAAGTCGAAGGAAAGGAGAAGACATCAGGCAAGATTCATCAAAATCATTGGAGCCGTTTACGAGAAAATTGTAAAATCCATGATATAATTGCAACTTCCGGTTAGTCCAATGCGTTGTATCTTTGCTAATACTGGTCCGATTTTGATGATTCTTTTTAGTTTTTTAAATAACTTAATTACCTTTAATACAAATCTGTACATGAGCTACAAAAAAATGCATCCTTTTTAAGTTAAGCGCAAATAAAGTATTCTTTTTATCATTCCTATCTGGGATGTACCACATATATGAAAAGTTTATATATTTAGGCAAGTTTCATCAAAATCGGTGCTTTCGAGAAAATTGTAAAAAAGTGTAAAATCGATTACATAAAGTGACACTTCCGGTTGTCGATTTTGACGAAAAAGTTGCTGTAACATCCCATTCATGAGCCTACGTTAAATACGTAATTTCAGTATCATACGACTTCTTGTTTTTGAGCTAGGCTGTTTACTTTACACACAGACTCACAGACACACAGAGCATTTAGCGATCTTGGTTATTTGGACTCGTTATTTAAAACGTGTATTTCCGTTGAAAACTCGAATTCGAAAACTTTCACGATCGCAATACTTCCATATGTCATGTATAGGTAAGAGTAAGTAAAAAAGTCAAGATTCCCAAAAAAAAAGAAATTGAAAAGTGCTGAATTGAAAAACGACATTAGAAAGTGCTGAAATCGCAGTTGTATTTCTACGAAAAATGTCTGATAGTCTGAAGCTTTCATGGTGAAGTAACGAATAAGTATATTATTATAAAGGTAAAATAATAATTATGCACGAAACTATGAGACAAAATGAACAAACCACCAACAACAAAAAATTTAAATAATCGAAATCGGCCCTAATGCACAGAAGAATGAAAGTTTTGCTCTCCGGAAAAATAATGATTTTCACATTCGTAAATTTTCCATGGATGAGACGAAATAAGTATATTAATTATGAGCTATATTAAAAAAAATAGTAATTAGGAAACGGAGGTATAGGACTTGATCATTAGGGCAAAATTTTGAAATAGTTAATTTGGAACCAACACAATTGTTTTATTCACAAAACAACCGCACTGGCGGACCCAGCTCTTTCGACCTACAAAATCTTCTAACAAATTATGCACGCCATAAATCCAAGTAAGCTGCACCAATGCAGTCGAGTGTACTTTGGACTGTTTTAAACATTCCTATGTTAATAAGCAATAAACTGAATAGACTGGTAATTAAAGTGCAAATCGCATCCTCCAGTCCTTGAATGTCCCAAACGGACACGGACAATTTAAATAACTAGAACTTTTTTTTTCCTCAACTGTTTTGAGATATTTTATATATCAAAGTTACCCTACAATTTCAATATAGTTGTTCCATTTCAGGTTAGCTTCGGAAATAATAGAGATTCTAATATTGAATATAAATAGAGCAGCTTCTTGAATGCTATCAGTTAACTACCTATTAGAGGGCCCCTGAATAATTTAAAATTACTCATAAATTAATAATGGTCGTACTCCTATGAACAATATACATTTTTAGTACAAATTTAGTTTAATAATTTTTATTAATTTAGTTTTGTTCAAGCTCCTTGCAGAGACCCAGTTACAACAATTTATATGAGAGAGCAAAATCTAAAATTATCCAACAATATATTTTTACCGGATTTCCAAACTATATATAGAAACGATCCCAATTCCTTATCTCAAAAAGTAATGGCATTGGTTTTAAACTTCGTAACTCATTGAGTAAAATGTTTTAGCACAATATTTGCAGTTTGGAGAATGCGAATCTCAACTTTTTGAGTTTTCAAACTATTGGGAGGAATGCCACACCTCCATATTCTTCCCATTGCGACGTCCTGGCTATTAGCTGCATTATTTACTCTAAACTAGGAAAGGCAAATATCTTATAGGTTACCGCAACAAAATGTAAGTCAACCATAGCAGAGCTCGTGGCCTATCTCTAAGCCGAACACTAAACTTCCTTTAAAGATGAAATTAATGAAAATAATCACATTTACACACATCATTACATTACATAAACATATGAACAAAGTTACATTTTTTTTTTACAGGCCGTTAAGAAACTTTTCAACATTTACCTGTCTTTTCCGACTATCTTATAGCAATCACATCGAACCTCATTATATCTTCTATGGAATTAGGAAATAGTTCAAAATTCGCACTTGTTTTTATCAAGCCTCTCAAAAAATGAAGTCTGTAAACTTGTCACTTTGAAATTTCAAGTCAGGCTGGAATGCAAACTGGTGACATTCAGTTTCTCATGAGAAGACTCGAGGGAAGTGAATATGATATTTTCACTCTTTTCTGAAGATTAAAGTAAAAAAATCTGCATCTCATCTTTATCTTTTTCTTTTCTTTTAATGTTTTATGATTATTGTCACAATCTTAGTTTAATATCAAGGTTTTGAAGATATATTTTTGATTTCGAAGTCATCGAAATCAAAACCTACCCGTTGCTATTCCTATTGAGGAAACGTTTGCCAATAGTTATGTTTTACTTCTTCTGTGAACTTTGCAGGCTTCAATTTGGGTCAGCGTATTAAGTAAATTAATTTTATTTGTATTCAGTGTTTAAATATTAATTTTTGTTCATAAATTTAATTTTACTTTTATTTTAAATGTGCACTTATATCTGAAACATTTATGAACCGATAAACTGTTTATTTACAGAGAGAAGATTTCAGAGAGGATCAAGCGGATGGACTTTGATTGTCTTGGGCGTAAAATCGCTGTCTTTGGAGTATATACACCAGGAAACAATGAAAATCCAGACGTGAAGAATGCCTTCCACGGAGAGATCAGAGCTGCTCTAGGGAATGTGCATGGCAACGAAGAAATCATACTCTTGGGGGTCTTCAACGCGCGAGCTGGTCGAGAAATTGGAAGCCGAGCAGTTGGTCGAAAAGAAGAGGAAATCGGTAACTGAGAATGGAAGACGACTTCTTGATGTCTGTGAACCCTTCAACCATAAGATTCAAAACACCTTATTTGTGCATAAGAGGACCCACCAGGCCACCTGGAACAAGCCAGGATACCAGGCATCAAAATAGGACTACATTATGTCCAGGCAGGAAAGCACACTCCAGGTTAAAGATGCGTGTTTTCAGAGGCTGTAAGTGCGGAAGTGACCACCGTATGCAACGGGCTAGGATTTACTTTCTTTGAACTGGAAGAAAGAGCATTATGACGACAGAGGCAGATATTATTCCTCACTATAAGCTGGATCTGTTGAGACATCCAAGTATCCGGGACCTTATCAAAGAAGACTGGAAGCGAAAACAGACATAAGTGTGGTGGTGATTGCCTCGGAGAAGTACGCGCACCAGAAGGAATGCATCCTTGCGGCAGCTGATAACGCACTTGATTTGGAGGCGAAGCGCTCTTAGCCGGACTGATGGTCGGAGAAGGTGGCACAACTCGAGGATCAGAAAAAAACGGCATACCAGAGGTACATTTCCTCGGAAATTAAAGAGGATTAGGCTGCCTATAGAAGACTCAACAAGGAAGTAAAGAACATTGTGGTGAATGAGAAGCATTGTGAGATAGGTGCTTCCAGTGGATAGATAGTACACTGGGATTCAACAGGATTAGCGCACCCAGAAAGGGAGATGTTGACTCACTGATTATCGACAGAGCTTGGAAGGTGTACTTTGAAGACCTTGTTAGGGAGAGCCGGAGAGTTTATGACGGGGCAGTGAAGGACCAAAAGGCCGGCTGTTAGAGTAACGGTGACAATGGAAGAATTGTTTCGAGCTCTGGAACTCAAAACACAGAAAGGCTCCCGGACTCGGCGAGATTTCGGTGAAGCTGCTGAAGATTGGGGGGAAGTAAGATGATGAACATCCTTCTTGAAATAATTAATCTGGTAATGGGAGGGGAAAGGGTACCTGAAGATCTCCGAACGGGATTAATATCACTTATCCTCGAGGAAGGTGTGCAGAAACTCTGAAAAAGGGGTGTAGTATGGTGCCGACCCTTTTCAAAATCTACCTTCACGTGGCTGTCGAGAAATGGTATGGTCGGCGTGGTGATGTGGGGCCATCCATCGACGATGAACAGCTCGTGCCCCTCATTTTCGCCGATGACCAGATTGTATTTGCGAGGTGAAAGGCTTATCTCGAGATGATTATGTGACTAGGGCCTGCTATGAGTCTATGGGGCTTAAAATAAACTTCAAAAGACCGAATACTGAGGACGACGGTGATCCACGCGTTGACTCTGAGACCTTTACAAAGATGGGTGTTTTTAAATATCTAGGATCTTACCTTGATTCCTCTGGATCATCAGGAATTGACATGTGAAGAAAGGTGGAGCAAGCTAATCTTGGTTTTTGGAACGAAACGATCCTAAGCCAAAATAAACGAAGAATCGACCACGCCATCATAGAAATCATCCTTACGTACGAATCTGAAACCTAGACCAAGCCATCCAAGCTATATTCATAGCTTTAAGCTGCGGAAATGGACTTTTGGAGAAGATACCTACGTATGACAAGGATGAACCGAATT
Source organism: Rhaphigaster nebulosa (assembly GCA_948150685.1). Taxonomy (NCBI): domain Eukaryota; kingdom Metazoa; phylum Arthropoda; class Insecta; order Hemiptera; family Pentatomidae; genus Rhaphigaster; species Rhaphigaster nebulosa. The sequence continues at coordinate 109,508,983 of OX411306.1, read as the reverse complement.
AGAAATGAGGTCGTTCGGTACAGGATGGATGCCCCTGTGCCCGCTAACCAGAGAATTGTACAGCGAAGGCTAAGGCAGTGAGACCATGTAAAACGAATATCTGCCGAGCGATGCACGAGTTCTTGATTGGCAGCTGCCGGAAAGACGGAGACGAGGAGGAACCAGAAGTAGATAGATGTACGGAGTGGCTGGCCGAGATCTTCGGAAAGGAGATTGGTTTGACCGCAACCTCTGGAGCTTAGCTATGACTTGAAAAGGTAATCCTACCTGGAATGCCTATTATTCAAGAACGTGAATTATAAATAAAAGTAATTTATATAAAATTGAATAGAACATAATCTGAGAATTTAAGAAAGCAAAAATTTGTTTCTTAAGGGCTGAAAAAATAAAAAATATAAATTTTGTTTCAAGGTACAGCAGTCATCCTTATGACTTTCGAGTCATTAGAATTCAACATACCTAATAAAAAAAAACTTATAATTCTCTTATCCATACCATGGTAAAGACGAACTGGCGTACAGTTAATTTATATTAATGTCTGTCGGATACGATAAAATACCTAATAGTCTCATATGTTGCAGGAACCCAGTCAAAAAGAAAGTTAAAGAATACTGAATTTGCCCTTCATCGGTTTTCTGCAAAATATCACCAATATTATTATGGGGATTACGCTTCTATTCTCATTTATAACTACGTGATGTTTTATCTCCCCTTTTATCCAGTTCACTAACTGTAATTCACTAGCTCCAACCACATCACTGTTCGTACCTGATAAATCTGCTTGTGCTAGGAAGTTCTCCTAACATACCCATCTCCATTCCTCTCAGGTGCTCCTTTAATGACCCATTACAGGGACAGAGCAAACAATGAGAGGGACAGGTAATGCCCATGCTTGATCACAAAGGGGTCTCCGATCTATTATTGTGCTCTAGCGATCCTTCCCCTCTTCTCCTCAGCTTTGTCCACAGCGATGCGATTCCATAATTATAAATAAAATTGACAGAAATCGCCAATTTTTTTGTACATCACTTATTTTAATAATTTCAAAACTAATATGAACATATTTGTATAAATTATGTTAAAAATATGTATCAAAATCACAGATTAAAACACAAAAATAAAATAGTCCATATGCGAGCGAAAATGAGTTATAGTTTGGAAACAGCACTTCCAATACTATTAAGCCGATATTCAATAACCAATAGGAACGAAATTCATTAGAGTAAGACTATTAAATGTAAATAGTGAAGAAGATTCTATGTATAGAAACTAAATTGCTAACTCACCATTGCCTATAAAAAATGAAAAATAAAAGAACATGCAAATATTTAAAAGGGAAGATAGGTTGATATTTTGATAGGCTAAATTTATTTGAGGGGGGCGATGTTGACGTTTCAGATATAAAAATGCAAGTGAGAGTGATACAGAATATTTATAATAGAATTACTTTTAAAATGTCAACACCAACAGCGTTTGTTTTTTTTTCTACTGATTTTCAATAATGAACCTTTGTAATCTTTCGTTTCAAGTTACGCAGAATCTAAAAATAGAATAAGAAATCCGCCCGTCCGCGGCTTTTCACAAAAACAACTGGAACTATTTTTTTGAAATTTGAAACCAGACTCTCATATCACTCCGATGATCCCAAGGTCTCGATATTACCGTCCGCCATTTTGTTTTAAAATGATGACCGATCAGAAGTTTCATTCGCCCAAAGCTCGGACAGTGATAGAGGAAAAATATAAAATAATATGGAATCATTATATCACAGTCTAAAATAAGAAAAAAAAAATCAATCCAAATATATTTATAATTTAACTTATTATATAACCATTGAGAAATCATAAACCATAGGGAAATAATTTACAGCGTTTCTATTTTCGATACATACATACATAGATACATGATTGTAATATTAGTCGCCGTCTCAACAATATTGTGTTGTATATATGCGGAAACATAAAGGAAAACGTAAAGAATGTCATATATTTATAAGAATATATTTATATATTTATAAGAATGTCATATATATTCTCAATTGGCACACTCCCTTGAAATTTATTTATGATAAAACTCGAAATATATTAAATTTTACATATGCGTTAACTTGTAAAAAAAACAGATGTTTAATCCAATTAATTGCATCAATATGTAAGGTATGAAGCTTTTTAATAATGTAGAAGGTTTTCATTGTCAAAATGACAATGTGATTGGACAGTATTAATGATGAACTAGACAGTTTTTTCCTTTGAAATTTGGCGCACTGGGCTTGGTGTGTACGATTTCCTTGATTCATCTGTCAGGGTTGAAAATGGTTTTAAAGCCAACACTAAAAATGGAAAACAGCTGTCTCTTAATCTTGACAATGTCTCGTTCAAGACATAGATCTTTTCGCGGATGAATATAAACTATTCTCTCTCAGATTAATACAGATTATATTGCTCTACAAAAATTATGGACCACTTTAAACGGCGAACATGCTTAATGAATTAAACTGAAAAACAGAAAATGACTCGGATGTAACGGTATTAATACCAAGTAGCAGAAGGGTAAGAAAAAACAAATATAAGCTTTATTATTATTAGGATACCATTATTTCGGTGACGAATCTTGGATTTCTCCAAACATGAATTGAGCAATGCAAAAGGAATCCTTTCCAGCTGCCATCCAATCCTGGAAACTCAACATCAGTTTACTACCACATGACATCCTACAGCAAGACTATAGTTTGAAATATCCAATTCTGTGTTATCCTTGGCCCTATATAGTGTATATTTGTACATAGAACAATGGTTATATTTTGATTTAATATATATACAGATATCCACAGAGCTAGGCTTTGCTATGTGCTTGAAGCCCAGCTTAGCCCATTCGGATAGTCTTTTGTATAAAAGACAAGGTCTGTATAGACGGTATTGTAACGCGCCTGTCATCTCGGAGCCTTTTCTATACCTTTTTGTTTTATTATTAAATTTTTTTCCTAGTCGGGAGCATCTAATAAAAAATTTAGCAGAAAGAATTATTTAAAATGCAATGAATCGCCTTCTATTAGTTGCAATGCCCACCCCAAAGGAACTCCAATAAACTTTTAATTCAATGTCGGTTTCCTCGTGAATTGTTTTGAAAGATCGAAAATGAATATGATCGGTCCTGCGGTCGGTTTTATGCTATAGGTCTTTATTCTGCCGCCAAATGGGTTACGTCCCATCGTCGAGTAAATCGCTAGTGTTATTACTAGAGTCTTTGACGTTAGAACTTGGGAGTTGTAATAAAACATGAATTATTCGCCGTCGCGTAGTTATAAGCAGTTTACGACAAGAAATGGACGTATTTTTATTAGGTTGTAAAAATTTCGTCCGGCTTTCTCGGCAATTCCAGTTCTGGCTTTGCAATGGATTTCTGTTTCTCTTTTACGATAGTCATTTATTCCATAGCAGGCTAGCTCCTCAATGATATCCACAACCACCATTCACCTGTTTGGAGAATTTCCTCAGTACAGGTTTCGATTAAAGATCTGGCTACTTTTTTTTTATTATTTATGATAGGAGTATTGTCTCTATATTTCTATTATCTATTGATATTAATATCTATTATTTCTAAATTATCAATTGATTTTGTCTATGTTCCTAGCATTTTTGATTGTGTAATCCCTCCTTAGACTGATATTGAAAATTTATAAGGTTTTGACATAAATAGCTAGAAACCTCATGGAACTTTATGAAATGACGATTTAAATAGCATGGAATATTACTAGAATTTAACAAAATAAAAAAAAAAGTATTAACCGAAGATGACGTTTAAACCTTCGAATATTGTGGAAAATGGAAGGGTCATTATTGTGATAAAAAGTTTGAAATTCACTGTTCACAATTTTTCAGCGTCTCTCAATACGAATTAGATGTCAAATTAAACTATCAAGAAGTATCTTTTGTGATAATTATTGTGCCATCCGCGTAGATTGCTGTAAAAATGCTGAAGCTATATATAAATATCGAGGATAATCAACGCTGTATGTAAGAGAAGACTGACCCTTGGTGTACTCCAACCAAGGCGTCTGACGGTGGAAAGTTCGGAGCCATAGAGAATCGGTAAAAATCGGCCAGTGGAAATTTCTAGCTCGTTAATATATACATTTTTAAATACAATAAGGTTATTTATATATTAAAAAATATTAATATAATCCCACCATAATATAAAATTGTACTACGGGCAATTACATTAAAATTCTTTAGATTAGTTAAAATACACAACCTTATATACTTCTTATAAATAATTCAGCTCAGAAATGTAATCACTGGCTTAGTGAAAAGGTATACCGTGAAGAAGCAGGAGTCTGGGTTTGCAAATCGCATTCCTCACTAAGTTGTAGGAATGTGGTTATCCACTATTTTGGATGGAAGTAATTAGTAACTTTTTGCCTAGCCACGACTCCTGGTAATGCACTATAATTAAGAAGCCTGTTTGAAAGTTTACCGCCGTTGTTCTTGTGAGTTTTTAACAATCATATATAACGTCCAGAGTTAAGGTACATCTATTAAATCTATTAGTACATAGATTAGAACTTTGGACGAATAGAAAAATTAAACAGAATGGAGGAAGGAAGAAAAATTAATCAGAATAAATAAGAAAGATTTAAGTAAATAATGCATTTAATTTAATCAACATCAGCTTCAACCTGCTTTTATGCAAACAAACTGTTCAGTTGATTTATTGTTACAAAGAAAAGTTACTTTTTCGTGGTTATTTTATGTTTTATTATTCTGTCCTAATTTATTCCTCAAACCATTTGTTAACTTTAAGAGTTATCGATGTCAAACCGATGATTTTCTTAGGATAGGATTTCGAGACAAAATTAATTTGAGTTTATAGTAAAAACAATTTTTAAACCTTATGCTGAATACTTTTTTTTCCATTGAAAAAAAAAAATTGAAAGCAAAATGGTTTCGCCTGTCAAGAGAGGTATAAACAAATTAAGAGTCCTGATAGACTTCTTCTAAAATAGTCCACTAAAAAGCAATTAGTGAAAGCACCAATTAAAATGGCTGTAATGAACGCGACTAATTGCAGAATAAATTAAAAACACCGCCTTCTCTAGCACACAATCAAACGGAAAATGGACCGATAATGGGTTACTCAAATCAATCATTGAAGGTGCAATAAATAATACAAAAAAGTAGATTAAAAGAATGGGAGAGAAAAGAAGAATTAAAAAAAAAGAAACAAGAATAGTACAATAACAAATTTTAAATTTGAAAGTTTGGAATTTATCCCCAAAACTGCAGAATGATTTTTTTTCTCAGACCTTTTCAACAGAATTTTTTTTCAGATAAATTTGATAAAAAGAAATTAGATAAAAATAAAATAAATGATTACTTAATTATGGAGTGAAATGAATTAGAGGGTATTGGTTGAATATCACGGAAAATATTTAACAGAAATAGGAGGAAGAGTTCATACGAATGAATTATGTTAAATAGTATTGCTGAAAATATAGAATCTGATCCAATAAAGTTTCAGTTTTACTGGCTGAGAACAACTGCGTTATATAACACTGTTACATGGGACTTCCATGTTCCAAGGCGATGCTCCTGCTTTCAAGTTATGGCGTAGCGTGCACCAGTTTTGAACATAAATTACTTAGCGACAACGGCAGTTTTCATCTTCAGAAGGGAATTACTGTCCAATAAATCTGAGTTTATATATAATTCTAACCGAGAGAGAGAGAGAGAGAGAGAGAGAGAGAGAGAGAGAGAGAGAGAGAATAAGTTTTTGTTAAAATGAGAGTAGTTTAATCGAGTCTTAGTAGCCCATAGATGGAACACGTAATATTAAGAAAATTGTAAATTAGGTAATGCTAGTAGATGCTTGCGGAGAATTAGCTCTAAAAATAAAATTAAATATATGATCAAAAGCGAAATGGATGATACTTTTATAGAATGAGATAATAAATTGGACACGTAGAAATGGTTAAATATCTAGGTTCTAAAATGTTGAAAAGAAAAGGCTTTGTTAAAATAATTAAATTAAATAACAAAAAACTACATGCAGCACGCAAAAATATATTGATTCATGAAACTGTAGTATTAATGAAATATATATATAAAAAAAAAAAAAATTCAATTAAAATTCTTCCCAATATATACAAAATATTCAAAAGTCCTCCGTTTAGATTTTAAGTCCTCGGGTTATTCAAAAATTAATCCACTGCCTGTTTATGATGCATCCGCTGAAAATGATTTCCGTTAATTTGTAGCTCTTAAATTACTTTGATAATTACAATTTCAGAAATTAAATTTTATTGTATTCCAATAATTATTTTGACTTAAAAGCCTTTCTCTGAGAAACACAGACTCCTCAGGATACGTCGGAATAGCCAAACGTTGCAAGAAGTAGAAACAATTCGCAAGAAATCAATCTAGGGGCGATAGTTGATTTTTTTTTTTAAATAAATCCTGAATGGACTTTCTTAACGTGATAATTAGGAGAAAGATAGCAGAAACAAATTGCATATGCTTTAGAAAAAATCGGTATTTAGCAAACTGGTGAAAAACATTATTTGAAAAACAAAACTGCGACTAAAAAAAAAAAATGAGAGTTTTAAATAATTGAAATCGGCCAACAACTTATCATTAATATATGGAGTTTTAGATGAGACCTCTAATATACATATATATATTTGTTTATTTCAATATGTAAGCCAGAATTGTTATTTTTTTATTTAGTAAAAAATATTTATTCTTAGGGGACTTCGTCCCAGAATAAAGTTTTCTTTCTATTACATTCTCTCTTTCACTCTCTCTATATCTCTCTCGCTCTCTCTCTCTCTGTGTGAATATATATATATATATATATATATATATATATATATATATATATATATATTTTTAAATAAAGAGAAATTAAACAAGTAATAAAAAACTCAGTAATATATCAACGTTTAGAAGATATAAGTTAATTACCGGTAAGCTTTTTGTTTTTTACATCTCTCAACGGCTAAAAACACAAATAGCCTGCCATCCATTGCCATCCAATGGGGTCTTTTAAGATTACTTGCAAAACTCAAATTAAAATAGAGTCCAGGTGAGAACGAAATCTGCATTGCCTTGGTCTAGCGAACAAAAGGTTATCGAATTTTTAAATTACTCCTACCCACAGACAAAGGAAAAAATCATTGAAATAGTTCTATTTGCCGATATTTAATCTCAGATCTTAGAAAAGGATTAAAAAAAAAATAAATCAATCTCCAACAGATTGTTTATTCTACATCTAATATTTTAGTAAGACCGTTACAAGTAACGGTGAAACAAAAAAAAAAAAAAAAAAATGTGTGCTTCATCAATGATGTATTAATAATTTTTTTACCTCTTAACAAGTTCAGAGTGATAGACGAACGGAAAGGAATAGGATTATAAAAAGAAATGTAGATATGGAAGAAGAGTAACGGTAGGTTTTCCTTGGTGCGACTATCACGACGATCGTTCGACGATTCAGTAGAGTCGTTCAACGATAATCATAGAGCAGTATTAAGGTACGTATTCCTCGGTGCGATTATCACGACGATCATTCGACGGTTCAGTTATTATAGTCGTTCAACGATAATCATAGAGCGCTATTAAGGTACGTTTTTTACGTAAGAAGTGGAGTAAAATAGGACATTGACACCATACATATCATAGGCGTTCCTTCAAAACTCACAAATTTCAAAATGTGAAAAATTCACATTTCGCATTCATTTCATCACTTAGTAAACCATAGATTTTCACCTTGCAGACATATATATGTCACTCAATGTCTTATTTGGCATGCATATATATTAGTTTAACTCAATCAGTATTGTAGGAAAAGAAAAAAAAAATAGATAACAAATTATTACCTTATTAAAAAATAAACAATGAGCAAGGAATATAAAACAGAAAGAAGAACATAAAAAATAAATAAGTAAACATACAACAAATATTTTAATAAAAGGGATGATAGCAGTAATGGTTCGACCTGGCATCATCAAATATGTAATAAATGGTTAAAACTCATTTAGTCCAGGCATGTTGTTTTTTACCTGGAAGAAATCATTTATCAATAAAATTCAGAAACTGGAGTTTTCATCGAACGATCATGGTAACCAGGAATTAGGAAAATTAGGATCATGCTATTATAAGGGTGCGTACACTCTTGCGATCCTATCGGAGCCCGACGATCCATCTCCTGTCGGTTTTTTCAACGAGCATTTTGATGGTTCGCAGTTACGATTTGGACGGGAGCGTGACAGGTTTCTGTTTTTTCGTATGCATGTGATTGTTGTTTTTAAGATACTTGAAAAGTTTAACTAAAAGACTACATTTCAATTTATATCTATATATTATTATATTTTTTTGGAGAAGTTAGTTGGGGATGCGCTCAATGAAGAAAAATACACTAATAAGTGTATAAGTATGTATAAGTGTACACTAATAATTAAAAGTTTGATTTTATATGATATGATATGATTTTATAATTGATAATTTAATTTTATTCGCCTATATTTCATGATTTAAAAAAACAAAATAAAACATACTATACTAATTTTAAAGAAAATGTAATAGTTGAATCATTTTTTTTTTTAATATCAACGCTCATAATTGTTTAAAATTAGGATCGATTATAATCAAACTATACAAAGGAAGACAGATATAGATAAATAAAGTGAAGATGAGAAAAATAGAAATAAAAATATTATGACAATATAAAATTCAACAACAGTCCCTAACCATGACAAAGGACTCCTCTCAGAAAGCATCAACATCCAATTAGAAACTCTTTCCATCAATTAAAAAAAAACTGATAACTAAAACCTATCCCTAACCAATTCCCAAATTTTCAATCTATTAAAGCAATAATAAGTTATGATCCGTCCTCATAATCCACCATCCACTCTCATCTCTATTATCAATATGTATTAACATCCGATGAATTTTTAAATTATTTTATTGTATTTGTATTTCCTATTCTTTTTCAATATGTTTTATTTTTAAATTTTATTATTTATTTTTTTTGTTTATTTTTGTTTTTGGCTTCTTATTTGATTAAGACCACAACTACTTAACCCTTTAAAGGGCATAAGTTATGCAGGATTAAAATTTTTGGGTATTGATACAAAGCAGATTTTTTGTTTATGATATTTTTAGACAGTAAAGTTTCGAATCTGTTACGGTGTTAGAAAGTGCCGAAATCGCAGTAGCATTTCAGACGTTTTTGGTAAAAAGTCTGAAGATTCCAAGTTAAAGTAACGAATACACGTATTATTACAAAGAAAAGACAATAAACATACACGTATTATTACAAAGATAAAACATAAACATACATGAAACTGTGTGATAAAAGTAAAACAAAACCATTTAAAATAATTGAAATCTTATACACAGAATAATTTCAGTTTTTTTCCTCTCATTAAAAGTAGTGATTTTCACATTCGTAAGTTTACCATGGGCACGACGATATATGACACATCAAATTTCAAAGTCTTTTCATATTTTTTTCTTTAATAAGATACAATGTGTTTATACTTTCATCTCCTAACATTACGTAAATTTGTAAACACACAAGATAATATTTAGTCTGAAAAGAATATATTTAATGTCAAAAGAATTACATGAATAAGTAAGGCACAGTATCACAACAAACTCAAAGTAATATTACCTGAAAAGAATAAATAAAATTACAATGTTTGTTCACCACATACATATAACAATATGAATTAGTTTACAAAGAATTAGGTTACAAATTCCTCGCATATGTTTTAAAATAATACTCTTCCAGCTGTATGAGATATTCCAGGTTGAGATATCGATGTAATTTATGTATATATTTATATATATATATATATATATATATATATATATATATATATATATATATATATATATATATATATATATAAAATTTTCTTTCTTTCGTGTTTTTTGTAATTTTTTTTTTGTTCACGTTAATAAAACATGAACAATAGTTTTATTTGTTCAATTGTGTTACTTCTTAAGGGACCTAGTCCCAAAATAAAGTTCTTCTTCTATTTATATAAAAATATATATATATATATATATATATATATATATATATATATATATATAAATATGAATTTCTTTTATTCATTTACTATAACATATTAAAAAAAACTTTTATGATCAGAATAAGACATATTATAGGAGCTCAATACACTTACAAATAATTATTTAAACTAAAAACGTTAATGTATACAAACAAACAACAATAAAAAATGGAAGCGTGGAAATATCTGCCAGTAATAGAAAAGCTGAAAACAAGTTTCAACTACTTTATCTATACGTTACCTATGCCTTTGTATCTCTAAAGAGAATTGGCCATATTTGTCCAACCAAAAACGAAGTTTGGCAAGAGCACGCTGACAAATAATTTTAAGTCTTATAAATAGTTTTTCTGCAGCTTCTGTCATCTAGTGGAATGTAACCAAACTTTTTTGAAGGTAAAATTCCCGCTTTTGATCAGGGAATTATTAGACATGCTTACAACTACTCTGAAAAATGACTGATGAATGTTCGCAGGTTTCTTGTGGATCGCCGGACGTTCGTTGGAATTGTTAATTTCACAAGCATTGCATGCTTGGAGAGCGCTCCAAGCTCGTTAAGCGGAGCGCAAGTGTATATAAAATGCACTATTAGTTTTAAAGTGCATATATAAGTTAAAATTTTTAATATCAAAAATCATTTATTAACATCAATTATTGCAATATTGATAAAGTTATGTATTAGTACATATTATAAATCAATTTTAACTAGAAAAAAAAAAAACCCTCCATCCCTGAACCCATTTCTATCAATAAATAATGTTTTATTAGAACGTTTTAAAACTTATTTTCATAAATAATGTAATTTTAATTTGATCAATCACCAATCATTCCTAAAAATATTCTTGTAATTTTATCTTACTTAAGTATTACTGGATTTTGTAAGAAATCAATTTATTGTACTGAAATCTCGGAATATTTTAATATTAAAAGATAAACTCCTCTTGATCTTTGATGAGTCCATAAAAATGCAAATTACGTATTATATTTTTTTTTTGTCCACGCATAGTTTGACAAAAATAATTATAATTAGATTATGAGACATAGCTATTTTTTAAAAGCCATTTTCGTTATGACGCATGGTTTTTAACAAATTTAATAGCTAACGATTTCATCTTAGTTTCATGCATCACTTAGAATCTCTGATATATAGAGTTAGAGCCCTGATTTATATAGATATGATGTGTAGAAAGGTGCACTCCTGAAAAATGAGATTAACTACAAATATACTATTGCAGCGTTGGCAATGCAGTAGTAGTTGTTTACTAATCAGGTATGAGTGAGTTAGATTTGTATGTCCTATTCATAGGGCGACCTCCTCTCCGTGATGGGAACGATTTGGCGTTCCCCAAGGCTTTACTGATTCCAAAATTTTCAATTTGCTCGGTGGGCTCTCATCTCACATGGATTGTCATCAATCGGATATGTATTAGGTCCAAAATGTAATCTGGTTGTATGAAATTTGAGTTATCTCAATTATTATTTATATTAAAATAAAATACAATGTTCAATTTTATTAGTGAACAAGTAAAGCTTATTATTATTATTAATTATAATCCTAGATAATTCTCCTGTTAAAATTTCTTGAGACGCATTTCTGTTGATTAAGCATTGATCAATGATTGATTAGTTTTAAGTTCATTATCCAAGCTACACTAGCTAATTGTCTAAGCGCTACAACCAGCATTTCGATCGTCCCAGCGCTATAAAATAAATTATATTGCACTAAAATATGCAACTTTAATGTGGATCTGAGGGCCATTGTTTGGTTTAGTTGTAGCGAATTCCGATTGGCCCTTAGCCATCTAATGTCACGCCATTTTTCTCCAACTTCTATTCAATGACTACTTGTGTGGGAGTATTGAAATGCGGATTAGGTTACTTGAAAGGAGCTTGAAGTAAGGTTAAGATGATACATTTATATTATATTAAAAGAATATTGTAAGCCTAATAATCCTAACAGATACCTTGAGCGAACACAATTAGTAAATTAGATAAATCAGTACCTATCTATTCGCGAAGAGACACAGGACTCTGTGCGTAAAATAAAAAAAAAAACAAGACTTTGAGAAAATAGGGAATGACTAAATGTATCCATACATTTCAATATTTTACCCAATAATACTGACACTATAGCCTTCATAATGATGTTTATACCCGAATTGAATAATTTTTATCAGTTGACATCCGCATGATCAAATTAGATTAATATAAATCAGTATTATAAAAATTTATGAATTATGAATTTAATTAAGACACGGAATCAAATGCATGTTGGTACTCACCAAGGGTTGAATGTATTTGATTTCTTGTCTTAATTAAATTCATAATTCATACATGTTTTATAATACTGATTTATATTAATCTAATTTAATATGTATAATAATACCAAACTATATATTGAATTGCTTATTTTTGAATTTTATGTGTGTTTTTAGAACAGGGGATGAATGTAAAACATTCGAAACTAGTTTTCAATAAAACAAATTTATAGAAGTGGCAAATAATTTATCAATCCCTAATTGGATTGAACATCATGCGGAAGTCAACTGAAAACATGTATTGTAATTTTCGTTACTGCTACTTTCAGTATCTTTATTTAGATGGTCGATATCCGTTACGCGACGTTGAAAGCTTATATGGTTCTTCAATGAACTTTTTCTCCATCAATATTGACTTTTTTGTTCGTTACAGTTCGATGTATAGATGATATGAGTGGTTCACATGTTAACGACAACATTTTAAGTAGATCAGTATTGGAACTGACTCTTGAGAATTTACGGATGTGATATAATCGGTGTTTCATTACTTCTTATATATTGTCAATAACAAATACGTATCTTCAGACGACAGTTCAATTTTTAAGGAAAACAAAAATATTGTTCAATGAATATAGTCTGACAAAGCAAGACCCTTACCACAGACCTTAACAATTTATTTGTATCTGTTTCCTTTCGGATAAATCCAAGTCTAAGTATAAAGACATTCTTCAGGAATAACACGAGTGCTTACGAGATGAGAATGTATTTGCTTTTTAAAACTATTTCTTTACTTTTAGTAACAAAAACATAAAGAAGTATTTGTAAAAACTATAATTCATATTAATTGACATCTCAAGATAAATTTTAATTGTAAATTTAAAAAATAAATAAATACATATTTTGGTTTTGTCCACTCTTTGTGCGACCGTTGAGTAGGCGAGTTATCCAAGCGGGCGGAGGAGATTTGAATACAGGGTCGACCTCTGGGTCGTGGCACAGGTATGTGGGGGGGAGGTCGTGGATTCCATGTCAGATAGTCACTCCCGGCTTATCACACATTCCCAGCCCTCTCTTTCCCATCTCACTCTAAGTAAGGAATTCTTAATACGGCAATAAAATGAAATACGTATGTACATTAAAAATGAAATATATACGTAAATTAAAAAAAAAAAAAAAAAAAAAAAAAAAAAAAAAAAAAAAAAAAAAAAAAAAAAAAAAAAAAAAAAAAAATGGTCAACAACCACTAATTAAAGCATTAGAGAGAAAAACACTGCAAATAATTAAACTATGGTTTATTATTTACATCTATCTAAGAAGTTTATTTGGATTTTTTAAAAAGTTATTTGGCACTATCATTCCAAAACATATATGTTTCCTATATCTTCATAAACGGGCATATGAATATGTATATTATGCAGAACAAACCATATGTATTAATACCAGAGAAAAATTATAGAGTGTTTGTATTCTATTGATTGAACATATCGTCGCTTTGTACAAACTTCAAAAATGCTTTATTTATCCATTGTTACAACGTTTCGAGCCTCAGGTTTCAAATCTACAACCAATCAAATGCACACTTGAGATGTTTTCAATTTCTACTAATTAACTTCTAATACACTATGATGTTACATTTGTTCAAAACATCATTAAACTATATAAATATGAGAAACTTATCATACATTTTTTGTATGAATAAATACACCATATTATATTATAAAATTTAAACGAGAGAGTAGAGAGTTAACAACTGAATAAGGATTTTTATTAATATAATTATCTTGTTTGTTTTTTTAGTCTTTATTTTTCAAATATAATGAATTTATCCAAAATGTTTTCGTCCTATAAATTTTACGTCTTTTAAAATTAAATTATTCATTATGATTTTTTAACTAACAAATTTAATTTTAGTAGTTTTAAATAATGCTTCATTTGAATATCCTATAACAGAAAAGAAAGTAAAAAAAAAAAAAAAAAAATCAATAAAAACCTTAGAAAATTATTTCACAAAACGAAATGTAATAAAGTTTCTGAAGATTCTTTTCATCAAATCATCTTTAGCAAGACTTTGTTTTGAAAACGAATTTACAGAAAGACCACTAGCGTTGCAGTAATGGTAGGCTAAATTTCATTAGAAATGTATTTTTTTTAAAAGTTTAATTAGTAAAATTCAAATTGAAATCAGATTATGACTTTTAGCATAGGGAAATTTGAACTCTTTCTACCAGCAAAGTAGATCTATTTCTGCCTTATGCGCAGAATATGATCCATTTCATTATTTTTATTTCATTTTACATAAAAACACACAAAAAAAGATGGCTAATAAATGAAAACACACCTTGGTGAATGGTGAATCATACCGACTCTAGACTGAGGCTCGCAAAAAGCAGGCCATAAAAAAGTTCAATTGGAATCGGTTTTTATCTGGCTAGGAGAGGTTAGAAAACAGACCAGTGAAAAGAAGTGCAAGAATGGTCTCAGCTGGAACCCTCTTGACAATCTCAGTAAGACACTTGTCATTGCTGCATTGAAAAGAAAGCTGTTCGCATTGTGTACAACACACTTATTGCCGGAAAAAAATCGTAATATAATAAAGAAATCTGGGGTGAAAAAAAAAAAAGATATATTCAAACAGTTAAAGAGCTCTTCTAAGAAAGGTAGATGAAAAACTGCATAAAAACTCTCTCGGGGTCACATCATTGCTTTCTTTCGGGTGTAGACACGTCTTCTTCTCAGAATAGTTGAAGGGTCGGGTTTGAAAAAACCTAAACAAAAAATATATATAATATCCTTTCTGGATGAAAATTAACGAAAAAATACATTTATAAAGCAAATTTCTCCAAGACTCCAGAAAAATACTATGCTCATCCATCGAATCTCAGTTTGTATCAAGAGTTAACCAACACATGTGGCGTAAACTAAACAAATATGAGTAATTTTCATGATTAAGATTTTAATTAGGGATTGATCCTTCTATACTATCATGCGGATGTCAACTGATTAAGAATTTAGTTTATTTTTCTTTTTGTCAGGGCCCAATAGACATATATATACATATGAATGTAATTCATTATTTGTTTTACAGTTAAAATTAACCAAAAAGTTATATATATATATATATATATATATATATATATATATATATATATATATATATATATATATATATATAGTTATGTTTAACTTTAAAACAAATAATGAACTTGCTTTCAAAGAGACCCAATCCGGGCATGGTCGCCTACATTAAAATATATAACTTTTACGGTAATTTTAACTTTAAAACAATAATTGATTTCTGTTCAAAGAGGGTCGGGTCGCCAATGTTAAAATATTATGTTAAAAAATTTAACATTAAATGAAATAATGATAGATTTCTTTAATTTTGATCAATTGTTTGTTTATAGAATAAGCCATATAAAATACTAACAGAAAAACTCAATTTATTAATATGAAATAAAAAATAATGTTCATTTAAAAATGTAATGGCCAAAATAATTAAAACCATAATATTTATATAAAAGCATTAAAATTAGTTTTTATAATTTTACAAAAAGAAATGTGGATTGGTTTAGGAATGTGAAATCGAACATTAGCAAAGCAAAGTCATACAGATCCCAAAATTAAAAATAAAAATGTAACATTAAATTTAAAATTTCATGTACAAATTAAATAAAGTTATTTGAAAAGTCATTTGAAATTTTCTTGTTCCTGGTTCGTATCCATCTTCACTTTTTTTTTTTCAATCCAAAACGACGATGTTTCATAATTATATAGGACGACTATTTAAAACTGGTCTATACTTAAATTTAAGTTACTTTTACTTTTAAAGCTTCTACACCGTTCAACCGACGATGTAGGTATGGCATTCACTTCCAGGCGGTCGAGAGAGCTCACCTCTCATCGACGGCTTTGTATATTTGAATCGTTATTCTTCTTATTTCCTTTATCTCTTCTCTATTTCTTTAGAACGACCTCTTTTACTTATCCATTAAAAAAAAAAATATGTTCTAGTTAATGGAACAAATTTATTCCAAAACACATTTTTTAATACATAGGAAATCTCTACTTTCTGATCGCTTATCTAGTAAGAACTAGTTCCATAGCTTATTTAATTTTTAAACACTTTTAACATTAATATTAATTATATTTTTTAAATAAAATTGTCCTTAAATTATTTATTTTCTAAAAAATCACAGCAAGTTAACAATACTTTATTAACTTATAACTCTAACCAATTTTATCATTGCAAATATATACAGGGAAATATATGAATACTTATTTAAACAGGATTGTATTCTGATTAATTGAACATTTTTTTGGCATATTTTAATTTTCCTTTCATCGAGAATTTGTAAACAAATCTATTTCAAATTATTCTAATCCAACCTGAACTTGAATATTGGTATGAAAATTGTTTAATGAACAGATGTTTGAAAAATACAATAAAGAACTCAAGATACTAAGTGTTGAACTTTTTTCATATGTTTTAGTTCCTTGAGAATGAGTTTTTAGGATCAAAGTAATAATATAACAAAAGATCAAGCCCAAGAAATCAAAATATTCGAGGAGAGAATTTCTCGGCTCTGTTTTTATCAGGTATCTATTTAACTTTTAATATAAAAAAGAATATAACCTTAATAATAAAAGGATGTATGCAAGCTCAAAGAGAGGAAAAAAATTAAACAGGAACGGTTTGAAACACAAAGCTTTGATAGTCCAAATGAAAGCCCTTTAAAAT
Organism: Rhaphigaster nebulosa; assembly: GCA_948150685.1. Taxonomy (NCBI): domain Eukaryota; kingdom Metazoa; phylum Arthropoda; class Insecta; order Hemiptera; family Pentatomidae; genus Rhaphigaster; species Rhaphigaster nebulosa. The sequence continues at coordinate 109,491,912 of OX411306.1, read as the reverse complement.
GTTGCCCTATTAATAAGGTCAACAAAACTAATTAATGAAGTTTATTTAATTTTATCACTTTTGCTACCAGAATCGCCTCATAAGAAAATTTCTGTTTCTTTATTCTCTAAATGCTAATCGTAAAAACAGACACTCAATAATATCACGGTAAGAACAAAAAGAAAAACAAAGGCGTGAGCAGCAGAGCTCCGCAACTAAGATCGAAAACTGTGAACTCTCTCAAAGGCACTTGTCTAAAGATGCGTATACACTTGTTATTCGCTAAACGCATGCGATGCTTGCAAAGAGCGCCCGGCGATCCATAGGAAACCCGCGAACATTCAGTAGTCATTTTGCAGAGTAGATTAACACAAGTCTAATAATATGATAGAATAATTCTTGAATAATATTTAAGTTGTAAACCTGGTATATTATTTAAGTTATGGTAAAAACATTTAATATGAAGGATTGGTTTAATGTAGTGCTTTAAATATTGCATAGTTTATGGATATAAATTTAAAAAATTGGGATTTTGGTGTAAAGAGACAAAAAGGGATATAGGTGGAGAGATTAAATGGAGTCCTTGATTAAATAAGGAGTTGTCAAAAACGAAAATAAACAAACAATAAAAATAAATTAATTAAATGAATAGAAAATAAAAACATAATATTATTATTAAAGTATTATTAAAATAGAATTGATAATCGAGATAAGGGTGTATGATAGACTATGGGAACGGACCATAATGAGCTATGGATGTTTTAATAAAATGAAAATTTCGGAATAGGTTACGAATCTGTTTTGTTTATTAGATTTTTGATTGACGGTAAGGAATTCTAATTGGACGTAGATGCTTTCTGAGAGGAGTAGTTTGTCATGCTCAGAAACTGAATTTTTATATTGCCTTACTTTTTATTTCTTTTTTTCGTACCGACACTTTATTACCTATATTTATTTATTACCGATATGAGCTCGTTGAAAAAAAAAAAAGATGGGAGAAGGATCGTCGCGCTCCGAGCGAGCTCTGCTCCAAAACTCCGTACGAACAGAGAGAACATGCTACTCGCGCTCGGATCGTATGCGGAACGGATCTCCAGTAATACCAAATCAATTGATATAAGAATTTTCAATCCATAAATCAAGGTAATGGTGTGCATAACCATAAACCCGGAAAAAAAATAGGAGAAAAAAAAAGGTTAATGTCGCGATAATGGCTGAAATTTATCAATTTATCTCCACTAACGAGCGGAGTAGTTTAGCGGTAAGGCACCGTGTTACCATGCTACCGGTCCCGGGCTCGATACCGGCTGTGGCAGATAATTATTTATTCTGTTTACAGCCTTGGATCGGGAAACCCCCCTGGGGATCCCCCACCTCTATAAAGTAGGTACCCTTAATTGGGGAAAAACCTGGCGATTGAGGGTGATCTCGCCCAAATCACATCCTTCACAACTTTTGGCTAAGAGACAGTACGGTCCTTACCAAGCACTGAACCTCCCCCTCCCCCAAGACCCTTCGTAGGTTCTAGTGGTACAGGTTTTTTTTTTTTTTTTAAATCCACTTATGCTGCCTAGAAAACAACTAAGCAAATCGAATTCCAGCTCATTTGATGTAAAGAGGGCCGCTGGAAGGCCCCAAATTAACGGAGGAAAATATATACACAATATAGTACTTCAGAAATATTTTGACATTAACTTTACATTTTCCAACATGTCGATTTTATTCAAATGGCTCATTTTAATACAAATTCTAGGTGGACAAAACTTTTTCTATTTTTTGTTACTTAACTAGCTTAGGATGGGGTCCGCAAAAAAAAATATTGTTAAAGAGGGAGTCCGCGGACTTCATTAGAATAAGTACTCCAGTACTCCAGAGTTTATGGAAAGGATTTAAAATGCACCCAACTTCCCCTCAGTGGCAAAGTCTATTATGTTGGTAGAAAATACGACCAAAAATAATTTTCTAGCCAACGCGATATGGTTTCTTAGAATTTTTTTACACATATAGACGGAGGAGAGGCGTTACCCAGCTTAAAGTAGGTAGGAATGGTGCAAAAGTACATCATAGCTCGATAACTAGTTCCTTTGGGGCCCATTCTGTGGGGCCCTTCCCACCAATATAAGTTCTAATAACCGGGTTCAAGAACAGTGGCCCGTTTAGATCCACGGATCACGGTTGTTCAGGGTCAATGTGAATATGGTATATGTGCGTATGTGTGTGTGTACACACATAACTCATTATTGAAGAGAATCGGAGAAACCATACAAGCCATGAAGAGTTTTGGGTTCAGTACATCGTAAGGACGTACTGCTTTGGACCAACTGTTTTGCAATATCATTTAGCCTGGTTTCACGTTCAACCGTCAGGTTTTTCCCCAATTAAGAGTACCCACTTTATAGAGACTGGATGAGCCCCTGAAGCGTTTCTCGAACCCACAGAGACGGCTGATATAGCACACCAAATAATTATCTGCCACGGTCGGGCTCGAATCCAGGCCCGAAGATTGAGCTAGCTCAGTGCCATACTCACTGAATTACACCGGTCCCTCTTTTGTGCATAAATGCATTTAAAACGCTTCCATCTATATTTAAAAGACAGAAATAAATATATAAACTCCTAAAAAAACGTGGTACTAAATATCCGGAGCCTAAGATGACCCTGATCGGGAAGAGAATCCGAAATGAGAGCGGCCGACATGACAGAGCCTCCATCCACTGCCACCTTCCCCCTCCCACCACCCTATCAATGTCTAATCTACTCACCAATGCACACTAAAGATTTAACTTTTCTTCATCTCCATTATAAATATGGTTTGTTAACAAGAAATTCATTTATTTTTCATCAATAATCACATGAATAATGAATACATAATAACAATAATCAATTTAATAACTTTAACTGCTGGTTAATTGGAAAATTCTTTTAAAAATATGAATGAATTTTCAATATTGAAGATGCTAAAACTAATAAAAAGATGCGTAAAATAAAGAAATTTTAATTAGCTCGAATCCTGATAAGACATCAAAATACTATAAACACGCCTCATAGCCTACAATATAACCAAAAAAAATTGTAGGTACATATCGACATCGGTTTTTAAAAAGGCGTAAGCACCATTTAGGAAACACATGGAACGTTTATTCTCCAAATAACAATATATTTTATTTGAAATTTTATTTTTTACCATGTACAGTAGGAGTTTATTAAGATGGTAAAACTTTTATAATTACAATATATGTTAAATATTTCTAGCGCTGCTGAAGGTCAGAGTGAAGAATGAGAGTCGTCAGTATTTGGTGCTTACATCATCAATAGTCGATTTTTATCTCGATATATCGTGAACGGGAATCGATACTGTGTTGATAAATTGGTGTTTAAGTCCCTAAATAAATTGAAACCTAATTTTCGAATTTTAGGCGCTTCAGCCTTTTTCAAAAAACTAAATCGATATGTACAGGTTTGTATATCTCTTGAGCGAGCATAGCAAGCGGAAGGCGACAGCTGTAATCTAATTGAAACACTAATAATTGAAATTACGGTAAGACGCTGGACCCTAACTAAAAAGGACCCGTTGCTGTTTCGTTTATCGCTTGAGAGAGCACTAATTAATATTTTTAATAAGTCGATGGCAGTGATAATTTTAAATAATATCAAATTAAAGCAGCAAAAGTTGTAATAATTCCAATTAACACGAATCTTAAAATTGAATATAAAGCAGTTAGCACAAACGGCGCTTGAGAATGCCGTCGGATTATTTCGGGTGTAGACACTGATAATGCAACCCGATTGTAAAGTTGTATCGCAATTTTTTTACATATCAAAGTAGAAGATATAGATGATTTTTTTTATGAAATTTATTTTTAATTGTTTTTTCCGATTATTGCATTAAAAAAACAACGATTAAAACCGATAATATAAACAAATAGATAAAACCGGTTAATCGAAAAAACCGGTTATTGGTTATAACGACCGGTATTTGACATCCCTACTGAGCAAAACCACCCGTTACAAAGGAGCGTGATTCCAGATCTGTGGTTCTCTCTCTCTCTCTCAATTTCACCACCATCAATTTGATACCAGTCGAGATTATCATAAAAATACAAAAATACTTCTAATACGACAAGAATAATAGGAGTAAGAACTTACTGATTTTTAATTATTTTCAGAGCAAAACAAATAGCAAAAACTTACCTGAAACAAAAAATAAATAAATGTTAGCTCATATAAAAAGAAAGAAATATGAGAGTAAATGTAAGCATTAAGCCGACATAAATATAAACAAATAGGAGAAAAAAATTGTTTAAAAGCGATTGGATGCATGGTTAACTAATGGGTTGCGTTTAACAGAACTTGTCTTCTCTGAGGGCGTTTTCAAACATTAGATAAATGCCAGAGTAAATTAATATCCGACTCCGATTTAATTCCGCAGAAAGCATGCGTTCCTTTAACAGACTCCGATAATTTTTAGATTCGGATCTTACATAAAAGAATGTTAGAGATGCTAGCTAGACCCCATTCAAAATACTGCTCTGAGAACAGCTATTGGGGCGTGTCCAGCCCAACTAGTTTGCACGTAGAAGCATCCAAAACCCCTATGGAGAAAGAAAAAGAACCCCAATCCAAAGAAAAAGTCACACACTTAAATATTACACAAAAATCTCAAGTAACCCCAAAACTCTAAAGTACATTAGACATCCTAACCTTACTCCTTTTCCAAAGGTGACGAAGCAACATCCTTCAAATATGGAACCATGGTTGGTATCTAATGAATTTTGAAAAGTTCAGAATGTAAGGTCTTATAGACCTGGTCATTGTGGAATCCCCAGGAACGAAAAGGCAGATTTGCAGGCATAATTAGCTAAAAGGTCTCAACATCGGATAGAAAGGACGTGATCTCTCGGATCAACGAAAGCGGATGGTAGGAGTAGCAAGACAAATGTCCAAATGGTTTAACATGCGAGATAATAAATTAAGGTTTGTGCAGCAATCTGTGAAACAACCGAAAGTTAATTAAAAGTTTACATGGAGAGAAGAGGAAGTTCTCACAGGTCTGACGACGGCTCCACACCAGTGAAAAATCGTTTGCCACTGGTGTGGATCGGAGTAATTGAGAATGTTGGAGCATTGATGAAAGCACTGACCGATGTTTGCGTTGGCAAGTGTGTTGGCCGTTACCGAGCGGTTTTCTATCACACATCTAAAGGATTTGCTATTGCCACTGCGTTCCATCCACATCAGTGACGATCTGTTTGCCCAACGGGTTTTCCCATTTTTACCGACATATTGGGTTTTATGATTGTTAAGTTGGTATTGAAATAATCAATTATTCATAACTTGATAACTTTTCGTTGTTAATTGGATTTATTGTTTTGATTCGTACTTGTTCCTTCCTAACTTTTGTTTTTAAACTAACTTTTCACAAATATTTGGCTAACGATTCGTCAAATGGTTTGCCATGTGTGTGGATGTCCCATTTGTATATTTGTACTTTTAATGATTTACCTTTGGTGTGGAGCCGGCATGGGGATAGCTCATACTCGTCTCACCCACGAACACTGATGAAAAAAGGAGACAGACTAGCGTTTCGTTACTGTGGGAGCGAATTGACCGTGATGTATATACTCACTAGGTATGAGTAGCTTATGAACCACATATACTCTTTTTAGACCTGAAGGAAATGTTGGTCGAAGATCCCAAAATAACATTAAAACTAATACAGTTAAATTAAACATAATGATACATTCTACATTTAAATAAATAAAATTTAGGAATAAATAATTGTTAAAAATTCAATATTGTTATATGTCGGGGATGCAAACGCCTTCGATGAACAGAGCGGAGATGTATTTAAGTGTTTTATTTCATTCATGCCCGAAATGACTATGGCTCTTCAGGTATAATGGAAGGGGGATATATTAAAACCAACGCAGATCAATAGACAACTTTAGGAGGATTTTTTTATTTACATATTTTTCTATACGACCTACAGACAGACGATAACATGTTAACTGCGACATGTGCTGACAACACAACCATTATCACGAGAAATGCAGACCCAGTTCAGACCACCCTGGCACAACATAATTTAGATAATCTATGTTCATGACATGAACACATGTTCCAACATGTAAAACTGGTTTTAGCAATAGAAGTTTAACCATGTCAAGTTAAAACATATAACATTGGCTCGTAACAAGGGCCCACGAGCATCGACATTTCGGCCTGCCAAAGTTTATTTCTATTATATTATAAAATATACAATGCAAGTATTACATGCAAAATAATAATCAGATAATTTTATTTAAAGACCAATTAAGAAACTCTATAACTGATATATAACTTGACTGAATATTGTAATTGTAATTAATGGTATGAGCTAGATTTTGGCTCTTGGTACTCATACCAATGGAAAAGTCAGCGAGTCATCAATATATGCATATAGTTTATCACATTTCGTTGCAAACATTTCGTTGGCTTGGCAGAATAATACCAAAATACTGCAAATTTGAAGTTGACCAATTTAGATTTATGATTGGCCCTAGCTCACTATAAAACATCAAGTCCAGAATTTTCTTAGTCAATACTATTTACCTTCTCTGTTTTTTTTTTAAAAAAAATCCACAGTTTTGGATCATTTAAATATGAAACGTGTATTAAACTGTGTAAACTATCCAGAAATAACCAAAATAAAGCTTTTTTTTCTTAAAGAAATACATGTATGTCAGTTTTCCAAGCAAAAAAAAGGATAAACAATCGTGGCAATCTTCTTCCAAGCCAACGATTTCTTTCCATCCACAAAAAAACATTATTTGTACAAAGTCATTACATGAACATGTGTTCTAATCAAAAAGATATGACCGTCAATGATTCTAAGGGACCAATGTTCAACTATTTTATAAAATATAAATTCTACAGCCAATAAAATAAATAATACTATTCAAAAAGTTGAACTTCGAGATACAATAAAACACGTCGATCGTTTTCCCTTTGAACGGAACTGAGCGAAAGCTGCTTCAGAATCGTAAGCCAACTTTAAAGGTTGAAAGGACCATAAAAATTCATACGTGGCCCTAGGGGAGGGTGAGGGCATGAAAAGGTAAACGTCACACCTGAGATAAAGTCGGACTGAGGCTGGCAGTTAGCATTGAGAGCGAAAGATAGGATATCATCTTGTCAGCCTCCCTCCTAGCCTCGGGGAAATGACAAACAAATTTCAAAAATAAACCTCGACTGGGCTCTACATTCCCATGCCCCGGCCGATAACGTTTCAATGATGTTTTCCTCTCATTAAGAAATTCGTATTCCCTTTAAACGTATGCCCATAAATAATTTTCTACAGCACTATTTGATTCTTATATAGTGAAAAACATTCTTCAAGATGTAACAATAAAAATAATTTGCTTAAATATCTTAAAAATGTGTTTGATTAAACTTGTGACAGAGGTTCAAGAATAACATTATTAATATGTAAAATATTAAAGTAATACCAATGGGGTAGAAAAAAAATATTTATTTAAAATTAATATTATTTCTGCTCTACAAACTTCCGGTTTTACATATTAACAAACAAAAAAAAACGATTAAAAAACACCGTTGAGATTGAAGATCGTTAATTCATTCAGTGATCTACGAACCTGAAACCTGGACAACTACCAAAGCCGAGCATTGTCACCTTATTTCTTAATCTTAAACCTGGCAGAACCTTTTTTGTTTATTTTTTACAAAAAAAAAATATAAATTTAATATTTTTTACCAAAAAATGTATTAATCGAAATGAATTTGCCTACGCATAAATTTAGCAGAAAATATGAATAATAGAACTGTGTGATGAGAATAAGTGAGTTAAAGAGGAGAACAAATGAGGAGCATGATTAAGGATAACGATAATATTGTTCGGAAAATCCTAAACGTCATTCCACCATTACATGGGATTAAATGTATGGGAAAAGTGAAAAGATTTAAGTCCTCAAACTAACACCGGGTTAGAGTCAATCGATCAGTCAATCTTTACCAAATTTTAACTAGAACATCTTTCATGGTCCCTAGAAGGTTTGACAAACAAAAACAACCGCTTTTTCATTTAAAAAGTGATTGATAAATTTATAAGAGAAAAAGTGTCGAATTTGCGTCCGTCTCGTAGCCATAACAGCTCCATGCTCTTTTAAATAAGTGTCAAACTATTAGGTAAAAATGTTATTTTGTGAATAAAATCGGAGGATAAGGTAAAAAATACAGTGTGAAAACGTAAAACTTGCTAGTTATTGCCGTTAGTAAAAATTGATTGTCGTAAAATAAAAATATAAAAATTTGTTACAATAATCACAAGGCCCAAACATACGTTGGAGTTTCTTCGCAAGGAATGTTTCTCCCATGGCCAAAGGTTTTCCAGAACTCGAAATCCTGACAATCAAATCATTTCGAATGCAACGGGAGACAAACAAAGCCCTAAATATAACTTATTCAGAACTCCCATACATTTTTTTTTCTAGCATTGCATCGTTGATAAAGGCCAATTATTAGCAGTATGCGGACTGAATTAGGATCAATTATACGCTTAGGAAAACTAAAGGACTTGCTTCAATACATGCCAAACGGAATCAACAAAAACATTGTAAATCAGAGAGCATTGCAATGAACCTAAAATTTAATAAAACAGTATTTACAATTTATGTGATCCAAACCTTATAATTTATATAAATTTCTAATTATAAGTAAATATAATGATTGATATCAAACGTTCAATTGTGTTCATTTAATCTATATATCAAATATACCTATCTACTCTATCATTGCTATAGCGAAGCACTTTTGAACTAGCTAGTTATTTACAAATTGAAAAATGGTTTTGCAAAAGTAGATAACACAGGTGGTAGAAAAATTCTAAGATTTTATCTTTTAGTTATCATTTTCTATGTTTAGATTTTCTATTTACTCAAGAAATAAACATGGGTCTGGGTTAGAATCACAAATTTGTAATCATATAATAACTAAAATTCATGAAGAAAAAAGTTCTTTAATATAATATATGGCCAAAGTTTGAAATTCTCCAGGATAAACGAAATTGCGAAATTTTAAGGAAATACAACTATTTAGAATATTTTCAGGTATTAAGTTCTTACATTTTAAATATGTTTAATTCAATTTTTAAATTCGAGATCAAATAAAAAAAAAAGACCGGAAAAAATCTATATGAGGAAAAAATATAAACTTTCGTAATGGCTGAAATACAAAAAAAAAAAAAAAAAAAAAAAAAAAAAAAAAAAAAAAAAAAGATTAATTAGAACGGACATAATTAGAAAGGAATCTCTTAATTAAATAAAAAGTAGGAAGGAAATCCCTTTGGTCTTTATTATACAAACAAAACAGAAACCAGACTGTCCAAACACCAAATAAAAAATACCATAGGGTAGTATTTTCATATACATTTATTTTAATTGAGCTAATTCTCAATAGTTACAATATTTCCTATATAAAAACTCAAAGCCGGTTCAAGTTTTGAAAACATATGTTCGTCCTTCCAATATTATCCATATCTGATGGATTAATTTAGTGATAAATTCATTTTTAGAATATTATTGACAATAAAGATATACAGGGGAAAAATAACAAACATGAAATATAAAAAGGGTTGTTATTATACAACGAAAATACATGCAATTAACATATCTAAAATTGAAACCGGTAAGAATTAATATCGCTAATGAAAATAACAAATTTTATTTATTGGATGATTAGTATCACTATTTGGTAAATTAGTATATTGTTAAATAGAAGGCAAATAATAAATTCTAATATAAAAGACATAGAAATTAAATATAAATATATTTATTCAAACTCGCATAGTTATTTATTGCTTACTAATATTGGAATATTAATCATTGAGGAGATCGAACAATAAATGGAGTTTAAATGAGGTAAGACAAGAAGCTTTACGAACACACATAGTTACGGAATTCCAAAATAAGTAATATATAATATAAAATATATATATATATATATATATATATATATATATATATATATATATATATATATATATCATTTACAAAATATATATATATATATATATATATATATATATATATATATATATATATATATATTATACATACATGTATACAAATATTTGAACTAGGATACAAGGAAATTGGACAAACAAAATTACTTATTAAAACATCAAACGAACACTATTGGAGATAGGTTTTAGAAAAAACCTACTACAGTTAAATTATGCAGTACGTTAAATATTATAACAATGATCTAGATACAATACTCCAATGAAACATCAATAAATACGATAAATATTCATAGCGTCGAATCAGCTCAGCTTATTTTGTTGGGGAAAGTGTTAGTAAATCATAATATATAATATATACATTATATCCTATTTTCTTTAGTAAAACCAAAAATTAACATGGTTTTAACTCTAATTAACCCTAAACACAGCCTAAATTCCCGAATCCCATCCCCCTTTTATTATGTACTTCCACCCCCTTAAAATACAGAAAGAGTCCTAGAGACTCTGTAGCCAATGTAAAGAATAATTGCATATTTTAACATTTTTAGCTACATATTTGACTTTTTTTTTACAGAAAATTATATGTTTTGTTTATCGTATGAAAATGTGATCAGTGTTAATAAGAAAATAATAACTTATTTATTATTCTATTGAATAAATACTTTTTTCTAACTAAAGGGCTATAAGAAGCACAGAAAAGCAATTTTCAAATAGAACTAAGTTGTCATGACTGAATATACTTCAATAGGTCAGAGTGTACAGAGCTCTGGAGGGCTTAGTAGGGGTCCAAATGGAGGCTGACTCAGATGGAAACTGACTTCAGCACCTACTCTCTTTCCTCTTGAATCTGTTTCTTTAGAACTCTAAAAGCAGACTGACGTTCTATATGTCCTCTAGATTTGTATCAAATAAAATAAAATGAAAAATGTGTATTCCTATCATATAGGTGCCATATAGAGAGTACTAGGTATCCAGGCAATATTTAAATATTAGTAGATAAGAACATAAAAAAAAAATTAAAAATAAACCTGTTTCTTAATATATCCCAAAGTGTTAGATGCCTGTGATCTAAAATAATATAATGGATTTATGGATAGATAGATGGATGGATATATAGTGATAACGTTTAAAACTTGTTCGTCATAGTACTGAAACGTTTGCCGGTCAAGCGATATAATTTAGTATCAGTGCAACGGGAGCGCATTAAAATCATAGGTTTTTGCAATATGACCAAAAATTATGATAATATGATGGTAATTTTAATTTAATGCTTTGAAGCTATTTTTATTTAATACAGACGGCTGTTCCGTGCGAATAATTCTAATAATAATAAGTGTTAATTTATGATTGTCTTGATCGAACAGTAATATGTGGAAATAAAGTAAACACGTCCGTGTTAAAGTTAGGTTATGAGAAGTGTCGCGTATTGTTATACGTAATTTGAAAGAAAAAAAAAATAATTATTAACTGTTTAATTTTCGTCATGAAGGTAATGGCAATGAACAAAATCTTAAAAATAATGGCTCAATCATTGGTTTTAATACAACACGTATTAAGGCATACTGTAAAAGGGGTGTATAAGTACATGTATAAGGCATACTGACAAAAAAACAACACACCTTTGAGGAATAATATACAACGATAAAAAATTTCAGCATCATTCAAAACTTATTCATAAGATTTTAATATTTTTAAACTTAAGCATTATTTTTCTAAAATTTTCTTAAGACTTTAATTTCCTGCTAGCCTAAAAATGACTCCAAGAATTTTCATAGAATTAATTTCACAAGTTTTAGAAACAAATAAGATATTTTAGTACTTCTTTGTCCATAAAAATATAATTTAAATGATAACAATTATGATTTATGATAGCATAAATGGCGCCATTTAGATTCCTCCCACTCACATACAAAATCTGACTTCGGGAATAATTTGAGTTGTAAAAAAAGTATAAAAAGTATAAAAAAAAGAAAAAAATTGTTTTAATATGATCTAACTCTAAACTAATCCTTATGGATAATACCTCTAGTTTTGCAATGTATTTTAATATAAATTTTGATAAAAATCAATTATGACCTTCAAGTAAAGTACCACTTCCGGTGATCAAGCAGTGACCAAAAAGGGACTACTAGATGATTTCTCCTCATAACTCATTCATAACTCAAAAACGGTTAGCCGTAGAAAGTTGAAATTTTGTCTCTAGGATGATTGTAAAATTTAAATGTGAACCTCCCTTTTTGGTCCCTGCTTGATTACCGGAAGTGGTACTTTCCTTGAAGGTCATAATTGATTTCCATCAAAAATTATATTAAAATACTATACATAACTTCTAAAATTTAGTATTTATAACTTATACATATATATTTAAATAACATATTAGATTTTGGTTTAAATTGGAAAACCGGAAGCGGTACTTTACTTGAAGGTCATATTAGACTTTCATAAAAAATTATATTAAAATATAATGTAAAACATCTCAAATTTGGTAAATAGGACTTTTATATTGATGTGAATGTATTTACTATATTTTGGTTAAAATTGGTGAACCGAAAACGGTACTTTACTTGAAGGTCATAAATAAGCTTACATCAAAGATTATATTGAAATTAAAAGAGAAAGCATATGTTTCGGTAACAAAGGTTACAAATGCAATTTGGTTTTCAATCCAATTAAACATTTTTATTACTTGTTTTAAGTGTTAAAATAGAATGTGAAATACTGGTTTTCCTCCCCATTTGTGAGATCAACAAGTCTTCATCATGAGAATATTAGTTAATATTAGTTAAGTGGGTTTTTCCGCTTAAAATGTCGAAACTGTCGATTTCCAATGCTTTATCCAGTGATATTGACAGTTTTTTTGTTGTCACGGAACATGAAGAATTATCTTGGAAACTCTACAGAAAATCTACTGAAGGAAAACGACATATAATAACGGAATGAGACGTCTAGGAACAAGAGTGTGTGTTTTATAGGTGTGTGTGTGTGTGTGTGTCAATAGATGGATGTCAGGAAGCCAAGTGTCGTTTTTACTGCAATCTTCGGCAACTAGTAACCAAATTCAGTATCACTTTTTGAGCCACCAACTTAATAGGCGTACAAGGAAGTCATGTATTGCCCACATCAGATATTTTTTAATACGTATCATTCTCATTATAATAATTACATTTTTATATAATAATAATTTACTAGATTAATAGGGTAAAAAGTTGTAAAGCTACCAAGACCATTGCTTGAAATAAAATAAAAATAAGTAAAATTGTATTGTTTAAAATTGGATGTCAAAATTTTGATACTGAAAGTAGAAAATACAAGAATTAAAAATAAAATAAAATAAAAACCATAACTTATGATATGAAAAGAAAAACATAAACATAAATTGACATTCTGTTTATTTATAATGTAATTATTATGTTACAAAGTTAATGCACAGAAGCATAAGTAGCAGTGCTTATCAATTTCACCATCAGTTCATGTATCAAAATTTAATATAAAAATTAGTATTACAATTATTTTAATTTTATAGTTGGAAATTAAAATATTATAGCACTAACATTGATCGATAGAAAGTATTTTCTAGTGGAAAGAAGATTATTGCAAGACGCATACCGACTACCAAACCCTGCCCCAACTAAGTATGAAAAATATCCCCTACAGTAAAGCTGTCACTAAGGCCTGATAAATATCCCAAACTTATACAATCGCAGAAGAAAATTTAACTCTCTTTAGGGAAGGTTTTGGCTATAATGCGGCCGAAGCCCTCAGCGATCCTGGCCCATTTCCAACACAAATAGTATCCTACTATTATAACTAAACACTATCAGATCCAGTGTGGAGTTAATCCGATTCAGCTGCATAAGATAACTGGCTGATCGAGTAAAGGGGTATCAAGAAGTGATAGAATATTATGTTGACAAATGCCACTTCATGAACAAACCAAAAAAAATCTAACTGTTAAAGAACTGGAAATATACGAATTCCTTCCCTTTCAAGATTTGGTTCAAATGAAATCGCCGTCAACATATATCTTGCCTTCATTAATAATGTTGTCGTTATCTATATATAATAATGTTGCTGAAGAACAGGCCATATATTACAGAAATCTTAACAAACGATTAAATTAGAAATGAATCAAGCATAAGAGAGGTGAGAATAATCGCTAAGGAAGAGCTCTTTAATTGGCATGACACATTCGCCGATCTCTATAATGAGCTATTTCGCTCAATAAACAGCAATAATTAAGAGCTGGTGAGAGTAGAAGATTTCCGCTCCAAATATGGATCATTATTAATCGAAAAAAAAAAAACACAAAAGTTATTTTAATCACCCTGATCATTTCCTTCCACACAGTCAGATAAGTTGGAATCCAACCTGACTGGAGCACAGTGGGACTAAACCGCCAAACAGCGCATGGAAGCCGATTACTTTATACGATTTTCAGCTGGAGCCTTGAAACATGGCACATTTCTTTGTCACCCCAAGGGGTTCGATAGCTGATATGGGGTCCAGATAAAAATGATTGCAGTTAACAAATAGGGTTGAGTAACCAATACCACGCCATCCTATTTTGTTGGTTTGTTACTTTTTTTCAGATTGAAACATTAACATAATAGTAATATAATAAATAAGTAATTGGTCATCTAATTCAGGTCCATCTCATCATTTGAGGATAAAGGATCATCAGCCATTTTTTGCTCCGGTTCATTTCCGTCAAAATCCTGCGCGTAATCTCCCAGTATCATAACTTCTTCCTCCTGATCTGTTATACTCAGAAGGCTAAGGAGAGATTTTGCTTCATCCTCCAGGTCAACTAAGATTTATCGCCACTGATATTGTGTGAAAATGTAAAACCTGAGCCCAATTTCTTAATAAAGTATACAAATAAAAGTGCAAGTAGACCCATCATTTTACCACGCATAGTAAAGTTGAAGCACGGTCAAATTTAAAAGTTACTAGCCAGTTTAATTTAATCTTTTTTCAACATTTCACAGTGTGCCCCCCTAAGCATAGCAAGTCATAGCTCTAGTTGCACATATTAGTAGTAGTCGGTAATCCGCAGACTACTACTTTAACTTGGTTTAGCTATTTTGTCAGTCATTCTGTATTTGGCTCAATATGGCCATAATTGATTTTGTTTCAAAGCTGAATAGTCAGAGAATCAAAAGACATGGAATAATTTTAAAAAATAATTGGCTTGGACATTAAAACGCACCATTTTAAATCAAAGTCAATTTTTTCAAATTGTTCACACGACCAGTGGCCATTAAACAGCCAGCAACGAAAAAGTCTTCAAACAAAACATGTGGATCACTTACTTTTCTTTAAAAATCAATAGTAAGCTATTAAATTATTCGAAATAGTTCCTTAGAAAATGGACATAAATAGCGGTGAAGCGGAAGGGACATATGCGCTGTCAGTCTTCTTCCTCAGCAACGAGCATTCATGAATGCAGTAGTTATTAGCTTTATCGACATAATTTAGTTTAATTACATTTACAAGCTTATATTAGTTGCAATAATTTAAGTGCTAGTAACAATAATATAATATACTCATAATTTTTTTTTTTACTTTATTCTATAAATATCAGAAACTATCACATGACCCTAAAATAATCGGGGAAGTGATCATAGCACTCGTCTAACACCTCAACAGTGAGCCGTATATCATTTGAAGGCTGAGTCCTCAACATTCCCAGATACGGCCCATCTGGATGATTACAATATGTGTATATATATACATCACAAGGGAATTAATAACCATATTACTTGGTCCAAGAAAAAAAAACAACACAAAATTGGGTTTAACCACCTATTCACAGGTACCATAAATACGTACATATTATACGCACACATATAGACATGTAGAGAAGATTTGTACTTCATAAACTTCCTCAGAAATAAAAATAAACAAGATAATATACCCACAACACAAAATTTGTGGGTAGAATACTTGGAACGAACCGAACTCATTAATTATTCAAGCAATACATATAACAAATCAAATATTTATCTATCATTTTTGAGACCGCAAATGGTTAATATTTCATGACGTGAAACAAACCTTTGACTCTTAAATTTAAAAAAACAAGTGTGCTTTATTTTTCAATTGATATTTCGTTAAAATGCAACGAATAAAATCATTGCAGCAAACTATATAAATTACCAGTGTGGGTCAATTTCTAAATTAAATAATTTTGTGACATGGTATAAATATATTTTAATAATTATTATGATTTATAATAGGACGCCATTAATTAATTAAGTTAATGCGATGAGGAACAGTACAGATAGCCGGTCTATGATCAAAGCCTTACAGGCGTTTCTAAAATACCTCATGAGAAAGCTGGCCGAGTGAACCACCCACAAACGCCCGAATGTGGGCGGTCCCATTCCCCAACAGGAACGATCCTGTACGACTGTGTTCCTAATTTATGGCATCTGTTTAAAAAAAACAGGGGTTGCGTAGATAGTATCCGATCAAACATAGAGCCGCTAAAACTTTTTTGTTGTATAAATTGTTAACTTAATTACATGAAAGGCATAGAAAATATATGAATCGGAAGTGGTACTTTGCCTGAAACTTGTTTTGTTTTTTACTTTTCGCATTTTTTTTTGGGCTACCGATTTATAGTTAAATAGGCATACAAGGAAGTCCACATCAGATTTTCTATAATCATTTGTTGATATTTTCTTAATACCGTTACAAATGATTACTGGTTGATAATAATAATGCTAATAAGTGGTTTAACCAATAACTTGTCCACCGCTGCCATTCAGAGGACAAGGGGGGCATAGTACTTTTTTCGGAAGCGATTTTTTTTTCCCCTTTAATGAGCTGTTCCGCTTGCTTGTTTAAACTATCAGGAACTCAGGAACTATTTGTAAGGAAGCCAGAACTCTCAAAAGTTTTGTGAGTTTCCACCAAATGATATGTCACCTTCACAGGCACAAATATATGAGGGTGTGAACCATAAAACTGCATAGGTACTTTCATTTTTAAAATTTTGATATAAGTAATTTTGCAGTCCACCGATAGCTGGATAAAGAGAGTATTGTAACAGCTATCGATTTGTAAAGGTAAGAAAATAAAGTAAAGGATCAGGTTATACTGATATATAATTAAGAGTTTTAGACTCTTTGTTCTGTATATACGCTTGCATATGAGTAATTATAACCATGGCTTTCTCGATTATAATCAAAATTGGAAGACTTTACGGTTCACATCCTCATAATTCAATTTTTTCTAAAGTATGTATATCGTATATCATAGGTAAATAATTATATATATATATATATATATATATATATATATATATATATATATATATATAAATTATTATATATAATTAAAAAATAACTAAAATATAATATCAGAATAAATGAAATAAAAAATCACATAAAATAATGTAGTATTGTTAATGACCGTAAAAAAAGATCGAAAATTAATATTTACTCTCAATGAATTTAAGACATCATTGAAACTATGTTCATTTTAATCATTCAGTTTAAAGATGAATTCGATGACGATTGAATTAAAAAATGAACAATTAAATGAATAATAGGAAAATAATATTCGCACATAACTTTTAAAACAAATCATAATAGGTAGTTCATTTTAGTCTTTTAACATTTTTATCTCGATAAAACCCTTTAGATTTCAGAAGACGAAAAAATGGGAAGAAGGAAAAAATCGTTTGAACAATTAAAATTAACTGATAATAAAGATTTTGAAGATTTAAGTTGAAGATTTTTTTTTTCATACAGGCCTAAAGGTCTGTTAGATATTAATAATTTTAATGCAGAAGCATTTTGAAAAATAAAATCGTTAATTACATTAATTTTCACTTGCTGTTATAAACAAAACATTTCAACAATTTAGCCACACATTTATGCATAATCCATTATATACCTATTTGATTTATTCATGACATACAATCTATATTAGGAAATTAAATAATTTTAATTAGTGGCTTATTAGACCAACAATATAAATAAATTATTTTTATTTTCCTACTAGGTAACGAAAGTATTGTAATCGTGCCAAATTTTCAATGGACTTATGTGTTGCAAATATTTTGCATATTGAAAATCGAATATGAGGATATGAATATTTATACTCGAAATACTTACTACAGGCGAGAATGAAATAAAAATGTTTATAACGGGGATTACACATTTTTTTTTTTTATATGGAGGCCTTTAAGAAAATGACTTTTTTCTTCAACTACTAGAGGGTTACAGTGGATTCAGGATCAAAACAGGGTTTTTCTTATTATACTTGATAATTAAAATAAATTAATTGTTTCACGTTCAATTAACCACAGGAGCAGTAACGTTAACTTTGTTTACTCTACCTTCATAAACGTTTGTGTTTCAAATGAAGACGATGAAGACATTTCTCTCTGGTCTTATTTAATATAAGGTAGACGCAAATAATTGGATGCAATGAAAATATCAGAATAAAGGTTTTTCATTATCCTTCTTAGTTGGACATAAAACATTATTCGTCTTACCAACTCGTTTTCCGAAAAAACATAAATAAATAAAGAAGGAAACCAACCTCTTAAGTGAGCCAGAATTTAATAAAAAAATATTTTTTTGTAAGCCTTTACCAATGATAAAATCTATAGATTACTTTTCAATATTCTAGATTCCTTCCGAATTCAAGAGATACCTACGTAACATTATTGCTTGAACAGAACAACATAATAAACAGCACTAGGTTTGGTGGCAGTTTTTAAAATATATTTACACTTCCGTCTACATGTGAGAAGAACGCTGCATATTATTACACGATGGTTTATTATTTCCTAATTATTATTAAGATAGTTGAAAGGGCGTATGAAACCTTTAATCGACCGCCATTTGGAAATGAAATGGCGGATGGTAATGCGGAATTCCGAGGATCACTCTGAGATGACGGGTGATTTAGATGGCAAAATTAAAAGAAAAATCGGCGGAGAAAAGGCGGAAGAGTTATTTTATTCTATTTTTGGATTCTAAGTATCCTTTTTTTCCTTGTTCGACTACAATGCTATCATCTATTGGCACAATTTTGATTTAATTTTGCGGAATGCATACATTTACAAAGTAAAAGTTTTTATTTATAAACTCAAGGTAATTTTTTATTATTACTAAAATATTTTATTAAATGTTATAAAAACTATATTATAACCGATTATTTTTTTTCAAATGAAAGGGAAACAAAGATGACGATAAGCCATCTTGGAGCGCATGCACACAACGGAGGCCCAACGTAGAAACGAATACCAAACTCAAACTATGAATAATTCATGTCTGTAATTAAACAGGCAGCTAACATGAACCATAAATCAAGAGGCCGATTAAAATGTTTAATATTTCATTGCAATGCAGACATGACAAGCAAATGTAAGCGGCGGCGGGTAGGAAGGAAACAAAACAGCCCTCGCGTTACAATAATTCCACCAACAATCAGGGATGGGTCCCTCTAAGCACCACTAGCTTAATGAAATACCGAACTGTATACAAGAAACAAGGCAGTTTTGAATATTCAAGAGAAAATAACAGATACAAAATTTACTCTTACAAATAGTAAATTTTACATCTGTTGTTTTCGATTAATTTAAATATTTATCTGAGAGATCATTGATATTTAGTCTCAGCCTTGAGCAAGCATTATATAAATGCTCAAAGGCTGTATTACTTTTTTCAATAAAATTTCTCATTTATAAGTCATTAAATGTATAAATACTTAAGATATGATTTGTCATTAAAGCAGTAGGCGGTCGAGTAGTGGCACTGGACTGTTTCCTAACTCCTGGTAGTAAATGAGTTCACTAGGAATCTCAAACTACGGGGTATAACCGCTTTTACACGAATCAGATCAAAAGGACTCAAGGTGGAGGAAGAGTAGAGGTCATTATTCACTGAAGAATGAATCAGAGATATTAAGGATGATGACCGGGGTCCTATTTAATAATAAAGTACAAAAGTTCAAGTTCAAGTAGAACAATGACTTACCTATTACGCATATGACACACTGTAAAAAGTAGAAACACGATCAAATTTAAAATATTTTATAACTATTTAAAATGCTATCGTGTTTCAGCATATTACAGTGTGTCTTAAGCGTAGTAAATCACCTATTTGCAATTAAACCTTTGTTCTTTATTATGAAATAGGGCCAAGGAGTGGTGGAAGTCGTGATCCACTAAAAGACCACACTTGTTAAAACTATATCAATACCCATGTATTTTATATTAATAATGGGAAGAACGAGAATTATATGGTTGTATTAGTGGAATAATTCCTTCCTTATATCTCTATTTTCTCTCCTTTATTATTTTATGCAACATCGATCCGCCAATGTTTCGGGGTACACACCCATTCTCAAGATGTTCTTTTTTTAATTCATAAATATTATAAAACAAATACAACAATCACAATTATTTATATAACAATAATACACATAAGTCATTTCATACTATGAATTGAAATAACTTATGTGCAATATTAATGTTATTTAAATAATGCTGAATGTTGTATTTGTCGTACTCTAGGCGAAACCTGTCCGAACCTGTCAGTGCTGGGGGGTACAGCCGGCCGGGCTTCTCAGACGCTGCTTAAGAATTCTTGTACATTCTTTGTGTGTCCGACACTTCCTCCTGAGGAGACAGAAATATTCAGAGTGTCAGTTGTTCCGAGAATACGGAGCCTTCAGCACAGGGCTAATCACCCGACTGGAGTAAACTTGATTCAAAGCAACAACAATGGCCGGGTATGGATGATGCTATCCAGGAAGAAGAGGTCGAAGCTGTAATAGAAAATATAAAGCTTGGCAACGCTGTCGGTATTGATGAGATTTCGCCGAAATTGGTGAGACATGTCGGACCAGAACTTACGAAATCTCTGCAGAACCTCTTTCAGAGAATTTGAATGAAAAGAGAATAGCAGACGAGTGGGAGGGAAACCTGATTGTTCCTATTAATAAAAAATGGAACCCCAACTCTATGCAAAAACTACAGGCCGATATGCCTCTCCTCTGTAATGTACAAAGAATATACCAGAATTCTTGAGTAGCGTCTGAGAAGCTACGTGGAACGGGACATGGAAGAGGAACAAGCAGCATCCAGAGAAACTCAGAATCATATCTTCTCTCTCCGGACAAGAGCAACGTTATGCATGTAGGCAGTAAAGAGGAAAATCTAAGAATCGAACGCGACGGACCAAAACAAGAACTGGTGGAACTACTTTTATCTGGGTATAATAATTAGCTGGGACGACAAAATAGAAAAGGAGGTTATCAACAGAGTAAAAAAGAGTAACCAGGTCTTTTATCAAATACCGACCACCTTGGTAGTAAAACAAGAAATTAGCAATGATGCCAAACTCCAGATGTTTAAGTCAGTGTTCCTCTCAGCCCTGCTTTATGAATTAGAGATTTGGGTTCTCTTAGAACGACACGGGGGTCAGGTCACAGCAGCAGAAATGAGATATCTAAGGAAAGTAGCTGGGAAGACCAGACGAGACCGAGTGAAGAATGAGACCATCAGGGAAACCCTCGAAGTTGGACCAACGAGGGATATCCTAGAGGAACGCCAACTCAAGTGGTACGGACATGTTTGCAGGATGGGTGATGATCGTTAAGCAAGGTTGTTGTTAGAAGAGAGACTAAGGGGACAGAGACCGTTTGGTAGGCCGAAACATACACAGAATGGTTATATGGAGAGACTCGAGAGCGAGCGGTGCTCCTCTCTGATGGAGACAAGACAAGACGTACAAAAGTCGGGCTGAGACTGTTCCACGCCTAACGATACGACGGAGATAGGGAAAGAAGAAGAAATATTTGTTGTATGATATTTGAAGATTAAAAAAAGAATATCATGAGAATGGGCGAGTACCCCGAAACGTTGGTGGAACGGTGTAGTATAAAATAATATAGAGATATAAGGAAGAAATTACTCCACTCATACAACACTTTATTAATACCTTATTATTACAACAAATCAATTACTCACTAAAACAACTGTCTTTTAATTAGATAATGTGGATCAAAACCGTAATGAGGAGTTGACATCTCATTTAAAAATTAGAAACGCCTGTCAATACTACTGTTTTTTTATTTTATTTTTATAGAGCTGTCTTTTTAGTAAGCAATACCAACACAAATTCAGTATTTCTATAAAATGGACCTGTCCAAGAAGTCCAACTGAACGGACTAACACAAGCCTTCAAACTTATATCGTTAATCTTACCTAATCCCGACACTGTCCCTATTGATTTTGAGCAGATTCCTTTGTTGTGGGGTAACAGTACTAAGCATCAAACTGCTTATGTCTTCCGATCATTTATATTGATATGCATTTTAGAACATCAATGTTATTTAAAATGATTATTAATTATATTGATGTTTGCCATTGAATAATAGCATAAATAAAATATTTTAACACTATTTACTACCCTTAACGCCATGAAACGAATGGCAAAGAAGATATGTCCAGATTTGAAAAAGGCATGGATGGCATTTTGTCAATATGAGTGGCCTATGCTAAGTTTAATTTAAAATATTACTTTTAAAATTTTCATTTTGTATATATATTTTTGCTATTTCTAAGAATTGTTTGCATTAATATTATTTTATCAATCCAAATGATGAAACTGAATTGTGTGAAATGAAAGCCAGAATGTACAAACTCGGTTAGATACGGTATCTAAAAAAAAAATACCTGGAACAAATTAAGTTTGAAGTTCGGGAAGTGTGGCAGGACATGTGGGAACAGAATGACTCAAAATTAAGAGAGATAAAGATCCACTCTTTTAAAAGGAAAACTACGAATGAAAGCAAAGAGGAAAATTCTACGGTATAAAAAATCAAGGCAGGATTTTATGCAACAATTTGAGAGTATATAAAAAGAATATCTGATGTGGGCAACACATGACTTCCTTGTACGCCTATTAAGTTATAAATCCGTGGCTCAAAAAGTGATACTAAATTTGGTTACTAGTTGCCGAAGAGTGCTGTAAAAACGACTCTTGGCTTCCCGATATCCATCTATTGACACACACACACACAAAAAAAAAACACACAATCTTGTTACTGGAGATCTCATTCCGTTATTATATGTCGTTTTTCTTCAGTAGATAACGAGTATCCAGGATATTTCTTCATGTTCCGTGATAACAATAAAACTGTCAATATCACTGGATAAAGCATTAGAAATCGACAGTTTCGACATTTTACGCGAAAAAACCCAAATAACTAATATCTTATTCTCATGCTCCAGACTTGTTGATCTCACTCAATTTTAAGATTTAAAACAAGTGATAAAAATGTTTAATTGTATTGGAAAACAAATTGCGTTCGTAACCTTTATTACCGAAACATATGACTTCTCTTTTAATTTAATTCTCTTTAAGCTTATTATGATCTTCAAGTAAAGTATCCTTTTCGGCTCACCAATTTTAACCAAAATATAGTAAATACATTCATATCGATATAAAAGTCCTATTTACCAAATTTGAGATGTTTTAGATTATATTTTAATATAATTTTTGATGAAAGTCTAATATGACCTTCAAGTAAAGTACCGCTTCCGGTTTTCCAATATAAACCAAAATCTATGTATCAAAATCTCTCTCTCTCTCTCTCTCTCTATATATATATATATATATATATATATATATATATATTTATATATTTAAGTTATAAATATTAAATTTATTATGTATTATGTTATTTATTATGTATTATGTATACTATTTTAATATAATTTTTGATGGAAATCAATTATGACCTTCAAGTAAAGTACCACTTCCAGTGATCAAGCAGTGACCAAAAAGGAAGATTCACAACTAGATTTTACAACAATCCTAAATACAAAATTTCAACTTTCTACGGCTAACCGTTTTTGAGTTATGCGAAATACGAACGAACGTACGTACTGACGCCACGACGAAACTAGTCATAATGGATTCAGGGATGGTCAAAATGGATATTTACGTTGAAATCTGAAAACCGAAAATTTTCGCGATTACAAAACTTCCTTTACTTCGTACAAGGAAGTAACAAGGATTATAGCTTACAGGAGAATGATGTGGATTAGGAGCAAAATGCAATAGCTACGAGTTTGTCTACTGGAAAATTAATTTTTCCAAAGTAAAAATATGGAAAAATTATTTGTTCCCAATGAGGATTTTTAATTGACTTAAGTATCAGATAGGAGAGGAATGGTATGATTAAGTTGAATCAATACCTTCACATATGCAAATACGTTTATATTCCTATATAGGTCGAATTAAATGATCACTTTCAATAGATTCCACGAATACATAATTCCGTAAATTTACAATCAATTTAATTATGGTTAAAATTAAACATACCATGAAATTAATATGAAGCATTGTATTTATTTCAATTTCTGCAACAGTAATTTAGTTTAAAATTATGAAGTAATACTACAACGTAACATTTTCCACAATAATTCAAATCAAGATATTTCCCGATGGATTCCATTCCTATATATGGTTCTTAGGATTACAAGGTCGATTTGCATTCAACATACTTCAGCAACGAAATGCAGCATAGAAATGATTTAAGAATATCAATGATAGAAGAATATCAATTATTAGTTTTTTAAAAACCTATTTCATATACTACATTTTTGGACGTCGAAAACAATTACATTTCCCTTTCCTCTCTTAATATGGTATAACACATTTCTCCATAAATCCTGCAAAATGGTCTTTGATGAGAATCTAATTACTGCCTGCATATCCATCTTATTGTTGATCTTAATATACATTTATCAATTTTCTCCTAAGTAATATTTTGTTAGCCAAAGAGGACGATTCTTTTCCGCGATTCAAAAAAATTCCTAATTCTATTCTAGCTAACTTGTAAAACTTGAGTACCATCCCAGAGCTAATAATCATAACAACAATAAAGGGTCTGTAGAACCGGAAGGTTCGATGCCGATACCAGCAACAATCGCTGCCAGCTTACCTTTATCCGATGACCCAGTCAAAACCCAAATCCGCAAGGCTAGCCCAAACACAGTCCTCCAATGTATTGGTCTACCCGCTCGGACGTTTACCTACCGGTTCAGCGCTGATTTAATTTTCAGAGATTCTTTATCTAACAACCTGAAAAGCCCATTCCAAGCAATGGCAATATACCAATTATATTGGCAGAGTGCTTGCCCCACATTCCATTCAATATTTCACGATGTGTACCCACCTCAAAATAGGCAATACTCTATTTCTGAAAACTTGATGGCGTTGTTTTTCTTGTTTTCTTCTTAGAAGCAACCACGTTTCTCACTCCAAACAGAACTGCAGGGAGGATACCAGCCAACAAATTTTAACTTTGAGGAATATGAAAGGAATGTGCAAACTGTTTCGTTTTAAATATTCTATCTTTAAGTTATTCTAGACCCCAGATTCATTCTGTTCGAACATGCTATATCATTTCTACAGCTAACAATATGCTTTGTTTGATTCGTATTTCGATGCCTAATAATTCAATCATAAGGATTAATTATCACTTAGTTCTTAATGTTATCAAATCTGGCTTATTGTAATCCATACCTATCAAGATTATCAGAAGCCTACCGGATCTATTATTTATTGATTTTAATTTCTTTAATACTATCGATTATATCATCCATATTCTAAAAGAATAAAATTTTTTCTAAATGCGCCCTATTTTTACTCGAATATTTCTAATATCTGCCTCGAGTAATTCCAATCGGACTATGATCGCGTACACGGGTATATGTTGAGCCCATGTTTAGCAAAACAGTATAATGCGCTCGTCCCTCTGCTTTATTTCAGGATCACATTAAACTTCCAATAGTACATCGAGCTGGAAGAGAGGATAGTACCCAGTAACCCTCACCAGTACTTCCGAGTATTAATTCATTAATAAAATATTCTTTTTCAACGTCCTGGAAACATATACTCGTATGTATTCCTCAAATTGTGATTGTAATCACTGATTAGTGATTCGAACAAATGCTCTCCGATAATTTTCTTACAATTCCAAAAAATATCTGTATTTGACGAATCTTTCGCTACCCTGACAAAATCTTCCATTGGATCTCGTGTATTCACTAATTTCATTTCTAAACTAAAACAAAATTACTTTTCCTTAATAAAAAAATATTGTTTGTAAAGATTAGAAGCTAATTGGTAAAAAAATAAAGAAGCTAATAAATAAGAAGCCTTGCATTAGTTGAGGAAAGATATATATACATATATATTTTGTTTTAGATATATATATTTTCAAGTTCTCCACTGCTAAATGAGAGTAGCCCAAAAATAAACAAAACGATTTTCCTTATTACATTCCATTCAAAATACTTCAAAGGAATTTACAAGCGTGTATTAATGAAAAAAAAAAAAAAAGGAATATATTGAAAATAAAACAAAATTGAATTTCACCAACCGTTGGAAGCGCCCGCGAGAGATACATTAAATTGAAAACATTCTCATTAAACACAAATTTACGATTTTATTTTTGATGTAAACTTATAGCTATTGTGTATACTTTAATGAATAAATAGATAAATAAGTATGTAAAGAATAATCTAGCATATAAATTGAATAAAACATTGTGTCAGATCTGGTAAGATATAAAAAAAATAAATCAATATTAAGACCCCATACAGATCATTATTATCAGATTACAATAGCTAATTACATAAGTAATGACACCACTGCTTTATAGTCAGTATTGCACTGGGAATTTTATTTACATATTTTGTAATAGAACAAGTCTTCAATTTTCTTCAACGCTGATGGAGTCTTTAAAGAATTTGCTACAATCTTTTCCAATGAGCACCGGTTTATTAATTTCACACTACCTCGCCTTTCGACTGACATGAGTTTGGCAGCGGTTGTATATCACACGAACGATATGTGTATACTATCATTGCTGATATTCACATAAATTAAATAAAGTAAATTTAATTCTTGTTGTTTGGACCTGCCTTCGTCTGCAACATCGCCTTCGTTTACGATGAACAGGCACCTGACATAACAAATTTGACCTCAGCGTTGGGTCATCATATGACTACTATTATACAATCATGTTTATGTCATCGTCATATCAGTAACCACAACGCTGATAGGGGTAGAGATATTACAACCAAACGCGTAACAATAGAGAAATAAATGTTTATTATACTGTTCAGCTGACAATCGAAACCGACGAGCAGAAATATATGATACTTAGATTATTAGGAGTAGAAAAACTAAAAATGGGAGAAAAAATTGAAATTTTTATACTTCATGAAACAAGGCTAAAAAATATAAGACCTTGTAATTTAATTTACAAGATTTAACAAAATTATAGAAGTGGCAAATGATTTATCAATTCCTAATTAGATTGATCCTTCTATACCATCATGCGGATGTCAACTAAAAAATAGCCTTTAAAGGCTAGCTTAAGTAATGCTCAAACAACTCTAAAGTTTGCCAAAACAGAATTTTTTTTTTATTTATGAAATAATTTACGAGAGATTTGATCGGATGTAATATTTCATCCCAAAAATATAGACTGCAATAGATTTCGGAAACGCAAAAGTAATTAGAATTAAAATGTATAGAAAAAAAATAATACATGCATCGAATACAACGATGAATTTCACTTGAACCACTAAAAATAATTAATGCATTCTATTAATTAACAAAAAATTTATATGAATTGGAGAACGCAAATTTAACAGATTTTTAAGAAAAATAAAATAGTATTACCGCGGTATAGATGAAAGTGCTAAGGGAAGAATATTATAAAGTTACTGAACATAATGACCTTACCGGAGGAATGTGACGCTAAATCCCGGAGCAATAAATTGGGCCAAAGAATGTCCGCTGACAGTAACTGTTTCATCGGAGGCAATAGGAATAATGAACGTCATTTATACACAATGTCTTATCGCCCTATTTTCACAATTCAAACAATAGAATAGAGTTATTGATAAATAATTATAATAATAAAGAGAGAATATAAAGGAAGGGGGAAAATAGGTTACACTCTCAGGAGGAATTCGGCATTGAAATTTGGATAAGCACTGATTGCTTATCAAAACACGTTGTGATATAATCTCTTACAAAACGTGCACAATATACAAAACGCACAAACAGAAATGTAAACAGAAATTCCAATTCTTAACAAAATTCAATTAAATAATAGATAAATTTGATTTCGAAAACGTTCAACCAGATTTGTGGTGCAATTGTACAATTATTATTACATACATGAAACATTACTGTAAGGGTTAAAAAAAATACTGCTAAGGTAGCTTGTAATGAGTAGATCAAGTACTCTTGTTTGTAAATACAAGATTAAAAGTAATTGTAGAATATTGTCAATGTTCATGATAACTTTATAGTATTTATATTTAAACTTTCATCCCAAGAAAGGTAACAATAAGGATGAATACTGGTTAAATAGAAGCCAAATAACTGAATAGTTTGATGGGTATATATAAAAATGAGAACAGATAGTAAATAGCGCCCAGGTATATACTAGTATTAAAAAGACAACACTTATACTATACTGACTGTCGCTAGCCGAGAGAAGGGTCACTATCCTACCCCTGCGACGACAGAAAGAGGAATGACACAGAGACGAGCACAGAAACGACACCAGACAGGCACAGTCCTTGCGCGCTACTGACTGGGCTGGTGGGGGCCGGCCGGCAACTCCCACCACCTCCAGGTGAGCTCAGTCCCCAACAGGTATACGGATCCGATTCTTCTGCTCCGATAAACACAAAACAAATATCGGTAATTAAAAACTAATAACGGAACAATATTAAGTAGTATTAAAGCCGCTATACACAAATAAACAATTATATTTTAGTTATAGTTTATATATAAATTTAAAAAAAATCTGGTGCGCTGAGCACATTACATAAATTTCACTTACCACTCTATAATAATTATCCAGTTTTAAAAATAATTTCAAAAAATTCATACAAACTGCGCTTACATTTTCAGCTTGCTGCTGCACTTCTTCAAAATAGTTTCTTAAACCACAGCAGTATGACAATTCTGGACACTATATATTTTTAGTTTGTCAGGTTTACAATAAATTTAAAAATTTTCAATTTGGTTTCCAGAGAAGTTCAATTTAGGTTACATGTAAAAAGTTTTCATTAAATAACACAAAGGTATAAATTATTCAGTGCAACAATCACTTAAGACTATGTGTTTTTCGTCAACACCCATTTCACGCTGACATTTTATGGCATTTTAAGTTTAAGATATTAATTATAAAATCTTTAGCTTTCCAACAGTATATTACCCATTTATATTACAATGCTTATTTCCGCGAATTTATTTTCAACCTGAGAAAATATTTTTATTTTGTTCTCCTTTTTATAGCCCTGTCAGACTAATTCAGTGAGGATAAGACTGACGCACGCACACACACACACATACACACACACGCGCGCACACATACACACATAACGAGTTTGATCAAAATCGGTAACCTTTTTCGAGAAAATTTTTTAAAATCGATGATATAAGTGAATATCGATAATTTACTTACTTAAGTCTTATTAAGTACTTACTTCCGGTAAGTCGATTTTGGAGTAAAGATAGCTGAAATATCTATGGCATATAACTATCTTAAATAAGTAATGTCAGTTTCGTACATTTTTTTCTTTTTTAGCATTACTTTACACATACACACAAACCATTTTGCGAGACTTGGTCATTTGGACTCAGGGGACCATAAACGTGTATTTCCGTTGAAAACTCGGATTTGAAACTTTTCAAGATCGCAATACTTTCCCTTATTATAACTTCATATATAAGTATGTGAAAGTAATAAACAAATATTATAAATAAGTATTGAAGTGATTTACTGTTTTTAATTTATATAGAATATTAGTATCTGAAAATTAATAAATTTCTCAACTACTAATATTATTTAATAAATTTTCACGTCCGTTATGATTTGATAACTATGTTTGTAGCTATCCAATACAAACATATGGGACATTAGCACTGAAATAATTACCCGCTAGTATTTGTATTTAATTAAACAGTAATTACACCTAAAATTGACTTATCGGCAATATAATATATATATATATATATATATATATATATATATATATATATATATATATATATATAATGTCCACCAATGAATTTAACAATTTTCAATTACTACTGCAGTTTGAATTTTTCTTGTATTTAAATTTAGGATCAGGAACAATAGATGGAGTAAATTATTTATAATACTATAATTTTTAATTGCCCACGATTAAGGCAATATGATAGTGATAAATGTGCACTCTCATATAAAATAAAGTTCAATAAATTATATATATATATATATATATATATATATATATATATATATATATATATATATATTAAATAAAAATGTACAAATATGTATTTTCCATCATAAAGTCTTTTTGTTCCTTTAATGTACAATATCAAAAAAACATTACCTCCTGCTATCATTACTATTAATCCTAATTAATTACTACATAAACAACTTCTATGTCTATGTCTATGTATATGACCATGTCTATCTTATACTTGTTATTTGTCAAATTTACTGATATTATTTCTATTAATTAATTTTTAAGAATTTAAGAATTAAGGGCTATGTCAATAATATTTTATAAAAGGAATAATGACAAATAAACTGTGTAGATTTATGCATAATAAATATAACAGCAAAAGGAAGACTTTGAATAATAATAGTATGAAAATGGTGAAATTTAAGGGCGACAGATTTATGTAACTACGTACAGAAAAGATACGTAAAATATATTAGTTAAAATAGATTGTACAATCACAAATATCAGCACTATGTCCCGGTGTCTTGAATAAACTCGTTTTTTCCCATATTCCTACAAAATCAATTCAATTTTGAAAAAAATAGGTATTGTATAGTTTTCTTAAGCTCAAACTTAATTTTTATATGAACTTGGTAATTTCGTATGCGATTAATATTCCAAACAGGATTGAATTGAATGAAAATATAAATATCAGGTTAAAACATTATTAGTTTTACTAGTTTTCACATTGAGAACTCCCTTTGGAGTGGGATCGTGCCCTTAGGCACGATCTTTTTTTAAATCCTTTTTAAAACCATCTTTGAATTGTACCCGAATGCTCTAAAAACTAAACATTTTTATGACTTTAGAAAACCCTAAATCCAATGGTTAGATCCTAATCACCTAAGGGTGTAAGGCATATTGAAAATATTCATTAAAATACATTTAATATTATGATTACCAAAATATTATTAATACTATGAATATTAAGAAACATTATTGAATTTTATTAAAAGAGAAACTATTTTGTTATATCATTATTAAAAATTTTATTTTACTTATTTTGTATAAATAAAAATTCATTTTAGTAATTAATTTCTTATAATACATCTCAAGTCAGAGAAAAAAAAAGATAAAGCTTTGCAATAATTTATTGTTATTATTTATGCAGGAAGAACTGGTAGTTTGAGGAGATAGATTCCAGATTATTATGTAACAGACCTCAACTTAATGAACATGGACTTAATAAGCTTATTAAACATGGAAGTTTTTCTAAAAGTGAAGAATCTATCAATCGTCCAGTTGGTGATTGATAACAAAAATCCCGAATAATTCATGATTTTATGAAAAAAAGAGCATAGCGTAATTTAACCGCTCGAAAGCGTCCTTCTAGGTTTAAACACGCTCGAAAGCGTCCTTCTAGGTTTAAACAAAGACATATCCTTTTAAAGAACATTTGAGTAGCTCAGTTACAAACACAGACAGATCCATTTTTATCACAAAACTATGAGTCCATTTTTATCTAAATCACAATCAGTTAGATCTTGTTTTCGTCGGATTCTTTCATCCTCTATGCAATACTAAAGCTCTTTCGTTACTAAAACCGCCAGAAACGTGATAAAAATGCATTTAAAAACATCACTTCTGTTCATATGATATCCAGTAACATGTGATCGGTTTATGCGTGCTCCAAAAAAATTTATAAACTGGAGCTGACCGTTAGGGAAATTGAGCTACTCATTTTATCTAGTTTATGATGCTACAATAGGAAATTATTTGACTATAATAATTGTCCAGTTATCGCTTCCTATTCAACAAAAAAGGTGACTAAAAACTTCCATGTTCGGAATTGTTGTAAATGAGGTTTGAAATCACCATCTAGCTCTAGCAAGCCTTGATACACTCTGTATAATATAATGTTTCTTCTTCTTGTGAAGATATTCTTTGTGTTTTGATGTCTGAATATTTTTATGGCATTGTGATTTCTAGTTAAAAAGCCAAATAAACTATAAAAAAACATAAAAAAAAGAAGCATTTAATAATTGAAAAAAAAAATGAAAATGATTACATAATGGTTTATATTTCCAAATAGACACGTTTTTTTACTTTCCCTTACCTATTTACGAAGTATACGGTAAGAGAAACTATTGCGATCGTTTTCGAAAATTTTCGAATACGAGTTTTCAACGGAAATACACGTTTGTGTGTATGTGAACAGTCTAGCTCAGAAACGAAAAGTTGTATGATACTAAAATTATATTTTTAACGTAGCCACATGCATGTGATGTTACAGCAATCTTTTCGTCAAAATCGACTAACCGGAAGTGCCACTTTATATAATCGATCTTACACTTTTTTACAATTTTCTCGAAAACGGCTCTAACAATTTTGATAAAATTTGCCTAAATTATTCTTCATAAAGACCTTTAACTTTACATATATGTGGTACATCACTAAGGAAATGCAGGGAAAAAAGTTATGATGAAAAGAATATTTTATTTACGCAGAACTTCAAAAGCGTGCAATTAATGGTAAATTATCTATAGACTTGTATGAAAGGTAATTAAATCGTCAAAAAACAAAAAAAGAATCATCAAAATCGGACCAACAATAACAAAGATACAGCGCATCGGAACTTTTCATTTATTTAGTACATCACCGAGAAAATGCAGGGAAAAATGTTATGATAAAAAGAATATTTTATTTGCACATCTAAAAAACAAAAAAAGAATTATCAAAATCGGACTAGTATTAGCAAAGATACAGAGTATCTTATGAAGAGTACGAGACCCTAGAAGGATAACGGAGCGCATCCGAAAAGAGACGGATGCGACCGAACCTCCTCCCACCAATCCGCCAATCTGTTGTCAACAATACGCTCTGCAATAATGTAATTTAAGAATGCAAAGACATAAATTAACTTAATAATGTCTACTTTTATATAAAGAAAATGTTTAGATATAAATTTTTTTTATATAAACAAAACTATTAGAAACAACATGTTTTCATGGAAACTAAACTGAAACTTAAAATTCATAGGTGCATAGGTAGTAAATAGCATTGTTGTACTAAAATTGTTTAAAAATATCTGATGTGGACAACACACGACTTTCTTGTACGCCTATTAAACTATAAATCGTTGGCTCAAAAAGGGATCCTGAATTTGGTTACTAGTTTCCGAAGATCGTAGTATCTCAAAAACAACACTCAGCGTCGCGACATCCATCTATTGACACAGACACACACACACAAATAGGGAGGAAAACCAGTATTTTACACTAAATTTTAACACTAAAAACAAGTAATAAAAATGTTTAATTGGATTGGAAACCAAATTGCGATTGTAACCTTTATTACCAAAACATATGATTTATGTATTTAATTTAAATATAATTTTTGATGTAAGCTTATTATGTATGACCTTCAAGTAAAGTACCGCTTCCTGTTTTCCAATTTAGATCAAAATCTAGTGTGTTATATAAATCAATATATAAGTTATAAATATCAAATTTTAGAAGTTTTGCAAAGTATTTTAATATAATTTTTGATGGAAATCAATTATGACCTTCAAGTAAAGTACCACTTCCGGTGATTAAGCAGTGACCAAAAAGGGAGGTTCACAACTAGATTTTACAACAATCCTATATACAAAATTTCAACTTTCTACGGCTAACCGTTTTTGAGTTATGCGAAATACGAACAAACAAAAGTACAGACGCCACGACGAAACTAGTCAAAATGGATTCAGGGATGGTCAAAATGGATATTCTCGTTGAAACTTGAAAACCGAAAATTTTCGCGATTACAATACTTCCTTGTACGAAGTAAAACTTCGTACAAGGAAGTAAAACCTGTTTTATTGTACTAGAGTGGGAGAAGATTTAAAGAAGTGAATGCTGCTGAGTTTATTTCAAGTATTGTTTATGAGAACTCTTTAAAATTTAAAAAGGTAATTATTATTGGATGGTAAGAGAAAGTTGTGTGATGCGCGCACAGCACCAGATTTAAAAAAAAAATAGATTTGGAATAATTATCCCAAAACAAATAATATGTTCCCTCATAAACGGCCGAATCATGGGCGAGTGAAATCTCTAATCAGCCGTCATTTTGAAACAAATCGAGTAATATCTAGTTCGGATGATCAACCTGGAATGGCGTCGGTTCCAAATCTGATAAAATCGGTCCACTGATCTCCGAGAAGAGCAGCGGACAATGGAAGGAAGGATGTTTTCTTTATTCGATTTTTGAAACGTAAAACCTTACATTTTGAAGGCGATGCTACAATTTATTTTTTCTCTTTGTCGTTTACAAAGATTCATTATTGAACAACCAAAAAGGAAGCCTATTAATCAACAACAACTTATAAATAAACAACGTTATTAATGACTTGCAAAACCACAATTACACATCCTATTGAAAAACAAATAATAAATGTTGTAAGATAAAATTAAAATGAGTTTAATCAGCATTGGAGCAATGGGAAGCAATAGTATAGATATAGGTACGGAGCCACTTAGCGTAAACACGGTTTGATTAAATAGCTCTAAGCCTTGTAATAATGTCAGCCTCTCTCTGCGTTCCTATTTACCTTCCCAACGGCAGAAACAATTCGGCTTCAAATATTAGCAGGCAGCCAACGGAGATGGTTCGATCCCATTGCTCTAGGTAATGAAAATTCCAAAAGGAATTGAGATTCCACTTCAGATGGAATTGAGTATTTGACGATCATTGAAATTTGGAGTGAGCTTATCAGTAAGACATTTTTATAATATTCATGCTACAGTGTAAACATGTTGATGTGCAGGTAGTAATGACTATATACAATTACAATTTGTGGATATATATACACTCAGGTAAACATACACGTAATATATTATCCTTTCCAAGATGAGGCTCCGTCTTGAGCCCTACGGACCACGGATATTTTGACCAAAACCAGAATGCATCCAGTAACCTCATACATGATAAACCTATTTCGCAACTTCCAGTCCGATAAACACTTCAAGCGATACAAGCGATTTAATTTTTCAATTTTAATAGTATGTTTTAATATGTGATAAGTTACTGCCGAGTTTAGAATGCGATCATTAGTTCATGCGATTAGTTCATTAGCGCTGAAATGGACTAGAATAAGGAATAAATCAAAATCTATAGTATTTATGAAGAAATATCGGTTCAATATTTCATATTTATAAGATAACGAGAGTATTAAACGTACACAATTTAAGCTTTACAGAACGCGATCTGCTCGACCGATTGGATGACTATCTATTGCACTAAACATGTCACACAGGAAGAGAGCCAGTTTAGATCTCTTCGGGCAGCGATCCGCTTTTACAAAATTAACGCATAGATTGCGATCTGTTCGGCACAATAGCGGAAAAAACGGAAGCATTCTAATAGAAAAATGACAAAATACGAGTATTGGCATGATATTTTCCACGAAATGAACCAAATTTAGGTGAAAAAGAATTGTAGGAGAGCTAAACATTACAATCAAGTATCACTATTTATTAAAATATTTATTTATCATTAATTGCACCCGCTTGTATTTAGGATTGATATTTAGGCATATCAATCCTACCTTAAAATGTATCCAAGATACAGAAGAAGGATCAAAGACCAGAAATTAGCTATTAACGAAAAATTGATCAAGAGAAAGAACAAATGGGGATAGGAAAAAAATTGAGTACCTACTGAAACAGTTCGCTGGAAAGCAACCAAGATAATGGATCACTCACAAAGATATATTGACAGTGGTGGCGCTGACGGTGTGGACCGTCGCACAGTGGTTGAAAAGCGAAAAAAATCTATTTTTTTCAAGGTATCGGAAAAATAATTTCTTTTTTACTATTAATAAACAGATTAGCTACCCTATATATTTTAGCAATATAATCAGAAATATATTAATTTTTACACCGGCAGCGAGCCTATCAAAGCCGATCACAGAAAAATGTATGATTTTCAAAAAAAAAAAATTGTGGATATTATCATTATATATTAAGCCACTCACATTGTTTTTCCTTTGTAAACACCATCAGCTATGCCATACAATATATTGAGTGAAACCAACATCAATCTTTGTTTTTATTAAGTTAAAAATAATATCCTAAATAAGTATAAAAAAATATCGCATACAATTATTGTTGCAATCTGGCCTTAAGAAATAATTAGTTGTTGGAAATAAAGAAAAAACTCTGGTGCGGTGCGCGCATCACACAACTTTCCCTTACCGTCCTATAATAATTATCTTTTTAATATAATTTTAAAGAGTTCACATAAACACTGCTTCTAATTAACTCAGCAGCATTCACTTATTCTGCCACTTAAGTACAATAAAACAGTTTTTTAAACAATTATAGTACAACAATTCTGTACACTACCTATATATTTTAACTTTGTCAAGTTGCAAATATATTTTAAAAGTTTCTGGTTTAGTGTCGATGGAAACATTTTCTTTCCATTAAATAATGTGAAAGTGGAAATTATTAAGTTAATTTCCGCTTTTGTATTCTTAAATTGCTTTGTTCCAGAGCGCATTGTTTACAACTGATTGGCGGAATGGTGGGAGGAGGTTCGGTCGCATCCATCTCCTTTCGGATGCGCTCGGTTACCCATCAATGGTCCGATTTTGATGATTTAATTACCTTTCATACAATTTTATATACAATTTACCGTAAAATGCATACATTTTAAGCTATGAGCAAATAAAATATTCTTTTCATCATAACTTTTTTCCTGCATTTTCTCGGTGATTTACTAAATAAATGAAAATTTAAATGCCTTTATGAAGAATAATTTAGGCAAGTTTCATCAAAATCGTTAGAGCCGTTTTTGAAAAAAATGTAAAAAAGTGTAATAGCCATGATATAATTACCATTTCCGGTTAGTCCGATGCGCTGTATCTTTGTTATTGTTGGTCCGATTTTGATAATTCTTTTTTTGTTTTTGACGATTTAATTACCTTTCATACAAGTCTATAGATAATTTATCATTAATTGCACGCTTTTGAAGTTCTGCGTAAATAAAATATTCTTTTCATCATAACTTTTTTCCCTGCATTTCCTTAGTGATGTACCACATATATGTAAAGTTAAAGGTCTTTATGAAGAATAATTTAGGCAAGTTTCATCAAAATCGTTAGAGCTGTTTTCGAGAAAATTGTAAAAATGTGTATAATCGATTATATAAAGTGGTACTTCCGGTTAGTCGATTTTGACGAAAATGTTGCTGTAACATCACATGTATGTGCCAACCTTAAATACATAATTTCAGTATCATACAACTTTTCGTTTTTGAGCAAGACTGTTCACATACACACACAGACCATTTTGCGAGACTTGGTCATTTGGACTCAGGGGACCTTAAAACGTGTATGTCCGTCGAAAACTCGAATTCGAAAATTTTCACGATCGCAATACTTCCTCTTACTATATACTTCGTATATATGTAAGGGAAAGTAAAAATATCTAGCTTTCATATTATTTCGAGTTAAAAACTCGACACTTCATCGTATTCAGAAACTGAATACGTTGGAATTTTTCGTTTTTAACACGAAATAAACTGTCAATCCTGCACCTCCCCACAAAATCACAAAATAGATTTTATTTAGGTGGTTCATAAAAATAATAACAGGTTTTTTTTTCGGGATAGACATCTCAAAATTTCGCCTGCTACATTAGTGGTAAAAACTTTTGAAAGTGTACATCTTAATCCAAATTTCACTGTGATGAATATGGCATCAAAATTATTTTTCTGTGGCTGATAGATCGGGCTTCACAAGGTTTTTTTTTCTGAAATAAGGCGATTTTCAACTACCGTGCGTCGTCCACCGTAAAGTGGGTCAAATCGCGAATGTATAACGAAAAAATTCAAGTCACGGTATTCACTAAATTTTTTAATTAACGATGAAGTTATAAGAAAAGTCCAATTTGAATAGAAAAAATTATAATGAGTATAATAATAAAATAAGTAAAACGATTATAAGTAAAAAAAGGTAATATTTAAAATCATAAAACCACGAAACACTAATATTCTAATTAACACAAGATATCCTCTCGATCTTCACAGTCCGTGACAGAAGATGGAAATTGAAATACGATTAAATTTTATGAACTGTATATTATATTTTAATAACAAAAATAATATTGCACGATAACTGGCAAAAGATTAAATCTATTAAAAAATAAAGAAGTTGAAAATAAGAAATGCTTAGTAAAATTACAAACTATCTTCATTTTTCCAATCTGTACCAGAAGATTAATTTAGAGAGTTTTTCACGCCCTACTGAAGTGCACAAAGTAATTGTAACTATCAAATCCCAAAATATTTTTTATTTGGTAGAAAACGGACATTGTTTGTATACCTCAAATACAACGATACATCATTTATCAGCTGGGATAAAGTGAAATCTGACCTCAGATTCGTACTCTACGTTCAATTTCGTAATGCTCAACATAGAAAACCTAAATGATGGCAAAAGGAAATCAATTTAAAGTAAAATGATACTGTCTTTTCAATGTTTGGAAACTTTCACTTGGTTTGAGCTTTCCACCATACGCTATAAAGCTCCAACTTCTCCAATAGTTACCTAAAGGAACATGGTTTAGAAATTGTACTTCCTCACTGACATACTTTCACCAAATGTGGAATTAAAGCAACTTAAATTTTGAAAAACATGTATTATTATTTTTTTTTTTTAATAAGAGATGTGTAGGTCTTCAAACATTTTATTAAGAAATAATACTGTTTAATTTAATTACTTAATTATAAATACTCAGGAGAGAATAAAGGGCGTTAATTAACATTTAAGTAAACATTTTTATCTTTAAAAAAATAAATAAACATTTTTTCCTGAACAATAGGTCGGACGCCCTGCTCAAGAGTACAAAGAAATTGTAATGATCAAATTCAAGGAGTTTTTTATACAAACAGTTTATAAGAATAAAAAAAATATTGTTTCTCACTTTTTAAACATTCAATTTATTGTTACGGCCTTTCAAAGTTTTCAGTTCATTTTCAGTACCTTTTACAAAATAAGCTTACCAGATAATACCGACAGCTTAAATTCAACACAACAATGGAAACACTGTGTAATAACAAATATCTTTATTAATAATGAATTAAAATAAACAAAATCTTCGAATAGTAGCTAGAGTGTTTACTTCCTAGGATTACGTTTTAATCCTATCTTTTCACTTAGTCTTCGTGA
This sequence comes from Rhaphigaster nebulosa, assembly GCA_948150685.1. Taxonomy (NCBI): domain Eukaryota; kingdom Metazoa; phylum Arthropoda; class Insecta; order Hemiptera; family Pentatomidae; genus Rhaphigaster; species Rhaphigaster nebulosa. The sequence goes on along the minus strand of OX411306.1, from coordinate 109,452,417 downwards.
CCTTTGCTAGAGCTATACAGGACTAAAATCGGTTACGTGCAAATAGGTACATAAAAAGGTGTATAAAATACACTCATACAACAAATCGCTAGCTCGCTGAGGGGAGAGATCGCAGATCTCCGTGACAGATCGCGTTCTGAGTGACCGAGCCATTAATTAGTGATCAATTATGTTATATCAAATTAGATTATCAATTACGAATTAGGTTTTGCTAACTTTCAATATTGATAAAATATTAGAAACTTTATGTTAAAATGATGTACATACCATTCAAAGCATTACTGACATTAAAGTATCCATATCCAAATTTTAGATATTAGATATTAGAGATTAATAACCAATAAGACGAAATGGATTTATTTATAACGACTTTTATGTTATAGAAAATATTTAAAGAAAACATAATATATAAGCCTGGAGAGTTTTTTAAATGGAAGTAATATTCAAAAGTGATACTATGAAATAAATAAATAAAGGTCAAGCGCATACGATAGGTTCGATGGCAATAACAACAGACCTAGCCTACATAACTTCCTCCAATGATACCCATCAAAACTCAAAACTTCAAGATAGGTCTTAACACAATCAATCTGTTTTGGCCGAATGCGCTTGCCCGTCGGATTAGCGTTGATTATCCTTTTAGTGATTCGGCTGTTATCCAAAATGTTCGAGTTTTTTTCTATTTAATTAAAGGCAATATGGTAATATTCAACTCGAAATATAAACATTCTATTTTATATAATAATCCTTCTCTTTTTAATGTATATAATTTACCTCAAAAACGTGTTAATTTTAAGACAATAACAAAATCCGATTTTTATACCTGAGGTGCCATCCCCTCCCATCATAGTCAACGATCCACCTCCTTTCCCCCCAGTCGAAGACGCACCCCTCCCGTCCAAAACTACCACTACTGTTCTTTAACGTGAATCCCTTATTATTATTATTATTTATGAACATAACACGTTATTTTAATTTTTATTTTATAATACAAAGTGCGGAAAAATAGAGGACTATTTTGTTGTAATTGTAAATTTTGGTTCACTCCGTTTTTGCGTGGCTGAACACGTACTGAGCTTTGCTCAGAGATATTTTGATTTGAGATTGTTACAAAATACTTCAATTTTTTTTCTATTTTCAATATCTCGAAAACTATTAGTTTTTCCGAGAAGACCACCTTTTACGAAATTAAAGTAAACAAACTTTCTACATTTTACGTCCATAAAAAATGTCTTTACGATCTAGAGCGCGCTGAAGTATAAAAAAATGGCAAAAAGCGATTTATGGCTCTTTATGTCTGATTTCCATAAAACTATCCATAGTCACCCTATTTTTGGCCATACATGATTTTAAACTTCATAAAATACACATTAAATTCATGAAAAGTACACATTATCTGTGTGCATTGTGATTGTAGCGTTTTTCGAAGCAAGTGTTTAAAATTTAAGTGAAAATGATGAAAAATGATAAAAAATAAACTTGAGAGTGTGAACTGCAAAACCCTTTACTTCCATTTTTTATTAAAATCGAGTAGGAATGGTTATCATTACTCACTGAGTGAAATGTCTCTAAACTGATCGCTTACATTTAAAAATCAATAGTAATAAAACTCTCTTCATGCAACAACCGGTGGAATGCAAAACTACTTACCTACATCACGTTGTGAAAAAATGGTAGTAAGAAATTTTGCAGTTCATACCCATACTTATATTCATAAATTTTTGTTCGTAAAAAGTTAAAATGTCAGTTATAGTAGTCAGTTGTTGTTGACAGAGTCATATGTTGTATATATATAACAGAAGGAATAAATAAGGATGGAATTATTTTCGATACTGGTAGTCAGAAATTAAATTTGGAAAAGATAATGTTACAAGCAAACAACTTAAGGGAGAACCTTTAAGTTCGCATGCACCTAACAATAATTGTTGACATAAGGATCAAGTTAGGAATTAGCCACGCAACTGGAAGAATGTTAAACCAATATTCAAGATCGATTATTTGACAATATACTACATATTTAGAGGCGAATTCGGCCTGTTTTGGTGCTTTCTGCAGAATTCAGCTCGTTTTAATTGCAGGATGCCATGCTCTTTGTCATTGTCGTGATTTCAGCATATGTTCGCCAATGATGTAGAAGTTCATTATTGGCGAACATGTACTGAAGGTTCCCTGAGGCAAAAAACGTTTCTGGCGGGCAAAAAATTCTATTTAAAGCATAATATTTCTGTTCGTTAAACTTGTTGATTTCTTAATTAAGTCATTGATCTACTAATATACATAAATTGAAAATCATTAGATTAAACAATTTTAATAATTAAGTTCAAGTTTTTTTTCTAACATAATTTCCTTTTTATCTCTTTTTCATAATTTAGTAATGATTCTTTTGATCTTTTGGGGAGGGAGGCAAAAGATAAGAAATGAAACCAGGAAACGTTCCCCTGCTTGTTCGATACTCTGGTAGGTAACCTGTAATTTTTGGAAAACATTGCAGCAAGATCGGGGTTTTTGGAAAGAGTTTTCAGAAACATCTATTTATATTGATCGAAGAGGACGAAAATGTCTCACAACCACATGAAGCAGGTAAGAACATGATATGCTTATAAAAAGTTTGGTTGTTAACAGCGTGGGAGAATGATGAACGTTGTCGGTTCCTGGTCGACATTTTTTTTTTTTTTTTTTTTTTTTTTTTTCTGACATCCAACAACGAACAGGTACAAAAGAAAAATTTGTTGGACCTCTGCTTGTTCAGATACACTAAATATAAATATGAATTTTATGTATTTTTATACGTATTCCATATGGAAATCGGACGTGAAGAGTCCTAAATCGCGTTTTCACTTAAGGGGAATTTACCCACATAAACAGCGGGCTTAGCGGCTTAAAGATTAATCACAGAGATATATTTTTGATGACATAAAAGTATAAAACATTTTGTCTACTTTAATTAGGTAAAGTACTTGTTTGAATAAAACAATAGTTTCCAAGATATAGAAGGTTCCGGATAAAAATATCTGTCAGAAACTTCAGATTCAAGCCCAGAGACCCAAAAAACTAGAATGAACCAAATTTTTCGTCTACAACAAACCTTTTCCCTTTTCTCTCCTAGTTTATTTGGACCACCACTCATATGATTTTGGTTTTAGTGTACAAACAACCACCCCCTTAGAAAACCCACTTTTCGTCCCACTCTGCACTAAGAAAATCCTCCCTGTGTGCACCCCTGCCTAAATCGCGCCTTTTTTCGTAAGATAGGATTAAAATGTTAATGTTTAGAAATACAAAATAGGGAGATAGAACAGATCAGAATTTAGAAAAGCTGTTTTCCTCCTAAAATAATTAATTAAGTCCTTTCCTTTATATTAAGATAACAGAAATGTTTATGAAATATTTGGTGTGTCTAATGATCAACAAAAAATAAAAGTCAACAATGCAAAATTTGAAATTATTTAAAGTTAACAGAAAGTAAAGCAGCGGAGAAGAAACAAAAAAAAACTATAAACGGAAGGGAAAATAATTCAAAAAGAAATTTTCAAGAAAAGAAGAAGGAAATTAAAAAAGAAGAAAGAAAGAATTCTTAGCAGCTGACAAACTACTAGAGAAAGTAGGGGGCTACTTTAGCCTGCAATAAACGGAGAGGATTGTGAAGAGAGCAGGTGGTGCACGGATTTAAAACTTTATGATCTCAAACCAAACTGGACAAAAGAAATCTCCTTAATGGCGGGGAGCTGTCCTCTTTAGTGTCTAACTTTCGATACCTTTTAGCACTAACTTAAATAGAATAATTTAATCTAAACTGCCTGAAAATGTTATTAGAAAATTCGCTCGAATTTAAAAGGGGAGAAATATACTTAAGAGCTCATATCAGAAAAATAATAATTTTCAGAACTACAGGAAGTGTTGATTACGTGCTTATTTTAATTTATTATTTTTGAAGGGAGAAGTTGATCGGGGGTGCGGTCAAAGAAATAGACTTAATAAGTGTGGTCTTATATAATTGTGCCTACGTTTCGGCCTAAATTTTAGGCCATCTTCAGGGCTAAAATGAAAACAAAATAACAACAATGAAAAAATAGAAAAGAGGCAGTACCAGTAACAGTAAAAATGATAAATGATAAAAACAGAAAATACAAGTAAGATAAAAAATATAAAGAATAAAAAGAAAAGGATAACACTAAATTACATAATACAAAAGACAATTGAAAAAATAAAATAAAATAAAATAAATGAAATAACAATGTAAAAATTAAAAATTAAAAAACAATGCGATATTTACACAGGGAATAGTGAAATATATGAAATCTATTGATTAAAAAGACACATAATATGAAGGTTTGGTAATGTGTAAAGCATACATGCATAGCAAAGCATAAAGCATAAATGCATACAGTATATAAAAGCATACAGAGATAGTTGTAAGTTATGCAAAAGATGACTATGATGTTAAAGAAGTTGACATTGTTGTAATTGATTTTTGTAATTATGAGATGAAGGAGTAAAATATAAAATAATGTAAGCCCCAAAAACAAAAATAGATAAAAATCCTATGTGGTGAAGAAAGAAGAAGGATAGAAAAGAATGAGGAGGAGGAAATGTAAAGAAAACGTGATAATTACATACCAGCGAGGCGTGTGGTCTAGCGCCAACTGAATATTAATAATGGATTGCCGGGAATTAGGAAAACCGTTAAAACAATGTTACCAACTTACTGATTTGAAATAAAACTAACACTAAATTTAAATGCGGTGTGATCAAAAGACATAACAATTGATTTGAAAACTGTAAAAACGTATTGATATAAGTATATTTAGAAAACTATATATATAAAAAAATTAATGTTAAAAAATTAAATTTGAAAAAATTAAAGTTAAGTTAAATGTAAGTATAAGTTAAATAATATTACGGGTTAAATTTACTAAGGAAAAAAAATAAATAAAAAATATAAAAAATAAATAAATACTTTGTATAAGGAGTCGTTGCGGGTGACGAGTTAAAAAAATAATATAATAATAAAATTAAAGTTAAGTAAACAATAAGTATAAGTTAAATAATAACAATAGGGGTTTTAATTTACTACGGAAAATTTTTTTAATAAATACTTTGTATAAGGAGTTGTCACGGAGAGGGAAGAAAAAAAAAAAAAAAAAAAAAAAAAAAAAAAAAAAAAAAAAAAAAAAAAAAAAAAAAAAAAAAAGGGGGGGGGGGTAATGAAAAGTTATGTTTTTTTTAATAAATTGAATACTTGGGAGTAGGTTAGAGAAAGATTTTGTATATCAGTTTTTTGATTGACGGGAAGGGATTCTAATTGGATGAAGATGCTTTCTGAGAGGAGTCGTTTGTCATGGTTAGGGACTGTGGCGAGGATTGAAGTACTGTCAAAATCAAAAATATGGTTTAAGGATAAAGCGTGTTCTGAGAGTTTAGAGGCAGTCTGGTTACGGGAAGAGATGGAATATTTATGTTGGGTGATGCGATCTTTAAGGAGGTTTTTAGTTTCGCCGATATAGGTAGAGTTACAGTTGGGAGAGGAACAGGGGATGCGGTATACGACATGGGAACGGTGTTTAAGAGGAATGGGATCTTTTACACGTGTGTAGAGGTTGGAAAGTTTGTTGTGGGATTTGAAAGCAATTCGCAGATTGGGAATTGAGGAGCGTAAGGATTTCTGTATGTTTTCAGAAAGGGCGGGGATGTATGGAAGAGATCTATAGAAGGGAGTGGTAGTGGGTGGTGAAGAAGTAGTGGTAGAGGTGATGGGAAGGGGAGGGTTTTTGTAGTTGTGGATGAGTTTGTTGATGGTATTGAGGGGAAAGTTATTGGTTAAGAGGATTTGTTTGATACGATTAATGTTGGTATCATGAAGGTGGGAGTCGGAAAGGGAAAGACATCGATGTATGAGGTTTTTGGCGACGTTTATTTTTTGGTGGTAAGGATGTTGGGAATAGTAGTTTAGAAGTCTGCCAGAGTAAGTCGGTTTGGTATACCAGTCTGTGTATATAGAGTTGTCAGGGTTTCTTATAATGAGGAGATCAAGGAAAGGAAGGGAACTTTGTAATTCTCGTTCAACGGTAAAATGTAGGCGGGGATGGTAAGAGTTGAAGGCTAATAGGATATCAGGAATTTTATCAGGATTGAGGATGAGGAGAAGGTCGTCTACATATTTTTTAATGAAGATAATGTCATTTGGGAATAGGGGAGTTACGGAATTAAGTAGGTCATTAAGGACAATGTTAGCAATGTCAGGAGCAAGAGGATTTCCCATGGCAAGTCCTGAAATTTGATTAAAGAACTGTCCATGGAAAGTAAGGTAACCGGATTTACAACAAAGCTGTAGGGATTCTAGGTATGAGGAACGGTTAAGGGGAGTATGGGGTTCAATGGATGTCCAGTTGTCTTCAATTATACGGAGGGCTTTATCTATGGGAATGTTGGTGAATAAACTTTCGACGTCGAAGGAGGTAAGTATGTAGTGGTCAGGAATCGTAAAGGATAATAATTGTTCGCGTAGGTGAAAGGAATTTTGGACGTCATAAGGGTTGTTGTGGCTAAGGATTTGTAAGGAGGGGAGTAAGAATTTGCTGAGTTTGACCGAGGGAGAATTAATATTGGAAGTGATGGGACGGAGGGGGATGCCAGGTTTGTGAATTTTGGGGAGTCCATAAAAACGTGGAGCTATGGAATTATAGGATATAAGGTTTCTGTAGGTAGGGTAAGTGATTAGTTTTAAATTTAAAAGGTTTTTGAGATGCTGATTGAATTGGGTTTTTAGTGAAGGAGTAGGGTCACGGGTTATGGGGATATATGTGGTTCGGTCTGATAGGAGTAAAGTCATTTTATCATAATATTCAGAAAGGTCCATTATAACTGTTTTGTTGCCTTTGTCTGTTTTTGTAATGATAATGTTGTCATGGGATTTTAGGAAGGATCGGGTAAAAGAGAGGTCTTTGAAAAATTGGGGAGAAAAATTGGAAGAATTTGAGGGTGGGTGTAGGAGGTAATTAGAAAGAATATTGGTAATGGAAACTCGTGACAACTCCTTACTATCATTAGAGCGGTGGAACAGGGGGTCATTGTGGATATATTCTAGATCAGTAAGCATTTCTGGAATCATTTTTTTGAATGAGGAGTTTGGGGGGGAAAAATTTGGGCCTAAACTTAAAATGTTAATGACGTTGGAGGGAATGTTTTCGGATGAGATATTAAGTACCCATTTATCGTCTCCTTTAGGATAAATTTTATGAGAAAGGGATTGTTGGTAGAGATTATTGAATTTGCTGGTAAGTTGTCGTTTCTTTTGGGATCGGGCTATATTAACTATTTTCGCGTAATAAAGTTTAAAAGCCAAAAATATTATTGATTTATTTATGAAACCAAGAACATATTATTGGTAAATTTTAATCTTTGAAAATTGTTATCTCTTATCTATTTAAAAAAATGTATTTAAATTTTAAAATCAACAAATCCTGATGAAAATGTTCCATAAGTATCATTCTATAGTTTTTAGTAAAATTTATAAATTTACAAATCTAATAGTTTAATGATACATACAAAAAAATGGAAGAATAATAAATGCCAGTAAATAAAACGATGTAAAATTCCCCTTCTCTCTTATTATGGTTTTATTAAAACTCAAATAACAACCAACGTTTGTTGCATCTTCAGGATTTAAGGGAATAAGATGCCCTAAGGAAATAAGGGTAAAAACCCCAAAATGATGGTTGTGATAATGTATAAGTTTTCATAAAACCACAATAAGGAAGAAGGGAAATATTTACATCCTTTTATTAATTGAAATCTTCTTTTTATCGAAATATTAATAAATTTAACCAAAGATTAAAAATTATTAACAAATAAAGACTAAGAAATAACTATATATGTCATCTTATTAAAATGTCATGAGCCATAAGAAAGCTAGTTATAGCGCAATAAAATAATCTAAATCCTTAGCAAAATAAACTGAAAGTGTACTCAAAAAATGTGAATGGAGAACAGTATGTTAATGAACACCGCATTGTGACTGAAGGTACTAAGTGGTAGCGAGGAAATAGAAGAAGTAAAGAAAAAAAAAAGATAAAGAAACTGTGGTGTTGCGGTAAAGAAGATGAAGAGGCAGTAGGATAAGGGGCAATCAGTTGAGTGTCAGACCACGTACGTGGACCCTGTCCATTGATAATACCAACCGGCCCTGCTTCTATTTTTTTTATTTTATTTTTTGTATTGTATAGAACCTCTATTGACTCCGTCCACGAGAACGTAGAAAAAAACAATCAATCCGTTAAATGAGAGACATACACACACACAAAAAAAGAAGACATGTTAAGCAAAACGAATTCTGTTGGGGCGGGCGGAACGCTATTCCACTGTAGTAATTGCGTTTTAATTATCCATAAAATATACATGAGATCGAAAGTTTAATGCCATTTTTTGAAGCCACAAACACGAATTAAATCTATAGGGTGTACAGAATAAGAACCGGGAAACTTCAGGGGCTGTTCACCACCTCGAGAGAAACCAAAAAGTTCAAATGGACTTGAAACAAAGTTGACTAGAAGCAAAGAGAATTTAATTAATTTCATTCTCAAAACTCTTCTTAATCTAAATTACATACCAAACTTTTTTGCAAATCAGGTGCCAGTTCTAAATCAAAGTCAAAAGAAACATCGATTTCATTTATACGAAATTAAAGCTTTATAAAAGGCGAATTTTTCCTGAAAGTGGGGTACTTGTGCCGCAGCAGGTTGCTGAGAAAAACACTGACAAGTAAAGCATGATTTTAAAATAAAATAAAACTGTTCGCTATCGAGCGAAAGCTCTCTAATAATGGATTTAGTTAAGCCGAACTATATTTCTTAAAGGGAATATAATCTACTTTACGATGGTGCTGGGAACTTAATTACCTTGATTAGTATACGAGCGATAGCTTCCAATTCAACAAAAACGTGACTTTCTAAAAAAAAAACATAAAATTTATACTCAGGTATAATTTATTATTTCAAAAAATTTAACACTTTGTACTTCACACTTTTATTTTTCCTTTACATAACGAAGTTTGGAGCCGCTTGGCTCCATTATCAAGTGGAATCTTATTTATAGCAATATTTTTTTATTTATATTGTTATTCAAAAGTATTAAACAGTTACGTTTAAGCAAAGGGAGAAGGACTGACGATGATATAATGAACAGAACAAAATTGAAATAGTAACTAATTAAAAATATGATATATAAACCTAAAAAATAAAACATTCTATAATAATAATCCTTTAAACAATTTTAAAGAGTTCACAAAAGCACAACTTGAAATAAAATCAGCAGAATGGACTTCTTCAAATCTTCTCTCATAAAAGTATAATAAATAAGTTTTTAAAACAATTTTATTACGACAATTCTGTATATATTTGTGAATTTTCAAGGTGACAATGTTTTAAAAACTTCAGTTTATTTCCATTAAATAGTATAAAAGTAGAAATTATAAAGTTAATTTTTACTTTTATATTACTGCATTACATTAGTACAGAGCGTATTGTGGACAACAGATTGGCGGCTTGGAGGGAAGAGACTCGGTCGCATCCGTCTCCTTTCGGACGCGCTCGGCTTTCCATATAGGGTCTTATAAGATACACTAGTTTATAAGATAGCTGACACTGGTCCGATTTAAATAATTTTTATTTTTTTATAGGAAATCTAATTACCTTTTACATGATCGTATACATAATTTACTATACTACGCATAATTTTTTAGTTATGCACAAATAAAATTTTCTTTTATAAATTTTATAAATTCTTTTATAAATAAATTAACTTTTTTATCTGCCTTTTCTCGGTGATGTACTAAATATATGAATACTTCAAGGGCTTTAAAGAGAAGACATAAGGCAAGTTTCATCAAGTGATTTACAAGAAAATTGTAAAAAAGTGTAAAAACAATGATGCAATTGTCACTTCCGGTTAGTCCGATATGCCATATCTTTGCTAATATTGGTCACATCTTGATGATTCCTTTTTTATTTTTTAAACAATTGAATTACCTATCATATGGCTTTAAACATAATTTACCATTGCATCTTTTTGAGCTATACGGAAATCAAATATTTTTTCATTATAACTTTTATCTCTGCATTTCCTCGGTAATGTACTGCATATATGAAAAGAAGAAGAAGACCGTATACAAATTTCATCAAAATCGTTCGATAAACTTCCGGTTAGTTGATTTTGATGAAAAAGTTGCTGTAAAATCCCAAGAATTTACCTAGCTTAAATACATAGGCCCGCTTGTTTGGGCCGAAACGTTGGCTTATAATATAACTTTAAAATAAAAAAATTTAAGTCATTTTATTGATTTCTGGACAATTTGTAATCCTAAAATACTATTTTGACATGAATATAAATTAATGAAAAAATATAAAAGAATAATAAACATTAAGAAACTCTAAATAAGAATTGAAAAAGAAAAAGAAAAATAAATAGCATAAAAAAAACCCTCAAAACTAAAAGCAAAAAAAAAAGTAAAGAATCAATAGACAGTATTCTCTATCTTGTTTGATAACCATTTGAAAATATTTTGTATCATTTTCTGGGTATTCTCAATTGTTTTATAAATCTGTTTTTTTAAATAAATTTTTCAATTTATTTCGTTTGAGCAACACCACTTTGGCCGATTAGATAAATATCATAAATCTGGTTGTCTTAGACTGATCTCCGATAGCGAATATTTACTTTTTAATCTCGGTAAATCGACATTTAATATATAGAAATTTTAATTTTGTTTAAAAAACTTTATCATAAAATAATTTATAAAATAAAATATCTGATGTGGACAACACATGACTTCCTTGTACGCCTATTAAATTATAAATCCGTGGCTCAAAAAGTGATACTGAATTTGGTTACTAGTTTCCGAAGATTGCAGTAAAAACGACACTCGGCGTCGCGACATCCATCTATTGACACACACATACGCACGCACGCACACACCCACACTGGAGGTCTCATTCCGTTATTAAATGTCGTTTTTTTTTCAGTAGGTAACTAGTTTCCAAGAGATTTCTTCGTGTTCCGTGGCAACATCAAAACTGTCAATATCACTAGATAAAGCATTAGAAATCAACAGTTTCTAAATTTTAAGCGGAAGAACCCACTTAACTTATATCTTATTCTCCTGCTGCAGACTATTTCTATATCGCACAAATGGGGAGGAAAACCAGTATTATATGCCCAATATTAACTCTTAAAATAAGTAATGAAAATGTTTAATTAGAGTATAAACAAAATCGCGTTGGTAACCTTTATTACCGAAACATATGATTTCTCCATTTAATTTTAATATAATTTTTGATGTAAGTTTATTATGACCTTCAAGTAAAGTACCCTTTTCCGCTCACCAATTTTAACCAAAATCTAGGAAATACATTCATATTGATATAAAAGTCCTATTTACTAAATTTTAAATGTTTTACATTACATTTTAATATAATTTTTGATGAAAGTCTAATATGACCTTCAAATAAAGTACCTCTTCCGGTTTTCCAATTTAAACCAAAATCTAGTATGGTATTCGAATCAATATATAAGCTCTAAATACCAAATTTGAGAAGTTTTCCAATGTATTTTAATATAATTTTTGATGAAAATCAATGATGACCTTCAAGTAAAGTACCACTTCCGGTGATTAAGCAGTGACCAAAAAGGGAGGTTCACAACTAGATTTTACAACAATCCTAAATAAAAAATTTCAACTTTCTACGTCTAACCGTTTTTGAGTTATGCGAAATACGAACGAACATAAGTACAGACGCCACGACGAAACTAGTCAAAATGGATTCAGGGATGGTCAAAATGGATATTTCCGTTAAAATCTGAAAACCGAAAATTTTCGCGATTACAATACTTCCTTTACTTCGTACAAGGAAGTAAAAAATAACATTATAATTCAATTTTGTTACTAACTAACAAAACGAGGGATATTATCAAAAGCATGAGATTGTTTTCTAATGACCATTTCTATATCTTGACTTCGTCTATAACATTCAAAATTTATTTGTATTCCTGGGTACTAAACTATAAATTATAAAACCATGCTTCTTTACTGTAATAGCTTATAATAATAAAAAATCATATACGGACCAAAAATAATAAGATAAAGAAATGATTGTATATTGGCCCTATGACGGGTGGACAGATTTATTTATATGACGAGAAGGGACTAGATGAGTGAGGGTCGAGCCCAATCTGGAAGAGGAACCCGGAAAGCCGAGTGCAGGGCAAACACCTAAAGAAGGATGTATATTGATAAGGTTTCCGAGGGACCTAGCACCGATCCCCTTCCCCTTCCCTCACATACTCATTTCAATAAAAACTGATTCCATCCCTTCCTCCCACTTCCTTACCATCTATGTCATTTTTCTTGCGCCTTATCGTCGCCTTTTCAGTCTGCTGATTTCACCGTTTCGTTTAGTATCCCGTCTATCTTTGCTCTTTTATAGCCGAGCATTTATATGTTTATTCTACCAAAAAGAATGTTCACATAAGAGTGATAAAGGTATTCTGTAGAATGTTCAGCATATTTCGTGTATGACTTATTTATAAAAAAGTTAATAGTAAGTATAACTGACGTTTTATATAAGTCATGGTTTGTATCACGAAATGTGATATATTAACTTTGAGGGGCTGCGGTCTACAAGACCTAAAAGAAACAGAATGCAAGAAGAACACTATGCATACTCATTGAGTATTAAATAACATTTATTTTCGTCATAACTTTATTTCTGCTTTTTCTCGAGGATGTAATATACCTACATGAATAGTTAAATGACTTTAAGAAGAGGACAAGTTTCCAAAAAAACAGTCTATAGAAAATGCCTCACATTTTTAGAACATTGCGCAACTGCTATTTCAAGCATGATTTTTAATTGGGAAAACAGGCATTGGTACTATTAAACAAAAAATAACAATAAGCAATAAAATCGGTCAACCCGTTACGGGGTAATCGTAGCAGAGACACATAGATATCTAGTTTGTTAAATATCTACGTTAAAAAACCCCGTTTTTTGATTAAGAGGACTCGGAAACATCGGATAAATCCGTTAAAAACTGTGCATCCTATGCGGAAGAGAATTGTATTTTATTTTGTTTCGAATAGTGGTATTTATAATTTTTAATGTGTTTTTTAATAATAATATTGATCTTATGAAGCCTCAAAGAAAGCAATTAATGCATAGTAATAAAATATTGTTAAGAAACCTTTAAATGTATTTATTTAATTAGGAAAACAGATTATAATGAATGATCATTTGAATTAACAGTAGTTAATGAAGCACGTACGTAACACGGATGAACGTTTTCTATTTAATTTAATTTCATTGAGGGTTGTTCATGAATAATTCTGGTTTTATGTAACGGGCTGTAAAATGTTTAAGGTTTGAGGGATTAAATGAAACCCTCAACGATACCCATTAGGCCTTCAATCTCCTTCAACTGATTAAATATAAGAAATATTTCGAGGGCGTTTTCACAAGGTCCGATAAATCGGACCGACATGTGCGATCTCACTTAGATAATTATCGGACCATGTGAAAGAAACTCAAGCTTTCTTCGTAAACTAAATCGGAGTCGGATCCGACTCCAAAATTTATCGGATCCTGTGAAAACGCTCTTAGTGTATGCTTCGGGGTCGGTTGTAGCTCCCCTTTGTTGGTCTGTCGAGCACAATAAGTAATCGTGAATAGTACAAGAAATTAATGCAAAGTCAAATTTAATATTGATTTTTATCTTTCCCATTAACATAATCTGTTTCAAAGACTGATATTTTGAAATTAGATGAAAAATAATTTTAATTTGTTATTGCATTGGTTTATGTTTATAAAAGCAGAAGCAACCACGTTGACATTTATATTTATTATATTTAATAATGTGATAAGGATTTGTGAAACAAAAGTTTCTGTGCCGCTACTTTTTTTAAATATTTTCCATCCTTTAAGTATTTATTTAATACTTATATAAATTATAATATTATAATTTATATAATATTTTCCACCAATGTTAAGCATTGGTGTTTGCAGCTGTGGGATGCTATGCAGGCACCCCTAACAAAATTCTCTGCTGCAAGTAAAGCAATTTACTTTCTTGGGGCCAGATATTTTGCGTAATCCTTTTTTTTTTCGAAGACCTTAAGGTGTCGTTCTTTCTTTAACATAAATGGAAACATAGCTTTCTTTAACAACCGCAAAGTAGAAAGGAAAAATAGTCTAAAAAGTTCTAATTTTTATTTTCCTTACCACCTAAATATTGTAATCGGGTCAAATTTCGGTGTAAAGTTTTTAACGGATCTATGCGTTTCCGAGTCCTCTGAATCAAAAAAACGCAGATCCTCAAAGTTAATATATCACCAAATTTGGTGATACAAACCTTGACTTATTTTAAAGGTCAGTTATGCTTACTATTACTTTTTCTATAAATAAGTATAAGCCATATACGAAATATGCTGAACATGCTACAAAATACCTATATCACTCTGCTGTGAACATTCTATCTATCTATCTACGTGACGCTACAACCCTGGGTGGGTCTTGGCCTCCTCAATGAGTCGCCGCCATTCGGCCCGATTTTGTGCTGCCGGTCTCCAAGTTCTGAACCGTAGCAGACTCCGTGCGTCCGCTGCCACTCCATCAACCCATCGAAGCCTTGGCCTACCAGTCCGTCATGTACTGTGAAGGGCGGTGCCCACTACTTTCCTAGAAATTTCTTCTATTTCCATCTTTGTGACATGGCCAGCCCAACTGAGCCTCCCCAGTTTTATAAACTTTACAACGTCCATATCTCCGTAAAGGTCACGAAGCTCCCCGTTCCTCCTAATCCTCCGCCCATCTCCATCTATCCTTGGCCAACTATACGCCGTAATATTTTTCTTTCGAAAATTAAAAGACTATTTTCATTATTTCTTGAGATAGTCCAGGTTTGGGAAGCATAGGTAAGAACAGGACGTATAAGAGTCTAGTATGTGACCAGTTTAGTGGCCCTGATAATGGATCTGCTACGCAGAGTTTTCAGTAAGGCAAGATATATCCTATTTGCCGCCACTAGCCTTTTTCTTATCCTCAGCAGAGACATCGTTTATTGGTGTCACTAAGGATCCCAAATACGTAAACTCGTTTACCCTTTGGAATCTGTAAGGGCCTACAATCAGTGTCTCATCGCCACCAGTCCCTTTGTGCATATATTTTGTTTTCCTCTCGTTTATAGCCAACCCTTCAAGGCTTCTACCAATTACGATCGGGTCCTAGTCACGATTTTCAGGTCGTCAGCGTATCCCAATATCTGTAAAGCACAGGTAGATATCGTGTGACCTGTCTGGATTCCTGAATCCCGCACAACTTTCTCCAGTGCAAGATTAAAAAGGAGGCAGGCCAGTCCATCCCCGTCTTTAACCTTTACTGGAGAGAAATGCATCAGAGTAGTCAGACTGGATCCGTACCTGACACCTTACATATTTCATTGTCAAATTCACGAGACGTATCACTTTGCTTGGAATGCCCATTTCTCTCAGCGCCATACAGCTTAGGTCGTTTGATGCTGTCATATGCACTTTTAAAGTCGACAAACAGGTGGTGTGTAGGGATTTTATATTCATGACCCCGTTCCAAAATTCCTGAGGGTCAATACTTGATCAACAGTAGATCTGCCTTTCCGGAAGTCAGCCTGATATTTCCCGATTTCCCATTCCGAATATGGGACAAGTCTGCTGAAAAGGACATTCGAGAGGATCTTGTAGGCACCAGACAACAGGGATATTCCACGATAATTCGGGCAGTGAAGTTGGTCTCCTTTCTTATGGAGAGGACATATTTTAGCATTAGCCCACTGTCGTGGCACTCTTTCCTGGCCCCAAATTATCAGGATCATATCAGATAGTGCTCTATGCAACTCATCTCTCCCATACTAGAAGAGCTCGACTGGTATTCCATCCGGTCCCGGCGCCTTATTGTTTTCCATGCGAAGAATTGCATCCATTACTTAAACAAAGTCCGGGGGCTCGATATCACCAAGATCCTTAGGCATATCCTCTCCAGCAATGTCGCCTGCCTCTATATCCTCAATAACCGCTTCCTCATTTAGTAACAATTGGAAGTACCTAGCCAACCGATCCAGTATATCATGCTTATTGGTAAGCAATGTCACATCTTCTTTCTTACATGCTTGACTCCTAGACTTAAAAGCGGCACGTCCACTATTCTTCAATCTTCGCATCATTGGCTAACTTACACTCCTCGTCGAACCATTTACCTCGAACCTCCAGAGTCTCTTTCCCAAGGATTAGTTCTGCTGCGCCGTCAAAGCCCTTTTCCAATTAATCCCAGACATTGTAAACTTTTGACGTCAGCAATTCTGAGCCCGTCTCTCACCAATTCTTCCGTTTTCTGATGAAATGCTTCGCAGCTTTCTGGGTTCTTCAGGTTTCTGATGTTCCACCTTTTGGACATTTCTGTCCTATGGCTCCTGACGGTGGCAATCCTGGCTCTAATTACTGATATTATAAGGTAATGGTCAGATTCGACATTTGCTCCCCTGTATGTCCTACTACTAAGGTGGGTTGGATTTGTGACGTGCACTGATCAAGATGTGGTCAATCTGGTTGTGGGTAGCGCCATCGGTTTCATTCTTTTTTGGTAGAATGAACATATAAATGCTCGACTATAAAAGAGGAAACAACAACTTCTCTGTAAGTTGATATTTCTTAATGTATAAAATACAAATTACAAGAAAAGAAGGAAAAAATACCTTCATTAGTAACTATACGAAGGGCCGAGACAGAGCAGCTCACCTGGAAAGAAAAAAGTTAAATTATAGAAAAATTGAAAAAAAAATAGGTGAAATGGGGGAAAAAAATAGAAAATTTACTCAAAATAAGTAATCAATTATAAAATCATCAACACATTAATTATTTGCAAATTTGCATATTTAATACGAAATGCAAGAAATAATACGCAATACGTAGCACATGAGAAATAAAACGCCATGGTAGATAACTAAAGAATCTTAAAAAATCTGGTATTTGAGATACTTGGCACATAGGCTGCATTTTATGTGTTTTATAATCAGTCAAATATTCACGATTCAATCTTTATTCTTCTCTAGTTAAATCAACAATTTCATTTTTGCAAATATACATTTTTTATAATTCCGATCTTGGTAAAGTAGAGAATCAGAAGATTAGGTAGTTTGCTATTTGTTTTATTTTAAATTTTACTATTGAATGATGTGGTAATGCAGCGAATCTGATTTGCTACTTACGAAATTAGTTTGCTGCTACTGATCTGCAAAGATTTTATCAATTGACATTTGATAAATATAGAAATCTGCCACGTTCGTTAAATTACCATAAGAAAAAATCGGACGAATTGTATGATGTGATGCCTGGAAAACTATTGAATATGGTATATTCGTGAGCGTACTAATTAATAAAATTAAAAAAAAAAACTGACATGGATGGCTCCAAAGAAACGAGGGATAGATCCGTTAATTTGTAATGAAGAAATAATTAGTAATTTTGATTCGACATTGAAACTACCAGTAGCCAACGCGTCATAAAAGTTTTAATATTAATTGATTTAGTTTTTATTTTAGTAACTAGGCTGTTGCATAAAGCGGTTTATTTAAATTTTCAAATATTCAGAAATATTAATTAATAACCGGCTTTGATTGATTGATGATTAATTCCTGATAACCCTGGTGGAACGTAGGCCCGTTATTCTCTGTTCGCCATCTGTCTCTGTCCGCAGCCAGTTCTCCTATTTCTGCCCATCGGATTCCAGCACATTCTGCATCCGCTTCTATGAACCTCCTCCAAGTTATCCAATTATCCAAGATCTCTTCCAAGGATTCTCATGCAATGTGTGCCCTATCCATTTCCACTTCCTTTCGGCAACAACCTCCGGCGACCTTCCAGGTTTCAGATCCATACAGTAGGATGGCCTTAACATTTGTATTAAAAATGCGGATTTTTGTCTTAAGGCAGATTTCACTTGATTGCCAGATCCTCTTCAGTTGCGCAAATGACCCTCTGGCTATACGGATTCGACTTGCAACATCCTGTTCTGTGCCCCCATTCGGCGCCACCATGCTACCCACGTACTACTGGAATGACTCGACTGTCTTTAATTCTTCACTCCCAAGTAATATATGTTAGTGGATCTCGAGTTAACCTTCGTCACTTTGGTTTTCCCTTTATTTATCTCTAAGCCATAATCTCTTGCATTTATTTCCAGGTCTGCCAACTTCCTCGAAATATCTGTATATCTGGTGAGCCCCCATTGGATGCCTCTGCGTCTTCCCCTGCTTGCTGCTTTCATTACTTCGTCCGGTACCAAGAGAAACAATAGTGGGGAGAGCAGACAACACTACCGCATTCCCAGTCTGGTAGTAAACAGCTCATATAACTTACCCTCATGTGCCACACTTCTTACAAATGATTCTTACATGGCCTTGATAATAGATATTATTTTCCTTGTACTCCTTTCTTGGCAAGGGTTTTCCACATCTTGGTCCAGTCAACACTGTCAAATGCTTTCAGGAAGTCGACAAAAACAAGCCAAAGTGATCTCTGGAATTCCCCGGACTGTTCAACAATTATCCGAAATGAGTTAATCAGGTCAACACAAGATCTTCCAGGTCTGAATCCATGATGCTCTTCTCTTATGTCCCTCTCTAGTTCTGGACCAATTCTATTAAGAACAATCTTTGACAAAACTTTACTGGGGATTGAGAGCAATATGATTCCCCTCCAATTACCACAGTCGGCAAGGTCTCCCTTCTTTGGCACCTTCACAAAGATTCCATGGTTCCAGTCTCTTGGCAGCCTCTCGAAACTCGATATGTGTTTCGAAATGGCACAAATTCCCGAGCGATATCCTTCGGCATTTCCGCTTCGATTTGGCCAATCCCGGGGGCTTTATTGGATTTGAGTGACGAAATAGCTTCTATTATTTCGACTTCGGTTGGAGGGTCAATATTAATGTACCTTCAGGAGCAGCATTGCGTCTTTGTCCTTCTTCCTCTTGCTTTTCCTCTAGGATCCCTTCATCCCTGTTGAAAAGTTCCTCAAAGTATTCTTTCCACCTTGCCCTTTGTCCTTCGTTGCTAGTAGTCAGGTGGCCAGTCTTACGTCTTATGGGCTTACTGTGTCTAAATGTTCTACCGGAGAGGCTCCTTGATATATTATACAGTTGTTTCCGGTATTCGCAGCGGTCTGTGCTTTCTCGGCCATTTCGGAGACCTATTTGCGTTTTTCTCTTCTTACACGTCGGCTTTTAGTTTTCCAGCATCTAGTCTTTTACCACGATCTGATTTTTTGTTTGCTTATTTTGATACCGCTATCTTCAGTCTGACATCTCCGGTGATTAGGTGGTGATCGCTGCCACATCGGCTCCTCTCCTGTTCCTTACATCAAGCAGAGAAGATCTCCATTTCTTACTGATCACGATATGGTCAATCTGATTTTCTGTTTGGGCGTCGGGGAATATCCATGAAACCTTATGGTTTGTGTGGGAAAATTGTCCCTCCAATCATCAAGTCCCAGTTTAAGCATAATGTGACTAGACGTTTCCCAATCCCAATCAAGATTCCTATTTCATGCTTACCCATGACTGTTTCTGCGTCCTTGTCAGATTCCAACTTGGGGTTAAAGTCACCCATTAGTATGATGATATCTTGTTTTTTTTGTATTCCTCAGTACATCATACAACAGGTCATAAAATTGGCCTTTTTCCTTATCTGGGCTCAACCTCGGTAGGGGCAAAGCATTGGATAATGCTTATCTTCCTCACCCTTCATCAAGTTTTTTTTTCTAATGGTAATTCTTTCGTTTACAGGGTTCCATTCAAGAAGACATTGTTTGGCTTTCTTGCTCAACAAGAATCCGACACCAGCGGTTCGATTAGGATTTCCGTCTGTTTCCGGAGAACAGAAAAGTAGTTCCATTGTTTGTTCTTTATTCTCCAAAATCAGTCCATCTTGTCTCACACAGGCCAAGTATCTCCAGTTAGTATTTCAACATTTCGTTCTCCACCTGAACCAGCTTTCCAGATTCATACGTAGTCCGCATATTCCATGTTGCAATTTTGGTCCGTATTTTAGGCCCAAAAGTCTTTACCATTGAGTCAGTCCGGCTTCTATTCATTTCGGTTTCTGTAATAAGCATAAACAAAACAACATAAACAACATTGTAATAAGCAGGCAGGTTATTAGCCTACCTGTCTATAGTCAGGTTGAGGGGCTGCCTCTTCAGAATACCCTAACGCACTCCCCCGTCCGGGGCGGCTACCAAGGGAAGGTGACCCTAAGGTGTGTACTGTAAATGGCCTTTGTCTGCAGTGCGGGGTGTGTTAGTGTGCTGTAATTTTCACAGAAAAAAGTCTTTATCAGTTAAAACATAAAAGTAAAAAATGTTTTTCCTTATTCTTTTACGTCATTAAAACAAATTGTTTGAAAGATAATTTTTTTTTCTTATGCTTAAACTGATATTTGCTATTTTAAATTCTGGTTTTTATTGTATCTCAAGTGCATTTTCCACTTTGTCTTGAAAACAATGAAATTGCCATGGTTAAAAATGCTTTACAAATTCAACAAAACATTTAAAATAACAGGAGTAGATTTATTTCAACAGACCTAGTCAAAATTGAACAAAAAAAAAAAATGCTGTGATTAAAAAAGTGGCGAATAAACATTTCATTAGATTTGACAAATTCACAAAATCAAAACTTACATTGTGGTAAACTATCGAAAATGGTATATTTGTTACTTTGCGATACTAAATGGCCATCTTTGTAAATAAAGCCCCTTCAATGTAAACTAAAGAATCCACACTTCCAAGCGATTGAAAAAACCTGAAATTATTACGACTATCACCAATCGATTCCTCAACAAAAAATCATATACAAATATATCTTTGAAAAATCACAAAGGCAGGCGCAGAATTACTACAATGAAGAAACTGTTTTTTTGGCTTTTCTGAAAAGTTGAGTTTTTACAGGTTCGCTAGTTTACCGTAAACCCGACGATATTTAGTAGCCAAATCGTTCAAAAGAGCTGATGGACTCCAATTATTTACATCAACAATACTTCTAATGGGCCGATGAGAAATAATAGCAACAAACTTCACCATGCATTAGACTGTTCTGCCTATGTTTATCACAAATATTAAATTTATCCATGAGAATTTCCATTAATTTTCTCCCCTCCCTCAACAGCTTATACGTTGATAACTCAATTTAAATGAAACAAAAAAGGTTATAAAAAAAGTTTTGTTTTGTATAAATTGCATTAACGGAAAAAAAAACACGACTAGTAACTTATAACCAGAACAGATTGTAATAATAAATAATAAAACAAGAGAACGAAGCTCCTGACTCACTAAGTGAGTAGTTGCGCCGCTAATGATAAAATGTCTAGAAAAAAAAGTTAAAAATCCTAGCATAAAAAATAATATTTTACTACCTTTATTATTTGATGTTTATGCACACCAAAAATCTGGTTTATTAAATTATTCAATTTATTTTAATTTTAAGGTAAACCAAAATTGTAGCCTCTGCTTCATCATTAAGTCAAAGGAAGCCGTCAAATGCAAACAAATTTCCTGGAAATGTCCGAAAATTAACTTCAATCATAATTCCCAAGACCCGAGTGACTGTTCACCATTAATTTTCTAGAGATTCATGAACCCAACTGAGCTAAACTTTTTCAGGAAAAATATTTCCAACATTTCAAAGTAAATTTTCCAGAATTCAAACATTTCCACATCCATTTTCCAGAATTCAAACATTTCCAAGTGGCAGTAACTCGTAGTTTAAGCTAGGCATAATTATGTAAAAAGGGTATCGTGAGTATAGGGACTGCTCCAAAGGTTCATTGAGTGGTAGTAATTGAATTATTTTTATCCAAATATTAACTGCGACACACTACATCAGCCAATCCCATAGTGATCTTTATCGAGTATCTCCTCTTAAACAAGCAAGAATTCTAATTACAAGACATTTATTTATCGGTAAATCAATACTCGTACAGTTAAATTTTAAAAATCTAGTGCGGTGCGCGCATCACTCAACTTCCCCTTCCCGTCTTGTAATAATTATCTTTTCAATATAACTTTAAAGAGTTCACATAAATAATCCATGAAATAAACTCAGCAGCATTCGCTTCTTCACCTCTTCTTCCACCTTAGTACAATAAAACAGTTTTTCAAACAATTTTAGTAGAACAATTCTGTACACTAACTATACATTTTAAGTTTGTCAAAATGAAAATATATTTTAAAAGTTTCGGTTAAGTTTCAAAGGAAACATTTTGTATCCATTAAATAATATAAAAGTAGATTATTAGTAAGTTAATTTCTCCTTTTGTATTCTTAAATTACTCTCCTTTCGGATACGCTCGGTAATCTATTTAGTGTCCTGTATTCCTCATAAAATATCTTTGCTGATACTGGTCCGATTTTGATGATTCTTTATTTTTTTTTTAGCTAATTTAATAACCTTTCAAACAATTCTATACATAATTATAAATTGCATGCTTCTTAAGCGCAAATAAAATATTTTTTTGATCATAACTTTTTCCCTGCATTTCCTCGGTGGTATACTACATAAATGAAATGTTAAAAGTCTTTCTGAAGAATAATTTAGGCAAATTTTATCAAAATTGTTAGAGCCGTTTTCGAGAAAATTGTAAAAAAGTGTAAGATCGATTATATAAAGTGGCACTTCCGGTTAGTCGATTTTGACGAAAAGGTTGCTGTAGCATCACATGCATGTGCCTACCTTAAATACAAAGTAAAAATCAGCTTTCGTTAACATCAATTTTATCATAACTGCAAAAAATTGAAAAAAACGCAATAATTTGATGATAAAATAATTAAATGATATTCATGAGATTTATTTACTTCAATGTGCCTACAATAAATAATTTAAAATCTATTATCACTATTATGAGTAATATATTATATAAAAATAACCGATGAAACACCGTCGACTAATTAGAACAAAAATTCACGACAGAGGAAGTACAAGGGCACCCCCGTAACGATTCTATTAGCTTGCCTTGAAGGCTAACAAGAACAAAATCTTAAACTTTATTTAGTAATTAGCAAGAGAATCAGTTAATTAAAATCGCCATCACGTCTCCTTGAGGAGTGGGATTTATACAAAAGTTAATGAACATTTTTTGAATTGCACATAACAGTGTTTAATAAACATTTTGCACAACAACTAAAAGTATGCATTTTATGGTAAATTGTGTATGGCATTGTATGAAAGGTAATTTAATTATCTAAAAAGCAATAAAAGAATCATCAAAATCGGACCAGTATTAGCAAAGATACAACGCATCTGACTAACCGTTCTATCATGAATTTTACAATTTTTTACGATTTTCTCATAAACTGCTCTACCGATTTTGATGAAACTTGCCTGATGTTTTCTCCTTAAAGGCCTTTAACTTTTCATGGATGTAGTATACCAACGAAAAAATGCAGGGAAAAAAGTTATGATGAAAAAAAATATTTTATTTGCGCTTAAGAAGCATGCAATTTATACTAAATTTTGTATAGAATTGTTTGAAAGGTTATTAAATTAGCTAAAAAAAAAATAAAGAATCATCAAAATCGGACCAGTATCAGCAAAGATATCTTATGAGGAATACAAGACCCTAAATAGATAACCGAGCCTATCCGAAAGGAGAGTAATTTAAGAATATAAAAGAATAAATTAACTTAATAATAATCTACTTTAATATTATTTAATGAAAACAAAATGTTTCCTTGATAACTTAACCGAAACTTTTAAAATATATTTTCATTTTGACAAACTTAAAATGTATAGTTAGTGTACAGAATTGTTCTACTAAAATTGTTCGAAAAACTGTTTTATTGTACTAAGGTGGAAGAAGATGTGAAGAAGCGAATGCTGCTGAGTTTATTTCATGGATTATTTATGTGAACTCTTTAAAGTTATATTGAAAAGATAATTATTACAAGACGGGAAGGGGAAGTTGAGTGATGCGCGCACCGCACTAGATTTTTTAAATTTAACTTTAATTTTAAAAATCTTTAATTTTAAGGAAACTTAATTAAATTACCTTATACGGAAACTTTATTTCAAAAGTCATTAAAATAATTATTTTTGAGTAAAAAAAGAAATAAAATGTAATATTAATGAAATAATGGAAGTCCGATTACATTAATTTACACTGCTTAGGGGAATTTTATGAAAGTGATATTGGATTACTTGCTCACTAACCACCAAGTATCCTCCAACTCAGTGGTTCCCAAGTGCTAGTCAGTTGCGGACCCCAGGAAATAAATTAAATCATTGGGGACCCGTGAACATGTGTTCAAATTAAAATCATACCTTTGGTATTCACTTTACTACCACCAGTGTTTGTAATGGTTATAGACGATTCAAAGTAAAAAATAAGAAAATAATATAAGAGACAAATAAAAAAAGATATAATAGAAAGGTAATTTAAAACTTATTTTCATCAGCTAGTCGTGGACCCATTGTGAACCTCGTAGTAGCGGATCCCAAAGGGTATGTAGACTATCTCTTGGAAACCACTGCTCCAACTTTGTGCCAAATCGGGCGAGCCGTTTTTGAAAGATAGGTTGTCAAGGAGAATTCATTCACGCATGTGGAAGCCAAAAAAATACATGGAATTTGATTAAAGTTATTCTAAACTATTTTTACACTAGACTACAAGTCTCCTCAAAATTTGGGCCAAATCGGACGAGCCGTTTTTGAAATATGGGTGTTTCAACCAAAACGTTTGCCTACGCCAAAGTGAAAATAGTAGATGGAATTTAATAAAATTTATATGGGACCCTCCAGGGTCATCAGAATCGTATTAACGGTAGTGGTATTACGTTCATGCCCGTCACATGGATTTTATTACAGACACGATAACAAATTTGATGTTCAAAACTTCAAACAGCGGAAATTTTCGATTCTGAGGAAATAAAAGTTTTTCACTTCCTGCATGAATACAAAGGATATTCATTACCTGTGGCAAAGAGGAAGCATAATAAATAAATTAATTAATGTAATGTATAGTCTTCTTCTTCTTCGATCTTCTCATTCAAATGGCTGTCAGGGAATGACAGAATAAAGTCGGCGGTACTCCTGAGATCCTCCAGGTCGCCGTACAGTTTGGTCACAAAGTCACTAGGTTAGGCCACATCTGCCTCCGTTGCAGATGCTCTGGATGCCTCCGTGCATCCATAAGGATGCATGACTGTAGAATATGCTCTGTAGTCTGTTCGCCTCTTATAATTGTAGAGTGTACTTAGAGAAGCTACCTAGTGTAGCCTAGGACGCCTGGACGGTTTCCGACTAGGAGGCAGTTTTTCTCATTTTTCAGTATCGGGTAGTTAGTCTTTCTTGTGGTACAGACCTTATTCAATCTAATTTAACTAAATCATATTTATGGTTTAGTTTACATATCCGTGTTATGACACAAATTTAAAGTTTTGAGGAAGTGATAACTAAAGATAAATAAAGAGAAACTCACCAGGCGAACTCCGAACCAAGCTTTACGCTACTTGTGTAGGTCAAAACAGGAATCCAAGGGGTCCTAGCGCTTTTTCTCAGCCTCCACACTTGTATTGAAAGCCAATAGAGGCTGAGTAAGGTCGCTAAAGCCACAGATCCTCAGGATTTGAGTGATATTGGTCACTGCCAAAACTCCAATAAAAATACTTACAAAAGGTCTCGGGGCCATTGGCGTTTCAACAATCAAGGATGATTATACGGATTTGTTGAACTTATAATAACTTATAGACTAATAGTACTAAGGGATAATGGTGGTGGGTAAGGTTGTGATAAAAGTAGGAAATTTGGATGGGATATTGAAGTCATGATGTTTTTTTACATAATATGGAATATTGACTATTGTTCAAAGGACTTTGGACTAAAAGGATTGGATGCGTTTAGTGCTCGAAAATTTAGCTAACCTGTATTTAGCTGTATTAGTATTAAGTTTCATAATGGTATTAAAAATTAGTAATTCGATATCAACTGAAAAATGAAATGTTTATTAGAGTGTATAATTTTCTCTTTCGTCTATCTTATAAATCATAATAAAAAGATATACAGTTAAGAATATATTAATCATATATACTAAATATGAAAAATTTTGCCATACATTTTAATATAATTTTTGATGAAAATCTATTATGACTTTCAAGTAAAGTAAAACTTCCGATAATCAGGTAGTGACTAAAAAGGGAGATGCACAACTCGATCTTTCATCTTATAACTAGATCTTACAATACTGCGTTCAAGGAAGTAAAAAAACTCGTAAAAATTTATACAAAAGTAGAATTTTCATTACTTTTATCCTTTGAAGCCATTTGTCCTAATACTGTCAAAGTTAAACTCTAAAAGGGAGCTATTGAATCGTAAGAAGAGTTGCCTTATTGAATTGAAGGTACGAAGGGAATCTCAATTAAAGATTAAACAGAAGATATCTTGGGAATGGTAAGGAAATGAGACGATTAATTCCAATTAGAGGCCTAATATCTCAATAAGGTTCTTTGATCTCTATTCACTGAGGGCTACCTACGTATTTACCCGATATCACCTCTAATTATTTATAAGGTTCAATAAGAAAACTATCTATCTACCAACGTCTCCTATACCCGTGAATGTCCCCCTTCTAATTAATTTGCAATTCAATAGAGAAATCGGGAGTGAAAAGCCGAAATAGGCCGGGAACAGAATTTTCTGCCGAAAGCTTCTCAGTTATCACCTTCAAAAGTAGCAATACAATAAGAGGATATTCCTTTTAATACAGGAAAATTCAGTAGTTTTAAAATAGTAATATACTAGAAAGACACAAACGGTTTGTCGGTGTTTAGTGCAGTATTATAAAATAGTATTTGAAAAATAACAACTGACAGCTCAATCCTCAAAGTATAACCCCTCGTGTTGCACTGTCATTAGTCACCTATCAGTCAACTCTTGAAGACCTCGCAGGTACCAGTCTTTATCTTTTGATCTGAAGAACTCGCAAACACTGCTTTCGAATTCCTCCTGATTATTGAACTCTCGCCCGAAGAAAATGAACCATGGAGCAAAACAAGTAAAAGTCAGAGGGGGCGAGGTCAGGATTGTATGCAGAGTGTGGTAGAAGTCCTAGACCATCAAGTTCTTCAATTTTATTCAGAGTTACTCTAGCGTTATGAGGGCGAGCATTGTCTTGTTGCAGGAGAACCTTCTTCCGATTGACCAGGGCAGGATATTTCTTAATCCCAAGAAAAGTCGACAGTTGGCGGGTAGTGGTTGACGGATTTTCGTTAACTGCCCTTTCTGTAGCCTCAGTATCAAGCGGCTTCTGTCCGGCTCTGCACCAAAGCTCTTGATTTGAGACTTTTTAAGGCCATCTGATGTTTAGGATAAGGCGGAGACAGCGATTGGTGAATACCTGCAGCTTCCTGATGACACCGTTTGTGACCTTCCAAGTTTCTGAACCATACAGAAAACTAACATTACATTGGTTGTGTAGAGCCTCAGTTTCGTATGCATAGACACACTCCGGTTTCTTCAAAGAGGGTAGAGCTGGATGAACGCAGTATTGGCTTTGCAAATACGTTCTCCGACATCTTCGTCGGTGCCTCCTTTCTCTGAAACGAGGCTACCAAGGTAAGGGAAGACTCGAACTCTTAGAATAGTTTCCTCGCCTATCTGTGGACTGTCCTCGACACTCGGGTATATTCGCATCTTTTCGTCTTCTAGATGTTTATTGAGAAAGGTTCTTAATAAAAACGCAAAAATCAGAACTAGGCCTTTATAGGGGAACACTGTTTTATTCACTGGACGATATAAGTGCGAGAGAAAAAATAACTAGTTAAACTAGATTCAAATATTTTCACAATGGAATAAGCAAAAGCAATAAACCGCTAAACACAATCTAAATGAAAAAACTTTAAAACAGCGGGTATTATTTTAAAATATGCAAGAGCAGTGGGAACAAAGTTTAAAACTAGCCCCGAGTGGAAAAAAATAAAGCTATAGTATTTCGGTTTAAAGTGGAAGTACCGCAGCGGCAACCTTATTTCCTTGGCTTAATGTCCTCTTTCCTAGGGGCTCATTTAAAAGCAGCCCTGGTTGAATTCTAAAAGATTTCCACAGCTCAGATAAATAGCGAATCTCCGCCATTCCAACGCTTTCGTGTATCATTTTATCCATTCGACATTTCCGCAAAACTAATTAAACTGCAGGAATATCATCTAGTAAAGGCATAACCAAATAATTAATGCTTGAAAATTATTTACTTATTATCGCATCTTAGTTCAATGCGACTGTAAGCATATAAAAAAAATCAAATAAGTCATATATGGCGTATTAAAGGAAAATTACAAATGTGAATGAACAAATCAGTTTAGAAAAAACTCTTGTAGACTATTGCAGTTTTGACCATTTAAATAATTAATCAGCGATACATTATAAAACATTTTATTTTCAATCGATTTTTTTTTTTAGAATATCACCTAAGATATTCGAGTAAAAATTTAGACACTATCAGAAGAGAGAAGTGGCGATAATTGTGAAGAATGAATTGTGTAAAAGAGTGAAGAAATGAAAGTTTTTGAATACATAAGCCTCACCATTGGTAGATCCGCGGTTATCCAGGTTTACACTAGGATGACTCCTAGTTCAGTGACAGGAATAAATTTAATTAAAACTTGCATAAAAACTCGGACTAGATGGGGAATAAAAATAGGAATGTTATTAGGAAAGGGCAAAAAAGTAAAACAACATGGTATTTTCAGATAAATAAAAAAAAAAAAACACTTTTCAATAGAACCAGCCCGCAATTAACAAACCACGTGAAAAGTACAACCTGTAGTAAGCATTAATAATGAATGTTTTTGTGTTAAAACAAACATTTTAATATGATAAAGATTAATTACACAGTTTTAATGGAATAATTAACATGAAATTCCAACAACATTCTATCAGAAATATTTACGTATAAAATACAATTCACGTTAAAAGCTAAAATTATTTTTTGAATGTGAAGTTCATAAAAGTTTGAAAAGAAAATTTAACGTTTACTGCCGATCTCCAAATAAAATAAGGCGTGTGTTGTCAAATTCCCTGAGGGGATTGTGTTTTCAAAAAGTGGAATAAAACTGAAAATTACTTTTGGTGAAAAAAAATATAAGATGCAAGCTTGAAATTGAATGCTATTTCAATTTCAAAGAATAATGAAAAAAATACCCAGATCTAGGAACGGAATGCCACGTTAAAAAAAAAAATAAATAAAATAAAATAAAAATAAAAGATTTTGAGCGTACGATTCACTTTAAATAAAATTATGATAAAACATTTTAAGAATAGATTTCAAACGGATAATAACCGTTCTTTTATATATAAAATAAAAATAACACGTTTCAGTAAACCACTATCATATTAGGCTATATTAAGTACTTGCATTAATTGTGACCTTATAATTAGTAACTGTTCTCGTATTTCCAGCAAAAGATAAAATTAATCAGAAGCAATAGACGTATGAGAAGTAGAGAGCTGTCAGTGGAGGAAGTAGGAATGAAGAGTGAGAAGGGGCAATTAGTGAGAGACTGAAGCTAAGAGTAGCGAAGAGTACATGCCTATTCTTTTATCTCCTCAAGTACCGTATTGAACCCGGTGGCGATTGAGTGCAATAGCCTCATTCACAATTAGGGATTGATACCATTGATTCTATAGCATCATGCGGATGTCAAATGCCTCATTCATAGACTCAGTACGAGTACGGAAGCTACTGTCAAGACTCCTACTGTAATATTTAAAAAAAAATTGTTGATCACTTTTTTAAACGAACTAAGAAGATGATGGATAGAAGTGGAACTGAACAGCTTTTAGACCAAAAGATAGGATTGGGTGATTATGAAATTCTGATGAAATTATGAGCTCTAAGAAATATGAATATTGAGGCTATGGTGTGTTGGAGACCTAAAACGTAGCGTTATTTATCTATTTACATACAAATAGCCCACCAACAGGCATAATGCCCAATGAAAGGTCCTATGATTCTCCGAATTTCTTTTGAAGATAAGGAATATCTCCATTATTATTTTGAAATAATTAAGAGAGGGGCACATTTTATTACATAAAGAGTAAATTTGGTTTAGTTCCTTCATTTCAGTCTAACGTAATAAATTGTTTACAAAATCCATCGATAGCGGACGGTAAGAATGGTTGGTATAACTTTTTTATAATGCGAACGATAATTCAAAATAGGAAGAATGTAACAATAAAGCCTCATCTTAATCAGTTAGTTAAAATAAATTGAGGATAACTGGAATAGGGTGCCTCAAACTTATATTGTTGAAACGGCACCTTAAATTATAAACAAATGAATAAATAAAATAATCGAGCCAATAGTTGAAAAAAACTATTGAGGGAAAACCTAAGCATATCTCCGGCCGCACATAGAATTGTAGGTAGGTCACGAAATCCTTATTCCACAGGTAAGCTCACTTATCTTCCTTCGCCTCACTTACTTTTTATCATACTATTGCCAAGAATTGGGCATTCGCATGATACCATGAAATCGAATCGATGGTAATGTTGTGGTATTTTTTAATATAATAATAGATATGCTCGCTTGTATCACTTACTGACTCAAAATATTGGAGAAACAGCAATTACGAGTGCACTTAAAAGCTCTCTTTCAAATTTAAAATTAGTAATTAAGAAAACAAACCATCAAAAACTATAGTTTATATTAAGTGAGAATTACTTTTGACAGTCAATTCATTAAAGAAAATAAAAGTGTTAAAACATATCTGCTAAATCATTTATATATGGTCTACTTCAAGCCAACAACTCCACATATAGACTTTAACAAATAAACCATAATATATCCGGTTCTATTTATTGGTTTGTCCGGAAAATAATGCAGGGTTTCATGTTTTCCTTATATTAATCCTGTATTACGAAAAACTGTATATGCTTGAGGGATTATTCTTTTGTATAGGTGTCTAGATTTATTAATCCTCTTCAAAACAAAAACGTTTTTTATCTTCTGTAGCATTTCACTAGTTGGAAAAAATTCATTCTTTACTGAGATGTCAAAGCGTGATTTTAGCAAAATTTTCTTTTTACCAGTTTAAAGTCTGTAGAAACGCGGTTAAAATGACCAGAAACTTTAATGAAGTCAGGGACGAGGGCAGTGTGAGTTAGTGTACCGTTAAACGATGTTTTAAAAGATTTCGAGAGGGAGACATCAACCTTGAAGACAAAGATGGTGTGGAAGGATTTCTTTCCTTGATTACGATGTCCTGTGGTTTTTGGTCGACGTAAACCCCAGAACAACTTATCGAGAAACTTTCAGTTAGCAAATCGAACATCGCTGACCACCTCAACGCAATCGGAAAGGTAAAAAAGCTTGAAACTTGGGTTCCTCACGCATTAAACGACCGCATAAAAAATCTTTGATATGAAATTCGCGCTCCACTTCTTTGCCGAAACAAGACTGCCTCATCCGTCCTACTCTCCAAACCTCTCGCCTATGGACTACCATTTTCTTAAACATCCAGGTCGATTTTTTAAAAGTAAAAATTTTATTGATCGAAATTCGTTAGAAAATGCTATTTCAGAATTTGCTAATTATAAAGATTCGACATTTTATTTAGAGAGAACGGAAAAGTTACGAACACGTCGGCAGAAATGCAAGAAAAGTAATGGAGCGTATTTTGATTAATAAAAATAGTTTCGTATCATTTATTTTATTTTAAAACCATAAACATTAAGTATTAATTTCTGGACAACTACATAGCTCAATATTGGTTTCAAGCACGGGAAACTAAACACCAATAAAATAATTATAAATCACAAGCGTGCAGTAAGAATGGGTGTTTTGTGTGAAAGAAAATATATAAATTAAAATATTATTCGAAAGAAATTCATAAAATATTTTTTTTATAATGTGAATGACAATTATTTAATATGAATTATATATTGAAAAATTGTTTTTTTTTAAATTTTATTTATAAACAAATTCTATATACTTAGGGATTCAATTAAGTTTTAAAGATATATATTAAAACAAATTACTTGATAAACTGTCCATTGGAAATTAAACGGTAATTGAAATACAAAAAAAAAAAAAAAAAATGAAAATTGCGAGAACCAGAAATACGATCCAGTTCCAGAAGTAATGGGGAATTATCCATTACCTCTGTAAATACATTGTATTGACAAGTACAGTAATTTTCAGTAATTACACTGAAATTTAGAAATCGATTAAAATTTGCAAAAGAACCAATTTTTTCGGTGATATGATTAAATCCAATTATTACGATTATATTTACATGAGCCTAATCAGTATTGATGAATACATGATCGATTTTATCGAAATATCATTATTAAGATTTATTTATTCCTTTATTTTAAGACAATGCAACGAACTTTTATCCATCCATAATAGACAATCGATAAGTTCGAATTTTCACTAAAATACAAAATTAAAAATATCAAAATGATGGTGATGGGAGAAAAAGGTTGAAATCCAGAATAGTAGAGAAGTGTCTATCTCTAACACAAACTCAATTCCCATAAAAATTGTCAACCCTATAACTCAATTTGGAGGTGCTGCAAAGGTGCGAAAAACCTTAAAGCCTTTCTAGAGGATAGGAACGGATATAAAATATACACACCCCTCTCCGATGACCTTTGATACAAGTAACTTTCGGAGAAAATACGACCAAAAACATAGTTAAAGTAGCCTGTATCTTTGCTAATACTGGTAAGAATTAGACAGTAATTAATTTATTTATTTTTTATAAAAATTTAATTAACTTTAAAACACAAGTTTCCAACTCTACTATAACTAACACAAGTTTCCAACTATAATGCAATTTGGAGGAGTTCAAAACGTGCGCAAAACTATACAGCCACGAAAACCCGTTGGATGTGGGAGAACCCCAAAAAGCACTTTTCTAACCCAACTCAATTCGCAGTGAATTTCAGATCATTTGATCCAAAGGGTGTCGCTGGAAGTGCTCAAACGTAGTGGGGGAGAGTGTGCATATATATATACATATATATATATATATATATATGTATATTGACATCCCCGAAACCCCCATAATAGTTTTCTAGGGCTTACGAATCAGATACATAATGCACCCACATCCCTCTCAGATACAATTATTTTCAGAGAAAATATGACTACAAATGTATACTTAGATCAAAGATAAATTGGATATCTTTTTCATCCTTACTTGCAATATAGAATAATGTTTCTTCAGATACAAGGTCTCAGACACAGTTAATTAGACATGTTACCTTTAATGAGGTAGTAAGGGATCCTGTCCTACAACTTACCTTCCTTCTGATATCCTCTCGTAGATGAGTCTCAACATGAGACTCATAGGACATGTATGTAACATGAGACTCTAGGACATGCCCTATAGTGTTCCTTATTTGGCACAAGCAGTCAATTTTATTCTTATTTTGATAAAGTAATTTAACCATTACTAAATTACGCATTACTAATCAAATTGCAATAAGTTCAAGTAGTAACAAGATTGGAAAAATAAAACAGAAAGAACAAAATTGTTCCCTGAAGGGCATACTAAATGAGGAAGTAATATAAGCATACTAAATAGGAAGAAACGTGTAGAACTAAAAAATACATTCTACAAAATTAATTAATTATTAATTACTATAATTATTTTATTTAAATAAGTTTTTAGAACATTTTAGAACTGATAAGTTTATAGAAGCAAAAATATGACTGCTCGAAAAAGAACTTCCAAATTTCAAAAGGAAATTAAATTTTTCCAAATATTTAAACTATTTAGTGACGATCATGAAATTTAAAATAAATAAACTATACTTCAGGGGATAAAACTATCATCAAAACAATTGCTAACATTTATTTTAATATCAATATTTTTTACCAAAACCAGCAATTCATTATAGAAAACATTCTTAGACCAAATTTGACGATAATAGAGGACGTCATGAAATATGAAAAAATACTTTGCCATAATATTCAGAAGATTTTGAAGCAACTGAGGGTATTATATATTTCTCAGTAGAATGAATCATAAAAGAGATGCTAACCTGCAACACACCCAAGTCGCTAGGGTACAGTATAACCGACCTCACTTAAAACCGAAGACAATATCAATATCAAAGTAAACCTCGAAGATGTTGCAAGTAAAAATTTGTTTATAGTTTCGAGTAGAAAGTATTTAAGATGAATTTTTTTATTCTCTATTTATTAAATTCTCTTCGTTTTTCCTCCTCTAACGCTAAGGAAAGTTTTCAATCGGTTCAAAATTTCGAGGTGGTTTTCAATCCTTTGGAAACCGGTTCACCTTTGTTAAATTTATTTAAAACTTAATAACTGTTCATCTCCCACAACAATCAAGATGCTCATTTAAAAGATAATTCAAATGTCTACAAAGCTAAACGTAAGAAATAAAAATATTAATCGGATTAAAATAGGCGAAGTTGCAGCAAATAATATTAATTTTAGACTGTCACCAAAATCGGTAAGGAAAGTCAACTCACACGGACACACCAGATACTTTTTAGTATATTAGGCTACTTTTGTGTGATAATAACACTTCATTAAGAGAAGAACTATACAATTTTAAGATTCATTAAAATATCCACCAAACCCACAATTTAATTGCCTTACATTTCCGCCAACTCCTTGGCGATGACAAGATTGAATTTTAATATTAAGAACAGTTTCAATATCGAGATGAGCCCCATCAGAATGGTGTACAGATATGAAAATGTTGGTTAAATAAAAATAAAATAATGAATCAGAAAAACCTTAAAATATATCTAAGATACAGAATATTGATCTTGTGCATTACTATACAAAACTTTTAAAATTGGGGATAAGAAAAAAAATTATAATACACCAGTTTTAACGAGATATGTAATGCAGATTATAAATTTTTAAACAGTTTCCAACTCGGAGTGCTTTAATAACGAAATTGTTAACAATAATATGTGTGAAGTAGATACATCCTACGCCAATACGCTTTATTCCTTAGTTTTATTAATTTACGCGAATCCTATCCGCAAAATCTTATAAACACAAATTCAGAGCGCACAGAAGTAAAAAGATCCAGAGATAAAGAAATTATGCGCAATGTGGAAGTTTATTTGGTCACTGAAATGCAGCTCCAATCACATTCTTTACTTAAACGTGGTAGCGACGATACAGTATACGTACTGTATCGTAAGTACGCTTACATTTAGAAAAATGTAAAGGTCCTAATGTGAAAAATACACCGTTAGTATGAACATCATTACCAGGAATATTAAGTAATATTATTAAATTTTATTGAAAGAGAACTTAATGGTCATATAGAATTTTTTTTATAAATAAAATTGTATTTTGGTAATTAATTTACTACAAGACATGCCTGGTCATAGAACAAAAACAAATAAAAGATTTCTAATAATTCATTATAATTATTTTATCAAAAACACTGGTAGTTCGAAGAGTGAGAATTGTATATTTCATGATTTTTTACAAAACTGGGAGCAAATTCCACCTTATTCTGTAACAGACCTCAACTTCATTAACAACGACTTAAAGCAAATTAAACAAGCAAGTTTTTTTAAAGAGGGGAATTTGTAGTCCACTAGGAGGTCAATAAAAAAAAATCTCGAATAATTCATGGTATTACGAAAAACAGAACTTACTTTAGCCACTCAAAAGTCCTCTTTAAATAATTTTAGTAATGAAACGTCCAACTTATTTTTATAGAACATTTTGTCTAGTTTACGATGCTGCAATTGGGAATTAACAAAGTAGTTTTTTTAGTTATAACATGACAACCATAACATAATAAAAAATTGAAATTTACCACTCCCCTGTTCGGAATTGGACAATTGCAGCAATAAACTTTTTTGTTGTAAATGAGTTGTACAATCGCCTCCTGGCCTAATGTCCGTCAATCCTGATACACCGTTTATATATTCTTACTTTGTTTGATGATTCTTTCTGAATACATATATGACTAATTAAAATATTTAAAATATAAAAATTATGTTGTTGGTTATGAATTGAAGAACAGAAATTAAATTAAATTAAAAAAAATATATATATGTATTTAAAACAATGAAAATTGAATAATCACAATAACCCCGAAACTTAAATAAATAATTATTAGTTTTTATATTTGCAAAGAAAATTGGATCAATATTATAATTTGAAATATCTGAAAAAGTATTCAACATGATTTTGTACATAAACTGATATCAAAAAATATCTTAACTAAAAAAAACTATTATATTTACATCTTATAAAAATAAAAATGTTATTTTGATATTTCATTTGAAGGCTTCTCAGTTTCTGCTGGGCGATCCTTTTCTTTCCTCACGACGTCTATCATTGCGGTTTTCTATCTAGGAAATGCTGTAAATTAATTAGGCCTTTAATCACTGACCTTTTGTAAGTATTTACTTTTAACTTTTAATTAACATAAATCAGGTTCAAGATCAAAAGACATCTGCACACTAGCTCGGCTCAAGATCAAAAGAAGCTTTTCATCCAAAAATCTGGTGCACCTCCGCTAAGCTTGATTTGCTAATTAAGATGGCGACATAAAATAGTTCGCCGATATTTCTAATTTTCTTATTTTTTATTTATTACAGTTAAATTTCCAAATTTATAATTAACTTCTTAGTTTAAACAAATTAAACTTTTAAGCTTTGTAAAATAAGTTTATTCTAAATCCAAGT
Source organism: Rhaphigaster nebulosa (assembly GCA_948150685.1). Classification (NCBI taxonomy): domain Eukaryota; kingdom Metazoa; phylum Arthropoda; class Insecta; order Hemiptera; family Pentatomidae; genus Rhaphigaster; species Rhaphigaster nebulosa. Next base: position 109,415,662 of record OX411306.1, on the reverse strand, counting down.
CAAATATATTTGATTAAACAAGCAATTGTTTCATTGCTTATTAGATTTAATACTTTGATAATTTTTAATGTCAACAATTAAATAAAATAAAATTATAATAAAAGTCCATTTCTTTTGTATAAAATTATAAATATCTCATAAATTACTTTCAAACCGTCCCTAAAAATGTTTTACTTTCATGTACAAATATTATGCATTATTTTGAAGTATAGTCTAACTTCATTATTCTCAAAACGATCCATTACAAGCTGAAAAAATGAAACTACCAAATGCCGGCAAAATAAGATCTGGCTAATATTTTACCATTTCACCACAATTATCACATTTAATAGATCCATCATATTAAGATCTAATACTACATAAATTATATCAATACAATATTAATGATTTCGTATTAACACCAGATTCGTTTTTGATGTCCTCAAGGAAATTTTAAGATCTTTTAAGGCAAACCAAAACCGGAAAACATAAGTATAACATATTTCAGCTACAAACTGATCTTGTAAGACGTGACATAGAGAAGATATCTAAAAATTGTCAGTTTAAAATTAACAAGTCATATGTTTACAAGTCGCTCTCGGAATATCCTGGAAAGTGCTGAACTAATGTAAATAATTTTATACGTCTATTTATTTTTGCTACTTTCATTTACCTATAAATGAAAGAAGCAATGCGATGGTGAAAATTTCGAATTCGAGTTTTCAATTGAGAGACGCGTTTTAAGATCCCCTGAGACCAAATAACCAAGTCTCGCAAAATGGTCTCTGGCGAGCAGTCAAGCTCAAAAACGAAAAATTGTTCGAAACTGAAATTAATTATTAAAGGCAGGTTGTGCCTGGGATGTTATAGCAACTTTTTCGGAAAAATCGACTAACCGTAAGTTCCACTTTATATCACCAATTTTCACTTCTTAAATATTTTCTCGAAAACGGCTCTAACGATTTTGATGAAACTTGCCTAAAGCCTTTACCTTCAAGCTCTTTTACTTTTCATACATGTAGTACGTCACTGAAAAATGTTATGATGAAAAGAAAATTGTATATGCGCATAACTCAAAAAGTTACAATTTTGTGGTAAATTAAGTATAGAATTATATGAATGATGATAAAAAAAATAATAGAAATAGTGTAAAACTTAGAGAAGAATATATTGAAAAAAAAATTTATTTTCTTTCACCATTGCTCATTCCTCAAGCCGAAAACTTATGGACCTTACTACGTACCTAACAGTTTTTCTATTAATAAAAAGACGTTGATTGTAATGATTCGTTGACAAACCAAAAATATATAGTGCACAAAAATCTCGTACTGCAATTGTTTAAAAAAATGATTGTACTTTTGCGAGAACAGATGCAAAGAAATGAATGCTGCTGAAAATATTTAAAGTTAATAGTGTTCATGTTAATTCTTTAAAATTATTTTTAAAACGGATTATTATCATAGGGTAGTAAGGGAAGCTTATGTAATGCGCGCACCATACTCGACAACCATACCAGTCTAATATAAAAATTGAGAATCAGTGGACTGCCCGGTTACGATTACCAGTAAAAAGTGTAGTTGTATAGTGTTAGGCATGAAAAAGAAAAATATTTAGCGCTTTATCATTCGAAGTACAAATGATTAAAATAAAATAAAAAAATATTGAAACAATCAAAAACAAAACCAAGCTTCCATGTTAATATCAAGTTAATCATTAAAGTTATTTTTTGTAAAGATTAATAACAAGAAATATATAAGAAACATTGAATAAGTTAAGAATACACAATTAAGTAAAGAATACATAATTAATTAATTTGAAGTTACCTACTGGAGGGAGATAATAACTTAGAAGTTCTTGTGATTTTTAAGTTTGCACGATTCTGAATCTTAATTCACAGTTAATTAATCCTTGACGGAGTCTGTTCTGCTAATACAACACAGAATTCAGAAAGGTAACCTATTAAAAAAGAGTTAGGTGTAGACGAACAAAGGATCATGCCTTCGGTATTCATTCTCACCATTGATGAGCGATTTTTTCTAAAATGTCACACAACATGTTCTTCCACTTACAAGGGGAGGCTACGAACGTAGGATCAGCGAATTCAATGAAACTTTTTTTGCTGAAAATAGGTAGAAAAATGATAGACAAGTGTCCATGGGTTCTTGCCAAAGCATCCTAGGAGTCGAGAAAAAAAATATAATTTAAACAATGTTTTACATATTAAACAATATTATGAAACAGAAAAACTCCTCATTTTATATCTCCGGTTCAATTTTTTTTTCACGGAGGTCGTGTTTGCACCATTCTTAAAATAACTTTACGATTTTTTATTATTTAATCTATTAATCGAGAAATTTAATATTTTTCTGAAACGAGGAAAAGATCTTCGTAATGTAAGATCATGTGTTTACACTTTTCGTTATGGAGGCTTAAATTAAATTCAACTCAAAAGTATATTATCGAAATCATAACAACGTTGTTTCAAGCTATTCCTCAAAAATGTGTACCACAAAGTGATGACCCAACATTGTGAAAGATGAAAAACAAACAGGGTAACACTTTTCCTACAATTATAAATATTTCTAAAGAGGTATTTTTTTAAAATAACCTTTTTATATTTAATCCATGTTAACATTATAACGGGTTATTTAGCTATTTCTTAAGCAATTATGCTGTATCATTACGGCTAGATATCTGCTTCTTCTTTGGAGATATCTATTTTAGACATCGCCGGAGATAACTGCCTTTTATAACTTCGAAGTCCACCTGCAAGTTGCATCAGCCTCCGACAGAAGGATCTATTTTGTGCTGCAGCTGGCCAGTTCCGTATTTTGAGAAGCAATCCAGCATCCGCTGCCACTCCATCTAGCCATCTTGTTTTTGGCCTTCCCACTCTGCGCGTCCGATGTAGGACCTCTGTCATGAGTTTCTTGGGGACCTCAGTGTCGTTCATCCTTGCTACATGACCGACCCACCGAAGCCTCCCAAGCTTGACAAACTTTACTACGTCCGAACTTTGGTACCGCTCTTGGAGCTCCTTCTTGGTGCGTCTTCGCCAAACGTCCCCCTCACGGATAGGGCCGTAAATCCTCCTCAATATTCTCCTTTCAAATATACGGAGGCGATTCTTATCTGCTTTCGTTGTGGCCCAAGCTTCTGCTCCATACGTGAGTGACTACAGGACGGATGAGGGTCTTGTAAAGCCGTAGTTTGGTATGATACGAGATAAACCTGCTTCTCATGTGTCGGGAGAGGCCGAAGTAACCCGATTTGCTGAACAGATTCTGCGGTTTGCCTCTTGACTGAGATCCTTTCATGAATTGACTTCAGATCCCAGATACAAAAAACTCTCCACTCGCTGGAACTTTTATTCTCCAGCATTAAAGTGCACAGCCAATTTTTCTACAATACCGGCCCTGTATTTAGTACTTGGCCTCGTTTACTATTAGATCGAATTTACTGGTTGCCTTCTCAAAGTTCATGAAGGATTCTTGTAGGGAACGCTCTGTTCCAGCAATAATGTCGATGTCATTGGCATATCCCAGCTGTTCAACCTGTCGATTGAAGATGATCTCACCAACCGGAATTTGGGATTCCCTGATGGCCATTTCTTGTGCTAGATTAAATAACTAGCAAGCCATTGCATCCCCTTGTCTCACACCAGTATCCGTCTCGAACTCCTCAGAAAGGTCTAGGCCTATTCGCACAAGGCATTTCGTCCTTCTCATTGTCATCTCCACCAGCCGGATCAGCTTCCCGGGTATACCCAGGTATACTAGGTTATGGTATAATTCCTCCCTGTCGACACTGTCATACGCTGCCTGTAGGTTGACGAAAAGATGATGCGTGACCATTTGATAATCGAGGCTCTTCTCCTCATCATTCTCAGGGAAAATATTTGGTCTATAGTGGAGCGACCCTTTCTGAAGCCAGTCTGATATTTACCCAAAAGTCTCTCAGCATACGGCATACGATTGCTATAAATTTTTTTTGTATACTTGTTTTTTGAGGTGCGAAAAACGAATATCAACTTTATTTCTCCCTAAAAAAACATTTTACCCCACTCTGTAACGTTGCAAAGTGGTCAGAATTCTCCCATAATGTTGCGAAAAATCCTGCCGTGCTTTTTATTAGAAGTTGCGACACTAATTGTGATTTATTTGTTTTAGATTTTATTTAAACCTGTTTAAGATACTAAAAAGGTAATTCTATGGATTGTAATAATGAATTTAATCATTCATAATAATAATAATAATGAAAAATAATACTTGTATAATTATAATATGAATTATAATTAGTGTTATACAAAATGAATAATTTATTTTTTTTAAATGGTCTTATGATGATTTATTTCTATAGCTATTAATCAAGCGCTATAAATTCTAAAGTATTTAAAAACACATATTTTTAATAATAAATTTCATCAACTTACTTTATGCAATTATATAATAAACTAATTATTATTTCTTCTTTTCTTCCGCGGAGCTACAGACCGGTGTGGTCCCTGGCCTCCTCAATGAGCCTCCGCCAGGTGGCTCGATCTTTTGCGCCTGTTCCAGTTTCGTACATTCGGTAGGGTCCAAGCGTCCTTTGCAACACCGTCCTCACATCTGAGCCTTGGTCTGTCTCTACCTCTGGAGCAGTCCAGCCTCCCCTTCAATAACTTTTTGGAAATCTAGACATCCCTCATTCTGGCGACATGGCAGGTCCACCTCAATCTTCCTAACTTGATGGTCCGTAGTACGTTTGCTTAACCGTAGAGCTCGTATACTTCATTATTATGCAGTCTTCTCCACTGGTCCCCTTGTCTAACGGGCCCAAAAATCCTCCGTAATATATTTCTTCCGAAAATAAGGATTTATTTGTCTTCTTTGGCTGTCAAAGTTCATGTTTCGGATCCATAAGTAAGGACCGGCCTGATGAGCGTTTTGTAAATTAGTCACTTGATTCGTCGAGAGATTATGGGCTTACCGAAATGCTTCCTTTAGCCAAAATAGCATCTGTTGGCCATCATCAGTCTCTGGCTTGTTTCCAGTAGAATCTTATTTGTAGAGGAAACAACTGATCCTATGTACTTGAACTGGTCTACGCTTTGGAAGCTGAACGGACCAATAACTAAGAGTTCTTTTGACGCATTTCTACCACTCTGGCCAACTCTCATGTACTTAGTCTTTTCTTCATTTATAGTCATGCCCATGTCTGCAACTTCTATGAGATTCAGGAAAGCGTCCTTAAGTGCGTTGAACGAGCGAGCGACTATGTCGATATCATCCGCAAAGGCAAGCAGTTGGACGAGTCTGTAGTAGATGGTCCCTGTCGTTTTAATACCCGAGCTTCTTACTACTTTTTCAAGGAGCAAGTTAAATAACAAACACGCTAGGGCAATGTCTCAATCCTCTTTTCGAGTCAAATTCTGATGACAAGTTTGACTCACATCTTCCATAGTCATTTTGAGGAGGCCTATCAATTTTAGTGGGATTCTGAACTCATGCAATGCTTTGTAGAGTTTGGGCCTCTTGAAATCAATGACTTCTGGAGTATCATCCTTATGCTAAATATTTGATCTGTCGCCGACTTTCCTCTTTTGAATTCCATCTGGTACTCTCCTATTTCTCTTTCTGCAAAAGGAGGTAACTTTGAGCATAATATATTCGAAATAACTTTATATTCACGTTGGAGTAGGGTAATGCCCCGATAATTTGAACATTCTAAGATATTTCCTTTCTTGTGAAGGGGACAAATTAATCCCTTCGTCACCCGGTCTGGCATTTGTTCCTCAACCCATATATCCAATATTATATCATAAATAGCCTTATGGAGTTGCTCACTTCCAAGCTTTAAGAGCTCTGCCGAGATTCCATCTTCACCCGGGGCTTTTTTTATTCCTGAGTTTCAGGATAGCATCTATGACGTCTTCGTATTCTGGAGGGTCAATTCCGTCTTCTTTTTCAATATTTGCTGCAAAATGTCTTGTACAGTTGCTTTATCTTCTTCATTCAGCAAATTGTTAAAGTGTCGGGCCCATCCTGACAGGATGTCTGTCTTCTCTGTAGTAAGTGAGCCGTTCTCTCATTTCCACCCTGGGTTTGAAAGGTGGCCTACTGTTGTTTAGTTTTTGGTAGAAGCTTATAACCTCTTTCAAGTTTCTGTGCTCCTCAATTTCCTTCAGTCGCTTGCGTTCCAATTCTTTCTTCTTCTGACGATGAAGTCTCTTTTCTTGTCTTCTTCTGTCCCTATATTCTTGTGATACCAATCGTGTGTGTTTCTTCTGTACCATATTTCTATACGCCTTGTTCTTAGCATCCGTAACCCTGGCGCACTCATCGTCAAACCAACCTGGTCTTGTTGCCCGCTCTTCTTCCCCCAACATAGCAACGTTAGCAGCTTTTCTGACCACCGTTAAGCATTTTTTCCATCGTTCCTGAACAGAACTTCCAGGTACGTAGCTTACAAGTAATTCATCCAACCTTTGCTTGTATGTAAGACTTATCTCCTCGTCCTTCAGTTTGGATATGGCAATCTTGTTCGGTATCTTGGCTGGTAGTTTTCTTACATTCAAGATTCTAGCTCTAATTCTGGAAACTACCAAGAAGTGATCTGTGTCTATGTTGGCTCCTCTGTAGGATCTTGTACTAATAAGATTAGACCTGTGCCTTCTGCTGATGAGGATATGGTCTATTTGATTCACAGTGCTTCCATCCGGTGATCTCCAAGTTCCTTAGTGAATCCAATTTCTCGGGAACATAGTACTGCCCACTACCATATCCATGGATATGGCAAAATTTATTAGCAACCATCCGTTCTCATTGGTCTCGTCATGCAGGCCGTGCTTTCCAATGGTTGGAGTGAAGATTTCTTCTTTATCAATCTTTGCGTTAAAATCCTCTAGAATGATTTTAATTCTTCTAGGGAAGTTGTCAAAGGCTCTGTCAAGCGCATCATAAAAAGCCTCTTTTTCATCATCGGGCGTGCCCTCCGTTGGGGCGTGGCAACTGACAACACTGTACTCGTAGAATTTTCCCTTTAGTCTCAGTACGCATATTCGGGCATATTGGGCATATCGGCATATTGGTGTGAATCCAATGACTAGATCTCTTGTTCTACATCTCACCATAGAACCAGTTCCAAATGCATGGTATTCTTCATGGCAGCCATAATATATTGTGTGGAAACGCTTTTCAAGTAACCCACTTTCCTTCCATCTAATTTCCTATTAGATTTGTAGATGTAGATTTGTCCAGTTCATTTAGGAGCAGCCGAAGTGAGCAACCCGGTCTAAATAATGACAAAACATTCCACTGTCCGAGTTTTAAGTCCTTTTTACGAATTCCGGGTTGTTTCCTTAAGGTCAGTCTGGCTTTATCTCGTTGAGGTCTCATAATAGTTTAATTTAAGGAGAGCGGGTTATTAGTCCACTGCCCCCGAATCAGATGGAGAGACTGCCTCAGAGCTCCCTGACTCGCTCCCCCATCCGGGGCGGCTACCTAGGGAAGGTAGCCCTAGGAAGTGTACTGTGATTGACCTTGGTCTGTAGTGTAGGAGTGAGTGTAGTGTGCTGTAATTAGTGTAAATCTGCAAGTGTCAAAGTACTGTTCCCCCAGTACCCACTGTGGAGGACCAGTGGCTATCTGCGGTACTCTGGCCGGGCGATGGTGTCGCCACCTCCCTACACCAGAATTATTATTTACTGTATAAAAATAATTTAAATAAATACAATTATTATTATTATTATTGTTATTGATTAATATAAAGGAATAAATGCATTTTTATTTTCGTAAAATCACAAAAATTGCGATAACTTCAATACGATTACACCGATCCACACAAAACTTGTGAGTGGTTTAGGATCCAATAACCTCCAGGAAATGGGACAATGAACTAGAGATATAAAATAAAACGTTTGAGGAGTTATATTGGTTTTATTTCACAATATTTTCTTCCTTACAAAGATATATATATATATATATATATATATATATATATATATATATATATATATATATATATATATATATATATATATAAATTATATATATTTAACATTGTTTAAATTATATAAAATATTTTTTGTCTCGACTCTTAGGGCGCATTGCCAAAAATCCACGGGAAACGTGTCAAATATTTTTCGACCTAGCATCACCAAAAAAAGTTTCATTGAAATCAGTGATCCCAATTTCGTAGCCCCCCTCCTTTGTAAGTGACATATCACATGTTATGTGACATTTTAGAAAAAAATAGGTAATTTTTCGCTTAGAGGAATTTTTTTAAATACTCCTTTCTAGATAGCATTTTGTTCAATGTTTGGAAACCTTACATTTATGCTCATTTTTTAGAAGATGAGTGAACCAATCTAAAATAGGAATAAAGGTCTCCAATATACCATCCTCATGCTCAATATAATAAAAGTGTTACTGAAAACCACCTAACTGTATTTAATAAATTAATAAGAAATTATTAAAAAATCATAAAATACTTATGTTCATCCGCTTATATGAGTACTATAATCAGGGTTTTATCGGTCATAGGGGGTGTATCTTGAACCTTATACAAAAAAGTTTTTATATTTATGTTGAACGTGCTACAGAAAATATTTTTATTCAGTTTTCTAAATAACACATTTTATTTACAGGCAATAGCACTCAGTGAAGATTTGATCAGAAGTTATTTCGAAATAATAAATCAAACATTTGTAAAACTGTTATTATTTACAGACAGATGAATCATTACTTAAAACGTTTTGTTTTTTAATAAAAATTTTTTTTATAGTTTAGTTATTGAAAAATCTTGGTCTTGTGTGAAAATGATTATCGCGATTAATGAAATGATTATCATTTCAGATAGGAAATTGAGTTTAGCCCAAGAGATCCACATTTTTTAGCCACATGGATTTTTAAAACGTTTAGGACATAGTTCGTAATAAGAAATTGATAATATGCCTCAATTTACAATTAATGACATATTTTCGATTCACTGCTGAATATTTAAATTAATTCTCTCTGATTCCTATTGATAGATTCGTCAAATATACGGGAAAAATCTAAATCGTAGGCCCATTAACATCTCTGGCGGCAGCAACTGATATAATGAAATTTTTCGTGCCAATTAACATTCACTCAATTACCACTACAATCGAAATTTCAACAGAATTGCTTAACAGAAGGTAATTTATTTAAATACTCCACAATCGAAACCGTTAAAATTAACCAAAATGGACATCGCTTTTAACTTACTTTATTCTTGACTAGAAAGAAAAATGGAAACATTGGGAAAAAAAATGAAGATGATATGAATGATAAATATAAAAAAAGGTCATTTAACACCGAAAAAGAATTAATGAACTTTAGTATTTGCCACCAACAGCATGATTTATTAATGGTAGGGAACTGACGTCTTTTATTCCTACTGCTTAACAGAGGCTATTGTGTAGGTTGAAAGGGGAGAAACAATGCTTAAATAAAAAGATATGATTCAAGAATAATAAAAACGTGTAGCAGAAAATGTGACAGGCAAGCACTGGGGTGGATATAGAATTAAACAGCCCAGTTGTAGGACGTCCCGCCGCTGACGGCTTGCCAGAGATCTTTCTTTATGTTCGGTCTTTTCTGACAACATTCATTAATCGCAATGCAAACTTCACTTGAATCTTTTATTTTATTTCAATAATATAACTGTTATTGTTAAACTGTTAATGCTGTTTATTATTATATAATAAATACAAAAATTAAAAAAAAAAAAAATGCACATCTAAATGAGGTTTCAAGTCAAAACTTAAAATACGCGAATTTTCACTTTTTACAGGTTGAACGCTTCTTCTAAGGATGGGAAAAATCGCATTTATGTCGGAAATGTGTAATGACCGTATACAACGGCTATGTTTAGAAGCTAAAATGTTAGTATTAATTACATTTTGTTTTAGTCTTATCAACCAGTTTTTGGTTAATATCTACGCCTAGATAGAGATAGTATGGCTTAACTTTCTAGCGAAAAACTATGCTCATCTTAAACGCGACGTGTGAAGGGGGATGGTAACGTTTCAGATATTGGAAAAGTAAACTGACGAGTGCTTGAAAATAATGGACGATTTTGAAAGAACGACATTTAAATATTTTTTTAAATGAACTTGAGGCATAGTTGTTGAACCCGGAAAACCTTAAACTTATAAATTATATGCTGTACCGTTTATTATTTGTATAGCTAGCCTACGCCACAGCTAAAAAGGTAATGAAAGAAGAAATCGCAGTAACAGGGGCATTAAACAAAGAAATAGTTACTTAGGAAAAAGAAAATACACAGGAGAATAAGAGGTTTAATGAAAACTTAGGGAATGATACAAAAGTTTTCATATAAACTTTTAATATAATTTTTATTGAAATCTTTTGTGATTTTAAAAGTATCGCATGATAAAAAAATTTCATATAAATTAGTCAAGTAGTTTGAACTTTTTCAGCGACCAAACCTCAAAAAATTTAGAAAAAAATTATAAGCAATCTTTTAAAAACATTACAAACATGATTGGTAGAATATTTCATACAGACGTAAATATTTTTCCATCTAAGTACATAATGATTTGAGAAAAGAAAAGAGGACAAGACTCAGAACGTTTTAATCTTACGCCCAACTTATCAACAGATTGGTAGCAGATTGTATTTTAATAACATATAATTGGAAGATTCAAGTAATTTTTATTACTTCTTTTTTTTTTAACTTGAATACACAATCATCGAGTACCCAGAACTTCTTGGTCAGTACTATAAATTCATGGTAGATATCTCATCAAGCTCCATTTTACTCCTTCGTATTGATAGATATTTGACTTGTCAATTTTATATAATCTTTTTGTGATTGAATTTAACTTTTGTAATTTTTAAAACTTTGTAAACGTAGTCTAGGGCCAAAATGACCGAACCGATTGAAGAGCACAAATAGTTGTTAATAAATGAATACTTTTTTTTCAACAGAGTATCATACTTTCTTTATATCCTACTATCATATTCGTATTATGATACGGATCATAAAGTTGTTATGATCGAAAACAAGTATAACATAAATGAAAACAAGAAATAATGGGGGAATGCGAATAAGAGAAGCTATGCTTTAATTTGAGGTGCGATAGATAGAGAGGAATCCTGGCGAGCTGCTAAACCAATATTCCTTAATATAGAGCCACCACAGACCATTCCTATATCTTACGAATGCTTCAAACCTCCACCGCGCCAATACCTTAAGCCCAGGCATTTCTCATATATATCTCCCTTCTCACAAACTCATTTCCTTTATAAAAACATTTCTTTCAAGAGAAAATATTCTCAAAGATAAACCAGTTAAAATCTAGTTCAGAAAACAACTTTTCACAAGAGATACATGAAGAACTATTTCCCATCCCTCAGTATAATATTAATGACAGAACACCATAAATATCAACTTAAACATAGATGCAATTAAAAAGACTACTAATTCATAAAAAATAATTTAAAAATTGTTTTTTGCTTTTACAATTTTACTCACAGCAGTGAATTCTTGTTAAAATACCCGTGAATCCAACAGCTCAAAAGTAAAAACAATATAAATTATTTGAGAAGCATGAGAGAGAACAGTACCCAGTTTAATCTTGATAATAATATTTCTTTTAACTTTAGGTCTCTCACGAAGTTGCTATTTAGCGATTTACCGAGGATGTCGGGCATTGTTGTGGTCATGCCATAAGCCAGTCTATTGGGGTTTTGAGTTTTTCGGGGATCCCTTCCGTAATTATGTTCCAATGCCCGTCGCTCCGATACCCTTTCCACATTTATATCCATCCGTTCAATCATGTATCCTCCCAGCACTCTAACACTGGCTCCACACCAGTGCCAAATCGTTTGGCAAATCTGTTGCCACTGGTTTGGATCGGAATATTTGTGAATATTCTCCAATATTGGAGCATTGGTGAAAGTATTGGCTGATGTTTGCGTTGGAAATTGTGTTGGTCATTCCCGAACGGTTTCCTATCACACATCAAAGGGATTTGACACTACCATTGCGTTCCATCCACACCAGTGGCGAACTGTTTGCCCAATTGGTTCCTCATTTTTAACAAAATATTGGTTTACATAATTGTTGTTACTTTAAAGCTGTTATTGAAAATAACATAAGTTGATAACGTTTGGCTGTTAACTGGATTCATTATTTTGATTCGTTCTTCTTTCAGCCTAACTTTTGTTTTTAAACCACATATTTTCAAAAACATTTGGCAAATGATTCGTCGAATGGTTTGCCATTATGGATGGCCCATTTGTATATTTGTACTTTTACATTCAAACTTAGATAACATGTTAGAAAAATGATTTGCCACTGGGTGTGGAGCCCATATAACAATTGTCGATAAACATTTTTCATCAGTAGCTTGTGTAATTTTTTTTAATTAATTTATTTTTTATATATATTATATAGAAGCTTCTTTGCCAAAATAATTCGTATTAGGATGATAATCTAGTTGGAGATGATGAGAAAATGCTACTAGTGTTGGGGTTAACATTTTAATGAACGGAAATTCGAAAGATCCCATAGCCCTGGGAGCAGATGTATTATTTCAAACCATGCAGCGCAGCCCCTTATTCAAATTGTTATCACTGGAGTAAATACTTTCACTTTCACATAAACAAGATTCCCGACTTCATGATTATGTGAGATGCGTGCGATTTTTGTCAATTATTTTCTTATTTGCGATGAATTTTTTCGCAAAATTTAAAAAGCATACTTTCTATCTCGCTCAAGATCCTGGTTCTTAGTTGTGTCGACTGGTCCACGCAGCGAATATCCTGGTTCGAATTTTGTTCTGATATCAGGCGTTTTATTGTATTCCGAAACGCATTTCTCTTTTATAAAATTCCAAGCACGCTTATCGCCTCCGTTAATTCTACATCAAATCGTACATGTTTGAGACGCTCATTAAGTCCACTTGAAGTTAGGCAATCTATACTTGTAAACATTAATTGCATTCCCAAACGTTTAAGGAATTTTTTTAGTTCATCTGAGTTGATTCCAGTTAGGGTTGAAATATCGAAACGCGATATATCGGATTTGAAAAACCGATATTTTATATTGATATTTTAACCTCCGATATATCGAAATTTTACAATGATATATCGATGATACCGACAGTTTAATATTACAGTAGAATTTCAATAATTCATATATCGGTAATTCCTGTATCCCGATAATTCGTATGGATTCTCTGGTCCCTGGAAATTTTTCCTTTAATCCGTATAAAAACAATGCAATCCGGTCCTTCGATAATTCGTATTTATTTTCGTCTTCCAAGTACTCTAAGGGTAATTATCAGAAAATGTATAAATCATACATCTGGTCAGGCCACTTTTCAACCTGAAACGTGCTTGGCAGTCATTGGTAAAAAATCAGACTATTCTACTATTCAGCTCCTTTTGTTCTACTATGGAGGCTATACTCTACCTCCAAAATAGATTTATAAGTATCAAATAAAAAAATTTAAAGGTCGTTTTTTCACTCCCCAACTGTGTCCGACCCCCTAGGTAAGGCACTATAAAAATTAGTGTTTGATCAACAATTAATTTTTTGTTCCAATTCACTAACTTATTTCGTCAGATATTACATCAGGATTTCATTTAAAAAATACGCCTCATTATTTATCGTTGTCAGTATAAAGAAATAAAATAAAAATGTTATGCCCAGACGTTTTTCCTTCACTCACTCAAAGAAAATGTTTGGAGGTGTACCTTGGAGGGAAGCATGGCTCAGTGACTGTGGATGAGAAGGGACGGTAGTTGGGAGTCCCTTGGATTGTTCTAGACCGCCAGCCAGATGCTTAGTTTGCTTCAGTGTCGTAGAGGTACTTGTGGAGAAACAAGGTTGTGGTCAATCACAGCTTCACTCTCCCACTTTTAAAAAGGTGATGAGTTTTAAAATAATTCTTTCAATCTACTCTTATATTTTTATAGGAAATGCAAAAGGTTCTAAAGGGAAATACTTCCATGCTCATTTTAATTTGCATACGAATTTCAGTATTTAAAAAAAAATAAAAACCTCCACTTCCTTATACTTCACCTCATTTTTTCCAAAATGTTCAATAATGGGGGAGGATAACTCTGTTCTTTGATATATGGAAAGAATTTGGCTCTTCGTTTTTAATGAATGAAGACTGTTTTTAAATTGATATCATTGGAATGAAAGATAAGTATGCACCTATCGTTAGCTGGTGTATTGTTCCACAAAAATTGGGCCGAAAATAGGTGAAAGATCAGATGTCAGAAGTCTTTGTAACTTAGGTGCCTACCTCCTAACTACTTACGTTCTTAGGTACAAACTACACTGAAAGGATGACGGAAAGTAGTTACCAGTCAGTATAATTGAGCTTGACCAGTCTTAGAAGCCTTGGGATTACAGAGGTCTGTTAAAGACTGGGGTCATGTTTCTTTCATTCTTACCAGGGCTTGCTAGTTTTGCGTTGGAGAAATGGTTTAAAAAACCAATTTTTTTTTTATTTAATATGTTAGGTGCATACCTGCATTAGATAGCTATTTGTGCACAACTTTATCTAAATTAAGCTGATTCTTGACTTTGAGAACACGAGATATTTGCAACTGCAACAATGGTTCCCAAGTCTAAGAACAAAATAGACAAACAAGAAAAAAAGAAACAATGTGATAAACTTCGTCTCGAAATTATGAAACGAGATCCTCGTCCAAAGCTCTCTTACTCATCTTTCACTCCCTCATTTCAACATTTTTACTTCCTTGTACGAACTATTGTAAGGAAGTATTGTAATCGCGAAATTTTCGATTTTCTGATTTCAACGGAAATATCCATTTTGACCATCTCTGAATCCATTTTGACTAGTTTTGTCATGGCGTCTGTACGTACGTACGTTCGTGTCTCGCATAACTGAAAAACGGTTAGCCGTAGAAAGTTGAAATTTTGTATTTAGGATTGCTGTAAAATCTAGTTGTGAACCTCCCTTTTCGGTCCTTGCTTGATCACCGGAAGTGGTACTTTGCTTGAAGGTCATAATTGATTTTCATCAAAAATTATATTAAAATATAATGCAAAACTTGTCAAATTTAGTATTTATAACTTATAAATTGATTTGAGTAACATATTAGATTTTGGTCTAAATTGGAAAACCGGAAGCGGTACTTTGCTTGAAGGTCATATTAGACTTTCATCAAAAAAAGTAAACTATTCCGCTAAGTAGGTATGAATTTTTGCAGCTCGAAATTATGACTTTATTATTGAGATTTCAGAAAGACCCATGTTCAAATAATTATCCGTAAACGTCTTATATTTCGAATTTCCAGATAAAAAATCTGGTCAGCTCCAAATATTTTTATGAGGAGAGGAGAGTGAGTGAGAGGGGAATCATTTCTATGAATTTCGGTCGGTTATTTTCTATTTATCTCTCTTTAAAAAAAAATGTAAAAAAAAACCTGTAACCATATTATTACCTTCCAACATTAATTAATCAGAAAAATTAAGTTCGCTCATGACTGGAAAGCACGCGAAACCAAGCTGTTTAAAAAAAAAAAAAGTCACCGATAGCCTATCGTGCAAAGACAAAAGCATTGACCACAAGCGAAATATTCAACGAATGTGTACATTAAGATATGGAATAAAAAACAGCTAAAATCGTCAACTGTTTATTGATCATTGTACGGCCCACAACAGTGCCCCGTCACTCAGCGATATTAATGATCTGTTATTGTCTCCCAACACAACCTCTGAACTGCAGTTTCTAGACGGCCATAATTAAACGATTCAAGACATTTAACGCAAGGAAGTAGTGATGCAACTCTTTGTTAGCATCGAGGATGGGAATCACCTTCTTCAAAACGAAGAAACTACCATAACTTTCCGAGATTTTGCCTACTTTGACCAAGGTTTAGCGGTAGTTAGGATCCTAACTGACGAGAAAATTTTGACTCCGTTTGAAAAGGAGATGAAGAAGAAATTGATGTGCCGACGATTAGTTCTTAAATGGCGAAATAATACATCTACAACGTGCGTCTTAATTTTAATTAAAAATTTCCTTTATTCTGTAAAACTCCAGAATTGTAACTCCAACATGGCGGCAGTCTAGATTTTTAATACCTGACTATACTTTGAGCAGCGCACAACAAATACTCAAATAAATATTTCCTCAATAAATAGACTTCCACGATTTGTGCTGTAGAATTGTTTGTCTATAATTCATCATGATTATATTAATTAAGGGTTATCTTTTTTTAATTCTGTTAATATTTGTGAATAGACTTTCATTGGGGGGTTGTCTATCTCATGAGTGAGCGAAGCGAGCGGTAATCGACAGCTGTAATCTAATTGATTCTGTATAATTTAAACTAGAGTAATAACCTCTCAACTGATTAGCATCCGTTAGTTTGATTATGAGTATTTGTTTTGGGCATACGATGCTCGAAGTACAGTCAGGTCTTAAAATTTAGACGCCCGTCATGTTTCTGGAATTTTACCAGTAAAAATATAAGAATAAGCAATATTTAATTACTAAACAATGATTAGTAGATAAGATTTATACACAAATAATGTTAATTAATTCTATGTAGAGACAAACAGATAATAATATAAATGGTGATTGTATTGAGATCAAATGAATTACCTGCTTTTATTTGTTTTGAGAATGCACAATGTAGTCGAAAACGTTATAAGATAAATACATTTTTTTTAGAAGTTTAAATGTATTAATTATTGAAAAACTTGTAGAAGAATTTAATATACATGAAATATGGCTAAAAGTTTACAACATAAAAAGTATTTATTTTTGTCAAAGTATAATTCTATCCTATCTTTTTAATTTATAACGATTCGTGGCTAATAAAAATATTGTTTTATAAATTTCTTGATGTTCCAATCCTAATTCCTGAGTATGGTCAGCGAGAATTGTTTTTATATTATTCTTTCAAGGTATTACATCCATCAATTTGATAAAGTATTCCATGCATGCCAATCGATCCATACTAGTAATAGATCGACTGAGATATCCAAACATTTTGAACATTTATTTCCTGTAAATTCACCTACAGTGTCAATTGAAATAATTTCGTAATGTTCATGTTAGGGGCCTAATATGGAATTATTCCAACAATTCTTACTCGTTGTGACTTATTCTCTTTGTACACCAGCCTATTCAAAATTGAACAATTATTTTGTCTAGGTTTTTAAATAATAGAAAGCTCGTATTTTTCTATCTCATTTGGGCAACCACGATGTGCTCGTAATAAACATACACTTTCTTAATTATTTCCTATCTGATTTATATCGATGAAAATATTCTAGATTAAAGGATTAAAATTTGAAAATGTTTTGTCATGACGCTGTTCAATGTTGTTTGGTGATTAGAGTTCAATTATATTTACTTTTGGGTCATTTTGAAAGTCTGTTAATTCTATTAAATTAATCACCTGCTTGGCATCACCATAAAAGTGTTCTAAAACAGATAGTCGTGAAAGTTAATCCGCCATAACGTTTTAATTTCCTTTTATATAAATTCTTTGAAAATTATATAGAAATTGATAGTGAACTAAATCCCGAAGAATTTCATGTGAACGTGATTTTGTTCTTAAATTGTCTAAAGGCTTATGACCGCTATACACATAAAACCTTAGACTGAAGAGATAATATTGCCAATATTTTATGGCGTCTTTTATAACCTTTCACTATAAATGAATGATGACCATTTTCTTTTCTTCCTCTGTCAGTTTTCCTCAGTCAAGCCGCTCGGTAAAAAATAGCCTTTTTTAACACTCATATGACCAGAAAAAATTTACATTTTTCTTCAATAGTTTATGAAGTGGTTCAAAAATCTGTGCACTATTTTCCATATATTAAAAAAAAATATTATGCATATATTAATAATTAATGCATGATAAATATAATATACGAATAATAATTATAATCATACAATTATCATCAATGAAATATATTTATTTATTATTTTCGATTATTAAACATTCATTAATAATTTATATCTTATCAAATATTCTTTCAAATTAATTATAAAATGAATGATAATCATTTTTTCTGATTAATAAGTGCTTTTTAAATAGATATATTACTTTGGGTTCAGATATAAATAAATTTGAAATAATGCCAGCTTTAAAATAAGTAACACAATGTAATTTATATTTTACTATTATTACAGATCACATTTATAAAATGTATCCAACGTCAAGGACATATTTATACAACAAAATCAATAGGTAATATTGGTAATTTATGTAATATTTTTTTTTTCTTTTGTCAATTGTAATATTACTGCAAAGGGGATTGTGATGACTATTATGATTATTATCTAATGTCAAATCTTTCCTTACAAAATCAACGGAACGGCATCTTCAACAGATCAATTATTTGGTTTCAGGAGAACCAAAAAAGAATTAAGTTTTTGTTTGTCTCCTGAAAAATTACCTCAAAAATACGAGGTTTTGCTGATATTCTGTCGATAGATTGGATACAACGACTTCTTTGCGAACAAGTGTCATAATTTAAAAAAAGCATAATTTAATTCCTCAATTTTTCATTTAACTTTTTCTTCTTATTTATCAGGCTTTTCTTCTTTTCTGTTCTTTTTATTAATCGATGAACATTTTATATGAAAGAAGTGCCAGAATAAAAAGTGACCGCCATATTTCACTTATATGGACGGAGGCAATTAGAGAACCGTTTTAAAATAGGGCTCGGCCTCTTTGAATAAATTGATATCTGAAATCGGCTGCAATTTTCAGCTTCCCCAGTTAGCACTGCTCCTAACCCCAACAATAGTAGATTACTACCCCCTTCAAAATTCTAACTCCATCGGGCAACGATTCCATTTTATATTTCATTTTCAACACCAGATGTAAGCCATCTTTTTGGCCCTGAAGGCGAAAACCTTCTTCATTCCAGCAAATGGCATAATCCGAGAACTGCTTGGTGGCAGTTATATCGAGAAGGAATTTTACACAGTAAGCATTCTCTCTAAATAACCATTGTCATAAGCGGGGACCAGGGTGTCGGACTTACCAAGAGCCCTGCCCGCAATAATACCGCCAACAGTTCACGAGCAGTCACCGATCACAACCCACACAAATGTGCAACGGAACTATGCCATTACATTTTATTCAGTCTCAAAAATAAATATATGTATAAAAAATAACCGGAAGGACCTTGAGTTCAGTACTAGGTAAGGACTGTACTGTTTGTAAGCCAACGATTGTGGCAAGGAGGCGATTCGGCCAAGATCACCCTGAATCGCCAGGATTTACCCATTTTATAGAGGCTGGGTGAACACCAGGAGGATCTCCCGATCATATGAAGTCGATCCACTAGTGATAACAGAATAAATAATTATATGCCACATTCGGTCTCAAATCCGGGAACGTGAACATCGTAGCAAAATGCCTCACCACTAAGCTACCCCGCTCCTTCTCAGGAATATAACATGTAATTATAATATAACTTATAATAATAAAAAGACAAATATAAAAAATGAGCAGACCAAGTAAAAAAATTTAAAATTTATGTCTCTTTTATAAAAAATTTAATGTCTGTTATATTTTTATATTGTAACGGTTAACGGTTAAATAATGTTTTTTAAAATCTTCCTTTTTTTCTGTATTGTGGTAGGAGTAACAGTTAGGATCAAATTCCTCTTGCTAGAAATCAACAGTATATTTACAGGAGAACTATTCTCAATATACCAAGCTTTGGTTTTAATAAAGTCAATGAAAGTAAAACACGTTCTTCTTGTAACGGACTCAAAATACTACTTAAGATAATTTCTGACACTTCATCAAAAAATGCATTAGTTCGGCAAATAAATAACTATCTTTGGGAAATGCATGAGCCAGTTGACAAGGAAGTTGTGCTTGCCTGGGTAACATCGTACTGTGGTATTTCAGGAAACGAAACCGCCGATAAAGAAGCAAATAGGGCAAGAATGAAAAAGCCAGAGACTAGAACTCTTGAACTTTATAACAGCGGAAGGCTGGAAGCGAAATTCTAAACAGGCAATTAAGAACAAGTGGCAAACAGAATAGATATACCATGCAAATTACAGACAATAAAAAAAAAAAAAAAGAAGACATTCTGCCTTGAAAAACTTCCTTTAAAAAACACATTTCTTCATTTGTGTATTTTGTATAACTTATCCTAACTAGATTGAGGATTGGTCATACTGCCTTTACGGATAATATGCATTATAACGTATCTAAAATATGATATTCAACACAGTTTTGTTCCATTAAAATACTCTAAACTAAGTAATCAGTTGTTAATTTCTACTATCAACCGTTTAACATGTAAACTTGCTTGATACAAGAAAAACTTCAATAATAGGTACATACAATGCTTTTTATTTATTATAATTATTGTTTATTTATTTTTTCTAAATATATTTATTACATTGTTTTTTATCCGTATCTTTTTATTTAGTTATTATTTATTTTACTGTTTTTGATGCTTAAGTGTGCGTTATGTGCCATTAGTTTTCGAATTTTTTGTTGTTCTCTTTGTTTTGCATGTATAAAAAAACAAGAGAAATCGTTATTTTAAGTTATGAAATGGTTGAGAGTCATCGGAAAAGAGAAATAAGGGATGGATTAGAGAGTAATAGGTCTATAACAGACAAAGAGAAAAGAAAAATAGAAAAAAAAGTAACAGATATAATATGGGTGATGTAGTGATAATTATAATGTGTTTAGAACTAGAATGAAAGGAAAAAAAAATGTTATGAATATTATGTATAATATTATTGTATGTAATACAATTGATTGATTAGTATTACTATAGTATTAGTATATTACTATTAGTATTACTATAGATTGATTATTCTGCTGCGTATTTAGCAACCCAAGGTATTTGAGCAGCATTACTGTAAATAAAGCAATTCTCTCTCTTCTGCATAGATATGTCTTATAGAAAAAATATATGGTGCAATATTTTGAAATAACTAAAAAATATTTCTTAGAAATATTGCTAATATATTAGAAACAAAATATCATCACAAGAATATTATTCACATTTTTCTTAAAACTAAACATAATATTTTAAAGAACCTAAAAATTCCTTAAAAGCCGTCTTCTAAATTAAAAAAATGTCTTTGAACGTTTACAGTTGCAGTGAAAAAAGTAGAAAATAAACTTTATCATTTTCAGTATGAAAAATAACTTTCATAGTGAAAAACTACGTAGTATGGTGCATTTCCTACATGGATATAACATTTTATCAAATAAAATATCATCTACAACACAATTGAATAACTAGAAAACCCCATTCCACAAGCAAATATAATGTGATCGGAACATGAAATTAAGACCAGTTGTAATAGAATATATTTTAAATGATTACGTAAAATTTCCTGGATAGAAATCGCTAAAAATTTACGCATTTCGCCAACCTAATGTAAACTAAATGTTTATAATTTTTTGTCACTCACTTATAACTCGGTACATAAGAAAAATTTAACGGCACGATCTTCAGTGCACAAAGAACAAGAAGCAAAGTATACTGAGACCTATGGGAAGGGAGCATTAATTGATTTAGTGGAAATTCTGGGAAAAAAATGAGTTTAATTAAATTAAAATTCGACTGAAAGTAAAAACGAATAACTTCCATAATTGCACCCCACCAGATATTTTGCTGATTTGAACAACAACTATTGATTGTATCGTTGAGTGTTAATAAATCCTACTTTAAATGTTTTTTTATTTGAAAACTAAATTATAGAATAATAATAATTAAAATTAGTAAAATAGAAACTGAGTTTTCTGAAACTAGAAGAGGCCATGGCACGAATCCATCCTGTGCGGTTGACTTTTATTTTGTGTTGGGTAATAGATGTAATAAATCTTTATCTCCCATCCAGAATAAAAGAAGATGGTAACCTCCTAAAGTATAATTACGTTAAAAAAAAAAATAAATAAAGTGCTAAGCGAAGGTTTAGTAACAATCGT
This sequence comes from Rhaphigaster nebulosa, assembly GCA_948150685.1. Taxonomy (NCBI): domain Eukaryota; kingdom Metazoa; phylum Arthropoda; class Insecta; order Hemiptera; family Pentatomidae; genus Rhaphigaster; species Rhaphigaster nebulosa. The sequence goes on along the minus strand of OX411306.1, from coordinate 109,393,727 downwards.
AGCTTGCATTCCTCCCAAATGCAAATCAGCATCCTCCCACTTACATCTCAGTCGACAACTAATGACGTTTACCCGTCGGCTTAGTTATTATTAATTTTTATGGCTTCCTTCATGTTGTTTGATTTTAATAGCAAAAAAACTGCTAATTGCTACTATTGCCCTCATAACAAGACTAAGCTATTTATTTATTAATATTTTAATAACAATTATAAAAATAAAAAAAAGTAGTAAATAAAAGAAATATAAAAGAAAAAAATAAGTATAAATGTGCAAATCAATAACATAAAAAATGATGAAAAACTAAATGAAAATTAAGTCAATATATATAATAATAAATATAGTAGTCATTGCGATATTAAATAACAAAATAAAATTTAAAAAACAGAAATATTCCATTGTTTATAATGAATTCAATTGCACTATTGATGTGCTGTCATTATCGCTCAGCTGCCGTGGTACACCACATTTTTCCACCTGTTCAAATGAATGACAGTGAGAGAGTCACCTTACATAATGGACACCGAGATGGATCTTTTGTTGTTATTAATTAATTATGAGTCCAACAGTAGTGCCCAATTCTGAGGTGTTGAAACCACATTAAAAATAAAAAAAAAAATTGTTTTTATTTACAAAAAGTTATTTTCTTTTGTCTTAAAATTGATTTCGTTCAAAATTTAGTATTATTATCGATTTTTTTAAATAAGGAAGCGATACTTTTAAGTTGAAATCAATATATAAGGAATTAGTAAATGTTATGGTTTAGCTATTATATTGTTTACTTCGACACTTTGTGTAGCATGCAAGGACGATTTCAGCCACCTGTGAGTAAATATCTAAGGATCTATTTCCATGCATTTATGATATAATTGGAAAGCGGAATAATCAGTACTGTACTTGGAAACGCCAGGCGTATTTTATAAAAACAATACTTGCTAATTTTTAAGACGTGCTCATATAATTAGCTCAAAAAACATATTTGTTATATGAAACCATTTCTCTAATTTATTTTTTAAAAGATAATTATGCATTCAATAGTATAGTTATTAATCTTATAGCATTAAGTTTATAGCTAATTATTGAAAAATAATTCTTACAGTAAATTCTCTTTTTATTATTTCTTTTTTTAATTTATATATACGAGTATATATTCATTTTTTTTTACATGCTAATACGAAAAATTCGTTTTGTTTTTGGTTTCAAACTAATTATGTTAAACCCATTTTTTATTTTTAAAAGGTGACATAATTTTTTTTAATATGTTAATTTTTACTTTCATGCATTTACAGTTAAAATTCCATTTGTTTGTATTGTCATTATATTTTTGGTTATTCTCACCGTTTACTGTACATAATTGATACAATAAATTTAATTGTATTAAATATTTACAAGTTGGTTCCTTTTCATGTTTTCTTTTCTTAACGGCATAGCCAACTCAATCATGCGGTGCAAACTTTAACTTGGCAAGAAGAAAGGTTCTACTGAACCTCTCAGATAAGGTAGCATGAGGCCAAGGTGATAACTACCTCCTCCCTTCTGTATTGTCTGGAAAGTGAGGGCCAGCATCTGACGATCCGCTTAATGCTTTTGAGTTTATTATTCTCCAAAGTACTGTAGATCCATTGCCATTCATTTAAGATCTTTATATTTATTAGTTGTAGTAAATCTGATGGTGGGATATAAGAGGGCATTATTTCTCCCATTGAATGGGTTTCTGCTGCTGCCTTATCTATTTCTTCGAATTTTCTATTTCATTTATAGCATAATGAATAACCTGGACAAGAGAATTATCTTGAGGATACTCGGTGAGTCAGATCAAATAATTATTTGATAGTTCTATTGAATTCAATGAGGAAAGTTTGGGCGATTTTTTGTGGGAGAAATCTTTTTATCCTGAGGCTTTCAAAATTTTCCAGTTGGAATTCTGTCCACGGCGGTAACTTTTTTCCTGTTTTTATAAACGGATGCTGTATCAAAATTATAATGGGAATCTGATAATGAAAGGGCTTCCTTCCTTCATTATCAAGCCTGTCAGCGAAACTGCAAAACAAATAATTCTCCATAGACTCAAATAATATTTTTCCGTTCATCTATTGTACGCAATCGTCAAAACACTCTCTAATCTTCCGCATTCGCTGATGACTCCAGGATCAAACTGTCCAGGCCCTGCCAACTATCCCTCTGATGGCTCAGATAATCAGAACAAAGACAGAAGACGGTCAGACCAAAGACAGCCAAGACGGAGAGAGATGGTTAAATCGGGCGGAGGCGAAGAGGACTGGCTTATTATTGACGGAAACAAAGGTGCCAGTCATTAGTGCCCTGCCATTGTCTGCTCCTACTAGGATCGACCCGCTCCGGACCATTGTGCTTGGCCACCTTCCCGACACCTCCCTTTCTAATACCGCTTAATTTGGTAGAACAGTCAGCAGTCCTTCACAATGAGGGATTTCAATCGACAGTGGGTAGCATTCATCCATTCATCATTTTTTTTTTTTTTTAGTTTAGAAATATAAAAATGTCAACTTGGTCAATTGTGTCAACAAGGACACAATGTCTCCTGAACTTGAATAAATTACTCTAGGTCCGACGACATGTTTAAAACATAAAATAATGTGACACATTATCTGATGAACACTGCTTTATGTGGGAAATTCTTAACTTTTTAGAAATCTTCGCCAATTATTTGTATTAGATTTAAACTTTCATAAACTATTATTATTGAAATCGAAAGAAAAGGGTGTAAACACTCCAGTAGATTCCTAGTAACTGAGGACTCTCTTAGGATATGGGACAGATTGGAGGAAAACCTGATTCAGCCAGATGTCTCCCATATTCTATTTATATGCGCTGGAACTGCAGGAAGAGAAAAACCCTAGAAGAAGTTAAGTACACGAAGTTCGGAAGAACGAAGTAAAGCAATACGATTTGTCAAGTTTTCCAGAAAACATGCCGTTATGGACTTAAACAGTATTAGCAGGATTGGCTTGCCTGAAGGAACAATAATAGAACCAGAAAGCAGTACCACTAGGGTTGGAATATCGTCACGCGATATATCGATATATCGGAGTTGAAAAACCGATATATTATATCGATATCTTAACATCCGATATATCGATATTTTACAACGATATATCGATCACACCATATGCTAAACTATATTAAAGTAGAATCTCGGCAATTCATATCCCAGTAATTCGTATAGATTTTCTGGTCTCTTGAAAGTATCCCTTTATTTCGTATAAAAACACTGCAATCCGGGTCCCCGATAAATCGTATTAATTTTCATCTTCCAAGTAACGTAAACGCCTTATAATTCAAATTTCCCCCAAAAAATCTGGTTAATTCTTAATCTTTTCCAGAGGAGAGGCAAGTGGGTTCAAGAGGTGAGTGAGAGAAGAATCGTTTCTAGGAATTTCGGTCGGTTTACCCTATTTTTTTTCTGTTCAGTTCTCTTTAAATAAAATTGTAAAAAAAACCTGTAACCATACATATAACATATACCATATGTAACCATACAACATAGATTGATCTGAAAAATTAAGTTCGCTCATGACTGGCAAATCATCGAATGAGTTGCTTTATATACAAAAATTTTACCGAACGCCTATAGTGCAAAATACAAAAGCATGTATCATAAGTGAAATTTTCAACGAATGGGTGGATTAAAAAACAGCGAAAATTTTCAACTGTTTATTGATAATTGTACGGCCACTCAGCGATGTTTATCTTCTGTTTTTGCCTCCAAGCACAACCTCTAAGCTGCAATCCCTAAACTTGGCCATAATTAAACGATTTTAGACATTTAACGGAAGGAAGTAGTGATGCAACTCTTAGAGAGCATCAAGGATGGGAATCACCAATCTCAAAATTAAGAACTCCCATGACTTTTCGAGATTTCGCCCATTTTGAAGAAGGTTTAGCAGTATCTTGGATCCTAAATGACGAGGAAATTTTGACTCCATAAAAAAAGGAGATGAAGAAGAAATTGAAGTGCCGAAGATTAGTTATAAAATGGCGAAATAATGCATCTACAAAGTGTGTCATTTCTTAGCAAAATCGGATGTTTGTGTAAACGTATTTTCTGCTCTGAACATGCTTAACGAAGCCATCGATGAGATCCGTCTTCAAGGATTGCACCATAAGAAAATAACCGAATTTTTGTTGTTAATCTAACTATATCATTTGTATATCCATTCATATTAATACAATTTTGTATTAATTTTATTTCCTATTTTTTACCGCCGATTATTGAAAATCTTGATAATTTGGATATCTCAATAATTCATATTTACCTTTCGAATCCTTGACCATACGAATCATCGAGATTCTACTGTATTTTATTTTGGCAATTGCCTTTATTCGGTAAAACTCCAGAACCGTGACCCCAAAATGGCGGAGGTCTAAATTTTTAAGATCAGCGAGGTCCTAAAAATCTAGGTCCATGTTGGGGTTACCATTCTGGAGTTTTACCAGTAAATATAACAACAAGCAATATTTAATTACCAAACAATAATTAGTAGATAAGATTTACATACAAATAATGTTGATTAATCCTAAATAAAGAAAAATTGATGATTTATAAAAATTATGGTACTGAGATAAATATAAAATAAATTACATGCTTTTAGATGAATGTCTTGAGAATGCACAATATAGTCGAAAGAGTTATAAGATAAATAAAAATTTGAGAAGTTTGAAGGTTTTATTATTGAAAAACTTCTAGAAGACTATAATATATCAAATATGCCTAAAAGTCTCCTAAATAAAAATATATTATACCATTTTTTTTTTCTTTGAAGTATAATTCTTGTCTATATTTCTTTATAATGATTCATGGCTACTAAAAATATTGTTTTATAAATAATAATCATTATATTATTTCATAACCTTCTTCACAGTTTAACATTATACTCATTTGATGCACTTTATTTGCTTTTTATCCATTTCTCCTTTCGCTATATCGATATATCGATATTTTTCTAGCGATTATCGGTGGATATCGATATTTGGTTTTGCGATATATCAAAATATCGAATATCAATATTTTCCTTTCGATGTTCCAACCCTGAGTACCACCCACTTTCTAAGCAATGATTTGAGACAATTTTCTCAATCTTTAGCAGAAGTTAGAAATCATTTACAATACGACTGGATTTTGTAACTGATTATTGTTATTATAAGCATAAATCACTATCACATCCAAATTGCTACAATCCGAGCAACATGTGTGTATAAAAAAAAATGATTAAAAAAAAGAAGCATAAATCATGTTATAATAAAAATTCAAATAAATAACAAAATTTTGACGTTAAAGAACAATAAAAATTTAAATAAAATATAGAAAACATTATTGGTGAATGTAGATAAAAATTATAGAGAAATAAAAGATAAAATAATTTTTAAAAAATTTAAAAATTAAGAAAACATACATTCGCATATGTCCAGGTCAGTCGGTGGCCAATACCCAAGAATAGAAGTGTACACCTGGAACAGAAACATAATATAAGATATAAATTATTATATAATTCGAAAATAATTATTTCGAAGTATATAATAAATAGAAACATTTATTTTTTTAAACTTTTATTTTATATATGTGTTACATTATTAAAAATACAATCTGTCACGTTTCAGGGCAATAGGCAATAGTGATAATAAAAGGTTTTAGTAATAACTGCATGGGATAAAATAGAGTTTCGAGATGTTCGTTATGTTTAAATGAAAATTTTGTGGCTATATAGATACATATATAATATAATATAATATTTATAATATAATATAAGATTTATAATATAGTATATATATATATATATATATATATATATATATATATATATATAGAGAGAGAGAGAGAGAGAGAGAGAGAGAATTATAACTAAAAATAAAAAATAGGAAAACGAATATATATTGACGAAAAATTATAGAGGATAATTTCTAAGAAGTTAAAGAATTCTCAGCTAGAGCAGTGAGTGCAAGAAAATATATGACAGAAACTGTAGAAATAAGGGCTTTTAAACGATTTTTTAAAATTAAAAATTAAATTATATTGGAAAATGTTGTCCTTCTAGGTTCCAAATAATACTATAATGAAAATATAAGTGGTGTAATACAACTTTATGATCCAGTATTAAAACACTAAATGCTAAGAAACTATAGGATATCCAGGCGCAGGTAATAGTAGAATACAGATATAATGAGGTTCTCGGCAAGAGTTTTTACACCCAAGTGACGAATCAGCTTATTTTTTACCCAGGCGTTTTCTTACAACGGCTAGTGTGTAATTCATGAGGATTTATAGCGGGCTGATGGATGTGCCCTCCGAAGGATCTACATATAGAGCAGGTCCACTCTTATTCTAGGGGATGCTTACAAAACGCCGGGGTGGGATTATTGGGAACTGGATCAAAGCACTCGGTGGTACAAGTACCGCGCATCTAAAAAAAAAAAAAAGTGATAAGAAAAAATTCAACTTACAAGTTTACTAAACGTATGACAATATCAATACAACACATTAATAACATACGGTATTTACAACTACTTTCCAAGTTCACGAGCTTTCTTCTTATACACCAGTCAAATTGGCCGAAAAAAAAGCTTTACCAAGCAAAAGGAGGTGAGAAGGTTTTTTTTTTTTTTTTTTGAAACTGTTTGATACGGACGGCAAGATGGGGAAAACAAGTTTTTCCCACCGAGCTTCTGTAGCTTAAAAACCACGAAATATTAATTTTTTTTTTTTTTTTATAACAATATTTCAGTGCATAATGAAAAGAATAATCGGAAGAATGGAAAAGAAATTTTAATTCAAAAATGAGACAGCAGCGAAGATATCTGATTTCAAAAAAAAAAAATAATAAAATAATAATAAAAAAAAAATTGACATGATAATTTATTGTTAATTATTAGTAAATATATTTAACATCCGTCATCACCTGTTGCTTTTCAAAAGCCTAGTTCATTTCAAAAGCGAAAAATAGGGCGAAAAAAAAATGACACTTCAAAAAAAAGTTTATATTTTTATTTCTTTAATGCAATACAAAATTAATATTCGGTAGGTTCTGCAGACCTTGTAGATCTTTGGCCGCCTGAACCAGCAGCCTTCTCCAACTCAGCCTATCTTGGGCTACTGCTTTCCAGTTTGCTGCCTGCAGCTCTTTCGCCTCTTTGTCGATCCCATCTATCCATCTGGTTTTTAGCCTTCTACAAACTATACATATATTCGCTGAAGCAAAACATATGAAATTGTACACTTCATGAAGAAATTGCTTAAATTCGATTAACTAATAAATGCCCTAAATTCAAGAGCAAATAAAGCAGAGGTTAGTCTTTAACCTCTGCTTTATTTTCTCTTGCTTATTTACAGTCTTGTAAATGCTTGTTATTTTTCAGTTGAATAATTACCTACATCGCCCTTCTATCCAGAAACTTAAAACTTAGAATTTATAAAACCATTATCCTTTATACACTTCGGGTGTGAAAGGACCTTCAATTCTTCCTTTTGTGTACTTTGAAGGAAGAATAACGATTTAAGATTATCGAGAATAAGATATTGCATATGATATATGGCTAAGGGCGGAATGACAGAGCATGCATCCTATTAATACAATTGAAGTAATAATCTGGCGATGGTTGAAATGGCCGTGTAAAGTGACTGGGATTAGCGAACAAGGAATCCTTTGAACGTTACTAAGCGATGTCCCGTCTCGCAAACGTTCGAGGTGAAAACCGAAAAGTAGGAGGGATAGTGATGAGGATGATCTTGTGAGTTTGGTTTTTAACGGTGGACGGTATACAGAAGTGTGTAATTAGTCGTCGGTTGGTGTTATCGGCATCGAACCTTTGGGTTCATTAGGCCTTAAATTATTGTTACATTTCCTATTTCCAGTAGAGAAAAAAATATGAGATTGTATACTTTCTGAAGTTGAATTTGATAAAGTAATAGTATAAACAACTAGTGAGCTCCGTCATTAAATAGAGATTCATGACTTCCATAATCTCCAAAATTTCTACTATCCTCAGCCCCCTCTAAAAATGCATCCATACAAGAGATCCCTACTGTCCCAATATATACCCCTGAATATCGACCCCACGTCACATCCAATGGGGCTTAGAAGAAAAAAATTATATACGATAAAGTTGTTTCTGAATAATATACATGAGAAAATAATGTATTGTACTTTTATGACCAAGTGAGAAAGTTGAAACGCTAATATCGTAGTCTATGATGTTCAATAGTCTACGTACTAAAACCATGAGCAAGATAAAAAGCGTGTAACATGTCGTCCTTTCTGGTTTAATACAATGCTGTTATTTATTACATATTTATACAGAACATTATTAAGGCTCAAATTGAAAATATCTGGGGAACCGATAACGGAGCGCAGGGAGGACGTGTCATCTCCAAGACGAGGCCTTCATCCGAGATTATTACGACCATCTTGGGAATAGGCGCTACCATAAATCACCGGTATCTATCCCAGTCCAGTCTCCGATAGAAAACCATTACTTCACAGATCCTCCGGGGACATTTTTTAAAAGACAGCCGAACCATAATAATCCATTTGTTAGCGGTATCTCTGCTCCGGTCGAGATAACGTAGGAAAATAAGGGGTCGGGTTCCTGGGAAAAGCACAAATCGTAAGACGAATATAAAATGGGAAAAATCAGCATTCATTCTTCCCGCCTTCATGAATTATGGAATCCTGATAAAACTGTAATGGTTATTCTAAGGATGAATAGTAAGGAACTCGAGGATTCCATCCTTTCCATCTTGGGTCTTGTGTATAAGGCACGAGTAGTGAAAACGTTAAAACCTTGCTAGCGTTTATTGATTTGACTGAAATAATTACTCACAAAATATTCTTATACGAAATAAATTTACCTTACTTTTTTTTTAACTGAAAAAACAATGACCCGGATTATCAGGAATTTTTTTTTTTAATATTTTTAAAAATTCGTAATTTAACTTAACTAGTCGCGCCAAAAGAATTATGCTACTAGTTGTGTCGGGTCACACTATCATATCCACACCTATAGCTAACCATACCCACACTTAAAGTGAACTACACTGGTCTGACTAAAATATAAATACGTAAAATATTAGGTTAATTGATATAAGGTTCAGAGAAGTAAGGAGGTTTATCCTCATCCACACACGTAAAATATTTACAAGCATTCGTTGGAATAAAATAAAAACAATAATCAATAGATATATAGAGGTATATTGTTTATAAATTCATCTTACGTATTATTTAATCTTTAATAAACCGTTTCGGTTCAATTTGACCCACTCTTTACTTTCTCTATCCGTTTTTTCTTCTCCTTGGCGACAGGTGTTTGGAATCAGTCTTCACACCAGAACAGTCGGAACGATTATTTATTCCTTAAAAATAATTATTTTAAGTCCTTGTAATTTATTGTGGAATTGTTTTAGTAGGTCTTAATGTGTTTTTTAAGCAATGTTCTGAAAAAGTCTGTGAGTAAATTAATTAAGCTGCCATGGAGCTTAGTTTGCGTACTTATGTGGGGGCTCTGTCGCGACAGAGGCCCACATAAGTACCGCCATGTCGGTCCCATGTCAGTAAAACGTAGGTTGTTCAAATGAGTTAAAGAAAGTAAGTTTGTGTTAAATAAATATTTTAATTACAATTTTAAACAATGGTTAATGGTATTAACCTTCAGTTTAGAGATTTTCTTAACTTCAAAGATTTAAATTAAAATAAATATAGGTCTAGAAACTTATAAAGCGCTCTTAGGATATCATTTAAAATATTAATAATTTTCTCTGGCATGCATAAGATTCAGGCCAGAATGAATGGGAGAAATATAAATGTAGAATGATAGATATATCTCATGAACATCGTGAGTTTGATGCAAGTTGGAGTGATAATAATTAAAAACGGGAAAGCAGGATAAGATAATTATAAGTGTAAAGTGGTAAGAACAATAATAAGAAAGCCACATTGGAAAATGTTATTCTACTATAAAATAATTACTACAGAAATTGAAACACAAAGTGAAAGAAGGATCAAAACAGAAGAGGCCGGAGAGAGATCGGAAGATTGGCCCACACCCTTCCCCTATTAAAGAGTCAATTTATCAATTTATTCCCAAATCGAGGGCCTATTTGATTTCCCGATCTCCACCCACTCCCTCTCTCCCTCCGAGAAAAAGCCAATTTCCTCCATTAGTGTCAGCTCACGGCCCTAACTTACACACACCCGTCTAACAACCCCACACAAAGTCGGGTAATTTCCTATTGGCGGATATAAATTTTTCAAAGACCTTTTGAATAACAACGCGCGTAAGACCCAAGTTAAAATTGCACCTTCCTTATTTCTCATCTAATATTGGTTACATAAATTTTGATTGCATTGTCACAGGAATATTCTCTATTAAAAGAAACAACAGAATTTTAGATGAGGTTTCTTAGCAGAATAGCTGAGAAATCGTTAAGGGTGTTTTATAAGATTATGCCCCCACTGATTGTGAGTCGAGTAATGTACTGTACCCAGTAATATACCAACGGCAAGCCATTGGAAATAAAGTAATGAAAAAAATACATCAATCAAAATTAATATTACATAAAAATAATTAACGGATATCAAAGTAATTTAGGCTCCCTCTGCATCATTTATAAAAAAACAAACAAAAAAAACACAATAACAATATGAGAAAAAGCAACAAAAAAAACCAAAGCTAGAAGGTAGCCATTCATATTAAAATATTTAAAAACCGTGATACGAAAAAAACTTGTTACACACAAGGCTGATTTTATGAAACATATTAAACTGAAATGATTATATTTAATTAATTTTAAAATATCAATTAATAAGTAGTAAATTTGTATCAATCTACATTATTTAAGAGTACAAAGTCCAAATAATGCAGTTTAAAAAAAAAAAAGGATAATATAAAAAAATCAGAAAAGCAGAACGTGATATATAGAGTAAATTGCAACAGAATTTATATTGGAGAAGCCTCTAACAAATTGGAAACTAGAATAAAACAGCGAATAGGAGACTGGAGAAATGCAGAAATACAAATAAAACAGCTCTGGGCCAACTCAGTGTAACATTGAACAACAAATTTAATTTTGAAAATCCTAAAATCTTAAATATAGAAAAACATACCAAAACTAGAAGAATACCAGAATTAGTCCATATATAAAAAATATAAAGCAAACCGAAAATTTCAAAACAGAACCAAAAATTTGAATGTGCATTATGCAAAAATAATTAATAAACTAGGCATACAAAAATAACATAAATCAATATAAATATAAATTTTCATGAATAAATAATATTATTAAATGAAATATTGTATAATAGCAGATAGTTCACAAAAATGTTCCGAAATTGGCAAAGGATAGTATGTGTGGGAGATAAGCTGCTTGATTCATAACAACCATAGACAAAGAGTTACATGGATCATTTCTAGCAGAGATGAGAAAACGATACTTATGCAGAATATTGTATATCATTTCATAATAATCAAGTCGAACTTTGTAACATGGATTTATTGACATTTTTATAATTTATGACTATTTTAAAGGTAAAAACATTTTATACAAATTTTTATAATTTTGATTTTAAAAATATTGCAAAGTTAATTTTATTTTATATTAATAATTGTTATAAGTGTATTATTATTATCTATGTATTATTATTATTATTATCTATATTATTATAGAGAAAATTATGTCCGTAGATATTTTTGCAATTATAATTAATATTATATATTAATTGATTAATTAATTAATTGGTATTAATATTATTAATACAATAAGCATATTAATTGGAAGTTAATTTCAACAATGAATCTATGAAATTATGAAGTAGAAAAATATTCATATACGGTTACATAAAAAAAAAAAAAAAAAATCATAAAAGAACACACTTGGTGTGTACGGAGCCATGCTCAATCAATCAATGCTCTCATTAACAAACAGCCACCTTAAGGATTAATAGGAAGATAATCAAGTCTCTCAGGCATAAGTGAATACCGTCTCTATTACATTGGGTATAACAACGGCCCAGTACCAGTGGCAAATCGTTTGCTATTGGTGTGGATCGGAGTATTTGTGTATGTTTGTGCGTTGGTGAAAGCACTGGCCAATATTTGCGTTAGGCGTTCCCCAGTGGTTTTCTTTCACACATCAAAGTGATAGGTCATTGCCATTGTGTTCCATCCACACCTCACACCAGTAACAAACTGTTTGCCCAAAGGTTTAATCAATTTTATCGAAATATTAGGTTTTATAATTATTGTTAGTTTAAAGTTGTCAATTGAAATTATCAATGATTTATAACTTGATCACTTTTAGTTGTTACTAGGGTTTATTGTTTTAATTCGTACTTTTTTCTGCATTATTAGTTCAATATTTGTCAACTAATACTTAAAAATCAGCTATTTTTCGTAATTCAAACTCCGATCTTTGAAGTTTCTCAAAATATTGTTGTTAAATAAAAAATAAAAAGGCTACTCCTGGAGCAATAGGAACCTAAAAAAAAACAGGACAATAAATCTCTTTTATTCAATACAAAGGGGAGCGAGTTCTATTCTCTCAAAGAGCAAATAGTTATGGAATTAAAAATGTCAATCCTATTGACAAATTTTTTAGACATCGAAATCCGATTTGCGTGGATCATCATAACTTTTTAATGACTATAATCCAGCGTAATACAAAGTAGGTGTTATCTGCAATCCTCAAGTTTTCGTCTAAGTTAAAATATCTGATGTGGACAACACATGACTTCCTTGTACGCCCATTAAATTATAAATCCATGGCTCAAAAAGTGATACTGAATTTGGTTACTAGTTACCGACTAAGGAAGCTAAAGGAAGTAAAGAAATAATCCAAGGAAGAATAAAACAGAGAGATACGAGGAAGTCAGAAGCCCAATAAATAAGTCAGGATATCTCAGCTAATAATGGTCCGATTTAAATGATTTTTATTTCGTTTTGTAGGGAATTTCATTAGCTTTCGTTCAAAACATCCTCAAATTTTGAGGGTAGGAGGGGGTTACAAAAATTGTCTATTGAAAGTCTAATATGACCTTCAAATAAAGTACCTCTTCCGGTTTTCCAATTTAGACCAAATTCTAGTATGTTATTTAAATCAACATTTAGTATTAATACTAAATTGGAGAAGTTTTGCATAATATTTTAATATCTTTTTGATGGAAATCAATTATGACCTTCAAGTAAAGTACCACTTCTGGTGATTAAGCAATGACCAAAAAGGGAGGTTCACAACTAGATTTTACAACAATCCTAAATACATAATTACAACTTTCTACGGCTAACCGTTTTTGAGTTATGCGAAATACGAACGAACGTACGTAAAGACGCCACGAGGAAATTAATCAAAATGGATTCAGGGATGGTCAAAATGGATATTTCCGTTGAAATCTGAAAACCGAAAATTTTCGCGATTACAATACTTCCTTTACTTCGTACAAGGAAGTAAAAGCAATAGCAGCTAGCAAAACTATATAAGTAGACCTAAGACTTTTTCCTATGGTACTTTTTTCTTAGATCATTATTAATTAGAACACAACCTGTATATAATTTAAACAATATGCTAATATAAACATTTGATAGTGCTCACAGCTTAAACAGTTTCGAACTAGCGATGCCTACTCTACATTTTTTCATATTTGTAGAATGTTTCTGTCACAGGTAATTCACCTCTTCATTCTTGGCACACATAAGAGAAACTATTTGTTAGCATTGCGCCAAGTCAATCATTTTGTTTTAAATGATAAATGATGAAATGAAAGTAAAACAGTATGCGTCAAAGAAAATTGAAACAAAAATTCCGATATATTTTATAACTGAATGAAAAAAATTTATTGGCAGAATCGGGCAACATTCCAACAAGAGGGGAACAGAGAAATAAATTTAAATATGCCCGCTCGGAGAGAAAAACATACGAGGGTGTGGCGAAGGGAGGAGAGGGTAAATAGTGTTATGTAAATGGTGGATAATGTATGGCATAAATCGGCTTGGGGTCATGCTAATAAGCTGCCTCCGCAGCCCTTTCTCTTCTAGGATTAGCGGCACTTTTTCAGTCTTCCTTGGAGGAATGCAAGATAAGTCTTTACTCGTCGCGGGAGTTCAATCGATTCAATTAGAGCTATAAATTATTCATTTGTGGTGACCAAATAAATATCAATAGATTTTGTGGTTGCGTAATCAAAGTTATTTTGTTTAAGAAATAAATGAACACGTGGATGTTAATAACTACTCAAAACCAAATTTTTAGGAGAAAAAAAAACACTGTATTTAATTATAACCGTTAAACACACAGTATGCATATAGATACAATCCTCTCAGTCAGCCTCATTAATATTCTTAAAAAATAATGTTAATTAATTAATTTAAATTCGCTAATTACTAAATTTAATTTTTACAATGACTAATGACTAATTACCAATGACTAATTAGTAATTTTTTTAGTAAATTTTTAGTCATTGATCGCGATCAATATAAAGCGAATAATTGGAAAGTAATCATTTATTTTAGTCACTTCAAATGACTAAAAATTTAGTCGTCATTCACGATTAATATTTTAGTTTTAGTTATAAAGTATTAAGTTATAACGATATAAATTAACGTGTGGAGAGGTTAGTTTGCTAAGCTTCTGTACATACAAGATTACTGTTTGACTTGCCTAGGCTTGGAAAATGTGTAAAGACACCTTTAGAGTTCTTCCATGTTGCTCTCGATTATTGGGTTATGAGAGGCGCTTTTTGCAATAAATTGAGCACACATTAATTTTCGAAGATACTAATTATGAATTTCGAAGAAATTCGATTAATTATTACTTTTACAGAATTCTTCGGGACTGAGATTGTTTAATAGGTTATTAAGGACACAAATTGCGAATTTATTATAGAATTTTCGATTGCATATGTGCATTTAATATCCGAAAAAAATCTATATGTGAAGGCGCGATTTTAAACTTTATATTATTTTATGAGTGATTAGATTATCTGTAGATAGGCAGATCTCACCTAAAATCTCAAAAATAAAATGTCATGATTTCGAGCTGCAAAAATTCATACCTACTTAGCGGCATAATACCTTCACTTTTCACGTAGTTGACACGCAGGAGTATCTTTAATTATGAAGAAAAAAAATGGTGAAAAAATGTTAAAATGAGGGAGTGAAGGCTGAGTGAGGGAGCTTTTCGAGGATCTCGCTCCATAATTTTGCGGCGAAGTTTATCACATTGTTTCTTTTTTTCTTGTTTTTCTATTTTGTTCTTAGTCTTGGGAACCATTGTCGCAGTTGCTAATATCTCGTATTGTGGCTGGCCCTGTCAAAAACAAGAATCAGCTTAATTTAGAGCTAGCTAATGCAGGGTATATACCTAATGTATAAAATCCACAAAATCTTGTCTTTATTAAACTATTTCCCCAACAGCAAGGCAAGACTTTAACAGGCCCTGCTAATAATCAGAAAAACATGGTCCCAATCTTTAAAAGACCTTTGAAATACCAAGACTTTGAACTACAAGATTTCTAAGACTGGTCAAGCTCAATTACACTGAATTTTCGCTACACTTTCAGTGTATTTTGTAAATACGAACGTAGATAGATAAGCACCTAAGTAACCAAGACTTCTGACATGTGGCCTTTCACCTGTTTTCGGCCCACTTTTTATGGAAAAATACATCAGCTAAAAAAACAAAGGCCTTAAATTAAAAAAAAAATCCATTCATTACAAAAGAAGAGCCAAATTCTTTCCATACATCAAATAATAGAGTTATTCACTCCCTCATTATTGAATATTTTGGAAAGAATGAGGTGGTGAAATATGAGGAAGTAAAATTCTCAAGATTTTTATTTTTTTTAAATACCATATTTGTTTACAAATGAAAATGAGCATGACAGCAAAAGCCTTTCGCATTTCCCATAAAAAAAAAAAAATAAAAAAAAAATAAGAGTAGATTGAAAGAATTATTTTAAAACTCATCATCTTTTTAAAAGTGGGAGAGTGAAGCTGTGATTGACCACAACCTTGTTTCTCCACAAGTACCTCCTACGACACTGAAGCAACCTGAGACTAAGCATCTGGCTGGCGGTCTAGAACAATCCAAGGGACTCCAAACTACCGTCCCTTCTCATCCACAGCCACTGAACCATGCTTCCCTCCAAGCTACACCTCCAAACATTTTCTGTGAAGGAGAGAAGGAAAAAGTCTGGGCATACCATTTTTATTTTATTTCTTTATACTGACAACGATAAATAATGAGGCGTATTATTTTATGAAATCCTGATATAATAACTGACTAAATAAGTTAGTGAATAGAAACAAAAAAAATATTTTTTGATCAAATATGAATTTTTAAAGTGCCTTACCTAGGGGGTCGGACACGGTGAGAGAGTGAAAATATGACCATTTTAATTTTTGTATTTACTACTTATGAATCTATTTTGGAGGTAGAATACAGCCTCCATAGTTGAACAAAATAGCTGAATAGTTCTGATTTTTTTTTTCCAATGACTGGCTTGCACGTTTCAGGTTGAAAAGTGACCAGATGCATGATTTATACATATTTAGATAAACACCCTTATAATA
This sequence comes from Rhaphigaster nebulosa, assembly GCA_948150685.1. Lineage (NCBI taxonomy): Eukaryota > Metazoa > Arthropoda > Insecta > Hemiptera > Pentatomidae > Rhaphigaster > Rhaphigaster nebulosa. The sequence goes on along the minus strand of OX411306.1, from coordinate 109,377,140 downwards.
AGGGCCGTCCATAATCCAATTATAGCAATCAGTGTTGATACGAATACCACATGAAAACAAGTCACGTTGTTTAAAAAAAATGCAATAGATAACCTTAATTAATAATTAAAATAACCTTAAACAGCATAATTACATAAACACGATTTAGATTAATTTATTAAAATAAAAAAAGGCTGAATTTGAAATGGAAAAGGTAAAATTTGCCTAGGAAAAGGTTTAATTTGAAACGAAGAAGGTTGAATTTTACTTGGAAACGGTTTAATTTGAAATGAAAAAGGTTCACGAACGCAGTTGATTGGATGAGATATTTTCAAGAACTGAGGGTTTGTTAGTTTCAAGGATATGGATACGATTGTAGCTTCGGTTGCGTTGATTTCACGTTGAAGAAATCAATCAAAATCACTTTCTCTTACAGGAAAAATCGATTTAATTAAATAGTTCGACAAATCTAATGTAAATATAAATGATTTGGCCGCGTCTAAAAATATGAAATAAAGAAGAGGAAGAGAATGGAACGGAATCAGTAAAAACAACAGATGATTTGAATGAGTTATTCGCACATGCTTTTCATGTTTTTCTCAAGTGAAAGACGAAAAATGAAGATTTAAATGCTTTTTAATTATCTGTTGTTTAAATAAATTAAAACAAAAAAAATTCAGTCGTTTTCCTGGTTATAGCTCTTTTTCTCTGGGCCTTAGGGGAGCGTTATAACGACGTTTTACTGAACATGCATACGTACGTGTATTCATTGTATACATTAGTTAGTTATACTTTTTTTATATTTTGTTTTAAGATGTCTGACGGCAGGTTCTTGCTGCTTCTACGTTGCTTCTTGTGGCTCTGGAACAACGGAAAAAGTTTCTTCGTAATTAGTTCAGCCGTAAAAGCGTTAGAAAGAGACAAATATTTGGAGTTAATCTATTTGTACCATTTTGCATTCTTTGCGTCATTACATTGTACAATGTACGTATCAACTAGTATTTAATTAAAGTTTTATATTACGTTTATAATGACACTCCATTTTCTTAAATTACTTCATTGAGTAACGCAGGCTTGCAATGCCGCCTAAGCGACCCCTCCTTGGCACCCCCTTTGGCAGGCAGTGGGGAGGAGATAGGATAGAAGGCTCGGGGGCGGAGGCTTTTTCGGCCTAGCCTAATGAGGCGGAGAGGGCACCACCTGTTGAGGGTATTAAGTTATACCGTTCGCCCGTCTTACTCCCGATCGATGCCGGTGGCTCGGGTCTATCTAGGGTCAGCTCTGTCCTCTCTAGTATAATCTATTTGTATTTTGTTTCATATGCTCACCAAGTTAACATTTTATAGGCATTTAGCTTGTGGGTTTTTATTTTTTTTAAATCTATAATACTCATATAGCACAAAAAAGTAATATATATATATATATATATATATATATATATATATATATATATATATAAATTGTATATGTAGATGGAAGTATGAGCTCTGGCTATCATGGTTAGCGTTCTGTATTATTTCAATTGTTATTTCGCTTGACTGATACCTCTGCAGGTGGGTTGGTAGCTTAATGATTTAATTTTTTTACTATAGCATAGAGCGTGCGTGTCAAATTCAATTAATCACATTTACAAATTTTCTAAAACTGAGGATTCAGAGATATGGGCAGAATATTCAAATATATTATGCAACTAAGTGAATTAAGATTAATAATCGATAACATTGCTTTATAATTGCCTTTTTTTCCACCTGATTTATAAGTGTTTTAGGTTACAAAAAATCATCTTCGGGCCCCGTTTTGACACCGATGGTATGGAGGCTTCTCTGTCCTTCTGGCAGGATGGCCGATACTAGCACCAGAAAATTTCGAGTTGGCGAAAAAGTAATTAAAAATGTTAACTTTTACTATCTTCACGAGAATATGAAAATCCAAAAGTCTTTCCGGCAGAAAGTTGCTCTGTACGTTCTATCATTAATCAGTAGACCAATAATTACCAATATACATAGCTATAAAAAAAATATATGCATTTGAGTAATGAACTAAACAGTTTATTATAGCTTCATTAGTTCAATAGTACCTCGCCGTCCCGTTTGTATCATGTTTAGTCTTGAACTATACTACAATTCATTCCGAGGATGCATAAAAATTCTGTTTGAATGTTAAACTTTTATTGGAAACACAACTTAGATATTTTCTCAACTACATAATATTATTTGTGTTTCTTAGGAATTCATGTTCCCAAAATCTTGCCGAACCGTTTCCGAAAAAAACTTTAGTTCAGAGCAGTAAACAACACAGAATTAAAAAAAGAAAAATTCCAGGACGTAGATTTTAGCAGAATATGAATAAATCGAAATTAGAGACGGGGTGGAACGTATCAATATGATACTTTGTCACTGACACCGACAAGTAACAGGCACGCTACAATGTGATGAACTGAAAGTATCAGGGGCACTTACAGTCCGAAACTGCAAGCACCTCTACAAAATCACCGGAGCTCGTGCTTCCAGAAGGATCGAACTAAGATTTGACTAAAAAAATGTATACAGCCAAAAAGTATGTTCAACAAAAATACGAAAAAAAATCCGTAAATTATAGAGTGGGAGGGAGCCCGCTGTATTATTTTGTCCGGGCCCAGGCTCAGCCAAGGCCGCGTACTGCCGTTCCGTTCCTCCGAACCAAACAAATCCTAGGATAGGGCGGCAAAGCTTCAAAGAAATGACGTTCGGAAGAACGGATCGGGGCCGATAGCTCCGCTGGCAGTTTTTAACCATAGCATCAAAGAATTGCTGGAAATGGAGTGAGACTAGTGTGGACGGGATCGAAGGTAGAACCGTTCCGTTCTTCGAGTTCCCCTCCACCGCCTGTCGTCCCCCGTCTCTTCTATTCTCTGTGAATTTTCATTATTTTATCAATTTGTGTCCGTCGGATGCATCCAGATAAAATCATTGTCTGGCCGCTGACCTCCTGGAACTTCAACTCAGCTAACAGGCTGCTCCCACCAAATTGTTCCCGGTTTAAATATAAGATCGCTGTCCACCAACGCGGTTTTTTCTTCCTCCTTTTCAAAAGATAATCAATCAAAATGCCAGTTGCTGCTGAGATGCCATGATTAATTCTGGGGTGAGAACTCAACCACAACTTCAGAAGAACGCTTGATTTTCCCAATCGCCCTCCCGTATCCAATTCGTACGGAACGATGTTCGGAACGCTGTCTTGTTCTTCGAAACAATGTTCGGATCCGTGGTACGGAATGGCAGTTTATTTCAAGTGCGTACCCGGCCTTAGGCGTTGCTACCTGACACTGTACCTGTTCCAGGCAGGTCCTCCAACAGCTAAGCGAGGGCCCAGGCAATATAATACAGCGGGCCCCCTCCCACTCAATAATTCACGATTTTTATTTAGGCTATAACATTAATATAATAAAATAAATCTTTGAATAACAGTTTAGAAAATCACAGATTTATTTAATCACTTATAAAGCCATTATATTCCAAAGATATAATCACAACATATATTTTTAACCTAGAACATTATAGTATACTAAAATTAAAATTATAAAAAAGTGTTTAGATAAGAAAAACTGGAAACAACAGTTTGGAAAAAAAAAAAACAACATTAATAATCACAAAACTCTATATTTTGTAGCCTATAAAATTCTAAATATACATAGATAAGAATTTATACTGGTATATTTAATAACTTATATAATTAAACTTTTAAAATATTAATTTTTCAACTTTATCAGATCTGATAATATCACGTTTGATTTAGAAAAACTAAAAAGCACAGTTCTGAGGTAATTATTGGAAAATCCTCACAATCATTTGTATCGAAAATATCGACGGTTTGATGGTAAAATTGACCAACTCCATTTTTTTGAAAATGAAAAATTATTGCTATCTACCTGAACTAAATAATTAACTGATAGTTATTGATAATTTCACGATTTTGTTAATAATGAAGCTTAAATTTTGTTCAGGCACAGATAAATAGCAACAAACATTGATTTTCACAAAATGCAGTTGGTCACCTTTACCATCAAACCGACGATATATTTTACGAAATGTCGTATTTTAATATTCATCTTTAGGACGGACGGTAGTTGGTACAAGTGACAAAAAGTATCAGATACAGCTGTGGAACAGGAGCAACTTGCCACCGATACAGCTAGCGGCTGTCACAAGCCAAGCCAACCTGTCTTGGACGACTTTTTCATTATTTTCTTTCTTTCTTTTTCGTATGTGATTATTGGGAGTGATATCTCGACTCATAGACCGGAAATTGTAGATTTTTTTTTTATTTAAATTGAATTTTTTATTCTTTTTTTTCGCGTATTTTCGAGGTAAGATTCATCCAGAAAAAAAAACTTGAAATTAATATAAATTATACCATACATATATAGCACCATCAAGTTCACTATTCTAATTTTAAACTACAAAAACAAGTATTTTTACAAATTTTGATTTTTGTCGGAATGTCCGGTAGTCACCGGAAACCGAGAACAAACAGATATACTAATTTCATCAAAATAGCATATTGTTGAACACCTAATTTTCTTATCATTAATGTATTAGTGTATTTAATCCACAGTATTCAATGAACATTTCTAAATGAGCTACAAGAATATCAGATAAAATTTGAGTAGGCGGTAAGGCATGCATAATAAAATTCCTACACATCAGAGATTCGAACAAACATGATTACTATTCAACTGATTACATAAACAATAGTGTCTTTAGTATTCACAACGACTAGACAATTTGCAAAGGAACTTCAAGTACAGCAACAGCATTAAAAAATCATGAGTCCAACGTTAGCAAACTGATGTTATCGCTAAATAAATCAAACATTCTGTAGCAAATTTAATTTGAACCTCTGTAAACGTCTCCCGTTCAAACTTAATTATTTGCTGTTAACTTTTATCATAGCAACTCTTTTAATGGCATAGCAGAAACACTTTCAGAATTGGACTTGTCTGCTTATAACAAGTTTTCTTATTTTTCTGATTGTAAAAAATTCCATTTTTTACGTTTTTTAATGCCATATTTGTGCTAAGTGCTACTTATTTTAAGGGAATCTAATCAATAACTCTTAGCAATTGTATAGCAAACAAACAAAGTTATTTTTAAGTCCACCATTTTTGTTAAATCTAGTCTATTATACCAAATTTTCAAATAAATAATTGTTCTTAATATGGCTGTTATAAAAGTTATAGGGCACTTCATCCCCATAAGTATGATTTACTCCTCGTGTGCTGGAAGGAATTTACCAAGCACGTGTTCGTAACCCTTCCACGTGTTTCTTAGGTACGATTTTTCTTACCTCTTCCTACCACGTGTATAAATAAGGGTTACGTATCTATCACTAGTGAATTTGAAAATAAATGTAAGACCAAGAGCATCTCTTTATTCACCACGTGAGTGGCCTAATAAACAATTATATAATATATATGTATCACGGCTTTCCTTATCATTTTAGGAGCAAAGTTCAATACAAAAATTGTTTTCTCTATCTACACATATATTGGTCCAATTAGGATTTTAAAAAAAAATTATTTAGCTCTGTATGCAATTTAATTATCTTTCAAATGAGCTTCATGAATGTTGGGACTTTATATAAAATTAAAAAAAAAAAAAAATAGTTTGTTCAGAAATTTCCTTCCCAACAGCAACAGCTTAGAAATTTAAAAATGCATCAATAGGGCAATGCATCAATACCTGTTTTTGAGCTGGACGTTTTGGAATTTAGGTGATATATTCCCACAAAAAGTATAACTGTTCCTTAAAGGCTCAACACACGAAAATATTTGATTAAGTGATAAACTTAAAGTAAGGACTATGAAAATAGCTAATTTTTAGGAGACCAAAAAAAATAAATAGAGCTTTACGTTTTTTATTTAACTTCCGCATAGCGAATAATTTTTTTAATTTCTGGGTCTTTTTATTTTTTGAGCCTTAGAAATGTGGTTAGAATACATTTTATTTGCATTTTTTCTTCTGGTAAATTAATTAAACTAAGGAATTCGATTTTTCAGAATTCGTTACTTTAACGTGGTGGCGACCGATACCTCTGATCTGTTTTAGCCCTGGTGATGGCTCACATGTTTGGGCTGATACGTCGGCTAGTAATAAAATAACTAGGAATTCTGATAATTAAAGTTGCATAATTCACTATTGAACAATGAAAAGAAGAAAAGTATAAATACAAAGAAAAATATAAAAAGCTTTGGAGACTGGGAACTTGCTTAAGACAAATGCTTCCTGCATAATCAACAGTGAAACAATGGACCACATCAATTTGAATTCCCTTAATAAATTTAAACAAACAAAATACAAAATAAGACAGAAGGTAAAAAGTTTCGAGCTGTATTAACCAAATAGGTACGTGAACTGTTACAACAATTAAGATATGCAAATCAACAATTTAAATTCAAATACTCGGCTTATACCATACAGAGCCCCCTCATTCACCGTTTAGTCAATTTATGCTAAGGTGAGGATTGAATCCTTTTTATTTCTGTTAACTGAATTAAATTCAAACAGTGAAAACAAAATCCTTATACAGAAACCTTATTAATATTCATTGTATAGATACAAAATACATTTTCTGATAGTTATTTTGTTAGCATCTAAACTGGAAATTTAAATTACAATGAATACATTTTAAAATTCATAAAACATTTCAAGCTGATTCAATTATTACATCCAACCCAAACGAAAGAAAAAAAAATATAAACAAACCATTCTTTATTATAATAAGTTCGTGAGTCACAATCATCAAAATAAAAAATACGTAGGGAACATATAATCGGAAATTACTTTACTTTTTTTTTTTTAATTAGTTAAAGTGGACAAAGAAAAATACAGTAGATATAGGCTGTACAATTATGTACTTCGCGAAAATTTTATTAATTTATTAAGCACTCACCATTAAAACTACATGAAAGATGTAAAAACATCACAACATATTTATAATCATCAGAGAATTAAGAGAATTAAACAAAAAAAAAAAAAAGGCCTACTTCCTTTGCAGTCTGAATCATTCTAAATTAATACAATGATCTATCAATTTAAAAAAAAAATGTATTTAAATTCATATTTTATTAAAAATGTAGATACAATAAAATAAAATAAATAATGGCGAAATAAGTATTAAAAAAAATATTTCTTTGAATGATATTTGACTAGAATAAATTACTGCGGTTCTAAATTCCGTTTAATGACATGCGTTTTCCTCTTTTTAATATCCTTTTTTTGTTACCCATCTTCTTGTTTTTTTCTCAATACGAGTTCTCCAGGGATAAAGGGTTAAGCCAATCGATTTTTGAGCCCCAAACACCCTTAATGAAAAAGTATACAGCAAAAACCCTCGGGATTTTGAGATCCATTTTGCAAACAGAAATTACTTGTATAAGATTATGGGATAGAAGTACAACCATCAAATTGACTAAAGGATAATGAATAATTCCCCATCATTATAATTATTTCACTTATTACTAGAGTATCTTGTAATTTTGGCCAAAATTTTATATAATAGAAACCGTTAGAAATTGTTTATGCTTATAAGATAAGGATATTTAATCAAATTTTGGCAATGGAAAATAAAAGCATGTTAAGTGATTTTGGCGATTATTTACAATGACAGTGTCCGGGGATTTTGAAAATCACTCTTTAGCGAAAGCGAGATTTATGAAGATAAAATTTTGCGTGATTTCTAATAACAAAATATAATTTTTTTTTAAATAATGTTTTAATTATGATAGCTGTTTGTGAAAAAGATGTTCATTATTTTTCTATGAAAAAAGTTCAACGAACAAAAGCATCTTACCTATATTTATAATATTTATTTATTAAATAAAGATTTTCTTCGATAATATCTAACATTGCTGCTGACTTCGATTGAGACCTGCTCAAAGGGAGGTCATGTTTTCCGGTAATTAGGAACATGTTCGCAATAGAGTTGGACTGCTTTTTCACATAGTTCTCTTCGAAACATTAAAAATAAATAAAAGAAAGCCACAATCATTTAAATAATAATATAATTATTTAATGCTAAATAAGGATCTGATACACATTTTACTGACTGAACCGTAGTAGAGTCTCTTAGCCCCAGAGTCGATTGTTAATTGATAGACTAAAAACTTAATTTACTGCCGCAACTGGGCTCAAATCTTAGAAAAATAGGAACTAAGCAAAATGAAACTATCAATACAAAATGATTAGTCTAAAGAATCAAAATCTAATAAATGTATGAAATTAAATTCAACAAATGCAAATACATAAATAAAAATAAAGAGATGTTTACGAAACGACCTGTAATCTTCAACCATCGTCCCTTTTCATTCATTTTTAAAAAAATATATAACAATCATTCCATATAGCTTTAAAGATTTCAACTTCAAATCTGATAGAGAAATGATTTGAGCTGAAGTTTCAAAAAATGGGGTAAAAAAGTAAACATTTGCTTTTTTCTTTTCTTTTTTTTTTTCTAATACTTCGGCGAGGAGTTTACATCAACGAAATTGATGACAATTCATCTCCACAGAAAGAAAAAACCCACTTAAGTGGCTTAAGATCAGTTTTGTTCTACTAAAGATATTTTTTACGTATTAAATAAATAATTCATTGGATAAATAAGCCTAATGATAATTATTTATTAAATATAATTCATTAAAAAAAATTGAGGAGGTGGTTTAAAGTTTTTTTTTTTTTTAAATTTGGGCATTACTAATCAAAAGCTTCTCCAGATTTCCTTTTATTAAAAAAAGGTATGAACCCTTTTTCCACAGAATCTTCTTTTTTGTATTTTTAAGTAAAAATGAACAAAAAATATGTTATTTTAAACTTCTGAACTTTATTTAAATAAAAATATTAAAAAAAGTACATAATTACTGGTTTCAAAATGTGAAAAAAGAAACTCGACTTCAAAGTATCGGAGAAAAAAAAAAAAATACAAAATACATCGTTATAATAGACCGGGAGCTGACGCCAAAAACGAATCTGATTTCAAGAAATTTTTTTATCGTATAGGCCGAAAGTACTCTTACCATAGACTGGAAATTTGAACGTCTCTGCCACCCTAGACAGGTTGCTATCAAATTTAATAGGTCAATGAATTCGTAATTTTGTCACTATTTTCAAATTTTCATCAGTAACTTGCTTCCAGTGCATTTTAGGTAATACTTGGACATAACCAATTTTAAAGAACGTTAAATTTACTGCAAGTAGGATATGTAATATTTTTTAAAATTCTGTACAGCTACTAAGATAGAAAGCTGTAAACATCAGCAAAATGTCAGGAAAACGCAGAAAGTTAGATATTCAGTGGTTTTGCCTTAATATCTATTTTTAAGTGCAATTGAGTGCAAAATGCATAATACCAATCTTACCCAGTGTATGGTGGGTGTGGCACAAGTTCGATCCTCTGAAAATTTTCAACTTTTCTTTGGCTGAGCGTTATCCTGCTGATACTTAAATCACTTCAATGTTTCACTAAAGCACAAGGTAACACTGATAATTTCGCATGTTTCCTATCTAACTGTTCGCAGTAAAGGTTAGAGTTCATAGAACGTCCGTCAAAACCTCATGGAATCTTATCAATATCCACTGATGTCGCCCTGAGACCTTCCGTTTCAAGGCTGTATCTCCACCGCTGATTTTTTTAAACCAAGACCACACTATACGATGGTCAAGGATACCTCAACCTTCAGTTTGGACAATTTCACAAATGTTTAAAAACAAGCTTACTTAATCCTTCACACGAGAATATTAGTTATAGGTAAACATCGAATAGGTTTAAAGTACATATTTACATTCCTAGATACACATTTTGATATAACGGTCATATTTTTTTTATAAACCCTATCACAATAGAATTAGTACGGTCGGTATGTCAGCATGAACTAATGAATGTTTATAAAATAACTTTAGTGTTATATAATTCCAAAGAAGCGATTTTATTCATCCATCAGCATGAATTCGATATTTCAACTGCACAATAAAATATTAGCAAATTCAACAAAAACCGAAAATGCTTAGCTAAATCATTCAGAGATGTTCTTTTATAAAATTAGAAAAAGTCATTAAAAAGAAAATAGGATCAATACATCCATCCAGCAATGGAGCAAACATTTCTTATCAAGAGCCTGGCAGTCCTGCTTCCTATTGTCACGTTAACGAAGTAGTCCCGTCTTTGTTCCACAGCCAATACTGTTAACAGTCTAAAATAAAATTTAAAAAAACTCATTTGGCTGCTGTTGACGAGTTTCAGAGAAGTATTCTCTGAACTACGTATATAATTATAAAATATACCGATTTCTGATAAATAATAATAAGAAAAATAAAAGTATAGCATAAGTATGGGTAGCCTTGGTTTTCTGCCTCATTCTGTTGAATAGTTTATAGTTGATTGCGTTCCGATTAATGTACGTCCCGATTAAGGAATACTTTAATCGTTATTTGGCTATTGTCCATTGATAAGAATATTGGATTTCATTAATGTATTTTTAATTTGATATAGATGGTTTTTCCGGCACAAAATTACTCTTCCAACTTTTATCATTCAGCACTTAAAAAATCCGGAATCCTAAATCAATGTTCTGTTTCTTTAAGCAATAAACAAAAATCATGTACATTTTTTAAAGATACAACTGAAAAATTCAAAGCAATTTTAATAAATGTTAAGAAGTGTAAAAATTATTAAGTGTAGAATCACCCAAAACCTTTGATAAAAATAGGCGACGGACACATCGTGCACTCCCTATTTTAGTAAAAAATATAAACTTAAATAAACAGACTTATATAAAAAAATTTACAAATGGACGGTTATAAATTTTCTATTACCAATCAATCACCCAGTAAAAAAAGCTTGCTTGGAATCAGTTCATGAGTGAATCACCTATGTCTATCATTACAGATATAGTTTCTGAAGAAAATTCCTTCTTCAGAAAAGAATTACGTCCATCGACAAGGGCGGAAACAAAGCTCTGTCGGGGGATATATAAGACCCTGGTAACTTTTTGAGATGGATTAGAGAAAGCAATAACTTCTTAATGAAATAACTTTGTGACCTATCGCGCACGTGCTTGAACCCCAATATCTACCACCCTCCCACAGCTTCGGAACGTCATGTGTAACGTGACGCTGGGGGGTCGTCATAACTGGCCCACTTAATCTGAACGGAAGAACTATCACAGCCACAAGGGTTGGCACACACCATCGATATCTTCAAGAGTTGTGAAGGAGGATTACAAGGTGCTTGTTTTTGGGATGTCCTCCATTAGTGAACTTCTATCTAGAACTGAGTTTTTATTTCGGCAGAAAACATAACAAAACCCATCAACTTTAAGTCCTCTCAGGACTCCATGTTTAATCCATCAACGAGCTTAAGTCCTCTCATGTAGGATAAATATGTTGGTGAGTTAATACAATAGATGTAGTCCAGGAGACCTGACAAAAATAATTATAATACGCGGAAGTTCTTCAATCCTTGGGCTGTTACAGTGGTGTAATTGAATTATGTATAGAGACGATCCATTCGGAAATACAATGTCTGCATTCCCCGATTTTGGTATTATCGGATTTTTAGATTGTCTATACTGCAGTAGCAAATTCAATGACGTATTCACGTCATTATCAATAGGATATTTTTTACAGTTCTAAATTATTATTTTTTAAATTTGGTTTATAAATAAAGTATAACAATAAAAAAGCAAAATGGAATTGAATGAAATGAAATGGAATTCACGAGCAAATGAGAGTTCACAAAGAAAAAAAAAAAAATTTAGTCCCAATTATCAGAAAGGAGATGACGCCAGTAGAATGAAAAAACTTAAAAACGATTGAATTATGAAATTTGTCCAACAACGTTGTGAAATTTGTGCCAGAAACGTTTGCCCCTCTTAATGAAAGGCGAAGGCTGAAAAACAGTCGCGGCAGGACGAGATAAGACAGGTCCCAGAGATATCACGTCCGTCAGTCCTGCCTCCTTGCAGTTTTCCTGTCGATTTATTCCTCCAATATCGTCCCTGTCAACCACAACACATCCGCCCTTCTCCCTATTCCCACCGAGATTTTGCATCTTAAATTTATAGTTTAAGCACGTACTCTAGAAGAGAAATACAAAACAGGATAGGAATAAATTACCGTTGTTATGGATAGCGTCGACGAATTGATATCCCTCGTAGCACGAGCATCAATATCAGTGTTAGGCAAATTTTAAACAGAAAATTATTAATATTATACAGAATATTTTTTTTAATTTAATTCAAAGATAATGAATAATCCATTTATTCACTTTTCTATTATTCATTTAATAAATTAATTCATCATTTTTTAATCAGTAATCAAATAAAAATAATTATCGAATAAAAAAAATTCGAATAAAACAAAAATTATTCGATTAAAAAAATGTTTGAAAAAAACGAATATTTGAGTGAAAGTTAATTTATCAGGAATCATGTGCATTCTAATATCTTCTAGTATTCAATATTATTTTAAAGGAAGGAAATAAAAATAAATTTTCGTGTTTACTTCCAGTTTTTCTAATAAAAAATTTATAAAACTATTTGTATAACTTATATTATATGGTATAATTATTACTTTGCAAATTTTATTCATCATTGAAGCAATATTTTTAACTCGCTGCAAGTACCACACTCTTCTCAAATAGACCATCTAGTAACATTTACAAAAGGTAAGAAGTCTTTCAACTGGTGCTGATAAAGATAATTTATGAAATTTATCGAACAATTTCCAGATATGCTTATGAATTTATATATTATATATTGTAACATATCCAGATATGTTATATATTTAACATACTTATATCGTCAATAGGATTGCCAAGATAATTTCTTGTAAACGCAGATGACTCATCCAACCCAAAGTCGAAATTCATTTTCTATTAACATTTATTTCAATGATAAAGCTTTCTAAGATCAGAACACTTCTCTTTATGCTCAGTAATTGTTTTAAACTATCATATAGGGAATTCCATCGAGATGCTCGCTTCATATTTTATAATAATGGAACTTTATATCGAAGAAATCTGAAAATTTAAAATAAATCGTCACTTGCGATCGTAAAATCGAAAGCTCTTTCAAAAACTACGGATTCGATAACCCAATAATGGATAATTAATACTTTTTGAAAAGTATTCAAATCATGAGAAGTATTTGAGTTCTTCCCACTTCTAATTAGGAACATAGATTTAGAAAATATAAAAATAAAAAATTGATAATTCAACAAAAATAACGAATGATGAATAATTCAAAAAATATACAATAACTTCTTATTGGAAAAATTATTCATGAATAAAAAATGATTCGAATAAATAAATTATTCGAATAAATGTTTTTTCAATAATGAGCGACAATGATTGATATAAGTCAAATATAATAATCCAAGAAGATTAAATAAAGACCGCCAAGTAAAAGAATTCCATTATCATTGCATCTCCAACACACAGGTTGCAGTGCTAACAAAACACGCATATAAAGTTTAATCGTCATATAATTTTATCGTATAATGTTTTATTGTTTTTGTTTTTTTATATTTTCTCCGCTAGAAATGGAACAACAAAAATGGATTAAATATTATTAATAATATGTGTTAATTAAATTATATAAATAAATTCTATGATAAATAAACAATTCATTCGCGAATAAAAGAAACTAAATAGAAATAAAATAATTGGAATAAATTGTTCATAGATTATCCCAAATTACAAACGATCGAAATAAAATATTAATAAAACTAAAATCGAAATGAAATTTTAGTTATTTCCGGTTTTTGATTAAATATACCCACCCACTCAGTACTAAATTAAATTATTAAATATCATCTAGAGGTCAATCCATTCGAGATAACCCAGACCACGTAGCTCGATGATTTGACTTTATGATTTTTTTACGAGTTATTCCTTATCATTTGATGAGGTCAGAACCAAGGGTAAAACATAATTCAGGATTTTAGTTATAGTTTTATAGCCATTTTAAGTTAGTTTCGCAGCTGAAAACAAGTTTTGGGAAAATGTCTCTGGTAATTTTGCAGTTATAAAAACAAAACTAAAACTAAAATTACAATAAGGGTAACTCTACGTTACTCTACGTACATCTAAGTAGTGAGGAAAGTGGCTAAAGAATTTTCACGAAAATTGACACAGCATGAGACTTTTAGAGATGTAAACGAGTATTTGTATTAAACAAAAGAGACTCACCTTTGAATTTGTATGTGAGTGTGCGTGCTTGTGTGTGTGTGTGTGTGTGTGTGTGTGTGTGTGTGTGTGTGTGTGTGTGTGTGTGTGTGTGTGTGTGTGTGCTTGTGTTTGTGTGTGTGTGTGTGTGTGTGTGTTTACGCGTGCGTGATTATAATAAAATAACCGTGTCGTAGAGAAAATGTTGACCATACTTAAAAATAGACAAGCTACAGAATGGAGTTGTGTCGAATTTATTTTTATTTGATTCAATAACAGTTGTATAAAAAACTACAGTTCCACAGAACGTTGGAACACATAGTCGGTCATTATTGTTAATAATAGATATTTTTTATTTTATTTAATTAAAAAAACAAAATGCAGTATTACATTTTTTTATAATTTCAGAAACGACAAATGCAAATCAGTATTATAATAGTTAAATAAACGAATCTGAGAATTATAAAGAGAGAAGAAGGAGTAGCTTTGAATATTAGTGACCAAGGTGTGGGAGGTTGATTTGTGCCAGGACGCTACTGTAAATCAGACCGCGGGAACACCTCCTACCTCCCTTAATTGCGAGCACCCTCCAGCTCCGCTGTAATCAAACTACACCACCTGACAAATCTACAGTTCAATCATACAGCACAGCAACTGTCTAACGGAGTGACTATGAATTACCTTGTATATTTCACCCACAAGGGTGAACATATTATATTATTTAAACATAATTGAATCAATGAAAATATTAATTGATAACGGAAATTGTAAGGATACAGAAATAGAAATCAAAAGAAAAAATAATATAAAATTCTGAGAGTAAGAAGCCACGCCCATGACATTTAATGTCTATTGCGTAGTATCTACTTCATAGAAGTACGAGCTAATTGACCCGTGGGAATAATTCGTAAGGTATATTGGATAGTAATAACATTAAAATGTATTAACTTATTAAGAAACGATGGTTCAATTATTGGTTCCGATGAAGTATTAAGGGAGGACGTACCAACATAAAAATACCACTAAGAAAAATATAAAAGGATACTTACTACGCTGGTTCTCGAAGGAAGTTATATCCTTGCTAATAATGGTTCGATTTTGAAATTTTTCTTTTTTGTTTTGTAGGAACTTAAATTACCTATAAAATGATTATAGATATTATCAACCAATAAAAACTTTTCAGCTAATCTTTAAATTGATCCCCCAATTATTGGATTCGAATCCAAAATTTCATACACCAGAAATTTTAATAGTTGGACCCCTTTCATCCAAAAGAGCAACCAGCCCTCAAACGTCAGGCTAAGCCAATAAACATAAGGTGATATACCAGCAACATGTGTTATAAACCACACCCTGAGGGCTTTTATGTAGAGCATAATCAGTGTCCTATGTCCTTTCTAAAAAAAAAGACAATTGGAGGGTGGTAATTAATATGGAGTTAAATTCGAAAAAGCAGCTAATTGCAATATTTATACAAAAACATTGATGATTGTTTCATTTAGCTCGCGCTTAAGATTGAAGGCAATAGGAATTAGCTTGTTTTTTCGGGCCTATTCTTTTTTTTTTTTGTCATTTGTCAGCTATTGATGTTCAGTCCTCATTAACTGAGTTGTGCCCATTTCAAACAGAATGTTCGTTACCTCTGCAGGGCAGATCACTGTAAGAACAGAAGTCATCTTCGTATTTATAACTTTGTAGTATTATGGTCCACATATCGCAGCCATATGCTTGGACCGGAAGAACAGCCATGTTCCACAGTTTTTTTTTCATGTTAAAGAACTTCTGAAGTAGCATTTGCTGTTGAACATAGCCGTCCATCTCAAAGGTGCGTTCACGCCTTTGTCAAACCTTGGCAAATCAAACGTGTAATGGGATAGTTTTGCTTGGGTTCTCTATTTGCTTCCGATCCGGTTCTTGTGCGATTTATATGTTTATATATTTTAAAAATAAAACTAGTTTAAACCGAAATTAAAAGCCGACAAAAGTTCGAATATCCGAAAAGGTAGCGTGTTGATAGGTTAGTTTGCTAAGCTTCTGTAAATCCCTTTAACACGTTTGCCGTTTGGTTTGGCCTGGGATTTGCTCTAGGTTGGCAAAAGTGTGAACGCACCATAATATGCACCGTTAATTCAATTCCACATCTTGCTCATGCCAAAGAGACACACCATATATATACGTCTTTTTTGAAAAATGCTTAAGCGCCAAAAATTCGAAATTTAGGTTTCAATTTATTGTGCGATGTGAACACTGCATGAATCAATTTCCGCTCACGATATATCGAAAAAAAAGTTGGAAATGTCCTAAAAATCGACTATTGATGACGTAAGCACTAAATACAAACGACTCTCAGTCGTCACTCAGGCCTTAACCAGTGCTAAAGGCCTTAAAAATATATTGTAATTATAAAGGTTTTGCCACCTTAATAAACTCCTACTGTATGCAATAAAGAATAAAAAAAAAATTCTTATTTGGGTAAAAATCGTCTCGTGTTTCCTGTAAAGTTTGCTAAATGGCGCTTACGCCTTTTTCAAAAAACGACGTCGATATCAAGTTATCAAATTGTTTTTGAAAGAGTAAAACAATAATTATTCAACATTAAAGTACTGAAAACAGAATATCTACAACGCTAATTACTGAATACCTTAGAAAGTTGAACCAGAGCTCTACTCTGCAGAGGAGGATTAGGAATCTCTTTCCGTAATCACATTTTCTCATTTTCTAATCAAGGCTGTGAGGAAGGGGGATCATCCAAGGAATAAGGTGCAAATCTTGCTGTGGCAGATGAAAATATTTTTAGAGAAAAAAATGGAAGGTGTTTCCCAGTGAAAGCCTTCAAAAATATTAGTCCTTATCAAATTATACATAAATATAAAATAATTTTTTCAGTTCTCAGATCACTGACATAGAAAATCCGATCTCTAATTGACATAAGCAACCAATGACTGCCAAGATTGCAAATAGGACATCACGACTTCATATGTGATGTCATAGAAAAATAATTAAAGACAATATCATTTCCACTACGATCTAAAAGTTCGCGAACGGCAATGCTCTTAGCAGAATGTATTAATGAAAATACAAATAAATCGTAAGGTTATAACGTTTAAAACGACGATAGGCAAATGGTAGGAGTGAGAGAGAGGAGGGAGAGACAAGGCCATATCAAAGAAGGATAATGACTGGCTGCTAAATGTAGCGTGTAGTTGGACTTGACACCAGGCAACACTCGTAGCCGCAACGACTTCCTTCCCGCCGCTTCCGCCGCTCAGACCAGATAACTCTCAAGTTAGTTTATGGCTCGAAAAGCATTATTGCTTTACTTTCTACGCTGATGATGCAACGAAACATAAAAGGGATGGAATGGTCAACGGTGTTAAAAATAATAGCTTTTACAAATGCGCAAAGTACTAATACATTTTAAAAATTAATATAAAGTAATGATGTATGATGTATCTGAATTCAGCCACGATAATACTTCTTCTGATGCGAAGCGAAAACGCAAGATCATGTTTTTACTTAAAACAATATGCATGAAATTATTATTAATTATTTAAAAATACTATATTTGCTGTTCAATACAGCATGCGATAGATTCGCAGCCAACAGTGTTGCTCCGCACTAGGGTTGGAACATCGAAAAGAAAATATCGATATTCGATATTTTGATATATCACAAACCCAAATATCGATATCCACCGATAATCGCACCAATCGGAAATGGATGAAAAAGCAAAGAAAGTGCATCAAATGAGTATTATTAAATACTATTAATATTATTAAACTGTGAAGAAGGTTATGAAATAATATAATGATTATTATTTATAAAGCAATATTTTTATTAGCCATGAATCATTATAAAAAAAGATAGAAAAGAATTATACTTCAAAGAAAAAAAATATTATAACATATTTTTATTTTGAAGACTTTTAGCAATATTGATATATTATAGTCTGATAGAAGTTTTCCAATAATAAAACATTCAAACGTCTCCATTTTTTATTTATCTTATAACTCTTCCGATTATAATGTGCATTCTCGAAACATTCATCTAAAAGCATGTAATTTATTTCATATACATCTCAGTACCATCATCATTTATATAAATGATCAATTTTTCTTTATATAGGATTAATCAACATTATTTGCATGTAAATCTCATCTACTAATTATTGTTTGGTAATTAGATATTGTTTATTGTTATATTTACTGCTAAAACTCCAGAATGGTAACCTCAACATGGAGAACATCTAGATTTTTAGGACCTGCCTGATCTTAAAAATCTAGACCGATTAAAAATCTGGAGTTTTACCGAATAAAGGAAATTGTAAAAATAAAGTACAGTATAATCTCGATAATTCGTATGGTCAAGGATTCGAAAGGCAAATATGAATTATTGAGATATCCAAATTATCGAGATTTCCAATAATCGGTCCTAAAAAATAGGAAATAACAAGATTAATACAACATTGTATTAATATGAATGGAAATACAAACGATATAGCTAGATCAACAAAACAAAATCAGTTATTTTCTTGTGGTGCAATCCTTGAAGACGGATCTTATCGATGGCTTCGGTAAGCATGTTCAGAGCAGAAAATACGTTTACACAAACATCCGATTTTGCTAAGAAATGACACGTTGCAGATGCATTATTTTGCCATTTTAGAACTAATCTTCGGCACATCAATTTCTTCTTCATCTTCTTTTTTTACAAAGTCGAAATTTCCTCGTCAGTTAGGATCCAAACCTTCGTAAAAATAGGCGAAATCTCGAAAAGTCTTAATTTTGAGATAAGTGATTACCATCCTTGATGCTTTCTAAGAGTTGCATCACTACTTCCTTTTGTTAAATGTCTAAAATCGTTTATTAAGGCCAAGTTTAGAGATTGCAGCTTAGAGGTTGTGATGGAAGACAAAATAGAAGATAAACATCGCTGAGTGATGTGGTACTGTTGTGGGACGTACAATTACCAATAAACATTTGAAAATTTTCGCTGTTTTTTATTCCATATCTGCACCCATTCGTTGAAAATTTCACTTATGATACATGCTTTTGTGTTTGCACGATAGGGGTTCGGTAAAGTTTTTGTTTATAAAGTACCTTGCATTCGCAGATTTGCCAGTCATGAGCGAACTTAATTTTTCAGATCAATCTATGATGTCGGCTAAAAGTATGGTTACAGGTTTTTTTTTAAATTTCGTTTAAAGAGAACTGAATAGATAAAAAAGGGTAAACCGACTGAAATTCATAGGAACGATTCCTCTCTCACTCACTCACCTCTCCTCTTGGAAAGATTAAGAGTTAACCAGATTTTTTAGTTAGAAATTCGAATTATAAGGCGTTTACATTAGTTGGAAGACTAAAACAAATACGAATTATCGAGAGAACCGGATTGCAGTGTTTTTATAGGAAATAAAGGGAGACTTTCAAGAGACCAGAAAATCTATACGAATTACTGGGATGTGAATTGCCGAGTTCTACTGTAATATAGTTTAGCATATGGTGCGATCGATATATCGTAAAATATCGATATATCGGATGTTAAGATATCGATATAATATATCGGTTTTTCAACTCCGATATATCGATATATCGCTTGTCGATATTCCAACCCTACTCCGCACTAGAGATAGGAGATGTTCTCATGGACTATTTTAAAGAGTTACATTAACTGAATGGCTAATCAGTGACTCATTGGACGTTGGACTATTAATCACTCTCTAGTGTGCACTATAAAATCTATCACGAGGAATTAATATATTAATTAATCTATTCCTGGTTTATGTAATGAAACTAAGGATGGCTAAAAGAAAATCTGAATGTCAAGTTCAAGGTAAAAATAGTTTCTAATATCTAATATCCAGGAAATTTGAATTTTAATGGAATAAAAAATAACTAGGTTTAATGAACCATGAATTCTCCCATTGAACCATTTTTTTATTTACTGTTTTTTAACAAAAATTGTATCCAATTTTCAAAATAAATAAGTATATGTTTTAATAAACAAACCATTTTCAGAAGAAATATTTCACCGGCGTAAATATTCACAAAAAAACGCCTATATTTTCATGAATGTTTAATAAATTACTTTAGAGAGCACTTACGCTGAATTACAATGGTGAACAACCACGAAACGAAAATAATCCACGTTGATCAACTATAATTAATCTTGTCAGGATGAAAACCGTGGTATGACAGACGCCTCAATGTAATCGTGCTGAACATCGAATAGATTAACGACGAGAATTGAACACCTCTAATAGAACTTGCACCTTTGGTTCTTCGTAGGCTGTGAAGGCTTCATTTATTTTAAATGAATCAAAGCCACGAGTACAACGGAACCCTAATGATTCTAACAATAAAGATGAAGTAAATGTTATTGTAGACATTCGCCGCAATTTAGTCAATACAAAAAAAAAAAAATCTATAGAACTTAAAAGAATTTCTATCTAGAGAAATAAAAACAAATTCAAGGCTCGACATCCCTTAAAACGACGAAGTCAACTGAATCGCGAGGTTGTATTCACGTTACTTCAAAAGAGGAAGGAGTAAAAATACGCACAATAGAAAATTTGCAATCATAACAAAGTTAACCTAAATATTTTACAGAATATAAGAAAGAAAAATCGCCAACGATTTATTATGTATAACATAATTTTAAGAAAAATCATCATCCACACTGTGAGATACGAACGAATACCAAATAATATTTAAAATAATTAATCCATTAATTAATAATAAGTTTCCAAGGAGACTCGTGGATCAATTAGGTTCATCTACAATTCTGATTCAATACCAGGTGATTTTGGTCCTGGAGTTAGCTGGATCCTTGTCAATCCCAAAACGGGATCCCGATAGTGGACTATAATTAATTAATCTTGAGAAATTGAATTTTAAATGTTCCACTCATAGGAGGCACGGGCCGTGGTTCTGACACCTCAATACCTATAACTACAAATAGAGAAACTAAGCAGAGCAGTAGTAATAATAATAGATATAAATTATAATAGTAAAATCGGTTTTTAAACATAATCATTATTAAAATATAACAAAAACATTGCACAATATTAAAGAATGCGGGACATTTCGGAATACTCTGAACACGTTTCGAAAGAATAAAAATAAGAAATATAACTGTATTGATACAAAATAAATAATGATAAGGGTGATTTAATAAAATGAAGATTATTCCAGCAGATTAATAAATAAGATTTTCTATTTGTTTTAGTTGGAGCAACAGAAATTAGAATTTTTACTGATTGCCTGAAATTGTAAAAATAATAAATGACCTGGCCCTGATGGTATTTGAAATTAATTTTTTTTTTTTTAAATTTTACTATTTATGGGGTCAACTGTATCTTTATTATTTCATTGCCATTTGCAAGATTATTACTCAAAAGAACAAAATTTATAACTAATTAATGTTTCGCGTACATCAATATAATTAAACTTGTAAGCCTATTTAGAATTACATCTGATGACAGATTTGTTTTGTAATACAAAGGCGAAAGATAAGAAATTATTTTTAACGAAAACTCTTCTTATGTAGTTTTAGTTCTTATGTACTTATCATTCCATAGTTATCATAAATATTGACTTTTTTCCGGTCATTCGTCCCACTGTGCATCATCATAAATATTGTTAATGCCATTTGGACAACGAAAGTAAGAAAATAAAATTTCTAATAAAATGCAACTATATCTCAGAATTGAAAGTTACATTATGTATCTATTTTGTGCATTTTTTTGGGGGGGGGAGGAGGAGGAAGGGAGAGAATAATACAAGCTACCAAGCTCAAGGACAATAGATATCAGGGCTATAAGAATCCATTCATACCATATATACAAGATAAACGAAAAAAAATATCTGATGTGGACAACACATGGCTTCCTTGTACGCTTATTAAACTATAAATCGGTGGCTCAAAAAGTGATCCTGAATTTGGTTACTAGTTTCCGAAGATTGGAGTATCTCAAAAACGACACTCGGCGTCGCGACACCCATTTATTGATACACACACAAATGGGGAGGAAAACCAGTGTTTTACACTCAATTTTAACACTTAAAAGAACTAATAAAATTTTTTAATTAGATTGGAAACCAAATTGCGTTTGTAACCTTTATTACCTAAACACATGATTTATATATTTAATTTAAATATAATTTTGAATGTAATCTTATTATGACCTTCAAGTAAAGTACCCTTTTCGGCTCACTAATTTTAACCAAAATATATTAAATACATTCATATCGATATAAAAGTCCTATTTACCAAATTTGAGATGTTTTACATTATATTTTAATATAATTTTTGATGAAAGTCTAATATGACCTTCAAGTAAAGTACCGCTTCCGGTTTTTCAATTTAAACCAAAATCTAGTATGTTATTTAAATCAATATATAAGTTATAAATACTAAATTTGAGAAGTTTTGCATAGTATTTTTATATAATTTTTGATAAAAATTAATTATGACCTTCACGTAAAGTACCATTTCCAGTGATTAAGCAGTGACGCAAAAAGTGAGGTTCACAACTAGATTTTACAACAATCCTAAATACAAAATTTCAATTTCCTACGGCTAACCGTTTTTGAGTTATGCGAAATACGAACGAATGTACGTACGTACGAACGTACGTATAGACGCCACGACGAAACTAGTCAAAATGAATATTTCCGTTGAAATCTGAATACAATACTTCGTACAAGGAAGTAAAAAGAACAAAAAAAAAACATAAGGAGATAAAATAAAAATAATAAATATCATATAAACGAAAAAATATAAATTAATAGTAAAAATGAATAGACAGCCAATTTAAATAATAGCAAAATAAGTAAACAACCAACAAAAGAAAAAAATAAGTTAAGTAAAAATAAAAGAAGTCATCCTAAACAAATTCATACCTGTATACAATATTTACAATTTGCCCAGGGAACTCCGAATCAAGTTCTGCCCTCCACATCTGAATGGCATAGCCGGCTGTGCGAAAATAAAATCCAATGGTAAAGTTGAAATTGAGTAGTCAACGCCGTATAAACTAATATAAGTAACGCTATAAACTATATGAAATCATTTCATTTCTAATTCTTTATTAACATTACTTAACTGCAAAGTTAAATTAATATTTATTAAAGTAATCCCAAGGTTTAAGATATAATGAAGTTAAGGGCGCTTCTGTAACAAAAATCGAACCACTATGTTTTCATATTTTATGTGCCTTGATTTATACGAATACAAATCAAACACCGAAAGGAATAAGGGAAAAAATGGTCTCTGAAATGGCCCTTTTATACTTTCCTAAGATTCATGCATTAAACAAGAGCCAGAAAAGTATTTTCCCGGCAACGGCATTACAGGATTTCCTACTTTTCTCTACAAATAAATCTCACTATACGTCCACTGAGAAATTGACAAAAAAGAGAAAGTTCTTAAATGATGGGTAATTTAGCACATCCCTTCGGACAATAGTGTTTTGAGCACAACTAAACATTCGGACGCACACACTAAACATTAATTTAAGAACAACATATGATAGATGAAAGGACTTATCAAAAATTAAATAGGCAAATGAACGACAAAATAGAAATTATATATCAAAAATGCGTCAAATGCCTTGTAAAAATGATAGGCAATTGGAGAGAAGTCAATTGAATGCGGTGGGCGTGGTAATACTTCAATTTTCAAATCACTTAATTTTTTTAAAGTTAACTGAAGAACATGTTACATCTCTGATCAGAAAATTCAAACCACCATATTTGCCTGACTTATCTTGAACTGATCACCATTTTTTCAGAGCGCTTGAAGCATGTTTTAAAACAAAATATTCCAAAAGAGGTAAAAGTTTCATTTCTCGAGTTTGACACAAACACAAAAAGGTTCTTCAAACAAGAGATAAAAAAACCTATTATGCGCTGTGCGAAATATACAGAAGCTAACGGAAGTTATTTTGAATACAAATAAATAATATCGTAAAGTTATTGTTTTTTTCATCAACGTCATCTTACACTAGAAAATGACATTTGATATGATGAACCCAATAAATAACTAAGGTAAACAATATAAAATAAAAACAATATATAATAATAAGGATATTCATAAAATAATATATTGGCAAATGACGTATATTACCGCGGTCAACTACTCCGTATTGATTAATTTAACTATTGATGGAATCAATATGCTAATCAGGAAACAAGAAAACACGATTATAATATTATTATTAATCTTGATATCCTCAAAAACATGAAGTACCCACTCGACTTCACAAGAAGGTATAAAGAAAATCAAACAAAACTGCACAATTCAATCAGGATATTTGTAATGATTAGTAGGGTTATTATTCCATCATTATAAACAATATGCGTCGTTAGGGATGTATCTTGCATGAAACTATATCCCCGTTTTCCAATAGTTAAAAATATTGTTAACTGTTAAAAAACCCATGTAAGGCTCTCGACGCCAATCTGGAAATAAAGAATATATATATGGTATGATTTATACATATATATATATATATATATATATATATATATATATATATATATATATATATATATAATGATTAAGGGGGTCACTTACAATCACTCCACACCAAATGGAACATGGAACAACCGTGAGTGCGAAATCTTATGTGGAGTGATTGGATTAGAAAGGAGCAGCTGAAATTCTATCGGGCTTAAAATCCACCGCTTTATAACCAAATCAAATTACTCCAACTGATCTTGAGTGTGGAAAATGGATGGACTGGAACAGTAAACTGCAGTTTTTAGGCTCTGCTATACTACTAATAATAAAAATTGTTTGTTGCTTAATACAGTGTTGTTAAAATATACAACATTGATTGTATAAAATATTTTTTTAAATATTGATATATTTTTAGATATAATTTTTTTTATAATCTTAATATTAAATTATGTTAACAAACAACTATTATTCAATTAAAGGAATTAAATAAATGTAAAAAACGATAAAAGCAACAACAAATTTTAATTAACTTTTCACCCAGATACCACGTTGAGAAGTCAGTGATTGGTTCAGGGAATGATGATATAAGAGTTCAGTTTAATTAGGGAGACGTGACGATCGGAACTTAGAATTACTTGGGCTGATGGAATCAAATCCCATGTCTGTACCCGATTGAAAAGAAACATGGAATTATACTAGTGCATTAACGAATTTTGGTCCGTTCAATAACTATTTCATATCATATGGGGAGAAATAGGGCAGTTAAAGGGGCCTAAAGATGACCAACATGGTTGTTCATCCTTCTCTACAAACATAAAGTAATTGGTAAATTTTTTTTGTATGATAACTGCCCTAAGCCCAGTGGCGGATCTAGATTTTGTGGGGCTCCGGCGGGACGATTATGCGAGGCAATGAGCAGTACGACATTGCGGGGCAACCTCTCAACATGAAGAGAAAGTTGTCCAACATTAATGTCTGATAAATAGATATATATAAACAAAAATAATACAATACATTAGAGGCAAAGTGTATTTGCTATAGGCTAGGTATTACATTATTTATAACTTTATATAAAGAATATAAGTTTATATTAATAATAAATAATCTTTCAATATAACGTAAACGCGGACTACTTTGGCCCACGCGTCCTTCTTTGGTCCAAAGAAAGAAAATAACAAAACAATCTTTATTGATTTTCAGGAACCAGATTTTAAACTTTCTAAGATAGTTTCAGTTAAGCTGCAGTTCCAGCCATGTAACAACGGACACCAATGGTTCATTAGTTACTCACAAGTTGCAGTACCAGTTACTTAGATATGTTTCTATTACAAAATTCAATTTTATTTAAATTTTTTGGTAACCCCAATATTAAGATCTCCTTTGGCCCAGCATTTTGGTAAATTTTTTTGTATGATAACTACCCTAAGCCCAGTGGCGGATCTAGATTTTGCGGGGCTCCGGACGGTACGATTATGCGAAGCAATGAGCAGTACGACATTCCGGGGCAACCTCTCAACGGGGAACTAGGATTTTTCCCAGAGGGATAAGCTTAATTTTGATACCCCTTTATTCATTTCCCCTCAATAAAAGTCAACAACATTATTTTGTATGTATAAATAAATAAATATTTCTAAATAAATATCTCATTAACTCATTTTCTTGACTGAATTATGGTTAAAACAATTAAAAAATGAAGCAAACACTTTTTTGCTCAACCTAAAAATAAAATTTCGTTCTAAATTTGGCGCCCTCTAATTTCTGCCGCCTGGGGATCAAATATAATTTTCATTCAGAATTGGATTTTCTTATGAACCCATTACTTTCTTTGGCCCAAGCTAGTTACACAATGCTTTAAACAGGTGAAATCACCTTGGGCCTAAGTTACCCAAACATAAGGGTAACATTAGCAAAGCTAAAAAAAAAAAACTCCTAAAAAAAAAATTAAAACTCTATAAATTGCTATTATGATAGTCTAGTTGTGTAAAAAGGGTTACGATATCTTAGAAATAGAAACATAATCATAATTATTGAGACTTTATTTTAAAAAAATCCAAAAAGAGGGCCAAAGGAGAACGTACATACAAAGAATTAAATAACAGGCCCGTAAGAAGTCTAATAATAAGTTAGTAAAAAGTGCACTTTGTCTCGATCGAAACTTGTGTCCTCTCATGGTAAGAAAAAGAATTAAAGAAACAATACTTGGTATTAAAAATACAAATACTTACACAACAGTACAGAAAAATAAAATCATTTTGTATTATGAACTTCATTACATTTTGTAATGTTAGCAAACATGTCTAGTTTTAGCTTAACAGGAAGAACAAAATTCCTCTGCGAATGATAAAAATTTTATCGAGCTTACTCGAACTGAGTGCTTAGAAGACGATGGGTTGCCTTTGGTCCGACCTTGATAAATGCCGCATCAGAGTTGACAACGACCAATACCAGATCATGTGAAAATCCTCTGGTCGGTGTCGGATTTTATTCCGACATTTGTCGAACCGTGAACAAAACGCCCTATATTGTTTTGTAAGCATTATATGCTGGCGAAGGACGAACGTACGTTAAAACACAGTATTTGTAAAACCATTGAGTTTTAGTTGCACAAAAAAATTATAGTCACCCCACCCATGTTTCTGCTAACCATCCGTGATCCTACAAAATAGATAATTAAGTGATCCCCTTTTGGACTATTTAGCCTATTCAGTGTATCTTACGCAAATTTTTAAGAATAGCGACAAACTAGTTGAGATCCATAGATTGGGGTTGCTCAGGGCAGATAAGCCGACTAGTATTGTCTTTTTCCAATAGCAAAATCGTCTGTGTGTGTGTATTTGATAATCCCCATCGAATGCTTGATCGCACATAGTAAATCGCCTCTGATGAGTCAAAACCAATTGAAAAATGATTGCTTACGAAGAGTGGATTTGATTTGGATTTGTAAATTCATACATGTTATTTACGAAGTACAGAACCCCGTAAGGTGTGAGCATTGTAGTCACTCAATAAGAGGAAACACTTTGGAATCTGATTGATATTGCTGAAAAGATGGGATGTATAAATTTCTAATTAATAAAGGTTCATTTTGATAAATATTAATAAGTCAATGCTGCAAATTGAGTTTTTAATGACAACACTTTCTGAAACAAAAATACAACCAACACGTTTTTTCAGACAATCTACTTTATCTGAAAATTGGATAGTTTTTATGTTTCACAGTTTGCGATACATACAATAAGAAAATAAGTTTTCTTGGGATCTAGTTTCTAGAAAGTATTGTATTAGTCGGAAGTACTCATTAAAATTCAATTTAACTATTGAATCAGCATATTCAACTTTTTCCTTTTATAAAACGATGTTGTTTGGTAAAGAGTTATTCAAAGAGGCATTTTCATTTAATAGATTAAAAATCTTTGTGGCTCATATCTTGATACTTCAATGTGCTCTTGATTTCTTGATAAATGTTACGCTTATTTAGTCCTTCTTTATCATCTGTGGATTGTACTTCTACTGTACTGTACTGTACTGTACTTGTACTGGATTGTAAGTCTATTTCAATTATGGCATATAAGCACTAAATTCAATATATGGTTTATTTTATACAATTATTATAATAAAACATCATAGTGACAATAATAATAGAAAATAAATAAAAATTCGTTACCCCAATGAATTATTTCATTTAGAAATATGATTAAGCCATGAAACTCAAAATTTAGACGCTTTCTGTAGCTCAAAACATTTTGAAAATAAAACATACTTACATATAATTTTGTTGATTAATGTATCATCTGATTTACAACATCTTTATTAGTCGTTTAACTTAAGAGGGAAACGGCGTTTCTCAAAGGCAGAAACGAAGAAAATATTAACAAACAGCAAAACAAACAACCAGAAAAGAATGACAATAATCGGCTCTCCTTCACGTTGGATTTTAGAAGCTTCGTATATTGCAAAGAAAACCAATAAATTCCGAGGATTCCTAACAGACAACCAGTCTAGAAACCATCTCCATTTCTAAACGAACAACCATCTTGAATTGAAATAAAGCTAGAGCTTTAAAATATATTAGAAAAGAAGTAGCAACTAATTTTTCAGATTATTAATTGGTCTCTTCATCCACTAAAACGAGATTTAAAAAAATTAAATTATTTTTGACTTCCTTGTACCGCGAAAATTTTCGGTTTTTAGATTTCAAACGAAATTTACATTTTGACCATCCCTGAGTCTATTTCAAAAGTTTCGTCGTGGCGTCTGTGCGTACGTTCAGTTAAGTAGTACTTTATTTGAAGGTCATTATTGATTTTCATCAAAAATTATATTAAAATACAATCTAAAACTTCTCAAATTTGATAAATTAAACTTTTATATCAATATAAATATCATAATATATTAGATTTTGATTGAAATGGAAGAGCCGAAAAGGGTACTTTACTTGAGGGTCATAATAAACTTAAATCAAAAGGTATGTAGACATATAATGCAGAGATCATAATATATTATGCTCGGTGATAAAGGTTATAAACGCGATTTTTATTCCATTCTAATTAAACAATTTTATTACTTCTTTTATATTTTAAAATTGAGTATAAAATACTTGTTTTCTTCCCCATTTATGAGCTGAGTAAGTCTGCAGCAGAAGAATAACACATAAGTTAAGCGGGTTCTTACGCTTAAAATGTTGAAATCGTCGATTTGCAATCCTTTGTCAAGTGACATAGACAGAAAACGACATCTAATAACGGAATAAGACCTTAATAAACAAGAGCTTATGAGTGTTTGTGTGTCTGTTTGTGTCAATAGACGGACGCCGAGTGGCGTTTTTGAGATACTGCTATCTTCGGAAACTAAGATCCCTTTTGGAACCGCCGATTTATAGTTTAATAGAGGTACAAGGAACTCATGGAGAGTCCACATCAGATGTTTTATTTTAAGTATTTATAATTTAAACAGCCCGAGAAGTTTTTTATTGTTTATTTTTTTTTTTTTTTTTGTAAGTTATAATTCCGATAACAGTTGCTTTTTAGAACATTTCATTATCTTTCTAATGAGCATCCGCAATATTCCGGGAAAAACTAAAAAAAAGTAAACAGGCTATTATGGGAAAATACGCAGAACACTGGCTTTTTGTCGGAGAAGTAGAAACGAAAATTAATAGAACTTCAAGGAGATGTTAGATAACTTCTATCAAAATATTTTTAGCGTTTCATACATGTTTCACTGCTATTGAGGCTCGATTTGGTCAACAGGTTTCAGGTACCAAAATCCAAAAAAATAAAAATCAATCCATTTGTTCAAGAAATAATCGTGGCAAAAAAAGGCCGAAAACTTTTTTTTTTAGGCTAGATGGGCTCTGAAGCGTTGAACACTGCACAGCTTAACCTAGACCCAATTAATATACTTTGCTTAACTAGTAGCGATAGGAAATTAGAAAAGAAAACAAATTTAAGTTACGCAAACTATGAAACGCGATTAAAACTAATAACGGAAAATAATTAGGATTAATGTACCTATTTAAGAAAAAAAATTCCGAACGGAATATATAAAAATATATTGCACAGATATATACACTACAAACAATATACAAACCAAAAGATTAAAAAAAAAAAAAAAAAAAAATTAATTTAATAAAAAAAAAACACCGACTATAAAATAACTTTTATATCTTAAAACTCAATTCGTCCTCAGGGACGGAATGTACTATCGTGTTTGGTTGTTAATGAAATTAAAGTTCATGAATATTGAAACTTGGTGTTGTAATGCCTTTCACACCCAAACGAAAAGGAAGACTCTTCTTTACTCAATACATTAATTTACTTCATGCATCTTTAGATAGTTACATGATGCAAGAAACTTTATGTATTTTGTCTTGCAAAGATAAATGGGACGGAATGTACATCCAAGAGGTCGTAACAAGTAGTGGAAGACACCCGACTACTACACCAAGGTATGGGCTTCAACTTCACTGACAACCCACCAAGTAGCTATGCAAGTACATTCCGTCCCTCAGTACATAATGTTAAATAACTGTAGCATATAAAAGTTATTTCCGTTGTCGGGGTTTTATTTTTTATTAAATTAAATTTTATTTTAACTTTTTTAGTTTTTTCAAGTATTGGCTATATATAATATATTATCATATGATCATGAACTTATAAATCATATAATAAGAAACATTAATAAAAAACCGAAGATACTTAAAATATAATAAAATATATTTTCAGTATTTTGAGCTATCGATGTTTTAAAACATTCACTGAGTAATTTGAGCCATTAAACTTAAAAATCGGTTGAACCGTTAGCTAAAAACATTATTTAGATACCTATTAACGTTCAAGCTAAATACATTACCCTCCTTGTAGTTTCGCCGTAGGCGGGTAATAATAAATTAATTTTGATGATTAGAAAATAATAAAAGATTGTTTTCCTTGATGAGATATCTCTAATTATTCACAGAATATATTACCAGAACTAGCGTAAAGTACTACTGTAATTACCTTAACTAAAGTAATGAATAAAACAAGCCTTATAATAGGTATTCAAAATCAACTAGTTCATGATCGATTTATCCAGTTTAATCAAATTTATTGATTGATAAATACAAACAAAGAGAAAACTCGGTGTACAACAAAAAACGAAGAACTTTATTACCACTGTAAGGCTTCCAAGGATACGACTCAGATCCTGTATCAAACCCATCTCATATTTATCGTTTTTATCCACCACTCCCTTGCCGTCATATCTACTAAACGAAGCCAAACACAACGAGGAAACGAGAAACGAAAAAATGTTTTCAGATAGCTGATACAAAATTCAGTGATGATAAAAAACAATAAAGATACCCTACCGGTATTCGGTTTTTAAAGAATAGGATCGAATGTGTATTTCCATGTTGCAGTTTTAAAACAACATATATATATATATATACACACACACACATTGGTGACTATAATCTATTGTATCTATCGCGGCGGACTATAATATATAATATATGTCCATAAATAGAGATCTAAAAAAACCACAAGTTAGCTAAAAAAATATGGGTTACTTGTTTCAGCTTTTGGGCATTTGGTATGAATTCAGAAAGAAGAAAATTATGCAAGTAAGCAGTTGGGAAAAGTTTTTTTTTTGTTGAATATAAAAAACATGGATTACGTGTTTCAGCTCTTTGGTATTTAGTATAAATTCAAAAGAAGAAAATTATGCAAGCTAGCAGAAGGGAAAAGTTTTTTTTTCTTGTATAAATAGTTTTGGCCATTTTTTTTTCTACAACATAAACAACTCTGCTAATGATATATATTTCTTGCTGACACAATTATTATTATATATTTTTTTTTTCAAATGATAACTACAATTTAAGAAAACTATTTATGGCAATGTTTTAACAATACTTGACATTAAATCTTTAACATGTATAAAGCCAGGATATTACTAATGTAGAGTAGGAAAAAATTAAATTAGACGATTGTAATACAAACTTTTATTTATAAAAAACAATACAAAATTTCCCAAATTGACTTTTATTCCCAAAGGCCATTCAATTTTGTAAACCATTAAATTTTGTCTTATAATTCACATTACTAAATTAATACGCTACCTCTAAGGATTTTAAGATAACTACAGAGGAAAATATGGTGAAATAACTTGTTTATGGATAAATGAATTTGTTTTTAAAGAAAAGGGCGTGAATCAGTCCGGGGAAAGGAAATATAAACTTTTGAAAGAAAATGTAAAAAAAATTCCTTAGGGCAAATTTCATGTAGGTTTGTTCAATTCTAATTGAAAAGGATGACTTTAAACCCTAGCAGGGAAAAAATT
This sequence comes from Rhaphigaster nebulosa, assembly GCA_948150685.1. Taxonomy (NCBI): domain Eukaryota; kingdom Metazoa; phylum Arthropoda; class Insecta; order Hemiptera; family Pentatomidae; genus Rhaphigaster; species Rhaphigaster nebulosa. Next base: position 109,344,683 of record OX411306.1, on the reverse strand, counting down.
AGGTTTTGAAAACAAACTAAATAAACTTTAGAGGCAGTTTTGAATAAAAAAATTTTATCCGTCAAAACTCAATTTTTATATTGCTAATTATAAAATTGAGATTCACGATTATTTCATATCACTACATATAAGTAATGTTAGTACAGAAAACCATGGCCTAAAGCAGAACGAAAATGCAGTTTTCATGCTTGAAGCAGGTCACAAGAGGAAATCCTCTTTGAAATCGTTACGGCCTTGATTCCATAAATTGAGTGTCTAAGAGATAATAAAATAGGGCAAAGATAACAAATAGCCAATCCGGAACATCATGAACGTAAAAACGTATTGCAGCTCCTTGGCTAGTGGCCAAAGCTGCCATTAAACCCTGTGGGAGGACCTAACGATGGCAGCCAATATTGCTCACCATTTTATTTCTAGGAAAGACGAAAAAATCAAGTAGGTGCTCAAAAATATTAATACATAGACAAATATAAATAAATAAACCTTAAGATCGTTATGTAAACCTTTATTTATGTACAATATTTTTATTTGTAGCGGGTAGCTTTAAATTGTTAAATGATAAGTATATCTGTGTCTACTAATGTAGTTATAATAATTAGTTTAGTAATTGATGTTTCATATAAACTTCACAACTAGAAACTTGATATAATATAAAGTTGAACTGAGGGAATGAATTTCGAAGCTATTGTACGGCTTTACCAAAGCTGAAAATCCTTGCCATAGTTAAGTTTTGTTGCTACTATCACATTGAATATCCGTTTGTAAGTATATATATATATATATATATATATATATATATATATATATATATATATATATATATATATATATAGATATGTATATATATATATATATATATATATATATATATATATATATATATATATATATATTTTCCTAATACACAATTAGTAATTGAGTACTTGATGATTAGTGAGAGATCAAAGATAATTAATGTGAAATATAATAACCCATGGTTTACACATCTTAATTTTAAGTAAAGTTCATGGCCTTCTCCTCTCCTCCTCCCACCCACCACTGACCATCATGACCGGCAGGAGACCTCCAATTACTTGTAACACCTAATTAAGAGGCCTAAAGTAAATACATCCAAAGGGAGGATGAATTAGAAACGGTCCCTTCACCCTGATTAACTAATTAGGTCCTTCATCTGGTTTTAGTTCTAATAAACTCAGAGGGCCGAATTCAATCCCAAAAAGGGTCAGCTCTTCACCGGGTTACAAATTAAAACATTTTTTTTTTTTACAATAAAATGATTTTGTTTGTTAGCACAATGGATGAATAAGACGATTATTTAGTACAGGGCGAAATTTAATCCTTTTTTTTTTTGTCATTATTAAAAATTCAATTGAGCTCCTCTGAAACTATATTCAGGCTGTAATAAAAATCAGTAAAAAGATCAAATAGCGCGGATTAAAATAAAACAAAACAAAAATTATAATCCAGATATCAATAATTAAGCGATTTCAATAAAATTTGCAAAATAGCAGAGTTTAATTGTGAAAGGTGCGCTAGTCCGTTAGTACACGGACTGGTCAGATTTCTTTGTAAATAAATATGAAAAGCTAATGGGCTTTAAGGAGGAGACTTTTGGCAAGTTTAATCAAAATCGTCAGAGCCGTTTAGCGCTACTTTCTAAAGAAAAACACGTTTTCTGCTAAGGCCCCCAGGGTGGCCTATTTGGCACAGAGGCATCGGGTGCCAAAGCCCTACAAAACAAAAGAAAAAGAAAAAATCTGTTGACCCGTTCAAGAGATAATCGTGGCAGAGGCACAGACCAGTTGCCAAAATGCACTTTTGGACTTGAAAGGATCTGAAACGTTTAGATCTGTTGAAAATCGGTCGTTGAAAATTTGACCTGATTACAATATATCCGTATATCGTAAGTCCAATTTGGCTGACTAGGTTTTTACCATCGTATTTGCATTATTCTGGCTGTTTTTTCAAGTTTAAGTATCGTAAATAAACTATGAGGATAATAAAATATGCAGAAATTAAAATATAAAGATTAATCACTATCTATAATAAGCAATACAGTGATATCAGAAACATCTCATACTTTTCCTAGAAAACATTGAAATTATTACTTATGACAGTTAATCCTTTCCAAACTGATTTATAACTTATGTTACCATCTCTAGTAAGGAAAGTAAAAATTGAAGATACAGTGACTTGAGCATAGAAATTAAATCTCGGGCAAGAAACCTGAGATCACCGCATTAGAGAGAGGCATCGACTGTTCGGTGGCGATCAGAGGTTCAATTTTATATAAAATTATGGCCTATAGTTTAAAGAATAAGCTCGATAAGAGAGCAAACTACAAAAAAATTAATAAAGTGGTAAAAACACACTGATATTGTTTACAGCAGAGTATTTTGTTGTGTCTCCCCTCTTAAAACAACACAGTTAATGGATGAGTTAGTTCAAACATGAACAGTTTTTTTTTTTACGATTAACAAACTTTAGAACACAATTATTATTGAGAAAGACATATTTAAAAATTTCTTTCTCAATTTTTTAATAAATAATTATAATTTAAGACGCTGGCTACTTAGTTGCCACCTTCGTTGCATTAATTATTCAACTTACAAAATTAATGTGATTGAATACTAGCAAATATGAATGTCACCAAAAATATTAATGCATAATGACGTTTATGTCCCGAAATATATACCATTACTTCCATTATGATTTCCATTCAAACCCACAATAGTTTTTAACATCCCAATCAATTCACGATAATCCTACCAAGCGTCTAAAAAGATGATGGCTTCTGGACCTCCTATGACTTTAACTTCACAGGCGTTGTAAGTGCAGATTTTATAGTTTCGAATAAAAAAAAAGATTATTTTTAGCATCCAGTAATTCCTTATCTATAAATTCGCTTTGTTTGTTGGTATATTAGGATAATTGGATGTTATTATAACACTAGTTGCGAACAGATATGTAATGTAGATTAGACATTTCCCAGGTATCTAGTGCTCCATATTTTTCCATACATTTTCTTCTTAGTGCTGTAATGACTAAATTGTACTTTTTTAAATTGTACAATATCTGTGAAGTTGACCACCGATATTTCTCTTTACTACCTACTACTAGTTGCTGTTTTAATTTTATTTTATTTAATGCCTTAACTCTGTTATGTTTTCATTTACATCTTCAATATCCCTCCCCTTACTAATGTAATATTATTCATGATTTCAACTTCATTAGTTTTTTTTATTACTCCAACAAGTTTATAATTTTAAATTAATGAATTCTATTTTAGTTTCGTCGAATTATCCACATGCGATTCCACTATATTTATTCTTATATTACATTATTCTCGTATCTAGTTTTCTTGGGCCTCAAAACGGCATAAAAATGTCGGCACACATAAAAAGTAAACAATTATTTATTAATGTCCATAATTATTATCCTTATTCGATTGCATTAACTAAGATGCATTCTAAGCTTTTGTTGATTTGTATGTTTCTGATATACTATCTTATAAGTAAATTACTTTTAGATATTTAGTATTTCCTGAGATACTTCCTTATTCTAATACCTCACACTAATTAATACTAAACCGCCACATCCTAGGGTACGGGAAAGGGATTAGGCTGTTAAAATGATAATTCGTTTGATAAGTCAGGAATCATAAAATTTTATGTCTTCGGTAATAAATTTAACGACTGTGAGGATATTAAAACTTTTACGAACTTCAATACAATTTTTTTTTTTTATGAAGAGCTGTATTAGACGAAATATTAAATCATTAATTTAAGGTACAGGACATAATATTAAATTAATCACAGATCTTAATAATGGCAATGAATGAATCAGTATCTTAATTTTGAAAATAAATTATTATTTCAAGAACAATACAATATACAACGCAATTGTAGGACTACCTGCCGTTGATAAGCAGATATTGTACTAATGAAATAGTTGACAGATATTGTAGAAGCTCCTGGGCACAGGCAGTATGGCCAGGTACCGCCCCCTGAAGACAATAGAGGTGTGAAAGAGGAAATCGGTCACAAATCATCCGGGCAAGGACAAAGGATTCTCCCTGTCAAAAGCAGGACCACTAAATCCCACTTACAATCTCTTCCGCCTTATTCTTGTCCTTTTCACAAACATTTACTACGTTTGCGGTACAGTAAACGTTACTTTCTAGTGTTTAACTTTTGACTGAACTTGGACTTGATATCTTTCTTGCCTCCCTCATCTTGGGAACGGAAGGATACTACGCTATCAATTGAAGTGCAAATAAAATGTTAAATGTTACATTACATTACATATAATATCCCTTGCATGACAAAACTCCGATTGTTTATGATCAAAATTAACTTGACATAAATAAAAACTGATATATGACGAGTCTTCATCAAAAAGAGGAAAATAAATTGGTATACAGCCACGAAAGGCAGACCACTCCATTGATTCATTCGGCACATAATATAGACTAGCTACTGCAAACTGAAGAATGCACATTACCAATTGACAAAGCTGTTGAAAAAACATGGTTCAAGTAGGCAATACCAGAAAATTTTTAGAACTGTCGACTAATGATGAATGTAAGTGCAGCGGACAGTGCAGGACTTCAGACCGAGCTGCCAGATCAAGTAGAGCAAAGCTCATAAGACTGACGGTCATGAAATTATGTATGTCTTGGCCTGTATTCTAAACTGTTTATAAAACGTGCAAGGATCGTATTATGGAAGTAAACTCGATAAACGGCTTCTCGCAACTGTAAAATAAACTAATATCTCAGGGAGATATTAATATTTTTTTCCATTATTTATATGCTAAATAAAATAATTGCATAACGTATGCGATTCTTCAACAGCTTAAATATGCATGGTTCATTTACCTATTAAGAATTTATATAGTATGTATTTAAATATACAAAAGCAGTTTTTTAAGCAGATGCTTGGTGGCTCGATCAAACAATAAAACTCTCAGTAAATTAATTACAATATTAATGTGAGCCGATGTTTCGGCTAACATGTTAGGTCCTCTTCAGGATATAAACAGCAGATAAGAATAGACGTATGAATGATAAATAAGTTATTTGACCCAAACCCATCCCCCTTCTTTTTTTTCTAACACGTTGTAAAATTATTTGTGAATTAAAGTTTACTTCGTTTTTATATGTATATATATTTTTCATATGTTATTCTATCTAATAGTGCCTTATCTTAGACCCTCATTCCCCATTATTACTTTTATCCATTTCTCTACCAACGATGAATTTTAACTATATTTATTTATTTGCAATCACTTAGTTCTTGAATAACTTATTATTATTATTATTATTATAATCGAGATGAGGTGACTACAGCAATGACATGACTACAGCGAAAAAAAAAAATGACCGAATTGCTGTTTATTAAAAATATTTCGGATAAGAATCAAACAAAATATCTGATGTGGGCAACAGCCCACAACACATGACTTCCTTGTACGCCTATTAAATTATAAATCCGTGGCTCAAAAAGTGATACTGAATTTGGTTACTAGTTTCCGAAGATTGCAGTAAAAACGACACTCGGCGTCCCGTCATCCATCTATTGACACACACACACACTCTTGTCACTGAAGGTCTCATTCCGTTATTATATGTCGTTTTCCTTCAATAGGCAACTAGTTTCCAAGATATTTCTTCATGTTCCATGACAACAATAAAACTGTCAATATCACTGGATAAAGCATTAGAAATGGCCAGTTTCGACATTTTAAGGGAAAAACCCACTTAACTAATATCTTATTCTCATTATGAAGACTTGTTGATCTCACAAATGGGGATGAAAACTAGTATTTTAGACTCAATTTTAACACTTAAAACAAGTAATAAAACGCTGCAAATTATTACACAATGGTTGATTATTTCCACTTAGTAATATTTCAAAAATTTCTATTCTGTTCAAGTAAAAAAAAATTAAGCAGTAGGCACCAAAGGGAAAGAAATTTGAAGCGTTTCACAAGATGATCGACGTGAGAGTACTGAACTGGGAGTGTTAATTTAAAAAACTCTGTCAATGCAAATAGGCTGTGATGTAAAATGATACAGAGGAAATATTTGATGTGCACTTCAAGAGGAAACAAAAAAAAAAGAAAGACTAAGGAAGCTAAACGAAGTAAAGAAATAATCCAAGAAAAAATAAAACAGAGAGATACGAGGAAGTCAGAAGCCCAATAGATAAGTCAGGAAAAAGGAAGACTAGCCGCCAGGAGAATCAGTCTCAGAAGTTCCTTAGGCAATATCTTAGCTAATAATGGTCCGATTTAAATGATTTTTATTTCGTTTTGTAGGGAATTTCATTAGCTTTCGTTTAAATACAATAAAAGCACCAAACAATTAAATGAGTAACTATAGAAGAAGTATATATTTCTAAAAATATACCAAACAAAAATCAATCTGAAAATCGAAAATTTTCGCGATTATAATACTTCCTTTACTTTGTACAAGGAAGTAAAAACAAATTTTGCGGACGGATTCCAATTTAGACTAAAATCTAGTATGTTATTTAAATCAATGTGTAAGTTATAAATACTAAATTTGAGAAGTTTTGCATGGTATTTTAATATAATTTTTGATAAAAATCAATTATGACCTTCAAGTAAAGTCCACTTCCGGTGATCAAGCAGTGACCAAAAAGGGAGGTTCACAACTAGATTTTACAACAATCCCAAATACAAAATTTCAACTCTCTACGGCTAACTGTTTTTGAGTTATGCGAAATACGAACGTACGTGCGTACGAACGTACTTACGGACGCCACGACGAAACTAGTCAAAATGGATATTTCCGTCGAAATCTGAAAACCGAAAATTTTCGCGATTACAATCCTACCTTTACTTCGTACAAGGAAATAAAAACGTTGAAAATAAAAAATTGATTAGCAACTCGAATTTTTAAAGTCGTTTTAGATTAACTTATGGTCGCATAAAACTATTAACACTTTTGGGTTTTTTACGACTCGGAATCAACCGCTACTGGAAACTTTTGGAGTAAGTTTTATCGAAAATGGTCCAGCAGTTTAGGAAAAATAGAGTTCGAACTTACATTGTAAATGGCAATGTTGTAAGAAAATGTCATTACTTTTGAATGATCATAGTTTATTCCTACGACGCGAGCTGTACAAACATTGAATAACACGAGAGAAAGAACTTCATCTTGGAGAACACCACCGTTCACTTCTATCGGTTTTGAAAAACTGTTTTATTCCGTGACCGAAATGTTCCTTTGCATGAGGAAGGGCTGTATGATTGATTTAAGTTGTACCGAACATTCTGAGAGCATGAGCAGTTGGTATAGCAATCCATATGACACAGAGTCGAAAGAACAATCGATGAATATCAAAGCCAGGTTTTCTCAGGAGAGATAACGTCATTATTTGAACAGAACAGAAAATTAAGAATTACTTTTCGAAAATTTTGTCTGTATGGGGAAGCAGGCACACAGGTCTAAAATGATCTGGTTGGTTTCAGTTCTTTGCTAGTTTTAGTGAAGGGATGATGACTGCTTGTTTCCATGCATCTGGATAATATCTCAAACGAAGACAAACTCCTAAATAAATTTGCCAGGTGAATGAAACCTTTCTTAGGTAAATGTTTTAACAAGGTTGCCTGAATCCCATCATTCTCTGGGGATTGCCCTTTAATCTGTTGAGAATCGTTTTTAATTTTTTTGGAGGAATAAACATAAAGTTTTTCTGGCGAGGTAATTCTTATTTGTGAGTTGTTTGGCTTCTAAAGGCATTCGCATCGCAATCAGCTGGTATATCCGTCTGATTATGGGTATGCATGAATACTCACTGAATTTAACTTTTCGTGGTTGGCCGTAGGAGTCTCCAAAATGTTCTTTGGTCGCCATGGGTCGCATTTAGTTTATTTCCAATTTTGGTTTATTATTTTCAATAATAGACCTTTGGAATCGACCAAGGAAAAAATTGTTGTAACCTCCCCTCAAAATTTGAGGTTTTACGTTTCAAGATACCAATAGAATCCAAATATCGAATAAAAAAAAATCCGTCCGCAAAATGAAATTCCCTACAAAACGAAATAAAAATCATTTAAATCGGACCATTATTAGCTGAGATATTGCATAAGGAACTTCGGAGACTGATTCTCCTGGTGGCTAGTCATCCGGCTTCCTGACTTATCTATTGGGCTCTTAATTCCTCTTATCTCTCTGTTTTATTCTTCCTTCGATGATTTCTTTACTTCCTTTAACTTCCTTAGTCTTTCTTTTTTTTTCCTCCAGAAGTGCACATCAAATATTTCCTCTGTATCATTTTACATCACAGCCTACTTGCATTGACAGACTTTTTTTAAATTAACACTCCCAATTCAGCACTCTCATGGCGATCATCTTGCGAAAAGCTTAAAATTTCTTTCGCTTTTGTGCCTACTGCTTATTTTTTTTTTTTTTGACGGGATAGATATTTTTGAAATATTACTAATAAACCATTGCGTAATAATTTGCAGCGTTTTTCATTTTGCTACGAATTTGTGTAGTTAATGTGTTAATGGTACGCTTGACATTTTTATGTAAATTTTGAATTTCTAGTACGATACCACTTGTTTCGTAGCGCAATTAGTTTTAGAATGGATAATTGCAAGGAAGAAGGGAGTGGTGCATATTTTGGGATAGCGGAGTTTGCAGTGGTCACTACTTTATTTGAGAAATCAACAATTTAAGAGCCCACTTTTTTCTTCGTGACCAGTGTTGGAACACAATTTAGCTGGCTTTGGATTAAGTTCCGGTATATGTCCCAATCTGCCTTGCGGTAACTGTAATTTGTTGACTCCGGCTTTTCAATTTTACATATAATACATAAAGTACAGGGCAATGGTTCGAAGATATAAAATCGAGAGCTTTACATCCAGAAATTTTGTTGGGTTGTTGAGGGAATAGTAGATCAATAGTTAAGGTCACGGAAGGATTATTACAATTTGTTACAAAGCTACAATTTATTTCTATTGAATTTAGAATTTGATTCTTTAATGACATTTTATGAAATTACAAATTGAACTACCTTATCAGTTTTAGTATTAATCGAGAAAATACGTATTTTAAGAATATTTAAAATTATTCATCAAAGGTTTTTTCCTAATGGTTATGCATGATCAATTCGTACGTAAGTTACTGTACTTTAAGCAACAAAGGTATTTAAAAGTAAGCATATATTTTCCCTCTATTCCTTTATTTATTTATTTTTTTTTGTTTACATCTATTTCTTAATAAGAATAGCTCTATTTTCCCGTGAATCCCCACCTTGAAATTCATAATATAACAAAATTTGCACTATAAGGTATCCTCATACTGATTTTTTTTTTTAGACATCACTCACGCGATGGGCAAAAGGGAGTTATTTGATTTGTGGAGTCCAAGGGAGGAATAGAGGAAAACTGAGTAAAAAAAGATATATCTCGGATTCTTGGAGAATTTCAAAAAAAGGCATGAGTACCACAGAAAAAAAGGCAAATTAAAAAAAAAATACAACGGGTGGCAAAGAACAACATTTTGAGATAATCTTTTAAGTTGAATAAGCCGTGGCCGTTCATCAAAAGATTTTGATGAGTGCTGCGTTACAGGAAAGAAAAAAAAAAGCCGAAGAGTTACTGGAAAACGGAACTTGTGTGAAGTGGCATTTGCGTTACGTGCATTGGCGTTGTGGGTCGCAGATAAACGAGACGTTTCGCGCATTCTAAAGGAAGTTTCATCTTCTACTACGCAACTGAATTAAAGTAGATACAATTTTTTTTCCAAAATGAAGATGCTAATAACGAATATTTGTTCACATTTTCTATTGTCCCTTTGAAATTTTGTCCTGTAAATAATGATGAGAAATTAACCTGGAAAAATCTGAGACCATTCCGATTCTGGAGGTTTTTTAAATTAAAACAGATAAATACCTAAACTTAAGTTAAGTAACCAACTTAAAACATCAGTGTGCTGGTTTCGTTTGAAGGAATTTTGAAGCATGTCACGTTGTGGCAGGTTCCTTTCTAGCCTCTTAAACAAATTAAACGTAACATTATTTAACTATAGATTTCAAAATATAAATAATAGAATATTGCTATAAATAAATAAATATCGGATCTATCCATCACTTCTTTCCATACATTAATAATAACAATTAAAATTAAAATACCAACTAATTAGGGATGGGTAAATTATTTTCCACTTCTATAAATTTGTTTATTGAAAACTAGTTTCAAATGTTATACATTCATCCTCAGTTCCAAAAACACACAAAAATTCAAAAATAAGTAAGCCAAAATATAGTTTGGTATTATTATACATATTAAATTATATGTAATAAAAATCAGTATTATGAAACATTTATGAATTATGAATTTAATTAAGACAAGAAATCAAATACCATGTTGGTTTCTTGACCCAAACAATTCTCAACTAGCTCAACATATCATATACTGGTATCGGTATGTACCATAGATGACATTATATGACTATGGTCTGGTACGACAAGACAAATAATTAATTTTTTTAACGAAATTCACCCTTCGATTAAATTCACAGCAGAACTGGAAAAAAACAAAACCATAAACTTTTTAGATTTGGAAATCTCCGTAAAAAATAAACACCATGAATTTGGAATTTACCGGAAACCCACCACACGGTTGTCGTTATAAGCAATGAAGCTAGGAGACCGATAGCACATAAACTCGCAGCCTTTAATAGTATGATTTACCGAAACTAGTTTTCAATAAAACAAATTTACAGAAGCGGCAAATAATTTATCAATCCCTAATTAGATTGATCCTTCTATATTATCATGCGGATGTAAACTAAATTCCCAACGACAAGATAACATTTTAAAAATGTATAGATCACATTTTGAACTTCAAGAACTTTGATACCATCAAGAATATTCAGTTAATGATAACCTGGATTCAAGGGAACATTATCTCGGGAATAATGGCAGAAATGGGAATAGCCTGAACTGATATCAAGAATGATAAGGCTACTACAAGAGGAATAAAATGAAAATAAAAAATAATATAACGGAAGATGGCAACGTGCCAGCAACAATGGGGGGAGGGTACCTGCCCAAGGACAACGGCCCTTGAATTGGTAGATGAATTAGGGCCGCACAATAAAGAAGCTAAGCTTGCTAAAGCGTAGATAGCTTTGGAGCTAAGCCAACTTGTCTCCGATATCACTCCGACTGGAGGACACGCTAATGCCGAGGTTAATAAGAAAGATCATTAAGTAGGTGAATGATAAATTATTTTATAAAAATATTTTCTGGCAACAGTGAAGGTACCTCGATAACAGAGACTGCCTCATCCATCATTCAATAAAGTTCAATGAGTCACTGGCTGAGGGTCTCATCTATAACAATTGGTTGCATTAAATTGTTAATGATTATAAATCGTCAGTAAGAAAATTTGTAGTATAATTATTTCTAATTTGCTACTGCCCCAAGAAGGCATATTTTTTTTTTGAGGGATTTGTGAAGAAAAATCTTCCGATATTGTATTCCTTTATTTAATCCATATGATTAAATGAGACCGTTTCGGGGTAAGGGCTCCATCTTCAGGCCTCTGCAATCTATACATTAATAAAAACTTGATGGTAATATAAAATTTGACAATTATTATGTTTTGAATTATAATTAATTTACATAAATAAGAATAATATGCACCAGAAAGATCATGTAATATGAAAGTTTAATATTTAACTCTCCTTAGCTAATATAATCCATAGTACATTTCATCTAATATTAGTCAATTAAAAACAATCAATTGATTATATTATATTTAATTGTTTAAATAAAAACTAATAAACTTAGGGATATCCGCCCTTCATCAATCAGCCTTTTTTCTCTGTTCTATTTTAAGTTATAAACTATTTTCAGCGTTTGTAAAAAAAAATTAAATAAAAAGGTGACTAGACAATGGACGTGAAGCAAGAGAAAAAATTTTAATTTTGAAAAAAAAAATTATAAATTAAACAAAAGCTTTTGAAAATCATAGTTGAGGGAAAATAAATTATTGGGTGGAAATAGCTAACTTCATTGGACCTCTCACATGTTCTACATCTACACATCTACTCCTCTGGTGGATATTTCAAAATATGTGGAAGTCAATAGTCGCTTTACACCATTGGCCTATTTTATACCATTGGCTAAAAGAATTTTTACTTTCCATAAATATCTTTAAAAAAATAGAAGCGCCATAAAACTAACAACTTAATATATAGTTAATAAGTACGAAGGGATCTTAATAAGTAAAATAAAAACAAAATCTGATGTAAATAACATATGGCTTCCTTGTACGCCTATTAAACTGTAAATCGGTGGCTCAAAAAGTTATCCTGAATTTAGATACTAATTTCTGAAAATAGAAGTATCTCAAGAACCACACTTGGCGTCGTGAGGTCTATTAGCATTGGTTACTGGTGACGGTGCTCTGAGTCGTAATTCTGAATGTGGTAGTCCCGGAATTTTATTCTAAAACATTAATTTGACGCTTTTATTTCTAAAATTGGTAAAGAACTGTATACAAAATCTGATGTGACCAGCACACGACCTTTCGCCAATTCAATATATAAAGTAGTTTGAAATTTCAAGTAAAACAATAATTTTCAGTACCCGCAAGTTGGGGGTACTGAAAATTATTCCCAAAGATATGTCTCCAATATTATTCCCAAAGTCTTAATAAATTTGAAAATAATTCGATTAAATGAATAAATTTTTTTCCACACCAAATTCACCAAAAAGGGAGGTACACATCTAGATTTTACAAAATGCAAAATATTTCAAATACAAACTTAAACCTTTCAAAGGCTTTTTTGAGCTATGCGAGATACGGACGAACGAACAGACGTCACGACGAAATTAGTTAAAATGGATTCAGGGATGGTCAAAATGGATATTTCTATTGAAATCTAAAAACCGAAAATTTTCGCGATTATAATGCTTCCTTTACTTCGTACAAGGAAGTAAAAATGGGAGATAGTATACGATCTGGCCCAGGAACTAAATCCATCTAAAAATATGAAAGGTTCAGGAATGAAGCAGATAAAATATCCAGAAACCAAAGGCTAGTATGTCGTTACTTATCAAACACATGTACATTTCATAATTCTCTGTAAAAAGGAAAAACAAAAGAATTTGCAAAATTCAATATAGTTCATCTCAGTTCATCTTACAGCAATGTTGACATAAGTGCAAATACTGCGAAAGTGATATTCATAACAAGATTGCTAGTAAAATGCCAAGGTTAATAGGGATTCTTGTTTTTAAGTTAACCTGCATCTTATTATTAAAATCCTGTTGTAAATGAACATCATAAAAACATATCTTTAGATTTAAAATAAATAAAACCTAAACGAATCGCAAGAAGTATAGGAAATAATCTGTTTCTTAATAATTAAAGTCTGCATAATGAACTTAATAAAAAAATCCTAATGATATCGGCAGTGAAATACCGATATTTAAAAAAAAATATATCATAATTATATCGTCCCAGAAATATTCAATTTTTTTTTTCCATATTCATATCCCAATTAATAGATCATTCTAACATAGAGGTGGATGCTTTTAAACTGGATTTTTAAAATTTAATTTATAAAAATAATAATAAAATACTTAGCGAACCCGAAGTTTCGATGGCGATACCACCAATCGCTGTCTACAAACCTCGGTCCACCGACTACCGTCCAAACCCAAATCCATTAGATCACACTAAACACAATCCTCCCACCCAGGTTTCGGTCTATCCCTCGAACGTTTACTAGTCGGCTCAGCGTTTATTAACTTTTTAGGAATTGGTTCGTTACTGAGCCCAACAACTTTACAAGCACATTTCAACCGTCGCGATGATATCACCTCGATTATATTAACATGGTGTTGCTCCGCTATTACGCCTTGTGTAACCTCCTGAATTCTTCAGTAGATTCATCCTTTTAGGGACCAAACATTTTATGCAATACCTTATTCTCGAAGACCTTAAGGCGCTGTTCTTCCTTCAAGGTTAGCGGTCACGTTTCACACCCGTACAGAACTGTAGGTAAGATAATAGTTTTGTATATTCTGATTTTTAAGTTTCTGGACAAAATGCGCGACCTAAGTAATGTTGACACCGAAAAATAACCAGCATTTCCCGCCATTAACCGCGCCTTTATTTCCTCTTGAATTTCATTTTTTCTAATAATCATAAACCCCAAATACTTAAATTGCTCAACGTGTTCAAATCTATTCCCTCCTATATCTATATCGCATAAATCGTCGCTATTTCTGGTGTTAACCATATATTTCCTCTTATCAGTATTTATTTTGAGGCCAACCTCTTTACAAGCTTTCATCAATGTTGGCTGTTTTCAGTTTTATAGTTTCCGCATCCCCATCTAACAATACTAAATCATCCGCAAACCCAAGCACGGATTTTTTTTATACTACTCCTTCAACTACCTAAAACCAACAATCTTACTTAGAGAGCACCGTAATTGAGAAGTTTTGCATTATATTTTAATATAATAATTAATGGCTTATTAATTAATCTTAATATTAATATTGAAATCTGCTAGATCTAGTAATATAATGTCTCTGAAGGGTAGAGTCAGAGTGGGATTAATTTTATTACTATTAGGCAGGCGAAAAAGGTGCAACAAAATAGTTTATTAAATAATTAAATAAATACAATTTTAATAAATAGACTAAATGTTTAATTTTTATTTAAACCCATTTCAGATATGAAAATATAACACATGAGATTAATCAAAAGACTACTTATCAATGATGAGAATAGACAATCACTACTATATATTATTACGGTAGTGTAGATCCCTTTTCCGGCTCTTAGGGGCGATGGATTTTGAGGAATGAGGTATCAAAAGAAAAGTAATTTCACGGAGAAGTGACGAATCCTGATTTGGTTTCTTAAATTCTTACTAGGGCTTAAATAAAAGTGAGGAAAAAACTGGGAGGTTTCAAAGTTTTGACGACTAAAAGTCGGCGGATCGAGACGGGATAAGTTGGATTTTAAAGATTTTGACGCGAGCATCAAGAACATATATGCTCTATGGAGCATATTGGTCCAGCCTTTTAAAGCCTTAAAACCTACCGTTTTCGAGACAACGCACGATATAGGTCCGCACGGGCCCTATGCTATCTTGCGTACGTATCGTTGTCATGGCAACTTTATAACTGTAAAAGCAAGTTGAGTGTATACCATAATTCTTTATTAAGAGTGAACGTTGTTTTTAGGTTTCTATGAATGATAGAGGTGATTATGTATTCTTTCCCATGTCTAACCCTAAAGCAGTGTTAAAGATGAATACTATAAATAGATAATGGTACAGCTGAGTCTTTTTGCTTGACTGTTAAACTGAAGAGATATTTCCAGTGGTGCAAGCTAATTATTTATTTAGTATAAACTGTAACTTCAGCATAGTCATTATAAACTATGTAGCTTCACCAAATATGTGTGTTTAAGAAACTTGCTTGGCAATATTATGTGTGTATCACTACTATATATATTATTACGGTAGTATAGATTCCTTTTCCGGTTCTCAGGAGCGATTTCCAAACCCTAAAGAGCACTTAAATATGAATACTACACATAGAAAATGGTATAGCTGAATCTAATTGCCTAACTACTAAATTGAAGATGTTTTCATAGTTATTGAGTATGAACTGTAACTTCAACATAGTCATTGCAAACTATGTAGCTTCACCAAATGTGTGTGTTAAATAAACTTTCTTGATAATATATTGTTTATATTAATAAATATGTTTCCCTAATATCTCTTATACTTAGAATTAGGGATAAGAAGATATCTGATGCGAGAGTTCTCGCTCGGGTATACTAGTATTAATATATTAATCTACTATACCTTTCAATTAATTAACAATCAAAGTAATTTATGTTACTTAAGGCCATTACTATTCAATTTACTTTGTTGATATTTAATTTTATATTTAATAACAAATAATATTCTGCAGAATAATAATTAATGAACTGTTAATCGGTTCATCTTCTTCTTTGTTGTGATGTATTCTAGGCACGAACTGCAACGCGATTCCTGCTTGAGTAGGAAGTCCAAATTCTTACAAATTTTTTTAAAAAATATCGTTTTTCGATGCTCAAATTTTAATATCGATATAACTATATATAGATCGTATATAACACTTAGATCGTACAAAAATATGGATATATCGATGGTATTTGAACATTCCTAAGATTAATTAAAGAAAATTTAAGCTCTTCATTCATTGAAACTCTAAAATATTAAAAAAAGTTTATTTTAACTGACGTCTTCCCTAATTTATGGGTAGCAATAAGAACAGTGTCAGTTAGGAATGGAGAGCGATCCTTTGATTTTGCTAATATTAAATTTCGAAAAAAAAAAAAAAAAACGATTTAATAATAAAAAAAAGATTTAAATAAAAAAAAAAAAATGATTTAATTGCACATGCCTACTATATTTGTTACTGTTTGAGAAAACTACGGCTAATTAAGTTATATTTTAAATAAACGTACTTCTTTCACATTTGCCTCATTTTCTTCTCATAAATTACTTTTTGTATCATTTTATAATTTTTTTTTTTTTTGGAGTAGGACTCTCATGACATAATTGGCAAATGTCTAAGGCCGATTCGTAATTCTTATATTGTTGATCGATACTGTTAAATATTGTTTCAACCGGAAGATCAAATAGCAATTAGAACGGAAAGTTATAGAAATTAGGAATTTATACAGGAAGATAACTGTCAGAAACTATGAACAATAAAATACCAATCAATAACTATGATCAACAAGATGTTTGAGAATAATAAATGGTCTAGAAACATAGTAGAACAGGGCATCAATAAAACAAAGAAATAATCTATCTCAAATCTAGAACAAGAAGTTACGATAAAAAAAAATGCATGATATGATTAAAAAGTACTAAGCCAGTTTAGACAACTGAGAACAATGCATGGAATGGAATTTAATTAGAGAGTAGGGCTCTGAGAAAACTTTTTAAAAGTATGCCTAGTGAGGTCACAACAAAGAGTTGTAGCTCCCAGCCGCAAATGGGTGGTCAAGAAGACCTTTTTGATAAGTAACGACTGTTGGATACGCAAGATCAGCAATATAGTCCAGTCAAAATACCATAAAATGTCGCTTGTACTTAAACTAAATCCAACGTTTTTATATTATGTTTTATACTTATTCAGTGATGTCTAGCGAAGTTAATATCAAACATCCTGATGAATAAGATGCGAACTCGAGTCAGGAACTGGAAAAATTTGTCTTTTTTTTTTTTTTGTTTTAATGTTTAAAACACTGCCAAACCTAGAAAAAAACATTTTATGCACAAAATAAAAGAGCTATAAAATTTCTATAGGAAAGGCAATCTTAACTTTTTTTGTATACTTAATAGTTTAATAGTTTAGCAAGAAAAATGGAATATTTTTGAAAATTCGTTCATTCAAACTTTCCATAGAAACGGTTTATATGTCCATGAACCGTCCCTATCATAAAAATACTCAGAATCAATTTTGTTATTTTTATAATAACTAAATATATTATTTGGTAAGTTTAATAGCTTGTTTGTACTATTACTTGCTGATTGGCCCAAATCATTGGCAAACTTAAAATTTTATTACTATAATTCTATACCATAACTCAAAATAATACAAAATTGCAAAGTACTTACACATTTTCGAGAGAATCGAATGCTCTACAAAACTTATTCTGAGCATTTTTATCATGAACGGCACAGTTCATGGGATAAGCCTATTAGGGATAAGCATATTCTTCTATAGAAAGAAGGTTTGATAGAACAACTTTTCAAAAATATTCCATTTTTCAAGCGAGATTATATTGAAAACTATAAGGTGTACAAAAAAGGAAAAGATAACCCCTTTTATAGAATTTTAATGCTATTTCATTTTGTATATAAAAAGTCTTTTGGTAAGTTTGACAGTGTTCGAGATATTTTAAATTTCAAATAAGTATAGCTTCATTATTCACTATTGAAGTTTTAATCAAAGAGATGGTTAGGGGTTTGGTCCGGAAAGAAACACGGATTAAGATATAATACTGCTTTAATGTGCTACGGTGTTTCGCCATGGCCAAGGAAATGAAGAAACAATCTTAATAGAAAAAGGTAACAATAAATATGTAGAGGGAAAGAATAAAGGTGTATAAGAAAAAGGAAACAATAAATATATGTAGCAGAAATTACACGGGATAATATGAAACAATAAAATATGCCTAGAAATACATGAATAATAAAGTAGTAGGGGATATGAAAAATGAAATAAGAAAAATACAATATAAAAAAAAAATATAAGCATAAATAGAAAATATAGGCATAAATTAATATAGAAGTTCTATAATCCCAAAACATATAAATCGGAATAGTAAATAAAGTAAATGTGGTAAGCTGTTCTGGAATAAAAGGAAACGTGATAGAGATATGAACATAAAAATAAGGAACGGGGTTTAGTGGATGAGAGATAACCCAGAAATAGGATAAATGGAATAAAAAAAAAATTAAAAACAATTGATTTCAAGAACTTGAAAAGTGAAGTGGCTAACAAGGGGAGGCGACGGACGTAGCCTCACCGATTTCAATGAAACTTTTTTTGGTGGTACTTGAACGAAAAATATTATAAACGTGTTTGAGGGAATTTGCTCCTAGGGCGAAAAAAAATATTTTATGTAATTTCAACAATTTTTTAATATTATAGTTTCTGCATGTATTTCAAAGTTCTCGATTTGTTTTTTTGTGTAAAATAAGAAAAAAATATTGCATGAAATGCTTTTAAATGTACAAAAAAAGGGAAAAACTAAAAGACGCTTCAAGTAGTCCAAAAAAATTATTTTAGAAAAAAGTAAATCAGATTCGTTCTTAGCTCCTTTGAAACCTTTGAAGAAATTTTTGGACTTGATTTTGGTGGAGGATTTCTTTTTCCTACCGATGTTCGCAGAATAATTCGCTTGAGCATTCATAATTGCTCAGGATTTTATCCATATTCAACGTTACTACAACCGTTGGAAAGCTGAATTTCTGATCTCTACCCCATACCAATAACGCTTACATGCCTTTATAACATAGAAAAAGTAGTGTAAAATTAAAAAAAAAAAACTCTTCAAACGTTTTATTTCATATCTATTTGTTTACGGAGGTCAGGTTTGAGCCATTTCGCGTGGTTTATAGAGTCCTAAACCACTCCCAAATTTCCACTCCACGACGGTGGAATAGTATTAAAATTTAATTTTTTGATTGCAATGAAAATTCGTAATAAGGTTTTTTTGGTGGGAAAAAAACGAATATCAACTTTGTTTCTTCCTAAACAAATATTTTACTCCACTTTGTTATGTTGTACAGTGGTCCAACTCTTCCATCACGTTGTGAAAAAGCCTACCATGTTAGTTATTCAAAGTTGCGACACCGATTGTGATTTAATTTTGTTGGTTTCTAGTATGCACCTATAAAAGATATTAAATGGGTAATTTCACGATTTTTAATCATGAATATAATTATTGAAGTTATTTTTATACAACTAAATAATAATAATTAAATGACGTTTGTTTATAAATGATTTTCATAATTTAAAGCGCATGATTAACAAACATTTGCAATAATTAATTTCATTAACTTATTTTTACACAATTAAATAATAATAATTGAATGAGCAGTTTGAAGAAGAGAACGAATCCAAAAACTACTTTTTCGGGAAATAAGAATAAATGTTCTATTTTTCTTATTTGTTACTATGTCTTTACCAAACTTTAATGTTAGTTTCTTTACATCACCCCTGTTATTTCTGTACCTTGGATAGATCGGTTGAACTGTTCTAAACGAACTAATAAAATATTGAAACCAGTGGATTTGTTCCCTTCTTCAAATTGATAATGAGTTATAAAAATCTATTATTAAGTAAACAATAATATTCTTATTTTCTCAAAACATTATAAATACAATTAACAAAGTAAATTCAAAACTACTTACATGTTATTTAAAGCATTATATAGTACTAGGTACTGTGAAAATCATATTTCACACTTTACGTACAATGTTATCTGCTGTTGTCGTAGTAGTTGGTCTAATCAACACTTCTTCAAAGATGATTTGTACTTACATGGCATTTATGTAACTATCTTGCGTATATCCTGCATCTTCTTGTCTTTTATTGGGAGTTTTTCACTGTGAGCTTGTTCTGTTGGAATTTAGGGTATTCCTATTTGCAATAGTGGCTTTTGCAACAAGAAAGTATTTTTCAACGAACCATCAATGAACTCGGATATGGTTAGTTTATCTTTTGATAAGGAATATTCTAACCGTCTGTACTTGGATATTGAAAATGGACACTTTAATAGGGACTTTTTTTTTTTTTTTTTTTATATATAAAACAGGTCACCAGTTCTTTAAGTTTCGGATGATTGAATCAAATCAACGTACTGTTGAGGTGAGTCAATTCTGTCCAATCGTCTGATCTTCCTTTCATTCGAACAAAGAGTTGATATTTCTTTCTGTTTGATATAAATTTTTTTAGCTCGACAAAGATGCGTGATTTCCGCGCCAGCAGCTAGCTTTGCATTGTCGCTAAGATGCGGAATTTTAATCGTTGCAGTTAGCTCTGCAACAAGTGCTGCACACGTCTAATTGTGGACGTCTAAATCTATAATCACAATTCTCGTGGACATTTTTCCTGTAAACGTCAGATTTTACCTTATTGGCAAGATTAGGATGTTTTTTTTTATGGTTTTACTGTTAAGTTCGGCATTTGAGTACTTTATATTTTTATTGCTGTAGTGCGTTTCTTTACCTGGAAATTCTTTAATATGTTCATCGATGAAAGCAAGAACCTTTTCAGTTATTGAATAACTGTGGTGTCTGTGCTTACTCCTATTATCCACGGGAGCTTGTCCTTCAGTTATCAAAGAAGTCAAACGAAAGATGGCTTTATTCTTAATGCAGTACAAAATACTGAATGCATTCTTAAGTACATTCATTAGTTCTGTATCAGTTTGAATAAGGAAACAAAACCTGGATATGCCCCCTTCTTCAAACGAACGAATATTTTTAGGCCCGTTTAAATAGGCATAAGAGTGTTTTTTCTTTCTTTTTTATACCGTACAATAGGCGTCTATATGAAAAAAAATATATAGTACAAAAATATGAATTTCGATTTTTTTGGCGCTTGTTACCTTCTTCAAACTGCTGACTCAATTATAAAAAACTCAAAATACCGAAGTTTTTTCCATATCATATACTACTTCATTTTTCATATATTTTTATATAAACTGTTTTAATGTTTCATATTCCCTCATAGAATTTCTAATATATTTATTCTTCCATCTTCTCTTCCATTTTATCTTGCTGGGCCCTGATGAAGACCTACAACATAGGGCGAAATGTAGGCACACATTAAAGTATTTTTATACTTTACTAATGGATGCTTACAGCCCAAATACTAATTGCCATTGAGTGTGGCAGCTTATATTATTTCTCAATAAAAACTTTTATCTCTCTCCATAAAAAAAAAAATACTTTACTGTGAGTTTCTTTCCTGACCGCACCCCAACCATCTTCTCTTTAATTACATCTACGATCAACAATAGATGCATAATTTAAGCTGAAAATTGCTATTATTATAAAAAAAAAAATTATCAAGAACTCTGTTGATTTCAAGGCAGTACATACTACCCTGGTTTGTATACAGAATGCTGACTTCATTTCGGCATTATTTATATGCCTACTTATTAATTGAGTTGCTAATCGAGAGCGCCTAGAGGAATATAACCGTAGGAAATAAAAGGGGAAATTGCAAACTCAGTACTAAAGGTAGGTACTAAAGTAATTGAATCAGCAATGGAATGAAGAAATAGGAAAGTGTAACAATCATGGAAAATTAAAAAAAAAAATAATAATAACAAACATAATTAAAAGTAGATCAAAGAACCTCAAAAAGAAATGGAAAAACATGTCTGGATTGTTTATGACATAAAAGTGTAGCTAGTAGTAAATCAGAGGAAAATGCTAGCTTCAGAGAGGAACTGAATGTAATTGACTTCCTTCTCCGAAAATCCTTTTCAAATACTTTTTAATTTCCTTTTTCCAACGGATGTTCCGACACATGAAGTTTGCATATCTGCGAGATAGTAGATAGTACATTGGAGATGGAATGGTAAAAAATAACAGACAACCTAAAATATATATATAAAAAAAAAACAAAAAAAAAAAACAGAAAAAATAAAACAAACAAAAACACGATTCTGAGTCATATTAGCTATTTCAATTATATAAAACGCTACTCCATCAGTTAGACACTTTTTGAAGACATATTCTACTACGCGTCTAATTTGAATAGGCCTGCCTAAAATATACCAAAAGCTCTTATTAAAGAACATCATACGATTTAATTAGTACTTTTTTTTAATTACAAAAGACTTTATTGCAGTATCGAATCAAAGAGAACAATTTCAGAAGATGATTCACTTCTTATCATCATCAGCTAATTTTCTTAGGCCGATCCTAATACGATTTGTTGTATTTGATTCTGCTTTTTGTTAGTTTTGACCTTAATTCAGTCAATGAAATGAGTTAAAGTTACGAGATAATTTTATTCATTTCTAATTATATTACCTAAAATATTGTTCTAACACATTTGACGTTTATTAATGAGTAAGAGGGGGTGAAAGATGGGGCGGCAAAATTAAGGCACTTGCCCCTGCTGATAAAATCCTCTGTGCGGGAGTGCACTACAGAGAGTTTGAAGTGCTAGGACATGTGGAAAAGATTGCAACAAATTATGATGTAGAGATAATAGCAATCAGGCTGGCTCAGGAAAAAATCTCTTCCTGAGAAGACAAGAAATTAGAAATCTTTGTAGCAACGCAGGCTGCTCTACTCTCACCGAGGTCAACGGTTAACGACAATTAAGAAGTTGACAAATGCAAGAAGCCAATTAATGAATTAAAAAACAAAAGTTCTTTTATCGAGCTTCAATGGGTACTAAGCATTGCAGACTCTTTGGGAATGAAAAGGCAGATAGGGATGTGAAAATCGAAAAAATATATCGATACGGTATATATCGATATTTTTTAATAGATCGAAATAGTAGTTTCTGGGAGAAATGATAGTCTTTTAAAGGGACACACATATAGATATTTCCGAGCCGATATAATTAAGATATTGTTTTCATAATATCTATGTTTCTGTACCGAAATAATTAAGATCTCACTTTGAAATAATTAAGATCTCAATTAATTAATATATTAATTAAGATCTCAATGATTAAGATCTCACAGTAGTGAGCGACAGCTGGCGATGGTAGCGACCTCTGTAGGAACTTAAAGGAATAGGGGGACTTAACAAGACCAGAATATTCTGGTCAGAAGATTCATGTCAGGACATTCACATCTGAAAGTCCAGAGAGAGAGCATTTTCCTTTTCTTCAGAGCCATTCTACAATGACTGAGCAGAGCAACAAGCTGTTCCCCTGGCATAGGGGAGAGGAGAAATGAGAGGAAGACAGACGAGGAGAGGCCTGCAGGCAACAATGAGAGTATAATTTCAAGAATTCTCAAACCTCATGAAACAGAGTAAGTCACCCCTTTTTCTTTGCATGATCTGCCCATATTTACCTACCTTCAACAGCTCATCATCTTCAATAGACCCTGATTCTAAATTTAACTAACCCTTTTTAATCATATTTGTTCAATTTTGGCTTCCCCCTTCCGTTTGTAATTCAGAAATAAATTAATTCATAGTATCATTATCTAAATAGTCTCTTTTTTTCATACAGTCCACTCCAATTTTCAACCAGATTTAACTTCAAAAGATGTCTGACCATTAAAAGATGAAAGTATTAACAACGTACAATAACATCGACATTTTTGTGCCGATATTATTGAGATACTGTTTTATTAACTAACTCTGTACCGATGTAAAAAAGATCATCATCAGAATCATTCCTCGTCTACCGCTCAATGCAGTGTGAGGTGTCTTCCTGTAAAGCCTGAGCCACACTCCACGATCCTCAACCAGTTCTCTTCTATTATTCCAATCCAGTCGTCTCTTTGAAAAGGATTCTCGTACTCCTTCTTCCCAGGTTCGTCGGGGCCTTCCTCTGGGCATTCTACCGTCAACCTTCGCTCCACATGTCATCCTAGAAAGACGATTGTTGTTCATCCTTAAAACGTGCCCAAATCATCTTTGACAGCTTTCTTCAACAACCTGTTCTGCAGGTTCGACAGCGAGATTTGATCGAATGGCGGATTCAGTCTCTTCTGGGTTTTCCCTCTATCTTCCTAAGGAATCTCATTTCGGATGCTTGTATCTGGCTTTTATGTTTCATGGTTACTGTCCATGATTCCGAGGAGCGTCAGCATGGGTGTCCTTGCTTACTCCCCTTTTATTCAGAAATTTTCTATTTACAGCTTATAACATCTTTCCAGGAGGGTGGTGTCAGTCGCCTTTACGTGGTGCCCTCTGTCTTTGCTAAACGACTGATATCTT
Organism: Rhaphigaster nebulosa; assembly: GCA_948150685.1. Lineage (NCBI taxonomy): Eukaryota > Metazoa > Arthropoda > Insecta > Hemiptera > Pentatomidae > Rhaphigaster > Rhaphigaster nebulosa. The sequence goes on along the minus strand of OX411306.1, from coordinate 109,320,178 downwards.
TCTGCAACCTGAGGGTACGATTAGCATTGTCTCAGGAAGTAGCCTTACCAGAACATCAAGATAGGTGAAGATGAGAGAGAATGACATACAGGTCTGTAAGCCCTTAAAGGAGCAGTCTCTAAACAGACTTAGGTGCTATGGGCAGATAACCCATACACTGAAAAACAATAATCAAAAGTAAAAGAATATAAAAGATATTGTTTTAAGAATATTGATATTTCTGGGCCAATGTGATTAACATATAGCACTTATAATATTGATATTTTTGTGCCAATACAATTAAGAAGTTCATTAACAGTAGGATTTAAATATTAAGAAACAGGTTACATATTTCCTAATCTCCTGATTCGTTTAGAATATTTTTTTAATCTTATTAAAAAAATTAACGATATATCAAAATTTCGATATTTCTAAGCTAAAATAATTAAGATGTTTTTATACCAATGATATTAAAATATCAAGAAAGAGGTTATCTCCTGATCTTACTCCAATTCATTTGGACCTATTTTTTTAATTTTTTTTAATTATAATATATATATATATATATATATATATATATATATATATATATATATATATATATATATATTAAAATTATAAATAATTTTATAATATAAATAATATATTATAACAATTATAAATTTCAACCAAACAGGGATAATGTCAAGTATTTCAATAGCCTTGGAAAAGGTTATTAGCGGATCAGATGCAGTAATATCTTTTTATACTAGCGGAGATTTATTTAAATAAACATAATAATCCAACAATAGACATTGATATCCTTCATCCTGTTAATGAAAAACTGATTTCTTTAATTAAGAGCTCATCTATTTCATTTCATTTTTTTTTTTAATTATTTCCATATTCGATATGGATAAAGTTCGTCCTTATCCTTTTCCTTAACAATATAATTTTTTTTTAATTTTAAGAGTATCTAAATATTTTTGACATAATCTTTTATAACAATACAAATTAATACAGTAGTATTTATAGATCGGGCGCTAGTGACTTGATTATTTTACGCCTAAAACATCACAACCTACCAACGTTTTAAAAAAGCATTTCATTTTCTCAAAATTATTGCGTTTACTCCTAAAGGCAGAAAAGTTTTGTAAAATAAAAATTATGGAGGTAATAGGACTGATATCTCGGCGGTGTTTAAACCGGGCTAAACACTATATTGTGTCAGTCTGTGTACACAGTATAATTCTATTAGAATAAATATATAAATTAGAGAAACCATAATCGCAAGGAACCTACAGAGACTCCCGTCTCTGAACTGAAACAAACAACTCAAATCAAACAGGAAATTGCTAATGCTTACAGATTAGAATGATTACATGAGTATTTTGGGCGAGAACGTAATAAATTAATGGAAAATCCGTCTCTCAACATGTTTTTATTGTCAGAGCACATACTTCCCAAATTTCTGTCCGTGTCCGAGCACCTACTTTCCGCATTTCAATCAGACAAAAGAATAAAAATCACGAATTGCTTTTCAACATGAATAAAAAATTTATGTGTATCATTAATAATTAATCAACGACCTCACTTGATGTTTACAAATAAATAGTGTTATTGTTCTTAACGGTTTTTCAACTGGCACAAAAAGTCCGAAGGGTCTTTAACTATACATTAGTAAGTAGTAGGTGAAGTGAATAAAACATTCTTAAAAAAATCCGGTCCGATGTGAATATTAAGTTACACAATGGAATATTCAATAAGTGAGCATGTGCTCCAAATATGGGTTGATTATTTGATTCGGAGTACCTGCTCATCTTTCTAAGTGAATAAAACTGAGAACGTTCCCCACAATGTGAATCGGCACTCAGTAAAATTCCGATCTACTCTTTCGTAGACTCAGCATCAAATCATCTGCTCACCGCATGTACTCCGAATCAATTAATCAATCTATATTTGGAGCAAGTGCTCCATAAGTTAGCATTTAATCCATTGTGTAACTTCTTTTTAATCACATGTTATCGGAGCATCTGCTTAATTTTTTGAAGAATGAGGACGTGCTCCGATTCTTTCATTCCACGCATCATGTGCAATGTGTATGAACATGTATAAGGGGAATATTATGAATGTTCAATAATGCTCATTAATGTGGCTGATGAACGATCCAACAATTAAATATAAAACTTTCATTCATATACATCATTTTTATTTTTATACAACTGATTCTTACAATTTAATAACATCAATGCTTCTTTTTAATGCCACTAATATCCATCAGGACCTTAAGATGTAGATTTAGCCCAAACTAAAGGGTTCTAAGGGTTATGAAAGGGATTAAAAATGCACCCCTACGCCTCTTTCCGATGGTCTTCCATACAGTACAAAAGTCTATTATTTTCGGAGAATATACGAATAAAAAGTGAAGTAGTTTCCTGACTATAAAGCCTAATCTTTGCTAGTACTGGTGTGATATAAACTTTTTTGTATTTTTTATTTGGACAGAATTTAATAATCTTTTAATAATACAACAAATTTTCAAACCTCAAACTCAATTTGGTGGGGCCGTAAGGATGTGTACAACTCCCCTATCAGACATCTATATAGCAATAGTCTATAATTTTAGAGGAAAATACGACTAAAAAAGGAATAGGTATTTCACAATGTTTATAAATGTATAACAAAAATTATGAGATGAAATTAAAAAATATATCAATTGAATTCAGGACGTTAAAGGGTATATTTAACCAATGTTTGAACAAAATCTTGTTTCAGAAATATGCAATGGGAAGGGAAAAAATAAACAAACAGGCCTTTAGTTACGCTTGTGTTGTGAACCGTGAGTGAGAAGAATAATTTAATAATATAATTTTTATTTATTTGTTTAAAAATATTGGTATGAAGGAGAAAAAAAAAGCGTCTAATATTAAAACTCAAACTTGATAAAAACCTTAGATATTGGCCTATGCTACTCCTATATCGATATCAAAAACATAACGGAAAGTGTATTTCAAAACAATGGTAGAGCCAATCCAAACATTTCAAAGGATAAAAGAGCAAATACCATTTACTTATTTTCAAACACAAAAGCATAGTACAAAACAACGCTGCGCCTCATCAGGTCCCACCTGCTAGTCATCTGTGAAGTTCCCAAGGCTTGGAATAAACTCGTCTCTTGGAATAGGACACGCGAACACTTTTCCAGCGCTGGATTTATTCAGCTTCAGAAACTTTAGACAAAAGAGGGCTTAACTTGCACACTCTACTCACAGTAAGCTCGATTAAATTAAAGCTTCTTTAAACGAAATCTTTGATTATATCTAAATAACTTAATATAATTACACTTATATACTTAACTAATTACACATGAGATAATATAAAAAAAACTATGAAAGGAAATATGATGAAACAATTGTAAAAGAAATATATCTGTACCATAATGCAAGAACTGTATTTTAAAATAAATAGGAATTTGTGAATTCTTCCCGCGGAAGTTAATTTCAGTACGTCCCTATAAATATAATATTTTTTCATTTGTTTTTTTGTATATAGATAAAAACGCAAATCTAAATTTATTATAAATTGGCAATGATTCTTGAGCTATGCTGCAACTAAATAAATATTACAAAAGATGTACTAAATTAAATGACTTAAAGTATGAAGAAGGATTTACCATTAATATTATAATAGAATTCGACTTACCATCCAGTGTAGTAAGGTTTCAATACATTCTGAAAAAAAAAAAATGTTAAATGAAAATAACAACTTGAATATAATCGATCAAAATTAAAATCAATATATAACTACGCAAGTAGTTTGCCGTACAGATTTAGTCCAGGAAATAGAGGAAGAAAAAAGGGAGTTATAGAAAACACCTATGGTTTTGGCCTACGCAAAAAAACACATTTTTCGATTTTTTTTTTCAACTGTTTTCAAAAATATTAATATGACTGCTAATGCATATATTAGTAATGCATATTAATTTAAAATCTGATGCGGTGTGCATCACACAAATTTCCCTTAACACCCAATAATAATATTTTTATAAATATAATTTTAAACAGCTCACATAAACACTACTTGAAATAAACCTAGCAGCACTGCTTCACGTCTAGGCGTTTCAGAGATCCTTGAGTTTTTGGTTTGTCAAGCTGAAAATATATTCTAAAAGTTTCGATTTAGGTGCCCATGGAAATTCAATTTAGTTTCCACGCAAGCATTTCGTTTCCACTAAATAATATATGAAGTGGTTTAAAAAGTATAAATTACTAATTTCTACTTTTAATTATTACATTATATTATATCTCGGATGTCCATCTCGGATCTTGTAATCCTTATAAGTGTTTGCAATCAAAATAAGGCAGAGGCCCTAGAGGAACTTGAGACGGCAACAGCGGAGAGGGGATTGTGTATAAACGAAAAGAAGACTACTTACATGAAGAGTAGCAGACGCCATCCTTTGCAGAACAATGAGACCATAAGTATCGGCCCCATAATTTCCCAATATGCAAAGAGTTCAAGTACCTAGGCTCCTTGGTGACATACAATAACAACGTTAAGACTGAAATCGCCGCCGGGAACCAATGCAACTTTGCTGTTCAGCGGGTACTTAAATTTCGCGGTATGTCAAGGAAGGCACGAAAAGTGGTGTACAAGCCATGGTAAGCCCCATAGTAACTTATGGTAGCAAAACATGGACGATGACGACCGAACATGAAGGAATGTTGGGAGTCTGGGAGAGGAAGATTCTGCGCAAGATATATGGACCTATATGCGAAGGAGGAGTCTATAGAGCCAGGTAAAACCGGGAGCTAACCGCACTATACGATGAGGCTGACATTGCCACCTTCATCAAGGCGTTCTGGATAAGATGGCTAGGCCATGTGGAAAGAATGCCGGAGGAAAGGGTGCCAAGGAAAATGATGCATGGACAACCTGGAGGAAGAAGGAGATGCAGGCCACCACTCCGGTAGAGAGCTGCCGCGGTGGATCGAGAAGAATTGCGAAAAATTGTAGAGGAGGACCAGATCCCACACGGACCGTAGGTAGTGCCGAGAAAAAAGAATTGAGCAAGTGAATGAGACCTGTGAGTTGATCAATAGCCCAATAATAGCTGGGAAGCCTGACTCTGCTTTGTGAATAGATCCCCTAAATTTAAACAAATTTTTGATTAGAGATTACTATGAAATTCCAACTATGGTGGAAACCAGTTTAAAGCTTGCCAAAAATAGTCAGTCACTTTTGCTTATTTGATTTGAAACATGGATTTCACCAACTCCGTCTGGACGACAGTAAGCTCTGCTGTTTCAGCACCCCATTTGGAGTATATAGGTATATGCGAGCCACTTAAGGACTTCCAGTTTTGCTAGATATAGCCTAGTAATACCTTCTCTCAGTATATTAATTATAATTAAATCATCTTTTCGCTATAACTTTTTCTTCTGCATTTTCTCGATGATATACTGCATACATGAAAAGTTAAAGGAGAAGACATTAGGCAAGTTTCATCAAAATCGTTAAGAGCCGTTTACCAGAAAACTATAAAATCCAAGATATAATTTCCACTTCCGGTTAGTGGTAGCGTTGTATCTTTGCTATTACTGGTCCGATTTTGATAATTATTTTTTGTTGTTTAGATAATTTAATTATCTTTAGTATTATTCATAATACATAATTTACCGTAAAATGCATACTTCTTAAGTTATGCGCAAGTAAAATATTCTTTTCGTTATAGCTTTTATACAATATTCCTAGATCTCACACAATTTTTTTTTTAATTTTACAAAGGTGAAAACTCTGAAAAATGAAAATTTTACAACCGGAAATTAGTACGTATTAACAATATTAAAAAAAAATCACACATTTGCAATAGATAAGATATTATAAATATAGTAAAAATTATAATTAATAAACGACTATACTTTTTATAAAATTGCTAAAAATAAAAATCAATAAATCGTTGGTAGTTCCTTAGCTACTTACTAACAGTGATGATTCAGTTGTATAAGATTTTTAAAAAACAAAATGGCTTATACTAATCAAAGGATCGACGCCGATAACACCAATCGCCAACAACACACCATCCACCAATAAACATAAAAAATCAAATCCGTAAATTCAGCATGAGCACAACCTCCTCCCTTCCTTCCCACCTATATCTGGGTTGGCCCAAGAGGCTTTTACATTGGCTCAGCGTTAATTAACGTTTTGGGGATGCGTTCATAATTGAGCTCCACAACATTGCATTTCAATTTCAACTTTCACGATAAAATTACTGAAAAAAACACTGAAATTACTATTTCTGATTTTTTTCTTTTTTATATATTTACTATTAAAACAAACGTACTTAAATTATCCAAAACACCGATGACTTGTGAAAAATCTATAGAATAATTATCATTTCAAAATTTGTAGTAACATTATTGAAAATATTTAATCTGCATTATTACTTATTATAAGATTTTTTTATATTAAATTTTGACATTATTAAAAATAACACCAATAATTTTTATCACATTGGATTTAGTTGTTTTAGTTCAAACTGATCTGAAAAACTTAATTATATATAATATTGTTTTGTTTATTTTATTTCACGATGAGGAGTTAATTAAAACGTACAGAACATGATATAATCATGTACATAAAAATATGTAGAGTGTCCACCCACACGAATCTTTTATAATGTTATAATAGGGTACATGCATAAAATGATTAAAATTTATTGCTAATGATTAAAACCTACAAAGTTTTTTCTTTCCAAATTTTTCTAAATAATAAGTTTAAATTAAACAAAATTGGAATAAATACGCGGGAAATTTAAAATATCTAAACGCACTGCTAATGGCTAGACCGCAGGGTGACGTCATATTTCATGTCAGCATAACTACTTGGTATGGTTGCTGGTACTTTCTGTAAGTAATCGACGATGAATTGAATTATTATTATTATTAATCACGGTTTCTTACATTAAGTTTTAAGGGTGCGAAATCATTTGTTTAAAGCGAGGTCGAATAACTTTCCGAAAATAGACGCATTTATAATGTCGTTTTTGTTCTTTTTTCAACTTCAGATTTTATATCTACTGAATTTAAAGGAGTAAGTTAGAAGATAATTTTGTGATGATTAGTTCAGTTTTGAAGCTCATTTAATACGTAATTTACCATATTAATTTGGAAAACAAAACATAACCTATAAATGCAGAAAAAATAATTTTATTAATAAATGCAGTCAATTATGCGAATAAGAATTATTTTATGGAGTAAACAGGTGTATATGTTTCAGTTGTAAGAATATAATATACTTAGAATTATTTTTGTAATAGATCGCATCGGGAATCGTATGGCGGCTCATTATTTTGCATTGCACATGATTTTCTGCATTCTCTCCCAACTAAAACGAAGGAAAACAACTAATTATATTCACATACTATTTAAACATTCATATGCAAATAAATATCCTACAAATAAAAAATATAAATTGATAAAAATTCATCAAATGCCCAATCAAAACTTTTTGAGATTATGCTAATTTTGTTAAGATTAAAAAAAAAATGTAAATTCCATTGTAAAGGAAACAACGTATTCGTTACGTTTAAAAGTAATTTTAAATGACTTTAAAATGATATTCAAAACAATGGGAACTAAATATTAAAGATACATTATCTCTTCTCATGGCTTTATACTACTTTGCTCCTATAGTTGAGTCTTTTGGAACTAGAAAAAAATCTTGATCTGGTGCAGTTTTCGTTGTATTCTTGCCCATAGGCACAAGAGAATACTCATACGAAGGCTTTCGCTATTTTTCTAAGGTTTTACTAATCACAAAATTAGATTAAATTTAGCAAGTTTCACCAGAACCAATTCAAACTCGTTTAAAAAACCTTTGTTGACATAAAAAGTAATCTCACAGAAACCCCGTGAAAAATGGCGCATTTGAATTGCCAAAATATCTAGCCTAAAGGAAATATTTTTTTTTTTTATTTAATAAGAATGTTTTGATGAATGATTTAATGTTTTACATAATCAGACGAAAATAATTTATTTAAGATATTTTCAAAAACCATGAAAATACCTATTTCGTTAAGAATGAAAAAAAAAATATATTATTGATTATTCAAAAAAGGAAATCATGGTGAAAAAACAGATAATTATTGATCTTTTATAACAAACATTGTGTAACCTCTACATATTATCCTGGCAATAACTAAAAATAACTTTGAAATAACCAAATAAAAGGGCTTTACATAGAAGAGAAAAAGGACAGGGTAAAAATAAGCCAAACCCAATTTGGAAGGGTCCGGATCGAGGCTAGATATCAAATAAGGTGGGTGCCTGCTGCCTACCTCAGCCCACTGTCAGATTTATAACAAAATTGGCCCCTACCGTTATTACTACTTGCACTTCCTCAAATTGATGGATCGCTCCTCAGGCAGCAGTAGAGATTCCTACCTTTCTTATTCACGTTCATAAGTGTGTGCCATTCTCACGAGACTTGTCACATTCGCGTCTTTTGACTCTGAGGTTGTTTTTGCATGGTTCTAATTATAGAGATTGTTCCAATTTTTGTAAGCATTATTGGAGAGTACACACATCGTTAGTAAATAGCGAATGGCCAAAATATTTACACTTAAGTAAATTTCAAATTTTAATTTCAAATATGTTACTGTCTAAATTGGCATACATTAAGGAAAAAGATCCTAGCTCAAATTGAAAGTAGCACATACAAAGCAATAGTGTACTATTTAAAAAAAATTTTTGAACATTTCCAATGATAAGGTCATCGAGAACTTATGTCTCTAGAATGTGGTGAAAACTAGTGCTCAGCTATGTTTCAGTGGTCACTACCATTGCTCACTGTGATTCAGTGGCCTAGCTAGAGGGTTAAGGAGGTCCAGATTCTCCCTCCCCTTCCCTTCCCGAAATTATGAAATACTTTTACTTATTCTTATCTGCAAACAAAAACCGTATAAAGAAAATATTATAATGAGAGTTACATCCCTAGTCGGGGTGGGTTTCTTTAAAATAGATCTTTAAATAGACCCCTTCCTCCCCCCGAAATGAAATCCTGGCTATGCTACTCTCTGGATTCCAGAGTAAAACAGCTATATTATGAGATGTTGCATTGTCCCAGGTTAGAGGAGTTCAGAGTTCAAAACGAATATTAACAACTCTCTCAAGTTTCCTAACCGAATTTGGCGATAGTCCAAAACAAAAATTGTTTATTGTAACTTCACTTGCCTTTATAAAACATTTGTTAGCCAGTTTTCTTATTTTTTTATTTATTTTTTGCGAATAAAAGAGGCAAAGGCAATACAACAACAAATAAGTAGGTTTGACAAAGTGGCGATTTTTCCAATAGATAAGAAGTCAGAACTTGACATTCGACTGTAGTAAATCTTTCAACGTAAAATATGACAAGCGAGACTTTGCCGTGGTTTTTCGGCCGGTTGACTTACAAGAGCCCTGCAAAGGGACGGCAGCATCCCTAAAAGCCGAGTTGCTAAAGTGGACGAGCTCCCAACTTGTGCTCGAAGGAGTCGTGACACTTAGTGCCCTACCACTTTAGCAGTCCCTCAAAGACCAACAACTCCCTCCCACCAACTTCCAAAGTCAGTCCCTCCCATCAATTGATCCCAACTAATTTAATCCGTCAAAAGTTTACTGACACTTTCTTACGGGCAACTCCTCGCCAAATATTCAATAAAAAGAGGTGGTCGGTAGATAGTGGGAGAATAACAAATGAAAACTTTTGAAAACGGGAGGAGATATGAATATAGCTTGATAAGCTATAATTTAATATAACATAATTAATATAGCTATCATTCAATTTGATCTTGAAAAGTGGTTCGACAAATGAAAAATTGAAATAAATATTCAGGTTTCTTAAACAAATATTTTTATGATTTGATGAAGAACGTTTTTGAATTGCAGATATTATCTGAATTCTAATAGAGATAGCAGAGGCTCAGGCTGGTAATATGCCAGGCTGCACAACCGTATAATGCCACCAGCACCGTATCTTCTATTACGTAATAAATAGGGGCTGACTATTTTGGCACTTCTGTGGTTTTCTAAGTTTCAAAAATTCCAAGACATTCTGAGGATTAACAACAATCCAGTGTCCATTGAAACAGAAACGGATGGACATTCACCGAACATAAAACAAGTCAATTATTTCAATTATAGTAAAAATTCATCAGATATATTTATTTATTTATTATTGACAAGACCAGAAAATGATGCGCTAAGCTGAATTATTTTATAACGGCTAAAAAACAAAATATTTCGAAATCAAACCCTAAGAAAAAACTACAATATTTTTCGTAAGGTTGTTTGGACCAGTGACGACGTACTGTAACAAGCAGGATTAAGAGGATCAAACCGAGAGACGTGACCCCTATCGACCAGATATCTAATTAATAGAAGGACAGCAACCTCTCATTAGAGATAATTACTTGGTTCACTACCCCTTAGTTAATTTACATTCAGGAAACAGTCGACTTCGGAACACACCATCCAGTGGAAAATGTCAATAACAATATTTAAACGAAACGAAAGTATGAAAGAAATTTCCAAAAATCTCTCCGAAATCGATAAAGAAAAAATGAGATAAAAAATTCCTACAAAATTATATGATCTTTATATCAAAAGAAACAAAACCTGTACCACTAAAACCCACGAATTGGGCTTAGTAATTAGTAAGAAAGTAAAATAAGGGGCACTCTAATGTCCAAAAAAGGCTGAAAGAGCAGAAAATAAATTTTCTGCCCACACCTGCTCGAACCGAGAGTAAGGAGTCCGGCCGCTACATTAAACACTGAGCTATCCCACTCATTTTTTTTTTTTTTACCTCTCTTGAACCATAATTTATTCGGCAAGCACCATAGAATATTAATATCTAATAAACATAGGCCGCACATGTAGTAAAATAAAACTAGATAAAAAACACGCTTAACCAAAACATTCTTCTCTCCTCCTCTCCTCTCCCCAAAAAAGCTAAAACTGGTCATCAATTGTTCATTACCCTTCCCGTGATAATTGGTAAAAGTCCCAGAGATTCCCGCGTCAAGTTTTGATTGGGGGAAGGAGGAGAAGGATAGAAAACTAATTTATTTTCTTTTTTTTTTTGTTATGAATATCTCAAAAACTAGAATAGAATAGAAAAATAAACTTTATTCTGGGATAAGAATAACAAGTATGTACAAGCAAAAAAGATAACAGACAAAATGTCCGGCCAAAGACTACATAAATAAAAGGCAATCAATATTTACAATAACCTCAATTACAACTTATAAATAACGAAAAAACAATAAGATTCTTCTGGTACAAGTGCTAGGTATAAAAAGCTATGAAGTTTTTTTGCAAACATCATCCTGTACAACATTAAAGTACTTTAAATTATCTATAAAAATGATTTTATACTTTTTTTTTGCTAAAACCAATGGTTAAGGAAATATTAAAGGGATAAAAGTTATGTAATTTCTACTTTCACTAAAAATTGCTCCAAACACCACCAATAGCCTGCGGGCCAGACCCAACCCCCTATCGTGCAACTCTCCACTCCCTCCCACATCACAATAAAGTGCACATCGTTAAGTTCTTTGTGACTAATGATAAAAAAGAAAAATCCGTTAGCAGAAAAACTCCGTCACTGAAGTCGTTTTTTCACAAAAATAAAAAAATTATAAAAACGGGAGAGTGAGAAAAAAGTTGAGACCCACAAAAGACAAACACCGAAATTTACCCATACTTTTATTATATTGTTCTTCTTCTCCGCTGACCTTGATACAGAAAACTCTTCATGCCGAATTTCAGCTCATTTGACCCAACGGGGGTTGCTAGAGTTGAAATAGCCCTTTGCTAATACTGGTCCGCTCAAAGGTAGCGGGAAAAAAAAATATAAATATATATATATATACCAGACATCTCCAAAATTTCCATAATCGTGCTCAAGGGGTCATGAAACGGATAGAAAACGCAGTCCTACCGCTCACTGTCAAGCTTCGGCCCACTGCAAGTCTATTTTTTTCGAAGAAAATACGAATAAAAACCAATGTTCCCAGAAAAAAAATGGCCGCTACTTTCCAAAATGGCATCCTTCGCAAAGAGGGCGAACTACTGACTTGAACTTGATTTAGTTTATTGCTCACTGTCATTCTGCATTTGGCTTAATTTCGAAATAATTGAATTTGTTTCAAATCTAAATAGTCAGAGAATCAAAATACATAGAACAAGTTAAAGAAATAATTGGTCAATTTTTTTAAGTCGTTCACACGAAAGTTGGCATTTTAAGGCCATTAACCGGCCAACAATAACGAAAAAGTCTACAAACAAAACATGTGGAGCACTTGTTTTTTAAACACTTTAAAAACCAATAGTCACTTTTTAAAATACTCGAAATGGCTCCTTAGAAAACGCACTTAATTAGAGGTGAAGCCGCTGGGGAGTAAACGCTGTCAGTTTTCTTCCTCATCAATGAGCGTTCATAAATGCAATAGTAATTAGTTTGATCACTTAATTACATTAACGAGCTTATATTAGTGCAATAATTTAAGTGCTGGTAACAATAATATTATATCTAGATTCTTAATCATTTATTTTTTTACATTCCTTATTCAGTTCTGAAAACTTACAAGACGTAAACAAATATACAATTATAGTAATGAATCTTAATCCAGGCTCATACTTCCACCACACCCTAATTAAACATACAGATAGCCAACTGGAGCAAGGGCCAAAATTGGGCACTCATTTTAGGAGAAGGTTTGAATGTGAATTACTAATGTGTAGGACATTCTAAGTAAAATAAGTCTTGTCTGCCATTTCTAAGTCGCTAACTTCTTAAAAAATGGCGGAATTATTCACGAAAAAACATAAAATTTTCATTCGTGCTCAATATCTTGAAAACTAAAATATTATAACATTTTTTAAAGGACATTAAAATTTCTAAACTTTGATCCCTAATCTCTTTATGTTAATTAGTTCTCGAGATAATGTTGTAAAACAAAACAATTAAAAAAACAAACGATAAATTACAATTTTGTTAATTTATTTTGGAAAATATCATAGAAACAGTTCTTACTACGAACATAATTATTATAACTAGTTTATGGTGCATTTAACTAGCTCTAATTTGAGGAGTAGTAGACATGCACAGGTCGTCTAGTTCTCATTTAAAAAAATAAAATATTTATTCAAATTCTTTATCTCAGGAACTATGAGGTGTACTTATGTCAATTACCACTCAAATTAGAGCTAGTTAAATGCCCCATAAAGTAGTTTATATTGATTATCTTCGTAGGAAGAACAGTTTCTATAATATTCGCCAAATAAATTCACAAAATTGTGATTTCTCGTTTCTCAGAAAAAATAATTATTTTTTGCAAGACTTTATCTCGGTTACTGTTAGAGGTACAGATTTCTATTACCATTAAAAATGCAGCTAGTTAAGTGCACCATAAAGTAATATATATTAATTATCTTCGTAGAAATGACAGCTTCCTTAATTTTTGTCATAATAAATTCACTAAATGTTGATTTCTCGTTTTTTGGAATAAACAATTATTTTTGAAAGATTTTTTCTCAGAAACTATTAGACGTATATATTTCTATTACCTGTCAAAGTGAGCTAGATAAATGCACCATAAAGTAGTTTCCAATGATTATCTTTTAGGAAGAACTGTTTCTATATTTGCCAAAATAAATTAACAAAATAGTGATTTCTAAGTTTGTTTTTTTAAAAAGGTATTTTGTTGAATAACATTACCACGAGAACTAACATAAAGAGCCCTATTAGGCCTCAAATTTTATCAAATTTGATAATCAAAAGGTCATTATAATATTTTTCGCGTGGTAAGTAGTTTTCATGATATTGAGCACGGAATGAAAAATGAATGAAAATTTTATAATTTTAATAAAATGCCGCCATTTTTTAAGGCAGCGGCTTTGGAAGAGCAGATAAGGCTTATTTTACTTGGAATGTAATACACATTAGTAGTTCACATTCAAACCTCCTAAAATGAGAACGCAATTTTGGCCCTTGCTCCTGTTGGCTATGCTTATGTTTTATTAGGATGCGGTGGAAGTATGAGTCTGGATTAAGATTCATTACTATCATTGCATATTTGTTTGCAATAGGTGCCGTCTTATAAGTTCTCAGAAGAGAATAAAGAATGTAAAAAAAATAAATAATTAAGAATCTAGATATAATATTATTGTTACAAGCACCTAAATTATTGCACTAATTAAGCTCGTTAATGTAATTAAACTAAATTATATCGATCAAGCTAATTAATATTGCATTTATGAACCCTCATTGATGAGGAAGAAGACTGACAGCGCTTACCTCCCTACGGCTTCATCTCTAATTAAGTGCATTTTCTGAGGAGCTATTCCGAATATTTTAAAAAGTGACTATTGGTTTTTAAAGAAGAAGAATTGTTCCACATGTTTCATTGGTAGACTTTTTCGGTATTTAAGAGCCACTGAAATTTCAACTTTCGTGTGAGCAATTGAAAAATTGGCTTTACTGGTGCTTTTTAATACCCAAGTCAATCTTTTTTTTAAATTATTTTGTCTTTTGATGCTCTGACTATTCAGCTTTAAAATAACGTCAATTATGGCAATATCAAGCCAAATGCAGAATGAAAGTATCAAAAAACTGAATAAAGTCAGAAATGCTTAGTATTTTTTTCCTTAATGTGGTAATAAGATGAACATTCCGAAAAATGTTATACTTATCTGGGAACATTGGTTTTTTTTTTAATCATTAGTCACAAGGTTTTTTTTCCTGATCTCTGAAACAAAACATTAATAATATACATCATGCAATAAAAACTATAAAAACTTTACCTTTTTCTACCTGATGGTAATGGAAGGTCTGCTAACTATTTACAAATTGATATGATACTTCCTGATCAGAGAATCTTCTCATGAGTTAGCGGCCTCCTTGTGGTAGTCACAAGGAACACAACGATGTGCAATTTATAAGAATGTTGGAGAGGAGAGGGGATGCTTGATAGGGGGTCTGGCCAACAGAATACAGAAAAAGTAAGAACAAATTGACCGAATAAAAAACAAAATTAGTACATTCATAACTTTGGTAATAACTTCGTCTTGATAGTAGAAATCGAGATCTGCAGAAATTTCGGAGGGAAAATCACCTTTGGAGAGATCGAATGAGGGGCGGGATATTCGTAACATAATTTGCACAAATTAAGTCGACTGATGTATCATTTCATATAGTCTTTTTGTATCTGAATCTAATGAGGCCACTCTCATGACGAAATAGTTTAGATTTTAGTTAAAAAACACAGAAAAATCACATTAGCGGCTGAATTATATACAGGGTGTCCCGTCACTGCAAATATTACGCAACAATATCCGCCAACCTGGAGAGTGGTCACCCATCCAATTGCCCACCATGCTGGGCGATCCTTCAATTAAAATACTTATTGAACGGAAGCTAGTAGCCAATAAGACAATCCCTCCCTCCTGACAGCTCATAGAACAATAAAAATTAATAATAAGGTCAAGCTTGGTTGATTCAAACCATTCAAACCATCAACAATGGATGCATACATACCTCCATCTACAAACCTCCCATATATGTCTATATATCCATAACGGATCAGCGCTGTTCCAATTTAGCAATTAGTTCTTTATCCAGCAGTATAACGGTTTAATGTTGACAGTAGCCGTGGGAAACTAAATTGTATAACTATTCCCACAACAGATTATAAAAACGTAATTCAGACTCAAATTATGTACTATCTGAAATCCTAAATAAAGCATTTCTTCTTTCCACCCTTTTCCCGATTTTCAACCGGATTCCCGATTTTTAAAATAAACTTATGGAAGAAAAACGAAAAAAAAAAAGAACTTATTATCTATACAAAACTGTTCAGATTATATTTCAGCACTGAAAAAACCAACTAATTTTCTGCTAAGAGAAAGTTAAACATGCCAAGTCCAGAATCTTACCAGGAGCTTGGAAAAGCAATGTTGATTCACTCCCGTAATAATAATGGATCCTGTTATATATATGAGAAATATTATTTTTTTATTTGACAGGTTTGGATAAAAATGTAAGCAGAAAAAAAAGTGTTATTTATAAAGTTTAATTTAAAATATTATTTCAGTTTTGTCATTTATTTATTCAATCAAAATGAGCAAACAGCACTTTGTTTAAATTAATGTAATCATTGTGGATTCATAGAAATTCTTCGAAGGTAAAACCTAAATAGTCAGAAGAAGATTAAAATCTGTTCAAAATTGGTATTGAATGGGTGATACAGAGTAGCTAGTGTTTGATATTGGATAAATTATTTTCAATTAATAATTATTTACGTCTGAAATATTACTTATTTTGCCATGGTAATTGCATTTACAGGCAAATGTTTCCACAAAAAATCCTTCTTTACAGAGTAATGCATACGTTATTCATTGTCATTATTTACAAATAAAATCTTAAATAAAATTTTAGAAACTTTCAGGTGTAAATAATTATTAATTGAAAATAATTTATCTAATATCACACACAAGCTACTCTATATATTATATATAAAATTATATATTATAACACATAACAATATAAAATATAATTATAATATATAATAATAAATATAACATATATATATATATATATATATATATATATATATATATATATATATATATATATATATATATATATATATAAATATTTTTCACAGTTAAGAAATGCATATCAGTAAAACAAAATTATGCATCTCCTTAAACATACGATTCATCCAAATTTTGTTTGGTTAAAAGAGTTAAAAAGTTAACAGGTTAAAAGAATTTTCGAAAAAGGGATGGAAAACTTTAAATCTTTTGTAATTACAGAAATTGTCAGTGGTCGCAAATATCAGTAAGCTACATTTCCAAGCTATTGTAGTTCGAGTATGTAGGTTTTAAACCAATTAAGAACCAAATTCATTTTGATAAACAATTGACAATGATTGTTCTTGTAGATTAAAATGTGCAAATTTAAAACCATGATTGCAAATATCCTATGAATACTTCGATGGAGGACGGCAGAATTCTCATTGCCCGAGGGCTTTGGAACAATCAAGGGGACAAAATCAAAATGAAGGCTGCTCCCTTCCACTCTTCTATCCAATCATCGCCTCCCCTCTTCCGACATGTCCGTCCGGTGGGGAGTGAGGAGGTTGGAAGGTTATCGGGCTCTCTCCCCACTTAAAAGCTCAAACAGCCAATAATTTGAAGCAAATCCCTTATCTCTTCCTTAGAGAAAGTTAATAACTTAAATTTCGTTATTTAACTTTCTCAACTTCTCAAGTTGCGGATATTTCCGAAATTATTTTCGAATATAACCTCAATCATTACCTATCAGCTCTTAAATGAATGATGGGCAATCAGTGAATGGTTATTTATTTTAAGAATGTATATAAAGATTTAGGAGATAATGAACTTCAACGGATATATACATTTTGACCATCCCTGAATCCATTTTGACAAGTTTCGTCGTGACATCTGAACGTCAGAGTTCTTAACGACGGAAATCCGAGTTCTTAACTCAAAAACGGCTAGCCGTAGAAAGACAAAAATTTGTATTTAAGATTACTCTAAAATCTAGTTGTGAACCTCCCTTATTGGTCACCCCATGATTACCGGAAGTATTACTTACTTGAAGGTCATTATTGAATTTCTTCAAGAATTATATTAAAATATAATGCAAAGCTTCTTAAATTTTGTATTTAAGAGCTCCTATTATATATATATATATATATATATATATATATATATATATATATATATATATATATATATATATATATGTCAGGTGGTACTTCACCTGAGGGTCATATAAAACTTTCATCAAAAATTATATTAAAATATAATGTAAAACATCACAAATTTGGTAAATTATAC
Source organism: Rhaphigaster nebulosa (assembly GCA_948150685.1). Taxonomy (NCBI): domain Eukaryota; kingdom Metazoa; phylum Arthropoda; class Insecta; order Hemiptera; family Pentatomidae; genus Rhaphigaster; species Rhaphigaster nebulosa. The sequence continues at coordinate 109,302,308 of OX411306.1, read as the reverse complement.
TTTTATATCAATATAAGTAATATAATAAATTTCGGTTGAAATTGAAGAGCCGAAAGGGATACTTTACTTGAAGGTCATAATAAACTTAAATCAAAAGGTATATCGACATATAACACAGAGATCATATGGTTCGGTGATAAAGGTTATTAACGCGATTTTTTCCACTCTAATTAAACAATTTTATTACTTGTTTCATGTGTTAAAATTGAGTATAAAATACTTGTCTTCATCCCCATTTGTGAGCTTAACAAGTATGCAGCAGGAGAATAACATATAAGTTCTTCCACTTTAAATGTTGAAATCGTCGATTTCTAATGCTTTGTCTAGTGACAAAGACAGAAAAAGACGTATAATAACTGAATAAGATCTTCATAAACAAGAGCTTATGGGTTTATGTGTCAATAGATGGGCGTCGCGACGCCGAGTGTCGTTTTTGAGATACTGCTATCTTCGGAAACTAGCAACCAAATTCAGGGTCAATTTTTGAGACGCCGATTTATAGTTTAATAGACGAACCAGGAAGTCATGGGGTGTCCACATCAGATATTTTAAATAGTTTTCCTCATTTCTCAAAAATCATTTCAAAAACTTTAATGCATATACACTTTCTCGTAGGCATTGTCTAAATGATGGTGAAAACCGCATCAAAATCGATTGACATTTTTCGAGTTTTGGGATAACAAACATAGGCAGGCTGAAGTTATTATATATATATATATATATATATATATATATATATATATATATATATATATATATATATATATATATATATATATATATTATAAGAATTAAAATTATTTGTTTGTATTTTTTCAAAGAAAAATGGATCGGTATAAGAATTAGGCCGGCGTAGGGTCACCGCCGACCTTCAACCCAATGCAATAGTCTATTTTATTCAGGGAAAATACGACTAAAAAGGATTTATCGAAATCGGGCTAGGTAGTATTAGCAAACATAGAGCGTATCGGAAAGTGTCAATTAAATCAGATATTTCAGAAACGACAAAGGTACTCGAATTGTTATAGGTATCTAAAGTTTTTTTACATCCCAATATCAATATTTTATCCAGATTAGACTTAATTCGCAAAATTGGCTTTCATCGTAGACACACCTCCACGGTGAAAGAGACTAGGTGGAAGAGAATGAAGAAGTATAAGTCTATCGAATTTAATATATCTATAATTATTATTATTTAATATATCTACGGATAAGGATATATTTATCGAATATATACACATTGGTGAATAAAATTAATTTATGAATAACGGTTAGGGATGATAATATACACAAAACGCCTTTAAGATAGCTGCCCAAGGCTCAAGTCATCACGATATCGGTAGATGGGAAAGGTCCATTTTTTTATATGATAGCAATACAAAATCTTTCAAGGAGTAGATAGGATCTACTCTAGACCTACATACGGATGGAAAGATGCGATCTGGAAAAGACAATGACATCGAGTAGAGTTTAAGCCGCATTTCTTATCTGGCTATTGGACATTTTTTCATATCCAAAACACATTTTATCTGAATGAGGGCAGCGATCAAGGTAAACATTTCGAAGACAAGGGTTGGTTTTATTTTATCCCCTCTTCCCAAACAGAATCAATTATTCATTTTCGAGTGATATTAACGTAAATCAATTGTAATATTACATAATGTATTGAGATATTTCCTTTTTTAATTAATCCATTAAGTATTCTCTAGTAATAAATTGATGAAATATCAATAATAAAAAATTAATTAATCACGAAATAAATTTTTTTCATTCCAATAGAGTTTTGAAAAAAAGTGAGGGATTAAAAGACGATGCTTCAAATTCCCATTAATTTCTTCTCTTCCGTGGGGCAGAAAAGAAAGAAATTCTTGAGATGCGAAAAAGAAGCCGTTGCTTTGTTTTCCTTTGGTTGCCGTTTAACAGCTTTCCTGGGTCGGAGGATGATTTAAAAGGCGCAATAAATTAAAAGTGAAAATTCATTTCCTTCAGCCGTCTACCAGGTTTCCATAAGAAGAGGGAGAGGGAAACGCCTGTTATTTTCCAATCTTAACCACAACAACTTTCAGCTTTTGACCCAGTTAATTCTTTTCTTCTTTTTTTTAAAACATTCTCAAACCTTGGTACAAAAAATTATATAATTTCTTCCATTATTATTTGTTCTTTATGCAGAACAAAATTGTACAATACTAAAAAATTAAGTACATTTAAATTATATATATATGTAACATGCATGTATAATTATAATTTTTTTAAATTATATTTTAAAAAACAAAGCTGTAGAAAATATCTGATGTAAACACCCTATGTCTTCCTTGTAACTCTGTTAAATTATAAATCGACGTCTCAAAATGTGACTCTGAATTTGGTTACTAGTTTCCGAAGATTGCAGTATCTTAAAAACGACACTCGGCGTCGCGAAGTCCGCCTATTGACACATACACACATAAGCTCTGGTTTATGAAGGTCTTGTTCCGTTATTATACGTCTTTTTCTGTCTTTCTCACTAGACAAACCATTGAAAATCGACGGTTTCAACATTTTACGAGGAAGAACTTATATGTTATTGTCCTATATTTAAATATAACCTTAAATATTCAAATTATATTTAATATACTATGGCATGCAAGCAAGGCTAGGTTCTTAACACTAACATATCATGTTTAAAAACATTATTTGTGATCAAGAAATAGTAAATATTACACTTTTAGATGACTGCTATAAACATTTATGTCGTAAAAAAATATATGTTTACCTTATCATAATACTGATCTATATTACATATCACTTAATAAATCTGCTAGAACGCTCCAAAACTTAGAAGGCATCAAATTTTTTTTAAGATTTAAATATTCGCAAAAAATCAGATACCTTTGAATAATTCAATCCAAATTTAGGGCATCGGTAAAGATTCTTAAACTACGCAATTTGTTTTAACAGTTATGTTCCTATATGTTTTAGAACTAACGCTATCCGCAAAAACATTTCATTTTGTTTTTATATAGTAATCACCTTTTTACTTCCTTGTACGAAGTAAAGGAAGTATTATTGTATTCGCGAAAATTTTCGGTTTTCAGATTTCAACGGAAATATCCATTTTGACCATCCCTGAATCTATTTTGACTAGTTTCGTCGTGGCGTCTGTACGTACGTACGTACGTTCGTATCTCGCATAACTCAAAAACGCAGTAGAAAGTTGAAATTTTGTATTTAGGATTATTGTAAAATCTAGTTGTGAACCTCCGTTTTTGGTCACTACTTGATCACCGGAAGTAGTACTTTACTTGAAGGTCGTAATTGATTTCCATCAAAAATTATATTAAAATACTATGCAAAACTTCTCAAATTTAATATTTATAGCTTATACATTGATTTAAATAACATACTAGATTTTGGTCTAAATCGGAAAACCGGAAGCGGTTCTTTACTTGAAGGTCATATTAGACTTTCATCAGAAATTATATTAAAATATAATGTAAAACATATCAAATTTGGTAAATAGGACTTTTATATCGATATGAATGTATATTTTAGTTTTAATATTAGTACTATTTACTAGTTTTAATATTAGTACTATATTTTTTATTAAAATTGGTGAGCCGAAATGGGTACTTAACTTGAAGGTCAAAATAAGCTTACATCAAAAATTATATTTAAATTAAATACATTCATCATATATTTCGGTAATAAAGGTTACAAACGCAATTCGGTTTCCAATCCAATTTAACATTTTTATTACTTGTTTTAAGTGTTAAAATTGAGTGTAAAATACTGGTTTTCCTCCCCATTTCTGTGCGTGTGAGTGTCAATAGGTAGATGTCATGATGACGAGTGTTGTTTTGAGCCACCGATTTATAGTTTAATCGGCGTACAAGAAAGTCATGTGTTGTCCACATCAGATATTTTTATACAGACCATCTAAGATAATGGAATAGTTTTTATAAGTATGGTAACTCCCCTTTTCTTAACAAGTCCAAGAACCAAATAAACTGAAGAGGAGATACAAAGCTTCAAACCCAAACGTAATTTTGTGGCTTTAAAAATTTTGAGCACAATGAGGACTGAATTTTTTTTTTTCAGCATTAATATTTTTTTTGAAGTGTTTAATAAAATTCTGCATTTATTTTGGTGTGAAAAAACCTATGAGGCTAGTTTACTTAATAAATTAACAATTTTTAAAATTTATTTGATCAAAAATCAATTACTTTTTAATTTGATATAAATTAAATAATAATAATAATCCCTTTAATATGATATAAAAAGCAAATGTTTAGCAGAAATAATCATATCGACATCATTCTTCAAACACGAGATATAAAATAAAGCATTTTCATAATTTTTATTATTTTTTCTCAGCTCTTAAGGAGGCCCATTGGACAAAACGGAAGGATATGGGTCAACTTTTATCAATGTAGAATTACTCCAAAAAATTTTATCACTCTCTTTTTAAGTACGAAAGGCGCGAAAAGTAACTCTGCAATATGGAAATAACATTCTGTTTAAATTATCAAATAAATATTAACTTCTGTAATTTTAAATAATTAGTAATTTATGTACGCACAAGAATGGACATAAATGTTTAAAATTTGTCTTTTTATGTTAATATAGAAATAAATTTTCTTTTTTTTCTATACCCCTACTATTTTGTACATTTGTCCGAAAACGTGGACGCTTCGAAATCAGTGTAGTCCCAGTTCTGAACTGACGCAGTTCTCAATAATTGTCAGAGTTATTCGGTAGATCAGAATGTTAACTGTATCTACAAATGAATAACAATTTTTAAACTATTCGAGAATATAATGCAAAAGTTTCTTAGAAATTTAGAAATAAGATACTAAGTTATCCATTAAATTTTATTATCTGTTAAATTAACCAATTCTTAATTTTTGTACATACAAAAACACACATAAATGTTTAGCAACGGTTTTATGGCGTTAAAAACTAAATAAACTTCTTTATTTTCGTATTTCCCTAATATTTCGATTGGGTTTGCAGAACCTCCATGAATGGGACGTCCACCAGTTCCTGTCGTATCCTCTCGTTGCGAACACGGTCCCTGCTAGTTTTACCGACTGTTCATCGTAGAAACTTCATCTCAGCAGCAGTGACTCTCCTTCCTGCCTGTCAGTACAGGCCAGCTTTCAGTACCGTATTGATAGGTTCACAGATTAAAATATATGCAGCTTAACGTGCTTAGCTACCTCCCGCTTTCCTACCACAGTGTTGCAAATCTGGTAGTAGACTGCATTTGTCTTGCTTATTTTGTTAGATATTTCCAAGTCCACTTTCCCAGATCTTTATATGACTGTTCCTAGATAGGTTAAGTCTGACCACTTCCACTTCCTCTCTATTGCAGTTCATAGCACATCTTCAATCTGCCTTCCTACTTGAAATACCTTGCTTTTACCTGGTATTGATTTCCATCCCTTTTCAAGTTCATACCTTATCATTCAGTCACTGCCTGCTATAACTTTTCAACCGAATCAGCGATAAGAACAACGTCATCGGTACACAGAAGAAGCTGCATCACTACTTCTCCAACAAATGTTTCTTCTCCCCAGGAACGTCCTCTCGGTTCTTTTTTTACAGATGGCCGATACTTCATCTATGTAAATTATAAATAGCAATGAGCTTAAACTATCTCCTTTTTTTAACCATCTTGTTATGTTATAGTGACCGGACTCCAATCAGTTCAGTCGAACAACTTCCTTTGGGTGTTGGCAAATGGATTTAATGGCCTCCATTAAGTTTCTTAGGGCGTTCTTAGCTCTAAGAGCCTCTCATATTTCTTGTCTGGGATCCGCATCAAATGAAACTTTTAGGTCAAGGAAAGCGAGTTATATATTTTTATTCCGGTTCCCTTCTTTCTAAAGAACAATGTTTAGTGAGAATATGGGGTCCTGGGTTTGCCGCCATGGTGTAAACCCAACTTGCTCTTCCCCAATAAGGTGTTCAACTAGGGACCTTAATCTTCCTTCCAAGATAGTCGTATATAGTTTGTAAGCTACTGATGAGAGGCATATAGGCCGATAGTTGGAGCTTGTGAATGGTTATTATGATATTGTATTCCCAATCCGTTGGGATCCTCTTCTCGTCCCAGGATTTTTGACTTGTAGAGCCTTCACTATCTCCGGGCCACCATACTCTGCCATTACATTATCTCGTCCTGGCGCTTTCTCATTCTTCATTATCGAGATAGCATTTTCTATTTCCTCTTTTTCTATCACCTCGTCAATCTCAACTTCATTCCATTGTCCTTCTATCGTCCCTACCGAATTACTTATTGTAATACTTACGCCAGACATCCAGAATGGATTTATCTTCCGTGATCACCTTCCCAGGCTCATTCTTCACATTTCTTAGACATGTGCTTTTGCATCAGACAACAAAGAATCCAAGGAGATTCTCCAGTACGCTTTTCATTTTATGCATCAAACGTACGCAAATAAGTTTTAGTAAAAGTCAAATTAACATCAAATAATTATGAAAGTCTAGGAAGATAGCATCAACAAAATCATGTAAGTTTCCAAGACGACATTGCAAATTATATAGCTTATTTGATCATTATCTAGCAATTGAAAATAAAGGTTGACATCATGACAGTGTGTCAATGGTGCCACCAACCTTCAGAGAAAGCAAAGAAAACCTTTATTCTAGCCAACAGTTTTATTTTTTTGATTTGTGAACTGTTTAGGGAGATCGGTTTCACACCGCTGACAACTTAAATAATTATAAAAATGTAGGTAAATGGATAAATTGGCTAGAATCAAAGGTTATATATGTACAACAACGAATAATCAGACAATATGCCAATTTAAAATAATTTTATTAGTCCATTTAATTTCTGTAAAATTAAGGCGACCTTTGTAAAAATAATGGGATGTCTAGGGAAATAGAAAACGAGGATAAATTGATTTGTTAGAAAAGTTAATAAAACAAATATTGGCAACATGTATCAAGAAAACTCAAAATCTAGAATCTATCCCTAACATATTTTAAACGCCTCTGAGGGACAAACCGTTTCGGCAAAATCCTCTAGTTACAAGCGATATGTGTTGAATTCATTACGTTAAAAAAAAAAACACATGTATATTAACTTGAGATAAATAAATGGAAATAATTCTTTGGATTTTTCGTTTTACTATTAGGTTGGTAGGAAAACAATTTTCTTTTTAACCGATAAATTTGAACATGAATGTTTCAGCTTATAATAAACTTTATTAATCAAAGTAAGAACCATTAGAATCAATACACTTTTGCCAACGAGAAACAAGTTTATTTATCCCGGTAGCGTAAAATTCCGGATTGCATGAGGCGATGAAGTCGTTAAAGGCGTTTTTGAACTCGCCTTCGTTCCTGAAGCATTTCCCTTGAAGGAAGTTGTCGAGATGCTTGAAAAAGTGATAGTCGGTAGGCGAAAGGTTTGGCGAATATGGCGGATGAGGTAGAGTCTCGAAGCCTAATTCGTTCAACTTCTGCAGGGTCAATGACAACTTCGAAACGGCGATTTTTCTGATTTTCCTTCAGTTCGTGTGGACCCATTTGTCGAGTTTTTTTGTTTTTCCAAGTTGTTATAGATTATCCAAAACTGTCGGATGAGTGTTCGTAAGCTCTCTAATCGTTGAGCGCGGTTCTGCTTCAATCGATGCCTTCAACTGGTCGTTGTCAATCACCGATGGACGCCCACGACCTTCTTGATCTTCGAGGCTCTCATCTCCACTGCGAAACTTCTTAAACCAAAGTTGAACCACACGTGCTTGAACAATGTCTGGCCCAAACGCATCGTTAATTTTTCGAGCAGTCTCGGCCGCTTTAGTACCCAGTTTAAACTCGTACAGGAAAATAGCCCGGATTTGCTTCTTCTCCATTGTCTATTTAAGAGCAAAAAAAAACAACACTTAAATCAACAAAATCTTGAATGTTTTTATTCAAAATACAAAGCAAAGTTAGCGCTTTGAAATGATATAACACACTAACACATTAATACATAACTTATCTTAATATCAACAATACAAAAAACGAAATTGTTTTCCTACCAACCTGATAGATAGGTCTGGTAAAGTATATTAGTAAATTCTTTAATTTATATTTCTTTTAATACGAATTTCTCAATATTTTTTCAATTCGTAATACAACGCGCTCTATTATTTTTAAGCATACCTAACTAACTCTGTTGTCATTAGAGGTTAAATGCATGCTTTTTGAACAACTGATAAGTGTTTTTAAAGATGAAATACATGTATGTTATTTAGAATTTAATCAATGTGACCACTTTTTACCTCTTTTTTGTTGTTTCCATTAAAATTTTTTCCTTACAAAAACGTGACAAAACATAATTAAGTATCGGATAATTTTTTAATTAGGATGATTACATGTAATTGCATTAGAAGAATTTGGTCTATGCCTAAAGTGACCATATGTTTTACAAAGCTACTTGGGACAGACGAAAAAAATTATTTATTTTTTATTATCAATTATATATTGATTTTGTAAAAATGTAAATAATTAAAAAACATTAAATTTTGCCCAATGTGGGACATTTTGTGGAGCAGTTTTCGAAGTGAGAAAAAATTTGGGACGACCCAAACCTGGGACAGTCCCGTTCCCCATTGGACAATCTTTTGTATTTTGGACTAAAAATTTTATGTTTATTAATTATTTACATGCTTATACAGTTGATGTTGGGTATGACATTAGATGGCGCTTTAATACCTACTAGTTAAGATTAGTTTTATATTTTAAAATACGTATTTTCTATTCGGTTTAAGTTAACCTTTTTAACTGCTATTTCTATTTCTTATTTAATGGCACGGCTACAACCCTTGATATTATTGAAAGAAGTGAATAGTGAAAGAAACGAATCTGTTCATGCACCAAACATCTACAAAAAGAGCTAACTTCTTTTAAAATAAACAAAATTGAAACAAACGTTTTCTTTGAAATTTTACGATTAGTTCCGGAGGAAGAAGTGCGATTACGAGTTCTATTTTGGTTTACAATATCTGATGGATAATTAAAAAAAAAAAAAATCCATCCGTTCCACATTCTATTGTAAAATATCTAGTCACTTTATCTCAATCACAGTCACATTGGAATTCAATTGACGGAACGCAACATCAAGTATTAAATTTCAAAACTTACAATCACTGTATATCGGGATCACACTACCTGGTATTAGTTTTTCTGTTTCGTAGTGAGAACATATAAACTTTTTCAGGAAGCATTAAAATATATTTTCCATTTTATGAATACGAAGTCACTAAATTTAAACTCCCGCCATTAGTAATCCGAATAACTTCAAAAGTATTTTTCATTTTGATATCGCCATTTTCCGCCTCTTTGATAGCGGAATTATATCACTGTTTAAAGTATCGATCTCACTAAACTGCTACTGAGAGACCGAGGATTAAAACCATCATCAGCTGTGATAATCACTTTAGTTCAGTGGTTCTTCAGTATTAACATAATAATCCTAAAACCACTTGTTTATACTTTAAAAGTTCCATTTCACTGACATAAAACTAAAATATAAATAGTACATAAAATTAGTGTAATGTGTAACAATTAAAACATCTATTCATATTTTTTAAGAAGCATTAAAACAAAAACTAACGACTAACGGTTCGGATCCTTTTTTTTGGTAATAGTTCCGCAGAGCTACTGGTGGGCGTGGCTTCATGGCAAGTCTGCTAATGTTCTGGGTACTGTCTGTACATGTCGAGTGTGTTAAGGTGGCCATCGAGCCAATGATGATAATTTTCTATGTTATTATATAATTATTTTTTATCTTTCTTTTAAATGATCACTGATTCCACCCTTTTTTTTAATATTTACTGAAAGAATTTCAACTCGTTATTATTTACTTTTGTTTATACTTCATTTGTCTCTTGCATTTTTTATTTATAATTTGATAAGCTATTTTATTGATTATGGTTAAGGATTATGATTCGTTTGGTTATATTTATAGTTTATTACCTTTTTTATTTTTTAATTATTTTAGTATTCACAAATATATTTTAATTATCTTTCATTTTATCCCTCTTAATTATTTAGCATAAAGCTTAAATAATTTATTAAAATAGGAAAGGGGCCTGAAATCATATATACTCCTCAACTAGAATCCATAAATGAAGATCTCATTTTATAATGAATAAAAGCTTTATCATAAATTATTTAAGTTCTAAAACCAGATATAAATCATTAACGACCTATAAATTCAGTAAAATAATTATAAGAAACACCAAAAATGTTGTCATAAATTGTTAATAAACTATATTAAATAATAAAACAAGGTTGTAGTGATTTTATTTTGGATTTGGATAGCGAAGAATAACCTAACTCGGAGCAGACACGGCATTCCAAGTACAGACCCTGCCAAAAAAAATACCCGACCTGTCAAGAAGCCACGCCTACCAACCAGCACCAGCAGTTCTGTGGAACTTTCACTTTTATGAATATATATTTCACTTGTATTTATGAAATATATAGGAAAGGGAAAGTATTGCGATCGTAAAAAAATTCGAATTCGATTTTTTCAACGTAAATACACGTTTTAAGATCTTCTTTAAGGTTGTTTACGTCAAAATAACCAAGTCTCACAAAATGGTCTGTGCGTGCGTGCGTGCGTGCACGTGTTTGTGTGCTTTTATGTGAAAAGTCTAGCTAAAAAACAAAAAGTTGTATAAAATTAAAATTACATATTTAAGATAGGTATAATATGCCTGGGATATTACTGCAACTTTTTAGCTGAAATCGACTCACCGGAAGTGGCACTTTATACTATCAATTTTACAATTTTTTATAAATATATTCAGTAAAAACGTAGGCATAACTATGACAGACGATTTCCAATTGTGGCTTAAAAATAATTTTCTCGATAGTGAGATATTAAAAAAAATTATATATATATATATATATATATATATATATATATATATATATATATATATATATATATATATAAGTGAATATAAATTTCACACATAGCCAACTAGCAATGTTTAAAATCTTTAATTCAAGTTCTAAATCAAACGTTTCAAATTAAATTTTTATAATTTATTATTTAAAGAACAGTTAAATTAATTCCTCAACATAATCCATCAGATATTTTAAATTACTTTACCGTGGCTGGAAACGATATAAGCACTAAGACAGTTATTATACAGGCAAGTAGCCAAAATTTATTAGTTTAAGAAATAGGATTTGGGTAATCTTCCACTTGAACCATGAGTACCAATTATAAGTTAAGCTATTTAGGAAGTTTATGATTTTGAAATAAACACTCAACCCACTCCGGAGAAGAGGAAGGGGGAAGGGCCTTGTAAATAGCTTGGATCCAAGACTGAGATTACATCCTAAACTTTTTAACCGTATAAGGGATCAGCTAATTTTTAGGAAAGTAATTTCTTCTAAAAATACCAACAAAAAATATCCTTCATATTTATCACTCGAGAGAAGAATTTAAATGTAAAAAAGAACTTTTTTTTTGTTTATTGCATCCCATCCCACGAGTCCTGGAAGAGCGGTAAACTGTTTGATGCCGACTAATGAATACGTCGATGACCTGATGAGCTTCATGAAGATGGTGTGGTTTGGAGTCCTGGCTGAGTGAGGTCCGATTTTAATCGTGAAGGTGGTCATCGGTATCTTAAATTCATACCTGCAGTAATTATCAGAACCATCCCAAAGAAACCAAAGCCAAGGGCACTCTTAAAATACCTCCTAATCGCTCTACTGCCCATTCTGTCAAAGATATTGCAGATTATTGTCGAGAAGGATTTATGGAGATTTCAAGAAGATAACGGTGTGCTTTCTCCGTACCGGTCAGGTTATAAGCAAGGGCGGTGTACATGCATAGCACTCCAGACGGTTTTAACAGAAATAAAAAGAGAGACGGACGAACGTATGGTTACTATCTTTGTTTCTTTAGATTTTAACCGAGCGTTTGACTTAGTCGACCATGTTATATTGTTAAGAAATTCAGAAGCTTCGATGTTGGAGAACATGTATTGCAGTGGTTAGATCATATCTGAGTGAGCGAACCCAACGAGTGAAAACGATGTTTTGAGGTATTTAAGGTGTTGTATTGGGATTCCCAGGGTTCGGTTCTTGGGTCACTGTTTTAACTTGGATATATCAACAGATTGCCTAGCAAATTAGCTTGAAGAAATTCTCTGACTTTTCCGTTTTTTAACAAGTTTTCTCTGACCAAAAATGGCAAAATTTACTTAAATCGATATTAACTTTAATCGGTACTTAGTAACTTATTAAAGCATTAAATTTCGTAAAGTTGGGTGACTAAGGAACAAGTTACATTGACGATTTTCAAATTTAAAAGTTTAAGCGGGATTAAAAATAATAGAAAGAGAATTACTCTCGTCCCCTCCTCCCCTTGAAGGGTTAGTTTAAGCATGCTTCCGCTATTTTTAAACCCATTTGAAATATTTAAATTTAAGATTGTCACGGTATCATTGAGGCCCCAGCCATCCCATTTTACAGTACTAATGATTATACATTACTAGCTGTAATTATTAAAGGGAATATTTCATTTCTGCCATTTCGTTTTAATTTATCTACGTATATGATAAGGATAATTATAATGCATATAATAATTGTGTTGCACATTGAGTGTGCGTGATGCAGGCCCCGCTTCTGCCACTCCACAATCAGCATGTAACACCTACTCGGACTGAAAATAGAACCTTAGGTCAGACCATTTCGGATTGCATGCAGTCGTGATAAATAAATCAGGACGAACATAGTGACGAATATGTCATGGCATCCTGAGTTCTCTAATACATACGGGGCCAACTATTAAAACAGGATGACCGAAACGTTGCCATACATCCCTCTTACACATGACATCTTTGAGATGAACATAGTTTTTCCGCTCGCAGCTTGCTCTGGTTAAATCTATTCTACTCTCTCTCTACCTTGGCGAAGATATTAACCCAAAACTGGTACCAAAGACTACGATACAGCATAATGTAATCAATGCTAACGTTTTAGCTTCTTAACATAACCGTTATGTGCAGCATTAATGCAATTTTTACCAACGAAGCCTGTAACAAGTGAAAAATACATATTTTTTAGGTTTTAGAAATAAGTTTTTGTTCATTTCAGTAATAATTGTATTTAATCACTTAGAATACGATTTTTTTCAAATCCCGCCTTATTCCACATCTACAACAAAACGGAGAGCACTATTATAAAATTGAGCTTCATAGGATTTGCCGTTTTTGATACAGTGATTATTAAATCAATTACTGAGTGAGTGGTATATTTCTATTAAACTAAAGGTACTAGATGTTTTATAATTGTACGTGAGACAGGGAGAAAAAAAGATTAATTTTTTTATTATCAATAATATATTGTATATTGACATAGTAAAAACGCAAGTAATTAATAAGCATTCAATTTTTCCCCCTTAGGGACGCTATGTCGACAAGTTTTGGAAGTGACGCAAAATTTGGGAGGACCCAAATGTGGGACGTCACGTCACCTTATATTATACTGATAATTTAATTATTTTCCTTATGAGCATCTGTGAGTCCATATGAAATGTATAGTTTTCGAATTATTTAAAAAACAAATAAATATTGACTACATTTCTATGGAGACCTGCATACAAAACATGGATTCAATGTCCAATATTAAAGCATATTTTTGATAATACTGACCGGCTTATGAGATAATGTCATCACTTTTAGAATTACTTTCTAAATTCTTTTATTTAAACATATGGTACCTCCTTGTTTTATAGTTTACTCTGATTAATACTCTTATTGCTGCATATATAATGTGTCCTCATCTTTTGCTTATTAAAATTTTTCCATCTAAAAGATGTCTCATTTCAATTTAATTAGCAAAAAGATAGATGATAGTATTCGTTAAAAGAAGACTAAGAACAAATTTTTGGAGCCGTCATGACTCGACTTGGAACCGATCTGTAGTAACGCTACTGATAATTTGACCCACTGGTTCCGAACATTCTCGAACTTCCTGAGGTTTGTTCTAGCTGAGAGTGAGAAAGACGAAACTACGCCTAAACAAGAGGTAAAACTTAATCTCCCCATTAATTTAGTATCATCGAATGTCTTTCGGTAAATTTCTGATTCTGCTAACGAAGCTATCGCATCTTTGCAGAGGCTTAACGAGAAGCCTGAGAACGAGGTGTTCTCACGGTACAATCTTGCTAACCGTCGTCAGCAGCCTCACGAGAATTTAGAATTATTTTTACAGGATTTAAAAGACCTAAGTAAACCTTGTGACTTCAACGCAGTCACAGCAGAAAAAAACAGGGATGACACAATCCGTGATGCATTCTTACGGGGGGACTCGTTTCTACTGATACGTCAAAGATTACTTGACAGTAAAACATTATAATTAAGCGAAGTGTTTAATCTAGCATTAGTCTTAAGAGTCAGCAGTGTTATTCTTACTCTTATCAGTCATCTAATACTTTTCGAATTATTTAAAAAAACAAATAAAAATTGAATAAATTTCTATAGAGACCTGCACTCAAAACATGAATACAATGTCCAATATCACTACTATATATTATTACGGTAGTATAGATCCCTTTTCCGGTTCTCAGGAGCGATGGATTTTGACGAATGAGGTATCAACAGAAAGGGAATTCCACGGAGATGTGACGAATTCCGATTTTGTTTCTTAAAATCTTACAAGGGCTTAAATAAAAGTGATGAAAAAACTGGAAGGTTTTAAAACTTTGACGACTGAGAGTCGGCGGATCGAGACGGGATAAGTTGGGTTTTAAAGATTTTGACGCGGGCATCAAGACCATATACGCTCCTATGGAGCGTATTGGTCCAACGTTTTAAAGCTTAAAAACCTACCGTTTTCGAGATAACGCACGATATAAGTCCGCACGGGTGCTATGCAATCTTGAGTACGTGCTGTTGTCATGGCAACTTAATAACAATTTGAGTTTGTTTATAAAAACTTTTAATGAGTGGGAAATTATATATTGTTTCCCATGTGCAACCCTAAAGGGCACTGTTAAATATTAATACTACACATAGAAAATGGTATAGCTGCTGAATTAAATTTCATAACTGATAGATTGAAGAGATGTTTTCCAGTGGGGTAAGCTAATTACTTATTAAGTATGAACTGGAACTCCTACATAGTCATTACAAACTATGTAGCTTCACCAAATATGTGTTAAATAAACTTTTTTGGTAATATTATATTGTTTATATGAATAAATATGTTTCCCTAAGATCGCTTATACTTGGAATTTGGGATTAGAAGATATGTAATGCGAGAGTTCTCGCTCGGGTATACTAATCACAACTCTATATTAATACGGTACTATAGATCCCTTTTCCGGCTCTCAGGAGCGATGGAGTTTGACGAATGAGATATCAAAAGAAAGGGAATTTCACTGAGAAGTGACGAATCCTAATTTAAATTGTTAAATTCTTCCTAGGGCTTAAATGAAAGTGATGGAAAAACTGTAAGATTTCAAAATTCTGAAGGTAGCGAGTCTGTGGAACAAAACGGGTGGGTCGCGTTTTAAAGATTTCGACGCGGGCATCAAGGTTTTAAAGCCCTAAAACCTACCGTTTTTTAGATACAAGTACGGTATAGGTCTGCCCGGGCCTTATGCCATGTTGCGTAGTGCCGTTGTCATTGGAACTTTATACCTGCAAAAGCAAGTTGAGACTGTTTAAAAAAACATGTTAATAAGAGTGAAAACGTTGTTTTGTAAATAAAATGTTGTTTTTAGGTTTCTATGAATGATTGAAGATAATACATGTTCTTTCCCATGTCTATCCCTAAATATGATATGAATACTACAAACGAAAAATGGTACAGGTGAGTCATATTTCTTAACTGTTAAACTGAAGCGGTATTTTCCAGTGTGGCAAGTTAATTACTTAATAGCAGATGAAGTAAACTGTTACTTAAACGAAGTAATTATAAACTATGTAGCTTCAACAAATGTGTGTTAAATAAGCTTTCATAGTAATATTATATTGTTTATAGGAATAAACATGTTTCCTAATATCGATTACACTTCGAATGCATTGGGAAAGATAGATAGGTTTCTAATGCGAGAGTTCTCGCTCGGGTATACTAGTAAAAGCACATTTTTGCTAATACTGTCCGGCTTATGAGATAATGTCATCACTTTTAGAATTACTTTCTAAATTTTATAGAATTACTTTTATTTAAATATAAGGTACCTCCTTGTTTTATAGTTAACTCTGATTATCAATGTTATCACTTCATATATAATGTGTCCCCATCTTTTGTTTATTAAAATCTTTCCATCTAAAAGGTGTCTCATTTCAGTTTAGATGATTTTGTTTTTGTTTTGTCGAGAATTTAATTATCTTTCAATTAAGTAACTATAGTTTTCTAGGAGATGTATAGTTTTCGAATTATTCGAAAAACTAACTTTTTTCCAACCTCTTAGGCCACGAATTTGTACAAACCCTGCATTTACACTGTACACCTAGAGCAGGAGTCGGCAACCTGCGGCTCCGGAGCCGCATGCGACTCTTTTAGAAAATTTTGTGACTCTGAATATTAAATATTTCAGTAAAAAACCATTCCAAATTTTAGATACAATTTTTTTAAGACATTTGATCCCTCTACACATAATATTCAAAGTGCCACAGAATAAGATAAAACAGGCACTTCTATGTTTTTTCATGTTTATTTTTTTCGATATAGATTTGGCTCTTTGTCACCAAAAGATTGCCGACCCCTGACCTAGAGCAAGGTCAAAATAAATTTTCATCAAAAATTTTATTAAAACATAACGCAAAACTTCTCAAACTCGATATAATAAAATTGGAAAGCCAAAAGCCAAAATTTACATCAACATAAATAAAATACTAGATTTCGGTAAAAATTGATAATAATTGCCGTACAAGGAAGTCATGTGGTGTCACTTCATATGTTTAGTCGTATTGTTCCGAAAATAATTGATTGTTGCACTAAATGGAAGGTCATCGGAGAGGGGTGGGAGCGCCGTTTGTTGTTTTTATCCGTTTCATAACCCCCAGAACACGATTATTTTTTTTTCCGATATGTTTGGCCACTTCCAGTGGCTCCTTTGGGTCAAATGATCTGAAATTCGGTATGTAGGGTTGTTTATATAAGCAGAACAATGCCAAAAAAGTAGAGGTACAGTCCCTCTCCCCCGTCATGTAATAATTTTGTATTTTAATGAAAACATGACCTTAGTGAAGAAATAGTAGATGTTTTCCATTTATGAGTTTTAAACGTTAATTTTCTACCCTGACTTTACCAGAATTTAAAAAAATCTCTTAGTTCGATGTAGCATACGATCTACTGCCAAAAAGATTATGGAAGGAGTATTGACAGACCACCAAAGGCATGAATTTTCTGAAATGGTTGAAGGGAAGAGGTGGGGAATGTTATTAGAGGAAAAAGGACGTATCTCTTCAAATTTTCCTGGAGGACAAGCGGTGGCCCCAGCTTCTGAGTCACAACGGACTACGATTATCTGATGAAGCACTTGCATCGGATTGGGATGACGACACTGTGGATTTTTTTTTTTTAACCGTGAATTTTCTCACCGCGGATGTTTTTTTTTTTTTTAGGATTCTCCAACTTATCCAGAATAAAAAAATTACCTAACTTTTCCGGGTTTACCGAGCTACTTAGACATCTTAATCAATGATGTCAAGAGGCTCAAACACTATAACATCCAAATGTTTGCATATGATATTCCTAACTCCCAAAAACTTTTAACTTGATAATAATAAGACTTTTTGTAATCTGGCTCACCGGCCAAATGAAGTAGTAAGCTAAAAAAAGAAACAAAATAGGCCGCTAGATATCGATCAAATAATTTACAAATATCAGTATTAAAATATTATTTAATAAGGATCAATTTTTGGTGGAGGTAACTGGAATAATTTAAAACTTAGAAATGGCGCAAATGGCAATAAAAGGGTTTTGAAATAAAACAAAATTATGAAATTCATCAACAACGTTCATAGTTGTGTTTACTTTAAGGCTAAAAACATTAAAAAATTTAAATCATATCATCAACCTCATGAAAAACTATGACAGTAATTGTAAGAATTAAGTAAGGTATAAAAAAAAACATTATAGGGATTTTATAATATGCAATTCGTGATACAATGAGAACTCACCAAAGAAATCAAGAGTTACAAATAAATACGGTAAGGTTTCTTCCTCCTGACCATTTAAAAAATACAGATGGTAAGTCACTGTAAATACTAGCCTCAGAGTTAATCTATGATTTAAAAAAATGGTAATATATGATAAATATATGATTGACCCAAACCTTAACATGTGTATTGTAAGCTTAATCAGTACCTTGACCACTCTGCAAACAAAAAATAAATGTACAAAATCGACATTCAGAAACTTCATGAATTAATTATATTTTTTTAATATCCCATTAATTTTAATATGCAAGAGCATAAGCTCAAAATGAGACATAAATAATTGTAAGGACATAAATGGAAATATCCATAAAAGAAGCCAAGAGTCTCAAAAATAACAGAAATAAATAAAAAAAATCATCTGTCGATATTTCGCCAATTCGGGCATCATCAGGACGACAGTAGGAGAGAAAGAAATAAAATATAAAAAAAAAACCTAATAAAGAACAAAGTGCAGCACATCTCAAAAAAAGCACATAGTCAAAAAAGTCACTAACCAGAGACAGCATCCCACACCACGACATCCAGGCACATACTGAAGGAAAAGGAAGGCTACATGACAAGTTAAATTACAAACAGCTGATCATAAAAAAAAGGAAATACCCATACTAAAAACCCAAAAATGCACAAAAGATCATAAAAATAAATTAAATAAGAAAAGATCGACCAAATACAAGAGGAAAGGGGGTTTATATGCACAGAAGAGGAAGATTCTTACAAAGAAAACGGTGGATCTTCGGCTATTCCACAAAATATACTAATTTGCAAGAGCAAAAGCTCAAAATGAGACAAATAATAAAGGACATAAATGAAAAAATCTATTAAAGAAGCCAAAAAAATAACAGAAATAAATAAAAAAAATCATCTGTCGATATAGTACTAATGATGCCTGAATTGGCGAAATATCGACAGATGATTTTTGTATTTATTTTTGTTATTTTTGAGACTCTTGGCTTCTTTTATAGATTTTTCCACACTAACTTTTTTATCGCCATTTAATTTTCTACATTTTTAGATATCAATTATCTGCACACACAGAAGAGATACATACTCATTATTCAATTTTATTGATTATTTCATTTTGTTAGACATTTATTTTTTAATGGTCTCATGTGTTGGATCTGTTATCAACTAGTCTCTGTAAGTCAATACTAACAGACTAGTGTACCTAAAGTTATGAATTCATATAAGTTCCAAAATAAATATTTTCAATTCCTTTGCAAATGTTAGCATTATTATTATTTTTTTTTTTACTTACTTTTCTATAATTTGCATTTTTTTTTTTCAAATAATAAAAGAATCATTGTCTATAATGGATATTTTGAAAATTTAGATAAAAAACATTCCTATTTATCAGAAAAATTTAAACAGTTGAGTTTTCTTTCAAAAGTTGATATATCCATTTTTCATAAAACAAGATTTTTTTTACGGATTAAAATTCTAAATCTAAAAATAATTCAGTTTATTTCAAATCTAAATTTTTAATAGGTGTTACAAAATCAACATTTTCAATTTAAAAAAATGCCTTTATTAGATGTCATAGATATATATTTTTAAAAATTCTTTTTCAAAAGTGGATATATTGATTTTTGCAAGAATAATATTCAGTTTTCAAACAAAATAAATAACAGTAATATATAGGGAAAGATTCAAACTTTACAATCACTTAGACATTGATATTTTATATTACATTGTTAGTTCTAATGTTAAAAACTCAACTACTAATAGCAGTTAGTATTTTATAATTAACCATTACGTATTTTAAATGATAAATATGGATTTTTCTTTGATTCCATTGTAAATAAATAAACTTCCTTTCTCACTAGTATGTCTATTCTTTCAATATTTGTAATTTTTCAATCCACCATTAAATATTTGTTTTTGTTTTTGATGAAAAAAAAGTAATTGCAATGAGTAGAAATGAAAAATACATCTATAGCTAATGATCTACTCTATAGAAAATACACCAATTTATAATTTTAATGAATGAACTTGGTCACAGATCAAAAATCAGAAATACAAAATTTGATGCTTTACCTTAACTGTAGCCGGGAAAAGAATAGAAAACGTTGTCACTACAAGCCACAACACTAATTAATTAACACAACCTTAAACATAAAAAGTAAGCGACAGCTTAATATTTAAACTCAAACGAAACCGCTAATTCGAGAATTCATGTAAAGAACGAAATTGAAACCTATTTGAGTCTATTTTGTTTATCAACACAGCCTCATGAAGTTTCACTAACTTATAACCTTCACCGAATCTACTGATCTGATTAGATATTTTTGTAAACTGACGCATTTTTAACCTCAAAAATCATAATAAATTTGGAAAATTGAAATAAATCAATATTATAAATATACTTTGTTGTTCTCTAACCTGTTAATCAAAATCAGCTGGTTCATATTCGTTGATTTGCAAGGTTCAAGTTTTTAATGGAATATCTAAATTAATTTTGGGTATAGGGTTATCATATACTTGTATGGGAAATAATGATGGTCCGAAATTCCTTGATCTCATTAGGTAATAAATTTTTTGCTACCGATTTTATCATAAATTTAATTTTTATATCTAATGAATTAATTGGGATGACTTTCATTTAAACTTCAAGATACTCAATACTTGTCATTCCTAATTATAGTTCACCTTCATTATTCATTATTTTTAGTTAGGTATCCAAGTTACTTCCTCTCATCACTTATCACATTGTCTTTCAGGAATGCAAAAAGCTGGTATGTTCCATGGATTGGGTAGCTGTTTCTTTTAAGAGCCTTTGCTTATGACTTACTCTTCATATCTTAATTTCAAAGATATGAAAAACGGAAGGAAAATTCAGAGAGATATTGCCCGTCATTAAAATCATATAAAGCAGTTGGGGAGTAAAACTGCTATAAGGCCTATGTGGGTTAAAAAAATTTATTCTGTCCGAAAACCGAGAGGACTTTTAGAAATGTCAAGAATTGATTAGTATCAATGCAAAAAAAGAAGAAAAAAGAAACATTTGTTGTACAGAGACTATTGATGTTTTTACAATAGAAGTCCTTTGCTATATATTTATGTAATTGATAAGTAAGCCAGTTTTAATAATCTTGAACTTTTTATTTATCAACTAAATGGATTTATAGTCACTGGATTTATTTTTTGTTAAAACATATCTGGAATTTATTCAGGTTATCAATGATTTCTATGAATGATATTATTTGTGATACCATTCTTCTTTCTCATGATTATATCAACTTTTACCTGTTTTAATATAAAGTATATTTCTTTTAAGGTTTTGGGCATGAAGGGACTAAAGGAAACTTATAAAAAATGTGCCGACCAAATAATGGTAAAGCATATTTCAAATCTGTCAGATGATACTTTGACTTCAAGGAAAAGGCTCCTGGAAATTCATAAACTAATCTCAAAACCTGTTCCTGTACATTATTCATTTCCTTTTTTTTCACTTGATCATAATCAAAACTATATCATACAATATCTCGGGCTTGTGAAAAAGCTTATGCTAGATAGTCATCAAAGGAGAACAGTTAATCCACAGGTTATATCTAGACGAAATAATTTTCAAGGAAGCCCTCAAGAAAAAAAGCCGCTTCCTAAACTCCTTTATATTCAAAACCCAATTGTTTGGCTATCAAATAAGATCGATTTTCGATTCCTACGTTATTCATGGGATCCTAGCTTTAGTGAAGAAGAATTTTCAAGAGGTGCTCGGCAGGTTTGTTGAAATTTTCTTATTGTTGATGGTAATTACCCATCGATTATTTAGTAAGAAACTTTATTTTTTAACTGATATGCAGGCAATATCTACTGTAACACAGATGGTTAGTAAAAACATGTTTGAAAGTATGAAACCTCTTTTAACCAAAAATGCATTACTTAATTTACGAAGAGATGTTGAAATTCTATGGGCTGATGAAGTAAGAAGGAATATAGGATTAAAACCAGAAGATGTTCAGCTTATTATTCCAAGAAAAATCTATTTGAGAAGTTCAACTGGTAAGTTTTATTATTCCCATGTTATATGTAAGCTATTTTCTAGCAACCTATGGAAGCAAAGTCATTTTGATGGCTACTTGGTATTAGTTTTTTGGTTAATCAGTTGTGTTCATTATGTTTTTTTTTAATGTAATTGTATTTTCACAAATTATTCAGACTTAATGGTCCATTAAATCCAATCCAATCAATATGGATTTTTTTTCCTTCCTCAAATACCTAAGATATATAAGGTATGGTATTCATCATCTCAAGTATGAGATCACTTACTTCTAAGCTCAAAAAAATGATTTTATAAAAATGTCATTCTTCATTTATATTCAAAATTTTTAAGTCTTCCACACTGTCCAAAACTATCCTTCCATTTTTGATTAAATTTAGCGATATACAGTTATTGAGTCAGGTTTGTGAAGGACGAGCAGATTTTTAAACAAAAAGTTTCCCTGAGTTGAGAAAAAAGGTAGCTTAAATATAGTATATTATATCGTCGGTTTGGAGCTAAAAGTGAACAACTGAATTTATGTGTAAAATGAAAAGTTGTTGCTATTTACCTGTGGCTGAACTAAATAGAAAACTTTTATTTTCACAAAATTGTAATTGATCACTTTTACCACCAAACCGACGATATATAATGATGATTTTTGTAAATCAAAATAAAAGTGTTGTTTGTTCTGACATGTTGATCAACTATATCTCTTTTTTGGTTCTTTCCTTGCTACAATTTATTTTTTGTGTGATTTATGTCATCAGTACTGATCTTAGCTCATACTGTTGTGTCAATCTAAAGTTTACCTTTATTTCGATATGAAATATTGCACTGTTTATTATTATTATAGTTAGGATGGTGACTTGTCAAGTCCTGGTCTACATCTCCCTTTTCTTTAGAAACTTGTGTGGCTGTTATCCTGCTCCTATTACTTACCATCTTGGCATTGGTTGTTACTATGCCTGAGTTTTCCTCTGAATCATGTCATGAATGGATAGTTCCTTTTAATATTTTTTGTCAGATTTCCACTAATTGTAGTTTGATTTCGCCTTTCTTTACAATTTGGGCAGCAGCTAAATCCTTGTTTCTTTGTCATCTTATGGCCGCCATAATTCTACAAAGAATATTGCTCTTAAAAAAACAGAAAGACCTGCTCTGCAGTTTTAAATAATATTCAAAATTGCTGAGCTGCTAAGGATTGGCTGGATTATTTTTTTTTCAAAAGATTGTCTACAGTAGATTTTAATAAACTACGGCTCCTGAAGTGGTGGCTACGGCCAAAATAATACTGGTTAGGTGAATTCTCCCGATTTTTTATTCTTTTAACAGCATTACCTCAAGAAATCTAGAATTTCAATTAAATAAGCTGGGAAACTTTTTATAAGGTATGCCCTCTGAAAGTATCTCTAGTCTTGGTGTTACCTTCTAATACCATATTTTCTCGTTCTATGTATTTATCTCTAGAACCATTGTTCCAGGAATGCTTGTGTTGGCCATTAGTAAAGCTTGGATCTGAACCTTTTCAGTATAACGGTTTCTTAAATTATAAAAAAGCCAAACCATTGTCTTGCTTTATCCCTTATTCAGAAAAAATTCTTTATATCTAGTTTTACCATTTAAATCATCTTCTCAGAAATCTCATGTTTTGCTCCTTTTATGAAATTCATTGCACTGTTCATCGGATTTCCTGGATGATACCTTATCTGGAGAATAATGGTTAGCCTGATCTAAGAACACTTTATCTGTTTTGGGCTTGTACCAATAAGATTTCCATTATCCAAAATCAATTCCAAGATTGGAGTTTCCAGCTAATTCCTGTTCGATTCGGAGGCTGTTAGTTTGAAGGCAAATTGAATTTTGAGCAGTTGGGCAATACAGGCGGATCTTAAATCTTATGGTGACTTATCTGCTGCATCTCTGTCCATAGTGTCTCAGTCAATGATTTCTCATCTCCTTAAGGACTTCAGTTTGCACATTTTTAGGCTGCTGGCTTCAACACATACACAAAAATTGTGTAATACAAAATTAGTTCTGTTTATTTTTAAGAGAGGATAATCGTACTTTTCAACTTTACCCTCTGCCTCACAGTGCATGTTCCTTAGTTTTCAGAAGACCACAGGAGGATCAATACACAGTGAGGGATTGTGAGATACAATAGGACCCAATGGGCTGCTGTCATGAGCAGACAGTGAATAATTCTTTTGAGCAGTCGCCTACTGTCTTTACATTCTTTTATGATGTTCTCGTGCAAGATGTAGTCTTCCATCTATTAGGATATTCCTCAGTCTTCATTTGATGACTGTCTAGAACATATATCTGGTCCAGTTTACTCGGCACATGTCCTTTTCTAATTATGTAG
The DNA here is from genome assembly GCA_948150685.1 of Rhaphigaster nebulosa. Classification (NCBI taxonomy): domain Eukaryota; kingdom Metazoa; phylum Arthropoda; class Insecta; order Hemiptera; family Pentatomidae; genus Rhaphigaster; species Rhaphigaster nebulosa. The sequence goes on along the minus strand of OX411306.1, from coordinate 109,277,770 downwards.
GCTATTTCTAATTATATAGCCTTCTGAATTCTCCATTTGCCTCATCTTTCTTCATACATAATATTCTATGCAATATTTTATTTTCCAGGACATTGTTCTTCATAAGTGGCCATGTTTCACATCCCTTAATTACAATAGGAAATAAATTAGTATTGTAAATTCTAATTGAGGTCTTCTAGACAGTTGGTTCAAACTGAGTTATTTTGACAGAGAAACAGAAATTAGTAAATTTTAAATAAATAAATAATTTTATTGAAAAGTTTTAATTTTCATGTGTACACTTGTATATATAATTCCTTTTAATGTGCAATGATTATTATTATTATTTATTAATTTTAATAATATTCATTTCTGTTCTTATTGAATACAGAACCAAAATTGCTGAGTAGTGGAAATAAACCAGCATTTCTTACCTTGATAACACCTCTTAAGGCAGTAACAGTATCTGGTAAGCTTGTGCATAATTGCATGTTATTTTATATACTGCCTGCCCATGATAAATATCCACTTGGACATTTTATATGTATGCAGGGTGTCTTAGCAACTATTTACTTTCTTCTTTTTCTTTTTTTTGGCTTTATAGTAGGTATGCTATTAAAGATATCTTCCTCTAATTATTACCTTAGACTCCTAATTATTACCTAGATTTCTAGATAAGATTAGATTTCTAATTATTACCTTTGATTCCTAACACCTGTGCTCATAGCCATCTATAATATTTTTATCATTCATTCATTCATTATTGGCTCGGCAGATGCATGTAGTAGTCCTTGGCCTACTCAGTAGCCTTTGCCCAGTCGTCCCTGTTGGCAGCACACCTGATGGATGTCATATTCTTCCTTAAATCTTTGGAGGCTGAAGATTCCTTAAATTTTTGAGCTGAAGTAACCTGAGTCTTTATTATTTTTATAAACACTACTAATTTTGTTTTAATTCCGAATCAAATTTAATATGAAATTTCATTAAGAATTGATATCATAACTAGAGACTACTCCGACCCTTAGTGGAATGTGAAGTGCCTCAGGGCCCAGCTAGGTGTAGTTGTAAAGATTGTGAATTATGTCTGTTTTTAGCCATCAATTCAAGTTACTTCACTTGACCGCCACCAGACAGCGCGACCGAGATAGTGAAGAAACATTCCATATTGCTACATTTTGTAAATAATAATTTATTTTTTAATGTATGAATTTACAATTATTTTTTTTTAAATAGGCCAATGTAAATATTTCATTTTATTAAAATTGTTGGTTGGCCCTTCAATTTTTCTATCTTAACCTCTCCTATGTCCTATATATCTATTCAAAATAATGAAGTTGGTGATTATTGTACGCATGCAAGCAATAGTGTAATTTGGAATTTTATGGAGTGTTATGTTTTATAGTTTAGCTATGATAATATCAATCTAAAACTTTTTAGAGTGCCTTATATAGCCAAGCCCTTAAAATGAACTGTGGCTAAAAAAAATCACTACTGTACTTAACAATAATGCACCAGGTAGTAGCATGAGACAGCTGTCCTACTACTTTGCTTATTTTGCCGGACAAATGGTTTACTTTAAAAAAAAAATTGTTTTCTTTGAAGCACCAAAAATTGGGCCTCATATTAATTATTCAATTACTATATTCAAAGAACTCAAACTGAAAAAGTGTTGCAAGAATTGGTAGATTGGACACACAACAAAAAAATAGGCATTAATTAGCAGTTTTACTATCATGATTAAAAAAATGTTTGGCCTTTAAGTACTTGGTGTTCAGATAGTCTATTCTTGTAAAATTTGGAATTATTGATGCTCTCTAAACAGTTTTGGCTTCATAATAATAAATCAAATATTCGCATGCCGGCTCCCACACTATCTTAAAATAAGTTAAGATGGTATTCAGTTACTGTGGCTACTTGTAGATCAATAAGAATGTGGTGTTCTGAAAGGTGATTGCTTTAGCTTCTTTGATTTTTTTTTTTATTTTGGCTTATGGGGCTCACTATTTTTCTGTTGTCACTTCCTTTTAATTTCCTACCCAACTTTTAACTGAATGAAATATCATAAAACATAAGTTTGCAGTTCCATTTCCAAGAATAGTTTAAAATATTAGTTCTTAAGATATTAAATATTTAGAGTAGGAAAATATCTACAAACAGTAGTTAGATTCTGTTTTAAATTCTGTATCTCTTTATTGTGGACAAAAATAATGCATTTCAATGAAGTATGCTTTTGTGTAAACAGATATTAACTTAGCAAAATTGGTTAAAACATATTGGAGAACTTACTTTGTTTAATACAGGAGCTGCTTTTCTTTAATTATTTAAGATTTTGAATAATTGATCAGCTAGTCTCAGGCCTTGCTTCTGGTCTGGGGTTAGGGAAAGGCATAGGACTGATTACCCTATTCCACCAAAAACAACAGCACAAAATGTATAAATATTCATGGAAGTGTTCAGAACGTCTTCATGTGATAATGATTCATGTTTTGTATAATTGATTTTCTTTACCCAGAGTATGGAGTTCGATGGTTGTAGAGGCCATAGAAAGTTAATGAAGTAAACAGGTACTACATACCATCCATGGCCTCGTGAATGTGAAGTGGTTGGAAGATAGCAAAACTGATATTGAAACTTAGTGTTCTACATGCAGTTCAAGAAATTCAAAAAATAGAACAGAGAGCACAGGATTTGTGGTTCAATGGCAAATAAATCGGTCATGAACTTCCTTTACCACTATCAGTAACTGGATGAGTGTATTGCACATTAGAAGCCATTGGTTTAATACAGTGGTTCTCTAAATAGGTGATGCAGCATCTCAGCATGCCGAAACCTTTCTAAATTTGATAAAAAATTTAAGTATTAAATTGAACGAATAATTATAACAATTATTAAAAATTCATATTTTTTTTTAATAAAAGGACTATGTTTTTTATGTTCTATGTTATTTACTTCCATGGTTTATTATTTTATTTATAAAATAATAATAGGGGTGTCCTATATTCTGTTTAATAATTTCAGAGTGCCACCAGCCAAAAAGTTTGAGAACCACTGGTTTAATACCTCAATTACTATCTCTGATATGTTCCACCTGAATGGAGTTAATTTTATCATATCCTGATTAAAATCAAATTAGTAATTTATTATTAACCTTCTAAATTTACTTGATCCGGTTAGACATTTTTAAAAAATTAATAACTATTCAGCTTCAAATTCAAATTGATAAAATGAAAATAGCTCAGAGATTTCTCTGTTGATGAACACTGAAACATGATAGAAGAAGAACTGAAGATTTTCAGGAACAAACAATAATTCAAGAAGTATTTCTGTGAAAAATCGTTTAAAAAAAGAAGAAATGAGGCATTCTGTCATAATATATATTAACTGACAAAATGAAAATTTCTCCAATCTTGAAATGTTTTTTAATTACAATATTTTACCTTCAACCAGCAGTCACATCACTAAACATAACTTAATACCATTTTTCTATCAATTCTTCTAAGAGCCTATGAAATTAGTTGTAAGGAAATCGTTCAATTCACAAAAAATGTTTGATACCATGCTTTACGACCGTGTCTCAAATATGAAAAATCCATGGCACGTTAAAGCTCGCTAAATAATATTGGACTAAAATGCAGTCACCGAAAAAATAAAATGAAAATAATTCTTATAGGTAGTAGCAGTTCATAATAACGAACATGTCCCATTATATTTTTATTCAAATAACTAATATTTTAAAAATTGCCTGTGACTGTTCTGACAACTGCTTCATAATTTAAATCTTTCTTAATTGAAGAACTCCTGTTAGAAAGCTCTTTAAGTCTGCAAATCACCAACAAAGTTTCACCAACAGGCAAAAGTGCTTAATTAAAAGTGGTAAACAATAACAAAAACATATAATTCTTTTACAATGTTCATATGTGACAATACTGCAATTAAATTAGCTTATCATTTTTTTTAAACTTAAATAATTGAAGAAAACATATTTTACTTTAGGCCTAAAGGTCTCCAAGCCCACAATTAAAAATGTGAAAATATTGTCACATGCACTTTAATGGACATTTTGATCAACATTATTATTAATTTGTGCTACAGTCCTTAACGGACCTGGGCCTCGAAAACAAACTTGCACCAGGCTTCCCTATCGACTGCCATTCTTCTCCATCTTGTTTTACCTATAAGGCTGACATCGTCTTCGATCCACCTCAGCCGGAGTCTTTCTCTAAGACCGTAGAGTAGTCTCTTCTCCCATTCTCTCTACATCCCCTAACTATTTGAGGTGGTACCTTTTAACAGTGCCCTCGTCATTATTTTAGAGCTCACGTTTTTCTTATTCACCACTGTTCATTTATTCTTTTGAGACGTTATATTTTTCTCAGGACCTTCCCTTCCCAATTTCCTGAGTCAAAGCCCATAGGTGACCACCGGCCCTAAAATAATTTTATAAACTGTTATCTTAGCATCCCATGACTGTTCTTTTGATTTTAGTGTTTTTGCGAGCGGATAAAAACACTTGTTGCCTGCTGTAATTCTGGCTTTTATTTGATCAAACATATGGACATTAAATATGGTTTAAAATTTTACAAATTCTAAATTCCTGGGACAGTAAGTCATTGGCTAAACATTTTTTACCATGCATACATTAAAATGTAATCAATTAAGTATAATATAAAAAAATACAGTTGTACAGTTGTCGTTAGAGCCGTTTTCGAGAAAATTGTAAAAAGTGTGAAATCGGTGATATAGAAGTAGCTGTAACACCTACCTTAATTATGTAGTTTCAGTTTCGTACAACTTTTTGTTCTTGAGCTAGACTGTTCAAACACAAACACACACACACACACACATCTTTTTGCGATACTTGGTTAATTGGATTTACAAGATCTTAAAACATGTATTTCCGTTGAAGACTTGAATTTGAAATTTTTCACGATCGCATTACTTCTCCTTACTATATATTTCATATATAGGTAATTACCTAGAAGATTATATTATATAGATAATTATATAGGGGAATTCCCCTTACTATATATTTCATATATAGGTAAGGGAAAGTAAAAACTGTGTTTTTAAACCGATTTTTTCTAATCATTCTAATTATTAGAAACTATTATACGTTCCTAGCATTAACACCTTTCAGAAAATGTTCTCAGAATTCTATAAATCTAAACTGTGTCTTCTTAGAGGCAACTTATTACAGTACAGTTTTCAAGATTATACCTAAATCTTGAACAAATAATATTTGTTTTGTTCTTACTTGTTACTGTAACAGATGGAATCATAAAACTTTTGTTTCTATTTTGTATCAGACATTTTTGACAAGTATGTGATTTCTAATCAGAACTATTGATAAAAATTTAAATTATCTGAGATGGTTGCCGACAGGTAATGTCTAAATGTTATACTTATTTTATTGCATGCAGCATTAGATTAAATAAATTTTATTTGCAATTATAAATATTATCTCCTATTTGTAGATAAGAGGCTCTGTGATATAGACGTCTTGTTTATCGGCATGAAGTGGCTCGAAGAACAAGCTTTCAACACACCTCTTGTGTTTGTTGATATTGTTTCCAGGTAAATTGATTGTTTCTAATTCCTTCAATTAATTTTGAAAGGAAGATAACTAACTTATGATTGATATTTAGTTTTTTTTTTTTTTCCGTAATACAAGTTTTTATCCATAGCCAAACGTTGATTTATTTCTAAAATACAAATTATTGTAATCTAAAACAAATTAAATGGTTCAAAAATTTTATAACTCAATAGAACCTCAAATATTATATTTATACTAATATATCAAATATGTATTAATTCAAATTTTGTCGTTGACAGATTCCACAGAAACTATACAGAGGGAATGACTCCAGATTGGACAATATCAGCCTTTAAAGTGAGACGTTTCAGCTTGATTCCTCAGAAATCATAATGCCCAATACAAAAAAAAGTTAAAAAATGAATAAATAGAAAATTTTATTATAAAAAGTGTTCTGTTGAAGTCTAGGTAATAGCAAACAAATATTTTAGTATAACTTTGATATTTATTAAAAAATAATCACAATAATTATGTAGAAGGTGTTGTTAACAGGGTAAGCTTTTCATTAAGCTGAAGTTGTGTCTTTGTTAACTGACAAAGTGTAACAACCATTAGAAGATCCTGTAACAAACCAAATAATATTATTAACTTTCAAAGAAAAACTCCAAATTGAACAATGTTGATGTTCCAATCATCCTGAAGCAAAATTAAGATTTATGCATGCACTAATTGAACTAGACACAGGAGGTTTACAAAGGCGAAGAAAAAATTATTAAAAAAAAAAAAAAGTTAAAATATTTATAACACTTTCAGTGCGGATGACGTGAACGTCCACATCATTCCCAACCTCATGGCTGAGGACGGTGATGAGGCTTTCACAACAAGGAGCTGTTACATACATTACTACTTGTGGTGGGGGTGACTGAGTCTGTCACTAGCTGTCTATCTTGGCACAACCAACTTCCTTCCTTAATGAAGGCCTGTTGGCACATTCCAACATAGTACTCCTCCAGTCATTCATATCAGCTGCATGTTTTCTCCATCTTCTCACTTCCATCCAGCACAGATCTGCCTCCACGTTATCAAGCCATCTCAGGCGTGATATTCGTTGTGTTCGCCTTCCTTCTGTCAATTGATAGAGCAGCCTTCTTGGCAGATGATCTGCTGGCATTCTTAGCACATAGCCGAGCCATTATATTCTTGGCATCTTGAAGAATACCATAATATCTCGTTCACCATACATCTCCATGAACTATTGATCGCCATTGTCCTGTTTCATTCACTGGTCCATTTACCATTCTGAAAACCTTTATTTCACACACCTTAATAATTGTTTTCATTTTCTTGATCCAGGACCCACATTTCACCACTCGCTGGATGATTGTCCGATATATTAATAACTTGGCTTTACGGAAGAGCTTCAAAAATGGAGTGCATGCAAATACCTACTGCAAGCTACTAGTCTTGCTTTTATGTCTTCTTTAATGCTATTTTTGGCTGTTACAACTGACCCTGGATATTTTAAATAGTCCACATTATCGAAATTCTAACTACAAATTTTAATGTGAGGGCGCTTTTGCCTTTTGTTTTTGGAGAAACCACAACTATCTATAACCAGAAAAATCTCTAGGTTATAGAATAAAAAACAAGAAAAAGACAAAAATTGATAAACTTAAAAAATAAATAAATTTCTTCTTTTTTTCACTGTATATCATAAAATAAACTGGGTAGAAGAAATAAGATTATAAAACGTTTCGGCTTACATTATAGGCAGAAACATTGGCACACAATTAAGTTCCACTTAATAGGTTTTTCTTCAATGACCATACCTCCCGACCATCTTCTTCTTAAAAAGACGTATTTAGAATCTGTTTTTTATTCACAAAAATGTTCAAGAATTTAATAATTCCATTTAGCAGTAACTTCATTTTAAAAAAAATTTCACCCCAGATAATCTTATTAAATTGAATAAACCGTAGTGAATGTGCTAATTTCCTACAGCTCATTAATTATTGGCATGGTTGATAAAGGTTTTATTATTAATTAATTAACCCTTCAATTTGAAAACTGAAAATTGAAGTAGAACATAACACGAATAATTAAATAAATGAATTAAAGGATTTCAAAATATGGTAAACCTTTGGAATCACTACTAATGACCTTGAAGAGGTCTAGATTCTCAGACCAGACTATACTTTCACCGACTGCGCATGCCCAATTAAATATTCAAACCGATGGATTCTTTTCACTTGGAATAGTCATGTAGGTCAGACTTCCCGCCTTTTACCGAATAGATCTCTTGTCCCCATTGTCTTCTTTTCTACACCACCTTTAAGCTTAAATATCATGGCCAATCTCTTCAACGTTCTATTAGCTTTGGATCTGGGAAGTTTAGTCCAAGTGGTGAAAAAAATTTACCAATTATGTGTAAAACTAAGAATCAATAGATTTTCGTCCATGAAGTTTTAGAAAATTGCATGCATTTTCTAATGAAAATGTGATGTTGAGCTTCAACGAATCCGGATGTGCCACTTGTTCACAGCAATCGTTTATCATTACTACACCTCTGGCTTACCATTCTTCTGCTCCCTGACGTATGATGGTTCGCAGTTCCTGACTTGGTCCTTGGATCGAAATCGTTAATAGCATAACCCGAATGAGTTGGTCATGGATCAAATTAACCTTTTTCCTCTGTAGAGAATCTTCTTAGCATTGCAATATCCCTTTGTAAAAAGGCTGGAAGTCTGGCCTAACCCTGCACTAGCGTTCCAACTGAGAAGGTCCGTCGGTTTGAGGATCAAATTGCGCATGCGCAGTGGGTGAAAGTATAGTCTGGTCTGAAAATCTAGACCTCTTAACGGTCGTCAGTAGCAATTCCAAAGGTTTACCCAAAATATTTCAGACTCAGACACTCAAATATATTAATACTTTAATATGAATTCAGATTTTTGGAAATATGATTTTGTGAATCAGGTTTTCATTTTAAGTTGCTGAAGTTAAATTGAAACTATTATATAAAATTTGTTTCTTTTAATGTTATTTAACTATGATAATTAGTTTTTTTTTCTAATGCGAATGATAACGAAACAATATTGACAAGTAATCAGGAAGAGCTTAGTAATATTATTATAAATATTTTTGTATATTTATAAATTCTTTGCAGAACAATAGTATATTATTGGTATGTTAACAACAGTACTGGGAAAAACATAATTTCAATTATTTACCAATTAATGTAATTTTGAAGAATTGGTAGTATAGCAGTATTTTAGCTCGTCATTGCAATTACTTGATGAAACTGTAATTGTAATTGTTGTCTACAATTACTAGTTGAGCCAAAGTCATGCAATGACCAATTACGAATTCAGCAATTCCAAATTATGGTAATTGCAATTACATTTAGCCAAGCACTGATTGGTAATATATAGCAAAAAATGTTTTACAATAATTATTAAATGTAAATAAAAAAAAAAGATAACGCATAAGGCAGTAGATCATTAGATAAGGGATTGATAATACATCCATGCATTATAGTGTTGCATAATTTTTGCAATATTGAATAATTTTGGCAATAAATTGAAAATGTTAAAAAGTTATATTGTTCTGCTTGCAACTTTGTATTTTTTGCAATCAATATGCCAAGCAAAAATATATAGATGAAGTAATAAATAATTAGGAGTATGTTGTTTCCTTCCTCCTTTATACCTTTCAGTTCAGCAAGCATGCCAACCATCGCCTACGCTTTCATGGAATCAAGCTGTTTTCGCCTCTTCTCTCTTAATCGAGTTATACGGTCCATAAATGTCATCCTTGGCCTGCACCTTGGTCCTTTTGCCGGTTGGTCTTGCTTCGAGGAACTTTTGTGCTCTTCACAAGTCGAATCTTCGCTCATTCGACACATATGGCCAAACCAATTGCTTTTTCTCCAAGATCTCAGTTAAGGGGTTCATCCCTAACTCCTCTCATGTTCTATCATTTCTGATATTTTTTCTCTGAGTTCAGCTAACTATTCTTCTGAGATATTTCATCTCTGCTTTCGAAAAGAACCTAGCTGTCATTCATTTCCTTACAATAAGGAGAGAAGATAAATTTTGTTCAAAATGTGTAGCTTTATTTTTTTCTACACTTCACGTTCCCCAACAACAGTATTGCAGATATGATGATAAATGAGTGGGAGGGCATGGTGGCCTAGAGTGTGAAGGTGTCACCTTAGCAACCTCAAGTCTGCTGCGGCGCTGGTTCAAATCCGGTTTTGTTTGGTTGAAATTTATTTCGAGGCAGACCCACGGGATGAATCTCGACCTTCCAACTCTGGATACAAAAGGTTGTAAACCTGTAAGAAAAACCCATCCTGTTTGCCTTAATAGGAATTGGAAAGGACGTTAAACACCAATAAAAAAAATGTTGATTGCTATTTTAATCCTGTTAGATACTTCTTCAATTTTCCCATTTCTGCTGATAGCTGTGCCTAAATACATATTCGAGGTCCACTTCTACTATCATTTTGAATCTCTTTTCCAGGATAATTTGTGCACACCATGGGATATGTATATATGTTTATAGCTGTTGCAAACACTTTAGGTACTTATTTTATGAATTGGGATGATGATATTATACTCCCAATCACGGGGAATGCTTTTCTCAGTCTATACTTTGTGAAATAAACCCTGAAGCATTTTAATCACTTCCTGATCTCCATATTTAATAAGCTCTGGACAGATACCATTTCTTCCGGTTGTTTTTCTTATCCTGAGCTTCTCTACAGCCATCACTACTTCTTCCCATATAGTGCCATCATAGTCCATGATTGCCATTCAGGATTCTTGAACATCAGCGAGTAGTACTGTCTCCATCTATCCAGAATATCATTTTTCTATGTAAGTAGTTTCACATTTCTTATAGGTTTGCACTTCTTGACTTTCAGGTTTTTTTTAATCTTCTTCTAGAAAAGACTAATAAACTAAAATCTTAAAAAGTATAATCCTTAGTTAAGCCAGGCATTTTAAGTTCTGAATTAAAAATAACAAATTTCAATTAGAAAATATTGCGTGCCACCAGTTTATGCTATAGGCAAGTACCACACATAATTTTTGCTATTTAAACTTTTTAGTACCAATAAAATTCCTGAAATCTCAAAAAACATATTCTGGACTGTTACACTCATGAGGTTCTCAAGAATACAAATCATTTTCTAGATTTACTTATTCACAATTTTTGAACAAATTATGCCTTAAAATGTCCATTGCATTGAAAAGAACATAATAATGCTTAAGTGGCTAAAAATAATTACAAAGCTATTCACTCTACAATACCTTAAGAGTTCAGAACATCAAAGTGGCAATTTATTTGAGAATAATTTAAATATTTGAACTTTAGGTGTCAGATAATCAATATAGAGTACACTTACATGTAAAGCGCTTCATACAGGAATAATATACAGTATATAAATATTACTTATAATATGGTCATCATATGTTATATAATTTATATAATATCATATAATATATATGATTTATATAAATCATATATTCCGATTTAACATTATGTGAGCTGTCAAGTAATGATAAAAAATAAGATTGGTGACATGGCGGATTAGCCCTTATTGAAAGGAGCACCTCATATATGTCTTTATATAGCTCTATTCAAATTTTAGAGGACCTTTTTATTCCATAATAAATATTAAATTTCCTATAGATTCTACATTTTTATTTTCTGTTAATTATGAAATCTTTCTATGGAAATTGCTAACTACCAGAGTAAAAAGAAAAAATTTGTACCTTGATGTTAGAATTAAACATCTCATCAAATTGATCAGGAGTAATTGTTGGAACAGCATGAACCATATCAAATAGAGCCCGGCCAACAGCATTGTCAGGGGCAGCTCGTCCTGCCAGCACATCTTCTACATAAGCTAATACTAAGTCAAGCATGGTGGTTATCCTCTCGCTAGCTTCAGCTATCAAGCCGAGGTCAGTACATGCCTCAAGGCCCTTCTTCTGTTTTAGCGTTTTCTCACAATGCCTCACTAATAAAAAATAGAAAATTTTCTGTGATACTAACATATCTATAAAACTTAAATAATAATGCATCTAATCATCTATACACCCAACTTAAGGTTATTATAAGTACCATTAAATTGTGTTTAAAAAATAGTTGAGGTACATAAAAAGATTGAAATTAATACTACTAATTAAATAGAACCATAATAAAAAAAATAATCTGCTTTTCCTTACATATGCACAACTCTTAAAGTTCAATCAAACCTGTATTCTACAACTGAGAAGACCTTCTTCACTAACAAACCATGTCTGATACTTGAGCAAGGTCTCAGCTCTTCAGAAAATTCCATTGTTACATTAAATAAAATTAAGATGTTTGACAATTTCTTAAATTGAGCCCTGAGAGCAGAAGTGTAACAAACAAGCTAATAAAGACTTTTCATGAAAAAGAATTTTGAAGTTCAATCGTGCAAAACTGTTCGATACAAGTTTAAAATTAAACTTTTAGATGATATGGTATTTCACTGGAGACAATGCTTTAAACAGAATCCAACACATAAATGATTAAAAGTGAAACTAATTTTGAGATTTTACACTTTTGCACTTGGGCAAAATGATGATGATGTGTAAGTACATATTTATATAAAAATATAAAATTTTAATTTTGTGGATGCTCACAGGCAACTGTTTCTGGATCATAACAAGTGACTTCAACAGGTATTGGGGTGAACATACTTCCTGACTTGCCACCAGGAACACCCAATGGTACACTGCAAACAAATAATTTATATGAGATAAAATTTGACTAAACTGAACCCACATGGGTACAGAACCACACCACTTTGAATTTTATAAATAAAGAAGATATGATTTTTGATGAAAGTTTATGATGACCTTCATGTAAATTATCACTTCCGCCAAACCAATTTTAACCAAAATCTAGGATATTATTTATGATGTAAAATTCTTATTAGGGACTTGAATAAGTTCTCGCTGTTTCCCGACATATGGTGTTATCTTAGTCTTTTTGCATCAGGCAATACTATAGCCAACTTGTATCGTGAAGCTCCACCATTAGACTCGAAATCACAGTATATGTTATTCCGCCAATGTATGTGTAAACAGTATGTGTAAACAACATACTTTTTCATAGCGTTAAACATGTTGAATTTCGTGCCAAAAAAAGAGTATTTGCGGGGAATTTTACTGCATCCCTTTTTTTAAAAACAAATCTGCAAAACAAAAAAAAAACAAATCGGCTCAAACGCATTAATTGTAATCGATAGCGATCTCCCATAATGGTTTCGTTGGGTTTGAGGAGCTCATAATACATTACACTCAGCTAATCCCACCAAATACAGAGCATGAGTTTGGAACCATAGATATTCAACTTTGCCGTCGATGTCGATGCATGGCTGGGCTTACCCCACAATTTTTTATGCTTCGGGTTATCGTAGTGTATCCACTTTTCATCGCCAGTCACGATACGATGCAAAAAAACTTTCATTTTCTGTCGGAGCAGCTGTTCACATGTGAAAAAACGCCTTCGACGTCTCTCGGCTTTAAATCGTATGGCACCCAATTTCCTTGCTTTTGAATCACTCCTAATGCTTTTAAACATTTGGAAACTGTTCTGTGACCAACTCCTAATGATTCTGCAAGTTCATTTTGCGTCTGACTTGGGTCTTTGCGCCAGAGCGTTTTTTATCTTCAATATTAAAATCATTATTTTTAAAGCGTCTAAACCAATCTCTGCATGTTGTTTAAGACAGAGCATTCCTTCATAAGATTATGAAGATGCCAAAAAATGGATCGATTCGTGGATAACTTCAAAAGATGAGTCGTTCTTTTGGCATGGTATTCGTTTGCTGCCAGAAAGATGGGAGAAAGTAGTGGCTAGCGATGGACAATACTTTCAATGACATGCTTTTTACTAATTTTTTTAAATAAAGTATTTATTTTCATGAAAAAACAGCGAGAACTTATTCAAGTCCCTAGTATATACCACATATGGATGTTTTGTGTTGTATTTTAATATAATCCACTTTCGGCTTGCCAAGTTTAATGAAAATAAAATGTGTTATTCTTATATATAAGACTTATATATTGTATTTGAGAAGTTTTGCATTATATTTTAATATAATTTTTGATGAAAATCTATTATGACCTTCAAGTAAAGTTCCACTAGGGGAATAATACCCTGATTCATTCTCGTAAGGAAGTAAGATAATTAATGAATCAATATAAATATAACCATGAAAACGTTAATAGTATTATATAAACCAAACTATCTAAATGATGACATAAGCACACCTAAAGATAATCATTTTAGATAAAATATTTTTATATTGATGGTTAATTATTTCTAAATAATTGATATAATTAGTTAACAATTAATAAAAAACTATCTTACTTGAGATATGCCCTAATTCCCATATGACTACCTTGTAATGTAGTATCAAGAGTCATATGAACAGGGTTGCTGCATTCTCTAGCATAATATTCATGAATTACAGATGAATGGCTTGTCACTTCATTTCCTGTTGCCCACCATCCAACGATACTTTCCTGTTTATTAACTTTTAGGTTCATTTCATAAAGGTCCATTGCATAGTTGAGTTCTGCTTCAACCTAAACAATATTTTCCTATTAATATATCAATTACATTTTCTGGCTAAATGCCAGAGTATCCTTTGTAGAACAAGGAATCGATGGAAACAATAGGACTTCAAATTTTCATCTTTAGACCAGTTAATTCAGTTGTGTCTACGTGGAAGTGATCTCCCAGATAAATTGCATATATTCTTAACTTTTTTTTCTCATGAAATGTGTTTATAATTTTAAAGACTAATGGAATTGAACTTATCTCCAACATTATTTGATTGGACAGTATGTACGAGAACAATGTTACAATAGGATCTCACTAATCTGGCCCTATATCAGTATTGTTATTGCCAGTTAACTGAAAATGCCAGATTAGTAGATTTATATTTAAACGAACAAAGTAGTATGAAAACCTCATATAATTACCATAAAAGCTATTTACAATACTTTATTGAAATAAATTATGCTAATTAGTTATACAAGGATAGTATAAAAAATCTATAAAATCTATCAAGGATAGTATAAAAAAAAAAATAAGTAAAAATCACTAATATAGTGATTAATGTGGCATGTTTTTGTGGCATTGCACTACACTTATATGCCTACTACACAGAACATTCACCCGTGACAGGTTAAATGTAATACACTACAGCCCCTGACAGCAGACAACAGTTCATTAGTTGTGTATAATCTAGTAAAGTATTAGATCCTCCTGTTTCTGCAGACATGTGGAGGCATGAAAACATCTGGCCCGCTAGTGCCTTCAGAACACTGGATTATTGACTGAATTTAAATTGACTATTATAAACTAGAAATTTTTTTTCTTCAAAACTTCACATTTTAGAGAAATCCATTCTCAAGTTAGGTCTCAGAAGGGCTTAAAAGTAATTTTATAAGTCATAAATAAAATAAGAGTATCTGTTTATAAAACCAATCACACACCAAATATGGTTACTTAACACAAAACAGAGGTTCCTAGTTTGCACATATAGTTAAATAATATTATACGATTTTCTATTGGAAGAAAAGTGTAAATCAACTCAAGTTCTTAACACACTAATGTAACTTTGTTACATTAAGCTTTTTCATTTAGATGTTTAGGGATTGTTTTTAATAATAAGAACACGATCATTATCTCGGTCAAACCTCAGATAACAAGAACAAATAGTTCTTTACACCTTAACGGGGTACAACTTTACAAGAGGGGCATATTATCACTGGTTCCTCATGAGCTTACCCGAAGGTCACCTAACTAGCATATTCTAGTGCCATTTGTGCTAACTGCTTTGCATTCAATTGTAAAATTCATATGCATTGGAATTATTGAAATTATTACTACTTTAATTTGATATTATTTAAAATTATAAGTAATGTTGATTTCTGCTCATTACGTTTGCCCAAGAAACAAAATACCAACGGATCCTTTTCAGTTGAGGTCGGAGTCGTACCGTAATTTCAATTATTACTGCTTTAATCAGAGCACAGCTGTCGACTTCTGCTCGCTCAAGAGATAGATAAACCCCAACAGTGCGTTCCAGTTGAGATCGGGTGCTTACCGTAATTTTAGTTATCACTCTTTTAAAATTATTACTATAACTTCCCCAGATCACCGGAAGTCGAAGCATTAACAATTTTACATCATATGTAATTAATGCAGAAATAATTGTAATAATTGCAATGAATACAAATTGTTACAATACAGTACAAAGCAGTTGATTAGCACAAATGGCGCTAGAGTGAGCTAGTCAGGCGACCTTTGGGTAAGTAAGGGAGGAACCAGTGATAAAGCACCTCTCTCATAAACTTGGACACTTAACGGGCACAATTGGACAGTATTAATACAGCTAATATAGATATAAATACGGTTCAATATATGTAGCTATAGACATCAGCTCGATTTTTAACAAAGGTGGCAGATAACTAAATTTTTTGCTCGAGGAAGAATTATGCACTTGAAAATTCTATTTAAACTTATGATTCCAAATGAATTAAATGAGATATCCATCTATTAGGTTATATCATTTAGATATATATCAGCAACACATCAAAATATCTCAACAGTATCATTCCATATCATCTGGTGAGTTCAAATCATATCAATTAGAAAATGCATGTTTTGATATGTAGTGGGCAGAAATAGGAATTTCAAATTATCAAAATGAGGTATAATAACATTTTCATTAATTGCGGTATATAAAAATACATATTATTTTATTAGTCACACCAATAATAATCCAGAGGTTAATACTTGCCATTTCTTCATATTCTTTATGAGGAACACAGAAACAGTTTGTTACTTCCACAACTCCTTTTTCAACAGACCCTTAAAGAGAGCAAATATTAAAGACTTGTTACCTGGGAATGCCATCAATAAAATCATAATGTAATAATTGATTCTATTAGTATAAGTAATAGTATCCACAAACAATAATATTCACTTCAACAGACACAAGCCACATGACATTGCCAGCAATATGTCAATCCGTTATTACCTAAAAGTGTTCCTATTACACGATGTGCATCCGCATTTCTTCGCTCGTATGCATCTACTATTTGAAACAAAACAACAGGGTGTACTTTCACTGTTAAATTTAAAGCCATTTTATTGTATTCAAAAAGAACTAAGGGAGAACACGCCAAACCACAATAACCTTCCTAACTACAGTGTTGATAAAGCTTATCTTAAGAATAATGAAATTTTTTCCAATGTTTTAATAGAATATTTTTTAATTTATTTTCCAAGTAATTTAAATCAGTTTACTTTCTTTCATTGGTCGTGACGATAAGTAATTAATTGAAATGTATAATTGTAGCGACGTCAGCGTTTTTCACTCAGAGTCAAGGCCAATGGTACTTTTACCTGGAAAGTTTTGGAGAAGTTCTGAAAATTTGCTCATTTATGCTTTTTGGGATGCAAATTACTAATTTTAACCTTGTTACGTCAAATTTTTCGCAGAAGCATAAAAGAAATATGCTAAAAAGCTGAAAATTTCTCACTCAAAGCTCAATCTTTTTTTCTCCATTAGCGTGAAAACATGCATTTTTTTTTAGAACATCAAGCAATACTACAAGAGTAAATTCCTTGCATTTTTGTATTTTATTATTTCGATGCTTTACTACGATAGTCCAATTATAGAATTCAATATGATAGTCCAGTTAAATAGGGACCAGAAAGGGGTCTCGGTGAAAATTTTGGAATTTTTGAAAGTTTTGAAAATTTGCTCATTTGTTTTAATTTGGGTTTATGATTACAAATTTCAACGTTGGTTCCTCAAATTTTTCTCGGAAATTTAAAAAAAAATGCAAAAAATACAGACAAATAATTTTTTTTCTCCATAGCATGAAAACTTTCGATTTTTAAAGCACCATCAGCCTATATTAATCTTTAAACCACGACGTCGGGTCGGATAGAATATAAGTTTTTCTTTGTCATCTACTTTGTTACATTGTTCTCAGAAAGGTAACACAGGGCATTTCGCATCCGACCCCCCAGCTTGTGGTTTATAGGTTATTTAAAAAGCTTATTTTTTTTTGTCAAATATGGAAAGAGTTATATTTTTATACATCACATGAATAACACTGTTTCATGAATTTTTTTAATATAAAATGTATAAGAAATTGTAGACAAAATTTTTGTTTTTTATTTATTTTATGTTTCAAAGCGATTAGGCTGTAATTTACATCGTCCAAACCCAGTAGCGGATCTAGACTTAGCAGGGGCCCTCCTCGGTTAGGGCCGAGGGCCTTCAAGGGGTTTGACAGGTATGAAATACTCCCCACGAGGAAAGGAGAGTTCGGGGGCTCCAAAATTATAAATTTGTCTATAATGTATTTCTTATTTATTTCATTTTTATATGGCGAAGGGTCCCCACGGAGGTGGGATTTTTTCGTCTCCATCAGGGTCAGGTTTTTCTGCAACACCATTTACTTCTAAATGAAGCAAATGAAATAATTCCTACGTCAAAAGCTTCTGACATAAGAGTTTCCAAAATATCGCAACATTTGAAGAGGGAGACGAACGACGAAGAAAAATTAATGATGCTATTTTATATTTTATCTGTAAGGCTACTCTGCCATTCTATACAGTTGAAAAGGAAGTTTTCTCAGCTTGGTTAAAATTCTAGCCCCTTTATATAAGGTACCTTCTAGAAATACATTAAAAAAATTATTGAATGAAAAATATTCAGAACTGCGCTCTCTTATTCAAAAACATTTGAATGAAGTAAATTCAGTGACATTGACTTGTGACATATGAAAAGTTTAATTTGTGTCACTGTTCATTTTATTTTAGAAACAAATGATGAAATGTCTTCAGTGTTCCTGAAACTTCGAGAACTCACAGACAGGCATACATCCCAATACATATCTCATGTTTTAGAAGATGTGTGCCGACGTTTTAACATCTCAAATGAAAAAGTAACAACAATTGTCACTGACAATGGGGCAAACATTGTGAAGGCAGTGGATACGTTCTCACAGGCCAAACATGTACACTGTTTTGCTCACTAGTTAAAAACTAAAATTCGCACTTGCGAAAAGACTAGTTAGAAAAATTATTTAGAAAGCTTCATAGCATTACAACTTGGTTTGCTATTGTTAAGCCACTGAAGGTGGCACTAAATGCAAGCTAATTTCAGATGTTCCTACCAGATGGAACAGCAAATATTACATGGTCCAATGTTTCCTAGAACTTCGGTCTCATATCAGCGTTATATTGAGTGAACACACAAGTGCTCCAGATATGGTGACTGCACGGGATGTTGAAGAATATTCAAGAATAGGAATCGAGGTATATTAGGTAGATGCTAACAACTAGTTTTAAATTTTATTGTGTTGCAGCATTTCACAGTGTGTCATATGCATAGTAAATCATAGATCTACTCGCAATTGTACTTTTGTACTTTATTATGAAATAGAATCCAGGTCTTTTCTCCTTACCCTTCAAATAAACTCAAGAGTTTATGATTACCAAAACAAAAAATAATATGGATCAATCACTCACCAAATTGAAATAAAATAGACAATACTATAAATGTAAATAAATTGTTGCAGATAATCATTGGTTAAAATATAGCACATGTTAATTTATAAATATAATGGCGTAAATATGAGAATAAGTAATATTTAGTTGCCAAACAGTAATTAGTAGATAACATTGAATCACATATACTGTTAATTAATTCTATGTAAAGACAAACAGGTAATAATATAAATGGTGATTGTACTAAAATATATATCAGATGAGTTACATGTTTTTATCTAAATGTTTTGAGAATACTTTTTTAGAAAAATAAAACAAGGTTTTTATTTTTTAAATTTGTAGAATAATATAATATATGAAATATGACAAAAAGCCTTCAAGATAAAAATGTATTATAATACTTATTTTTTTTACCAAAGTATTATTCTTTTCTATCTTTTTTTATAATGATTCATGGATAGTAAAAATATTGTTCTATAAATAATAATTATACTATTTCATAACCTTCATCACATTTTAACGTTATACTCATTTAATGCACGGTTTCTTTGCTTTTTCATCCATTTCCTTTCGATATATCGATATTTTTCTACCGATTATCGGTGGATATCGATATATGGTTTTGCGATATATCGAAATATCGAATATTTTTCTTTCGATATTCCAACCCTAATTGCGAATACGCAATATTACAGTAAGCACAATAACTGATTCTGTACAAAAATTTCATCATAAAAATAATAAAAGACAATGTTACAAACAAGGAATCCCAATGATTTAATTATAGAAACCTTTAATTGACTGAAATTAAAATTTAAATCTGACTACACATTAGTGTTGAAAAACAACCAAATTCACTATATTGTTTTAATGAAAAAAATACGAAGAAAATTTAAACAAAAAATATTTTTATTAATTGCCAACCTTAAAATTAATAGCTAGTGTAATAAAAAATAAAAATATTTAAATTTATTGAAGAAAAAAAAAAGTTAAATAATGTTGTGTATACTCAACTGTGGCCGTAAAAGGGTAGTCTGTAGCTTCCACGGTAAATTAACGAATATGCATATTATTATAAAGGTAAAACAATAATTACACATGAAAGTATGAGATAAAAGAAATATAAAAAAATAAATAAATAATTGAAATCGGTACTGATGGTACACAGAAGAATGTATCAGTTTTTTTTTTCTCTCTTGAAAAGTTTTTTCACATTCACATTCATAAGTTTATGTTGGGAACGACGATATGTTCAATAAACAAACCCATATGAAAAATGTTATGATGTAAAGTAAGGAATTAAGAATAGCTACAATGGAGGACGGAGTTTCAGGTTGAAGAGATATTTTGAAGTTGTTAGTTGCCATATCCTTAGCTGGGTGAGGGGACGGGGATCGCTAAAACGAAGTAAGGCCTGTACAAATAGATCTTCCTTGGAAAATTACATTAGGAAGGCTGTGGACTCGTGCTTATTGCTACAACAGAATTTTCTTTTATTTACCTCTTACTAAAGTAAATGCAATTCCTCCTTTCGGGAACGGAATTAGTTTTCCGGGTATTCCCGGTTGTTTCTAACATCCTAAATGACCCATGCTTTGTTGCCAGTTTTTTTTTTTTTCATTTCACAGTACCTTGATAGTTATTGACCGAAACCGTTCGTTGCAAACAAATATTTTTTTCGTTGATATAATATTTGATATCTTTAAAATATATTTTGAAATAACAATTTTTCAAATTTATGTTTATCAGATATATGTTTACAATTAACATTATTTAGAAAGTTTAAGCGATAATGTAATAATATATAAAAGTAATGTAATAATGTAATAAGCCATAAAAGAATAAAAGCAAAGAAGAATAAATATAGATATAGTAGGAAATATATAAGTGAATATGAAACAATTGATGCTATTATGTATAAGTGAAAACTGAAATAATGAGAAATGAACGTGAGGATGATATATGAAAGATATAGTTGAATGCGTAAAAAATAAAAGTCGTTGCCGCCATGAAACCTCCTGCATGTCAAATACATGATGTTACAAGACAGACGAAAAACTGATTTTTATCCAATGTTGCAAATTATGCAAAATATAATTTTATAAACTTATTATAAACATTCCAACATGGTAAGTAAATAACTGTGAAACCACCTTTGCAAAGACTGTCTTGGAATTGTCTCACGGACAGTGACCGACCGAAATTTCCGTTTCGTTTACGGTTTCGGCCAAAAAATGGACGAAACTTCGGTATAGCTGAAAGTGGCATTCGTGAATGGTTCGATAAAGTTCGACGTTACTCGTGCAGGTTAAAACCACAATTTCCGCCGGTTCGACTTCGTGCATCACCTTCTACTCTCGAAAATCTAGTTGTGCAGAGTTGCTGCTTTGCGTATAATTACTCGAAAATAAAGTAATTTGGATTTTGGGGGTTGAAAGAGGATTAATAGAGGGTATTTTAAAGAAAACCTAATTACATTAAAATTGATTAATATTAGAATGAGTAATTTAAAATAAATGAATTAATTGATCAGTTTAAATAAATCTATATCGATTCCTTATTGGCTTGGAACATATATGGAACAGGATAGTTTGCTGCAAAATATAAACAAAAAAAAAGGGCAAAATCTTTAAATTACTTATTAAAACGACGCGGTGGAGTTTTACTGGGACCGATGACGTATACGAAGAAGTCTCTTGGCACCATTCACACATTGAAAATTTGGTCATTAGATTTCGTTTAGTTAGTTATCGGCTAATATGGAATGAGATTAAACCAAGATGATTTAATCATTCTATTAACTCTTCACCACCATGAGGGGAATTGACTAATCTTTATAGACTCATTGTCCTAATTAAAAAAAAAAAATACTACTTATCTTTTTTCACACATGTATTAAAATAAAAGAAAACTTTTGAATCTTCTGAACTTATATAAACATTGTGGTGTGAGGCAGGCTGGGAGATCCGTCGATGTACATGCCCACGAACGTACACATTTCAATCGCTTTATTTTATTTTGATATAAAAACTTTTTGTATAATTATAAATATTATAATTGGTATAAATATTCCGATGTTAGATGGTAGTTTTTAGTATCCGAGTGTGGTTAGATTTTCTGAATTTTCTGAATGGTTTTCCGGGCTAAAGACAACTGTTGCCATTTGTTAGAAAACAACAATAACGTGGTTCAGTTTGGCTCTGAAAATATACACCATTAGCAAATATTAATCCGCAGCATATATTTTTTTAAAAACCGTTTGTCTTGATCTACTTTAGTTCTGAACCCTTCAAACATAATTTACTAAAATTTCATTCCTATGGCAAAATATATCAGAGAATATGGATTATGGATGAATGGATGGATGGAATATGGATGCACCGTTTTTGTTTCGATGAACAGATATATCGACCAACGAATGACAAGGAATTAACTAACGCTTCATTCATTTCGTATAAATAGATATCAAATTTTCATTTAGCTCATTATTCAGTTATCTCTTCACCTACAGTAATGATTTTTTGACATGCTTGTCACAATGAACAGAACAGAACATTTACAAAAGCATTATAATACAATTGCAACATAACTGATTAACCATTCTCCTACCCCACGCTTTATAAAACTGCTGCCTCAATCTACCTCTAAAAGTACAAAATATTTGTAACTGATCAGGCGTTCTTGAAACCAATTTTCTTCATTTCGTCATGGACCCATGTCATTCCAGAGAATCGATATTAATCAGAAAATATATGATGTGGGCAACACATGACTTCCTTGTATGCCTATCAAATTATAAATATTACAAAAAGTGATACTGAATTTGGTTACTAGTTTCCGAAGATTGCAATACGACACTCGGCCTCCCATTTTTCCCGACATCCATCTATTGACACACACACACAAAAACACACACTCTTGTTACTGGAGGTCTTATATTATATGTCGTTTTCCTACATTAGGTAACTAGTTTCCAAGATATTTCTTCATGTTCCGGGACAACAATAAAATTGTCACTGGATAAAGTATTAGAAATCGACAGTTTTGACATTTTAAGCGGAAAAACCCACATAACTAATATCTTATTCTCATGGTGCAGACTTGTTGAATTCACAAATCGGGAGGAAAACTAGTATTTTACTCTCAATTTTAACACTTAAAATAAGTAATAAAAATGTTAAATTGTATTGGAAAAGAAATTGCGTTTACCGCAACATATGATTTCTCTTTTAATTTAAATATAATTTTTGATTTAAGCTTATTATGACTTTCAAGTAAAGTACCCTTTTCGGCTCACGAATCTTAAATCAAAATGTAGCAAATACATTTATATCGATATAAAAGTCCTATTTACTAAATTTGAGATGTTTTACATTATATTTTAACATAATTTTTGATGAAAGTCTAATATGACCTTCAAGTAAAGTACCGCTTCCGGTTTTCCAATTTAGACCAAAACCTAGCATTTTATTTAAATCAATATATAAATTATAAATACTAAATTTGAGAAGTTTCTCAAAGTATTTTAATATAATTTTTGATGGAAATTAGTTATGACCTTCAAGTAAAGTACCACTTCCGGTGACCAAGCAGTGACCAAAAAGGGAGGTTCACAACTAGATTTTAGAACAATCCTAAATACGAAATTTCAACTTTCAACGTACGAATGTACGTTGAATGTACGTACAGACGCCACGACGAAACTAGTCAAAATGGATTCAGGGATGGTCAAAATGGATATTTCCGTCGAAATCTGAAAACTGAAAATTTTCGGTTACATTACAATTACAAATTACAGTAAATTACAATACTTCCTTTACTTCGTACAAGGAAGTAAAAATATAACAATATAAGTCATCTGGCGTAATTTATAGATTTACCATTCATAATAGGCTAAAAGACTCCAAATCATTTTTAAAATACATTTTTGTATTAAACCCGAATTGCTTTAAAAACTAAACCTTTTTATGATATTAAAAAACTCTAAATTATTAGGTTTTAACCATTGTATTAAGGGCTTTCTAATGCCATAAAAAGGTGTAGTTTTTAGAGCAGTTCTTATACCATTTAAAGATTAATTAAAGAACATGATCTGTAGTTAGGGCCTTTTAGCTCATGGCGGCAGAATATGTGTATGCTAAGTGAATCTTATTTTCATGATGATAACCCTTTAAATAAGATTCACCTCTCATATATTATTTTTGAAAACGGTGTACAATAAGGCAGTGGGGCCAGATAACGTAGAGAGGAAGAGGAACACTTACATAAATTGCCACAGAGGGGACTCCTGTGCAGGTGCCCTCGTAATTACGACATTTATCATCGACGGGCTATGAGTAATGGAGAGCCATCTAGCGGTCGATACCGCAAACAAAGTTATCATTTTAATTTTCACTTAAACCTCTGTCCATGAAACTCTCCAAACTTCCCTCCCAGGAGCTAATTGAGAAGTTTCAAGAAACCTTGTGGGTTCACGACATGCAAATACTTGATATCATCCACACTTAATTAGGCTTTTCATTGCTTTGGTAATTTATTAACTAGTATTGTTGGTATAAGGAGTAGGAAGAGGAGGAGGAAATAGTGTTTTGAAGTTTATATCCAAACCAACTAATGAAAAACAAAACTTATTCAATATTTTCTACTAAGGACAGTTGGGCCCAATAGTTCCCTCTGGATTAATGAAATCCAAAAAAAATTATGTCATACATACCTAAATAGGCATTGTATGGTGACTATATATTTCTCATTGTGGTAACTGATAGTTAGCGATTGTCTTACATATATTAATTTATTGTAACGCAATATAAATGCAACATATATAATGTACAAATGTCACAATGCTATTCTTAGTCTAAATGTCTTTATTCAATAATTCATTTTAATAATTTTTTATTTTGTTTCAAATTATTGATTCGCACCTCTAAAGTGATTATCGATAACCAGCAAATTATCTGACTAAATGGA
Organism: Rhaphigaster nebulosa; assembly: GCA_948150685.1. Lineage (NCBI taxonomy): Eukaryota > Metazoa > Arthropoda > Insecta > Hemiptera > Pentatomidae > Rhaphigaster > Rhaphigaster nebulosa. Next base: position 109,252,707 of record OX411306.1, on the reverse strand, counting down.
TAAGGAATAATGACATGGCAGTCCTGGGCAAAGACAGTTACCGGCAGCACCAATTTCAAGAAGATCTCTCATTCATTACTTTTTTGGTCTCCTCGTTTTATAAGGAAGGTCAATTTTAGCCATTTCCTTCTGAATTATTCTGTTTGTATGTCCATATTTTTTCTAGTTTTTAGCACGTCCGTGTATGATATTAATCGTCAGTAAAGAGCCCTTATTTGTTTTGGTCGACTGTTGGTAGGTATAAGTCAGTAAGTAGAGAAAATAGTTGATAAAAGAAAAAACTTTTTGTTTACAATTAATGGCTCTAAATGGCAATTAATGGCAGGTCATGCTTACAAGTTATAAGTTTATACCCCGCTGAGACACGTCCTCTCCTCCACTCCTCCATATCTATATATTTTTTTTCCATAAATGATAGTAAGTTTAATAAATGATTATTTTAACAAAATTTATGTATTAAATTGAAAAAAAATAAGAAACAAATAAAAAATATATAACGAAAAAAACAACAACAAAACGGAATTAAATAACTAAATAAACTACAAAATAAAACCTACCAGAAATTACCCACGCTGCCCATATTTGGTCAGTGATTCGAAGTCTATATTTTTAATAAATTTCAAATCTGTCTTCAATTTAGAAAACAAATTTTCTTCTGTTTCAGGCCATTGACTATTTTTGAGAATTATTAAATGTAATCGTTTTCTGTCCTGATAATTTACTGTCATAAAGTATATGGAAGGATTGAAATTAACTCTTATTTTTCTTTATCAGTAAATAAAAGCACAGATATGATTTTTATATTTGGCATCCGAAAATAAAAGTTCAATCATGACTTTTATTTTTCAAAGTCATATATAAAAGTCTTGATATGATTTGATTTGAAAATTTTATTATTTGACCATGAATATAAACATTTTTCATATTATTCAGGGTGCCGATAATGAATTAACTGTTGATTTTAATATCGCTGAATCAGATATCGATTTATTTTAACAGTTCGGATATCATCGATATAGAGGCCCATTATTAGATTACCGAGGGTGCTGATAATGAAAAATTTATCGATTTTAATATCCCGACATCCGGTACATCCCGACAGCGCGTCCCTCGGTTGGCGGATGGGGGATCCCTCTTAAGAGGGGTGGTCTGAATATACTGAATAAAGACCCGTGGACCAAAAGGTACCCAGTGCTAGAGGGTATAGCCCAGTCACCCTTCCTTCTGAGGGGACATAAATATTCAGGGGACCAGTTGTCCTGAGGATACGGGGCCTCCAGCACTGGATTTTCCTGTCTGGAGTAAACTTGATTCAAAGCAACAACAATGGCCTCGAGTCTACTAGGTTACGACACTGCAAGAATAAGGATATACGAATGGCTACCTGGAATATAAAGACGATCTCGGGGAAAGAATCGAAGCTTATTGAAGAAATGTGGAAATATAAAGTGGACTCAGCGAGGTGAGAAGGATGCGATGGCATGAGGAGTCTGTCAAAGGGATATACGATGATCTACTCGGGCGTTCATTCGTGAAGAGCTAAGGAAGGTATGGCTTTTGTGATGAAGGATGAACTCTTTGACAGAGTTGACAATCGGGAAGCAGTCTCTCCAAGTATTATATTCATGGACATTACCCTAGCGATGGGAGGGGTAACATGTAAACAGCTAAGGCAACTGAGGACTGTTCAGTGAGAGATAAGGACGACTTCTACCAGAGCCTGCAGAAGATAGTGAATTCAGTCAGCAGCAGGAATAAAAGCATCATAATATTGGGTGACACGAATGCTAGGACTGGTCAAGATCACAACCAAGCACAGGCGAGACCGAGTGAGGAATGAAACTATCAGGGAAACCCTCGGAGTCAGACCAACGAGGGATATCCTGGAGGAACGCCAGCTCAAGTGGTACGGACGTGTTTGCAGGATGGGAGACGATCGTAAAGCCAAGTGGCTGCTAGAAGCAAGACCAAGGGGGCAGAGACCGTTTGGCAGGCCCAGACTTACATATAATGGTTATATGGAGAGACTCGGGAGCGAGCGGGGCTCCTCCTTGATGGAAACAAGAAGATTGGCCAAGGACAGGGACACGTACAGAAGATGGGCTGAGGCTGCTCCACGCCTAACGGCACGGCGGAGATAGGGAAAGAAGAAGAAGAAGAAGAAATCATTGATATGGAGGTCCATTATTAGTGTGCTGATCATGAAAAAAAATTTCGATTTTAATATCGCGACTTCACGTAACGATTTATTTTAACATTTCGGATATCATCGATATTGAGGTCCATCATTAGGCTACCGAAGGTGCTTATTATCAAAAAAATATCGATTGAAAACCTTCTGGTCTAATTTGGTCTCCCTTTCATATCATTGTAATTTTCATGTCACGACTTCACGTATCGATTTATTTTAACATTACGGAAATCATTGATATGGATGTCCATTATTAGGTTATCCAGGGTGCCGATAATGAATTAACTATCGGTTTTATTATTGCGACTTCACTTATCGATTTATTTTAGAATTTCGGATATCATCGATATTGAGGTGCATTATTAGGTTACCGAGGGTGTTGATAATGAAAAACTTATCGATTTTAATATCGCGACTTCACGTAACGATATATTTAAACATTTCGCATATCATCGATATTGAGGTGCATTATGAGACTACCGAGGGTGCTTATTATGCAAAAAATATCGGTTTTTATATCACGACTTCTCGTATCGATTTATTTTAACATTACGGAAATCATTGATATGGATGTCCATTACTAGGTTATCTAGGGTGTCGATAATGAATTAACTATCGATTTTAATATCTCGACTTCACTTATCGATTTATTTTAACATTTCGGATATCATAGATATTCAGGTGAATTATTAGGTTGCCGAGGTTGCTGATCATGAAAAAAATATAGATTTTAATATCGCGACTTCACGTATCCCCGCAAGGACTAGTGGATGCGTCCCACTAGTGGGGATTAACGATCTCCCGGTCTTCTGAATTCAGTACAAAGCGCAATTAAATATTACATAACAGTACATAATTCACAAACATTGACACTAAGGACAAACACAGTACACACCCCAGGATCGCCTCATCTGGTAAGACTCAATGTTTGGAGTATAGCCGGCAACCTGTTGTTGGGAACATAGTTTGTTTTTTTATATTATAATATGTACATGAATAAGAACCTAGTCATTAAGGCCATATTCATGTGTAATATAAATCATTATTCGTGATCCAGAAATAGTAAAGTTTAGCGCGATCCAACAATATTTTAAAACGAAATAATTGAATTTGAGAGCGATCTGAAGGGTATATTGACTTAGATGTAATGAAAACGGTGTTGTACGGAATGAAATATATTAACAGCATTTTTTTTTTCAAAAGTGGTGTCAGATTTGGTTTTATCACTTTGAAAAACCTCTATATTCAAATTTTCGAGCAAATCTAAAAATAAAAGTTTTTGACCTAAACATTCTGCCAAGAGTCTATCTTCTAATTTTTTTTTAAGATTCTAATAATCGCTCATAAATCAGAAACCCTTCCAAACAAATTTGTGGCGTCGGTAAAGGTCCTTGACCTCCGCCATATACTTTAACCGTAGTATATCTATGTTTTTTAGAAACAGCGCTTTTCGCAAAAAACTTCAATTTTGTTTTTTATACGGTAATCTCATTTTTTAACTCTGACCTTCTAAGATAATGCAATAGTTTTTTATGTGTTTGGAAAAAAGAAGCTCCCCTTTTTTGAACGAATTCAAGAAAGTCGATATCGGGTAAATTGAAGACGAGATACAGAGCTTCAAACACAAACGTAATTTTGCGACTTTAAAAATTTTGAGCACTCTCGGAAGTGAATTTTTTTCGATGATATTTCTAAAATTAAGATTTTTTGATGTTTCTGAATCCAAATCTACCATAATTTTTGGTGTGAAAAAATCTATAAGCCTAGTTAATTGACGTTTTAAACACTTGTTTAAATTTATTTGGCCAAAAATCAATTATTTTTAATGTTTATATCATACTTTCTCCTTTAATGTACTTTATGAAACAAATGTTTAGCTGGAAAAACCATGTCGATATCATTTTAAACTCAAGATATAAATAAAGCATTTTCAGCATGTTTTATTATTTGTTTCTCAGTTCCTAAGGCCCATTTAATAACACAGTAGGTTATTGGTCGACTTTAATCAATGTAGAATCACCCAGAAAGTGTTGATGAAAATCGGTCGCGGACACGTCGCGCATTCCCTTTGTTTGACATTTTTTTTACTTCGGTAGAGGGATTTGGATTTCAAAACCTGATCTAATTTTCTGGGTCGTTTGTTGATTATAACACCGAAGGTAGTGAAGCCTTGTATTCAGTCAGGAAAAAACTGTATACCGAAAATTTCCACTCGCGTTTTAGGTTTTATGTGTATATTGCATCATTCCGGATGATAGTTTTCCATTTGCTGGGATCTCCGTCAATTCTTACCCCAAGATTCCCTGACAGACCTACTGAGCCCTCTTTGTTATACTTGTACTTCATCATATCTGTCCGCAGGAGCAGGTCGAGAGGTAACTCTCTCTCTAAAACTGCATCACCTCATGGGATACATTCCGATACGCTCTGGAGAATAGTAGCAAAGCCGTACGCTGGATTGTCGCCAACACGAAACTCTGTCGGTGCGAGAGATTTCGGTTCCAGGCAGTGGACGCATATCTCAGTATACTCAAAACCCTTACTTTATATGATCATCGTCGTATATATCTGAGACCTCAGAGAGTGCACGACTGAAGCAGTTCAAGGCTAGGTCTACCCTATTTCTCAGATAGACCAAGTGAGGGGTCAAGGTCTTCCGAATCTTACGCCAAGGTAAGTGACCACCTCACTTGGCCTGATTCATAATTCCTAAGTGACTCATATTCGTTGTTCCTCTTAAGAGAATGGCCTGGGTCTTAGAAGTGGCCATTCTCAACATTTTGCTCTCGCGCCATTCTCCGCGCATCGTTCTTTTTGTTGTTTTAAGCCGGCTTTCCTAGTGGAGAACACCACTAGAGCCAAATCATCAACGTAGACAGTAATTATCCAAAAGATATCGAAATAGCAATTAAAACATTATTATTTTTTTTACCTATCTGTTTGTATTTGTTTATTCTGATGTATCAAGTAGAAATGGTGAGGAAGTTATATTGACCTACTAGGCAGGCTTTTTTTGTTGCTGGTACTTATAGGATATGCTTTTTTATTTCGTAGAACTGTCTCTCCAGAAATAGTACTTCCTTACCTTACTAATGGTACAGGTTTTTAATTTATTCATTGACAACTCTTTCTTTCTGAAAACTGAATAAAAATATTTATAAAGAATTTGAGTAAAATAAAATTATTTTATTCTAATTTTTATTTTAATTAATCAATCCCTAATAATTCTTGCTACTTTATTCATTGAGCATTATCGTAGTTAAAAATGGAACCAGACAATATTAAACATTTTGCCGGGTTTCAAAGGACAAATGACAAGACCCTGCTTAACGCCTCACAAAAGAACATCGAACACCATTAAAATGCATCATTAATATCGGGATAGAAGGACTGGAGGATGTCGTTATTGCAAGGAAGGTTGATCTGACTACAATACCTACTAATTGAAATCATTCGAAAACGGAATTGGCCTAATTAGATAAAGGTCATTCCATGCTCCAACATCGCGATGCTTCTTCACGATATTGTCCTCTGAATAGTCACATTTCTATGTAATTGTTGCAATTGAATATTTTTACTGCTGTTTAGTACCGCTAAAGATAGGCAGTTAAATATGAGAAGTGTTCATGAAAAACCGGATAACTTTAATTTTTTTAAATAAAAGTTAAAAAGTTTGTAATATCAATTATTATTATTTGGGAGGCATTTTATTTTATTTGAAATACATATTTCAAAACAGTGTATTGATTTCCGATGAATTAATATGAAGTTGGATGAGAGAAAAAAAACATTGAACTGTTCCTCAGAAAAATATGAATTACAGCATGAGTTCCCAGATCGTGGTACGCGTACCATTGGTGGAACGTAAGGACATTCCAGGTGTTATGCGAACAAGCAAACAAAAGTCATGGATAAAATAATTTTTTAAATACGTTCAGAGATGGATAAAAATTTATTAAAAATTATTACTGAACGAATCAACTATAAGGTGAATAAACACGATCTACAATTAATAATAGTAATTCAGGATGGTTGCCGTAGTGAAGGTGAAACCACACAGCGTTGAAGAGGACTCAAGAATCAAGTTGAGCTTCATCAAGACCAACATTGATGCTCTGATTGCAATTAAACAACAGCATGATTCCAACTGAAAGATATTGATTTTGTTCTTCACAATGTCAAAATTTCTTAGTTATAATAAATACATTTTATTCGCTTAATTGTTGGTGCTATCTGAATCTACTTTTGTTGTCATGTGAAATTGATAACTCTTAATTTTGAAATTTTTGAAATTTATATTTTCAATTTATTATTTTCTCAGGATACTAAGGACTACAAAATTCCCAATACAGTGGAGATATTCTCTTATAACCATGATTATAAAACAAGATAAAGACATAAGCAAAGCTTCCTAGTACAGACCAATTAGTTTACTCCCTATTTGTTCTAAAATTTTTGAAAAATGACTTTATCCTCGGACATTAAATTTATTGACAAACAAAAACAATAATTCCCGACCATCAATTCGGTTTTCGAAAATCACGTTCAAAAACTCAGCAATTACACAGAGTAACAGACAACATATTGACAGCGCTAGAGCGGAAGTTATATGCAACTGGAGTGTTTCTGGATGTCGCTCAAGTTCCAGGATCTTCTCTTTAAACTCAAGAATATAGTATTACACACCTACTACTTAATTCTTCACTCATTTCTTTCGGACGTATTTTTCTCCGATCGACAAGGCTCAGAGCTATCTTTGAGAAGAAATGTCTTAGCCGGTGTGCCTCAGGGATAGGGGGATAGGGTAAAGTAAAAGATTGATATTCGATATTTTGCAATATCGCGAAACTATATATCGATATCCACCGATAATCGCCAGAAAAATATCGATATATAAAAAAAATATAAAAATATCGAAAGGACATGGATGAAGAAAAGTGCATTAAATGAACATAATGTTAAACTGTGTCAAAGGCTCTGAAATAATTTATAATAATCACCATTTATATTTTTGCCTATTTGTCTTTACATAGGATTAATTAACAATATTTATATATATAAATCTTTCCTACTAATTATTGTTTGGTAATCAAATATTGTTTATTCTTATATTTACTGGTAAAACTCCGGACGTCAAGATTTTGTAAGACCTGAGTGTAGTACTTCAAGCTTCGCTTATCCCCAATAAATATTCAACCTAACGGATCCTTATCAGTTGAGGTCGGGTCCTTATCGTAATTTAAATTATTACTGTTTTAATTTGATTTCAGCTGTCCACTTCCGCTCGCTGCGCTCGCTGCGCTCGCTCAATGAGAGATAAACAAACCCACAATAAAGCAATTAACTTCCAATATTTACAAATTCTGACAGAATTAAAAAACGCTGCAAATTATTACACAATGGTTTATTATTTCCACTTAGTAATTTTCAAAAATATCTATTCTGTCCAAATAAAAAAAAATAAGCAGTAGGCACTAAAGGAAAATAAATATGAAGTTTGTCACAAAATGATCGCCGTGAGAGTGCCGAACTGGGAGTGTTAATTAAAAATACTGTGCCAATACAAGTAGGCTGTAATGTAAAATGATACAGAGGAAATATTTGATGTGCCTTCAGCAGGAAAAAAACAAGGAAAGACTAAGGAAGCTAGAGGAAGTACAGAAATAATCCAAGGAAGGATAAAGCAGAGAGATACGAAGAAGTCAGAAGCCCAATAGATAAGTCAAGAGGCCTAGGGCCACGATTATATATCTCAGCTAATACTGGTCCGATTTAAATGATTTTTTTTCCTTTTGTAGGGAATTTCATCAGCTTTTATTTAAATACAATAAAACAGCAAAAAAGCGGATTTATTTTTCAGATCACTCTTCAGATCGCTCTCAAATTCAATTATTTCGTTTTAAAATATTGTTGGATCGCGCTAAACTTTACTATTTCTGGATCACGAATAATGATTTATATTACACATAAATATGGCCTTTATGACTAGGTTCTAATACATGTACATATTATAATATAAAGAACTATTTGTTACTAAGAAATAGTAATAATACACTTTTATCATACCGCTATAACAATTGTCGTAGAAAAAAATAATACATACATAGATGGCTTTACATCCCGTCATCGAGACAGGGCTTCCTCCAAAAGCCTTCGCCAGTGAAGACGATCAGCTGCAGCAGCTCTCCAGTTTCGGACTCCCAGCAGAGCCCGTGCGTCCGATGTCACTGAATCCTCCCATCTGACATTTGGCCTGCCAACCCTTCTTTGTCCAATCCTTCCGGATAGCATCCTCCTGGGTATCGCCGAGTCATCCATACGTGTGATGTGGCCTTGCCCAACGAAGTCGTCCTATCTTGATAAACTTGACCGAGTCTATATTCTTATAAAGGGCAGCGAGTTCAGCATTTCTCCTTCTTCTCCTAATTTCACCCTCTCTAACAGGGCCAAAAACCCTTCTCAAGATCAATCTCTCAAAGATTAGAAGTCTATTTTAATCTTGCTTCTTAAAGGCCCATGCTTCCGATCCATAAGTTAAAATAGGGCGGACCAAGATTTTGTGGAAAGTGATCTTGGTCCTGTTCGAGAGAACCTGCTTCCAAAATGCTTCACAAGGCTTCGGCCTACTTCGGTAGCACCGTCTTGCCGCTGCTATCCTCTTGTTGATTTCTTGAGAGATGTCGTTTCCGGAGTTGATCTCAGACCCGAGGTAGACAAACCTGCTTACCTTTTTGAAATTATGTAGGCCAGCCTCAAAAGTACCGGTCTCTGGTCCATCTCATCCGACTCTGATATACTTGGTCTTAGCTTCATTAATGTGCAACCCAAGTTTCTTTGCTGCATCTTCTATGGCCAAAAACGCTTCTCGTAATTCACGTTCCGATCTGGCGGGAATATCAAACGTATCAGTTTAGTTGGGACGTTCATTTCCAACAGGCCCTGATAGAGCTCCGGCCGAGTTAAACTATCGTAGGCGGCTTTAAAATCAACGAAGAGGTGTAGGGTAACTGCTCTATACTCTTTGCATTTCCCCAGCATCAGCCCCAGTGACAGTTGGTCCAATGTGGAACTCTCTCGCATAAATCCCGCCTCCGACGTGAAGAATTCCGCCTTTTGGCATGAGGAACTAGTCTCTCGAATAGGATGCTAGAGAGAACTTTATAAGCACATGAGAGGAGCACCATGCCTCGATAATTGTCGCAGATCAACTGGTCTCCCTTTTGGGGCAGTTGGTAGATAATGCCCCTTTTCCAATCCTCAGGCATCTTCTCTTCTTCTCATATCTTCAAAATGAGTTTAAGGAGCTTCCTTCTCAGTTGCATTCCTCCATAGCATATCAGCTCTGCTTGGATTCCATCCAAACCTGGAGCCTTGTTGTTTTTCAGCTTCACCATAGTCGCTTCTATGTCTTCATCATCCGGTGGCTCGGCATCGTTAGAGAAGTCGTCCTCTTCTCTGGTTATTTCTCCTTCAAAGTTCTCACTTTGAAGCGCACCGCTGAAGTACCTTGCCCATCTCTTCAGAATTCCCTCACTCTCTGTCAACAGGCTCCCGTCCTCATTCCTACACATAGTTACTTTTGGTTTGAAGGCATTGTGGCCCTCAATCACCTTCTGAAAGAAGAGGCGAGTGTCGCGAGATGTCCTGCAGTTTTCTACTTCCTTCATCCTGCAGTTCTCCCATGCTCTCTTATTTCTCCTGTGCAGCCTCTTTTCCTCTCTTCTTTTATTTTAGTACGTCTCCTATGTTAGACTTGTATGGCGCTGGATGGCTCCTTATATGCTTAATTTTTCCCATTTGTTGCCTCGATACATTCATCGTCAAACCAAGGAGACCTCCTGCTTCTTGTCTGTAATCCAAGGACTTCCTCTGCAGCAGTTTCCAGTCCAGCGCTCTTGAAATTACCGAACACTGGTCATCCATTCCTATCCATTAGTTCCTCCTCCAGCTTAATTTCAAGGTGTTGCTGATAGGTTTCATACACTTCAGGATCCTTCAGTTTATGAACATTGAATTTCTTCACACCTTCTCCAGTATCCGAGATCCGTTTCGTGGTGATCCATGGCACGTATACGGACAATACTGAGGTAGTGATCCGAATCCACGTTTGCTCCTCTATATGTTCTTACTTCAATTAAGTTGGACCTGTGACGAGAGCTGATTAAGATGTGGTCAATCTGGTTGATAGACTCTCCATTGGGTTATCTCCAGGTACCTTTCTGTATATTTTTTCCTGGGAACATGGAACTTCCGACCACTAGGCCGTTAGTGTTCGCAAAGTCTATCACTCTTTGGCCATTGGCGTTTATGTTCTGATGAAGACTGAAGGTTCCAGTTGTTGGTAGGTGTATTCTTTCCGTGTCTATCTGAGCGTTCATGTCTCCTAGAACTATTTTAGCATCATAGGCTGGACAAATCTTAATGGCTTTAGAGAGGTCTTCGTAAAACGTGTCTTTCTCTTCTTCTGATGACACTTCTGTAGGTGCGTGACAATTAATTAACGAGATATTGAAGAATTTTTCCTTAAGACGTAGGTAGCATAATCTAGGGGAGATGGGGGTAAACTTTGTTACTAATTGCCGGGTTCTTCCTCTGACGATGAATCCGGTTCCATATATATGGTTGGTTTCGTGGAAGCTGTAGTATACGGTATGGTACTTCTTTCCAAGGGTGCCCACTCCCAAGCCAGCGGACTTGACCGCGACTGGATCGCTGCGATGTCAATTTACTCGAAGAGCGTCCGCTGGGCGGCGAGTCTGTATAAAGATAAAATGTTCCAGTAGGCAATTCTTAAGTCCTTCAAACGTTTCCTGGTTTTATTCCGTAATGACGATCCGGCTATTTATGCTTGTAGAGGTTTAATAATAATGGGTATTTAAGGGGAATGGGTTATTAGCCCACTGCCACTGAGTCAGGTGGAGGGGCAGCCTCCTCGGAGCTTTCTGACCGGCTCGTAGCGAGTTGTCAGGCTCTAGCCTACATCATCGGTCTACGAGGCCTACCGAAGATGCGTTTCCCGCCTGCGGTACGGGGAGCCACCTAACAACCCTTGACCTTCGCTTCCTCACCCTAGGAGACTGGCCATCATTGGGTGATTCCACTATTTACTAGAGAGGGGTCTCTGGCTAGTTTCGGCCGCCAGCAGGCAAAAAAAAAGTAATATTAAATATTAGAGAAAACAAATTTTTAAATATCGAAATAATCAAATTTTGAGCGTTCTGACAGGTATAATGAGTTGCATGCAATATAGAATAGTATTATTATAGTAAAAATATATTTTTTTATTACGATAATGTTTTCAGAGGTGGTGTAAATGTGTAATATTTACTATTGCTGTATATATGGTTAGGCATCCAGCCTTATTGGGTTGTCACAGTAAATAGAATTTAATTTGAATATTTAAGGCCCTGTAAAAGTGTTTTATAAGTAAAGACCGGATTTGTATGCAAATGCATATTTTTCCTGATACGTTTTTCAACCAAAATGATCGAATATCTTTACAAGTCAATACATTTGGCGTAGATGTATTAAATTTTATTGTGCATATTTTTGAATATTTGATGGTTTACTGCATATTTTTGCATATTTGGTAAAAAAAAAAAAAAATTTTAGAATTTGTCTCCCTAATAAAATAGAAAATAAATAATTAAACTATTTTCACATTCAATGCGGGATCAATAACTTTTTTTAATTATTATTGAATGTATCAATTATAAGATGGATGAAACCCGTCTTATAATAAAACCCACGATGAATAAAAGTAATCATGGCAAAGACAAAAGCTCACAGACAACTTCAAGTTTGTATCGTTGTGCTCACAAACGGATTGAACGCGTACAAATTATTTCAAATAATTTATAGTATATTATTGGCATATCAAAACAAACAAAAATTAAAAAATCAAATATGCATAGTTAGGTATTCATATAAAATAATGTTTAGTATCGTAATTTGATAAGTTTTCTAGAACCATTACCTCTGAGTACTTTCTTTAACAAAGCAGAAAACATCTTCTTGCCTTTCTCCTTCGCAATTTTATATTTCATTCTGTCAGGCTGTGTTGCTTCCGTTGTGCGTATTAGTTTAAATAAACTACGTTCTAATTTTCTTGCATAAACCAATATGTCCAAAGCAGTAGCATCATTTAGTTCCATGTTAAACAGTTAGAACCCTTTGAATTCAACAGAGAGAGTTTTTTTCCTCGAAAATCTATTTTTTGCTATTTGTGCAATAAAAATGTGCCATGTGAAAGGAATTATCAAATTGACCAGCACATAAAGGCTGGTACTTGTCTGAATTATTCCTGGAATTTTATACTCTAATTTGAGTTCTGAATGTAACAATAGTTTATTGTACACTGTACGATTGCGTTTGAAGGCTTCATGGAATTTTCCTGCATTAGAGGTCCACCTCTCAACTATTGCCGAATTTGTTCAAATCTACATACTTTTCAATGAAATACATACTTTATTTTGCATTAGTTGTATCTTGTATTCCCTTATTTTATTTTATAAATCTCTATTTGCGAAAAAGGATGAAGGTGAAAAAGTGTACTTTACAATTATTTTAATATTTAAAAATTATTTAGCTATAAAAAAATTCTGTTAAATTTTTTTTTTTCAATTTACCAACGTTTTTTCTAATTTATATTATAATTGTTTATCAAAGCAGTTTAGACAATAATTATAGCCTTTTGTTGATTTTTTGCAAGTTTTTGAGATTTGTTGTGCGTATTCCTTCAGGTTTTACTGCATATTATATGGTATATTTTAATTTTTTTTGCTGCATATAAATCCGGTCTTTAGTTATAAGTAATATAGAAATATTATTCATGGTACAGAAATAGTAAAGTTTAGAGTAATCCAATTTTTTAAATAATTGATAATAATTGAATTTGAGAGCGAACTGAAGGGTATATTGACTTATGTGTAATGAAAACGGTGTTGTACGGAGTGAAGTATATTAAAATTTTTTTTTTATTAAATTTTGTTTTTATACAGTAATCTCCTTTTTTAACAATGACCTTCTAAGACAATGCAATAGTTTTTTATGTGCTTGGAAAGAAGAAACTCTCCTTTTTTGAACGAGTTCGAGAACATCGATATGGGGTAAATTGAAGAGGAGGTAAACAGCTTCAAACCCAAACGCCATTCTCATCGTGGGTTTTAAAATTTTGAGCACCCTCCGAACTGAAAAAGAAATGTTTTTTGTTTTTGATGATATTTTTAAATGAAGGTTTTTGATGTGCTGAATCAAAATCTGCCATCATTTTTGGTCTGAAAAAATCTATAAGAAGAGTTAACTTGATATTTTAAATTTATTTGACCAAAATTTATTATTTGTTAATGTTTATATTTTTTCTTTAGTGTATTTTAAAAAACAAATGTTTAGCTGGAAAACCATAAAGAAAAATAAAAATAAAGCATTTTCAGCATGCTTTATTTTTTTCTCAGCTCTTAGGGCCCATTGGATAAAACGGTAGGATATGGATCGACTTTTTTTTAATATAGAATAACCCAAAAAATGTTTATCAAAATCAGCGACGGCATCCTGCACTCCCTCTGTAAGACAAAGCACTAATTTATTTGGTCCAGGTGATATTTGAATAAATGTGTTGGCTTAGTGTCTATTTCATTATTCGAGATGGAATAAAGGTAAATATAAATTAGCATAGATACATCACCTGGAGCAGGTAATTAAGAAGTTTATAAGTTTTTGTCGGTTTTTCCGTTAATAAATATGGACAGGAAAACAATTAACGAATCTGATCTAACTCTAGACTCTAACGAAACTAGAGGCACACAATTGCTTTGTCTTTTACAAACTCATTGGTTTCCTTTTTTGTGAAGTATTAAGGTAATATATTCATTGGAGATCTGTTTTAAAATGTCTTATGTAATAAAACAAAAAACAATGTGAAAGTATATTTAGAGATCACAGATAGTTTTGACGATAAGACACATTATTGTTCATCGAACCGCCAAGACTTAGGACAAAAAAAAAAGAAAGAAGAAGGAGTGAAGGGATAATAGAGCTACTCCCTCCGGCAGAGAAGACAGACGTGGACCATAGACAGGATATAAAAGGATGCCTGATGTTACTGAATCCTTGTGTCATCCGATGAGCTGGCCAGCTGTCCATCCAAAATGCCTTTGGCACAGATGGAGCTTATGTTGTCCGTGTCTACTATCCACCTAACTGTTACCACAAGAAAACAATCGTTACCTTTGCTGTCCATTTTTATACTACATATTATGGTTTATTATTGTCATCAGGAAAAGAATGTTAGTATCTCTAAAATATTTTACCATTTCATTTTCAATGCTTTGTCAGTGTATCACATAGAAAGAAACAGATATTTTAATGCATTACTTATAAAGGGAACAAAAAACTGCACTTCTTTGATATTGTTTACAGCAAGAATTTTTAATTGCATTTAATTATAATAATGATTTCTCTTTTATTTCTATTGCATTTAGATTTCCCCATTGCAATGAGGCCGGTATTAATAATATATATAAAGACTATATAAAGACTATATATAAAGATTTTTTCGTTTTTAACCATTAACCGTGAAAATGACGTAACTAATCTTTACCAATTTTTACTGCATCATCTTCAAGCTCTTCAGAAGGTTTAGCAATAATAAAATTTACCGATTTTTCATTAATATAAATATAAATATAAATCTAAATGTTACTAAAAAGTGATTAATAAATTGCTAAGAGAATATGTATTCAATTTGTGTATGTGACGTTGCCATGACAACTTCATAACCATGGAAGCATGTTGATGGTTTAAACTTGATCGATGTTGGTAAAAATTTAGGATCTTGCTATGCCTTTTGAAAGTCTCAACTAACTTCAAGTCATAATGAAAGCCTCAGCTTCAGCTAAAATAGACCCATTACATCATTAAGAAATCAACAATTTTAACAAACATGAATATTGTGCGCAGGCCCGACGGGGGAGAGGGAGTAGGAGGCAGCTGGGTCAACAGTCCCGGACAACTAGGTTTTGTTTTTTTATCTTTTTATCATAGATTTTATAATAATTATGTAATATCTTTACATGATCTTTTTGTTGCATTCTATATAAAGAACGCGATTGGTTCTCAGTGGTGCATTTATTATTTGACTGGAGCCCGGAAAAATGTATAGTAGGGCTCACCATGGCCCTGATCAGGCTTGAAAATGAAATTTTCACCGCGGCGGACGTGATATTCTCAGGTAACAAAACATTTGTCGCAGGAACTTCTACATCATTGAGGAAACTGTGCTGAGCTCACGATAATTAAAATGTAGCATGACATCTTGAAATTGAAACGAGCTACATTCTGCTCCAGACAGCACCAAAACACCCGAATTCGCTTAAATTTATCAAAATTTTCTTAGGAAGGGTGACATTAGAGTTAACTATTAAGCTCGAGAAATCTTCTTAACATGTCAATCTTAATCCGTTTTTCATCAATATTCTTGTAATGACCAAAATTAAACCCTACAATTTCATCGCACTCTTTGCGCGTGTATGCTTTAAGGCCATGCTGAGGAACCCATATAGAGGCACTATATGAAACAAACCCGACGAAAATCGGGGAAATTTTTCTTGAAAAAAGCTGCTCAGCTCTCAAAATAACCGATAATTTTTGAATGACCCATATCCAAGAGCCTTTTAATGAGCTTAAAATTGGAAAAAACAAAACAATAACAGTAATTATTTATAATTTATGTGATATCTAATTTTAACTTACCTTGCCTTATCTACGTGGAGCACAATCCGGGGTGGGTCTTGGCTTCCTCAATGAACGGCCGACATTCGGCTCTATCTTCGCAACAAGACGGTTGTCTTGCATCGAGCACCGCAGAGGGATGAGAGCTCTCCCCCGCCCTCCGTCACTTTACCTCTACTGGCTCACCTTTAGTGCTCGTTGAGAGAAACAGCCCTATGTTCAAACGCGCTTTTTAGGTACTAAATTGAATCTCACATATATTTCATGAAAATAGGGTTGTAGAGAAACTCCATGGGAAAAAATAGCACTTTGAAAACTGGTTCTAAAATTATTTAGTTTCGCTGTCGATTATCGACTACCACAAATTCAATATTACGTTCGATACATTAATGGTATCGAATATTTTATTTAAGTGCTTAAATGAGTGCCGGTATCGATACTGTGTCGTATTTTTCTAGAAGCAGATAATCTGGAATTGTGGTAGAGTGTGGAAAAGCCGAAAATAGGATTTTTGTCAGGATGGAGGAGGAGAGGGTGCAATTTTTCGTTGTTATAACTTGTTATAGTTGTTATTAAATTTAAATAGGAAGTGATATAAATGACGTCTCTCAGTTTACATATATCCTTTTATAATAATTTTTACTATTTTATAAATTTTAATGTTTTAGAAATATTCTATGCTGAAATTACACCGTCATTTTCTAGATACTTACTAATTTAATGATTGTCAAAATAAATGGATGCAGATAAATCCAAACAGAAAGAAAATATAAATCTGAACAGGGCGTTGGAGGCGAAATTAAATAATACGAAACTGAATCCATGAATCAGTATAAAATACTCCCACGCTGTTCATTCTAAATGGTAAGTATCTGAAGATAAATATTAATATACGGAAAGATGGTCAGAATGGCGGTCAAAGAAAACAATATTTTCCTAGAGTATAATGGCCAACTATCCTATATATAATGAATATAATTAGTTTATACTAACATAAGATAATGTTTGTTTTGTTTTTATCTTAAACACTTTATTTAACCTGTAAGCGCTATTATTGTTACGATTATATTTAAAAGAGAAATTATTGTACTGAATATTGTCTACCATATTTCTCTGATATTCAGTTCAATTCACTGTCTACTCACGCCGCACCCATTCTAGATTTATTTACTGCGGCTCAACCCCTCGCGGCATTTGACAGAACATTCCAAATCTGGTCTTCAACCATTTGGAATTCCATTCCATTCTCCTTCCGTTGTTTCAATACCTTCTCATATTTAAATTCAGCTGTCGTAAATAAATTTTAAACTATATTCAATCCACCCTATTGACGGGATATTTTAAATAGACGTTTTCTGCCTTTGTCATCATTTTTATATGTGTATTTACAATTTTATTTATTTATTTTATAAAATATTTAACCAAGCTTTTACTAAATTGTTTGTAATCCAAATAAGACATACGTATCCCAAAAAAATTAATAACTGTTTTGCTCTGGATATAAAAACATCTGACCATAGACATGTTCTACGTGATAGACGCACCAGCTACACCACCAACAAATTACACTGTTACAATTCAAAAAATTAAAATTTATATTATATATTATATTGATAAAATTTTCGCGGGGATTAAATTTTTTACTTATATTACCATTCAGAAAAAGTTTTATTAGCACAAATAACAATAAAAAAAAATCTAATTTTAATTCTTAAAAAATACTATTACATACCCCTCTTACAATGCATCCAATGCAGTATAGTATATCAACCCCATATCCCATTAGACTTTGAAATAAAAAAAAAACAAAACATAGAGAAGAAACTTCTGTCATTTAAACTATTATGGCTATCGCATAATAAACAAAACGAAAACCAAGGCATAAATGAAAAGTCCTACATCCCTAACTAGATTAATGATTTAAATGCTAGGCTCTTAATCATTTTCCGGTTGATTGCTGACAGGTAAAGCCTTTCCTGGAATTAGAAGTAGGAATCGTCCCACTCATGTCTGGTCTTAGGCCTCGTCCACAATGGAGCACCGACCCGCGCACTGCCCCTAGTCCCACGAACCAAGAAAAAAATAGCACATTGTTTCCAATGGGACTGGCCATAACGAAGCCTCGCCCCGCGCACCGACCCTCGACCCTAGCCTAGCACCAAACCAAGCAATTGTTTCGTCAATTCTTTTACCCTCGACCCTTGCACCTCCCGGCCTCAGAACTTCGAGATTTATTAATATCTTTTTATATTATCTCATTTTCACTAAAACCAATACATAATTGAACTTCTTTAATTGTTCATATAATGATGTACTTTACAAATATTAAATTTTTTATCATTTTTCCTAGTAAAATAGAAAATAATATTCGCTTATTTTCGCTTATATTATATATGTATGTATATATATATATATATATATATATATATATATATATATATATATATATATATATATATATATATATATACACATACAAAATTAATAAAGATTAAAAAAAGAACATTAATAACTGCACTGAATATTTGATTGAAATGGAAAACAATGATTGATGAGCAATTAAATTATATTAATAATGTTTCACATTATGTAATTCTAGTATCTTGTATATTATTAAATTGAAGTTTAATTTGCGACAGATTATAAAAAAAAAAAAAAGTGCAGTCCAAACACCCTTTTAGTGGACATTACGACAGAAGTGCTGAATTTTTGTTTTGCTTTTTTTTATTAAAATTAATATCGATTATCATTAATATCAATGTTTACCTACCTTAACGTGAGCATCAGTCGTTCCTCTGTTGAAATTGGCTGAGCGTGACAATTTTTCCACTGTTTTTGAATTTGAGGTTTGATTAGATTAATGATATAATCAAACGTGGAGATCTTCATCCTCATATAACCGAAAAATCTTTCAGAATCTCGTCTCAAATCCTGGTACAGGTGATGGAATTCACCAAACTGATATCGCTCCCTATTTAAAAAATGAATTTCCGATCCTTTTTCTTTTTCGGTAAAAATGCTGATAATTGGCTGAGATTGAATCCAGCGCAATATCTTCGTCAGAAGATAGTATATGATATCTGAAAGATGGTATCTCATGATATCTAAAATTCAACTGAAGGGGCAGAGAGATATCATTCCTGCTAGCTTTGAAGAGGGGTGATGGTGGTACTCCAATGTGGACAGACAGGGAGCTAGGGTACTAGGGTCGGTGCATGGGATTATCACTGGTACTGGGGCGAAGGGCGGTGCTGCATTGTGGACGAGGCCTTACTCTGAATAAGGAGGCTATGCTTATGACATTACCTTAGCTGTTTATTGCTCCAAAAATTTCCACAAAATCATTAGTTTTTCTTTCAACGTTATATTGTCATACTCTAAATCTTAACTATAGACCTAGTTGATATTTAAATTTAAAAATGAATTGCCCATTAGGAATTAGGCAAAAGACTCTTATGATTATAAACTCAAACGAATTCTTGGAACTGACAAGAACAACCCTCCAACTAAGAAGCTAAGCATCCTTCAATGTTCAACGAACTTAGGACTTAATCAAATACTGTAGAAACACGTGGGCAATTTAGGCAAAATTAATTACTTCATGAATTATCTAAAAACGAAGGTACTTAATCTTTAACATTAAGATGAAATAATTAGTTAACCATATCATTTGTCACAACCTTCATATACCGCAAAAATAAATTCTATGGAACCATTAAATAGTCATATATTTTCATTAAATAATATGAAAGTATAAATTATTAATATCACTACAACAATCACCTAAGTTTATGCGTTTACTCTCCATTACTTTCTACGACTGTTAATGCTAGATAATATTTTTTATAAAATCTATAGTTTTGCAACGAAATATTATTTCGTATTTAATATATACGATATCGAAATCTTATCTATATTACTACTCATACTGCAGAAAATTTCTTTTCTTTCTGTAAAATATTTCTCCTTTTTTTGTCCTTCAGTAATTTATAAAATTCTTTCATTATTTATATTTATCCAGTTTTTATTACTAGTGACAATGAAAGACACTATTAAAGGCACTTTAGAGGAAGCCATTTGGAAAATTCGTCATTTCGCTTTGTCACACAATGAGGATAAAACATAGCTGATATTAAAGATCTTGCAATTGTGCATTGATATGAAGAGTTTGATCAAAATCATTAGAGCCTTTTTCGAGGAAAATGTATAAAAACGATGGTGTAAGGTGTCACTTGCGGTAAGTCGATTTTGCGAAAAAGTTCATCTGTAACATCTCAGACACAAACCTACCTTAAATATGTTATTTCAGTTTCGTACAACTTTTCATTTTTGAGCTAGATTTACTACATAAGCGCAGACAAACAGACACAGATACGCACACACACACATGCTATTTTGTAAGACTTATTTATTTGGACTCAGGGGTACCTTAAAACGTATATTACCGTTGAAAACTCGAATTCAAATTTTTTCACGATCACAATACCTCCTCTTACTATATAATTCATTTATCGGTAAGTGAAAATAAAAAATAAATTTGTAAACCATTAGGAAAAAAGGATATTGAATATTTGTATCTATGTCAATGCAACTGTGGTTATTTTTTTCTCATACATAAAAAAATAAATAAATCGGAGCGTGGTGAAAGAAGTTGTATTCCAGATCATTTCCAGTAGATACTGGCAAAACTGTAAATTTCAATAAACAGTCAACATTGCAACGGCTAATAATAAATAATCTGTGGGGCTCTACATTATCACTGAAAAAAACAAAGATAATGACAAATTCACTGAAAGGAGAAGTCAAAATTAAAAACCAAATAATTAGTTTCACTGACTATTATATCTATTTAGGACAGTCCGTATCATTTAAAAATATAAATGATGAATTACATAGAAGGATTAACTTGGGATGGAAAAAATACTGGTGCATGAAAAAAAATTTAAAAGTCAAATACCTCCTGGCTTAAAGGTAAAGGTATTGGAAACTTAATCCATTAATCCATTATGTATATCAGACATGGGCCGCAACAGGGAAAGAATATATAAGATTAGCAAGAACGCAATTCAAATTTTCTAGAAGCATCTTAGGAATCAAAAGAAAGAACCGTATCACCAACAGAAAAATACAAACTCAAATCGAGGCTAAAAGTTTACCACAAGAAGCACGTCTACTGAAATGGAGGTGGACTGGTCATGTAGTCAGGTTTGATTCAAGAAGATGGTCCAAAATTGCCACAGAGTGGATTCCAAGAGAACACAAGAGATAGAGAGGAAGACCACAAGACACAAGATGGTGAGACAAGCTAGTGCAAAGAGTGGTAGATTGTTGGTTTACTGTAACCAGGAATAACCATACTGGACCTATGCATTGAAGTTCTAAATAGCCTTTAATATTCACAAAAAGTTATATTATGAAGTGTTTAACACAATATATAAAATTTTATTTAATTTTATTTTAAAAGTAATATTTGATTTTAAACTATTATTTTATGTTTAATTAGTACAAAATGTTTCCTAACTGAAGAAATGGAAAATGTTATGTGTTTATAATCTAGACTCCTGCCTCCCAAGGGAGAGGCTTATTTTTCTGTAAAGGATGAGAATAAAGCTTTTATTATTATTTTATTCGCACCTGTAAATTACCATTCAATCAGGGAATGTGATATTACAATTACAATGATAATTGACATGATAAGGCATGATGGTCTGCACAATCTCCAGACCTGCTGATGTCTTACTTGTTAGACTAGGATATCCTTTATTCAACTCCTCTTCAGCCTTCACTTATAGGGAGGTGAATCTATTATCAGTCTAAGAAATTTCGATTGGAATGTCTGTATTTTTTTAATGTTCGTTTTTTCAGTTGATCCATAAATTTGGGATGCGTAAGCCCATATAGATTTTAACAAATAGATATAGATGTTATTTTTCTGTCTGAGTGTTTAAATTTAGAGCATGTTTTTGTAGTAGAAAATATAGCAGTTTCAGTCGTAATTTTAAAGTTTGGCTTTTATTTTTGGCGTGTGGACACCATGTCAGTCTTCTTTCGGAAAGGAAAGATTGGTTTTAGCATGTGTGTGGGAGTAATGGTCTCAGTTTGAAAAGTACCCTTGGTGCCACACCCTGTCAAGATCCTGAGAGACGTCCAAAAACGCCGTAGAAACATTGAATCATAATTCTAGTGCAGCGGGAATATTATCAGTGACTCGGAGCGGTGGTATTGTGTTCAGTTCTGCCAGTAAGTTATTTTACGGTGAAGTAGTCATTTTTCGAATATTTTTGAGTATATAGGAAGAAGACTGATGAATTTGTAAGAGTAAGGTTTGTAATTGTCTTTGTTTGGTCTTAAGATCATTAGGATCACGGAATGTTGAATAAGAAATTTTGTTGATCTGAAAATGGTGTTGAAGAAAATCTAATGATTTGACGAGATAAGGCCAAAACTTCGCTCTACTTCAGAAGGAATGAATGGTTTGGGAGGATGAGACATAAGTAGGGGAGAGCCTAAGGTTTCTGTATATATTTTTCATGAAGTATGTCTGTTAAGTCTTCATGTGGTTTAAATATAGTAGAAAGATAAAAAATTTCTGATTTTCCTCTTTCCGAGGAGGTCCAGGAACAATCCACCAGTTCGCTTAGGTAAATAAGCAAGTACATTCCATCGCTTAGGACGAATAGGGAAGAAAGATATAAAAGTTATTTCCGAAGTCGAGATTTTTATGAAATGAAATTTTATTTTAACGTTTTTAGTTTTGAGTATTCGCTATTTATAATTTAGTTCCTTATGATCATGAACTTACAAGTGATATAATGAGAAACATCAGAAAAAAGCCTAAAATACCTAAAACATAATGATTTTTTTTTTAGTATTTTGAGCTCACAGTCTTACAAATTCACGGGATTTTATTGAGTAATTTGATCCATAAATCTTAAAAATCGGTTGTGCAGTTCGCTCAAATGATCGTTTGGTACCCTTAAACGGACAGATTAAACACTTTTAGTTACATTTCTTTAGTATTTTGAGCTAAAAGTGTTTCAAAACATACCCGGGATCACAAATAGTCATTTCAATCATCATATTTGAAAATTGGTTGAGCCATTCTCTCAAAAAATTGTTAGATACCCTCAAGCGCACAGATTTAATACAAAATGTCTTTATTATTGGAGTGAGTAAAAATAAACGACCATTTTAAGAGTTAAAATGAAGTTTATTTTTTTCTTACATCTCTGTTAATTCTAATATTGTTGTTATTGGTATCTTTTTAATTCTAATACTGTAATCAATCATTTAGTAAACATAATGTCTTTCTGTGAGGCTCAGTACTGAAAATGAAGTTGAGGTATGAAATTCAAGTAGTTCTGCGACATTTCTGGAAAAGGAAATTTAGATACCCGGCGTTGGTGAAAAGGAAGAATGTTTTGCTGCTGCAGGACAACGCCCGACTGCACACTTTGCGACACACAAAGCAAAAAGTTGCTGAAATGGATGCCATCTAACTTTTACAGCACCCACCCTAAAGCCCTGATCTTGCGTCTTCGGACTTTTATTTTTTTCGAGCAATGTAACACTTTCTTTAGGAGAAAACAATTCAAACATTCAAATTTTGAGTAGAAAACTTTTTCCAGTCGAAACTCAAAGAGTGGTACCGGCAGGGAATCGAACAGCTGGCTTCTAGATAGCAACTAACCATAGAACATAATGGACTCTATTTCGAAAGTTAGAAGAAATTTTATGTAACAAAAAAATAAACTTCATTTTAACCCTTGAAACGGTAATTTTTTTACTCACCCTCATTATTTTGATCTCAAGATAATTCAAAACGTGCACGAGTAGAGGGAATTTAGGGGAGCTGGCGCACTTCTGTGCGCGCCCACGTGACCTATGGCGGGAAATTTGAATTTGAATTTTCATCTCGACCTAACCTTAACTGCCACGTGGTCTTGTCTCGACCCTACCTTAACCACCACGCGGTCTCACCTCGACCTAACCTTAACTATTAGGCCACGCCCCTTTTTAGTCATGTGACCGTTGGGCCCCGCCCCTTTTACGACTATCCCTCTCCAACCAGCCAATCATATTGCTTGACCCTGATTAATCCCACCCTTAGCCGCCATTTTGTTTACAGTGAAGTGGTCAGCATCCACGCTTAACCACCAGGTTTATCCCCCCCTCCACCAATTGAAGGGTCAGGTACCCATCTTATAGAGCATGAGTGTGCCCGACCTCCATTTTGTTTTTTTTACGCCGCCATTTTGTTTTTCTAATGTTTGAGAGACTTGAGGTTTTGTTGAAGGGTTAGGTACCCTCCTTATAGTCTGTAACCTTCCCAACGTTTATATAATCATAACCTATACGATGAAGGGTCAGGTATCCACTTTATAGGCTGTAACCTCCCCTACGGTTATATAATCATAACCTATACGATGAAGGGCCAGGTATCCACTTTATTGTCTGTAACCTCCCCTACGGTTATATAATCATAACCTATATGATGAAGGGTTAGGTACCCTCTTTATACTCTGTAACCTTCTCAAAGGTTATATAATCATAACCTATACGACGAAGGGTCAGGTATCCACTTTATAGTATGTAACCTCCCCTACGGTTATATAATCATAACCTATACGATGAAGGATCAGGTATCCACTTTATTGTCTGTAACCTTCCCAAAGGTTACATAACCTTTATCTTGTTTTCGTTTTTGTGCAACCTTCTCAATGTTTACGTAATCTTTACAATATTTAACTTTAGCAACATTTAAACAGGTTGAATCATGTATAGACAAGTTGGATGATGTCTAGGTGAAATACAAATATGGACTTTGAACTGTTTATCTCTAACATATAAATAGCATAGTCCCTTAATCCTATAACAGCTTTTGGACTTTGAACTGCTAATCCCTTTAACATAAATAAATTATAGGAGCTCCTTAATCCTATAACAGCTTTTGGACTTTGAGTTCTTAATCCCAAACCTTTCTTATCTCGCTGAAACATAAACAAAACAACTTTTCAATGTACTACGTATTTTTAATGGCTGATAGTATAAGTAATGGTCTTAAAAGGATTAACTTGTCAATGTTCTACGTATTTTCATACACTCTCATAGTTAAATAATGGTCTTAAAAGGATTAACTTTTAATCCATTAAGTTCCTATCGAACTTTTAATCTTTAAAATATATTAACAAATCGAAACGATGGTATCACGTTGGCCAAAGAGGTTGCACCTTTTCATAGCTTTGAAATATTTTCAAAGTACACGAGTCGGTATTAATAACTGCGAACATGTCGCAGTAAATTTTAATTAATGGATATTAATTAACACTATTTCTTAATCCCTTAAGGGCTTTTGGACTTTGAGCTGTTAATACCAAAACATAAAGAATGATTTAGGACTTCCGCTAAAAAGTAAACAAATTTGGCTTTCGCAATAATGCTCTATCTCTTAATCCTTCCTTTAAAAGTTAACAATGGACTTTGAACTGTTAATCCTCTATCATTACTCATCTCGCTGAAACATAAACAAAACAACTTTTTAATCTTATGTGTATTTTTATTTTCTCATAGTATAAACTATTAAAACGCCGTAAAAGAATTAAATATTAAATCCTTAAAGTTTTTTTATCATTTACAAACAATGATAAAGAGCCTTTTAATCATTTCATAATATCTGGATAGATGACGTCATTATTATTAGCTAAAGTTTTGTACCTTTTTCAGTTCTCAATGTTTACATTTTTCCAAATTTTTTACCTTTGCCTATCTATTTCTTTATTAAATTTTCTATAACCTCCTCAATGTTTATACATTTTCTGTCCGCTAGGGCGCAGCATCTTACTCCACTCGGGAATTTTCCTGGCTAGTTTACATAATGTTCTCAATGTCTATGATTTATGCAACCTTCCCAATGTTTACGTTTACCGACCTATTTGTTTACGTTTTCTTTAACCTTCCCAATATTTAAATTTTATGTAAATATAGTCTTCTCAACTGATTTTTTGCCTTTCCTAAATTGTTTTTCCTATTTTCTGAACTTGATTTAATTATAATTAACTACCCTGGTTCCTAATTGCACTCGTATCAGACCTTGCGATATCATCGGATCCTTTCGGCTACTCTCGGATACCCTCGGAGGAGAGCGGCCGGGCCCCGATCATTGTCCTCGGTGACGCTCGTTCGTCCTCGTTTTTCCTCGGGCCCCCACCTCGATCTCCCTAATCTGCCTTAGGATGCTCCCGATTCGAGAATAACCGAACTCCTCCGGCCTCATATGATCATCCAGAATCACTAGAAAAAATTTGAAAAAATCTCCTCTTCTCACCTGGACTTCTTCTCCTATGGTTCCAACCATTCATTTTACTCAGCACGTAGAGGTCTCTCGTCTGCGTACCCCTTGATCAACTCTAAATATTTACATTTTTCATAACTTGAAGTCCCATAATTTTAGCGGTTTTTAGTAATTTTAGCGGTTTTTATTGATTTTAGTCATTTCTTATCAGCTTCTAATGGCAAAATACACTCCGGCAATAATATTATGCTTATTGTTTAACCGAATCCATCATTTTCTTTCAATTATTTGATAATATCTTTTGAGTAGGTCTTTTACTGCTTTACTGGTCTTTTACCTCTAATTTTTAACATAGCTTTATATTTTTTAGTATATTTTAACCAATTTTAGATATTATTTTTTTGTTTTTTATAATTGATTTTACATGTTACTTTATTGATTTTAGTCAATTTTAATGATTTTAGAAATAAAATAAAACGTTTTATTAGCAAATATTTGTATATAAATCTGTTTTGAGATGATTTATTATCTATAATTGATATTATTTGAGATTGTTGATGTAAGATGTGCTATATTTGGTCCCCATTTGTATGATATTATATTGATGTTTTTTTTTCAATCCTAATAATGCCCGAATTAGCGAAACGTTGACTGATCAGATATTTACTGCTGTTTAAGAGACTCAAAACTTTATTCAGGATTCTTCCAGAAATATACTGATAATTTAGAATTAGAATTTAAGATAATTTTGAATATTAGAATGTTTGCCATCATCGGATGATAGATAATATTAACAGTAACTAATATGAGCAAAATCGTGGCAGTTGGAGCACAATTCTGATCACACTTTCTCCCTTTAAAATTCCAAATATTTACATTTTTCATAACTTGAAGTCCCATAATTTTAGTGGTTTTTAGTAATTTTAGCGGTTTTTATTGATTTTTGATCATTTCTCATCAACTTCTAACGGCAAAATACAATTCGACAATAATACCATGCTTAATGTTTGACCGAATCCATCATTTTCTTTTACATTATTGATAATATCCTTTGAGTAGGTCTTTTACTGCTTAAACTTCGATCTCTAATTTTTAACATAGCTTTATATTTTTAGTATATTTTAACCAATTTTAGATATTATTTTTTATTTTTATAATTGATTTTGCCTGTTACTTTATTGATTTTTGTCAATTTTTAATGATTTTAGAAATAAAAAAAAAATATTTTATTAGCAAATATTTGTATATAATACTGTTTTGAGATGATGTATTATCAGTAGTTGATATTATTTGAGAATGCTGATGTAAGATGTGCTATATTTGGTCCCCATTTGTATGATATTATGTTGTTTGTTTTTTTCACTCCTAATAATGACCGAATTGGCGAAACGTTGACTGATCAAATATTTTCTGCTGTTTATCAAATCTTTATTCATGATTCTTCCAGAAATATACTGATAATTTAGAAATATTCATATTAACCCTTCTCCATACTCGCTTCATAATTCAAATTGTTTGATTTCTTTCATGAAATAATAACTATTTATTAGATATTTCTATATCGTCTCCGGGTCAAAATGTCTTGTTTTGTGCAGGTGACTGTCAATATTAGAATGTTTAGCATTATCGGATTATAGATAATACTAAAATTAACTCATATGAGCACAATCGTGGTAGTTATAGCACAATTATGACCACACTTTTTCCCAAAAATACCAAAAGTTCGCCTATGAGGCACCACTATCAGTACTTGTTTCCTCATCGAAGTTTGTTTATCGATTAATCAACAATCAGTTCAATCAATTTTGACGAGTCCATCTTGCTTTTGCACACTAACTTTCTGTTGGACAGAACATTTATGGACTTCATCAGGATGAGAACCATTGTTAAGAGGTGTTTCATAGCACCCTAGGGGAATCAGAATTTTCATGTAAGACGTATTGGTGTAATATAATATTCAAACGGATAGATTGTTTTTTTTTTTGTTTTTTTTGTTTTGTCGAAGGGTCAGGTATCCACCTTATAGTAGGTAACCTTCACAACGGTTACATAACCTTTACCATATTTAACTTTAATGATATCAGGATAGATAATGTCACACTTGAATAATTCTAAATCTCTTAATTCATTTGCTGAAAGTAAACGATGGACTTTGAACTGTTAATCTCTACAAAGTATACAAAGAGTAGAGCTTCTTAATCCAATAACAACAGTTGGACTTTGAACTGTTAATCCCTAAAACATAAATAAATTCTAGAGCTCCTTAATCCTATAACAACTTTTGGACTTTGTGCTGCTAATACCAAAATATAAAGAATGAAATAGGACTTGTCAGTCCTTCCGCTAAAAAGTAAACAAATTTAGATTTCGCAATAATGCGCTATCCCATAATCCTTCCTTTGAAAGTAAGCAATGGACTTTGAACTGCTAATCCTTAAAAAGTTTAACTTTTATACACAAACA
This sequence comes from Rhaphigaster nebulosa, assembly GCA_948150685.1. NCBI lineage: Eukaryota > Metazoa > Arthropoda > Insecta > Hemiptera > Pentatomidae > Rhaphigaster > Rhaphigaster nebulosa. The sequence continues at coordinate 109,224,034 of OX411306.1, read as the reverse complement.
AAGATATAGGGTATAGTTAATAAAAGAAAATACAACTTTATAAAATAAAAACATTTATTTCATCATAATATTAGATACAAGAAATAGAATTTTTAAATAAATGAAACATCATCTTTATAACCAATTCTTCCATTATACACTAAAGAAATTATTTCATCGCTATTGTTAAAAGCCTCGATGTCTTCAACCGACATCTTAAAACGTTTAGGAAGATACACTCTGATAGAATTATCATGATCCTTTAACGTAGCGACCAACGCTAATCCCATTTTCGTTTCAACATGTTCCAGTTCTCCGATGATGTATGGCCGATCTGAATATAATTCAATTTATGCACATAGCGAGCGCCATCGTTTAATCGGTTGAAGAGAGCTTTAAAATCTCTGATAGAACTAAAAATAAAACAGATTCACATAAGAAGAGAGCAGGTTTAGATAAAAATAAGAAATGGCTAAAGCAATAAATATACTTACGAATTCATGATGATTGAAAATGAAGGATCTGCTATGATCGGATGCTAGAACAAAAATGAATCCTTAGGTAGTCGCTCGCTGCGGAGTATTGGTGGAGAGTAAATCTACGCTAGTTGCGCATGCGTTACCCCCTCCATCAACCATACTCTTCCCTGCCACCACTCCAACAATTTCAAGTTATCATTTTCGACCTTGTCAATTCCCCCACCACTAATTTTTTTTTTTTCGCTGAAATATAAACAAAACTACTTTTTAATCTTATACCAGTTCTCAATGTTTATATTTTATGCAATGTTCCCAATTTTTACCTTTATCTACCTTTTTCTTTTTTTTTTCTTTAAATTTTCCATAATCTCCTCGATGTTTATAAATTTCTGTCCGCTAGAGCGCAGCACCTTACTCCGCTTGAAGATTTCCCTGCCTACTTTAAATAATCTTCTCAATACTTAACGCTTATCCATAATTAAATATTTAACAATATCGCTATTGTTAAATTAAAATCCATAGAGGCTTTTAACAATAGCGATGAAATAATTTCTTTAGTGTATAATGGAAGAATTGGTTATAAAGATGATGTTTCATTTATTTAAAAATTCTATTTCTTGTATCTAATATTATGATGAAATAAATGTTTTTATTTTATAAAGTTGTATTTTCTTTTATTAACTATACCCTATATCTTTGTTTGTGTATAAAAGTTAAACTTTTTAAGTATTAGCAGTTCAAAGTCCATTGCTTACTTTCAAAGGAAGGATTATGGGATAGCGCATTATTGCGAAATCTAAATTTGTTTACTTTTTAGCGGAAGGACTGACAAGTCCTATTTCATTCTTTATATTTTGGTATTAGCAGCACAAAGTCCAAAAGTTGTTATAGGATTAAGGAGCTCTAGAATTTATTTATGTTTTAGGGATTAACAGTTCAAAGTCCAACTGTTGTTATTGGATTAAGAAGCTCTACTCTTTGTATACTTTGTAGAGATTAACAGTTCAAAGTCCATCGTTTACTTTCAGCAAATGAATTAAGAGATTTAGAATTATTCAAGTGTGACATTATCTATCCTGATATCATTAAAGTTAAATATGGTAAAGGTTATGTAACCGTTGTGAAGGTTACCTACTATAAGGTGGATACCTGACCCTTCGACAAAACAAAAAAAACAAAAAAAAAAACAATCTATCCGTTTGAATATTATATTACACCAATACGTCTTACATGAAAATTCTGATTCCCCTAGGGTGCTATGAAACACCTCTTAACAATGGTTCTCATCCTGATGAAGTCCATAAATGTTCTGTCCAACAGAAAGTTAGTGTGCAAAAGCAAGATGGACTCGTCAAAATTGATTGAACTGATTGTTGATTAATCGATAAACAAACTTCGATGAGGAAACAAGTACTGATAGTGGTGCCTCATAGGCGAACTTTTGGTATTTTTGGGAAAAAGTGTGGTCATAATTGTGCTATAACTACCACGATTGTGCTCATATGAGTTAATTTTAGTATTATCTATAATCCGATAATGCTAAACATTCTAATATTGACAGTCACCTGCACAAAACAAGACATTTTGACCCGGAGACGATATAGAAATATCTAATAAATAGTTATTATTTCATGAAAGAAATCAAACAATTTGAATTATGAAGCGAGTATGGAGAAGGGTTAATATGAATATTTCTAAATTATCAGTATATTTCTGGAAGAATCATGAATAAAGATTTGATAAACAGCAGAAAATATTTGATCAGTCAACGTTTCGCCAATTCGGTCATTATTAGGAGTGAAAAAAACAAACAACATAATATCATACAAATGGGGACCAAATATAGCACATCTTACATCAGCATTCTCAAATAATATCAACTACTGATAATACATCATCTCAAAACAGTATTATATACAAATATTTGCTAATAAAATATTTTTTTTTTATTTCTAAAATCATTAAAAATTGACAAAAATCAATAAAGTAACAGGCAAAATCAATTATAAAAATAAAAAATAATATCTAAAATTGGTTAAAATATACTAAAAATATAAAGCTATGTTAAAAATTAGAGATCGAAGTTTAAGCAGTAAAAGACCTACTCAAAGGATATTATCAATAATGTAAAAGAAAATGATGGATTCGGTCAAACATTAAGCATGGTATTATTGTCGAATTGTATTTTGCCGTTAGAAGTTGATGAGAAATGATCAAAAATCAATAAAAACCGCTAAAATTACTAAAAACCACTAAAATTATGGGACTTCAAGTTATGAAAAATGTAAATATTTGGAATTTTAAAGGGGGAAAGTGTGATCAGAATTGTGCTCCAACTGCCACGATTTTGCTCATATTAGTTACTGTTAATATTATCTATCATCCGATGATGGCAAACATTCTAATATTCAAAATTATCTTAAATTCTAATTCTAAATTATCAGTATATTTCTGGAAGAATCCTGAATAAAGTTTTGAGTCTCTTAAACAGCAGTAAATATCTGATCAGTCAACGTTTCGCTAATTCGGGCATTATTAGGATTGAAAAAAAAACATCAATATAATATCATACAAATGGGGACCAAATATAGCACATCTTACATCAACAATCTCAAATAATATCAATTATAGATAATAAATCATCTCAAAACAGATTTATATACAAATATTTGCTAATAAAACGTTTTATTTTATTTCTAAAATCATTAAAATTGACTAAAATCAATAAAGTAACATGTAAAATCAATTATAAAAAACAAAAAAATAATATCTAAAATTGGTTAAAATATACTAAAAAATATAAAGCTATGTTAAAAATTAGAGGTAAAAGACCAGTAAAGCAGTAAAAGACCTACTCAAAAGATATTATCAAATAATTGAAAGAAAATGATGGATTCGGTTAAACAATAAGCATAATATTATTGCCGGAGTGTATTTTGCCATTAGAAGCTGATAAGAAATGACTAAAATCAATAAAAACCGCTAAAATTACTAAAAACCGCTAAAATTATGGGACTTCAAGTTATGAAAAATGTAAATATTTAGAGTTGATCAAGGGGTACGCAGACGAGAGACCTCTACGTGCTGAGTAAAATGAATGGTTGGAACCATAGGAGAAGAAGTCCAGGTGAGAAGAGGAGATTTTTTCAAATTTTTTCTAGTGATTCTGGATGATCATATGAGGCCGGAGGAGTTCGGTTATTCTCGAATCGGGAGCATCCTAAGGCAGATTAGGGAGATCGAGGTGGGGGCCCGAGGAAAAACGAGGACGAACGAGCGTCACCGAGGACAATGATCGGGGCCCGGCCGCTCTCCTCCGAGGGTATCCGAGAGTAGCCGAAAGGATCCGATGATATCGCAAGGTCTGATACGAGTGCAATTAGGAACCAGGGTAGTTAATTATAATTAAATCAAGTTCAGAAAATAGGAAAAACAATTTAGGAAAGGCAAAAAATCAGTTGAGAAGACTATATTTACATAAAATTTAAATATTGGGAAGGTTAAAGAAAACGTAAACAAATAGGTCGGTAAACGTAAACATTGGGAAGGTTGCATAAATCATAGACATTGAGAACATTATGTAAACTAGCCAGGAAAATTCCCGAGTGGAGTAAGATGCTGCGCCCTAGCGGACAGAAAATGTATAAACATTGAGGAGGTTATAGAAAATTTAATAAAGAAATAGATAGGCAAAGGTAAAAAATTTGGAAAAATGTAAACATTGAGAACTGAAAAAGGTACAAAACTTTAGCTAATAATAATGACGTCATCTATCCAGATATTATGAAATGATTAAAAGGCTCTTTATCATTGTTTGTAAATGATAAAAAAACTTTAAGGATTTAATATTTAATTCTTTTACGGCGTTTTAATAGTTTATACTATGAGAAAATAAAAATACACATAAGATTAAAAAGTTGTTTTGTTTATGTTTCAGCGAGATGAGTAATGATAGAGGATTAACAGTTCAAAGTCCATTGTTAACTTTTAAAGGAAGGATTAAGAGATAGAGCATTATTGCGAAAGCCAAATTTGTTTACTTTTTAGCGGAAGTCCTAAATCATTCTTTATGTTTTGGTATTAACAGCTCAAAGTCCAAAAGCCCTTAAGGGATTAAGAAATAGTGTTAATTAATATCCATTAATTAAAATTTACTGCGACATGTTCGCAGTTATTAATACCGACTCGTGTACTTTGAAAATATTTCAAAGCTATGAAAAGGTGCAACCTCTTTGGCCAACGTGATACCATCGTTTCGATTTGTTAATATATTTTAAAGATTAAAAGTTCGATAGGAACTTAATGGATTAAAAGTTAATCCTTTTAAGACCATTATTTAACTATGAGAGTGTATGAAAATACGTAGAACATTGACAAGTTAATCCTTTTAAGACCATTACTTATACTATCAGCCATTAAAAATACGTAGTACATTGAAAAGTTGTTTTGTTTATGTTTCAGCGAGATAAGAAAGGTTTGGGATTAAGAACTCAAAGTCCAAAAGCTGTTATAGGATTAAGGAGCTCCTATAATTTATTTATGTTAAAGGGATTAGCAGTTCAAAGTCCAAAAGCTGTTATAGGATTAAGGGACTATGCTATTTATATGTTAGAGATAAACAGTTCAAAGTCCATATTTGTATTTCACCTAGACATCATCCAACTTGTCTATACATGATTCAACCTGTTTAAATGTTGCTAAAGTTAAATATTGTAAAGATTACGTAAACATTGAGAAGGTTGCACAAAAACGAAAACAAGATAAAGGTTATGTAACCTTTGGGAAGGTTACAGACAATAAAGTGGATACCTGATCCTTCATCGTATAGGTTATGATTATATAACCGTAGGGGAGGTTACATACTATAAAGTGGATACCTGACCCTTCGTCGTATAGGTTATGATTATATAACCTTTGAGAAGGTTACAGAGTATAAAGAGGGTACCTAACCCTTCATCATATAGGTTATGATTATATAACCGTAGGGGAGGTTACAGACAATAAAGTGGATACCTGGCCCTTCATCGTATAGGTTATGATTATATAACCGTAGGGGAGGTTACAGCCTATAAAGTGGATACCTGACCCTTCATCGTATAGGTTATGATTATATAAACGTTGGGAAGGTTACAGACTATAAGGAGGGTACCTAACCCTTCAACAAAACCTCAAGTCTCTCAAACATTAGAAAAACAAAATGGCGGCGTAAAAAAAACAAAATGGAGGTCGGGCACACTCATGCTCTATAAGATGGGTACCTGACCCTTCAATTGGTGGAGGGGGGGATAAACCTGGTGGTTAAGCGTGGATGCTGACCACTTCACTGTAAACAAAATGGCGGCTAAGGGTGGGATTAATCAGGGTCAAGCAATATGATTGGCTGGTTGGAGAGGGATAGTCGTAAAAGGGGCGGGGCCCAACGGTCACATGACTAAAAAGGGGCGTGGCCTAATAGTTAAGGTTAGGTCGAGGTGAGACCGCGTGGTGGTTAAGGTAGGGTCGAGACAAGACCACGTGGCAGTTAAGGTTAGGTCGAGATGAAAATTCAAATTCAAATTTCCCGCCATAGGTCACGTGGGCGCGCACAGAAGTGCGCCAGCTCCCCTAAATTCCCTCTACTTGCACGGGATCAGAACGAATAATTTGAGCCTTTAACTTTCAAAATAGGTTGTGCAGTTCGCTCAAAAAATCGTTGGATACCTACAACGGCCAAGCTTAACGGATTACCCTCCTTCTGGCTTCGCCGTAGTCGGATGAAAATGGCTCTGCATTCACAAACAAGTCTACAAAAAATATCTTAAAGATAAAATTCAGCTGCTAAAAATCACAATTAAACGGGGTTGAGACTTCGAGTTTATTAGTTTTATCCCCTCTTTACATAACACACACTCAATTTAAAATGTTTAATTAATAAAGCAAGACGTAACATGTGATAGATTCATGTTACATATGATATAATGTAATATATCTTATAATATATCTAATATTTTATAATATATAAAATTATAAAATATATCCTTTATAATATATCCTATATATGTAATATATAATATAATGAGGCTGGAGTAACGTTGGACGTGATTCTATATGTGTGGATATGTGGAAAATTAAAGAGTAAGCTCTCAAACTAACTGCAAGATTAGATACTGTCAATCGATTACGTAATTTGAGAACTTGGTTAAGTTATTAAAGTTTCTTAATTCTGCGGTATTTTGGTAAAGGGGTGTACATATTTTTGTTTGTGACAATGAGTTTATGTTGTACTTAGTTCTTTATCGTGAATTTTACCTCCGAGAAAAAAGATATTGGACGTGGAACAGTGTTCACAATGCAACAGTGTTTCAGTGATTTATTTTCTTTTTCACATCATGTGAACACAGTTTCCACGACCAATATTCTTTTTTTCAGTGGTAAATTTCATGATCAAAACAAAATATAACTTATATAATATAACAAATTGTCGCAAAAAAATGACTGATACCCAAACACCACAAAATTAACGTTCCCGTACAGCGAGTCACAACGAACGTTATTTCACCAAAAAAAGTAATTATGAAAAAATCACAACATTCCTCCAGCCAACAGTTCCGTTATGGTAAATGATCAGATAACATCTGGAATAAAAAATAGAATATAAATACTGAGATTAAAATTTGATAAAAAACAAAAATTTTAATGCGAGACTTCTGTAAATTAGTAACATGTATTTTTAGACATACAGTTTACAAATACTGAATTATAAAAAGGAAACCAATTTTCTTAATTCTTTTAAAAAGGAAATATACCAGGACATAGGAAATATAAGAAAATAAGAAGAAAAAGGAGTTAAAGAATCTAGAAAATAAGTGACAATAGTTAAACAAAAAAAAGGTTTTCAAACACCTTTAGAAAAAGAAGTCAACAACGAAATTGGCGAAAAAGGTCAAAAAGAACTTGAAAAGAAATAATATAAGAAAAGAAGGAACTATTGAATGAGAGATTTTTTTAAAAAGAATAAATGCTGAATATAAAAGGATTCTAAGGATTCTAAAAGCAGTCCTGAATGGACTGAAGAGAGAGAAAAAAAATAATAGTGAAATTGTAAAAGTATTTTAGAAAGAAGGAAAGATAAATCAACGAAAGAGGATTAGAAATTTATAAATGAAAACATAAAAAGTATTCATTTAACAAGGTGGCCGCAGAGCCCAAAATTGCTTATAAATAAATAACGTTTATTTTCTTTCGATTAATAATTAATTATAATTAATGTCAAATGATTAACAATCCAAATCTTCCTTCGAAAAATTCTTTAAGAAGAAAGGACTGTAAAAAACTATCTTATGCGGATGACGTTTTACCGGTAACGAAAAATAAATCTTTAATGCTTTAGACAATTCTGGCAAGCTTATTACGGAATCTCTTGAACTGAAGGTAAAGTATGAATTTTTAATTCAAAAATGTATTTTGTTTTCAATGGACAATACATGCAAGAAGATTAAATCTCCAAAATGTAGAACATTTAAAATTAATACATTAGACAGTTTAGAGAGTCTATAGTCTGGTACGAAAACGAATTTATGATCATGACAAAAAGTAAAGTCTGGGGAAGTCCTGCTAAGGCTTTCCATTATCACTATGAATATCTAACATATCTAATATTATAATCGAATATAAACGAAAATTTATCGAAATACAAGTTTCAAGCAATGAGAAAAGATTAAGTCTGGCGATGCGGGCGCCATCCAAGAATATAATTATACTAATGTTACTAACATACTAATTTCATACTATTTTTTAATTTCAGAGTTGAAATGAGCTGATTCATTTCTTGGTTCTTAATGCAAACAGAATAGAAACATCACGTTTTTTTGGTAAAATATTATCAAGAAAAGAGGATGACGGAAATAATGTTAGATAAACATCTTAAAATATAAATATCAACCAATTTACCCTAATATTAGTCTAAACATACACGTTTGCATTATAAAAACAATTTTTAATTAATTACTACAATTAACAAAGTCGATGCGTGCAAGTCTTAAAAAAAATACTTTATTAATAAGAGTACAGAGTTACATGATATAATATCATAAATAGTGAGCTACTGGCAGTGTTAACTACAAATAGACACTACTTAAGATATTACTACTAGACATAAAACTAGAATTAAAGCATAGTGAGAGTGCACAATCTCACATTCTCTTCTACTCTATCTTACATTCTATCTTACACTCTAATTCTAATTCTTACACTCTACCTTACACTCTAATTCTGACATTCTATCTTACATTCTAATTTACATTCTGATTGATCTGTTCATTTCAGGTATGTTTTTATACATACAAAAATTCTGTTCTTACGGCTAACAGAAACCAACGGATAAGCAAGTGTCGGTTAATCGAAGTTTTGATGTAAAGGAATGGCTGGTGCCACTTTAAAATAAATACTTATGCCAACAAATTTAGTTAAGTCAAAATTTCTCAGAGCGGACAAACAAACTTTTAATTATTATTTATGGTCCTCCCCATGAAGTTACAGGAAATGCTGCAGTTGATTGCCTTCGCTACAAATGTCACCAGGTTACAGAAACTACAGAACATTGCATATTTTGCAAATTTCTTCAAGCTCAAAGTAATATCTTTAAGAAAATATCAAAACTTATCTGGAATTTTTTTAAATATTGCTTTGACACAGACGGTAGAGCAAGGTTTTTTGTATGTTAGTGTTCAGTTGTAAAATGAATGAAGCGCTAATTATAATCACTCATTTCAAAATTTATCGTTGAATCAATAATCATTGATTCAACGATAAATTTTGAAAAGATTGATTTCGAACAAGTTATTAATGCACAAAATGAGAAAAAGTAATGCACGAAAACTATATTCCTTTGCAACAGAAACAATATCGGGAAAATTTTAATAAAAGGAAATAGTCTGCGATCGAATCATGAAAAAATGGCGGCCAAGAAAACTCACTATTTAGGAACTTTTTTGGTTTACCAGCAATAATTCCTAAACGGTGCATTCTATCGAAAAAACTTTATGATATTAAATTAAACAAAATCAAATTTTGCACCTGATGGATACTGCTATATAATCATTCGGTTAGTCGAAACCATGGTCATAATCGATGATTTTGTAAAAAACAGAGACAGACTACTATATATGAGTCTGCAGCTTGGAAATGAGTTCTCTAAGACAAAAACTCATTGAATAAAAGTTGTAGAGCATCTACAGGTTTCGACTTTGGGAATAATTTGACGAACCATAAGAACAGATATTTAAATTGTCATAGTTTAACCATAAATTTTCTTTTCTTGTTGTAAGCACGTGTATTGTCAGAAAAAGTACGCGAAAATAATCTCGTAATCATAAAAGCAGATAAAGGAAATAAGACAGTAATTCTAGAAAGAGATACCTATAGAAAAAAAGTTTTATTTCATAAACAAAAACGGTTTCCCTAGTATCAAAAATCCCGTGAATAAATTTGCCACCGAAGCCCGAGAGTTAATAAAGAACAGCATATTGATACCGGATAATAAAAAATATACTCTCATTGAGATGAATCCGCTGCCTTCCCGCCTAAATGGCCTGCCAAAAATACACAAACCGGAAATTCTCATAAGACCAGTCTTTACTTACATCAATAGGCCGACCTATAAACTTGCCCATTAATTGAACAATTTATTAAAAACTAGAATCTCATTTTCCCCAATAAACACAGTAAAAAAACTCTAAAGCGTTTGTCAACAAAATTAAGAACATAGTAATTCCGGATAATGCTAAATTAATATCATTCGACGTCACAAATAGTTTCACAAGTATCCCACCACTAGAAACAATAGACATTTTAGAACAGTTGATCTTCCGATCGAATCTATCACCGCTAGAAAAACTAGATCTTTACAATTTGATGTCCATTTGTATAAACCATAATTATTTTCAATTTGATGGAAAATTCTTCAGGCAGATTTATTTACGAAAAAATTAGAACAAAAAATACTTGACCCAAACAATTCTCAACTAGCTCAACATATCATATACTGGTATTGGTATGTAGATGGCATTTTCTAAGCCTATGATCTGGTACGACAAGACAAATAAATAATTTTTAAGGGAAATAAACGAAATTCACTCCTCGATTAAATTCACAGTAGAACTGGAAAAAAAACCCATAAACTTTTTAGATTTAGAAATCTCAGTAAAAAACAAACATCATGAATTTGGAATTTACCGGAAACCCAACCACACGGACGTCGTTATAAACAATGAAGCTAGGAGACCGATAGCACATAAACTCGCAACCTTTAATAGCATGATTTACCGCACTTTTGAAAGAACTATAATAAATAAATTGATAATATATTCCATAGCAAAAAATAACGGGTACAATAAAACCACTATCAATCATATTTTAAAAAACAAATACAAAAAAGACAATTAATGATATCTATTCAACAACCCCCGAAAATTAAGTTCATCCCATAACATCATGTCGATCCCGAAACATTATGTTTTGATTTCATATTACGGTCCTATATCCACCAAAGTCGGAAATGAATTGAAAAAACTAGGATTAAACCCTGCATTTAAAATAGAAGAAACCTTATGCTCATATATCTCTTCTTCTAAAGACAAAATAAACCCTTTCCAAAAAAGCGGAGTATACGAACTAAATTGTAATGATTGTGCAGCCAAATACACGGGAAAAACTGGAAGATCGCTAAATCAGAGATTAAAGGAACATATACGTGAATATGTACTTTGCAATTCATTTAAATGAAAAAAAACCCCATAAATTCATCAAAGAATCGGGAGTTAAATTAATACATCACGTTGAAAACAGCATTAAATATATAAAGCATTAAATATATCAAATTAAATATATATGAAGCACTTGAAATAATAAAATCCTTCAAATCCAATCCATATATTTGCTTAAATGACCAAATTAATATCTCCAATAGTCCAATCTCAAATGTCAAATAGTCCAATATTCCCATCTATAACAGAAGAAACAATTACTCATCGGAATTACTGGAAATACCCCGACCCTTAAACCGTTTACTTATAAATATCCTACCTACCTTTCGTTCATTGTTAGTTCAATGCGAGAAGAAACCAGTACAAACTTTTCTGTTTGATATAATCCATTAAAACTTGGTGAGTACTAACATGTATTTGATTTCTTGTCTTAATTAAATTCATAATTCATAAATGTTTTATAATACTGATTTATATTACTTCTAATTTAATATGTATAATGATACCAAACTATATTTTGAATTGCTTATTTTTGAATTTTTTGTGTGTTTTTAGAACTGTTTTCAATAAAACAAATTTATAGAAGTGGCAAATCATTTATCAATCCCTGTTAGATACCATATACTTCAAGCACACATAAAACAACACACACCCCAGATGCTAAAAACTTTGTCTGCCGACATTAGGAGAGGGCGGGTTTCAAATGTTGGCCAAAAATCTCGAAAGTTTAGGACTTATTATCAGAATTGTTTATATTATATTTATAATTATTTCTCCTTGACTCTCTGGACGCAAATACGGTGGTTGACTGGCGAGAAGCGTGCCTCACGGTCTCTAACTCTTCCAGTAACCACAAATCCCGTCCCAAATGTATGATGTTCTTGTCAACTGTAATATATAGTATGAAAACGCTTCTCCAAAAAAAGCAGCGCATATAGGGAGGAATTGGACTAAATCCTTGCGAGAACAATAATCGAGGGGCCACCTCATGACGACTGTCTGCTCGAAGATAATTAAAAGTGTGGCAAAGGAAACTCTAGTGGCGAAGGAATGAAAAGATCACCTTGGTACGATGGTGAATGTGCTGTTGCCACTTAATGAATACGCTGTTGTCCTAGACCACGGGAAGAAAAAGTGACCCATACAAGAAATAAAAACCAGTGGGAGTTGCAACTATTAGAAAAAACAGAAGAGTATAGAGGCTTGAATGATGGAAGGACGTTTTATCGCTTAGTAAATCACAGTAAAGATCCATTCGAACCCTCGGAGGAATTAGGACGGTTCCTTGATAACTTATCGGGCAGAAGTAATATCCAGATGGGCGAGGCACTTTGATTCATTGTTAAATGAAAATGCTGGAGTGGAAGGATGAAATATCTACACTGGTGAGAAGGAAGATATTGAACGTCCGGAATTCATAGAGGTCATGGAGGCAATTAATGAACTTCAAAAAACAAAGCCCCAGGTAATGATGAAATCCTATCGGAGCTTTTGAAACAGAGCGTCGAAAGACTCCATAAAGCCATATATATAATATTAATATATCAGTCTGGATTGGAGATAGAATACCCGAGGATTGGAGAAAAGGTATTATATACCCAATTCACAAGAAGAGGAACATCTTAGAATGTGACAATAATCGTGTTGATACCCTCCTGCAATATGCCTATTAAGTAGTATCTAATGACCTCTTTATGAAGCTCTCTCGTTCGCTGAACGAGTCATTGGAAAATATCAATCTGGATTTAGAAGAGGTAGATCGACGGTAGATCAAATATTCGGGCTTCTTACAATTCTGAAAAAGATTTGGAATACAAAATGATCACCCAACACTTTTTTGTAGATTTCCGAAGCGCACACGATAGCATAAAGAGACCAAAGGTCTACGAAGCCCTGCGTGATTTCTAAATCCCAGCAAAGCTCATAATCCTAATTTAAATTACGATGAATGATGTTAGGTGCGCAGTCCGAGTCCAACTGGATTTATCTCCTGAATTCAAGTCAAGAAGAGAATTGAGACAGGGCGATGCCTTAGCGTGCCTACTCTTTAATCTATCCTTAGAGAGTATAATAAGAAGATCTGTATTAGAAACTACCGGAACCATTTATGAAAGGTTGGTACAAGTGCTTGGATATGCAGACGATCTAGACATAGTCGCTAGATCTCTAAATGCACTAAAAGAAGCTTTCATTAGATTAATTGAATAAGCCATGGATTTTGGGATAGTTATAAATAAAAACAACTGAGTATATGAGAGCTGGCCCGGAAGCAAACAATTCTATCAAGGAACCACTAACAATTGGACTGTTCGCCTTCGAAAATGTAGATCAGTTTACATATTTTGGGTCAATAGTTAGCTGTACAAATATGATATCTCTTGAGATCGGCCAACGAATACGGAAGGCCAACTACTGCTATTTTGGACTGAAAAAACAGCTTTGCAGGAAGGCCCCGTCTATCTTATAAAACACTCATACGACCAGTGCTAACATATGCTTCAGAGACGTGGACCCTGACATGTAAAGAAGGGAATGAGCTTCTTATATTCGAAAGTAAGATTTCCTCCACGTATATTTGGCCACGTATAAAAAGTCATACGTTTTATGAAGTGTGGTCGATTGAGATGGGCAGGCCACGTCTCAAGAATGAATAACGAAGAAATCCACAAGAACTGCTAGCAGAGAAGCTGAACCGGTCTAGAGGAAGAGAAAGACCAAGGCTGTGATGAGAAGACGCTATCACCAAGGATGACTCTTTCAAACGTGCAAAATTGGAAAGCGGCTGCACAAGACCGAGTCATCTGGTGAAAGCTCATTGAGGAGGCTAAGGTCCACATCGGACTGTAGCGCCATTGAAAGTAAAGTAAGTATTTACAATTATAATTATACGTAGAGCGAAAAGGCCCGTTCTGGTCCAGGGCTCCGGTGCCTCTAGAGCGCAGGATCTACTCTACCTCCTAAAGCTTCCGCTGGGGCGCAGTCCACTTGGGGATTTCCCGGGCTTTTTTACAGTAACCAATGAATAAATTTTATGCAATCTTCCGAATACTTTCCTTAACCTACCTGTTTGCTTACATTTTCTTTAACCTTTTCAATATTTTAATTTTATGTATAGCCTTTACAACTGAAAGAGTGAGACAAACAATTTTTTTTTCCTGTGACTTGAGATACTTAAGGTTTTGCAGAAGCTGAGTGTGCCCGACCTTCATTTTTTTTTTTACGAGGATATTTTATTTTTATGCCGTTTGACATACTTAAGGCTTTGAAATGGCTGAGTATGTATAACCTAACCTTAACTGCAACGTGGCCTCACATCGACCTAACCTAAGCTATTAAGCCACGCCCCAATTTTAGTCACATGATCCATTCAGGTGAATCATCGCGCTAAATTTAAATTTAAAACACGACCTAACCATATCCGTTACACGGTCTTACCTCGATCAAACCTTAACTATTAGGTCACGCCCCTTTTTACCCCTACCTAGCTATAACCAGCCAAACACTGTGCTTCACCTCTCGCTAGACCATACCCACCCTGAACGGCCATTTTGTTTTTATTGCGACTTGAGAGACTTACAACTTCGTCGAGGCTGAGTGTCCGTACGTCATATTATTTTATCTGTGACTTGAGATGCTTGTGATTTTAAATGGCCTGTGGGCCCGGCCATCATTTTGGTTTTATTGCGACTTGAGAGACTTAAGGTTTTGTCAAGGCTGAGTGTGCCTGACCGCCGTTTTGCTTTTCTGCTGTTAAAGAGACTTGTGGTTTTGTAGATGTTGGTTGTGCCACCATATTGCTTTTATTGCGCTACCATCATTCCTCTTTTATAGTATGCGTATCTCAACGGTTATATAATCTTAACCTATCTGACAGAGGGTCAGGGACCCACTTATAGTCTATTACCTTCCGAACGGTTTCATAACCTTCATATTGCTAACGTATTTTGTAAGCTTCTCAATGTTTATAAAACCTTTTCAATATTCAACTTTACCTACATGTAAAAAAGTTGGATAATGCCACTTTGAAATGTAAACAGGGACTTTGAAGTGTTAATCTCTAAAATATAAACAACTATATAGGGCTTCTTAATCCTATTACGAAGTAGTTACAACTTTTAATCTTCAATTTATTATTTTTAATCTTTATATTGAATAAACCTTTATCTCTTAATCCTTCCATTGAAAGTAAACAATAGATTTTAAAAATGTCTAGACAGGAAGGGGTATTAAAAAGAAAAAGATTTTATTTGTAAAATAAATATAAACCAAAAATGAATACATCAGGTTACCATTCGAGTAGAAAAACATTTATGTATCTACATTATCTACATGTATACAGGTTGGATCATGTATATAAACAAGTTGGATGATGCCTATTTCAAATGTAAAATGGATTTTGAACTGTTAATCTCTAAAATATAAATAAATATATTGATCTTCATAAGCCTTTTTAGGTTTTGGACTTAGAACTTTTAATCTCTAACACATAAATAAGGATTAGGGCCTTTTATCCTTTCGCTGAAAAGTAAACAAAAACCGCGTTCGCAATAATAGCCTATCTCTTAATCCTTTCTATTAAATGTAAATCATTACTTTGAGCTGTCAATCCTTTCATGATATCCAGATAAGTGACGTCACGACTGAACTTTTAATCCTCTGTGTATTATTTTTAATCTTTATATTGAATGATAAACAAATTATATTCCTCTGCGTCAGGTGTAAACAACTCGGAAGATACCTAGATGAAACGTCAAGATGGACATTGAACTTTTTTACCTTTCATGATATCCGGAATTGCCAGAAAGACTTACGAGACTCAAGTGGAAGGAAGGAGACCTAGGGGAAGGCCCCGAATATTCTGGGAGGATGTATGTGGGAAGCGTTCCAGAGACGAGAATTAGACTGGATCAGGGAGAGGCAACTGATACAGGAGAGGACAACCTGGTCCAGGCTCTGCAAAGGACAACTTCACAGTGCGTAAGGGGTAAATGAGATTTTAAATTATGATGATGATGATGATATCCGAATAGGTTACTTTGAGCTTTTAATCCTCAATTTCTTATTTTTAATCGTTATACTGAATAAACGTTCATCTCTTAATCCTTCCATTTAAAGTAAACAATTGACTTTGTAAATGACTAGAACAGGAAGGAGTATTAAAAAAATAAAAGATTTTATTAGTAAAAGAAGTATAAACTAAAAATGAATACATCAGGCTACCATTCGACAATAGAAAAACGTGTATGTATCTCTCATAGTTTAGCGATGCTTTTCGACGTAACCATCTTCACCACATCAAGGTGAAGATACATCGAGGAGGAATAAACTAAATTTAAAAATACAACTGATTATAATTACTGTTATTCATACTCGTAACTATTTATCTAAAGCATACTTTAGCGGTTTACGAGCGTTTATAGCCTCGCCTGTAACCATCATTCACACATATAACTATCAACATACTGGCTTACGGGCGTCATACATTTCGGATTTTTAACCCATTCAATACGGTAAATGCTTACTGATTAATTGACCTTAAAGATTGTTTGCACCCAAATAAATTGTGTAACTCTATTCTTCATTTGAATTGAAGGTATTTATTATCATGTATTTATTATTCGCTTCTGCATACCTGTGTGATACTCATTAAAATCATATCATAATCATGTTACAGCTCTATGCTCATTTTTTTTATTTTGTTAACATGGCATCGCACGTCAAACCGGGAATGGTAGAATAATTAGATACTGGGTCAAGTTCATGGGTCTAAATAATAACATTTCGGAAAGATTCGAAGACGTCACAAAGTAGAAGAATATAACAACGTAAACAGCTGGATAGTCTCCCAACGATCGGAATTTAAAATGTTCCCATATGTTTTTAGCGCGTCTATAATCTTCTACGCTTATATCAGTATCACATAATTTATTGTAAAAAAGCTTCAATTGGTGGAAGCTTTGTTTCATTTAGCTTTTCTGTACTGTCTATATAATCGCGTTGAAACACACCTTTCATCTTAACCAATTATAATTCATCATCTTTATAATATTTTGAAATTTCGTTGAATTAATCCATAATTCATTGTCAGCATAGATAACAAGCGATACTTTACTTTGTTGTTCTTAAAATTTTTCACTTGCTTGTATCTCATACCGGTTGTCAAAATGTGTAAAACAGCGTTTGAAAATTGTTTATTTGTCCTCATGTTGGCTAATTTGATTCACGACTAATCTTTCAAAATTCTATATGTAAACATAATGAGAAGTTTCTGATCATCTGACACAAGCGAAAGATCCCGATGGTCTTCCAATTCTGTTTTACAGACTTTCAAGGGGTATATTTTTTCTTTTTCATCCAGACCATTAACACTGATATAAACGTTATTTATCTTTTCGAATAACTTTATTTCGCTGTTGGGAATGAAACGCAACTGAAGTCATAAAGTAGAAAAGTAGAATACTTAACAGTCCACATTAATATTCCGTACATTAATGCATGCTTGCTTTGATTCTGTAGATGATGGGGGAGGAAGATATGTGCAACCCCGTAATTGTAAATATTGATTGATTCTTAGTCTGATTCCATCAACTCCACTCAGTATCCACCGACTTTTTTTAAATTGAAACTCCTCTGCTTTTGTATAATCTTGATAAAACTTTTCTCAACAAATTTTCTAAGATAGATACCTTAAAATACATATTTGTTTCGTGTTTTGAATGCTTTATCAGTCTTATTCCCAATAGAATTTGTAAAAGTACATTCCAATAGAAAGTTCGTTTTTTTTGCGCACTATAACACTTTCCAAAAACGAGTTAACATCAAAACAATCGGGAGATCTAATAAAGAATGATGCCAACCGGTTTTGAAAAGCTATTTCGTACTTATTAAGTCCTGCTTAAGTCATTTTTAAGTACTGCTTGTCTGGTATTAGTGCTAACACTTCATTCTTTTAATGGCTTAGATCATTTTGATTTTTTAGAAATGGCTCATTTTCATTATAATATAATCATTTTCATGTCTTTTACCGTTACAATTATTTGAAAAAATCCCTCTACATCTCCTACAAGTATACACCGAATTACAGTTACAAGATTTTTCATGTCTATGAAGGCTCTTCAAATACTCAAAAGAATTTCCGCAAAGATTACCTTTGAACTGATTCATTTTTTTAATATAAATTAAAAAATGTAAATGAATTATTAAAAAAAATTTTAAACAGAAAAGGGCCTTGATGCAGTTTAGCAAGTTGTGTGAAGTTGCCTTTTGATAAATTAAAATTGCCTATTTACAATTACCAGATGCTTTAAAAAAACAAAACAAAAAGCTTCTTGATAAAAAATAAAACATAATCTCTCTGGATGAATGAAAAAAAAACTTGATTAAAAACATTCCTCGGAAAATAACGCTAATCGTAAAAAAAGATTAGACAAAGTTTTAATAAATGACCAATATTTAATACAAATAAAAATCATTTGTGGTAGATAAATGAAAAAAAAAATATTCAGTTGATCGAAGAAAAAATAAAATATCTGTGTGTATCAAGTAAGGAAAACAAAAATATGAGAAGTTTTTGTTGGTAAAACAACAACAGCAATTCGATGTTCTCTTCTTGGATTTAGAAGTGAATGTAAAATTCACCTAATTTATAAACATAATCTCTCTGGATGAATGAAAAAAAAAACTTGGGTTTAAATAAATAAATAAAGTTCTTGAGGATAACTAATGTCAATTTCGAAAATATATCTTCTGATTTTTTTCATCCAGACCATAAACACTGATAGAGACGTTATTTACCTTTTCAAATTTTCTTATTTGGTCGATAGAAGTTGGGAATGAAACGCAACTGAAGTCATCTAAATGTTCTAAATTGTTATACTTAGATTATGTTTATAAATTAGGTGAATTTTACATTCACTTCTAAATCCAAGAAGAGAACATCGAATTGCTGTTGTTGTTTTACCAACAAAAACTTCTCATATTTTTGTTTTCCTTACTTGATACACACAGATATTTTATTTTTTCTTCGATCAACTGAATATTTTTTTTTTCATTTATCTACCACAAATGATTTTTATTTGTATTAAATATTGGTCATTTATTAAAACTTTGTCTAATCTTTTTTTACGATTAGCGTTATTTTCCGAGGAATGTTTTTAATCAAGTTTTTTTTTTCATTCATCCAGAGAGATTATGTTTTATTTTTTATCAAGAAGCTTTTTGTTTTGTTTTTTTAAAGCATCTGGTAATTGTAAATAGGCAATTTTAATTTATCAAAAGGCAACTTCACACAACTTGCTAAACTACATCAAGGCCCTTTTCTGTTTAAAATTTTTTTTAATAATTCATTTACATTTTTTAATTTATATTAAAAAAATGAATCAGTTCAAAGGTAATCTTTGCGGAAATTCTTTTGAGTATTTGAAGAGCCTTCATAGACATGAAAAATCTTGTAACTGTAATTCGGTGTATACTTGTAGGAGATGTAGAGGGATTTTTTCAAATAATTGTAACGGTAAAAGACATGAAAATGATTATATTATAATGAAAATGAGCCATTTCTAAAAAATCAAAATGATCTAAGCCATTAAAAGAATGAAGTGTTAGCACTAATACCAGACAAGCAGTACTTAAAAATGACTTAAGCAGGACTTAATAAGTACGAAATAGCTTTTCAAAACCGGTTGGCATCATTCTTTATTAGATCTCCCGATTGTTTTGATGTTAACTCGTTTTTGGAAAGTGTTATCGTGCGCAAAAAAAACGAACTTTCTATTGGAATGTACTTTTACAAATTCTATTGGGAATAAGACTGATAAAGCATTCAAAACACGAAACAAATATGTATTTTAAGGTATCTATCTTAGAAAATTTGTTGAGAAAAGTTTTATCAAGATTATACAAAAGCAGAGGAGTTTCAATTTAAAAAAAGTCGGTCGATATCTATTTTCAATAATAGACCTTTGGAATCGACCAAAGAAAAATTTTTGTATCCTCCTCTCAAAATTTGAGGTTTTACGTTTCATGATAAGCAGAATCCAAGTATCTAATAAAAAAAAATCCGTCCGTCCGCCGTACGCCGTATGCCGTCGGCGGCTTTTCTCCGAGACTATTGGACCGATTTTCTTGAGATTCGGCACCAACGTCACGGGTCACTCCAGGATAATCCTTGGAACTCGACATTACCATCCGCCTGTTCCAAATGGCGGCCGATTAGAGATCTTATTAGGCCATATATAGCCCATAACTCGGCCATTTATAAAGATAGAGGGGAAACGTAAGGTGTTTTGGAACCAGCATAACAAGGCATAAAAAAAAATCTATATAATTACCGATTAAAGATCTTATATGTCTTTGCTCGGCCATTTATAAAGATAGAGGAGAAATGTAAGGTGTTTTGGAATCAGCGTAACAAGGCATTCAAAAAAAAAAAAAAAAAAACGAAAAACAAAAAATCTATAAAATTATCGATTAAACATCTTACATGCCCATAACTCGGCTATTTATAAAGATAGAAAAGAAATATAAGGTGTTTTGGAATCAGCTTAACAAGGCATTAAAATAAAAAATAAAAATATATTAAAAAAACGAAAAATAAAAATATCTCTATATGTAAATACTTTTGATTTATTATTTTCAATAATAGACCTGTGTAATCGAACAAAGAAAAAATTTTTTTTAACCCTTCCTCAAAATTTGAGGTTTTTACTTTTCAAGATACGTAGAATCCAAATACCGAATAAAAACAAATCCGTCCGTCTGCCGTCCGCAGCTTTTCTCCGAGACTACTGGACCGATTTTCTTGAGATTCGGTACTAATGTCACGGGCAACTCTAGGATGATCCTCGGAACTCGATATTACCATCCATCTGTTTGTTTCAAAATGGTAAATTTTATTATATTTAAAAGAAAACTGATTAAATTCCCTACAAAAGGGAATTTAAGGGAAGAATGATCCTCGGAACTCGACATTACCATCCATCTGTTTGTTTCAAAATGGTAAATTTTATTATATTTAAAAGAAAACTGATTAAACTCCCTACAAAAGGAAAAAAAATCATTTAAATAGGACCAGTATTAGCTGAGATATAGCGTAATAAACTTCGTAGACTGATTCTTCGGGCGGCTGGTCATCGTGGCCTTAGGCCTCATACAATAGAAAAGGGCTTCTGACTTCCTCGTATCTCTCTACTTTATCGAAAGATTACTTCCTTGGATTATTTCTGCACTTTCTTTAGCTTCCTTATTCTTTTCTTTTTTCTTTTTTTCCTACTGAAGTGCACATAAAATATTTTCTCTGTATCATTTTACTCTCTGATTACATCACAGCCTACTTGCATTGACACAGTTTTTGAAATTAACACTCCCAGTTCGGCACTCTCACGGCGATCATCTTGTGACAAGCTTCAAATTTCTTTTAATTTGGTGCCTACTGCTTAATTTTTTTACTTGCTCAGAATAGACATTATAAATGTAAATATAAATATTATATAAATATCAGAAATATTACTAAGTGGAAATAAACCATTGTGCAATAATTTTCAGCGTTTTTTTTTTTTTTTTCCGAATAGGTTGGTTTAATTTCCAATGTTGGCTTCGGATGGTTACAATGCAATTGCAGTTTCGGCGCGGTGGATCTAAACATGAGTGAATCATGGCTTGATCAAAGTCTAAAGCTGAATGGTATACTCACGTGACTTTACTTCCAAGACATTTCCCCAAATAACATATATTTTTAGTAAAATCTCCAAGTTTTTGTTTCTTACTCTTTTTATTGCATAATTATTGCTGTTTCTAGTAATTTTTAAATTCTTAGAAATATATATAGGAATGACAAAAAACAAGGGTTTCTTGATCCTACAGATAGTTCAACATAATATGTTATATCAATATCATTATAGGTAAGTTGAACTGTCTTAGAATTGTTTACTATCTTCATCTGGCTAGTCATTTTTAGACCTGTTGTGTGAGTTGTGCTATTTCTGGTCTGCATATACATATATTTTGTTTGTTTGTTTTTTGTTTTTTTTTTTTTTTTATGATGCTGAAATTTGCGAAATGTTGACTGGCTAGTTATTTACAGGTATTTTAGAGTCTTAAGGCTTTGTTTTGGAATCTTCCAGCAATATGCTAACACCTAACGGAGAGAAAAAACTTGAAAAAAGAGAAAAATGATAGTGGATAAGGAAATATATGATATGCACGATAAAAATTCCTTGATTTAGTGATAACTATTTATTACCGTTCTTTTTGGTATCTGAAGTTATTTTTTACAGCACTGTTTTCTTGGAATTTTCTTTGAACCATTTGTCTAAAGGAGAGAAGATGATAAATGCCGAGAAGTCAGGTCTAAAAAGGTAAACCTTTGCCGGGAAAAGGATATCAAGGCCTTCGTTCAAGAGGACTGTTTTTCTTCTTCTTCTTTTTTTTTTTTTGACCGGGGGTGATTTTTCCTTTCTCGCTGTTTCTGGCAACAAGCTTAAGTTCTTCCTACTTTATACGGCAACTTCAGCTAAGTACTTTTTCTTTCCAGGAGCCACATGTTATCCTGATGATACTGCATTGTAACAAGAATTTGTGTTGAAAGTTTACAAGGTGGAACCTTTTAGTTCAAACTAGCTTTAACAACGCTGAATTTATTCAAACAATAAGAGGATTATTAAGCATTTCCGTCATAAATCTCTAACTAGCAAGATGCCTCCTGAGTTAAATTTTATCACTCTTGCTTATGCCTTGCAATATGCTAATTATAATTTTAAATGTATGCTATTTTTTTTCTTCATATTTTTTACGTAAAATGTGTACATAGTATAGGCTTAATTTGCGCCAGATTTTGGACTTTTTTTATATGCTAGGTATTAAACCATTTACAGGAATTAGAAAAGTCTGAAATTGAAAGGCTCTAGTTAATCCTGCGTTGACATTTGGTTGTTTCATTTTTTATCAAAAAGTGGAGCAAAGTTAATGGGTAGGTTGGGAGATTGCACCACTTTCTAAAACTCAGAAAAAAAAATCTGGGAATCACTAGCTTGTACAATTTAAGATTTCCATTATCAATGAGAAGAACCATCAGGAGTTAAAAATGTGTTTTTATTCTTAATGTTATGAAAAATATCAATTTTTTTTTTTCCAAAATTAATATACAGTATTCCTTGAAATTAAACTAGAGTAGAATAATTAAAAATATCAACATAGAAATTTATATTCAATAGAAATCTAGACCAGTGATTCTCAACCTGGGGCGGGAGGAAGAGGGGAGCGCGCCCCTCTAGAGG
Organism: Rhaphigaster nebulosa; assembly: GCA_948150685.1. Classification (NCBI taxonomy): domain Eukaryota; kingdom Metazoa; phylum Arthropoda; class Insecta; order Hemiptera; family Pentatomidae; genus Rhaphigaster; species Rhaphigaster nebulosa. The sequence continues at coordinate 109,200,562 of OX411306.1, read as the reverse complement.
GGCGTGATAAAACTAAAGGGGGGATGAGTATATCGAGAAAAAATATATCGACAAAAAATAAAAAAAATAATTTATTTTACAGAAAACGTTCTGACAAAATAAAATAAACTTTACACTGATATAATAAACCAATGAAAAGATATTGCACAATGTATCTAATAATTAACTTAAAAACATGATTAATATTTTAGCGACTCCCTTGGGTTCACGTTCTAGAATATTTGAGACAAATCTATGCATTAATATTTTGAATATTGAATTGATATATGATATATTTGAAAATTATAATCGATATATGCATTATATGATTATGTAAACTAAATTAAATATAAACTAATGTTATGATTACGGTACGATTTCAGTGGAAATTATTGTTTGGAGGGAGGGGAGGGAGAGGAGAGAGCGCGATGTAAATTGTGATTGAAAATTGGGTCGCAAATACTAAAAGATTGAGAAACACCGATCTAGACCAAAACAGATCCAAATTATGAATATATTTCATTTAATTAACAAAAATATTTATTAAATTTGAAATGGCTCACAAACCAACTCAGGGACCCTAACCAATTTTCTGGTGGCTGCTAACATACATGATGTTATTCATTAACATTTATTTATTAACATTCAATAGCAAAGGATCCACAATTTATGGTGTAAAGTTACCCACAATGACATTTTCGGAGATTAAGAAATTGATTAACAACAAAACTGATATTTGTTTCTTAATCACTGATAGATTTTTAACAACTAAGAAATCACACTCATCTTTATACTACAGAAAGCAGCAATCCAGCTCCAAGTTGTTCAACAGAGAATAACAGGAAAAAAATAAAAATACCAGATAATCTAAGCTTAACCTTCCGTTAAACGATGCGCCCACCAATCAGAACGTATACTTTCTTTTCTTCCCAACCCTACGTGCTTTTACTACCATAGGTGGGCAACACTCAACAGCACAAAACTTCTGATGTCAATGGAGTAATGTTATTCCTTAAGGAGAAAAGAAAACCACTTTTACGATATACAATGTGGTACTTTGTTTACTTAAATGTTGTAAATATAGCTTTGTAAGATATTTTATATGAAGGACGTTACAATAATTTTAAAAAATCAAATGCATTGTAAATACTTAGTTACTTCGGCCCTTGAAGAGCCTTTGCCTAATCCACAATGCCTCTTCAATCCTTGTTATCAGCAGTTCGATTTCTCTATTGTCCAAATCCCATCTTCTCCATATCTTCCTCCACATCATTGATCCATCGCAGCCTTGGCCTTCCTCTCCTTCCTTGGTCTCCTTGTTTGCCATATAATAGTTTTTTTGGGCATCTATCTTTTCTCATCTTTTCTACGTATCCAAGCCATCTTACACGGTTTGATTTGACATAAGTGACTGAGTCTAGTTCATTTTAAAGTTCCCGTAGTTCTCTTGTCTTCCATTAGCAATCTTATACATGATGGACCAAAGATCTGTCAAAGGACTTTCCTTTCCCCGATCCAATCTCCCTTCTTATGTATTGGGCACAGAACTGCCACAATATCCAATGAACCACCACGTTGTCTTACCTCAATCTAGCCTTAACCATCGGAACAAGCTCCTTTTTAACCAGGACCCGCCCTTTTTAGCTACGTGATCCATTCACGTGACGTATGGCACCTTCTGGTCTATGCTCCGTCCACCGGGCTTAGTCACGTGATCCGATCACGTGACCCATGGCCGTTCATTTCGTTTACAATGAGCCGCCATTTCGTTTACAATATCACCATCGGTGCTTAACCTCCAGTATATTGATTTTAAGAGAAAATATCAATAAAATGTATTAAATAAAATAAACTTAATCTTAAATGTATAGCTTATTCTTGATACAGAACAAGGAATAAAACATAAGAAATATTGAAAAATTAAATCAAGAATAAAATGAAATAGGAATTGCGGAGGAAAAATTAAATTAAATAAAGCGTGACTAAATTAAGATTAGATGATTAGACCAAAGGATTAAAAAAAATTACAAGATTGACCCTAAAACCTACCTTACATGGTCAATATCGAATTCCGCCAATAAATATATCAATATATTCCGTCAGTAATATTAACAGACGTGATTAACGTTCATCAATTTTACGTCATCACGTAAAATAATATTGCTTTAATAATATTGAGTCAATATCGTATTCCGTCAATATACTGGCCGTCTGAGGGGTATATTGTAGCAATAATATTGACACATGTGATAATATTGCTTATTAATTACGTTAAATAATATTGCTTCAATAATATTAACTCAATAGTATTGACCGTACTTTGCGTGCTTAAGAGATTTTGAGTTGAAGTCACGTTTCTTAAGTGACAATGCTGCAGCTGTTTGATGAAATTTTTCTAAATTTCCAACATGTTAGAGCTGTTTGATCGAAAAATTTATCGAAGAACATTTACACGAGTAAGTTTTCTGTATCAAAGTAAGTTTGATGAAATCTTTGAAAAAAAAAATTACTCGTGCAAATCAGCCTTAGATATGTTATTCAAATTCTATCAAATTTGAAGTGTTCCCAGATTACCACATTTTATAAATATAAGTAGTTTTTTGCTGGTGGAAGTATATACATTTTTTATATTTTTTTTCATTTTCTTGTTGTCAATATTTGTATATTAATAATTTACAAAGAACAGGAGAGAGATTGTTGGAAACAAATATTATGTGAAGAGCTGTCTGACCCACCGGCATACTTATATTTAACTTTTTATATTAATAAATACAGAAGATACAGAAAAAGTTTCTTCAACCTCGTTGAGGGTGCAAATACCCCAACGTATTTTCCCCAACTGTTTACCGAAGCCCTCTTCGTACCTAACTTTACTTAATTATAAGGGTTCTCTGGATCAATACTTAAAGAGTTTTTCTGCTGCTTCAGTGGTAAAATACGATTTTAAAAGTGTTGAATGTCTGACAACTTCACAACCATTGTGAATTATCAGGCCTTCTTAGGTGTTTCTTTTGAATACTGGTCAGATACTAGACTGGTTTCAGAGTGGAAAAGTTTGTCGTCCAACCGTTATTTACAATCTCCACCTTGGTACTTCGTTGGGTCAGAATCTTTTAAGATACTCAGTCAATTTGATATCCCTTTATACATCCTGATTATTCAACAATAATAAAATATCATACATATGTAAATAAAAGAAACAGTACGTTTTTTGCCGCAGTTTTTTTCCTAGCTGGAATAAAAACACAAATTTCCATCTTATCTCGCACAATAAAAAAATACACTGTTGTTTGAGAATCAAGGCGGAGAAACAGAAATAGAAGGTTGTATGGTTTTGACAAGAAATAAGGAGTATGTACGGACAAAAAAAAAATAATAAGAAGTAAGTAACGACGTTGATCGGCGAAGAAGAGGGTATGAAAGAATATCTGTAGACGCTCGTGTGCTTAAGAGACTTCATACTGCACTTCGGCCGCAATAAATCCTTTGTCCCTTTCTTTGCTAATCCCTGTGAATTATATTCCAATATATGCAATAAAATTCCCCTTGATCTATACCTTGCGTTCCTTTTAATTCGAGAACCTCTTTAACATTGATGTCGTTTGGAGATACCTATTGAAGATTCTGGACCGATGAGGAGCTCAGCAACTATTCTAGCAAGCTTACCGACTTTCTCACACAGAGCCTCTCTGTATCCGATTTGTCTCTAAGCGGGTTTCTGGGGTCGACACTGCCATAGTCAATATGGTTGGATGAATTAGTCTCCGTCCACCAGATATCAACCTTGTTTGATTTTACTTCAACCTGAACCATCAGCCTGCCTACAAATGTAAGAAAAATCCCGCAAGAACATGAGTGGAAGATCAAACCATTGCCAAAACTTGACTTCTTCTTAAAATTAAGTCAAGCAGAATTAATAGCAATTAATAATATGGAAATTCCGATTAACAGCTGAGGAAACATTAAGAACATTTTTTTAATATTTATGCTAAATGATCAATGCTGAAGAGATCTACTCCAGGACCTCGTCGGCTGACATTTTTTTCCAAATCTTTATCTTTTAGCTCAAGAACTTCCTTGGCAATTTCAAGGCGTCCGCGACCCAGGATGTTGAGCGGAGCGGTGGCATAATGTTTCAACCATCCCGAATAGGGACACCTTAAAAGCCACCCTCCCAAGAAATAACCTAATTTCTCATTATGATTCCTAGTGGAAGGATAAATAACAGAGGCTTAGACCACCGAGCTCTCTCTCCTCTTATTTAATTAATGTTTATTTTAAGTCGGCGAGGGTGTGGTTTCATTTGACTCTAGCCTTATGAAATGAACTTCACGAACAACTTAACAAAGAAATTAATTAGAGTATGTGGCTGCTAATAATGATTAGGTTTCTTATGTAATATCTAAGTATAGGAAAAATTTAAATGGTGTAGTTCATCTGTTGACTATGTCTAGTTGTTGGTTAAGTTCTCTAATTAGCGCAGAATATGTGGGTGGTTATCCTATTAGCGGTCTTAGTTGAGAAACAACAACACGGAAGAAAAAGAAGGAGTCACAATTTACTTAGCCAATTAGTCCAAAAAATAGTATTGAATTTATTCTCAACGCAATAAAAAATGATAAACCCTATATCATATATTTTTTTTATTATATTTTTATTTTTTTTATTTCTATTTTTTTATTCCTATTTTTTTATTTCATGTTATTTAAATTTAACTTTTTTAAAATATATTTTTAGCTTTAATGTTTTATTTTTTAATTTAATTTAGTAGTAATCCTCTATCTCCCATTGGAGTAAAGAGCCGCAACGAATTATCACCATTGATCTCTATCCGACCGGTTCCCCTCCATCACCTATCTCTTCCACGTTTCCAAGCTCTCTGTGGATTCCAATCAAGTGCCTGCTTCTTTACGGATTGACCAATCACCAATTAATTTAAGATGTGATCAATCCGCCTTGTACTGGCTATATTTTCCTAAGTAGGCTCCCGGACGGGAGAGGCCTGCCTAGGGTCTCTGAGTTGCCAGACCCGCCAATTAGATGGACTGAAGTGGGGTCACTACTAGCAGCAGTCTAAATTACTCAGTTATAGAAACAAAAACGAATCAATACCGATCTGGTCTAGTCGTAAAAAACATTTTGCATGAAAAGGATAATACGGATTTAATTTATATTTTATTTTTTATATTTTATATTTATTTTATTTTATTGAATCTTATTTTCATTATTTTGTTATTATATTTTATTTTTATTTCATTTTATTTTTATTTCATTTTATTTAGATTTAATTTAATTTTTTTTTGTAATTTGTCTGTCCAGGTACTTTTTTGTCCTTTTATTAAAGTATAGATGATTGAGCTGTTAAATGGTTGTCAATGGCTCTCAGTGAGATATGGTATTTCGATACCCATATTAACCTGTTGCCTAGAAAAACCTGAAAAATGGCCCTAGTCCACAAGTGGACATGACTTAAGTCCTACTCGCACTTCCTCGCTAGGCAATGCATATCACGGACGGAATGGTCAAAATATGTACATTTAAAATAAGTTTTAAAGTCAATGTTTTATAATTTTGAAGTATAAGTCATTGATTCCATTGAGTGTGGAATTGATTGAAACATTGATGAAAAAGTAGGCAATTTGGTATATACGTAAACAAAAAATAGCTCTATCTAAGGTATAATCGATTGATTTAGATTCTAAATATATGTAAGGTACTCTCTAAATACAAAATATGATGCTCTACAAGTTTTATCCGAAAGATTTTTAATTTTGAATAACCATTCCCATGGTACAAGCGTTTAAAATCACTGTATTGAATTTGTTGGTGAAGTTGGTCGAAATTATTGTTTTTCTACCTTCGGTTCGACCATTATCCTGGACCAAATTTATAGTGTTAGATACTCATCCGACGTAAAATTTAATGTTCTTTAACTCTTGAAATATAAAAGTTTTTGTAAGGAAGCACTTTGTAAGGTGTTGCAGTTATAAATCAATAACTAATAATACCAACAAAAAAAAACTTCCATGGTTGATTGACCGCCATTTTTGTATTACGGCTGGTTCGGGACGTCTGTTTTTTAACTTTTCTTAAAGAACATAAATGTCTGAAACAGGTGAACCTTTGTGTAAAATAAGTCACGCTATTCTGCCTGGACTTCAGAATAATAACTATTTTAATAATTTTTAATTAATCTTTCTTATTGTATTCGTTTTTAATTCAGTGTACTTATAATAAATTTTGGAAAAATTGTAATATGTGTACACATGGAACGCCAAAGGACTTAAGAAATTGAAATGTTTAAATAAACTCTATTTTGATGGTATTAATATGGTAGGATAAGAAAATTGATGTACTAATTATATTATTTATTTTACCTGAGATCTTTCTATTCTTTTTTGTCAAGGAATTCGCCATCAGACTAATAAACACTAATTTTGTAATTTCTCAAAATATTGTTATTTCAAACATCGGACGCTGGAATATGTTTTAATGATAACGATATATCAGTCTTAAAACATCGATGGATTTATTAAACACATCTGGGCTTTAAAAAGTCTTCCCATCCTTGGCCATGAGGCATACATATCTTCTAAAGGAACAGTACCCAGCAACTTGCGTTACTTCTTGTGTTACATCCTGAGTGTTCAACATCCTGCTGTACTGCAAGAAAATATTGAGACGTGGGCAACATGCTGGGCATCGCTCATGACTACAGTGGAACTTTTAGGAGAATATTCAAGTTCTTAAAAAAAAAACTCTAAATTTTCCTTAGAATCTTATTCAAAAAAACGGGTTGTGATAACAAAATAAAATTAAAATAAAGTTGCGAAAAAGCAAACTTCTGTGGGTAGATGCATTCGAATAATTATGGCTATGTAGGAGCCATATAGGCAGAATACCTTCAACATCTAGTAAGTTACTGAAGTAATAGGGACTTAGTCAGGTATATTGTCAATTAATGCGAAACGTTTTCTTATTTTTAGTTCCATGAATTTTTATTTTTTTTCAATTTCAATGCTCGTGTCGTTTTAAATTATCCTGTTTCATGGCATAATATTTCTGTATTACATCAATAAATGTTCCTCCCATCCTTATTTCTCTATCTAAGGCCACAAATACGGTGTTGTTGCGAAGAGCGAATCTCGACAAAAAATAAATAAACATTATTGGTGTAGCAGTGATACAAGTGTGTGTTTTCATTTCCATACAGCTATCAATCACATTGAGAATAGAAAATCTACGTTTAATTAATGAAAAAGAGGAATTAATTTGGAAAAGGAATCACCGCCCCATACAACTATTATTACAAAATGTTCTTTATAGAAATAATTTCAGAATACCGTATTTGTTTTTAACTGTGGTTACTTGGATAGTTGGTAAAATATGTGCTCAATGATAAAAAAGATCTATTTAAGGATACAGATCCATTTTTCCTAGCCTCTATTAGAATTTCCGTTCAGAACTAAAAAAGAAAAAAAAAACAGGATGATATAAGACAGTTATTTATTTTCTCCAGTTTGGCTGAAGAGAGGGATTGCGGTGCTACTCCAGCCGAACGGTTGCCAGTTAAATTAATATCACCACATCTCCGTCGGATGTCACTCCTTCCCCATCATTTCTTTCTCTGTCTTCCGTTCTCATTCAATTCATCCATATCCTTCCCTCGAGAAACTTTATAAAAAAATAATGGGCCAACATAGAAGTGGAATTCCGTTATTCCTAGATTGAAAAAGTAGTTGGAATGATATTTTCATAACGTCTAAAACAACATAACTAGAGGTAAAAAAAAACAATTCTTTATAATAATTACAGAACGTTGAATAAGAAGGTAATGTCTTTACAATTCTATATTGAATAATTTTGAAAGCTATTTTTTTTTTAAATCAGACTGTCATACATAATTTTCATTAACAGGAATATAATGTATAAATCACACATCATTTTTATTTTATTTTATTTCTGGTTTCCTTTTTTAAATTTTTTATTTAATTTAATTTTTATTTCACTTTTATTTCTATTTTAAATTTTAATTCTATTTTATTTTTATTTTATTTCATTTATATTTAAATATAATTTTATATTTATTTTGTTATATTTTATTTATTTGTTTATATTATTTCAATTCAATTTATTTTTTATTTTTATTTTATTTAATTGTTTTTTTAATTTCTATTTTCAATTTTTTTAATTTTAATTTTTATATATATGTTTTTGTTTTATTTCATGGTTTTATTTTTATTTTATTTCAATTTAATTTTATTTATTTAATCGTATTTTTTTAAATTATTCTTTTATTATATTATATTTTAATTTAATTTAATTTTAATTCAATTTAATTTTATTACAATTTAATTTAATTTTTATTATACTTGTATATCTATTTTTAATTTTAATTCTATTTTTCTTTTATTTAATTTTCAATTTTATTGTTATAATTTATTTATTTTTTTTAATTTTAATTTTAATTTTTTTAAAATTATTTTTATTCAATTTTATTTCATTTTTTTTATTTCACTTTATTTTTATTTCTATTTTTTTAATTTAAATGTTTACATACTTTTAATTTTGTTATATTTTATTGTTTTATTTGAATTTAATTTAATTTTTATTTTATCTTTATTTAATTTTAATTATTTTTATTTGAATTTAAATTTAATTTTATTTTCATGTGTGTAAGTTTAATTGACCGTAGATATAAATTAAGGAAGAAGTTGGTCGGAGAGTGCTTTATATTTATTTTATTTTTTTTATTTCAATTTTTATTTTTTTTATTTCAATTTTTATTTTTTATTTCTAGTTTTATTTATTTTTAAATTTTACTTCATGTTATTTAAATTTTATTTAATTTTTTTTATATATTTTTAATTTTAATTATATTTTTTAAAATTTAATTTAGTAGTAATCCTTCCCATTGGAGTAACGGGCCGCCATGAATTGTCGCCATTGATCTCTATCCGATGCTAAATTCTTTTTTTCATTGCATTGCCGTCCCGACTGGTTCAGCTCCTTCATCACCGTTCTTTTCTACGTTTTTCTGGGTCGTTCTCGTTTCCGAGCTCTCTGTGGATTCCAATCAAGTGCATGTTTCTCTATGGAGTGACCAATCACCAATTAAATTGTACTGGCTATATTTTCCTAAGTAGGCTTCCGGATAGGAGAGTTGGCCAAGAGGGTCTGAGGTATCAGACCCACCACATAGATCGATTGAAGTGGGATCATTGCTAGCAGCAGTCTAAAATATCAAGTTATTGAAACAAAAACGAAACAATGCCGATCTGATCTAATCGAAAAGACATTTCACATGAAAAGGATAATACGGATTTAATTTATATTTTATTTTATTTTTTATTTAATCTTATTTGTATTCAGTTTTTATTTGGATTCCATTATTTTTATTCAAGTCATTTGTTCCATAATATGATTACAATGAAAGATTGTAATCAAATAGTATTTTTTTTTAATGATGAATTAAATTAATTCTATAGGCTTTAAAATTTTTGTTTAAAAGTTGAGTTAATGATAATAGACTTTCATAATGAAAGTAAATATTTTTATTGAAATGAATGAAATGAGATTTATTCTAAAATCATAAAATGTGACATTGTGTAAAATACTTAATAGGTCCATCAATTTAATAAATCAATGTATAGGCTATATGTATAATACCTAAGAACAGACTATGACAATGAAATTGATACAGATCTGGACACTCTTTTTAGCATTGTTTTATATAATAACTATGATTGTTATAAATAATCATAGATAACGGATGCGTATGTGGATATGGGTAAAGGGACTGAAATAATATTATGGATAGAGAGACCAATAGGAGAGGTTATAGCTGATATTAAAATAATATTTAATTTATAAGGATAGATAAGTAAAATATCCTGAATATGTTGAAGAGCCCTGAAATATTGGTAGCACTGTGTTATATTTTTTTTAATATAATACAACAATTTAAGAAAGAACTTCACTATTACCTGTACAATGTTTTGATTCGTTTGTAGAGAATTATATATAAATAAAGATTATATATAAATAGAATATTTAGAATAAATAGAATATTGTTGAATTTTTATTTAAAATAAGCCTGACAAATGAACAAATAATGTATGTATATTAATGTATGTATAAAATATATTTTTTAATATTTAAAAATCAGCTATTTAAAAAAAATCCTAAATTATTCACTTTTACAGGAAATAAAAAAACAGAATATTTATGTTGTTTTGTGGCGATTTAATGATTTTTGTTTGCCATCACTAGCCATGCCCCGCCGCACAGTGATTGAAAGGCGGAAAAAAAACATTTTTTTCAAGATATTGGAATAACAGTTTTGTTTTCACTATTGATAAATAAAATAGTTACGTAAAATATTTTACCTATTTAATTGGAAATATTTTAATTTTTACATTTGTAACGAGCCTCCAAATCCAACATTAGAATAATGTTTGATTTAAAAAAAAAAATACTGTCGACATTATTATTATTATAACAACTCAGACATTTTTTTCTTGGTGCGATTTTCGTTTGTAATCAACAACAGATATAGCATACAATATAATGAGAGGGAAAAAACATCATTTTTCGTTTATTTTAAGCCAATAATAATTGCTCGAATAAGTTACAAAGAACTAGAATTATGGTATTTAACCCAAAATAAACTACCCTCCTTCTCCCCACAAAACATAACTTTTATTTATTTAGTTTATAAATGTGAGAAACAATGCCAGTTTTTCTATGCAGAATAGTAATCTCATTATTTCGCCTACTTAATCAGTGATAAAAACTTTTGAAAGTGCACATCTTAATGAAAATTTCATTGTGATTAACGTGTTATTAAAATTATTTTTCTATGGCTTACAGATTAGGTTTGACAGGTTTTTTTTCAGAAAAAAAATCTATTTTTAATCATTGTGCGCCGCGACGGCCAAAGCGGAGGTGCCAATGTAGCCCGCAGGAAAAAAAGCTTGGAGACCTCTGATTTTTAATGTTATATCCTTCATTCATTAATTCATTAAAAATAGTAAATATAAACTATTAGAGATTCTGACGAGTCAATAATGAACGGTATACCTGGAGAAGAATTAATCTAGCCTCATTACCACCACAGGAAAGATATGAATGGTTTTAAAGAAAACCAAAAATTGTGTTTGATATTGGAGAATAGCTCTAACGAAAAGTATGGGAGCAGCACACACCTGCCATATATACATTTGAATAATGTAACACTTGTTACAAAATAATTTATAAACATTTTCTTTTGTCTTTCCACATTTAAATCAACATTTATTTAGTGCACAAATATTTCTGACATAATTGCCATGGGAAATGCTTATTATGGGATTGATCAGACCTATGATAGAGCTATTTAATCCTTATAAGTAATGCCTTTAGGTGATGATATAATTTTTATAATAGTTCAGAATTTAATTGTGACCTTCGATGCATTAAATAAAGCATTCTGTAAATGACAATTTTTTCTCCAGAATTCATTTATATTTTGGAAAAGATAGAATCAATATTACATTCATTAAGTACATGCATTTTTAATGCATTTAAAATTTTAATTTATTTAATGTTACATAATTATTACATAATTAGCATCCTGTATTTGTTAAATTATACAATTAGATTGCCATATCACAAAATAATATTAAACGTTAATTTTTTTTAAGTTTTAAATAATAATAATAATGAGAATAAATAAGTCCTGTCCAAATCCCATGTCATCGATTTTTTTTAGTTATATATTCATAAGCTTTTTTAAGGGGCGCTGGTACTGGCTGCAACATTTTTCGGTTCTACGCCCATTTGTTCCATCGTTTCTTGCAATGTAGGTTCAACGGGCCTGTCAGCTTGTCTTGATAAGCGCTTTTGAGAGTCCTTTGTGTCTTCAAGCACCGGCATGGTTTGAACACTCTCCTTTGCTTTGTCACCGTCAGCGCCATCATCTGTAAGGTGACCACAGCAATCAGCTCTCTTCTTGCGCATTAGTTGTACATGGTCGTGAGGCAACCAGTCTGAAACCTTTTCTTGTATATCTTGATTGGTTAGCACTTCGGGTTGACTTTCCAGCTGGATTTCTCTTCCAGAGGCTTGGTCAAATATAACCAAAGAATACAAAACGACAGCGAGAGCAAACCACAAGTTCGATGTATTACCCATTCTGAAATCATTATGAAATTATAAGTAGTAAAAACTGACCATCAATATATTATGAATGGTAATGAATGTAAATAATACTTATATGCACTGTGGATATAATAAAAACAAACGTGACGTCCTAGTTATGCATACAAATGTTACACAATAGGTTTCAAAATAACATAATGTTTGTACTAACTTGAGGTAAGAAGTAAACTTTTGAATTTTACTCAATGCCTGCAACTGTCAGGCGTATTACTAAAATAGTGTCGAAAATACTAGTGTGCCTGATAAGCGTATTGATATTCTTTAACAATATGTCATGTATCTAGGTAGTTTATTATTATTTTAATGTTCAAATTTATAAGGATAAGGTCAAAATAGATGCAATAAGAGAAAAGATGGAAGTGGAAAAAGACATTCTTGAAGAGATTGAGAAAAGTCGCGGACGGCTTGCGGCGGACGGACGGATTTCTTTTATTTGATATTTCAATCCTACGTATCTTGAAATGTAAAATCTCAAATTTTGAGAGGTAAGGGTTAAGCAATTTTTTTTCTTGGTCGATTACATGGTCTATTATTGAAAATAACAAACCAAAAGTCGTTTAGTTAATAATGATTTTATTAAATTAATTTAATACAAAATATTTTTTTTTCATCGATTTTATAAAATTAAGAAATCAATTCGATCCAACAGATCTATTCTTTGATCGGTAGGGCCTACTGATGGCACTACCAACTGATATAAAGTTATTAACTGATACTTCAATATGAGTGGCAGGGAACCGCCATAGGAGTACGCAGGGGAGGGCACGTCACTACCTCCAATGCTTCTTCAAACTGCAAAAATTGCTGTAAAACATTTAACTCAAAGAGTTACTAAAATTTAAATCCAATACCAATAGGTATCTCTTGTGTTAATAATGGGGTTTTATCGATACAATGTTGTGTTGGAATAGAACAAAAAAATTATTGTTTTCAAGTGTCGCTATTCCAAATAGGTAATCGGAAAGTTAAGATACTAAAAAGTTGGGGTAATTAAATATTTAATATAGTTGGGAAATCCGGTCAATGAACTGTTGGAAAATTTTAGATTTTGTTTCCACCAATAAATTGTTGAAGCAACGTCCCTGATATGATTAGAAACAGAACTTACTTATCTAGGATCTACTTATATACAATCCGAGACCCTTTTGGATTGCAATGGCACGTATTTTTCTTTTTTAGGCAAATGAGCTGGAAAGGGAAACAGTCTCTTGCAAATCTCTCTCTGAGCATCTTGCTTAATACACAAGACTGTTTTTTTTTTTCTTTCCACCACTAACCACCCCTTTCGCCTTGAAAAATGCCTATAAAGTGAGCCGAAATGTTGGAATTCATTAACTAGTTTTATACTTTTTCATGTTTAATTTTGACTGCCACCCTTAGATTACAACGATCAACCAATCCATCCATTAATTTATATAAGAATTATATTTCAGAGGGCTAAGTAATTAAAAATAATGACAATCGATACTATATGTGTCTCTGTTGAGATGAACACTTGTACTAAGACTTCAAAAAAAAAAAAAAAAAAAGGAATAGAAAACTTTTCAAAATAAATATAATAGAGCATATAATAGAGCTAAAGATAAAAAAATAAATAAAATATCCCTTACCTCTTTTGCTTACGACCACAGGTGCTTTGATCGAGAATGCTTTGACACGGGCTAGATATACCCTAACTTATCACCGATGACGAACATAGAAATCGAATAAGCAATAATTCCTCATACTAACATGACTAACTGAAATAATGTTACCTATCAAACTAGATAGCTGATAGCGTTGAAACTTTTATCTTTTTATGAGGCATTCAATACTGCATTTATCTTAACGGCGCAATAAGAGTGTATACAGCAAGACTGCTCAATGCAATATAGATCGATCAGATTTAGTCTGAAAAACAGTTGTTGTTTTTTCTAAATTCTAAACCAGTTGGACAATTTCGAATTTCGATCGGAGGAAAACTGAGTACCAACGACTGCATTAACATCCTCAGAGGTATCTATCAAGGAGAACTATATCCCTATAGTGGTATATAGTATCCCTATAGTAGGTACTGGGTGTCTATATCCCACTATGATTTTGAACGATGCTGTTTCCATGAGCAGGATTTTTCGAAGTAATAAAGTAAGCTTCAAGCTCGTCATCAAAGATGCGTGCAAACCAGCATATCTTTGTAGCAAATGGTACATGGATGATCTCAAATTGTATAGAATACTAGATAAAAATTCTTTTAATTTAACATACCGATTGAGAATATGGCTTCAAAAATCAAAGAAAATATTTTCCTCAAAAATCTCAAGCTAATTATAAAACTGGATAGAGTTGGACAGTACCCGATTACTTTTGATAATTTGAATAATTTTCATGGGAAAAAGTTGTTTTTTCGGTACTTGACTCATTCTGGGTACTTTCTGAAAGTACGTTAGTCGTATGTCAGCCGAGTACCGAACTGGTGGCTTATATCTCATTAGAAAATACCCTGCCAAAGTCATTCGATTATTTCTCATTTGATCAAATATCCCATCGTTATTGAAAGGAACATTTTTCCATTTCAATTTTTTCCCGGTTTAACGGAGGCGCAGTTCTAGAAAATACTATTGTATCTTAAGATTGCACACTCGCGAAGCGGTTTATTTTAAGATTTCGTGTTTCTTCGATATTAAGGTCCATTATTGAGCTATCGATGACATTCTATCTGAAAACACTATCGATTGTAAGATAGGGCACTCTTGTATCGTTTATTTTTAATTTGACATGGCAATTGTGAAAATTACTTAAAAAATCAAAGAAAATATTTTCTTATTTTCTTCTCGTTAATGTTTTTATAAATACTAGTATTTAACGCTTTCAGCTATCTTTTTCTTATGTTTCCAGTTATTCATAACTTTTTGTCGTTTTTCTTCAATTTTTGACTACAGAATCGCTAATATAAAATTTGATCGCAACATCCAAAAGAGGTTTAGATTTACTGTTCATCATTATTGTTTTCAATCTTCTGATTTATTCTACTAGTTTTCCACATTGACTAAAATAAAAGTTCAAATTAGTTGAAATAAGTTGCCCAAAATAATTTTAGCGATAAAATACAATTAATGTTGAAGTAGTGTGAGATATTGTTCATTTAGTTTACTTTTTTGGCCAAACGTAAAAATATTGTGGCTGTATTGATGTATAAATGTTTAAATTTGTATGTCTTGAACAAAATTTATATTAATTTACCTTCTTTTTTTTTATACCGAGATATGGAAATAAATCCTATTTGAAAATAATAATGTTATATTAACCAACAAAAGAATCAGAAATGTTTACATTAAAAAGTACCAATGCCCTTTATTAAAATTAAAAAACGCTGCAAATTATTACACAATGTTTATTATTTCCACTCAGTAATATTTCAAAAATATCTATTCTGTCCAAGTAAAAAAAATGAAGCAGTAGGCACCAAAGGAAAAGAAATTTGAAGCATGTCACAAGATGTTCGTCGTGGGGGTGCCGAACTGGGAGTGTTAATTAAAAAAACTGTGTCAATGCAAATAGGCTGTGATATAAAATGATACAGAGGAAATATTTGATGTGCACTTCAGTAGGAAAAAAAAAAAGGAAAGACTGAGGAAGCTAAATGAAGTGTAGAAATAATCCATGGAAGAATACAGCAGGGAGATACGAGGAAGTCAGAAGCCCAATAGATAAGTCAGGAGGCCTACCTCAACGATGACAAGCCGCTCCGAGAATCAGTCAACGAAGTTCATTACGCTATATTTTAGCTAATAATGGCCCGATTTAGGTGATTTTAAGTTCCTTTTGTTGGGATTTTCGTTAGCTTTCGTTGCGGATTTAATACAATGAAAGTTCAAATTAAAAATTATATACCCAGTTCTTCTCGAAATGTTTAATTCATATAATTAAGAAAATTAAGAGGGTCTCTAAAACGCATAAGCCCATTGAAAACTGGTAAATTAAACAAAAAAAGTCGTTGGAAAATTTAAAAAAAAAATGGCTACACTATTCAATACGCTGTATCTTTGCTAATTCTGGTCCGAATTCGATGCTTTATTTTTGGAAAATTTATTTACCTTTCAAATAATTTTAGACACAATTATGAAAAAACTCACACTTTCCGAGTTGTGCTAAAATAAATATTCATTCGTCGTAACTTTTTCCTGCTTTTAATCTGGAATTTGCCGTATATTTGAATAGTTAAAGGGCTTTTAGGAAAAGACTTACGGCAAGTTTCATCATAATCGTTAGAGCCGTTTTGTCGCTACAGCCCTTAGAAAAACACGTTTTACAGTAATTGCTAAGCTGCTATTGCGCACAGAGTGCCCGATTTGGTACAGAAGCATTGGGAGCTAATGCTAAATTTAAAAAAAAATAAATCACCATATCAGTTCACCCGTCATGAGATAATCGTGGTACAGACAAGCAAGCACAGGCCAATGGACAATTTTGTGTTTTTTTGTCTCAGGAGACTCTGGAACGCATAGATCCGTTCAAAACTATAAATCAAAATTTTCACTTGA
The DNA here is from genome assembly GCA_948150685.1 of Rhaphigaster nebulosa. Lineage (NCBI taxonomy): Eukaryota > Metazoa > Arthropoda > Insecta > Hemiptera > Pentatomidae > Rhaphigaster > Rhaphigaster nebulosa. The sequence goes on along the minus strand of OX411306.1, from coordinate 109,183,862 downwards.
TTATAATTCTTCTCTGCCTCCAAGCACTTCTGCACTTGATAACACCTCTGTAGGTGGTAGTCGAGAGAGATTTATTTTGGCATTGAGTGCAGAAGAAACTAAAATCTTGTAATGGAGATGATAGAAGGTTTCTTTTAGAATGTGACCCAGTACAGAACCACAAAGAAGCTGATGCCTGCTGATGGCTTCTTCAGTGAAAAATGGCCGCAGAAAAACCTCTGCCGAATTAGAGAATTGAATTTTGCCATAACTAAACGAATGGGTGAACAAGAGTATATAAACAACATTTAATAAATTGAATTACCTATTTAATTATAACTTTCAATCAAAATATATTTCCCTTTCATATCCTCAATATACAGAAATATTAAAATGTTTGACATTCTGTAGGTCTATTGCCGCTGGTTTGAGCATAAAATGTAGCTGGACCTTTTTTTTTATAGATAATCTTAATTTAAACAACTTTTATTTCTAACTTTTTTTGATAAAATGCATATTACTAGAATTAAAAAAGCCCACATTCAGTAGTTTTTTTTAATACCGAAAATGTCGCAGGCTTGACGCTCCATGAAAATGTAACTAGACCTTTTTTGCAGGTAAAAAAAAAAATGGCTTTTTTAAAGTTTTATTTTTGCTAAAATCATAATAAAGCTACCGATTTCGATTTTCGAATTATGATATTCGTAATCTAAGAAAAAAAAAACGAAAACAAAAAAATGGCACCAATGTGGACTTTACCGCAGAAGTAAGCTAATTGTACCCAGTAGCTGATAAAACAATATGAATTGAATAAGTTACAAAAGACTACAAGAAAAGCCCGCAATAAGGCATATAAGACAAAGCAAGGCGCAGACTGGGATTCGTATCCTGTTACCTCTAATATAAAAGGGAAATCAGAAGCATAAACGGGATGGGGGCGTAAATTTTGTATTAACATCGAAAGCACGCCTGGAGCCTCTCGCCTGGTAAAGGTTTTATGGAATGGTGGCCAGCAGCTACTATGGGCCAATAGAAACCCGATGATTTGTGGACCATCAAATATAGAGTTGATCATTTTTATCAAGATACGGAAGCTGGACGTCTTTAGGATTCCGACTTTGGTAATCATCTCGTATTAAGTCAAAATGCCAAATATCTCGGTATTTTGGAGTCCAAACTAAACTGGGGTCTCAATTCGGCAGAAGTCAAAAGGAAAGCTACTGCAGGCTTTTGGCAGGTAAGACGTGCTGTGGGCATCACCTGGGGGTTCAATCCCAGGGTTATGCATTGGAAACACAATGCAATTATAAGACTTCCAATGTGCGAACGCTTAGCTGAATCCAAAGAATGGCTTGTATGGGCTTTACGGGTGCGTTTCGCACCGCGCTTTAGAAGTCTTTCTCTATCTAATACCGCTTAAGTTATGAAAGATGAAGCGGTTATGGCTCACCTTGGAATAAAATATAACAGGAGCAGATGACGGAAGAACCTACTGGTCACTTATAAATAAACAAAGTGGTGGAAAAAGAGTTTTTCTTAACTGTTGTTCACTGCTTTATAGATCCCTCACCCTACTCATAGCCTACGTAAATAGACTGGAAACAAGGTCCTGTAGAAACTTAAACACCTAACCTGTTTTACGGATCGATCGAGGAAAGACTCGACTGGTTTAACAGGTGCGGGAGTCTATAAAGGGACTTTGACATTAACTTAAGCATTTCATTGGGCAAATACTCAATTGCATTCCAAGCAGATATTGTCCGCAGCAATATGCTCGGATCTTACCAGCTGTGATATGGCCGGCATTACTATGAAAGCCAGTTAGCTCTTCAAACCAAGAATCTCCTAGGGTGACTGGTAAGAGAGTGCAAATAGACTTTAGAGATACTTGCTTGCTTCAAGAATTCTTAATTAGTTTTGGTTCCTGATCATAAAGGAACCTCAGCCAATGAGAAAGCTGAGCAACTTGCAAGAAAAGGTGCTGATTTCCCCATTTGGTCCTTGAACCTTCGCTAGGTACTCGATAAGACATCAGCGAACAGAGGTCCATAAATGGGTATGGAAAATAGTAGGCGAGGAGTGGAGGGAATGCGTTTGGCTTAGAATCGTTCAAGGGGTTCCTGATTTATAGCATTTTTAAAATCTATGATTTTATATTATAATATGTATGTACATGGTTAAGAGACTGGGATCTCATATTAAATTAAAATTTAAGTTGAAAACTTAAGGCCCGGGCTTAAAGTGTCATAAGTGCTGTGATATTCATATAAACTTCTTTTAAATTATTATTACAATTATAAAATCAATATTTTAATGGCAGGAAAGTTCTATCGCTCGCTAGAATTTGTCATGCTTTGGTTATCATAATAAACATAATTTGTTTTTTTTATAAATATTGAGTGTCTTTTTGTTTTATGAAGACAAGTATAATATGTTTGGTAAATTGGATTTATCTATGTCACACAATTATTAATTAATATAAATTAAAATAAAAAAACTTATATTTTTATTTTGTAGAAAGAGCTTGAAAAGCAAATGCTTCATTTTATAAGAAATTTGATATATATTTTATTTCAGGGTCCAAATTACCCGGTTTAACATATAAACTACCACGATTATTAATGGAAACCACAAATTATTTAGTAAATTTTTTGGAGGGTATTTTTCAGCTAAAAATAACTTTAAATTTATCGCAGTTTAAAAAAAATAAATATACAATTTATAGTTTAGATACAGATAATCTTAATATTTTTTGGAAATTTTAGCAATTATACTTCCAAAATGGTAACTTTTATATTCAAATTCAATATTTTTTATTATTTTTATGTATAATAACTACACAATTCATTTATAAACATTACTCTTATGTAATAATTACGAAAAATAATATTTATATACTTTATAATTTATTGAGCTCAGTTATAATTAATAAATTATTATTACTACAATGCTTTAATCATTTATAGAAAGTAATATTACTCCCTGAATTAGTATTTTAATTTAAATTTTTTTTTTATTTATTAACTACAGTTCCACCTTTCCAACGAATTTTAAGTTGACAAAAGCTAAATATATAAGAACCGCCTGCAAAATGCTTCTCGAGACGTTTGAAGAACTTACTAAATTAAACCTGATTTCGTTATTTCGAATGAAAAAATAAATAAAAAACTGTCAAATTTATTCTTTATATTAAACAAATGAACCAACACAAATGAAACAAATACTAATGTTCTTTTAGTTAACAGTGAGTTAAGATTAGGTTTTTTTATCACCCAACCGATATTCGAGTGCGTAAAAATTCAAAATGGCTTACGGTTTCAGACTTAATGGATTTCCATTCCCGATCCTCTCTTCTTTCTAGTGATTAAGTCTCAGTGAGGAAATTAAGGAAAATAAATAGTAAACTAAGAAGCTCTAACTGCGTACAAGGAAGTAAAAACAGTTAATTAAAAAAAATACTTATCGAATAAAATTATTATTATCTAATGACAATAATAATAGTAACCTCTAAGAACGAACATTTCCACTTATAGTTAAGTTAATTTCCACTTATACATTAACACTTGCAGTTGTATTTTTGTACTTTATTATGAAATAAGGCCATGGTGTATTTTCGATTTGCTAACGAAGTTCGATTGTAGTGAGTCGCAACAATATAAATGATTTTATTTCTTTATTGCACCATATTAATTATAATTTGAAAAGAAAAAAATGTGTATATATATATATATATATATATATATATATATATATATATATATATATATATATATTATAATTCAATAGTATATTTTTACATGTTGTATATTTCTACCCATAAAAGTACATACCTGTGTATTTTTTAATGCGTTTGAATTTATCATAATGTGGCAACCTGGCATTTGACATGAAGTAGTTGATTTAAATAAATTTTTGAGAAATGAATAAAATAATTTTATATTTTTATTATCATTTTAAACATACACGGTTACATATTATAATTTATGAATTACCTTTTTTTACAAAAATGATTAAAACTATAAATAAAAAAAAAAAAACTAACAAATATTTTCTAAAACTTAATTTTATTGAAGGCTTTAGAATTTTTTTTTAATCACATGAAAAGAAGAGGGTTGAATCTTACAAAGGCTTTAAACAACTTTAGGAAATACACGTTATTGTTATCTGGAGCTCCACAATCGACCGATGTATCTTGTAGTTTTCCATCGTCAGAAGAGCAATTATCATTTTGTAATTGTACATCTTCGTAGATTCTGCTTCTTTGCATTGAGAAGCCTTCATGAGGAAACAAGTCTGTTCTGGTCAGGGCAGTCCCGATTAGAAAAATATAAAATACAATCATCCTGAAACATAGGTAACATTATAAATTTATGTATTCGTTATGTCATTTGGTTCCAGAGCCTCCTTAAACCTACTACTACTTTTGGCAATAACTGATAATGTCTGATAATTACAAACCAATAACAGTTAATGACAGTGATAACATTTTTCTTTTATGTTTACTATTTATTATATTTATATTTTATATATATATATATATATATATATATATATATATATCTTATATATATCTATATATATAATAAATATATAATATATAAGGAAATATATATATATCTATATATATATATATATATATATATATATATCTTTATTTATATTTTATATATATATATATATATATATATATATATATATATATATATATATATATATTTAAAATATAAATTAAAACATAAAACTTATATAAAATATAAGTGATTTTAAAAATATATATGCCATTATCGTCGTACTCTTTCTCAGCACATTTGCTTTGTCATCTTTTTTCGAAATTATTAAATTTTGGATATTCCAGAACTGAAATAAGATGAAAGATCATGGCGTCATTTTCAATAAAAAAATCTCTACACTAATTAAACTCTCAATGAAATTGAAAAAATCATCTTTATCATCTGTAAATTTCATTAGCGCTTTTTTAATATTTAAAAGGAGGCAAACGAAAGAAATTAACTGAATGATATCTCGAGAGAACGCGTAGTTGAGAAAATATCATGCATGCTTCTGTATTTCTGAGTAACAGTCTTTCATTGATAGTAATTGTCATAGTTAATGATGAATTTAAGTATTAACTAGTATTAAAAGTGAATGACTTTTATAATTATGAAAAACTCTATTTTCAGTATTCGGTACTAACAATATTTTCAGCTCTAAAAGATATTGCATCTAATGTAACGTGTAATATTTATTATTAATAATGCCACATCAAAGGAATCTTCACTGTCGTTAGGGGATTCCGATTGTCAGTGAAGAGAAACGAGGAATCTATTATCGGAATTCCTTTATATCCGTTTACAATTAAGAAGAGTATGGAACGTTATTGATTCAAATTTAAAGAAAATCACGATAAATCATCAGATGAGTGTTATAATATTTAGTGTTCAAGAAACCAACGATTGATGATAATCGCTCATATAATCAAATTAAATATTATAATATTAGTTGCAACGAAAGGTCTTAAAAATATAGATCACTTTTACGATTGTAGGTATACAATCGTTTGAGTGTATCTTATTTACGCTAAGAAGTAGAAAAGTAAATTAAATAAATAAATAAATTTACTGTCATGTTTTTTTAATTAGAAATATTACACCAATTTACACCAATCCTGATTAGATAAATTTTTATCAAAAATAGCATCAACAAATGGTTCGAATGATATTAAAAAAAGAAAAGAAGATAAAACTTGCCTGTGTCACGATGCAGTTAACAATTATGATAAGCTTATCTAACTTTATCAACTGCTGTTCGCTGTTCCACTGATATTCCGAGGTATAAGATTACTCATAGACATAAACTTTATTGATTTCCTTTATCCAAAGATCATGCAAAACCACATCCGACACAGAACATTTCGATTCGTTTATTGATCCTTATTTGGGTAACGACTTTGCCTGGTTAAACGACCATACAGAAATAATAATAAAGATGCTTTTGAATGAAGCTAAAGTACCTATTTATAATTTGTATTAAAACAACTTTATGGGATCCGAATTAGCAATGGATGAATTTTTATTATCAAAAATTTAATTTAATTTTATTATTCATCGAGAAGAGCAAGAAGCTGTCTTGTTCTCCTTAATGCTATTTAAATCAGAAAGAATTTATGGTAAAAGTACCAGTAGCAGACACTTAAGACAGGATCTCCACTTGATATGTTTTATCAACTAAATACATAATCGAAAATTAATTTTGGCTGTTCCGAAGGACTAACCTACTAATAACTGAAATAAGAATGCACTTATTTAGAAAAAGAAGATAGTTAAATATTTAAAAAAAGGAAAATTGAAAATGATTTTTAACCCCACTTATTTGATATACTAAACGATCCGTATATTAGGTTCTCGAGGGTTCTGTTTCCTTTTTTTTTTAATTGGATTTTTATCGAGCATGCGCATTTCGACTTATTGTCAAATTTGACACTTTTTTGGCGAATATCGTCCTTGAATATCTAAAAGCGATACCTACAACAACATAAAAAATCCGAATTTATCGAATATCCGATCGCGCACACGTATTTCGATTTACCATTACTGTAGAAGCTATCTTACATATAGAAATTGTTCATTAGGTTTTCAAAGGTTCTGATTAGGGATCGACCTATGTAGAAATTTTAGCCGATACCTATACCGTTATAACAAAGGCCGATGTACGGTTATATCGGCGGATGGTTTCTTTCCTTCCTGGTCAGAGAGCAGCAGGGAGTAACAACAGGTAATAGCTGCTGGTAACAGCAGTAGAAAGTTAGGGATATATAGAGGGCTGCTGGCTGTCTTCACCGCTTAGTGTCAGCTAGACCTAGATTTTAAGGGTAATGGATCACTTCTGGAGTAATCTCGTGCGTGGTGTGGTTATTTTTTTTTAGTCGATTACGAATATCATGATCCGGAAATCGAAATCTGTAGCTTTGTTATGGTTTTTGTCAATATAAAATTTTAAAAAATAATTTTTTTTAGTTTTTATTTCTTTTTTTCAGGAAATAAGCATTTAAAAAAAGAAGTTAAAAAACAAAAGTTTTTCAACTTAAGTTTACATATAAAAACAAAGATAACGGACCGATAGAGCGCAAAAACATGTGAAATTTTCGGTACAACGATTTTTAAAAACATCGTTAAATCTTTTATCAAATAAAAAAAAAACCTAAAGGAATGTGAACGAAGGAGTTTCAGAGATAATCTGATTCTTCTTATTTTAATCCTGCAGTAAACGAAGAAAATGAAAACAATATCATAATGATATCGGCTGAGCAATATCGATATTATAACTATAATCTCTTAATGATATCGGCAGAAAAATATCAATATTTCAAAATAATGTCAATTATTTTATCAAATTAAAAAAAAAACTAAACAAATCGGAAGGAAGATAGGAAATAATATTTAAATAATTAATAAAGGAAATAATTAATATTTCGAAATATTAAAAAACTATCGATACGACATATATACATTTGTTTTCGATATTCACATCCCTACCTTTTGAGCTAAGAAATTGAAATTAATGTAATCCTGAGTTTGAATAGGAAAAAAAAATTATCTTTGAGCCAACGTTCCAACAGATAAGTGAAAAGTTCAAATCATAAAAAGGTGAAGAAAATTTAAATATTTTATGATATAGTCGGGAAAATTAAAATATCTATCTACCGGTTAGCAATATTGATATCTTGGTAATATCAGCTTAAGCATATCGATAATTCAGACTATCAATATTTTAAAATATCGTAAATGTCAATATAAAATTTAAAAAAAATGTCTGAAGGTATTGGAGGAAGATTAGAAGATAACCTGTTTCTTATTATTTAAATCCTACTGTAAACAAACATAATAAAACCAAGATCATAATGATATCGGCACGGAATTATTGATTTTATACAAACAATATCTTAATTTTATTGGCATAGAAATGTCGATGTTTCAATCGTCGTCAATTTTTTTTGTTTTTTATACGGCTCTACTACTCACACGTTGAGTCATGGCTTGTTCCAGCATTTACCGCCAGTTCTTTCTGTTTTGTGCTGCTGCCTTTCAGTTACGAATAACAAGTATCGATAATGCATCGGGAGCAATACAGTCCTCCCAGCGAAACTTAGGGCGTCCAACCTTCGTGCTCCAAATATTTGCTCCGATAGAACTTTAGATGGGATTTCCTCGAGATTCATCCTTACTATGAGGCCTGTCCATCGTAATCGAGAGGACTATTCGATGGTCGATTAATTCGACCAGTCGATTAACCACATCGACCACTTCTAAGTCCTTGTATAGTCCTATACGCCGACGACTTCCAAATCTACCTATCCTTTCCTCCTTCCGAATTATTAGTAGCGTTTGCCAAAAAGACCTAGATAGGATCAGTGCCTGGGCAAACCTAAATGGATTAAGATAAAATGCTATGAAAACTCAGGCTATTGTTATTAGTTCCAACTCCCTCCTAAGATCCAACGTCACCTTCCCTACATTAATCCTAAATAATCACCCCATCGCATTCAGCTCCTCTGTTAAAAACTTGGGTATTACTATTGACCAAACCTTGTCCTGGTAACCTCACATCGCCCAAATCTTCCGACTGTCAATAAGTACCCTCAAGTTATTCCATCGTGCCCGACATCTTCCACAAACAATCCGTAAGCTCCTTGTATTCTCTCTTATTTTTCTCCACTTTGACCATGATAGTGTGGTATATGGTTGCCTCTCGATTGTACTCGAGGACAGATTGAAGCGAATCATAAATTGTTTTTTAAGATTTGAACGTGGCGGTTCCACGTTTCCCATCTTTATGGCGACTTAAAGTGGCTCTTTCCCTCCATCCGGCGACAATATTTCCTCGGGTCTTTCCTATATCAAACCATCAACTCCCAGCATCCTTCCTACATCTACAGACTCCTACAATTCAAATCCTCAGTCCACTCACTGGCAACAAGAACGGGGCGTTCTGACCTCTATACCCCTCCCACATAACCAAAACATTCGAAAGTTCCTTTCTTGCCCACTCCACTATTCTCTGGAATTCCCTCCCTTCTAGTATCCGTCATGCATCTTCTCTAACGGTTACAATTAAAATGGAAATGGTTTCAATTGAAATGGAAAGGGGTACGATTAAAATGAAATAGATATTTCTGTCCCGAAATAATTAAGAAAATTTTTGTATAACATTGATTTTTCTGTTTTGGTATAATTAAGATGATGTGTTATAATATTGATATTTCTGTACTGATATAATTGAAATATTGTTTGCATAATATCGATACTTCTATGCCGATATAATGAGATATCCTTTTTATAATATCGATATTTCTGTGCCAATAGAATTATGATATTTTAATAATATCGATATTTTTGTGGCTTTAAAATTAAGTAATTGATTTTATAATTTCAATATTTCACTGCTGATATCATTGAGACATTGTTTTTATTCTTCTATTATTCTTCTTTCGCCCAGATAGCCAATGACCCTCCAGGTTGGGGGAACAATACACTGACACTCACATACAGTACACTACTGCAGCACATTACAATCACCCCAATATTACAGACCAAGGTCATTCACAGTACACATCCTAGGAACACCTTCCTATGTAGCCACTCCGGACGGAGGTGCAAGTCAAGAGGCACTGAGAAGGCAGCCCCTTCACATGACTCGGGGGTAGGGGGCTGGTAACCCGCTCTCCTTAAACTTCTCTTATCACGAATACATCACAGATGAAAGGCCGGACTGATAAAATTGGCAACGAACAATGGCGAGGAAAAGGACTTAAGATTGGATTGTGGAACGTAAGAAGCTTGTTCACAGCGGGAGCAAGCGAAAATCTTGAGATGGTGCTAAACAGGTACGGAGTTGACATTTTGGCTCTGCAGGAAATACGATGGAGAGAATCAGACTTCACTGTGCTCAAGGATTATATCCTAATTAACAGTGGGGGTAGAGCCAATAGACTGGGAACCGGATTCATGATTAAAAAGAAGTGGAAAGGAAGTATCCTGAAATACGAAAATGTTAATAATAGAATGTGCTATCTGAGAATTAAAGGACAGTTTTCCAACACATCTCTGATGTCAGTGCATGCTCCAACAGAAGAGAGTGAGGAAGAAGATGAAGATAATTTCTATGGTGCGTTGGGAAGAATTTATGATGGCCTGCCCAGATATGATACTAAGATAGTCTTAGGGGATTTGAATGCGAAAATAGGCTTTCAGAAAGATTTCAAACCAACAGTAGGTAGGCACAGCAGACACCAAGAATCCAACGAGAACGGTCGAAGATTAGTTGATTTCGCAATTGGAAGAGGGCTATCAATTAGCGCCACGCATTTCCCTCACAAGAACATACATAAGGAAACATGGGTCTCCCCGGTCAGACAGACAAGAAACCAAATTGACCACGTATTAGTGGATTCTAGACATGCAACACATATTAGAGATATCCGAGCGTATAGAGGAGCCGATTGCAACTCAGTCCACTTCCTCAGCATCATCAAATACAAACAAAAATAGCGAACCACAGTAGAGAAACAGGAGAAAAGATCATCCCGAACAATACCATAAAACTCAAGAATGAAGAAAGTTAGGCAGGCTTATAAGGATAGCATCAACAAGAAAATCTCTGAATGTCGTGATGGTACGGACGCCAGTACAAGATGGCCAAACATAGAAAGAATAATAAGATCATCTGCTGAGGAGGTTCTTGGCTATCGACAGAAACAAGAAAGGACAGAGTGGTTCGATGAGGACTGCATCAGATTAATGCAGGAAAGAAATGAAGCCCAATTTCCTCTTATTGCTATCTTTATAGCAATAAGAGGAAATTGACTAGTGTACTTTGGCGACGTAAAAGAAGAGAGTACGAAATAGAGAAATATGAGCTTATAAAATGCCAATATGAAAATAAGGATGTACGAGGTTTCTTTGGGGGAATACGACAGATAAGACAGGGATACAAACCACGACATAACCTTATGAAGGACGAAAAAGGCGATGTTCTGACGGGCAGGGACGATGTCATGAACAGGTGGACGAGTCATTTCCAGGAACTACTGAACAAGGAAAAACAATTTAACGAAGATGTAATACAGCAGAATTTCGACCTGAATCGGACACTAGAAAACGACATTGACGACGATGTGGAAACACCACCTGAGAACGAGGAAATTTGGGAAGTACTCCACAGCATAAAGAATTATAAAGCTCCGGGGGTCGACTGTATACCAGTAGAACTGCTGAAGTATGGCGGAAGAGCAGTACTCAACAGTAATGAAGTAATTTTCGATGTCTGGATAAATGAAAAAATACCGATGAATTGGACTACAGTTCTTTATTGCCCCATACATAAGAAGGGAGACAGACTAGAGTGCGAAAATTACAGAGGCATAGCCCTACTTAATGTAGCCAACAAAGTTCTATCGTCCTAAATTTGTAAGAGACTGAAGACGTACATGGAGAAAATTGTTGGCGAATACCAAACCGGATTTAGTCAAGGAAGATCGGTAACGGACTGCATGTTTGCTCTGAGAAATCTCTTGGAAAAGGCGCATGAATTTGATGTCACTCTTCATCATCTCTTCATCGATTTCCAGCAAGCCTATGACCGCGTTAATAGGCCAAACCTTCTGCAAGATTTAAGAAGTTTTGGAGTCTCCAAGAAGTTAGTACGTCTGGTTTGATTGACAATGACCAATTCTAAATGCAGGATCAAATCACAGGGCACATTGGGACAGGAGTTTCCAGTCAACAATGGACTTAGGCAAGGAGATCCTCTGTCGGCAATTCTCTTTAATTTTTCTATGGAGGGAGCAGCTCGAGGAATAAGAACCAATCCTGGAGGCACTATCTATGACAGATACACACAGGTATTGGCCTATGCCGATGATGTCCAGCTGGTAGCCAGAACACTGCAGGCTCTCGCCGGAGCGTTAGAAGAGATGGAGCGAGAAGCAAACAGAAGAGGTCTTCAGATCATTGAGAAGAAGACGGAATACATGAAGAGCATCTTTAACCCTACACCGAAACAACCGCATACGATTAGTATCAATGGTCATAACTTCCCAGTTTATACGGCTTTCAAATATCTTGGAGCGCTGGTCATTGAAAACAATGAAATATATAAAGAGATGGAGGCCAGAATTGCATCAGGAAATCGTTGCTTTTTTACAATTTGTAAAGTTGTAAATTACAAAGATCTTCCTAGGAGAGCCAAAGTTATCATCTACAAGACAATTATTCGTCCAACAGTCATCTAAGGCAGTGAGACTTGGGTTCTGACAAAGGAGATGGAGAAAAGACTACGTACATGGGAAAGAAAAATGCTCAGAAAAAAAATATATGGTCCAATCCACTCTGAAGGACAGTGGAAAATCAGAAAGAATGAAGATTTGAGAGCATTATATGATCAGCCGGACATAGTAAGTGTTGTAAAAAAGGGCAGGCTAAGGTGGCTCGGGCATGTTGAGCGTATGGAAGAAAATCGTCTACCAAGGAAGCTGCTTTTTGGAAAGCCAGGCGGTACCCGAATACGTGGACGTCCTAGAATGAGATGGTTAGACGATGTTGAAGCGGACCTGCGACAACTTGGAGTGAGGGGATGGAGAGCGGTTGCGGCTGATAGAACAGCCTGGCATGCAATCAATGTGATGAGGCCCATACCCTATAAGGGTAGTTGCGCCAAATATAATAATAATAATTCTTCTTCTTTTATTATAGTTCATTTACCTACGGCAGATCTTAAATATAAAGAAACAGATTGTGTCCTTGATCTCCTTCTGATTCGTTAAAAGTATTTTTTTTAAGTTTTATTTAAAAAAGCATTGTCGGCGTCGGTAGGTTGCGGATCGCATTGCCCAATCGTCAGACTCAGTACATTAAATACAGCACTCCACACACTCCACACTACAGACAAAGATCACAGACAGTACACACCCTAGGGTGTAGCCACCCCAATGATGATTCCCTTCTAACTGATAGGAAGGCAGCACTGAATAGATGGGCCGATTACTTCAATGCTCTGTTAAATAGAGGAAAATCAATTGATTGTCCACAGGAATACCTAGCTTTTTCGGCTTTTGCGCTACCGTTATATTGATTACCGGTAGATTTTATTATTGCAAAACCATCTAGGAACCATAGAGATGATTTAGTTAAAATTTGATAAATATTGGCTCTGTAATTTTCGCGGTTAGAGCTTACAAATGATAAACGGACTGTCCTTTTATATAATAGCATGATATAGTAAAACTTCTTTAATTCGATTATGTAGAGAACACATTATTTGATTATCCATGATTTCGAATTAAACAAGTTTTTACTTCATTGTACATAGTAAAGAAAATACTTTACTTAAATTTTCGGTTTTCTGGTTTTAACGGAAATATCCATTTTTATCATCCCTGAATCCATTTTTACAAGTTTCGTCTTGACGTCTGTACATACGTACGTTCGTACAGTTAGCAAATGCCATTGACCCAGGAAGTATTTGTTATTAAATAAGGTTTACAACCCAGGAAGTTATGGATGTCCTTCTTGGCTATCAGCATTAAAACAAGTTCTATTTCCTTAATCACCCCTTCTCCTATTGTATGTATAAAAGCCTATCTGAAAGGGAAAGATAAGGCAGTATCACAATGTAGTAGCCAGTATCTAGAATGTAGTATTAGAATAAGCATTAGAATGTAAGGTAGAATAAGGTAATGTGAGACACTCTCATATGTTTAGTATTAAGTCTAGTTATAATATCTTTAAAGTCTATCTGTCACTCAGTAGCCTCATTATATATATATATATATATATATATATATATATATATATATATATATATATATATGTATCATGTAACTTGTACTCTGCTTAATAAAGTTATTTTTAAAGCTTACACTCATCGACTTTGTTAACTGGCGCTCGAACAGGACAGCATCCACCTACATCTCACATGTAGCTCTGATCGCTGTTTCAGAAGAACTTTGAAGGACTTGCAAATTCTCCACTGCTCTCAGGTTTTATTTGCAAATCGGCCCACTTATCTAAGGTACCCTAGTTTCAAGCTCTACACTTCGGACAGACCCACTGACCTGTCAGGTTGACATCTCAGGTATCTGTCTACTCCTTTGCTGGATCCACTGAACTCAGGTGTCCAGAAAAAGATAACAGATCGATGAGTTGTGAGTTGAAGATTTTATTTTATTTTTTAGTTGCAAGAATTACATTTTTGTCTAGTTTAAATAAATTGCTAAATGATATCATAAAATATTTAATAAGAAAGCAATTTGGATAATTTATTATGTTTTTGAAATGGAGGTAATTTGCGAAATAAAGCATTTATTGTGATTTATAATCCATAGTGAGTGAATTATAATTTAAATCGTCATAAGGTTATTACAATTGAAGTAATATAAAAAATAAAACTTACTTGTTACAAGTTGATAAAATCATTATTGAATAATTTAAAGATTTAATATTGAAAAAACAAGTAATTTGTTGTTTATTATTAAAGAATTAAAGTATGTAAGAAAATAATTAATTATAAGTGAATGATATATGATTAATTGTAAGTGAATAATATATAATTTATAAATAGTTAATAGTAATTAGAAGTAATTAAGGAATATGGCATCCTTAATGATAGATATGAAATAATGCAGTAATATTCCATTTTTTGATGGTGAATCAGATAATTTGAAGAACTTTATAAATGTCGTGAGACAATTAAGTAATGAATTCTGAAATCGAAATAATTTATTTAAAGAATTAAATTAATATAGATTATTAAATGATGTACTTGCTCGCCTCACCAAAGGAGCAGAATATATTAAAAGAATTTCTAATTTTTAAAATATTGATAATTTATTAAACTAAATCGAATATATGTTTGATAATAAAAGTACAATCAATTAAAGAATTAAATAATCATTTTAAAAAAGGAAAATTTGTGGATGCTAAAACTGCATACGTTTTTATTCTTAAATATTAAAATATAATTTTTAGCATCATGACTCAATTCCAATTATTTTCATTTCTATAAACAAAACTAAAATTTAATTATTAATATTTTCTTAAAAGACAAGTTTTAAAAAATGATTTATGTTAATTTTCTATTTGAATAGAATTAAGAATTAGTAAGCGAATAATTAATTGTAAGAATATATAATTTATGAATGATTAGTTATGGGGTTAGATTTAATTAATTAAATAAATGAAAATTTCTTGTAAAAGTATTTGAAAATTAAGAATCGACCTTTATAATACAAGACCTTACCAGAGTTTTAAAGAATTGATTTATTATTTTTTTTTTGTTGTTGTTTATTAGTGAGAAAGGGGTTAGAAAATATACCTAAATAGTAAATAATAAGGTTAAACGAGTTTTTATTTTTAATGTAAATTTAATTTTTAATGTAATTTTTATAGGTCTGGTTTTTAATAATAATATTCCACATATTCGTTTAAAATCATAAATTTGCCATAAGAAATCAGTTAGCACCAAGAGCATCCCAATAATAACATCTAGAGAAACGATGGACCAATTAATTTTTGTTTTTTTATCCTAGTTGGATTTTTATAAGTAATAATAAGAGAATAATTACCCTCAACTGGAGTAGACGTATGTCCTCTATACATCCCTAAAATGGGATTGTTACTTAGCAATTTTTTGTAAAAGGGAAAAACCCT
Organism: Rhaphigaster nebulosa; assembly: GCA_948150685.1. Lineage (NCBI taxonomy): Eukaryota > Metazoa > Arthropoda > Insecta > Hemiptera > Pentatomidae > Rhaphigaster > Rhaphigaster nebulosa. The sequence continues at coordinate 109,168,182 of OX411306.1, read as the reverse complement.
TAATGTGGAGTAGCCGTAAAGCCTCCCTTTATCTCTGAGGTGGGATTAATATTTTTCAATGGTAAGAAGATAGAAAAATCTTCTTCATACTCCCAGAGTACTATGGTTGTATTTAAATTGGTCCAAACTGTTAAAGGTTAAAATCCTATAATTTTAATGGGATGTTAAAGATGTTATTTTAATAAAGAGTTATTAACTCTGTGCAGTTAACACCATGGTCTTAAAAAATAAAGGAATAATTTAAATATAGTTAATTTAATGAAGTATATTAAAAAATATTTCGTTCAGAGATAATAATTTTAAATAAATGATAATTTTGAGAAAAGAATTATATTTAGAACACTCGGAAACCACTGAAAGAAATACTAAAATATTTGAGAAATACTTTCAAATCAAAATTTAACCAAAATAATGACACAATTAATGAAAACTTTATATCAATTAATTTTTGCACAAAAAATAAAAAATAATAGGTACTTACAATTCTCAGTAGGACGACATTGTTAACTATAGGCCGACGAACAATGAATGATGCAATGTAATTAGAATAAGGAATTGGTTACACAGTATTTTGTCGACCAAACAGTTCTTTTCGTGACTTATTAGCTAGTAAAGCGTTTAATTTAATATTTAAAATCACGCTAATAATTACCGAATACATTGTACATGTTGTTTAGTATATGTCCTATTAACATTATTATTATTTCTATTATAAACAAAACGTATAATTTATAATTTGATGTGTTTTAAAATGTAGAAATGACGCATTTTTATTTGTAATTAGAGTTATAAGTGTAATTAAATCATTTATCTGTTAAGAGGTTAGTCAAAAATAATTTTTAATTATATAAAAAGAATTATAAAAAATACTAATATGTTTTTGGGTATTATATTTCTAATATGTTGGATATTAGAAAGTATCATGTTTATTTAAATGTATGTAATTATCTTAATTAGTTTAATTATCTTTTAATTCCAACATCATTATAAACTTATTGTAAATATGCTTTATTGAAGTCCCTTAAGGTAAATAGAAAATGTAAATAATTTTTAAGTATTGGCATCCTTAAGGATAGGTTTTAATACAAAAAATTTCATTCCGAATGAACCTATTATATCCTGCATAATTTGATCCAAGAACTACTTCCTACCTACTTACTTTAAAAAAAAAAAAGGGCTCAAGATAATTCGCTTTTTTTTTTTTTCATAAAGGAGGGAGGAGTTAACAAATGCCATTGACCCAGGAAGTATTTGTTATTGAATAAGCTTTACAACCCAGGAAGTTATGGTTGTCCTTCCTGGTTATCAGCATTAAAACAAGTTCTATTTCCTTAATCACCCCTTCTCCTATTGTATGTATAAAAGCCTATCTGAAAGGGACAGATAGGGCAGTATTACAATGTAGTATCTAGTATCACAATGTAGTAGCCAGTATCTAGAATGTAGTATTAGAATAAGTATTAGAATGTAAGATAGAATAAGGTAATGTGAGACACTCTCACTATGTTTAGTATTAAGTCTAGTTATAATATCTTTAAAGTCTGTCTGTCACTCAGTAGCCTATTTATTTTTAAAGCTTACACTCATCGATTTTGTTAAATGTACGTTTGTTCGTTCGTACGTATCTCGCATAACTCAAAAACGGTTAGCCGAAGAAAGTTAAAATTTTGTATTTAAAATTACTGTAAAATCTAGTTGTGAACCACCCTTTTTGGTTACTGCATGATTACCGGAAGTGGTACTTTACTTGAAGGTCATATCAGACTTTCATAAAAAAAAAATATTAAAATATAATGTAAAACATGTCAAATTTGGTAAATTAGACTATTTTATCAATATAAATTATAAATATAATACAATATAAATTTTATCAATATGTAATACATTTATGTAATAACATAATGCAATTTAGTTAAATTTGAAGAGCCGAAAAGAGTACTTTACTTGAAGGCCATAATAAACTTTCATCAATTTAATACAGAGATCGTATAGTTCGGTGATAAAGGTTATAATTTTTTTCACTCTAATTAAACTATTTTATTACTTGTTTCAAGTGTTAAAATTGAGCTTAAAATCCTTTTTTTGTCTTTCCCATTTGTGAGCTGAACAAGTCTGTAGCAGGAGAATAAGATAAAAGTTAAGCGGGTTCTTCCTCTTAAAATGTTGAATCAGTCGATTTACAATGCTTTATCTAGTGACATAGACAGTTCTAATGTTGTCAAGGAACACGAAAAAATCTCTTAGGAACTTGTTACCAACTGAAAGAAAACTACATATAATAACGGAATAAGATCTCCAGAACTTAGATCTTATGTGTGTGTGTTTGTATGTGTCAATAAATGAACGTCGCGACTCCGAGTGTCGTTTTTGAGATACTGCTATCTTCAAAAACTATCAACCAAATTCAGGGTCACTTCTTGAGCCACCAATTTATGGTTTAATAGGCGTACAAGGAAGTCATGTGGTGTCCACATTAGATATTTTACTTCTCCCTAAGATAAATGTTAATTAGTATCTATAAAAGATCCATATTGTGATCATTGTTGCCACTAACATTTTTGGTAGATAAAGGTGTTTAATATGTATGCCCAAAAATAAAAAACTTCAGAAAACCACAACGCTTCAGCATTTATTCAAGTTTTACGCACTAAAATTGTACTAGTAAAGGTAAATAAATACGTGTATATAAACATCGTGTGTTAGTGAAAATATCTCAACACATGGCGTACGTACGTACAGTCGTCACGACGAAACTAGTCAAAATGGATATTTCTGTTGAAATCTAAAAACCGACAATTTTCGCGATTACAATACTTCCTTTACTTCGTACAAGGAGTATTTTTACTTAGTACAAGGAAGTAAAAAAGTTTGATATTTTTGCTTATTTTTTAAACTTATAAGGGTGATATTATAAGGGTGATATTTTTTTTAAAACTATCCATGTGTTCTATGAATTTGTTTTAACAATTTTTTTACGATTCCTCGGTCTGAACACGAAATGGGCTGTCCGACCTCCAACTTAGAAACCAACACGTGTTCTGTCATAACAGTATGTAACTCTTCTAGCAATCAACTTCTTAACGTTTACTAATCTTTTTTTCCCCTCAATTAATGAACTAGTGATACAATTTCGTAGGATATACATGTACACGTAGTTTTCTCACAAGAATAACATATTAGATTTCACTTCGATTTATTCATTTAAAAATCGAATCACAGATGATTTTTTAAATTGTGTTCATTTGAAAAAGCAAGAGATAGACAGAAAAGTTCGAATTAACATAGTCAAGTTCGATGGTATATATATATATATATATATATATATATATATATATATATATATATATATATATATATATATATAGATATATATAGATATATATATATAGATATATATATATATATATATATATATATATATATATATCTATATATATATATATATCTATATATATATATCTATATATATATATATATATATATATATATATATATATATATATAGATATATATATATATATATATATATATATATATATATCTATATATATATATCTATATATATCTATATATATATATATATATATATATATATATATATATATATATATATATATATATATATATATAAAGTAATTAAGACACAAAGAAATACAAGAACATCTCCCTAATTGCTAAGAAGAGTTTGTAGGGCATTAAGAGAAGTGGGGGGACCTTGCTTAATAAGATTGAAGAGGAGAACCAAGATCTTGGCTAATTGCTTTTCCAAGTTCTCTGTTACAACTCTATTTCGTGAACAATGAAAAAGAAAGTGCTTTTTAGATTCATCATTCTAAATCTGTCATTATTTACTTTTTCTGTTCAAATCAAACCCCATTCAAACTAAATATTTCGTAGAAGAATAAATGAGAATTGCAATAAAGTCACTTAAGTTATGTGATTGCGTAGTGATTTTTTTTGTATATGTTATAATAAACTGATGAATTTAAATTAATTCTGAATTCTCTATAATCGGTGACACCAGTCATAAAAGACACCAGGTGTTATATTGATCTGTGGCGATTCCTAAAATAGACATCTCCGGAAAAGAATCCTAGCCGAATGATGCATCACATCCACGTGAGATAAAGCTAATGAACCCATTACAAGGAAAAAAATAAAAAGACTCTTAGAAAGTTATTTTAAGAATTATCCCTGGAAATATTTTTAATAGTAGAAAAAAAGTCTTACCTATTTATATAGTCCAAGCGCTTATATATAGTCATATATATAGCCATACAGACCAATATGTCAATTTAACCCGAATGTTCTAAATTAACCAAATATCTGAATTGGTAGGGTGCTAAGCGGTGATCTGTCGCTCCGTCAGCCCAGACCGTCGGATTACAAAATGACATCTAAAATCGCTCAGAATTGCATTGAATTTAATCCAAAAGATATATTTTTGAATGATGACACATTTTAAAGCTATGATCACCCTGAATAAAGGTTTACAGGTCTGACAGTCCAAAGCAGCTTGGTTCATCGCGCCAGACCGCTTCAAAGTCGCCCGAAATTGCGTTGAATTTAACGCAAAAGACCTGGCAGTCCGTTGCCTATCCAAGAAGGCAGATAATCATTTTTCATAATGTTTTTTTTTTTCATAATCAGTTTCTCTTCATAATTATTTCTGACTTTTTTAGTGAATTATAAATACCTTTAACTTAATGGTATATACAATTTATGATATAGTTGACGCGGTCTAGTGTGATGAACTACGGACGGAAGATTTGCGTATCTTTATTCAGGGTAGTCAAAGCTTTAAAGTGAATCCTCCTGCAAAATATTTCTGTTGGATTAAGTTCAATACAATTTTGAGCGATTTAAAATTTAAACTTCCAAAAAACTAGAATATTCGATTGGGGTTTTACTCCTATTACTTATTTATTCATATTGCGTTAGCAATTCCTCTTTGGTACTTGAAGGAAATTTGGTTCACTAGGGAATTTTGTGATTGTAGAATTTTGATATGTGTTAAATAAGTGAATCTATGGAATATATGGATGCCTATAGAGTTCTGGAGTGCCATTTAATAGGGATAAAAGAGCTGTGGTGATTTTGGATGTATGAGATTGTGAACACTGCTGTGTGTATACTGTGAGGTAGACTTTCGCTAGTACTGCCACCGGTTGCGGCTGACAGAGATTGCTGGCAGCTGACTACTGCTTTGACTGAATAGACAGGGAAATATTTCGCTGGCACTGCCCGGCAATCAAGGTATGACGTCATACCTATACTGCTGCGTCATTGACCGTTCCAGAAGAAGTCATACTGACACTCAGAGAAGTAAATAGGCCGAGAGTTAAAAAAAGTATTCGCAAAGGGGACGTTACAATTAAAACGTATAGCTCTTTTTTGGTCTCTTGAAAAGTACCAAATTCACGTTTATTAGTTAGGTATAGATGGCTGCGACGGTAATTCTTTTGTTTGCCTATTTTCCGTAAAGTGACTGCCAGTTTTTCTTCAGCATCGATTGGAGCTTGCACTGCATTAATAGCTTTTCCTACTATATCTCCTTTCACCATGCTTAACACAAAATAAAACAGAGATATTTTACCAAAATATTTTTCTCAATCTTTTCCTATCATTCGCAAATGGCCAGTATAAATCTTTTAACGATATAATATATGGCTATAAAGATATCATATATGAACGATATATTATAACGATATAATATGATTATTTTGGGAAAGGTTATAACTATAACGGTTATGCGAGAGAAGTTGGCGGTTGCCGTGAGCAGTTTCAACGAAATATACAAACAGTAGCAGTTAGCGATAATGGTTGGCAAGCGCTGCCAGTCGCAATATAGATTTTCATCAAAAATTATATTAAAATATAATGGAAAACATCTCAAATTTGGTAAATAGGACTTTTATATTGATGTGAATGTATTTACTATATTTTGGTTAAAATTGGTGAGCCGAAAAGGGTACTTTATTTGAAGGTTATAATAAACACGTCAAAAATTATATTAAAATTAAATACTGAAATCATATGTTTCGGTAATAAAGGTTACAAACGCAATTTGGTTTCTAATCCAATTAAACATTTTTATTACTTGTTTTAAGTTTTAAAATTTAGTGTAAAATACTGGTTTTCCTCCCTATTTGTGTGTGTGTGTGTCAATAGATGGATGTCGCGACGCCGAGTGTTGTTTTTGAGATACTGCGATCTTCGGAAACTAGTAACCAAATTCATTATCACTTTTTGAGCCACGGATTTAAAGTTTAATAGGTGTACAAGGAAGTCATGTGTTGTCCACATCAGATATTTTTTCAATATATCACTACTATATTAAATCCCTTTTCCGGTTCTCAGGAGCGATGGATTTTGATGAATGAGGTATCAAAAGAAAGGAAATTTCATGGAGATGTGACGAATTCCAATTTTGTTTTTTGAATTCTTAGTAGGGCTTAAATAAAAGTGATAAAAAAACTGGGATGTTTCAAAGTTTTGATTACTGAGAGTCGGCGGATCGATACAGGATAAGTTGCGTTTTAAAGATTTTGACGCGGGCATTAAGATCATATACACTCCTACGGAGCGTATTGGTCCAGCGTTTTAAAGCTCAAAAACCTACCGTTTTCGAGACAATGCACGATATAGGTCCGCACAGATCCTATGCCATCTTGCATACGTGTCGTCATGGTAACATTATATCAATTTGAGTCTGTTTACAAACACTTTTAATGAATGGGAAATTATATATTGTTTCCTATGTCTAAAGGGCACTGTTAAATATGAATACTAAACATAGAAAATGTTCTAGCTGGATCTAATTGCCTAACTGTTAAATTGAAGAGATGTTTTTCAGTGGGGCAAGCTAATTACTTATTAAGTATGAACTGTAACTCCAACATAGTCATTACAAACTATGTAGTTTCCCCAAATGTGTGTGTTAAATACACTTTTTTGGTAATATTATATTGTTTACAAGAATAAATACCTTTTCCTAATATCGATTATACTTCTAATGTATTAGGGTTTAGAAGAAGGATTGATATCTAATGCGAGAGTTGTCGCCCGGGTATACTAGTCTAAATGAATTAGAAGAAGATTGGCAGATAAACTGTTTTTTGATATTTAAATCTTGCTGGGAATGAAGTAAATAAAAACAACATTTTAATTATATAGGCACTGAAATATCGATATTTCAAAACATAATGAATTATTTTATCAAATTAAAACTAAACGAACCGGAAGAAGTTTAAGATAAAACCTGCTTATTATTTGAATCCTGCTGTAAATTATCATAATAAAAAGAATGTCATAGTGATATTGGCAGAGCATTATCGATATTATTACAATAACATCTTAATGACATCGGCAGAGAAATATCAGTATTTCAAAATATCGTTAATTATTTTATAAAATTAAAAAAAAAAAAAAAATGAATCGGGAGAGGAATAGGAAGTAACATTTTTCTTAATATCTAAAGTTTGTTTTAAATGAACTTAATAATAACAACATCTCAATGATATCGTCCCAGAAATTTCGATATTATAAATACAATATCACAATTAATTCGGCACAGAAATATCGATATGTTTGTGTCCTTTTAAAAGATTAAAAATATCAATACCCGAAATATCGATATCTATATAATATCTTTTTTCATTATATCAAATATATTTAATTTATATTTATATATTTATTCGATATATTAAAAAATCCAAGCGATAATAATCTTGCTAACTTCCGAGCCTTAATGGATAAAACGTCAAAATTCCTCAAGATAAAAAATGAGAATATCTTAAAAACCAAATAATAGACATAAAAACTAATAGAATTGAAAACAACGTAAGATACATGTACATGAGTATAAACAGATCGCTTGGGGCTTGAACCCCCCAATGAATGGAATTAGATATGAAAATAACAATATCTTGGCCGATCCGTGGAACATTTAAAAAACATTTTGAAAGTATTTTGAATTCGGGAAATAATAGTCAATATCCTCCTAAATATTAGAGTGCTGAACCGTAAATTGAAGAACCAAGTAAGGAGGAAATCGAAAAAGCCATCGTAAAATTAAAATCTCATAAAGCAGCGGGAATAGACAGCATTCTCAGTGAATTAATAAAAGCATGCGGTAAAGTGGAGTTCCTAAAATACACGATTTGGTTAAAAAGATCTGTGAAAACGAAAAATGCCTGAAGAATGGTAAGAATCTGTACATATTCCAGTTCACAAAAAGGGACCGAGGACGGATTGTAATAACTATCAAGGAATACCATTCCCCCCGGTATGTTATAAAATATTCTCGTTGATCATAACTAGTCGAATCACGGAATACTCCGAGGAAATTATCGGAGACTACCAATGTGGTTTTAGACGGAACCGGTCAATTTTCGATCAAATATTTTCAATACGGCAAATATTAGAAAAAAAAATTAGAATACAATGTTGTAGTTTATCAGCTTTTTGTCGATTTCAAAAAGGCTTGTGATTCCATTGATCGTCAGAGACTGAATAATATTTTGATTGAGCAGGGAATACCGAAGAAGTAAATCTAGTAGGGATGTGCATGACCGAAACATTCAATTAAGTTAGAATCGGTAATTATTTTTCGGAGAAATTTAAATTCCCTCGGGTTTAAAAAAAGGTGATTCCCTTTCACCTGTCCTATTTAATTTAGCAATAGAGTATGTCATTAGAAAGGTGAAGCGTACCGAAAGGGCTTCAGCTCTGGGTAGTAAAATATCCGTTATTAGGTTTGCAGATGATTTCATGTTATTAAGTAAGGACGCGGGAACTATAAAACTGAATATAACAACGTTGATGAAAGCTGGTAAAGAGGTTGGACTCAAAATAAACACGGCTAAGACGAAATACATGGTTAGAAACAGAAAGAGCGGCGATTTTGATGATATAGATATAGGAGGGAATAGGTTTGAACTGGTTGAGAAATTTAAGTATTTGAGGTCTATGCTTACTAGAAAAAATGAAATTCAAGATTAAAATAAAGGCGCAAAAATCAAGGTAAAAGGCGAAAAATGCTTATTATTTTTCGGTATCAACATTACTTAGGTCACGAATTTTGTTTAGAAATTTAAATGTGAGCTTTTTCAAAACTATTAACTTGCCTACAGTTCTGTACGTGTGAAACGTGGCCGCTAACCTTGAAGGACTAAGAATAAGGTATTGCGTAAAAAGGACGAGTCGAGGACGAGAGGATGGTTGAAATGGGCTTGTAAAGTTGATTGGCTCAGTAACGAACGAATTCCTAAAAAGTTAATAAATGCTGAGCCGACTGATAAACGTCCGAAGGGTTGATCGAAATGTAGGTGCGAGGATTGTGTTAAGGTAAGATCTGATGGATTTGGGTTTGGGCGGTAGTCGGTGGACCGAGATTTGTAGACAACAATTGGTGATATCGGCATCGAACCTTCGGGTTTGCCAAGTCGTTTATTATAGATTGATATAAGATCAATATTTTGTCCTATTCATTGTGAACCCTTTTCCTCTTCTTTTAAAGGTTAAAAATAACGATGTTTTTATTGATATTAAAAACTACTATTGCGATGTAGTTGTAAAACTAAAAAACAAACCGAGGCCCAATTTATCAAAATATGGATGTTTTTTCTATATATCGAACTACTATTTTCATAAATTAAAAAAATATCGAAACGATACATATCGATATTCACATCCCTAATCCAGAGCTAGCAAAAGTGGCTGTTCTCGACCGGAAACATTACTTCACTCAGACAGACTCTGAAATTACCCGGAACCGGTGACTTAAACGACTAAGTTGGCTTTGGGGCTCCCCTCTTTCAAGGTTTCATGAATATTTAAGGCAACTCAAGTAGTTGAGGAAGATGCCACAATCTTCGTTAGCACCTCTGGTTTCAATTGAGATATTACCTTCGATTGTGATTTGATCATCGTCTCACATTGCTTGGTTTTAGTAATTTATTATTTTTTTTCTTTATCCATTCATAACTGTGAATAAGGGCCACAATCACTAACAAAAGTCACAACAAAAAGCTGGGTACATATCAACCAATCCTTAATCAACAAAAAGCATAGTTAATAATGAGATATTTCGTTACGAAATAAGGTTTAAATGTTTTGTACTGTTGCATAAATTAATCGGTTTATAAATGTTTTATCGGGCTTTGTAAAATGTCTATATCTCCAATGAGTTTAAATCTTACCTCATCCATGCGATTCTGGTGAAATGTGTATGTAATTATACCTTTCAAAGTAAATTTTAATCTGAAAATGATTCGAACTAGGGTGTAGGTCATTATAAAATCGGTTACCGGTTATTATGGTTGGTTATTTTATCTTGTCGGTTATTATAACTGATCGCATTTAACCGATGCAAATAACTGTTTAAAAAAAAACAAAAAAAAACGGTTATTTTAAATGAAATCACTTACCATCGAATCATTGTTTGATGATGTCACAAAAAACAGCAACTGGAGTTGTAACAAATAACTGGTCATTTGTTACTGGACGCCGCACAAGCGCTATTTGTTCTAACTAATTGCTTTGTATTCAATCGTAATATTCGTATTCATTGGAATTATTAAAATTATTACTGCTTTAATTAAATATTATTTAAAATTATTAGTTCCGTCTACTTGCGGTGGTCTTGGGAAGGAAGTCGACAGCACTGATAATTTTAATAATTCCAATGAATACGAATTTCAAAATTGTTATACAAAGCAGTTAGTTGGTACAAATGGAGTTAGAGAGTGGTAGTGCGGCGACCGCTACTGATAAGGCGTCTGCGTTGTAAAGTGTACCTTACTCCTCAGCTACTTATTTCGGTAATGAAACTCCACATTAAGGATTGAGGTATATTAAATTTACAGAAACTGTCAGACTTCAGAAACATTTGAATATGAGACAGATAAAGACAGATATTAAAATAATAAGAAACTAATAAGAAACCTCAAATCCGCAATTGCATTACTGTTGAGAGTGTACTGTTGAGTTTCGTTGTAGACGATTTGATTTTACCAAGAAGATTTAAAAGCACTAGGATGTAGGTGGGCAGAAGATAGAATGTTTATTTGGTATTTGTTGCCCAATAGATTTTGTTTTATTTTTTACGATATTTATTGTCAATCTTGTTTTTTTTTTCTGGTTTTTGGGTTTAAAAAAATCGATGATAACCACGAGTGTGACAAAACCGATTTCAATACCGTTATTGGGTATAACCGACCGTTTTTTGACATCCCTAATTCGAACTATTACATTTACATTGACATCTGAGATACGATATCTTATTTTTTTAAATAGATGGAAGGCAGTTTAATTGATTTAATTACGAATGAATTTCTTTAGGTTTATTTGCTTCAATAGCTGTTCAGTTTTTACTTGACTTATCTTTCTAGCATTAACTCTGGTATCGTCAGAAGCAAAGAAGTGAGAACAAGAACGATTGCGAAGAAATCTTTTGCAAATTTTCATATTTTGTTTTATAGCTACTCTTTCTTGCCGATTTCAAATTATTACTTAAAAAAAAAAGTTTCTTATGATGACAGATCCTAGCTGCAATCTCCAGTAAAAGTTTTTTTTTGTAAACATAATTTTGAATGGCCTATTACATATGGTGGTCGTAAAAAGTTAGAAAGATATTTTTCCTCAACAGCTTTATTTCTTAAACCTGAATATAAAGGTAACTTGAGAATATCTAAATAACTCTTATGTATACAAAGAAAGAGCAACACTCTTGACATGTAAGTACACTCAAATCAATCACAGTAAAAAAGTCAACAAATCAATAAGTACACATGTTGACAAAACATATTTCGCTATATTGCAAAGCTAACAATAAAAAACTCAGATTTATATTATTTTTAACTTACATAGTACTTCATATTTTATGTTATAAGACATCATTGACTTCAAAAATTTGCTTACAAATAATATTGTATCAACTATGGTATATTAATTATTTAATTGTCAATTCGTAGATGATACATTTAAACAATATAATATGTATATATATATATAACACCTTAAGCTAATAAAAACAACGACAATTAATTATTGCCTACCTTTTGTATTTTTATATCGTGTTATTGAAGAATTGCATTATTGTGTTTTTGAATTGTAATCAGAGATAATCGTTATAATGAGGCATAATTGATAACCTTTTTAGATGTAAAATATACGAGGATTATTTTAGGTCGCTCACAATATCGCTGTAAAATAGAGGCAGCAAATATTTTGTTATGTTTATATTTTTGAAAACTTAAGTCATTACTTAGTGTCTTCTCTTACAATATCAATGATGAATGGAAAGTAAATAAAAGAATATTTTATAGAGATACCACTGAGGTATCTGTCGTGCCAGCAAGGTACAAGAAGTAAGATTTTGCTGCTATCAACAATTTTAAAATATACAGACAGCTATATAATATAAAAAAAGCGAGATTAATTTTAAAATAAAGAACAAATTCCCCCTGAAGGAGGAAAAACCTTTGAGAAATTCAACAAAATCGTGTTTCTAAAGTGAGACAGTAATTTAGTTTGTTAATAAGTATTGACTACGGACGGGCTGTGACGTCTTCTCTTGACTGAATTATAAGCTTCAGAGTTGCTCAAGAAGGTCATCTCAACACAATATTAATAAGATGCAAATAATAATCGAATAAAAAAGAGTAATGATTTATAGATACTCTTAATAGAATTCATATCACTAGTTACTAAAAATTGTTTTTTTAATTGGTTAATAATTTTTTTTGATTGAGCAAATGAAAAGTTTTGATTCTGAGAATGGTAAATATTTTTTAAAATGCTTTATTTTTTTAAATCTATGAACAATGATTCGAAAAGTTGCTTATGACGATAATCCAGTGATAAATAATAATTCCTCTACAATTTCAAAACAAAAATTTGCCAGACTTCTACAAACCCCCTACGACCACTCCCACTCTTTTTCTTATTTCAGTTCTGTCACCGCTTAGAACCGCTTAGAACTGAAATAGGTCAGTTCTGTCAAATTTTTGTATTTTATTTTAGTAGTGCATTATTATTAACGTTATTATTATTTGCGTACTTATTACTAAGTTATCTCAATTTCACCTTTATTATTTTTATTTTCCACAGAAAATATTTTATATGTTATATTTTTATTTTAATTTCAGCCCTGATGATAGCTCTCGTGATTGAGCTGAAACGTGGGCTTGTAAATATAATAAAAATATACTTTGTTGACTGCATCCTGATTATTTATTTCATCATGAAGATGTAAATATTTTTGTTGTTTTATATGGTTCTTTTTTCGTTTTTTTTTTGTTTGCTTATTAGATGAATTTATTTTCTTTCCTTTTTATATATAAATATTTTATTTATATACCTACGTTTTTTTATTCATTATATAATAGGTCTCATGGCCAGAAATTTAAATGTTTAAAGTTCCTTTTAAACTTAATTACTCGTTGAAATGTTGTTATTGAATAATTCTGTGTATTCAAAGTTTTTTGGTACTAATCTCTAATTTCATTTTTATCTTATTATCCTATTTTACAAACTGGTTACTACTACATCATCTGATGTGCCCATTGCTTTAGCCTAGCATCCGAGGGATGCTCATTAGGATGACGGGGCCCTCAACTAAGAAAACATTTTGAAAATTTTAAGAAGTACACTTTTATTCTGGATATCCGATATACTCAGAAATTTCATATCACTCTCAATAAAACACAAATCCCTTGAACACAATCTACTGCCTATGTTGGACCGAAAAAATAGGCTGGAGAATAACCTTTACATATTAATCACAAAGACTGCAAAGCTAAAACACTTATCAGCTTATGCCCAAATACTTTCAAAGGAAATATAAACTATAAAAAAACGGAAGCATTATTTTATTTAAATAAGTTCATAACCTACGCCTCTCTACGGAGATACGCATGTGAAGAACGTTTCACATGCGTATCTCCGTACATGAACAAAAATCATACGAAATCGGTAGAAAAGGATCATGAATAATTATTGCAGAAACACACAAATAACCGATATATAGAATGATTTAAAAACAACTAGAAATACATCATATTACATAAAAGCCGGCTATATATTAATTAATAATTTCTTAAATCTCATTAATATTTTATTATGTGAGGAGCCAAGTGTCCAAGGCTCCAAGTCTAATTTTTGTTTTTTTTAAAGAAATCAATTTTTTTTTTTTAATCCAAGTTATCTATCTTATATATAAGTTATATACCTTAATATTAAATTTAGATCTTTCTAAGAATTTTTTAATTTATAAGGCTGTACATCGGCAAATAGGTGCTGTAATAATTTTGAAAATACAATATAACTACTTATGTTAGTGTTACTATGTGTGTTTAATTTCAATTCTTCTTGAATAATATCTTTCATTTTAATTCATTCAGAATAATAAAATCAGTTTTATTGAATCTTCCATTTTAACCTATATATATATATATATATATATGTATGTATATATAGGTATATATAGGTATATATATATTAATAATTAATAATTATTAACAAATTAATATGTTAATATAACAATATAATATGTTAATACAATAATATAACAATTAATATGTTAATAATTATTAACAATATATATATATATATACTACAGTCGAGTAATAGGTCGGAAACTTTTACATTATATATATATATATATATATATATATATATTTTAATATATATATATATATATATATATATATATATATATATTTTAATATATATATATATATACATTCCAATCACTACCATGAAATGTACTACCAAAATCTAAAACATTATTACAACCCTAAATTTGAAAAATTATAATAAAATTATACAATTTCACCCGGCACAGAATATTATAAAAGAAAACAGTTTGAATTTCACTGCTTCCATCTACTGGAATAATTTTAACTCCTCTGATTTCTTTGGAGCATAGGCGAATTTTCTTTTTGAAACTAATATGTCACCTCACTCACCTTAAATTCGAAATATATGATTGTAATACAATTAATTAATCACGATTCATGTGTATTCCTGCCTGTTCTCAGTTGTATATAAAAGTTAATAAAAATATATTTTATATCTGCAGTGTCCCAACCACAGTTTGAGCAGTTGGTCGCTAAAATTAGGACGAAGGGTCTTTTTGAAAAAATAAATTACACGTTTACGGTCTTCAGGTGAAGCTGCCTCATTATATCTTGCTCCTTGATATCATTTTCCCCTTAATTTGGCCAGCTTCATCATTATTCTTTTAAAACTTTTTAAGTAAAATATTTAAAACACTTAAAATATACAAAAAAAAAGTTTCATTGGAACACTATAGAGAAAAAAACTATTAGTTACACTAATTACTGTAAACATAGGAAGAAATAAAACGCTTATTATGTTGCGTTGAATAAATCTATGAAATGTAAGAACAAAAGAGATGTGCATAATGGAGGAAAATTATTTCCAGGCATCTACAATGGGGTATCAATCGAAGAGAGGGAATAAGGATTTTTACGAAGTGCCGGTTTGGGAATTTTTTTCTCTATTACAAGTGAGATCATTAGATGATGGTTATTAAGGACTTTATGATCGAAGGACCATTTTTAATTAATGCAAGTTTTTTGGTATTAAGAATTTGATAATATGAGATGACTATGAACTAGATCTTAGGCTACATTGAATTATTGATTGATAGGGTGATGGGAAAGGTACGCTGAGAAACGACTTCGAGTAACGTTTTCAGTGGTTAAAGATCCATTGAGGACCATTATTAAAGATATACCTTTTTCAAAAAAAGACGTTGATACATACTGAATAAAAAAAAATGAATAAAAATTATAAAAACAAATAAAACAGTAATGATGAAAATAAGTAAACTAATGATGAAATAAGTAATACAGTAATGATGAAAAAAAGTATATATAATAATATAAGTATATATATTTTCAAATATATTGAAAATATATATTTTCAATATTTTCATCATTACTGTATTACTTATTTCATCATTAGTTTACTTATTTTCATCATTACTGTTTTATTTGTTTTTATAATTTTTATTCATTTTTTTTATTCAGTATGTATCAACGTCTTTTTTTGAAAAAGGTATATCTTTAATAATGGTCCTCAATGGATCTTTAACCACTGAAAACGTTATATATATATATATATATATATATATATATATATATATATATATATATATATATATATATATATATATATACATATATATATACATATAATTATATATTATAATTAGGTTAGTCGATTTTGACGAAAAAGTTGCTGTAACATACTCAGAATACATAATGTAAAATACCTACATTAAATACATAATTTAAGTTTCATACGACTTTCGTTATTGAGCTAGAAGGAAGGCCTAGAAGGAAGATTAAATTTGATGTAGTTCAAATTCTGTAAGTCTTGATCTGCCCGACGTTCGTTACTTCGCTTGAGCAGTAAACAATTCCAAGAAGAATAACGCTGCAAATTATTAGTCAATGGATTATTATTTCCAAATAGTTCAAAAATATTTGGTGCCTCCATTCGCAAGATCATTTAGAATGTTCCGGGAGATATAAAGCTATCGAGTTATCAAATAACTAACCAAAGGTGAATCGATTTCTGTAGGAATGTTTGCAGAATATAGAAGTGCGACAGACGGATGGATTTTTTTATATTAAATATTTGGATTCTGCGTATCCTAAAACGTTAAACCTCAAATTTTTAGGGGGAGAGGAGGCTAACATTTTTTTTTCTTGGTCGATTTCAAAGGTTCATTATTGAAAATAATAATAAAAAAAACAGTATAATTTTTTTTTATTCTCTAGTGTGCTGATTCCATAACACTTTACCTTTTCCGTCTATCTGCATAAATGATTGAGTTATTGGCGTATACAAGGGTTGAAGGGTTACTAGCCTGTTTGATCCAAGTTCTATGGATTTTAGAAAGCAGTAAAATTTAAGAGGGTTTAATATTTTATCCATTATTTGTCAATAATCAGGAGTACATTATTGATAATCGGAAAAACAAAAGATACAGAATAATAATTTGTTTCTTTAATTTTCATCTGACTGGCACCTGTAAATCATCTCATTGATTTAATTTTAAGGTTAATAATAACAATTGTAGAGAAGCAGCAATGAAAACATGGCCTGGTGAATAAAGTCTACTCGAATCTTGATAGCTTTACTTAAGAACTAATCCTATAGTTGAAGAGCTTTTAGTATCTGACATCCTTGAAATAATTGTCATGAAGATCTATCGTCTGGATAGTAAATTGTATTTACACTACAACGAAACAATGATGGTTCCTGGATGGTGGTAATGGGAGGGTTCCCACAAAATTATGATGTTTAAAGATTTTACGAATGCTTTTTCTCTAAATCTTCAGGGTAACCTAAGTACAGACGCCTTCAGTTTTAGAGGTTATACTACTCCTGTGAAGTCGGTGTAAAGCAGGCAGTTTCCAAACAATTAGAAGGCGTTAAAAAATAATTTTATACAGCGTTATTTTTGTTTGCGATATTTTATTTTTAACAAGATTATTGATAAATTGAAAACAAATAAATTATACTTCAATTGGAAATGAAAAAAAAACTTTTGTACGCTAAATTAACTCTTGTAAAAAGTGCTTGCACACGAGCAGCGAGCTGGTGCAAAAGTAAATTGTGCCCAAGAGGTTGTTATAACTGACACTGCCCACTCATTGGCGCATCTAGCCTTCTCTCCACCTGCCATAGCCCACGGTGCTCATAGTCGAAACTAGCTAGACTGAAGGCGTTTTGTTTTTGTTGATTTAATTAGTCTGAAATAAATATTTTCTGTGGCTTTTCACTACTATATAGCAGGTAACTGTACTATTCTTTTTTTAAAGCAAGTAGGATCACGTGCTCATGTGCACAAATGGAATAACCGCCACTGCAGTGAGAAATTCTAATGCACATTGCTAAATTTTATTACCAACCCAGCTTAAGAAGTAAACTGTACGAGCATCACAATGTGAGTAATAATAGCTTCTAGGATCTGAAACAGCTCACGAAAAACAAAATGATTAATGCCTTTTATAGTTATTTTTTTAAATATACTCGTATAGCTATTAAATGAAAATACAATACTAAGCCCAGTGCAGTTCTAGTTTATATCTACATCTGAATATGTTTTATTTACAGCTAGGAAAATTGATGTAAGCTTACAGTCGTGACTGAGGAATAACCGCCAAGGAAAAATCCGCATACGTTGAAGTCAACACCGCTGTTCTTCAATGCCTGAGATATCAGCCTTTCCTAAAATAATTATTTTATTGAAAAATCAATTTTTAAAATATACTTCGTAAAATATAAATATACTTTTCATGGGATTGGAAATTGGAAAAAAAATCTTTCTAAGACTTTTGAGAGGTTGGAAAGGATTGAAATAGAGCGAAAATCGTCTAGAGGTTAAGGGTTTGAATTTTTATTTATAGAATAAACGGTGACTTTTTTTTTTTTTACAAGAGATGGACAATAGTAACTTCTGAAGAGAGAAATTGCAGATGGAAAGTAGAACCGAAAGGATTTCAGAGAGACATTCTTTTATTAATTTAACAGGAATGCCATCTGGGCCAGTGGAATTGGTATTTGAATTCATTACGGTGGATAAAAGGTCTGTGGAAGAAATATAGGAAATATAAAAGTCTCATCTCAGGAGAAAAGTAGGAAGGAGTGAGTGGAGAACTGGTATTGGAAGCAGCTATAAAAGAAAATTTAAATCATCTGGTGAAATTGAAAAGACTAGAGAGGGAAGGGATCTAAAAGGTTCACAAAGGGAAAGTTTGGGATGGACTAGCCATTTTGATTTGGAGCCAGGAGCTGAGGAAAGGGCTTCATGAAAGTAAGTTGATTATAGTTCCGCCGGATTCTTGTTCTTGTCATGTTAAGGCACATTCTAAACGCTTGGTGGTCGCTAGCAAGCCTAGTACGTCTAAAGCATCTACGGGCAGCATGATGCCGCTTCGGCATATCCTTAATTTCAAGAAACATTCACGGTGCTGGTCTGTGACGGAAAGTAGAGGTTTTGAGGGGAACATGGGTATTAAGGAAAGTCAGAAGGTTGGAAGTAAAAATGCCAACCATGGAGACAATAGAGGAAGAGGAATATACTCCATTCCAGTCTATTTGGATTAGGTCATGAGAGGATAGGAACGAAACCGGCAAGAGGGAAGAAGATGAAAGAGGAAAGGAGATTGTCTCCAGAGTCAATAATGTTAGTCAATCAGCTACTGGGTACAATTGGCCCACAGCTGCTGTTAAGTCCTCATTGGTGTCATTCTTTTCGTTTTTTTTTTTTGCGTAGATGACGGAATATCATAATCCGAAAATCGAAATCGATATCTTTATTATGATTTTAAGTAAACTGAACTTAATATTTTTTAAGTTTTTATTCTTTTTTTGTTATTTTGGTTTTTCACAATAGTTGTTCAGCATAAGTTCACCTACAGAAAATGGTCTGTTACATTCTCAACTAACGAAAAACCGCTGTACGGAGCATCAAACTTGTGAAAAGTTTTTTCAGAAAAATCTTTTTATCGCGAACTAAACATTCTGCTAGCCCCTAATTTTCAAGTGAATTAGCTCACTTCTGCGGCAAAATCCGCATTATTGTCATTTTTTTTATATTCTTTTGCGTAGATTACGAATATCATTCTGGCTAGAACTGTTCAAACCCTTAGTGAAATTTTCAATAACTTCAATACTGAGAGTAAGAATATGGGCCTTGAAATAAATGATTCGAAAACCAAGTATATGTGCATTGCTCCAGATAATTTAAGATTTACCCATAATCTTGTGGTGGAAGGGCATGTTTTTGAAAACTTTAATTCCTTTACCTACCTGGATCAGAATTAAATAATAAAAATAAAATAATAATAGAGGTGCGAAAAAGAATTATGGCTGCTAACCATGCAGTTTTTGCAAACTTAAAGTTATTTAAATCATCATTGCTGTCAAGAAAAACAAAAGAAAGATTATACATAACTTTAATTAGACCTATTCTTACACATGCTGCTGAAACGTGGACGTTTACTACCAGCATCGCAAATGCATTAAGAGTGTTCGAGAGGAAAATACTTAGGAAAATATTTGGCCCCTTCTTCGATGAAGTAATTCAAGAATGGAATTACTTTTTCAAATTACTTATTCAACAATACCGAAATTGTGAGCTTTATAAAATCCCGCCGAATCGAGTGGTTAGGGCATGTTCTAAGAATGCCGGCTGATAGAATGCCAAAAAAGATGCTCCAAAGCAGATTTTATGGGACCCAAAGAAGAGGAAGACCTCGGAGAAGATGGATGGATGATGTGCAGGATGACCTCAAACGGTTGGGAGTAACAAACTGGAAGGAAAAGGCTAAGTACAAGAATATCTGGAGGACTATTGTTCAGGAAGCCAAGGCTCACCCCGAGCTATAGAGCTACGCAGTAAGTATTTATAACTAATCAAGATATTGATCTTGAATTAAAATTTCCTGATTAGACAGCTTCTTTTCGGGGAGTGAGGAGATGTTGAGAAAGGTGGAATTTGAATGAGGAGAGAGAAGAAGAATGTCGGATATTAGAAGGGAGGGAATTCCTAAGGACAATGGAGCAGGCAAGAAAGGAACGTTTCGGTTCTTGGGGCCTGGGATATAGAGGTCAGAAAGGCGCAATCTTGTTTCCTGTGAGTGGACAGAGAATTTGCATTGTAGGAGGCTGTAGATGTTGGAAGGGTATTGGGAGTTGATGGTTCGGTATACGAAAGATCCAAGGAAATATTATCTAAGAATGGTGAGAAAAAGCCACTTTCATTCTCCATAAAGGTGTGACACGTGAGACCATCTCGAGGCACCGAAGACAAATCTTAAAAAGCAATTCATGATACGCTTCAGTTTGTCCTCGACTATAACCGAGAGGACGCCGTATACCGCAGTCATAGTCAAAGTGGGGAAAACTGAGTGAGAATACAAGGAGCTTACAGATGGGTTGTGAAAGAAGATGTATTAACGATGGAACAATGGAACGATGGAATAATTTTAGGGTACTTATTGACCGACCGGAAATTTTGGAATATGGGGTTTCCAAGAAATGGTTAAGTCAATAGTAATCCCTAAGTTTTTGACACAGGATGTGAGAGTGATCATTTAGGAATAATTTAGAGAAGTATATAATATACGGTATATATGTACATATAAATTAACGTATTTGAGACACTAAAAATAAAAAAAATAAAAGGTTTTAATAAAAGCACACAGAGAGAGATCAGTTACAACTGACTTTATTTAGAAAGTAATCCTCTTTATATAAGGTCTAGGAGTTGTTTACATTCATGAGAGGGATTAAGCTCTGTTATTACCCAGCTCTGGCTCTTAATTCCCCCCTCCCCCAGTTTCCAGACACTTTTGGAAACTTAAAGGAGTGACCAGTCTGAGCAATGGACAGCGTTTATCCCTGTACAATGTTACAGCTCCTAGAAACAACCAAATCCATAACCTAAATACATACAATTTCCTTCTATAAAAAACAATTGAAGTATTCAAAACAGAAAACACAACTAAACCACAACCACTGTTGCACAATAATAAGCACTAGACTGTAAATAACATAAAACTAAGAAATACAATTTAAATAAAAAATATAATAAAAAAAAAAAATACACTCTCGTTTACAATATTTCCTCCGGTTGCACAGGCGAAGGCACTCCAGACCCCAAAGGAAACTTCAGTTACTCGATGTGGACTGTTCGCCGCCTCTTAGGGTCCCCAATACATTCGATCGTTACCACGTTATGTTCGCGTATTACGACGACATGGAATGACCCCTCGTATCTCCGCGGTTCTTTTCCCCTGTTAGATCCAATCCGCCGGTATACTACTGATCCGATCTTTACTTCCCCGCAATCCCGTACCTTTGCGTTTTCCTTACCTACCCTGGTTGGTTTCTCCTTTATTATTCTTTTCCGCGCTTTTCCCCACGACTCCCGCAATCGGACGTGGTTTGCCATGATTTCCCGGCCGTTCGAATGTCCCCTATCGTCGCCTCACAATCCATACTGGGGCCTCGAACCCCAAATAGTACTTCGAACGGCGCAAATCCTGTAACTGAGTGGATTGAATGATTGTATGCCGCAATCGCCTTCCGCATCGCTATATCTGGGGTCCACCCCTGTTCCACGTGGTACACTCTGAGGTGGTCACTTAGGGTGCTATGCAACCGTTCAACCCCTCCCCTACCCTTCGGGATTTGATTCGTCTTCCACACCTGTTTGATTTTATCCCAGATGGTGGCGTTACCCACATGTGGTGTGTCTTACCCGGTTTAGACGCGTCTTTCAGTGCTTTACAGACAAGATCTAATCGTATCCCTGTTTGTGACGAGATAACATTTACGCGTGACCTCCCGTAACGCGAGTACTCAATAGCAAGCATACCCGACGTCTTCGTCTTCCAGATTACATGGCGCGGTTTATCATTAATGATCTCGTAAATTTCCTCTATATCCTGTGGTCTCTCATCCGTAGAACTGTCTCTGGGTGATGACTTCTCTTCCCTCTCTGCTTCTGTCGTAGCCTGCTCTCCTTCGCCTTCTGGTGACCAATCCTGTAGAAATTTTCGGATGTCTCTTGATGACCCCGCTACGTCCTCTTCTATGGTATTCACCATCAACGCCCGCGACAACCAGTCGGCGATCACATTCTCTTTGCCGGGTTTATAGATGACGTTCGTAGAATACTGGCTTAACCTCTCTTTCGCGACTCGAGCCGACGACTCTTTCAACTGTCCAACCCACTGTGGCGGCCTGTGACCAGTCTGGACCCTAAATCTCCTTCCGAATAGGTATGGCCGGAAATGGTCGATTTTCCAAACGATACCTAACAATTCCCTCTCGAGCGCGCTATATCTTGCTTCGGCATCCGACAGTCGTCTGATCGCGTACGCTATGGGCCGTTCCCCACGGTCATTCTCCTGGGATAACACTGCACCCAAGGCATACTCGCTGGCATCTGTGGTCACTGTAAACTGCTTATTGAAGTCTGAAAATGCTAGAATAGGTTCCTCCTTTAGGTGTTCCATATATTTCTTCAGGTTGTCATCCATACTAGGTGTGACGACCAACCGCGCTCCCTTTTTCAGTAGATTATTTATAGGTACCAAGTAACGCGCCATGTCCGGTACAAACCGCCGAAAATAGTTCAGGCCCCCCAGAAGTCTTTTTACATCCTGCCATCCTGGTGATCGCCTCCACTTTGTACCTATCCGGCTTAACCCCTTTTCGCGATACTGTGAAGCTACAAAAAGCTAGCTCTGGCTCTTAACTTATATATATATATATATATATATATATATATATATATATATATATATATATATATATTTATTTATTTATATTTAATTTTATTGATATACCATAAAGATTTTTGCACAGACAATGTGGAATTTAGGTAAACATTTAAAGATTTATTGCATTTCGGTTATAGATGGAAGCCACTTCCAATCTCAACTTGGAATTTTACCACGCTAGGCTAAATACCTCGATTACCGATTCCTATGAGGTCAATGCGGCAGTGACTGAGGTAAATTCAAACACTCGGACAGTTGCGAGATGGATCCATTAGTTGATTTCTTCCATGTTTGGATAGGCGAGGGCCTATCCAACATGGAAGAAATCAAAGGAGAAAGGGCCTGAGGAGGCTCTCACGCTTCTGAGAGGCTAATCGCCTGAGACCGAACCTCTTTTTGGTGGTGTACTTTACTGTGGATCAACTATACGATTACAATTAATGATGTGCGGTGGGGGCTCAGCTACTAACCCATCTTCTACCACCAATTTATTTGGAATGACTTCGGTAAGCTGACGGACCAACTTTAACTAGGGGAAGGAGAATAATAGTCCTTTAGAGCAATGCCTACCTTTACTTCATGATTGAGATACGTGCTAAGTCTCACATCCGAGAATTAATCTTTTGAGAGTTCTGTAACTGTGAAAAATCATTGCAAGTTCTCTTAAAAATAAAAGTTAAGCAACATAAGAATCTTATAATTATAAAATTCATCCGAGTAATGACATAAAAAGTTCACCATATTAAAATAATTCTGAGTATTATATATATGAGAGTGCTTTATTCTTACATTTTTGCGAAGATGCTCATGCTTCATTAGAAGTTTGAATACTTTTCTGTTAAATTTTTCGATCTGAAAAAGTATAATATGTAATAAGTAATAAAGTATATGTAAATAAGCATATGCAATAAAGCAAGTGTAATAAAGAATAATATGTAATAAAGCATATGTAAATAAGTACATTATTTGTCACACAAATTATAAATATAGAACATTCAAATATGTATTTCAAGAATAGCATTAAATTGTTGGAATGGAATAGGGTATGACAAATAGGCTGCAGTTAAATAATTCTAATTCAATCATGAATTTTAGCAAATAAACACCAAATTTTTAGTAAATCATTTTATACTTTTTTTTTTTTGTATCCACAGAGTATGAGAAAATAAACTTATTGGAAATTTGCAGAAATATATGGAGAAAACGTCATTAGTGAACGGCTAGTGCAGAGGTGGTTTGAAAAGTTTCGAGCGGGAAACTGCAAACTTAAAGACGAGCGTCGACCAACACAGCTTGACGGCGAACTGCAGGCTACTGTTGAAGAAAATACTGTTGTAACAGTTGAAGAATTAGTAGAAAAACTTGAATCGACAAATTCTACTGTCCACCGTCATTTGCAGAGGATTGGAAAGGTATCGGAATTGAGAAAGTGAGTCCCTCACGAGTTAATTGACGGTAATTTGCAACAACGGGTGAACACTTGCTTTTCTCTCCTCTTCTGTTTAGATCAAGAATAACTAGAGATGGAAAATGGGTTTTCTATCGTAATGTTAGACGGTCGCGACAGAATTTATCCAAATTCTGGATAAACACCGAGAAGAGAAGCAAGAGAAGGACTTCAACCGAAAAAAAGTAAATTTCTGTTTGTCGGGATATAAAAGGAATCCTTTATCATGAATTCCTTGACCTTAACCAAACTATCATTAAAAATCTCTACTGTGATCAGCTGGATCGACTGAAGCGGGAAATTGAGGAAAAACGTCTCCCACTTATTAAAAGACGAGGCATTCTATTCCACCATGACAATGTGAGGGCTCATGTGCAAAACAAACAATCCAAAAATTGATGGACTTTGGATGCGAAATTCCTCATCTACCATGTTCTCCTGACTCAGCGCCTTCGGATTATATCTTTTTCGGATTCTCAAAAACTCATTAAGCGGCAGGAACATGAATTAAGTCGATGAAGTGAAAAACGAAGTGTTGGTTTTCTTTAATTCAAAACCAAAGGATTTTTTCAGAAAAGAAATTTTTTTCAGAAATTAAACAAAATTTGGTTTAAAGATGACAAACTGTTTTAGAACAAGATGGTATATACATTTTAGATTGAACGTGTTTCATTGATATTTTTCTACCCCTTATAATACCGTCATTACTCACGGGATGACCTGGTACATGTACATTGGCCCGCTGTGTCGAAAATGTGTCAAGAACAAAATCGTTTTAAAATTCAATTCTCTCCAAGAATCATCATTATACACTTGCAATATGAATATGCTATTCTAATTACACAAATGAATAATCTATTCTATGCCTGCCACAAAAAAAAGCACTGGTTGATGTTTCGTAACTAATATTGTATCGAGAGCTCTGAGCGTGGCATAACAATGAAGGTAATTTATAAGCTAAAACTATTTACCATCGTGTTTTTGGTTCAGGAAATAAATAGAGATTTATTTACCTGGAAATGGAAGTTCTTTAATTTCTTGCAGTTATGACACTTCCTATTCGGACTTCAAATTTCGTAACTAAGACATATGAAATTTTGAATCTCAATACTTTGGAAAATGGGAAGGGCAAATTGTATCACCGTGTATAAGGAGAGCGGGGTATCTCACTGAGTAAGTATGTATATATATATATATATATATATATATATATATATATATATATATATATTATAATTCAATAGTATATTTTTACATGTTGTATATTTCTACCCATAAAAGTACATACCTGTGTATTTTTTAATGCGTTTGAATTTATCTATATATCTATATATCTATATATATATATACTAGGTTCAGCAAACCATGGGCCAGGAGGTGATTTCACACCTCATCTACAAAGAAAAAGTTCAACTGCTCTATGGTCCAATTTCGGACAGCGAATGAGTAAATTTATCTTCTGAATTATTTTAAGGTCATGGTTTTTATTGAATTGGAAGCGATTATTAAAAAACTATTTAAGCTAAGTAATTTCAAATTGCAGCATCGTAAGCTAGATAAAATGTTTTTCAAATATAAATAGAATTTATCTTTGCTAAATTCATCTGAAGGAGACTTTCGAACGCCCAAATTATGCTAAGTTCTGTTTTTCGTAAAACTCTGCTTTTCCGCGTTTTTTTTTTCCAGCCTTCCACTGAACTAAAGATTTAGAAATACTTCCTTGCTTAATATGCTTTAAGTCCATGTCAATCAAGTTGAGCTCTGTTATAGACTACGCTGGAATTCGCCTCCATTTTTGTAAATAATCAAGAAATGCGAAATTCTCGCTCTTCAAATTATCACTGATTTCACAAAAAATAATTACAGTAAATTATTATAATGATTTTATTTCTTTTTGTTCTGTGATCTGGAATGTACTGAAATAAATTACATACTAAAATACAATTTTATTTATAAGAAATTCGTAAAATAAAATATTTAATGTGGGCATGAAAAATGAAATACTGTTTTAATAATTTTACATAATATTTCTGGTATGGATAACACAAAATATATTTTATTGAAATTTCCAATATGTCCTCCATCTAGGAATGTGATTATCGAAAAAAAATCGATATATATATACATATATATATATATATATATATATATATATATATATATATATATATCGTACAGATATTTTTGAAATATATCAAAATCGTATTTCGATGCACGATCGTTTTATTTAATTTAACGCTTAAACAAACAGTATGAATGGAATGATGTGGGGTCAATGTTTGATGTCACCTTAGTTCGATTTAGTGTTGGAGGGCAGTGCAGGACAAGTTTATGGGGTGCAAAATCTTTTTTCGTCAAGGGCGCCAGAAAACCTAGAGTCGCTTCTGAACAAACTCAACTTAAATAACATGGACTTAAGACTTATATATGTATATATATATATATATATATATATATATATATATATATATATATATATATATATATATATATATATATATATATATTTTGCCGTGCAATGAGGTCTTCAGATTTCTATCGCTTGCAGGAACGCAGATTGCCAGCAGAGAGCCATCCAACTTCATGTTACTGAGAACCATGGTTTCCATGATGCAGCGGCAGAGTACCCATAACTCAATAAGACCGTGGTGGCCGAGAGTGTTAAGGCGTCAGCTTAACCTCAATCAGCCTGCGCGGTTTGAAGTTAAATTCGTAGCGGACCCTCGGAATGAGTCTGTACCTTCCCACTCTGGAGAGAATAGATTGGTGACCTGTAGGAATAACCCATCCTGTTTGCGTTAATAGGAATAGCAAAAGACATTAAGCAGAAAAAAAAAATCCATAACCGGTCCCTTTAGACAGAGAGCCCGTGCCAAAAAAATTATCTGAAGAAAAAACATTGATAACAATTTTTTGGCTGACTATTAATTTGTCCAATAGTAATTTGGAACTATTTTTGGGTTTTCAGTTATAATTTCTAAACGGTGCATTCTATCGAAAAAGTTATGGTAAATTAAATCAAAGAGCATCAAATTGTGCATCTCATGTATTATAACTTTTTCGATAGAATGCACCCTTTAGAGATTATTCTCCGAGGGATTATTCCCTCTCCTAATGTCGGCAGACAACGTTTTGTAGGATCAGATGTATCTGTAGTTTTATGTGTGCTTGAAATAAATTATATCTAATGAATTATATCTTACCGTCATATACGGCACATATCCAACTTTATGAATTTGTTGGACGTTTTTGCAGATTTTCCAAGGGACCGTGACAATAATGCCCATTGCTGGAGATCGAGAGATTGCCAATTTCGAGGAGTGCACATGACCGAATTTGAACATTTTTGTGCTCAATGGATGGCGAATTCGATGATCTAAAACTTTTATTAATAGTATTTCTCTTAGAGAACTCATTTCCAAACTGCAGACTCATAGTAGTCTGTCCCTGTTTTTTACAGAATCACCGTTTATGACTGTGGTTTTCGACCACACTACTTAACCAAATTATTGTGCTGTGGTACTCATTAGAAGCAAAATTTGATGTTTTATTTTATTTACCATAGCTCTTTCGATAGGAAGAGTATTTTATAGTTTTAAAAAACAAAAATAATCCCGAAATTCAGAGTTTTTTTGGTCGGCATTTTTTCAGGTAGCATGATCCGACTGGCAGACTTTTATTTTTTTAATGTCAATACTATAAGGGTTAAAAAAATTGCTACCATATTTTTCTTCATATAATGTAAACTTTTTTGCACTGCCTCTCGGTCTACTCTGCCTAGTGCCGATTTGGTCATAATTTGTGAATTGTGGCTAACCAAGGTCAGCAGGCGCAGGAGTGCTTATAAATACATAGGTATTGCAAATATATATTTTTGTGAAGAACGGTTGTGTAAATGTAAGGTATTGATATGTTAATACCGCCGTTCTCTTACATTAGCTTTCAATACCAGTAGCACAGTTGAGGAAAAAGCTGTGCGATCTCTTGAAATGCTACTTTTCCCTCCACAAGGCAGAGACAAACATGCTTTTGTATTCCCTAGGCTGATTATAAATAATCTACATAAATATAGCTCATTGCCCTTAAATACTAAAGGATGTAATATCTGCCAATGAAAATAGTAAAAAAAAAAAAAAAAATGTTAAAGTTGGTATGTCTTTATAGGTTTTGTCACACATTTTGTATTCAAACATCGTAAGACGGCAATACTTTCATACAGATAATAAATCTTAATAATATAAAAGTTTGGTGAAACTCGTTTGCTACAAGAGTGAAATAAAACGAGGCTTTGGTATTCACAGGTTAAATTTATCAGCTATTTCAAATTTCTGATAGGTGATATTAGGATATTGAGGTGCAACTGGTCATGCTATAGAAAGATTAAAAATAGAGCAGCGGGAAGAGATCGCACAGCAGTATAATCGCCTATTACAATATAAGAGAGGCACCTCAACTTTAAAACCAGTTAGCTTATTGATTAGACGGATTGGCTCACTGTTTGTAGCTTACAAGATATATATACCTATACCTCTATCCTTGAAAGAAGTTTGAGACGTATTGTGGAGTTGCAACTTAAAGGGGAACAGACAGGAGTCCCCAGAAGGCAGATCAAGGACTTCATCTTTGCCCTCAGAAATATTTTGGAAAACACATGGGACAGAGATATGAGTATTAACATGGATTATCTTGAACTAAAAGCTGCATTTGACTCTGTGCCTAGATTTGAAATATAGCATGCCCTCGCTGCAAAGAATGCACCAACAGATTATTCCAACAGAGAGAACCTAGATTGAAAAATGAAAGCTAGAGCTGCAGACTACGCGGTGGCCCAAGGATCTCCTATCAGGAATATATCTAAAGAATTTGGTGTAATAGAGGCAATACCCCCTCTGAAATGAAGCAGTTGTGCAGAGATTGGGAAGACTGAGAGCGCTGGATCGAGGCCTTTCTACGCCAATAATAGCTTGAAGAGAAAGAGAAAGAAGCAGAATAATTTAAAATTTATGACAAATACTTACTGAATTCATGGTATAAGATACGCTAGCAGAATACGACAATAACCATACGATATTTCCAACGAGATCCAATAAGTCCAACGATATTTCATTGTTATTTAATTTAAAATTCGTTTGAAATGAGTAAATTAAACTGTACCCGCGTAAAATTAGGAGAATAAGACTTCTTGTCATGAATAAAAACATGTGACAAGAAAATAATTCGTTATTTAATTTTATTAACAGCAGCACTTCGTCAAATCTTCTTAATTTGTAGTGTACTTTGTGCATTGACGGACAAAGCGTTTTCTTTAATTGTCCAATCGCACTTCCAGCGGATTTGGTTATGAAGCAATATTGCAACATGATCATAATGCTACGAATGTACAGTAAGACATAACAAATCACTTTAGCTATGAGAATTGACGGTAGCTTTGTTAATATTTCAAACAGTTTGAGAGAATGATAAATCAAGAATAGGCCGAGAAATGTATACCAAATCTTCGGCAGGTTTATTGTCTTGTCTTTTGTAATCTCTAATTTTTCCATTTTTAAAAGGACCTGTTTTAATAGATTGATTTTCAGGATCAAATTCAGTGAGTAGATCATTGTGGAAAGGTCATAGTAAATAGTGTTCAGCACAATTACGATTATCTTGACAGGTCTGAAGAATTTAGGCAAATTCTTGTACGTGAAGAATAAGTGAGCTAGGTCGAACAATGAAAATGGCAAATAGATAAGTATACTTAAGATGAACCATTTTTTAGAAATAGTGTGTGCGGAGTTTACTGGCATCAATCCTAACAGTCTTGAAATGATGAAGATCCAATTTGGTGATGTCATTATTCTATCGCGCACAAACAGCCGCGAGATAGACTCAATCCTGTTCCGGCTACTTCTGTATAAATGTCGTTTTTCTAGAATGTTTGGGGCCCTCAAACATGTCATGTGAAGATATATCGATTGCTTCGATGGCTGCCAATATTTATCTTGTTTCTTAGTTGGCCAAATATTGATTTGCTAGCAATACCCAAATTCATGACTAGCTCAAGATCAAGGGCATGGAATTGTCTGTTGTCAAAAACAATAACAGTAATAATTGAGATATACTAATTGTAAGTTAGAGTGTCATGTTAGGCAGAATCGGGAATAGGACCTATATGGAAGAAAGGTACTTCTTGGCTGTTTTGACATTGAACTGATTAAAATATCTGATCTTCGGTATAAGTAATTTTAGGTGAATAGTTATTAGTTACTTAAACAAGACTGGTGTACAATGTATAAGTTGCACGTATGTTCACGTTCTTTTAATAAGGTGAATACGTTTCAAGTATCTCCACATTTAGTCACTCATCCACTTCTACCAATTCATTATATCATGATTATTTTGTATGGTATGAGTGACTGTAATGTCGAGAAACTTGAAACTTATTCACCTAATAACTCATTATAAAATAACAAAAATTTCTTTGACTTGGTCTTGATCCGGACGACCATTGTTATTATATTTCGTTTAAAATATGCATTATTGTACTGCTTATAGCAGATCTGAGTTATATCAGTTGAACATGGCCGAATGAGGGCCGAATGGTATAAAATATAACTAATTGGTGAAGCAAAGCCTTGTATAATTATCAGATCTTTATATATTTTCTCAGGCCCTATATTTCCTCTATAATGTGCTCACTTATTAAAGTGAATAAATAAATAAACTCTTGGAGCTGGTGAATGAAACAGATTCAATTTCTAACGGTACTTTGCGCACTTTTCAGTTTACTGTTTGTTTCAAATGTGCCACTGTGCGAGAGGTTAACATTACAGCTTGCATCAAAAGTCAGTTTTTAGTAATACTTACCCAGAAAAAAATAGACTATTGGAGTGGGTCAAAGGTCGGCGCTGAGCGGCGGACCAGTGTTTTCTATCAGTTTCATAACCCCTAGAAGGAGGAAACAATAAGGGAAGGAAAATTTTAAAACTTTTCTTTCAGTAACAAAATTACAACTTTTTTTTTAATGATATATCAATGAAAAAAAATAGATAAATGGATTATATGTTACAAAGCAATATACGTAAGTTTGTTTCTTTTTCATTGTAAATAGAAAAAAAAAGGATGAAGTGCTTGGTTAGTTGTCGCTTTGAACAAGATACATTACAGATTGTATATAATAAAACAGAGCCACTTATATCTTAACCCTTTCTTATCGCTGTTCTCTTAATTTGTTGTAGAAATATCATTTTCAAACCAAATGATAAGCATCAAACACCACAATTCAACTTTTTTATTCATATTTTGTTCGATTGTTAGGAGAGATCAATTGCTGGCTTAACAAAATATAAAATAATTGTCTGATTCATTTATTTTGATTTGTTCGATTATTGAGCATTTTCTTTATCAAATTTCAGGGTAAATATATATATTTTGTATTATATATATATATATATATATATATATATATATATATATATATATATATATATATATATATATATAATACGAATGTTGCTGGTGGCAATACGATTGAATCATCCAATGATGAAAAAAATAATGTAGAAAAAACGCCAAACAGATGACAACACGTTAGATGATAAAGAATATGAAATGGAAATCTTCAATGGTAACTTATTTCCTGGGGAAAAAGAAATCGTTCATAAAGGTTAATTATTGTTATTAGTGATGTGGACTTTCGCGACTTGTAATCGTATTAAAAATATATACACTTATGAAAAAAAAATAGTGAAAATTATAAAATCTTAAATTCTGTCTGATCCACCAAAGCCATTAAATTTTGAAGTAAGCTATCAAATGTATCGGTTTCCTTTACCAACTAATTTCAACGATTAAATTATTATTTATGTTTGAAAAATTTAGAAAATTTTGTATTATTTTGTTTTTATACTGTTAAATATAAGTATTTATAATATAATATATAACGATATTGTATTACTCCAGAAATGAATATAATTGTGAAAATAAATCAAGTTTTAATGGCTATTACTATTTACTATTTAATTTGTTAACTTATTGTTAACTATTGTCTATAAACACACACACACACACACACACATATATATATATATATATATATATATATATATATATATATATATATAATTTTAGATAAGAATTGGGAGGACATCGAACCACATACTCCTATAAAAAATAAAACACTTTTTCTCGAAGGGATTAAACTAGTGTGCGATAATGGATATTTCACATATAATAATACTTTTTACAGAATGACGAACGGCCTACCGATGGGAGGATGCCTTTCTATAAATTTGAGCGGAATATACCTTAATAATTTATTAGAAATAGGAATAAATAAACTTAATAGAATACCTAAGCTGTAAAATATGTAGATGACATAAATAATTTCTTACAAATTCTAAATTCACTATCAGATAAAATAAAATTTACATTAGAAATAGAGAAAAATAATAACATTAGATTCCTAGACATCAACATAATTAAAAATAAAAACGGTCAACTTAATACTTCGTGGTGTAAAAAATCGGTGACAAGCAATAGAATACTTAATTGGCATAGCAATCACAACCCAAAACAGAAAATCAATACCGCATAGAATTTAATAGACAAAGCCAAATTAACGACGGATGATGTTCATATTAAAGAAGTGAAAACTGAAATATTCGAGATCCTACGTGACAATTGGTATCCAATTAGACTAATACACAAATTATGGTATAAAAATAATAATAAAAATAAGAAGGAATATACTAACCAGTCTAAATACCAACTCACAAATCAGCATAAAAATAATAGTGTGGACAATAGAAATAAAAAAACACCCAATTTAATTACTAATTATTTCAAAACTTAAACATACCTCTAATCAAAATAATAATGATAATCAAGAAATGAATACTCTAAACCATAAAAATAACGAAAGTAACCATAAACTAATTGCCGATAGATATTTTTCAATAACATACATTAAGGACCTAACAAGAAAAATTGAAAAGACATTCAAAAAATACGATTTAAATGAAATAAAATTTGGAAAAAAGCCTATTAATAAATTATATAAAATATACCCTAGAACTAAAGACAGTATACCCAAAGAAAAATTAACTAATGTCATATACAAAATAAAGTGTAAAAATTGCAATGACAAGGCATATTATGGACAAACTTCACAATGGTTCGAACACAGAATATTGCAACATAAACAAAATTGCAAGTCAAAAACCACAAAATCTAAATTGGCTACCGGATTGTCGCAACATACATCTAAAAATAAGCATGAATTCGATTTTGAGAGTGCATCTATTTTGCATAAGGAAACTAATATAAATAAACGATGAATAATAGAGTCCATCTTTATTACCAAAAACCTAAAAAGATCCGTTAATCAACAAACAGACGTAGATAATTTAAACACATTCTATGCCAGTACAATAAATAGAATTAAAATATAATAACATAACATAATATAACATTAATTGAAATAAATGTTTTTAATAATTATGATATATCAGGAAATAATTATAATGTTAATAAATATTGACTTAACAAAAATGTTTCTTCAGACTTGATCATGGCCCAAGATTGTTGTTCTAATGTAAAATAAAAAACATGGTGACCGTATGGCCTTTTCTTTTCTTTCTAATAACTAATTAAATAAATGGCACCAAAAACTAAGAAAACGACTAGAAGATATATATATATATATATATATTTATATATATATAAATTTCATTAATATACAAATAAATATATTACATAATATAACATACATATTTATTAAATTTCATATATATATATATATATATATATATATATATGAAATTTAATAAATATGTATGTTATATTATGTAATATATTTATTTGTATATTAATGAAATTTATATATATATAAATATATATATATATATATATATATATCTTCTAGTCGTTTTCTTAGTTTTTGGTGCCATTTATTTAATTAGTTATTAGAAAGAAAAGAAAAGGCCATACGGTCACCATGTTTTTTATTTTACATTAGAACAACAATCTTGGGCCATGATCAAGTCTGAAGAAACATTTTTGTTAAGTCAATATTTATTAACATTATAATTATTTCCTGATATATCATAATTATTAAAAACATTTATTTCAATTAAAATTACTTATCATGTAAAACTTACTTTCTTTAATTGTTTATATTTAAAAACAAAACGTCCTCAATGTATCATTTCCCTTATTTTTGATGTTATCTTCCTATAGTAAAATATTACAGCACTATTAATCTATTTAAATTCTTGAGTCAATGCATTCGTTTAGGGTGCTGATTGAAGCATGACTGTCAGAATTTAGGAGTGCGGTGAGGTTAGTTTGTGTTATCAAATCTCGACTGGAGGGATTATTTCGAGTTAATTGATTATTTATTTTTGTTAATTGATTATTTTATATTTTAATTCTATTTATTGTACTGGCATAGAATGTGTTTAAATTATCTACGTCTGTTTGTTGATTAACGGATCTTTTTAGGTTTTTGGTAATAAAGATGGACTCTATTATTCATCGTTTATTTATATTAGTTTCCTTATGCAAAATAGATGCACTCTCAAAATCGAATTCATGCTTATTTTTAGATGTATGTTGCGACAATCCGGTAGCCAATTTAGATTTTGTGGTTTTTGACTTGCAATTTTGTTTATGTTGCAATATTCTGTGTTCGAACCATTGTGAAGTTTGTCCATAATATGCCTTGTCATTGCAATTTTTACACTTTATTTTGTATATGACATTAGTTAATTTTTCTTTGGGTATACTGTCTTTAGTTCTAGGGTATATTTTATATAATTTATTAATAGGCTTTTTTCCAAATTTTATTTCATTTAAATCGTATTTTTTGAATGTCTTTTCAATTTTTCTTGTTAGGTCCTTAATGTATGTTATTGAAAAATATCTATCGGCAATTAGTTTATGGTTACTTTCGTTATTTTTATGGTTTAGAGTATTCATTTCTTGATTATCATTATTATTTTGATTAGAGGTATGTTTAAGTTTTGAAATAATTAGTAATTAAATTGGGTGTTTTTTTATTTCTATTGTCCACACTATTATTTTTATGCTGATTTGTGAGTTGGTATTTAGACTGGTTAGTATATTCCTTCTTATTTTTATTATTATTTTTATACCATAATTTGTGTATTAGTCTAATTGGATACCAATTGTCACGTAGGATCTCGAATATTTCAGTTTTCACTTCTTTAATATGAACATCATCCGTCGTTAATTTGGCTTTGTCTATTAAATTCTATGCGGTATTGATTTTCTGTTTTGGGTTGTGATTGCTATGCCAATTAAGTATTCTATTGCTTGTCACCGATTTTTTACACCACGAAGTATTAAGTTGACCGTTTTTATTTTTAATTATGTTGATGTCTAGGAATCTAATGTTATTATTTTTCTCTATTTCTAATGTAAATTTTATTTTATCTGATAGTGAATTTAGAATTTGTAAGAAATTATTTATGTCATCTACATATTTTACAGCTTAGGTATTCTATTAAGTTTATTTATTCCTATTTCTAATAAATTATTAAGGTATATTCCGCTCAAATTTATAGAAAGGCATCCTCCCATCGGTAGGCCGTTCGTCATTCTGTAAAAAGTATTATTATATGTGAAATATCCATTATCGCACACTAGTTTAATCCCTTCGAGAAAAAGTGTTTTATTTTTTATAGGAGTATGTGGTTCGATGTCCTCCCAATTCTTATCTAAAATTATATATATATATATATATATATATATATATATATATATATATATATATATATATATATATATATATATATATATATGTGTGTGTGTGTGTGTGTGTTTATAGACAATAGTTAACAATAAGTTAACAAATTAAATAGTAAATAGTAATAGCCATTAAAACTTGATTTATTTTCACAATTATATTCATTTCTGGAGTAATACAATATCGTTATATATTATATTATAAATACTTATATTTAACAGTATAAAAACAAAATAATACAAAATTTTCTAAATTTTTCAAACATAAATAATAATTTAATCGTTGAAATTAGTTGGTAAAGGAAACCGATACATTTGATAGCTTACTTCAAAATTTAATGGCTTTGGTGGATCAGACAGAATTTAAGATTTTATAATTTTCACTATTTTTTTTTCATAAGTGTATATATTTTTAATACGATTACAAGTCGCGAAAGTCCACATCACTAATAACAATAATTAACCTTTATGAACGATTTCTTTTTCCCCAGGAAATAAGTTACCATTGAAGATTTCCATTTCATATTCTTTATCATCTAACGTGTTGTCATCTGTTTGGCGTTTTTTCTACATTATTTTTTTCATCATTGGATGATTCAATCGTATTGCCACCAGCAACATTCGTATTCAGCTCATCGAAATCAGTGCCGAGCAGACTAATATCATCTATACTTTTCCAGGAAGCATCACATTCTTATCTCTTTTCTGAAGATGGACTGTCTTGAGCCTTTCTTCTCCTTGTCCTCTTTGATTCAGCAATCTGTATTTTTGTTTCCTGTTTTTTCTTTATTTAAGTTCTACTTACCAAATTATAGTTTTTTCTTAGACCCTAATTTTATTAACCATTGCTTGCATACTTCTACCACTGGTCTGCCGTCATAAGCTAAAAGGCCCTAATTCCAAATAATTTTTTTAAATACATTTTTGTTGACTGTTTTATGACATTAAAATACCCTAAAACTAATTATTAGGATCTAAGCATCATGGCTTTCTAATGTCATAAAAAAGAGTAGTTTACAGAGAAATTCAGATACAATACAATGATGTATTTAAAAAAAATGATTTAGAAAAAATGCTTTTTAGCATATCACTGCGGTGGTGGGCTGTCAACTACTGGTGCCCTTACCCTATATAGAACCCTTATTATTTAGTTACAAATATTCATAAACTGTGAAAAATATTTAGATCATGCCCGTTTCCGGATTAAACTGAATTAGCATCACAATGTAAGTAACAGCAGCTTCT
This sequence comes from Rhaphigaster nebulosa, assembly GCA_948150685.1. Classification (NCBI taxonomy): domain Eukaryota; kingdom Metazoa; phylum Arthropoda; class Insecta; order Hemiptera; family Pentatomidae; genus Rhaphigaster; species Rhaphigaster nebulosa. The sequence goes on along the minus strand of OX411306.1, from coordinate 109,130,400 downwards.
AGGATCTGAAACAAAATAAGGGACAATTATTAGCACATTTTTTTAAACACACACATATATATATACATATGTACATATATACATACACATATATATATATATATATATATATATATATATATATATATATATATATATACATTATTAAAGCTTCATAAAACTAGATGAGTAATTAATATCAATGAAAATACTCATATATGGTTAATTCCAAGTGTGAATTACACGAAAGGTGACACAAAATTAAAACTCTTTTTGTTTCTCCCATCTAAGTTTTGTTAAATAAGCAAGATTTTTTATAATAAATAAATTACTAACTACTGTATAGGTTCCTACACGCAGAAAATTTCGGCTTACTCACAGTGTACAAAAGGCGGAGACAAGCAATATTTTTGCATCAACCCAATCCAATAGCCTATCCTACACAGCAATATAATTTTATGGAAGCTGAAGAAATAAAATAAAATTAACTATCATTGGATTTCAATCCTTTGACCAGCTAAAATAAGATAACCGATTGTAATGTGGCCTACACGACTAATTTTATTCTATAGGCAAATATGAGATAAATTGCAAATCAGTGTTAGTCATTGATAAAGTTATATCTGATAATTTACCTGTAAAAATATTGTCAGTGTTGCTTTATTTGGAAAATCTGTTATTCAAAAGTAGTATGAAGCATGATGGATGCCTTAATCTTTGATGGCTATAATATCATGTTGGATGGCTCTTTGCTGAGAATCAACAATACCAATACGAAACATTCCTTTGGTTGGAATGCTAGGGAACTAATTAATAAATTTACATAAAAATATTCAGATAAGTCATACTTCATAAAATGGTCTCTTGGGATACCTTAGTATGGAATTAGCCATATATGCTTTAATGATTTGTAAATTTTTTATACATATCTCTGATAGCAGATCGTTACTTCAACCGATATCAGCTTATTTTTATATGTAGCTAGAAAAAACGTAAACTTACAGATGCTACTACTTGGTATCCGCCATTGAAGAAACCACATACGCTGAAGTTGACATCACTATTCACCAATATCTGAGATTTCAATTTTTTCTGAAATAGTAAAGTGAAATTTATTCAACTAACCGATGGTTTCCAGTGTTATTTTTATACCAAATTATTGAATTAGTGGCATTTGAAGGTGTTAAAAGACTGGAGAAAGATTCATCTCTAGAATTAACGAATAGTTTGAAAAGAAGTATAATATACATATCAGTAGTGTTTAAAGTAGTAGTATTAAGAAGCTTCAATAAAAGGAGTTTAGTTTAAAAAGAGTAGATAAAAAATTTCTTTAAACCCGATAAAGTAACATTCCGTTCACCATGCCGCGTGACATCGACCAGTAAATTAAACAGTATAATGGATATATCTTTTTACTATATCTTAGTTTTCGATTGAACTAGAGTTATCTCGGCATTTGTGAGCAGAGCTCAGTGAGCGGAATTATTGAATGATTTTTTTAGAGATTTTTTTTTGTATAGCTTATGACTTTATGTCACGGTGTACAATTTCCACATTTCAGATAACTATTTTATCGTATGATAAATAATTAAATAGTATAAGTACTTGGGCGAGTGCGTAGTGGCTAACATCTCTTAGAAAGATGCATTTACATAAATTATCAACAAAATGAAAATAGCATACCTGCTAACTAGAAATGCTTACAATAAAAGATCGGTATCCATCAACGCAAAGCTTAGACATTATTGTACAGTCATTCGTCCAAAGGTCCTCTATGCAGCAGAATGCCTTACATAAAATAGGAAGGGTCTGATTGAAAAGTTAGTAAACACAGAAGGAAAAATCCTAAAGAAAAAGAAAGAGATCTCTAGGACCAATCAGTGAAAATGGCGAGTATAGCAGACGGCATAGCAAAGAACTGTATCTGCATATAGAAAGTGGAGGATGAGGGCTAGGACGAGGGAGAAGTTGAACTGCAGGCTGTCTTTTCCAGATGTGAATGATCAGCAAAGGCGTTATGATTTACAAGTTTAAATACTTACCTACTTAGACTATGTCTATACATACTTTTCATAATAAAGTAATTATTATAATAGTTATTAATTATAATAATTATTAATTATTAATAATTAATATATTAATAATCATAATAATTATTATTGTAGTAGTAACTCATAAGTACAATTATAATAATGATTTCATCAGTAATTGTATTCATTAGCAAGATCCCGCTCTCACTGATAAAGTAGGTAATGACTATATGACATACCTATGTAATGACTACAGTGTATGCATATTAATGTACATTTTACACTAAATATAGTAAATATTATACTATCTGCAAATATCATACACGGTCGATTTTTGAATGCGAAAGATAGTTTCCCCGTTAACTCGCCGTAATTTCCGAATTTTGTGAGTTTTGACGCCAGCCAGTTCTATCCATCGCCTTTTGCCTTCAGATACGAGCATGCATCACCCGAACGTCACCTTCCACATCTCTCATCCAACGTACCATTGACCGTCCATTCCTTCTGGCACCTAAAAAGTTTGCACGCAGCAGCCTGTTAGGCATTATCTTCGCTTGCATGCGCTGTACATACCCAGCCAGTCAATTTTGCAGATTTGATAAACTGAACAATGCTTTCAAGCTGGTATAACTCTTTAAGATATATATCGTTTCGATATTTTTTTTTTATTATTTATCTATTTAACGACTTTTATAACTTCGATCATATCTCGTCACCAAATATAAGTTGTTTCCATCTTCCTCTGATTTGCCAATCTCCTTCACGCATTCCCCTGTTCACCATTCCTTCCTTGACGCCATCCAACGGCTTCTCCTCGGACGAACCCTCTTCCGTTTTCTCTCTGGTCTCCATTCCAAAATTCTTATAGGCCATCGCCCCTCTTCCATCCTCATCACATGCCGATACCATTTCAGCATCATTGTTTCAATGGTATGGAGGATGTTCTCCACTTTTTGCACTTGCCGTCTTATTTCACTATTTGGAACTTTTTGAAGCCGTGAGATACCACATGATCGCCTCCAGTAATCCATTTCTAGGGCTATAGGTCTCTGTAATTGGCTCTCTTTAATTGTCCACGCTTCCGCTGCGTAGAGAGTAACACTATCTAGGAATGATTTGTATATAATTTTTTTTTTGTTTTTAAGGACACTGTTTTACTCCATAGTACCGAATTTAAGGTTCTAATAACGATCTTCCCGTCGCTTATGCTCCTTTCAATGCCCATGTCTGTTGTTCCTAATGCATTTACCTAGCTTCCTAGATATTTAAACTGCTCTTCAGGTTTCAAGATTCATGTGTCCAAATGTAGGTATTCGCCTTGGCCATTAAAGGTCATATATACCGATTTTTCTTTGCTAACTTCCAGCCCCAAGAATGAGTATTCCTGGAAAAATTTTCTTATCATATACTCTGCATCCTCAGCTTCTGAAGCGATGAGCACCTGAATGTCAGCAAACTGAAGATTAAATAGGCAATCATTCCCTATCTTTAAGCCCAAAACCTTACATTTCTTCTTCCATTCTCTTAAGACCCGTTCCACATAAATGTTAAACAGAAGCGGATACAGTGAACATCTCTGTTACAGATATTTGATTATGGGGAAACTATTATTTACAGAGGCTCCGATTTTAACACAGGCTTTTGCACCGTCTTAAAGGCTTTTTATTGCTGTTATAAAGTAGGGGCTTATATTGAAATCGTCCAGAGTTTCCCACAACTTCTATGGCACAGTATCATACGCTTTTTGCAAGTCCACAAATATTAGGTGTACCTCTTCATTGTGTGCCATTGCCTGATTACAAAGATGTGGTCACTGCAGGATCGTCCTGTTCTGAATCCCGCTTGCTCTTCGGGAATTATGTACGCACATTCTTCTTCCAGTCACTGCTTAATTATTCTGTCATATAACCTACTTATACTGTTGGTCACTGTTATTCCACGATAGTTTGAACACACTTTTTTACTGCCTTTCTTAAAGATCGGAGTAGTATGGTCAACTTTCCACTCTTTCGGTACTTTACCTATGCTTATGCAATAATTCATGTATCTTAAAAGGGATTGGGTAAGTTCTTCCAGTCCATTTTTATTAACTCAATCACCCGGACCAGCAGATTTGTGGTTTTTCATTCCTTTGAGAGCGAGACTTAATTCTTCAACTGATATTGATAGAAAGCCCTCAAGATCCTCATTTACTATTATTCTACTTGTTGGTTGAGTGATATACGCTAGTCTCTCTTCCTTTAGTAGGCTTGAAAAATTCTGAACCCAGACATCTTCATTCATGATATCAGGTCCAATCCTCTTCATTTTGGGGTTTTATTGCCTGTTTTCTCATCTTTTTAATTTGTCTATTCGCATTTTTATATTCTTTAAGGGTGTGCTCGTTTTTGTTTTTGAGAGCCATTTCATATAGAGGTCTTTCTTCTTTTCCACAGCGTTTTTGCATTCCATATCCCATCAACATTTGTCATTCTTTATCCTTCCGATTTTCTGCCAAGAGCTGCTGAAGCTGCTTGATGGATACACCTTTTCATACATTCACATTTGTCATCCTCTTCCTCAATCAGTTTTCTTCTTAGTCTATTTTGATAGAGATTTTTTACTGATTCTTGTAGAAGACTGTCTAGTTTATATTCTACCCGATTTGATTTGGTTTCCTCAGCATGTGCTGGTTTGCCTTTAGTGGTTTGAAAAGTTTTAAACGTTATAAGACCACTAACCATGTAGTGATCTGTGCCACATTCTGAACCTCTCATGGCTCTAACATCATTTACAGTGATGGCTGAGTTTTCCCTCACAATGATGTAATGTATAATACCACTTAGATTTCGTGTCAGTTGGTGCCATGTATATTTATGAATGTCTTTGTGCTCTAAGAATCCGTTCATGATTCTCAAATTAGCCCTTAGGCATAAGCTTCTCAGTCGAACTCCATTATTACTCATTACATCTTCACCATGTTTTCCCACTATATCACTTGGCATTCCTTTACCAACTCTAGCGTTTAAGTCTCCTGTGCAGACTAATACTTTGTGGTTAAGAATATTTTCTGTGATTTCTTCCAATTCTTCAGAGAATTCATAGGTATTCCCAATATAATTACCTCTTTTCCAAATAACTGCATATCCAATTTAATTATTCTTTCGTTAATACATTCAAAGTCGTTTAAGTTATTTTTCAAACTCTTCTTAATGAGAACTGAAACTCCAGATCTTGTCCTTACATTCCACTGACCAAATGTATATACTCCCCAGCTCTCTCACTGTATTTATCTTTAGTCTTAGTCTCGGTCAGAATCATAATGTCAAAATTTTGCTTCTCCACTTCCTCCTCTACTTCCCTTTTCTTATTTAAACCTTGTACGTTCCATGTTCCTATACGTAACACCCGTTTCCTGCGTTTTAGCCTTAACGTTTTAGATTCATCCGGCTTATTTATTTTTGGTCTGAAAGCGTTTTATATTGTTTTCTTGATGATGGAGTGCTAACCCATCGATCTAACCCTCAACCTGGAGGACCGAAAAGCTTGATTTTGGGGTCTTCAACCCCTAGATGGGCTGCCTTCACCACGGCTTGGAGTCCCTTCTACTCCTGAAATGCCATTTCCTACATTTCGAAATGGTTATACCGCCATTTCTCGGTATTTTTCGATAAAAAAAAATTCAAAATTGTTTGATATATGGAAATTGTAGTTCGATGTATCGAAAAAAATATCGATATTGCTTTAATCTTTTAAATTAAATTCAAGGAATTGAAGTGCAATATACGATTTATATATCGCATCGATTGTTTTTCAACTATATCTCCATATCAGTTCCATATAACAATAAAAAAAATTTTTTTTTAATAAACCTTTTTTTGTTATGTGTTGTTCATTATCAATATGTGCATCATATATCTTAACGTCATTTGTGTTGTCTCCTTTCAAGAATTCTGCAATTTTTTTCTGTGTAGGCTTTATCTTGTTTTCATAATTTATTTGTGGCTTATCTGGCATTTTGTTTATAACTGTTATATTATACTTGTTGTTATTTCATGACCGTTATTTATTTTACTATACCAAATCTTACAAATCAGTTTTTTGTATATTTCTGTTTTTGTTTTATTCATGTGAATTTCATCTGTTAGGTAAATTGGTCTATTAATTAAATTTTTATAGTGATGGCTTTCTGATAAAAACGATGATTAAAGTGATAATTTAATAATCTATTGCTTGTATTTATTATTTTAGTCTATTTGGCAGTAATTTTGATCTGATACTGATATAAGTCCATGTCAAAAAATTTGACATCATACTAGTCTATAAAGTATATATGCTTGATAATCGTTTCCAAATTAATTCAATTTCTTGTTTTTATCAATCAACTTATGTAAATTAAGAGTACAGAAAATAAAAACGTATAATTCAATTAGTAACAAAAAAAAAATATTTAGTATCTGAAGAAATACTCGGTTAATGGAAAGGAAAGAGATAAAATGTTTACCACGATGATATATAAGTATATTTTAAAGTGATATTAATTATTGTATCTTACAACTTACATTTTTTCGAAGATCTCCATGTCTCATTAGGAGTTTAAAAATTTGTCTGTTAAATTCTTCAATCTGCAAACAATGCACAAACGTATTTGACTGATCATAAATGAATATTAATTCAAAAATACATTTCAAAAAAAGAAGAATATGCTTTCATCAATGACAAATAATTACAAATCTATGCTTCAATCGTAGGTTAACTTGCGCTCGCTTCAAAATGGAGCGGCAAACAAAAAAATCATACCAATAAATATCTGATGTGGACAACACATGACTTCCTTGTGCGCCTATTAAACTATAAAACGGAGGCTCAAAAATTGGTCCTGAGTAGTAGTATACATCCTGGTTAGTAGTTTCCAAAGATAGCAGTATTTTAAATACGACACTCGGCTTCGCGACATCCATCTATTGACCCACACACACGCGCACATACACAAGAACTCACACAAACACTGTTAATACGGACCTTTAAACGTGATTGTCCATGAAAATTGTAATTTGTGATTTTTAGTACAATTCACATTCCTCTCTTATAAGAAGGCGGGAGATAACAAAAAAATACGCGCAACAATACGCGATTACAATGTTTCCTCTACTGCATATGAGGAAGTAACATCATAGGTAGATGTGTTTTAAATCGTGAGATAACATTGACTGCATTGTTTGCCTCATTTCCATTGTTGGCAAATTCTTGTTTTATATTTGCTGTAGGTGTAGCGTATTGCAAATTTTTTGAGACAATTCGGGAGCCTTTATCTTTTGGAAGCTGATATGTATACGAAGACCCCTTTTCGTAAACTTGCCACTACCATGCTATATACATCGGCATTTAACCTTCAGATGTTTCAGTGGGGTCTCTTTCCGTTATTGTATATCGGTTTCTTTCAATAGGTAACATGTTCCCAAGAGATTTTTTCGTGTTCCGTGACAACATTGAAGCTGTCTATGCCACTAGATAAAGCCTTGGAAATCGACGGTCTCGACATTTCAAGCGGGAATACCCGCTGCAGACTTATTCTCCTGTTGCAGACTTATTCCGCTCACATATGGGAAGGAAAACAAATATTCTACACTCAATTTTTACAATTAAAACACGTAATAAAAATGTATAATTAGAGTGAAAAAAAAATTGCGTTTGTAACCTTTATCACCGAACCATATGATCTCTGTAGGAGTCCACCTTTGAAATTGTGGAAACTGTCAAGGCAACACTGACCTAGAGAGGAGACAGCTAGGAGGAGAACAATGGGAGAGGTTACTGAATGTATTATTGCGAAATAATAAAACAATTTGGTGTACATAATAAAACAACCTACAAATATTAACGGTATTTTACTCTGTGAGTGTTGTGTGAAAGCAGTGTGAACGGCCAAAATAATTCAGTGGTCCATCACATAAAAACAGCTTACTCAATTATGACCTTCAAGTAAAGTACCACTTCCGATAATCATGCAGTGACCAAAAAGGGAGGTCCACAACTAGATTTTACTGCAATCCTAAATACTGCATTTCAACTACGGCTAAATGTTTTTGAGTTATGCGAGAGACGCACGAAGGTACCAACGAACGTACCTACAGACATCACGACGAAAATATTCAAAATGGATTCAGAGATGGTCAAATTATATATTTCCGAAATCTGAAAAGCGAAAATTTTCGCGATCACAATACTTCCATTGCGTACAAGAAAGTAAAAATTGTAGGTAATTTACTCTTCTTTAATTTAGTATAAAATGAATATTATATATCTTTGGACACATCTCCAGGTCCCGATGGAGCATTTAACATCATTCTGAAATTTGGCTATGTCCCAGAGATTCCAGAGATCCCAGAGAGTGTTGAAGCGGGTGAGAGAGCAATTAACTGTGCTCAAAAAATTCTTGGTGGATTGGGATTATTTATAAACCCTCCAAAAAGTTCTGGGATCATAATGAAAAGAGGAAAGTTGATAAAGTCAAAATTTTGTCTGGATACAGTGGAGGAATTACAAAGAAGGTGACACCATCAAATACCTGGGGTTTCGGTTTTCGGGTGAATTGGAATTTGATGATGACTCGGTTGTTAAGGCAATTCGCAATATAGAAAAACTTGTTAATTCGAGTCTCCTCAAGTCAGACCAGAAGATCAACATAGTTAATAGGTATGTTGTTCCTTCCGTAGTATATCCACTACAGACAGTGCGATTGACAAAATTGCGCACATCTCTATTGGAAGCTATCGATGTCATACTTCGCAGAGGTTATAAGGGTATGATAGGGTTACCAGCCAACTCTCGCTCGGCTATGATGTATGCGCCGCGACGATACAGAGGCCTGGGCCTTTTACGATGTCAATGGGAAGCACCTCTTCAACATTGGCACATTTCCCCAAATAATTTGTTAATGTGACGGACGCCCAATTCCAAACAATTTTCAATTTTAGAGATGAGGTTAGAGAGTGCATTGATCTATTGGGGATTGATGAAAACAGTATGGAAGCCAGCATTAACCGCGAGAAAGGTCAGGCAATCCCTAAGAGAAAAATCTTTCGAGGAGTGGAGCCAATGCAAGTGACAAGGGATAGGTGTGCTCCATTTTAAAACGAACCCAAGTTCTAATAGATTCATGTATGACCTGAAGACTCCTAAAGGATCAGAATTGACACACGCACTTAAACTGAATTTAAACTATGCTCCTCTCTGTGGAGTTCCGGGAACCGGAGGCCAGGCAAATGGAGCTGTTGGACCCCTCGGCCGCAAATGCGGTCGAGAGTCAGGAACACCAACTCATAAAATGTCTAAATGGTAAATGTAAATGGTAAATCTATGGTAAATGTCTAAACAACATGCTCCTTGTCACCCGCCGACACAATAACATTAAAAAGTAAGTAGCAGAACTGCTTGAAAAGAAATATTATAAATGTTTCCTGGAAGTGTTTTGTGTAGATACCGAAGTTTCGACAAAATTTGTGGATATTTTGGAGTTAAGTGCGAAAGATAAAAAAGCAATAATAGTAGATCCCACTATAAGGTTCGAAACGAACGATCAGAACCAAGACATTAAAATACAAGAAGAGAAGGAGAAGGAACATTTATAGTAAATACATTCCCTATCTAAAAGAGAACTACAGAGAGGAATACGGTGAAAGACAATTCTCAGTGAAAGGGCTTTGTTTCGGAAGTAGGGGTACCATCCCGCTTGCAACAGGTGTTTTTTTAGAGAACATATGTAGTATTGAAAAGAATCAGTTCCAGGCAATGACAGAAACCATTATTCTGGACTGATGGGAAATTATACTCCACCATTTACATTAGGCGTTGACTTTATTTTGCCATGTGGTCCATGTGGCCCATTTTCTTTTCTTTCAATTTCATTAGCACTGTTTTCCATGGATCGATTTCCCTTTTCTTCGGTTTTGATCTCCCTTGTCTACCCGATTGATCTGGTATGCTGTGTGGTTTGGCAAATCAACACAGTTGAGCAGTACTCGAAAATTTGTTGTTTGTTTTCGAACTCTCTCTTATTCGATTAATAAAAGTTGTAACCAAAAAAATAAAAACAATTTTTTTCCTGGAAAAACCTCGAACAAGTTGATATTCGTAATCGGCCCATAAATAACACAAATGAACAAAATTTCTGGTCCCTATTTTATTAGCTAGGTATGTATCTGACCCCATTAGACTAAAACCGGATGTTCATAAACGTGGTCCTGGACAACTAAAATTATGGATTCCCTATATTATACAAAATACCCCTATTTTTTTGCATATAAATAAACAAGAGTAAATTCCCTAATTTACTCTTGTTTATTTATATGCTAAAATAATGCATCGTTTTTACACTGTATGAAAAAAAAAATTAAAATATATTAAATTTTCGAGCTTTTTCGCATTTTTTCTTATATTTCCGGGAAACCATTATGGTAACAAAGTTGAAATTAGTAATTACCCCAACAAAAAAAAAATCCCCTTTTTGGCGCGCCAGTTGACTGAGCTATTAGTGGAGAAAAAGCATTAAGGAAACCTTGATCCTCGAGACCATCAGGTATATTGACAGGCATAGAGAAGAAGTCGCGGAAATCTTAGAACCACTTTGGTTGCTAAAAATTCAGAAATTATGAATTCGACGAGGTAAGTTATATTAAAATGCTGATAGAGGGTTACTTGGCAACATAATATTAATAATAATAGCATGATCACTTGAACGGACTTCCAAGCTGAATTACGTGCAATAGAAATTGCTGCTCTAGAAAATCTAAAATGAAAAGGAAAAATAATTATATATTATCAGACAGATCGAACGAACGTACAGACGTCACGAAGAAACTTGTCAAAATGGATATTTCCATTGAAATCTGAAAACCGAAAATTTTCGCGATTACAATACTTTCTTTAGTGCGTACAACAAAGTAAAATCGTGTTTTTTTATGATTTAGAATTAATTTAGAATTAGTTTTTTTAATCACGTAGAGTAGGAATTTTTCAAATCACGCATACTTGCACATCCAAAACAAATGGATAGTCCGATTAAAAAATTGAGCTTCATAGGTATTGTTTTTTAGATACAGTGTATGTAAAATGTATAGTTTTCGAATTAGGTATGTAAAACCAAACAAATAAAAATTCTGCATATTTTCATACTGAAAATATGGAAACAATGTATAGAACAATGTAGACAATGTAGACAATGTATAGTATAGAATTTAATTATCTTTCAAATGGATCTCTAAAGTTTTCCAGGTGATGAATAATTTTAGAGATATTGGAAAAATTAATTTTATCTTAGGCTACAGAAATCTTTCTTTTTACGAATTTTTACAAACCCAGCCCTATTGCACTTCTAGACAATAAGGAGAACCACCATTAAAAATTTCAGCTTCATAGGATTGTCGTTTATGAAATACTTTGATTACTACATACTCGCATATGGTAATTTGCTAGAGACAATAATAAATAAATATTGCAATATTACATTTCGATAAAAGCATAACCTTCCTACGATCTTTTGATTACCGGGTTAAAGCGGCTCTGATTGTAAGTATGCACATTCATAGTTTATAATCATACATGCATACGGTGTATTCCCTCTGTGTACGACAAAAGCGCGTGGCTCACCGAAGTCCTTTAAATTATATCAGCTATGTTATGATAAATAAGGAATTCCAAATATGCAAGTTCACTTACTTTATTTTTGGTATCAGAAACTGCATTACATTATATCGTTAGCAATAGCATACTTTCAATCATATCTCCTGACTCAAATAATATTCCTACAAAATTGAACGTTTTATAATTAGTGGTGAGAGTGTAAATTATGTTATAGGCGTGTTAAGTTGGTAAGAGAAGAATTCATTATTTGATTTTATTAATTGCTTGACGTCCTCAAATTTTTCAAAATTAAAAATCACATGGTGGATTGATGGGCTAAGCGTTTTCTTCATTTGTTTCACAGCGCTGCCTGCCAAATGTGTAATGTAGCAGTACAGAAATACTATCATAATGCTGCGGAAGTACGGCACGATATAAAATATGAAATCAGCTACGATAGCTAATTGAGGAAAGTTCCTTTTGAAGGCTAGGCTCATCAATATGATAATACGATAAGACAAGAAAAAACCAAAAGATGTGTACCACATCAGATGGGTAGTAATTTTATTGTCCTCATATTCCTGTAATTTCTCCATTTTTAAAAGTATCTCATTAAGTACATTCTTATTTAACATCAAAGTCAGCGAATAAAGAATGGCAGAAACTGCTTGGTGTAGACTGTTGGTCGAAATTATGAATTTCTGAATAGCCTTGAGTACTTCTGGTAATCTATCAATTATGAGACATTTGTAAGCGAGGTCTAAAATTGAGAATGGCAAATAAAAAAATATACTGATGAGGAACCATTTTTTGGAAATAATTAATTTGGAGGTTACTGGAATCATTCCTAAAAACCTCGAGATGGCTAATGTGTTGCAAAGCCGCTTCGGTGAGCTCACTGTTCTATCAAGCCGTACATGCCGAGGTATGGACTCCATCTTACTTTGAACACTTCTCTGTATGAGTTGTCTGTAACTGGTGCAATAAAGGTCTTCTAGAATGTCATGTGAAGATTTATTGATTGCTTCAAGGAGAAGCAATATTTATTTTGCGTTAGTCGACTATTGATTAGTTTTCTATAACTGTCACATCCTTAGATTAGTCTTTACTTTGTTATTAATGGTATTTTCCATTCTAGGGCAGATCTTGAAGATAAATTAGATTAGTTTATAAAATTTGTTCACTTTATTGGATGCAGATTACAGAGCTGTACCAGATACTTTCAGCTGATACTTTTTGTCACATGTACCGTCCGTCCTAAAGAAAAATATTTAAAGACGATATTTCGTAATATATACCGTCGATTTGGTGATAAAAGTGATCAACAGCATTTCTGTGAAAATAAAAGTTTGTTGCTATTAACCTATGCCTTAATCAAATTTACGCTTCATTTTTGACAAAGTTATGAAGCGTAGATTTAGTTCAGGCACAAGTGAATAGCAACACCTTTTCATTTTCACAAAATGCAGTTGATTACTCTTACCACCAAACCAACGATATTTTAGATGCGAATGATGGTGAGGATTTTCTTGTACTTCAAATGTGCAATAATTATCTCAGAACCCTGCTTTTTTGTTTTTCTAAAACAACCACGATATTATCATATCTGATAAAGTTGACAAATTAGTATTTTAAAAGTATAATTATAAATACATATGTATAAATTCTTTTCTGAGTATATTTATAGTTTTCTAGGCTACAAAATTTGTAGTTTTGTGATTAGCTGTTTAAACGATGTTATTATTTTATGTATTAATAAATAAATTTTTGGTTTCCTAGCTGTTTTTCCAGTTTTTTCTTGTATACAAATTTTTTTATAATGAATAATTATTAATTTTATGTAAATATGTATAGTATAATTTTATAGGTTAAAAATATATATTTGGCGTATCCATGTAAATGAATCTAAATGCAAACATGCCACGTTTACCCTTCGACGCAGATCTTGTCCGCCAGCTCATTTTAACTCCTTACCGCTTCCATTCTCAGACACAGCCCGGTACCTTGGCTACCTACTTGATGATATACTAACATGGAACTCACATACTAGACTTAAAAGACAAGAACTTAATCGACGATCTGGCCAATTATTAGACTATTGAACAGAAAATCTCAGTTTTCAGCTGACAAAAAACTACTAATTTACAATACAATTCTGTAGCCTGTCTGGACCTATAGACTCGAACTCTGGGGGACAGCTAAATTTTCGAACATCAAACGCATCCAATCCTTTCAGTCCAAAATCCTTCGAGCAATAGCCAATGCTCCATACTATGTAACCAACAATACCGTACATCATGACCTTAATTGCCCATTTGTTTTAGTCAAAATTCTCCATATTTCACCATAACCTTACTCATCATCCTAATACCTTAGCAAAATTCCTATCACGCTCCAGGCATCCCTTCAACCTTCCTCGAATGTTGAAACCGAAGAGTTTGGCTCGGTGTTTCCTAGGCCGATTGTGAATAGTGTTAGTAGTATGGCTGAGTTTAAGATGTTACGTTTATATTATTTTATATAAGTTTATTTATTATTTTTGTATTTAGTTTATTTTTTATTTTGCTGTTATTTCTTCTTTTTTTTTTTTATTTTTGGTAAATATGGTGTGAATGATTTTTTTGGTTATAAATGATATATTATATATACATACGAATTGTAGTAATAAATTCGTGATTTTCTAAACTGTTATTCAAAAATTTACTGTGTTATATTAATATTATAGACAAACTAAAACTCGTGAATTATTGATCAGCTGGCACAGATGTATCAGGTAGCAACGCTTAACCGAGACAGACCTAAGTAATAATCATAATAGCCTATCAGCTACTGGGTACAAAGGGCTCACTTCTGCAGGAATGTCCAAATTGGTGTCATTTTTTTTTTGTATTTTTCCGTCAATTACGATTATCATAATCTGGAAATCGAAACCAGCAGCTCTATTATGATTTTAGCCAAAATAAACTTTTAAAAAGCATTTGTTTATTTATTTTTTCAGGAAATATGCATTTTATGCGGGTCTTCTACCACTCAATAATTAACGTATTTAGTTTTTGTCAATAATATTAATATGTAGATTAAGGTTTAATGAAAACAAAACTTCAATGTAGTTATAAGAGTTTAATATCTTACAAGTTTACGTAAGAAACAAAATTTTAAAATATTATTTTACAAAATTACTTAATAATGATAGTATAATTAAATAATAGTTACTCAAGCGAAGTCTTCGTAACAAAACTATCAAGCTTGAATTATTTTTTATTTACAATGAATATTGAAAGAACACTCTCGTTGCCTTATTTTCGGCAACAATATGACTAATCGAGACCCAATTCAATGATCTTCCTAGCTGGTTGATTGATTCAACAGCCAACACTATCTTTTCTCTTTTAACAACATACATATTTATAAATTAGGCTAAACGTTACGAGGATTATAAAAGTATTTGATATTATTTTTTATAGATTGAGATGATTTTGTTTTTTCAAACTTTTGTTTAACATACTTTTTGTCTGTTTACATTTTTTTAGTAAACACTTATTTAATTTGATCCTTATTTAATCAGCCCGGGCTCCGGTGCTTTTGTTCAGGTATTTCCAGGCTGGGACTGTTATAGCAAGTAAAGTATGTACACAAGTATCTGGTACTTTCAGTATGTCACATTTATCGTACCTGTTACTTGTCGGTATCAGTGACAAAGTATCAAATTGATACGTTCCAGCTCGTCTCTAATACAGATACAGATCGGATACGGATACAGATACACTTTATCAGTAATACATTAGAACAGATCTGGTCTCAATAGAAAAACATGGTGAATAGGTTTTCGAGGTTTCTGATTCTATTTTTACTTCCTTTACTTCATACAAGGAAGTATTGTAATCGCGAACATTTTCGGTTTTCAGATTTTAACGGAAATGTCCAGTTGGAGCAGTCCAGTGGTACTTTACCTGAAACAGTTTTTGTTTTTTCGACTCATCCCTTCTTTGAATCTTATTAAAAATCACAAATCAAGATTTTCAGTGATAATCACGTTTCAAGGTCCGTATTAACCGTTACTAACATTTTTATACTTATGTATGTGTTTTGTGTGTGTGTGTGTGTGTGTGTGTGTGTGTGTGTGTGTGTGTGTGTGTGTGTGTGTGTGTGTGTGTGTATGTCAATAGACGTCGTGAATCCTAGTGTCATTTTTGAGATACTGCTATCTTCGCAAAATAAGATAGCAGTATAACTAGATACTGCTAACCAAATTCAGATTCACTTTTTGAGCCATCGATTTATAGTTAAATAGGCGTTCAAGGAAGTTATGCGGTGTCCACGTCAGATATTTTTTATTTATACCTGGAGAAAAAAACGCAATGAAAATACGTCTTGTGGCGCTTCTGAAATAGGAGTATTTTTGAAATTCAACTAATAATTTCCTATAATCAGTGAATTATTTTTATATGGATCTCATTAAAGTCCAAAACAATAATTCAGATTGTATATTATTATTTTAAAACTCTTTAGACGTGAATTAGGTCTCTTGTTTTATGACTCTAAAACAGAATTTCGGCGTGGCCAAACTAGGAACGTGTCAGTTGGGAAACACTGACAAGGGAAGTGCACGGTGTGGCCGTCACTGATTTTGATAAATTTTTTTTTTAATGATTCTACATTGAAAAAAAATAGGCCCATATCTTTCCTTTTCATTCAATGGCCCTCAGGAGCTGAAAAAAATAAAAATAAAACAGGCTGAAAATGCTTTATTTTGTATGTCGTGTTTGGAGAAAGATATCGACTTGATAATTTCAGCTAAATATTTGATTTTAGAGTACATTAAAGGAAAAATATAAACATTAAAAGATAATTGATTTGTGGCCAAATAAATTTAAAAATGTGATTAAATTAATAAGGAAACTAACCTCATAGATTTTTTCGCACCAAAAATGTTGAAAAATCATCGAAAACAAAAACATTTTTTTTTTTCAATCCCGAGCGTGCTTAATATTTTTAAAGCCACAAAATTACGTTTGGGTTTCAAGCTCAAAAAATTTTGGGCACGCTCGGGACTAAAAAAAAAAGTTTTTTGTTTTCGATGATTTTTCAACATTTTTGGGGCGAAAAAATCTATTACTTATTAATTTAAACACATTTTTAAATTTATTTGACCAAAAATAAATTATCTTTTAATGTTTATATGTTTCCTTTAAAGTACTCTAAAATATCTGATGTGGGCAACACATGACTTCCTTGTACGCCTATTAAATTATAAATCCGTGGCTCAAAAAGTGATACTGAATTTGGTTACTAGTTTCCGAAGATTGCAGTAAAAACGACACTCGGCGTCTCGTCATCCATCTATTGACACACACTCACACTCTCTTGTCACTGGAGGTCTCATTCCGTTATTATATGTCGTTTTACTTCAGTAGGTAACTAGTTTCCAAGATATTTCTTCATGTTCCATGGCAACAATAAAACTGTCAATATCACTGAATAAAGCATTAGAAATGGACAGTTTCGACATTTTAAGCGGAAAAACCCACTTAACTAATATCTTATTCTCATGATGTAGACTTGTTGATCTCACAAATGGGGAGGAAAACTAGTATTTTAGACTCAATTTTAACACTTAAAACAAGTAATAAAAATGTCAAATTGGATTGGAAACCAAATTGCGTTTGTAACCTTTATTACCGAAACATATGATTTTTCTTTTAATTTAAATATAATTTTTGATGTAAGCTTATTATGACTTTCAAGTAAAGTACCCTTTTCCGCTCACGAATCTTAACCAAAATCTAGTAAATACATTTATATCGATATAAAAGTCCTATTTACCAAATTTGAGAGGTTTTACATTATATTTTAATATATTTTTTGACGAAAGTCTAATATGACCTTCAAGTAAAGTACCACTTCCGGTTTTCCAATTTAGACTAAAATCTAGTATGCTATTTAAATCAATATATAAGTTATAAATACTAAATTTGAGAAGTTTTCCAAAGCATTTTAATATAATTTTTGATAAAAATCAATTATGACCTTTAAGTAAAGTACCACTTCCGATGATCAAGCAGTGACCAAAAACAGAGGTTCACAACTAAATTTTACAACCATTCTAAATACAAAATATCAACTTTCTACGGCTAACCTTTTTTGAGTTATGCGAAATACGAACGAACGTACGTACGTACAGACGCCACGACAAAACTAGTCAAAATGGATTCAGGGATGGTCAAAATGGATATTTCCGTTGAAACCTGAAAACCGAAAATTTTCGCGAATACAATACTTCCTTTACTTCGTACAAGGACTATAATAATAGGGTTTGGGCGCCAGCAGGGTGTGCCAAAAAAACTGAAGTTGGAAATTTTTATGCTCCCCATCATTTTTCTGGTTCTAATTGATCTCAAAATCAAACGAAAAAAAAATTGTAATTATTTGGTCAAGTGTAACCCTTACCCCACTGCCTTTAAAATTTTGGAAAATAAATGTAATTTTGACTTTTTTTAACAATGTTCAAACTTTTATGAAATGAACAAAAAATATAAGTGAGTCAGTTATTAGTAAAAAAAACATTAAAAAAACAGCACCAGCACGTTTTGGAATTGATATTGAATGCGTTTGGTTGGCAACACTGGACTGAGAAGAACAGGCCCAGCTGATCACAACTTTTTTGCTGCTAGTGCTGCACATGTAGTTGAAAGTAATTTTGAGGTTATGTTTTATTTGTTAACCAAATAATATCTTTAATTTCATTATTCAATGGCCTGCATTTCAAAATGGAAAGTGATAATGTTGTGAAACCAATTTCTTTAAGATCAAAAACTGAGGTTTGGCTGTCGAGAAAATGTCATCGAATGTCTTCCAGGCAATCTGTTGCCAACCAAAGGTGATGTATTTTTCTTTCTTAAAGGGGGACCATACAAGTCTGAAAAATATTCAACAAATAACAATAGTCTTTTTGAAAAGTTAGTGGATGAAGTTATTGATGTTTAGACAAAAACTGATATTTTTTGTAGAGAAAAGATGAAGTAAAGAACAAACTTGTTAAGTTGTTTGAATCTCACCGTACTTTGAAAAACAAAAGAATAGTAAAAACACACAAAACAGAGATGTTTCGGACAGTTTAAAAGAATACTTTTACATTTCTCATGATGCTGCTGCTAACTTTCTCAAAAAAGACAGATTAGGAGATGAAAGCCGAAAAACTGATGATTTAGAATTTTTATCCGTTGTTAAAAACTGGAAAAAATACTATTACGTTCCCTAGACAAGAATACGCTGAAAAGGTCGACAAGAAAGCTAAAACGGAACTTTTTCCTAGGCCTACTACTGAAAATGCGAATTGCACTAACTCTTTTGAAACGGCAGAACTTGCACAGTATACACACGTTTTAGACATAGATTCTGAAAATGAAACTAGCCATAGTGAAAAAGAAGACTTAACAGATAGTGAATTTCAGTACCAGTGCCCAGCAAAAAAAAAAAAAAAAAACCAAAAAGAAGTGTTTGTCAAAATAGATTTCCGGGTAATTTAAAAATGTTTTTGGACATTTAAATATTTTTAAACAGTATTTACATATTTTTTACATGTAATAGAGACAAAACAAATAGTTTTTTTATCTATATTATTGAAATTTTGACATTATTACAAAATTCAATATTACCGTAATTTTCCAAAATTTCAAAGCCAGTGAGCAAGGGTTAGACTTGAGCAAAGAATTTCAATTTTTTTTTTGTTTGATTTTGAGATAAATTATAACCAGAAAAATATTAGAGAGCGTAAAATTTCCCAACTTCAGTTTTTTTGGCACACCCTGCTGGCGCCCTTACCCTATATAGAGCCCTTATTATTTAATAACAAATATTCAAAAACTGTAAAAAATGATTATTTCAAGCCTGTTTCAGGATTAAACTGAATTAGCATTACAATGTAAGTAACAGCAGCTTCCAGGATCTAAAACAAAATAAGAAACAATTAATAGCAAATTTTTTTAAACTTATATGTATTTACATTGTGAAAGCTTCATAAAACTGGATGAATCAGTTATAGGAATGAAAATACTCATACATGGTTAATTCCAAGTAATTAGCAAGATTTTTAATAGTAAATATATCACAAACTACTGTACAAGATCCTACATGCAGAAAATTTCTGCTTAATCACTCTGGTATTGACAGGAGTAGGTACAACTCAAGCTATGACCTACACATGGATCCCACTCACACCAACAATACTTTTTCAAAAGACAATATCAGCTCACTTGGTGAGCACAAAAATATATGAGCCAATGCAGCATTCATAAATAATACAATAAACTACAATTTATATAATACTTTGTATGTCGACTAAATGAAAAAAAAAATTACAAAACAATTGTCAAACTTGTTTCTTGGTAGTAATTGTCGGCAGAGTCTTGCCACGATTGAGAAAACTGTAGTGGACCGAAAATATAGCACCAAACTTTGACCATAACTTTTTTCAGGAGGTCAGGAAACTAACGCTGTACAGTGCACTCGGTATTGGTCCTCCCAACTCCACACTTCATTGATATTACGAGTAGTTTGCGCAGCATTGCGCCCTTGTTTAAATTCCTAAAAATAATCATGACGAAAATCGCTCTTTAAAATTTTCTTTTGACTGAACAAAATGATTTTATTTTTTTAAGTTTACGTGAAAGAGAGGATGTAGAACAACGTTTGTTATAATATATGTGGAATCAACATAAAGGATTTGTTTTGTGTAAATAATTGATTTTAAAACATAGCAGAGGCGTAGACCTATATTATTTTTGCATCAACCCAATAGAATAGCGTGACCTATACGAAAATTATTCATTAAAATTAAATATGGTTTTTGATTTAATTGAGATTATGCCAGTATAACAATATCACTTTATAGAAGCTGAAGAAATAAGATAAAATTAACCATCATTGGATTTCAATCCTTCGACCAGCTAAAATAAAATAACTGATTTTGTTGTGACCTACATGACACACTTACACATGGTTGTTTTTTATTTTATTCTATAGCCAAATATGAAATATATTGCAAATCAGCATCAGTTATTGATAAAGTGATATCAGATAATTTACCTGAAAAATATTAAGTCAGTATTGCTTTGTTTGGAATACAAATCTGTTATTCCAAAGCAGTATGAAGCATTATGGATGCCTTAATCTTTGAAGGCTACCATTCTTTGCTGAGAACCAACACGAAATACAATAAATTCTATGGAATGCTATTTGGTTGGAATGCTAGAGAACTAATTAATAAATTTACATAAAAATATTCAGATAAGTCGTACTTCATAAAATGGTCTCTTGGGATTCCTTAGCATGGAAATTAGCCATGTATGGTTTAATGATTTGTAAATTTATTATACATATCTCTGATAGCAGATCGTTACTTCAACCGATATCAGCTTATTTTTATATGTAGCTAGAAAAAACGTAAACTTACAGATGTGACTACCGGGTATCCGCCATGGAAGAAACCACATACGTTGAAATCAACATCATTATTCATCAATATCTGGGATTTCAATCTTGTCTGAAATAATAATAAATGTAAAATGTACCCAAACAATCGACATTATCCTGTGATTCTTACCTATTTGTATTCCACACATGTCAAAAATTAGTGGCATTTGAAGGTTTTAGAAAACAGAAGAAAGATTCACTTATTCAGTTTGTAAAGATGTATAATATACATAACAGCAGTAGAGTTAAAGTTTCGATAAAAAGAGTTTAGTTTAAAAAGAGCAGATCAATAATTTCTTTAAACCCGAGTAAGTACACCCGTGCCGCGTGATATCGATCAGTAATTAAACAGTATAATGGATACATCTTTTTACCATATCTTAGTTTTCGATAGAGCTTTATTGGTTAAGAAATAAACCGTTGTGAATTATTACACAGTGTTTAATTAGCAGGTTAATATTTGTTAAATTTATTATTAATTATTTGTAACATTATTAAAAATGTTTTGGAATCATTATATATATAAAAAAAGGATGTAGCAATTCAAATGTTTTCTTATTTGTATAGCCAATTGGAGAGGTTCTCAGACTTTATGTCACTGCGTAGACCTTCAGATAACTGGGCTTACCACTGTTTTATCTTATGATATCAATATTATAGATTCGTCTTCATACATACTCGTAGATACAAATTGAGACACCAAAAGTAATAAATAATTAAACTAAATAAAAAAACAATATTACAGTTAAAATTCATCTAATAATTCATGTACACAATAATAATTTTTAATGAAATGATCATCATTGAACGTGTTCAAAATATCATTTTATCGATGATATTTTCTTGATCCTTCGCGTACCACCGGGAACGTCCTTACGTACCACCCTTTTGGAACCCCTGGCCTATGGTATAATGATTGCCAATCACTTTATATTTTTAGTCTATCTTCATAAATCGCTGAGATACGGGTGCATAAAAGCTCTAATCGGCCGCCATTTTGAAGCAATTGAAACAAACAAAATGGTGGATGGCAATGTCGAACTTCGAAAATCATTTCAGGGTGGTCTGTGAATTAGGTGCCGAATCTCAAAAATCGACTCGGTATTCTCGTGAAAAAAACGCGCACGAAGGACAGATAGATTTTTATTTTATTATTTGGATTCTACGTATCATGAAACGTAAAACCTTAAATCTTGAGGAGAGGAACTACAAATGCTGTAATTTTTTTTTTTTGATCGATTACAAATTTTCATTTTTGAAAATGGTGTCAACGAATGAAATAAAATGTAATATGAATTTATTTATCCTGGGACTGATGCACCCTTAGAATAAATTACACCAATGATACAGCGGCTTCTATTACTTTTAAATTGGAATGATGTTAAATAAGAAACTGAAAATGGATGGAATGGATTTAAGAAACAGGCCGGATCCAAAACTGATTAAAACAGCATCCTTTCGTTATGAAATCCAAAATGATAGCTTAGGATTTATTTGGGTTTGATAACGAAAGGATGCTGTTTTTAGCCCGAGCGCTAATCCGAAATCCTCTGAAAGCGTGTTTATTGCAAGAGGATAGGGATGCAGTTAGGCAGCTTGTGTCGAAAAATGGTCCAAAAAAGAAAGTTTTGAGGTTGTTTCAATTGTTGGTACTGTACAGTATCTTGGGTTGCTTTACACGAATCTGACGTTCACATGAAAACAATTGATAGAAAATATGTTTTTATCACAAAAAAAATAAATGAAAAATTGTCGTTTCTTAGGGTTTTCTTGAATAGCTCAGAAACTATGAGTTTGAATGAAATAATAGGAGATAAAGTTTCCTACATTTTATGTCGTTGAAGTTTTTTTCTCCAATCATACGTTTAGCTGTGGGAACGCCGCGAAAATGGGCATCAAAAACCAGAAACTCACAAAATCGGGAATTACGGCGAAACTATCTTTCACACAAAAATTGATTATGTATGATATTAAAGATGGTGTAATGACTATATTTAATGTTTATGAAAATATAGATAGATGATGTATATGCATTTAAAGTATTGGGGTGCGTAGAATTAATTGGCTGAAAAGCTTTGGTGATGAAATGAAAGGTGATTTCATCGCACCAATGGCATTAACTTAGTATAGATAATATTACTTCAGCGGAAAATTTGTGGCTAACGATGAGGGCGCGTGTATTAAAAAATGTTGAATATGTAAGTGTATTAAATTTTTTTTATGAAATTAAAAAAAAAATTCATTTTTGAATGTTGATACCGTCAATTTTAGGACTCTGCCAATCTTAATATGTCTCTCTCTACCCGGCGGACAATGCAGTTTTCTTGAAACCTGGGAAGGAGAACGTTCTTTCAGCAACTTATTCACTTCTGTAAGTTGCAACATCGCCAGTTGACGAGCACATCCCCTCTCTGCACGTAATGAGCGGTTGTGATACAACTTCGGCCATTCCCAAACAAGGCAGATCTAAATTCTTTAAAGCCCTCACCAACAAACCCAGTCTCGCCGGCGTTTTAATATTCTGACAAATCGTTCTACAAACGCCTTCCAAGAAACAATAGCTGCAGCTGGGGAACGTTTCCTTGTATCTCTATACGGCTGTAGTGAGAAAAATACCTAATTGGCTACGCTCGACTACCTCAGGTATATTTCCTACAGAGAGGCAGCCTTTAGGTTCAGTTCCAAAATAGCTGCTTTACCACCATCTGCAGCTGCTGCTCCTCAGCACTCTGACTCAGAGTCTACCACTAGCTCTCTCAGGGTCCAGCAATGTCTGGGGGTAAGTAAAGCCAGTGAAGAGACGGGATAGAAGCATAGAAGTGGGATAAAATCAGGTCTTGAGCCAGTTGCCACGCTGCTCTTCCCTGCTCCTCCTGCATTATTAATCCTCAAATAGTCTGATAATGGACCGCAATATCAAGGAAATCCGAAAAGTTTAAATAAATCAAATCCTGATTCATTTTTCATGGTCAAAAAAAGAAGTCGTCTTTTTCTTTCAGATGCTAAATATGAAAATCATATCTTAACTTTTATTCTAGAAGATAAAAATAAGAATCAATTTTAAACCCTGCTTAAATCGATAAATAAGCACTTTTAGTAACCCAATAATAGACCTAATTATCGAAAAACTTTTATATTCACACTTTAATAATAAAACATTAGTATGAATATAAAAGTTTTTCGAATATTTTCGATAATTTTCAATAATTTGATCTATCGAATTTTTTTTGGATTGGAAGTGATATTCAACAATGATTTTATAAAAAGGTTTTATAAAACCCGTTGGGATGGTTTATATGGGTTCGTGGTGGATGTAAGTTTTTGTGCTAAAGGATTCATGTTGCATGTAAGTCTGTTGCGAAAATTTTTTAACTGAGGCAGTTCTGAAACTGTTAAATGTCCAAGTCCTTGCGAACAGGAATGGGCGTATTCGTAATCACAAATATGAAACGAATATATTCACACAATATGTCCTATATATATATTATATATATATATATATATTCACACAATATTCACACAATATTTTCTATGAATATGATTTTTTCATATTCAGAGCTTTGAATACAAATATATTCACACTTGTATTCATACATCTATGTTCGTATTTACAGGTGTTCATTACAGGATGTTCATTATCAATATGTGCATCATATATTTTACGGTCATGTGTGTTGTCTCCTTTAAAGAATTCTATAATTTTTTTTCTGTTTATGCTTTATCTTGTCTCCGTAATTTATGTGTGGTTTATATGCTGTTTTGTTTGTTACTGTTATATTATTCTTGTTGCTTATTATTTCATGACCATTATTTATTTTTTATACCAAATTTTATTAAACAGTTTTTGGATAAAAATTATCACTTAATATACTATATATATTTCTGTTTTTGTTTTTTCATGTGAATTTCGTCTTTTAGGTGAATAACTCTATTTACTACCTTGTTTACAATATTGAATCACTAACAAAACGGGTGATTACAGTGATAATTTAATTATCTATTGCTTGTATTTATTTTGCTTAGTCCATTTGGTAATTGGTAAAAATACGTAGACTGGCGTCATAAAACAAAATGTACTTTATTTACAAGTTACTTGTCTACGTCCCCTTCAAAGTATTCTCTTCTCCGACGCACACACTTATTCCAACGGTGTTTTCACTGTTGGAAACAGTCCTGGAACCCATCTTTTGTGATGTCCTTCAGCTCCTTCGTCGAGTTTGCCTTAATCTCCAGAATCGTTTCAAATCTACTTCCTTTCAAAGGTCTTTTGAATTTTGGGAACAATAAGAAGTCACAAGGAGAGAGGTCAGGTGAGTAGGGTGGATGGGGAAAAACAGAAATCGAGTGTTTGGCTAAAAACTCACGAGTTCTGAGAGCTGAATGGACTGGAACGTTGTCATGATGAAGAATCATCTTTAATTTTTCGGTCAAAATCTCGTAACATGATCTAACTGATATCCCACACTCTTCAGCAAGCCCTCTGATGGTCAGACGTCGATTTCCCCGAACCTGATTTTGTTGAGGTGTGAGTCAAACAAAAAAAAAAAAATTTTGTATCTGAAGAAATACTCGGATAATGTAAATGAACCAGATAAAATGTTTACCGTGATTGTACATAACTATATGTAAGACTGATATTAATTATTGTATTTTACAACTTACACTTTTTCGAAGTTCTCCGTGTTTCATTAGGAGTTTGAAAATGGTTCTGTTAAATTCTTAAAATCTGTAAAACACATGTATGCATTAATATATTTGACTGACCGTTAATTAATAATATTAGCTCAAAAATACATTCCAAAAAAGAAGAATATGCTTTCATTAATGAGAAATAATTGTAAATCAATGCGAATTTATGCTTCAATTGGAGCTCACTCAACTCGTGATCGCTTCAAATTGGAGCAGCCAAACAAAAAAATCATTAGAATAAAAATTGGTGGTAATTTATTCTTCTTTAATTTGATATAAAATAAATATTAGAATTTATTCGATATATGTTTTTCATGATATAAGCAAAAAATAAAACAATTTTTACTTCCAATCGCGAAAATTTTCGGTTTTCAGATTTCAACGGAAATGTCCATTTTGACCATCTCTGAATCCATTTTGACAAGTTTCGTCGTGGCGTCTGTACGTACGTACGTTCGTTCGTATTTCGCATAACTCAAAAGCGGTTAGCCGTAGAAAGTTGAAATTTTGTATTTAGGATTGTTGTAAAATCTAGTTGAGATTTTACTTTTTGGTCACTGCTTAATCACTGGAAGTGGTTCTTTACTTGTAGGTCATAATTGATTTCCCTCAAAAATTATATTAAAATACTTTGCAAAACTTCTCAAATTTGGTATTTAAAACTTATATATTGATTTAAATAACATAATAGATTTTGGTCTAAATTGGAAAACCGGAAGTGTTACTTTACTTAACTGTTTTGCCTCCTAACACAACCTCTAATCTGCAGTCTCTAGACTTGGCCATAATAAACGATTTAATACATTTAACCTTATTATTATTATTAATTTTTTAAAATTATTAATTATTATTTATTATAATTATTATTATAATTAATTAATTAAATAATTAATTAATTATTAAATAATTAGAAGTAGTGATGCAACTCTTTGCCTACCTCAAAATGAAGAAACTACAATAACTTTTCGAGATTTCGCCTACTTTGATGAAGGTTTAGCGGTAGCCAGGATCCTTTTGGCTCTCAGTTTGAAAAGGAGATGCAGAATAAATTAATTTGCTGACAAATAGTTCTAGTATGGTGAAATAAAATGATATACAATAATAAATAATCATATGTATTATATTCTACAACATGTGCCTTAGTTTTAATTAACATTTTTCTTTATTTGGTAAAACTTCAGAATCGTAACCTCAATATGGCGGAGGTCTAGATTTTTATACCTCACTATACTTCGAATTGCGCATGCCCACAACAAATGTCCAAATAAATATTTACTCAATACACCGACTTCCGCGGTTTGTGTTATAGAATTTTTTGTCTACAATTCAGTATGGTTAAATTTATTGTGGGTTATCTTTTTTTTAATTCTGTTAGTATATTATATGGAAGAATATTCTTTCATTGGGGAGTTGTTTATCTCTTGAGCATGCGTGGCGAGCGGAAGTCGACAGCTGTAGTATAATTAAAGCAATAATAATTTAGATTACAGTAAGGCCCCGACCTCGACTAATAACGATCTGTTGGTTTGATTGTATTGTATTAAATGCGCAGCTCCAAGTGCAGTCAGGCCTTAAATATAAGACGTCCGCCATTTTGGGGTCACGATTCTGGAGTTGTACCAGTTTTAAATATAATAATAAGTAATGTTAAATTAGTTAACAATAATTAGTATATAAGATTTATATATATAAATAATGTTAATTAATCCTATGCAAGGAGAAACAGATAATAATATAAATGGTGATCGTATTGAGATCAAATGAATTACCTGCTTTTAGGTGAATGTTTTAAGAATGCACAATGTAGTCTGAAAGGATATAAGGTAAATACAATTTTTAGAAGTCTGATTTTTAGAAGTACAATTTGAAGGTCTTATTGTTAAAAAACTTGTAAAAATAATATATGAAGTACGGCTAAAAGTCTTAAAGATAAAAATGTGTTATAACACTATTTTTGTCAATGTAAAATTCCATTCCATCTTTTAAATTTATATCGATTTATGGCTATTAAAAATATTGTTCAATAAATAATTCGCAGTTTAACATTATACTCATTTGATGCACTTGTTTTTGCTTTTTCATCAATTTCCTTTTGATTTATCTTTATATCGATATTTTTATAGTGATTATCGGTGGATATCGATAGATGGTTTTGCGATATCGCAAAATATCGATTATCGATATTTTACTTTCGATGTTTCAACCCTACTGATAACACGTATCATTCATACCTCCACTCTCAGCCAAACACAGTTAGCGAACAATATTATAAATATTAACTCATTATACTTATAGTGATTTTTAAATTAACAAGTGGGTTAAAAAATTATCCACCATGCAAGTTCGTACACATTAGCTAAGCAAATAAATAATACAATTTTGTACTGATATAATTAGTTGTAAAATTATATTCGATAAAAACATTACTTTGCAGCGATCTTTTGCTTACTGGGTTATTCGGCACTGGTTTTTTTTAATATGTACATTCATTATTTAAATACATAATAAAAAATACAAAAACAATCAAATCTATCTTAATAATAAAATCATACATACATATGATGTATTCCTTCTATGTAAGGCAGAAACTCGAGACTCACCTAAGTTCTTTAAATTATATAAGCTATTTTATGATAAACAAGAAATTCCAAATATGGAACTTCACATACCTCATTCTTGGTGTATGAAACTGCAACACAGTATATCGTTAACAACTGGAGACCTTCAATCATATCTCCTGACTCCATTAATATTGCAACAAAATTGAACGTTTTATAATTAGTATTGATAGAGTAAATTATGTTATAGACGTGAAGAGTTGTGAATATAAGACATCGAACTACAAATAACAGAAGTTGGTAAGAGAAGAATTCGTTATTTGATTTTATTAATTGCTTGACGTACTCAAATTTTTCAAAATTAAAAATCACATTGTGGATTGATGGGCTTAGCGTTTTCTTCATTTGTTTCACAGCGCTGCCTGCCAAATGTGTAATGTAGCAGTACAGAATTACTATCATAATGCTACGGAAGTACGGCAGGATATAAAATATGAATTCAGCTACGATAGGTAATGGGTTCAAATGAATTTTGAAGGCTATGATCATCAACATGACAATACGAAAAGACAAGAAAAAACCGAACAATGTGTACCACATCAGATGGAAAGTAATTGTCTTGTTTCCATATTTCTGTAATTTCTCCATTTTTAAAAGTATCTCATTTAGTACTTTCTTATTTATCATCAAAGTCAGCGAATAAAGAATGACAGTAATTGCTTGGTGTAGATTGTTTGTAAAAATTATGAATCTCTGAATAGCCGTGAATACTTCTGGTAATCTATCTATTATGAGACATATGTTAGCGAGTTCTAAAAATGATAATGGCAAATAAAAAAATATACTGATGAGGAACCATTTTTTAGAAATAATCAATTCAGAGGTTACTGGCATCATTCCTAAAAATCTCGAAATGGCGAAGATGCTGCAGAGCTGCTTTGGTGAGCTCACTATTCTATCACGAACAAGCCGAGGTATGGACTCCATCTTACTCTGGCTACTTCTCTGTATGAGTTGTCTGTAACTGTTGCTATAAAGGCCCTCTAGAATGTCATGTGAAGATTTATCGATTGCTTCAAGGATAAACAATATTTGCTTTGCGTTAGTCGACTATTGATTAGTTCTCTGTAACTGTCACATCCTCAGGTTAGTATTTACTTTGTTGTTAACGGTATTTTATTCTGTAGGGCAGATCTTGAAAATAGATTAGTTTATAAAATGTATTCTCTTTATCGGATACAGATTAGAGATGGATTGTGAAAGCCGCTAGTCGTATCAGTGACAAGTTGTTCCACAGCTGCTCCTGACACTTTCAGCTGATACTTTTTGTAACATGTACCAACTACCGTCCGTACTACAAAAAATATTTAAAGACGATATTTCGTAATATATAACTTCGCGACGTTATGTACGACGCGTCGGCTTGGTGATCAACTGCGTTTCTGTGAAAATAAAAGTTTGTTGCTATGCCTGAACCAAATTTCATTGTTGACAAAATTGTGAAGCGTGACTTTAGTAACTTTTCATTTTCAAAATGCAGTTGATAACTTTTACCATTAAACCGACGATATTTTAGATGCGAATGATGGTGAGGATTTTCTTGTTCTTCAAATGTCCAATCACCTCAGAACCGTTCTTTTTTGTTTTCTAAAACAAGCGCGATATTATCAAATCTGATAAAGTTGACAAATTAATATTTTAAAAGTATAAATATAAATGTTATTAAATATATTTGCAAAATTTCTTTTCTGTGTATATATCTAGACTACAAAATATAGATTTTTGTGATTAGCGATTTAAACGATGCTATTACTGTATGTATTATTTAATAAATGTTTGACTTCCAAACTGTTGTTTCCATTTTTTTCTTATATAAACACTTTTTTATAATGAACTATTAATAATTTCATATAAATATGTATGTATGTAATTTTGATTGTGTAATATAATTTTCTTGGATAAAAATATATATTTGGCGTATCGAAGGAAATTAATCTAATTGCAAACATGTCACGTTTATCCTTCGACGCAGATCCTACGATTTGGCCAATTATATAGACTGGTAAATAGAAAATCTCAGCTTTCAGCTGACAACAAAGTACAACTTTACTAGATAATTCTGTAACCTGTATGGACCTATGGATTCGAACACTGGGGGACAGCTAAATTTTCGAACATAAAACGCATCCAATAGTAATTGCTCCAGACTATATAACCAACAATGCCCTACATCATGACCTTAATTTCCCATTTGTTTTAGACCTTATTTTGTCAAAATTCTCCAAATTTCACCAGAACCTTACTCATCATTCTAATTACTTAGCATAATCCCTATCTATCACCACACTATCTATCCTCCTCGAAGGTTGAAACGGCAGTGACCTGCAGGCCGTGACCTGTTGTAGATGTGTATATTGGAGTTATGGCAATGGCCAGATTTTCCACTCAAATTCTGTTCGTCTCCGTTCGATCGGATCTCGCATAGTTCAAAAACGGTTGTCCTTAGAAAGTTAAAATATTATATTTAGGATTATTGTAAAATCTAGTTGTGAGCCTCCCTTTTGGTCACTACATAATACTTGAAGGTCATTATTGATTTTAATAAAAAAATATATTAAAATATAATGCAGAACTTTCCAAATTTGGTATGTAAGACATATTAATATAAACAACATAATAAATTTTAGTTAAAATTTGCAAACCGAAAATGGTACTTTACTTAAAGGTATTAGACTTTCATCAAAAATTATATTAGCTAATATGCAGAATAAAAGGAAGCATATTGAATCAGATTCAAGCAGATGAGGAAACACCGTCGGTGGTAATAAAAGAGAAACTAAATTAGGCGTTCGGAGGAGGCCGATGGACCCCGGAAGAAGATATTCCAGATGTTCCGTGAAGTCAGACAGTCGAGCGGGCAATACGCAGGGACGCTTCTAGCTCGGTATAATAGAATCACGGAGAAGATGAGGGAGACGTGGAGTGTGGAAGAAGTAGAAGCCACGATGGTCTTCCTGTCGACAATACTTAAGGTGCAACTGGCCAAGAAGACAGGAAAGAAGGCCGGCCTATAGAGCGGACCTTCGTTGAATGCGCGCAGGAAATGGTGGATGTCTGTGAGAGAGATGAGGAAGCTCTGAAGGAAGTCGAAAAGACCTGGTGGAGTAGAATGATATATAGACGCCCCAGAGAGTACACAGGAAGAAGAGAGAGTTTGGAGATAGCGGAAAAGAGAAGGCCTCACTGGGGGAAAAAAGACCAGGGCCATCAAGACCAAGGAACAGCGGTAGGAAAGAAGATCGTAAGTGTCAGGGTTGCGGGAGATGACACTTAGTAGCACAATGCGCACGCACCAGATGTTTCGAGTGCGTGACGGAAGGGCACATCGCCAGGCAGTGCCTCTACTTCTACAGAAGGACAGGCCATGTGCCAGGAAGAGCTAGAAAAGCTAAGTTGCGGAGAGAGAACACTCCAGATCCAGGAATGTTACAGTAAATTAATCAGTCCCATGTGAAGCAGAGGGGAAGGCAGAGATAGGGCTAGGATGAAGTAGACCTAGAGGGTCTAATTTAAGAGTGTATATCGTAGGGGGTATGCCCCAGGATTACCAGGTTATTATCGGATGCGATCTGCTAGGAAAGGTAGGCGAGAGGGTTAGGAATAGCAGTAGGAAATGGAACATTAGGATAGGGGAGAGAAGTTTAAATGTCAAAACCTCGTAAGGGACCAGAAAGCGCGAGTTGGCTCCAGAAAACTGGAGACAAGCGTTCCGAACGGAATACGGGATGTCTTCTTCGAAGAAGGTGACATACTGGAAGCAACGGGAAAGACAGTGCATGAAATCCTGCTAAAACAAGAGAGAGTGATACACGTCAAAGAAAGGAAATACCCGTAAGCGTTGCGTCATCTCTTTCGGAAAGAAATAGATAACCTAAAGAAACGGGAATAATTATAAATAGTACATCCTGCTATAACAGTTCTTTAAACTACTTGAAATTAGCAGTTAATATCAATTGTCTAATAAACGAAAAAATGTCCGAAGAATTTGCCAAAATTATTTCAGAAGCCATCATCGTAATTAAAATAGTTGTTTTACAATAATAAAATAGAATTAGTTCATGTCCGGTTGGTTTGCAATTGAAATGGAAAAGCTTACAATTGAAATGGTAAAAGTTACAATTGAAATTGAAAGGTGACAACCGATTCGTAAAACATTACAATTGGTGTGGAAATTACAGTTGATATTTGATTTTCGAACACGCATGTGCATTTTGCTTGTCCGTTACTATTTAAGTTTTCTATGATATAGGCATCGTTTATTAGGTTTCCGAGGGTACTGGTTCAGTTTTTTGTATTGAATTTTCGACCATGCTTGCGCATTTTGCTTTTTCGCTACTGTCGAAGTTTTTTTTATGATATAGGAATCGTTTGTTAGGATTCCATTTTTTTTTAATGGATTTTCGATCGCGCATTGGCATTGCGTTTTTCTGTTACTGTTGAGGTTTTGGATCAATTAGGTATCGTTTATTAGGTTTTCAAGGAATCTAATTCCATTTTTATTTTCTTGTACACAGTAATGAAATGTATATATAATTTCCTCCAACCTTATGATGGCTCCTGGGCTTCGTCAGATGAGAATAGAACAGAGGAATTTGCCAGACATCTATCCATTATATTCACTCCCAATCCTGAACACCACTCAACCCATACAGCTAAAGTAAAAGAATTCCTCTTCTCACCGATCCCACTCTCTCCACCTCCTAAAGCTGTTAACCCTCTGAGGTTAAATTCCTTATAAATAGATCAAAATCTCGAAAGTCCCCTGGTCACGATCTCCTCACATCCCAAATCCTGCGACAGCTTCCAAAACAAGCAATTATGTTCCAAACCTATACAACTGCATCCTTCGCACAACCCACTTTCCCCTAATGTGGAAACACTCTACAATCATCCTTTTTCTTAAACCAGGCAAACCCGTTAGTAATACCTCATCTTGTAGACCAATAAGCCTACTTCCAATCCTTTCAAAGGTATTTGAAAAAATACTTCTCAAACGCATCCTACCCTTCCTCGAATCCCAAATAATCCCTTCACACCAGTTCATACATCCTTTGCACTTGAAAGCAAGCAATATTGCACTAGTTTTTAGCAATATTGCCTTTCTGAACGTAGCGCAAGTTTGACCGAACCTTTAGAGTTCGCTGTGGCACTGAATATTCCGATTTGTACCCAATCAAAGTCGGAGTTCCACAAGGCAGACATTCCCACAAACCCCGATACCTTTCTAGCAACATTGCTGACGAAAACAAAGCAAAAACAAAACTGAATCAAACAAATAAATAAACCAAATAAAAATTAAATATGACTGTCATAAAGTATATGTCTGAAATTTTGGATTTGTCCGTCTTCTGCATAATGTTGAATCGTTTGAGGTATTGTTTTGTTTTACCATGTTCTGTCAGTAGTTGCGTTAGTTCGTAATCATTACTGAGTATAGTTCTCTAATTATGTAATGCAATATGGGGTATAAATCTACACTTATTATTATCAAAAAGCTTGTTGATTTGGGAGAGGTAACCCACAGTTGATCCGATCTTTTAACCGAATTTCAGATCCCTCTTTATGTAAGAGGAGGCAATACTATGAGGACAATTAATCCCTTTTTGCCGCTTCTTTAGCAAGGTAATCGGTCCGTTCATTACCCTCAACCCCAGAGAGTGCCTTTACCCATTAACTAACTTCCCTATGTTTTGTAGCTCTATTAAATTTTGTCGAATTTGGTCAGTCAAATGGTCATGAATGTCTGAATTATTTACAGAGTCCAATAAAATTTTGTTGTCTGTGTAATGTGTAATGTGTGCGTTAGTTTGCAGCGGGTCGTTACTTATGTATTCAATCACTTTTAGAATAGCGAATTTTTATATTTACTCAAAAAGTTGCAGCCGTTTTTAACAATATTTTTATAGCATTAAATTAAAATTATAAATATATGTCCACACACACATAAACAACACAAATATTAAAATATTACAACTAAAAATAAAAATATTCGTAAAAACATACATCTACTAAATTATTAAAATTAAAAAGAAATCTATTTAAAAAACATAAACGTACTAAATTTTCAAAAATAAGCAAATAAATATTTAAAAAAAAAATAAACATACTAAATTATTACAAGTAAATTAAAATAAAAACAATTTAAAATAAATACAAATACTAAATAATTGAAACCAAAAATCTAAAGAAAACAATTGAAAATAAAATAATTAAACAAAAATAAAAGAGAAGAAGAGCTTGTAGGAACTCCATCACTTTAATCCTAAAACTTATTTTGTCCTTTTTGGATAAAGTTCTAACATGAGGAAGGATGCTGTCCAAAAAATAAGCATCTTCATCTAACGCTCTTTTTCTCCCCTCTTCCTTCCTCTTGTGGAACGCAATTTTTTCGTGTACAGCTTTCAAGAGAGCCTTACTAACTTCATCCCTCCTAATTGTACCTCTTGTTCTTTTGGCCGAAAACGAGCCAGCTATCGAAGAAGGGGTAGGTGAATCCTCTCGACTGGTTTCAAAATATTCACTCGGCAGACGAGGATTGTTATCAGGATTCTCCTAGTCTACAGTTACTTCATCACCAAAGTTTACATCTCCTTCAAACAGAAAATTCAGACGTCCTCGGTGTGAGTCCCAAGATTCCCAGTGTGAGTCACAGTTCTTCGGTGTGAGTCACAAAGCTCCTAGATGTCTTTTGAGGTAAACAACGCAGTTTCCTGATAGCTTCTTCTGTTGAACCTTAACGACAGCTTCTGCATCAAATAATAAAGAAAATTATCACGAATGATTTTACCAACAGAGAATAATTATTCATTATCTTTTTTGGGTTAAGACAATCTCGGCTTTTTTATTGTTGTAATTTAATATTAGTGGAAAACAAATCAATTCAATATTCATTCTCATAACCCAAATAAAATTGAATCTTTTCTGTTTCGGGTATTTGTCCACGGGAGCCTCATTCAGAAGCTTGACTTTTTCTTTTCCTTTGGGGAAATCGATAGTGGCAAAAGTTGTTTCAGAATCATGCTTTGGTGCAATTTGAAGAGTATTCATATGAAAGTGCCCTCTAATGACGATTTTAGAAAAATTGCTCAAGATTTCAACGATATTTGGAATTTTCATCATTACTTTGATTCTCTAGACAGAAAACACATTAAAATTCGTTCTACTCATCATTCCGGTTTAATGTTTTTCAATTATAAGAATTACTTCTCCGTCGTTCTGAAAAACTTAGTGGATGCTCACTACAAATTCATCAACATTGAAGCGGGCGGTTATGGAAGTGATGGCGGAACATTTAAAGCTTCTTAACTATATAGAAAATTAGTTGGAGGTACGTGGAATTTACCAGAGGATTACCCTTAGGCCTAGCTATAAGCCTATACGACTTTGAGACAGAGTACATACTTAAAAACTATAGCAAAAATGTAAATTAATAAGCAGGTAACACTCAAGCTGGTCTCTTCAATGTCTTATCATAGACTCCCACGGGGAGGTCTCCACCATCATGCTAGACCAAGAGACATTTATATAGTGCGCCGGGAAACCTTGTTTAATTTAAAATAAAAAATTAAAATTATTTCGGTATTTACCGAACACATCCCTCTTTGAACTATGTTCAAGAGCTAATAATATGCAAAAGAAAAGGAATAACTTTAACAGAAAGTATTTACATGCAAAGATTACAGTATTACATTCTGGACATGCAAAGATGAAATTGATACTGGACTATTTGTACACTAGTGTGAACATTTTGGCAAACTTTGGGCCAAATCGGACAAACCGTTCCTAAAATATAGATGTGCCAAGAAAAACGTTTGCGTGTGGGTTAACGGAATAAGTGAATGGAATCGGACAAGACATGGGATAAGTAAAAGCGGACCGCGAGGAGCCCATGGAGAATAATGCTCAGAGAATGTGACGGAGAAGCAGACCTAGTTCATCAAAGACATTAGCATCGGAGACGGAGGACAAGAAAGCGGCGGGAGTAAGGAGCAGGCGATGGAGAGAAGGGCGAAGAGTAGCAGATGCAAGGAGGGAGCGAAGTCAAGAATGAGGAGAGGCAACCACAACAGAGTAAATAATATAGTGAATGAGTGTGGGGGTCGTCTTTTATTGAGATTTCGAGATGGTGCTAAAATTTATTAAGTACGGGAAGCTCGTGTACATTGCAATGTCGAAACATGATTAAAACATTGTGTACATGAAAGAGAATGCCAGAGATTAGGGCATGTACTTGTAAACTGGTCACTCTGAGCGGACCTTGCAAAGTAGAGGGGCAAGTGGATATTAGACTAATGAAATGGAGAGATGAGGGAGGATTGGCCACGGTCCACGTAGTGAAGACTATGTCTCGAGAATATGGGGGAATAATCGGTTGCGACCTGCTAGAGCAGGTCGATGCGAGCATCCGGAGTTCCACAGGACAGTGGACGATTCGAGTAGGAAGGAATAAGTATATGGTTAAGGGGAACGCGGAAAGAAATGAGAAACCTGTCGGGGTAATCACGCAGAATAGGAACTGGATGCACGCTGTAATGACGGAAAGGGTCACCTACGTAAAGGAACGGAGCATTACGGGAACATATCCGACAACTCGACAACCTGAAGCAGCAGGGAATTACAGTCGACAGCACGTAGCCGTTTAACAGCCCCTTATGGGCTGTAAAAAATAAAAGCACGGAAGGTGAAGGACAGTAACGATACAGAGTGGTGGTAGACTTTAGACCGCTAAATGAAAACACACAGGATGAGAAGTATGAGGGTATTTTAGTCCGACTGGGGTCCTTCCGTAGACGGAGTAAGCCCGGATATACGGAAAGCGGAGGCGATTGTGAGGATGGCAGTTCCCAAAGATATTAAGGGAATCCGGAGGCTCTTGAGAACCCTTGACTATTATCGCCGTTTCGTTCCGGACATGACATCTAGAAGTTAACGATGGATCCGGTAGGGGAACGTCCAATAAACCTGAAAGAAAGGGAGGAAATTGTTAATATTAAAACCCGGCAAATAATTTGGAAAACGAGGGCGTCCGGAATAATGAAAATGGACTATTCGGCGCTAAGGCGATGTAAGATCGTCACCATTGTGGTCGACACCAGGGGTGCAAGAAGAATAAATGTACAGAACTTTAAAAGACGCATCGAGGTCGGGAAGTACGTACTGCCACAGGGTGGGAGAAAATTCGGCATTTTTGGCGGACGAAAAAAATCGGCGCAGACAGAACCGTTCATTCGGTACAAGCTGATGCTGGAAACCGTTCGGGATCCAGTACAACAGAGGGAGATAACTGTCACCCATCACGAAGGTAAGACTAATCATAGAGGAATAAACGAAACCTTGGTGGCCCTGAAGCGTAGGTATTTCTGGGCAAGTCATGCGGCAAACTATCTAGGGGATAATAAGAGATTGCGAGATATGCCATCAGAAGAAATATGACAGATACTCTCCAATAAGTAGAAAAGAGGAAACAATAACACCGACCGTACTGATTTTTGATTTACAAGTTGACACATCCATCTGGCGGGGTTTTAAATGGGTGACAGTGCTTTGGTTTCAATTCTACTAGATACCAGAGAGAATAGCATCGGACGGGGGAGAGGGGAGCGATAATTTGATAATACCCAGATAGGCGAAGAAACGAAAGCACTAGGGATCACGTGGTATTGGAACACACCGGACCAAAAATAGGGGCAGTATAGAGAGACTCCATAGATATTGGGGGATCACTTACGCGTGTTTCACGTCGATTAAGGTCTGGATGCGGATGACGCAATGTCCAGAGCAATCGCAGCATATAATCATTCGATAAACATGGCAACAGGATTTGCTCTAGTCGATGCTCTATTCGGATTACGGGACCGTCGGAGGGATGATGCCAGTTCGGTTGTGGATGAGAGCATGGCAGAGCAGCTACGTATTAATAGAATGGTCGTCGCGAAAATATGGGACAAGGCACACGGGCGTGTAGTCAATGAGAAGCTTAGGAGGGTTGCCCGAGATAATATGGGACTCAGACATAGGATGGGCGATCTTCGAATCGATACCATTATATATCGACGAATAGGGTCTAATAGAACAAAAGAACCTCTGAGATATGAAGGGCCGTTCAGAGTGATAGTCAGCAGGGAATATAACTTGGTCACGATTAGGAGTGTGGCTGAGCCCCGAAAACAACGGACGGTTCATACTAAACAATTAAAAATTCCAGGAGACCCACCAACCACAATGACAAAGTCCTCTTTTCTAACAGCATGTTTAGAGTTTAGTTCAGCAGCAGAAGATGCATGTTTTTTTTATTTTATTTTATATTGGGGTTCTTTTTGTATATATTATTTTTAGGGATAGTTAAGACAGTTAGCATATGAGTCAATTTTGCTACTGTATAGATATAAGGCATTTTTGTTTAAAATGTTTTTTTATGGTTTCATTTGATATGTGTTACAGGGTATGGTTTATGTAAGTTTATTAAAAATATTCAAAAACTGGCAGGGGGAAGTTAAGGAATAATCAGTCATAATATAACAGTTAATCCTACATTAATAATGCAGTTGTAATACTATATATGGTAGAGAGTTTTAGAACATAAATAAAAGACCGTGTTTAATCAGCTCTTGAATATGTCTGTTCTTATCCTTTTTCCTTTTTATTTGTCTTTTGTGCTGCGAGGCTTTTACTTAATAATTAATAATATATATATATATATATATATATATATATATATATATATATATATATATATATATATATATATATATATGTATGTATGTATGTGTGTGTGTATGTTTATAAGCAATAGTTGACATTCGGTCTACAAATTAATAGTAAATAGTAAAAGTCTATAAAACTTGATTTATTTTCACAATTACATACATTTGTGGAGTAATAGAATATCTTTATATATAATATTATAAATGCTTATATTAACAGTACAGAAACAAAATAAAACAGATTTTTTCAAATATAAATAGTAATTTAATTGTTGACATTAGTTGGTAAAGGAAACCGATATATTTGATTGTTTGCTCCAAAATTTAAGGGCTTTGGTAAAACAGACAGCATTTAGGATTTTAAAATGTTCACCATTTCTTTTTTTTTTTTTTTTAGTGTATACATTTTACTAATACGTTTACAAGTTAGAAAAGTCACCACAGAGGAATTCCATATCACTAATTTCAATAATTAACGTTCATGAACGATTTCTTTTTCCATAGCTAATTAGCTACAGCTAAAAATTCCCATTTCCTATTCTTTACCATCTAACGTGTTGTCATCTGACAGTTGGATGCTTTTTTCTGAAATACTTTTTTCGTCATTGAATGATTCGAACGCATTGCCATCAGCAATGCGCATATACAGCTCCCGTAAGCAACCAAGAAGAGAAATTCCTCTCTGAAGATGGACTTGAGGACTGTCTTGAGCCTTTCTTCTCCTTGTCCTTTTTGGTTTAATTTTCTGTATTTTTGTTTCCTGTTTTCTTTATTTAAGTTCTTATTTTTTCTTGAGTTGTACTTGTCTATTTTTGTGGTCTTTCTGCCATATATCAGAAGTGACAGCACTAGAAATTGGGTAGATACTAGAAATAAAACTGCATTTTATATTTTATAGTGAATGACAGAACTCGAATAGTGATGAACTGTTTCATATAGAGAAATTTTCTACTGGCCTACTTCCTAGTATTACCAAAACAGTTTATAATGTTTAATAACAGCTCTAGTTATTGGCATGTTCAGATTTAAAGATGGACACCTTCTGACAACGACTGGATTTGATGAAAGAAATCAGCGCAAACATAGTCAGTAATGCTATTCTAATTAAATTATAACTTTTAAAATAGAGCAAGATATGTTTATATTCACTATATATATTATGTACTATATACTATGTTTATATTAAGTATATAAGTAGTTGACACTAATTTTAACTAATGGAAGAAACTACCTTTTGATGGACCATTTGTTGACATGATTATTTTGGAGACTCCAATCATAAAATATAATAAAAATAACAAGAAAATTTTACAATAACAAGAAAATTGGCAAATATAAAACAGCATTTTGATTTTCAAAAAGTTTGATTATCACAAACAAAAAGATAATAATAATTTATTAAACAAACTTATTTCCTCAATCGAAGAAGAAACTGCTTGAAAGAATTATACAGGTACTTTTTATATTTTCTGTTGATATACTTCAACTAATACATTGATTCTTAAATGAAATTTACCTAAATATCGAATGCGAGTGTAGAGATTTTTTTTTTGCACGAATTACCACATTATAATTTTTTTCTTTGACCTTTATTTTATTAACCATTGCTTGCAAGTTTCTGCAAGTCTGCCGTTATAAGCTAAAAGTCCCTAACATCAAATCATTTTAAAATACATATTTTTATAGGCATTAAGAAACCTAAAAATTATTAGAGGTATAAATATGTTTCCGCCGTTTTTAATAAAAAATTACGAAGTTATTGTAAAAAAACGGTGCTTTTAAATATTTTATTTAAAATATTGCCCACCGCTAGCTACTACTTTTTCCCATCTTTCTGGAAGCATTCAGATACCACGTAGAAAAAACTCTTAATTTTTTGAGGCTTTTCATGAATCGATCCAATTTTTCGTATCTTCATACGATGTAAAGCGCTGCTCATACAGACCATGCACCATCGACCGGAACAAGTGGTAATCACTAGGCGCAAGGTCTGGGGAATACGGCGGGTGGGGTAGGACTGTCCATTTCAATCACCAGTGACTAAATGATGCGAAAAACCTTTTATTTTATGCCTGGCAAGCAGCATTTCAGATGTGCACAATCACCGTTCACTGTCCCTTGGCTTTATTTCCTTCATTTTTTATCATTCCCAACGATTTCAAACTATGTGAAATTGCTTGTTGACTCACTCCTACTGTAAGTGCGAGTTCTTCTTGCGTTTGGCATGAATCTTCCACCAATAATGCTTTCAATTCTGTGCCCTCAAACACTTTCGGCCGACCACTACCATCTTTGTCCTCCAGGTCAAACTCGCCGTTTTTAAACCATTCACGACAACTTCTTTCACTTAAAGCACCATCACTATATGCTTCCACAAGCAATCAATGGGCCTCAGCTGCAGATTTCTTTAAGTTAAATAAATAAATCAAAACGTCCCGCAAATGACATTTATTCGGAACAAAACAACATTTTTGCCCGAAAAAAAATACGTGCTGATAACACAAAGTCACGAGTATTTAAGGTTGTGTTGTTGCAAGGTGCCGTTGCTCCGCTAACAATTTCAACATAATCTTGTTGGTGGAGCCATCACTCAACAACAGCGGAAACTTATTTGTACATCTGATAATTATTAGGATCTAACTATCAGGGATTTCTGATCTGCCGATTAGCTAAAAGTCCCTAACATCAAATCATTTTTTGAAATACATATTTTTATAGATCTTTTCATGACATTAAAAAGCCCGAAAATTAATTATTAGAATCTATCAGGATTCGAGTACTATACAATTATGTATTTTAAAAAAAAAATGTCTAGTTAGAGCTTTTTAGCTTATAACGGCACTTGTGTGCTGTCAACTACTGGTGCTCTTACTCTATATAATGCTCTTAATATTTAATTACAAATATTCATAAACTGTGAAAAATATTTAGATCATGCCTGTTTCAGGATTAAACTGAATTAGCATCACAATGTAAATAACAGCAGCTTCTAGGATCTGAAACAAAATAAGGAACAGTTATTTTAAAGACATATGTATTTACATTGTGAAAGCTTCATAAAACTGGATGAAAATAGTCATATATGGTTAATTCCAAGAGTGTCCTACACGACAGTTTACACAAAATTAAAACTCTTTTAATTTCATGTATATAAGTTTTGTTAAATTAGCAAGATTTTTTATTGTAAATAAATTACTGTGTAAATTCATACACGCAGAAAATTTAACATGCGTGTAAATTCCTACACGCTTAATCACTCCGGTATTAACAGGAATAATTATAGCTCATGCTAGGACTTACACGACATGGAAATTCGACTCACAACGACAATACTTCTTCAAAAGTAAAAAGTATCAATATGGGAGCCACTGAAGCAATTATAAACAATGTAGTTAACTATAATATTTTGTATGTCAACAAAATTATAGAAAAAAATTAAAAAAACTATTATGACCTACTCAACATTTCCAAAATATACCATATCTGTACTTTAACTATTAAGTCAAAATAATTTCCATCAGAATTTTGCCAAGGTAGAAATAGCTTATATATCCCAGTAGAAAAGAAATTTGGATCTCTGAAAACAGGGCCGTCGCTTGGGTTGGGCGACCAGAGCGGTCTTGACAAAGACGCTGCAGGAGTGGTAGCCTCGCCACCATTGAAAAAAACTGTTATGGATAATACCGAAAGTATAGCAACATACTCTGACCATACCTTTTTTCGGGAGTAGGTCAGGATACCATCGCTGTACGGTGCACTTGGCATTGGTCCTCCTGACCCCACACTGCATTGATATTACGAGCAGTTTGCGCAGGATTGTGCTCTAGTTTAAATTAATAAAAATAAATCTGACGAAAATCGCTCTTTAAAATTTTCTTCTAAGGCCTTAACCAGACTGAACAAAATGTTTTTATTGTTTGAATTTTAGGTGAAAGAGAGGATATGGACTAAGGTTTATTATAACATCTATGGAATGAGCATTAGGGTTTTGATTTGTGTACATAATTCGTTTTAAAATGTTGCATAGGCGCAGACCTGCATTATTTTGAGGAGAGCGGGAGAGAGGGTTAATTTTTTTTGGAGATGGGTTGATTACAGAGGTTCATTATTGAAAATGGTGTCATCGAATGAAATAAAATATAATATGAATTTATTTA
Organism: Rhaphigaster nebulosa; assembly: GCA_948150685.1. Lineage (NCBI taxonomy): Eukaryota > Metazoa > Arthropoda > Insecta > Hemiptera > Pentatomidae > Rhaphigaster > Rhaphigaster nebulosa. Next base: position 109,087,153 of record OX411306.1, on the reverse strand, counting down.
TCCTGGGGCTGATGTACCCATAGAATAAATTTCATGAATGAATCAGCGGATTCTAATAGTATTAAATTGGAGAAATGTTTAAAAAGAAGCTAGCGATGGATGAAATGGATTCAAGAAAGAGGCCGGATCCAAAAACGATGTGTTTTGATTAATTTGGGTTTGATAACGAAAGAATTCTGTTTTTAGCCCGAGCGCTAATACTATCGAGATTTTCAGGAAGCCTATTGACAGCAAGGTAGGGTTGGATGTATTTCAGTCAGCTTGTGTCGAAAAATGGCTCCTCAAAAAAACGTATTGGTTTAGTTTTGATTTTTTTGTACTTTATAGCATTTTTGGCTGATATACACGAATCTGATGTTTTCCATCAAATATTTTGATGGGACATATGTTTTTTCATAAAAAAAAAATAAAACATGGACCTTTCTCCGGTTTTCTTGAATGGCTCTGAAACTATACGTTGTATGAGAAAATGAATCCTATATGAAATTGAAGAAGCTAATTGTTCCTGTATTTTATGTTATAATTTTTTTTTTCCGATCAGCCGTTTAGCCGTGGGAGCTCCTCGAAAATGGGAGTAAAAAACCAGAAACTCACAAAATCGGGACTTACGGTGTAATAATAGGGAAACTATCTTTCACACTCAAAAATTGGTTGTGTATGATATTAAAGATGGTGTAATGACTAAATTTAATGTATGTTAATATAAAGGTAGCATGTATTTAGAGTTTTGGAGTGCGTAGAATCAATTGGCTGAAAAGCTTTGGTGATGAAATGGAAGGTGGTTTCATCGCTCCAAGGGTATTAGTTTACCTGTAAAAATATGAAGTCAGTATTGCTTTATTTGGAATACAAATCTGTTATTCCAAAGTAGTACGAAGCATTGGATGATTCTGTGCTGAGAACCGACACGAAAAATACAACCACTTTCTGTAGTTGGAATGCTAGAGAACTAATTACTAAATGCAATATTCATATAAGTCATACTTCATAAAATGGTCTCTTGGGATACCTTAGCATGGAATTAGCCATATATGCTTTAATGATTTATAATTTTTTTTTTATATGTCTCTTATAGTAGACTGTTATTTCAACCGATCAGTTTTTTTTTTATATGTAGATTGAAAAAACGTTAACTTACAGATGCGACTAACGGGTATCCGCCATGGAAGAAACCACATACTTCGAAGTCGACATCACTATTCATCAATATCTGGGATTTCAACCTTTTCTGAAATAATTAATGTGAAATATACTCAATCAACCGATATTATCCTGTGCTTCTTACCAATTTTTATTCTATACCTGTCGAAAATTATTGAATTAGTGGCATTTTAAGGTGTTAGAAAACAGAAGAAAGATTCATCTCTAAAATTAACGAATAATTTGTAAAGAAATATAATAATATATACATATATCAGTAATGTTAACAGTAGTAGAGTTAAAATGTTTCGGTAATAAGAGTTTTGTTTAAAAAGAGTAGATTAATAATTTCTTTAAACCCGAGTAAGTATACCCATACCGTGTGACATCGATAGGTAATCAAACGGTATGATGGATAGACACCAAACATATAAAAAAATAAATTACATAACAAAACATTATACATATATTACAGTAAATTTGATTAATAAAATAATAATTTGAAAATAAAATTTAAAAAATCTAGAATTCAAAGTTTATCAATTTCACATAATAGATGCAACAGTAAGTAAGAAGAAACATTTTAAAGAGCATGAAACATATCTTTTATTTGGAAGCATGCTGCTAATTTATAATCAGAGCATCAATGTTTGGCTTGATGGAGCACAATATGTACTCTGTATGCATTTTTTTTAAATATATCAATATGAATATGAATTTATTTATCCTGGGGCTGATGCACCGATAGAATAAATTTCACGAATGAATCAGCGGCTTCTAATAGTATTAAATTGGAGAGTTGTTTAAAAAGAAGCTGGTGATGGATGAAATGGATTCAAGAAAGAAGAGGCCGAATCCAAAAACGATGGCTTTTGATTAATTTGGATTTGATAACGAAAAGATGCTGTTTTTAGCCCGAGCGCTAATACTATCGAGATTTTGATAGCACGTTAGGGTTGATAGCAAGGTAGGGTTGGATGTATTTCAGTCAGCTTGTGTCGAAAAATGGCTCCTCAAAAAAACGTATTGGTTTAGTTTTGATTTTTTTGTACTTTATAGCATTTCGGGCTGATATACACGAATCTGATGTTTTCCATTTGGGAAATATGTTTTTTATAAAAAAATAATTAAACATGGACCTTTCTCCGGTTTTTCTTGAATATTTCTGAAACAATGCGTTTTATGAGAAAATTAAACCTATATGAAATTGAAGAAGCTAATTGTTCCTACATTTTATGTTATAAAAGTTTTTTTTCTCCGAGAAGCCGTTTAGCCGTGGGAGCGCCTCGAAAATGGGTATCAAAATCCAGAAACTCACAAAATCGGGAATTACGGTGACATAATATGGAAACTATCTTTCACACGAAAAAATTGATTGTGTATGATATTAAAGATCGTGTAATGGCTATATTTAATGTATATTAGTATACAGATAGATGAAAATGTATTTAAAGTTTTGGGGTGCGTAGAATCAATTGGCTGAAAAGCTTTGGTGATGAAATGGAAGGTGATTTCATCGCTCCAAGGGCATTAATTTAATATAGGCATATTACATCAGCGAAAAAAGTTCTGGCTCACGACGGGGGCGCTCATATTAAACAATTTTGAGTATGTAAGCGTATTAAAATTTGTATATACAAAATGAAAACATTTTCGTCTTGGAATGTTGATAGGTCTTTGCCAGGCGGACAACGCATTTTTCTTGAAGCCTGGGAAGGAAACTCCAGCAACTTAATCACCTCTGGAACATCACCTGTTAAAGAGCTCATTCTCACCCTGCCCCCAAGGAGCTGTTGTGATACAACTTCGGACATTTCCAAACAAGGCAAATCTAAATTCTTTAGAACACTCACCTATAACCCCAACCTTGCCAGCGTTTTACAAGCCTGACTCTAACGCCTCCCAAGAATTTTTAAAATTGGTGTCCTGCAAGTGCACAAAGATCTACAAGGGCAATTCAGAGTTTAGGAAGGCAGGGCTCTGCTGCTCCAGCTTATGCCTCAACTGCACTTCGAGACAAATTCGAAGGGGTGCATGAGGACAAGGACGAGAAACAAAGAAAACGAAAAACGCACAAAAGTGCCTGAAGGTGAATACTAGAAATTACCATTATAGAAAACTAGTATTATAAAATATTGGAAGTAATCCTTCTCTACTAATTCCTTGACTCTAATCTTGTATTGCTGATGTAGAGCCTGAATCTGGGCCTTCAAAAAGAATGAAGCGATTATGAAATTGACAATGGAGGCGATAATAGTTGAATGATTCCACTGAAGGTATGAAATATCACTCCTATGCCCGGTCTGTGTGAGTTGCCTCCAGTCGGCTGACTGGTCTCACATACCCGGAGGAGGGTAGTCGCAGGCTGCTTGGATTTTCCTCAGTAGGCGGTAATCCAAATTTGGGCGGTCCGCCATCCAAGTACAAGCTCGAGGTTGCTTAACTTTGATTACCTATTGCAGGCGCCTAAGCCCGTTTGGCGCCTTTTCATCAATAAGATCTCAATTGCTTAACTCAATAGGTAGGAAGAATGTGGAGATAGTAAATAAAATGATGGATATATGTCTTATCGATTGTTTTTAAATGTAACGAAATAGTATTCAATATATCGAAAAAATATCGATATTTCAATGTATCGGGCATCGATTTTAAAGTTTCTTATAAAGGTGGCTCAGGAGGCTATATCCGATATCGTATAGATAGTTTTTCAAATGTATCGCAATAGCAGTTTGATACATCAATAAAAAAAAAAAACTTTATTTTTAACCTTTAAAAGAAGAGGAAACGGGTTTGCATTGAACTGAAGCTTAGGCAGGGATGTTATAATTTTTTCGATAGGACAAAATCTAAAATTTCTCAAGTATAATAAATATGTTAATTTTCCCAACTACATTAGGTATTTTAATGTTTCCAACTATTCGAAATATTTTAATTTTCTGAAATATACTATAAAATACTGTGATTTTCCAAAACTTTTTTGGATTTGAATTTTATACTTGCCTGTTACGAATTTTGACACATTAATAATTTTTTTTTTCGAACACAACATTATATCAATAAAATCTCAATTTCTCAACTCAAAAAAATAGGTATGTAAATATAAAAAATAAATATCGATATATGTCATATCGATTAGTATTTGAATATCGAAACGCGATATATCGATACATCGGGTTTAAAAAACCTATGTTTCTATCGATATCTTAACATCCAATAGAGCGATGATATCGATATTTTTTAAACATTATTATAGTAGTAACTCGATAATTCAAATCCCGGTATTTCGTATATCCCGATTATTCGTATGGATTCTCTGGTCCCTTGAAAATCCCCCTTTAATTCGTATAAAAACAATGCAATTCGGTCCCCTCGATAATTCCTATTTATTTTCGTCTTCCAAGTAATGTAAACGTCTTATAATTCGAATTTACAAATAAAAAATCTGGCTAGCTCTTAATCTCTTTTAGAGGAAGGAGAGTGGGTGAGAGGGGAATCGTTTCTATGAATTTTGGTCGGTTTGCCCTTTTTTTTCTTTTCTTTATTTTAAAAAAAAATTGTAGAAAACCAGAAACCATATTGTTAGCCTCCAACTAGGATTGATCTGGAAAATTTAGTTCCCTCAGGACTGGTAAGTCTCTATCTCTGCCTCCTAACAAAACCTCTTAGCTGCAGTCTCCAGACTTGGCCGTAATTAAACGATTTAAGAAATTTAATGCAAGGAACTAGTGATGCAACTCTTTGACAGCATCTAGGATGGGAATTACCTATCTCAAAATGAAGGAACTCTCATAACCTCCCGAGATTTCCTCTATCTTGAACTAGGTTTAGCGGTTGCTAGGATCCTAACTGACTGAAAAATGTTGACTGTTTGATAAAGAATTGAAGAAGAAATTGATATGGTGAAGATAGTTCTAAAATGGCGAAATAATACATCAACAAGGTGCGCCATTTCTTTTTATCAAATGTAATATTTTAAGATTTTGTTGATTAAACTATATCGTTTCTATGTACATTCATTTTTATGTACACTCATTTTTTATTTCGTATTTTTTATATTTTACTGCCGATTTTTGGAGATCTCGATAATTTGAATATCTCGATAGTTCATATTTAACTCTCGGACCCTTTACCATACGTATTATCGAGATTCTACTGGATTTTATTTTAACTTTAATATGGCGTCCTTATATGGCTCTACTAGTTTTAATTTGGCGAAATAAAATATTTACAACTTGCGCCTTAATTTTAATTAACAATTTCCTCTATTTGGTAAAACTTCCGAATCGTGACCCCATCATGGCGTAGGTCTAGAATTTGGGATATTTTACTCTATATTTTAATGTAATTTTTCATGAAAATGTACTATGAAATTCATGAAAACTACCGCTTTCGGTTTTTTAATTTAAACCAAAATATAGAATATAATTTAAATAAATGTATAAATCATAAATACTAAATTTGAAAAGTTTTTCATTATATTTTAATATAATTTTTTATGAAAATCCATTATGACCTACTTCCGGAGATCATGTAGTGATCAAAAATGGAAATGCAAAACTAGATTTTATAGCAATCCAAAATACAAAATTTCAACGTTACTGGGTTATGCGAGATGAAACTTGTCAAACTGGATTCAGGGATGATCAAAATGGATATTTCCGTTGAAATCTAAAAACCGAAAATTTTTGCGATTACAATACTTCCTTTACTGCGTACAAGGAAGTAAAAAGATAGATAAGAATTATACTTTGGCAAACAAAAATAAATAACGTTATAACACATTTTTATCTTGAAGACTTTTCATTTAAAAGCAAGTAATTCATCATTCATCATTTGATATACATCTCAATACAATCGCTATTATATTAATATCTATTTGTCTTTACATAGAATTAATTAACATTATTTATAAATAAATCTGATCTACTAATTATTATCTATTTGTCTTTACTATATTTGTCTCTACTTTAAATTCAATCGTTAAAAAAAAAATATTTTGAATCTGAAGGAATACTCAGATAATATAAATGAACGAGATAAAATATTTAACAGGATTATATATATATATATATATATATATATATATATATATATATATATATATATTGTGAGTGACCTTGCATTTTACAACTTACATTTATTCGGAGTTCTGAATGTCTCGTGAGGAGTTTGAAAATGTTTCTGTTAAATTCTTCAATCTGCAAACAATATGTATATATTTGACTGACCATTAATTAATAATATTAATTCAAAAATACATTTCACAAAAGAAGAATATGCTTTCATTAATGACAAGTAATTATAAATTAATGTGAATTTATGCTTTAATCGTAGCTCAACTCGCGCTCGCTCCAAAATGGAGCGGACAAACAAAAAAATCATTTGAATAAAAATTGTGGATAATTTACTCTTCTTTTATGCAGTATGAATATATATTAGAATTTAGTCGATTAATACATGATTTTAAAGTTAACAAGCAAAAAATAAAACAATTTTTTTTCGTTTATATTTTCGAGAAAAACTCGAAAATGTTGATATTAGTAATCGGTCCATAAAACAAATAAATGTGCAAATTTTTATAACTACTCTAAAACTTTCCACTGAGATACAATTCTGGTCTCTATATAGTTATCTAGACTCCATCAGACTATTACCGGATGCTCCTAAACGATGCCCTGGGCAACAAAAATTATGGTGTTCGAAATGTAGGGAGTTTACTCGTTAATTTAGTATTGGTTGACGTTGCTACAAAATGCAGACAGCCAGGAGGCATTAAAGGTCTTAAAATCCTAAAGATCACTTCATGACAAGTCAGGAATTTTCTCGATGTCATAAAGCAATTGGCTTGGGGCAACAAACTCAACCTAATGTGGACTCCAGAAAATTTATGTATCGAAGGAAATGAGACAGCTGATGGCCTTATTACTGGGGGACGGAAAGTTTGGCGACGATGCTCATTCCTGGAATTATGAAATAATTCCATAACCCTTGTGAAATAATGCTGTTTAAGGATCTGGAAAAGATGATGAATAACTCTGTCATCAAAAAACGTTGCTAGAAACGTATCAGCGGCAATGCTTTGCAAGGTATACAGGAATGGATCCAAGTGCTACCAATTAGTACAATAAATTAGTTCATAATTGTTCCACTATGAGAAGTGCTGTCCTAATAGAGATGGAAAACTAGAAGTAATTTATGTGGATTAAAACTAATCGTAATCTAAACTAATTGTAATTAAAAATACTAAAGTAAGTAAACTGTAATTCCATACCCAGTGTTGTGGTTGGTCAATAAATAAGCAAGTGAAATTATTTTTATTTAATATTATACAATATTGATGATTCGTATTGTAAATACTTTCCGCTGAAACCGGTAGTCAACTATAACTAATTCCAACCATACTAATGAATCAAGGTCTTCACCTACTCTAACAACCCAGATCTTCGCCACTCTAAAACCAGTACTATTGCTATTATCCTTTCGGTAACCATACAGTTTCTGATCGCAATACTCCTGGGACTACTACCTTTGTCTTCTTCGTTCCCGGGTTTCAAAAGACTTTCTTTGGAGCTGCATTCATGCACTTAAGTTAATAATTTTACCTCTCATAACAAAATAAGGATCCATAATTAATAAGAAACTGTTGTTTAATATTTAGTAAATGAGATGAAAATGATAGTGGCGCACTTAGTGCACCGCACCTACTGGTGTCATGGATTTTGGTGCACCTACTGGAAGATTAAGGACTATTACGCCGAAGTGCGCATCATTCGGTTGGTAACTACGACCAGATAAAAGAAATTTCAAATTACTCTTTCACAACTTGCACTTGGCCTTTTAAGAGTTCCATTAAACTTAATGCTACTTTTATATTTCTGTTTTGACCAGTAGCAGACTCAAAGTACAGGACTTTATTTTCAAAATCGGAAGCATGATTTTCCAAATGCTTCACTTCACCAAATATGAAGTTACCTCTTGAAATATTTTCGTGTTTTTTTCTGTTTCTAAACATCAATACTTACTATATATATTTAAAAAAATTAAAATTATCCTTTTTTGAAGAGTTCCTTAACCCAAACTGATTTGAGGTCATAACATAAAATTCTCTTTATTTCAGTAATTTTATTTTGAACAATAAATATTTGTGAAACTTTGTCCATACCATGTTTTTGAAAATATAATTCACTATTATTATATTTCTTCAGCTTTAATGTTCAGTTGTTTTTGTTTATGGCTTCACTGTACCCTAATGAGGGAAAACTCTCTTGTCACACAGCTGCACAAATCCTATATAAATTCACAATTTTTTACTAGTTCTGAAAAAATTCTATGATAATAAATAGCGTGAAGAATTCATATCATTTCATGTGCAGCTGATGTGAAAAATAAACCTCCCCAATTTTCATACATTCGTCCATTCGGCATCGATACCTCATTGAACTTGACATCAAAGTGACGGCTGTTAACATTTTATTTTTCTAATTAATATTATGTTAAATGCTGGATATTTTTCATGTCTTCCGAATTCCGGGAAGGAAGGAGGACAAACCTTAATAACGAAGTAATGTCCTCCAATAGCCGGACATATTGTGAATCCAAACCTGTACTGCAGTGGTTTCTTTAGTCAGACATCATATGTTTTGGTTAGCGGCAAACTGAAATTATTATACAAAATTCACGACACCCCTGTTATTGTCATCATTTTTTTTTATTGATAAATGAAATAATATACCATAAAATAATAATGGAAGTAAATAAAATAGAAACACGAAACAGAATTGTAATTAAAATAATATTAACTTTTTAATATATTATACTATTTTTTTTTTTTTTGAAACCGTCATCAAAGGATCATTGGCACCAGGGAATATTTTTTTCTCTGTTATAATAAAGATGCTTTTATTGTAAACAAATTTGTTTTCCTTCAGACACTAGTTTAAAGTATCACTACTTTAATAATCACTACAATTTCATTGAAATGTTTTAACTGTATTTGAATTATTCTTTCTTTAAAGCTATCTTGCCTGCTGATGATACCGTTGAAGACTTGGCACTAGATGTGATCTCATTTAGGAGATTTTCATTTAAATAGCTTTAACATTTTTTAGTACATAGGTTAAGGCGTCTATGGGCTACGAATCCCTTGATAACTGTAAGGAATCTTGTAAACTCGTTTTCTTCTTCCGTGAATTGTTGTATTAGATCTAATGCGCATGTTGAAAGTTTATCAATCTTTATTCTCTCATATAATAAAAATATTGCCTTTATTTGAATAGGGTAATTATTTTACGTTAGTATATCGCAAATTGGCTCAAGAATATAGCAATCAATCAGCGCTGCAACCCATTACTGGGTCCTGGCCTCCTCATGCAGCAGCTCGTTCGGTGAAGTACAGCTGTCCTCTGTGGCCCGCAAAACGGAATTATATATATATATATATATATATATATATATATATATATATATATATATATATATATATATATATAGTTTTAATTATTTATTTAATTTAATTCTTCAATACATAATTAAATTTAAATATTTCTCGGCATCCTCTTAGGGGACCACAGCTGTAGTACAACGACTGGCAACACTTATCATTCATACCTCCACTCTCTGCCAAACACGGATAGCGATCGGGATAAATAATTATTCATTACTATAAGTATAAACTTATAGTGATTTTAAAATTAACAAGTGGGTTAAAAAATGATCCACCATGCAAGTTCGTTCACGTTAACTTAGCAAATATACTGACCAACAAATAATACAATTGCGTACAGATATAATTAGTTGTAATATGTATTGATATTGGACATTATTATCGTTATATAATTTAAACAGACCAGGTGCGAACAAAAGAAATAAGGGACGAGCAGGTAGAGAAGGGTAACTGACAGGCGATGACAGATGTCACCACATAAGTGATAACGGATAAGTTAATTTAAAAACCCTATTGAGAAGTTAACACTGTAACAAAGCCCAAAGCTGGGATCCCTAATCAATTTTAAGAACTGTTCCTCTTAGGCTTTAGCTGGCCTCGAGGAAAAAGTGGAGACCGCCTGGAAAAGGTATGATTAAATTATACTAGTTGGATAATGGTCCGCAGATACCGGCTGTCAGGACAAGGGGTGGAGCCGTCCGATGAAATCCCAGAATTTCCTCCCTCTATGAAACTAGTCGGCCAATGAACAACGTTTTCGACCCCCTCTTGGACAGAACAAGAGAGAAAGGGGGATAGAAGCAAGGAGGTGAAAAAGAGGGACTTCTAGACTGATCTTGGCTGAACGCTGACCTCGAGGGACTCAAGGTCCCTTCCTAGCTGATCTCGTTTGAGGACAGAACAACGAGACTCTGAAGATGAGAAATGCGCTCTGGCTCCATGACTGAAGATATGCAGGGGAACCCGAGGGAGAGATGCTGAGGAACCATCAACACCAATTAGTACAGATAAGAGACTTATGTTAAAACAATTAATGGCTAAGTCTATGCTGAATCATTCCATGGTTAACTTTTTATTGTAATTGTTTGTAATTTTGTAATATTATGTAATTTATTGTAATTTTGAGGAATAAAGATAAATGTTAGCAAGGAGGTTGTTGTTTAGTAACCATGCCCATATTTAATTTGAATATATTTCATTAAGATAGCAGTAACATTAGTATTAAACTTAAAAGTAGGAACATTATCTTGGTTAATTATTAAATAATGTTAACCAGGCCCTTGGAAAGGTATCCAATTTAGAGGACAAGGTAAGAAATTCAAAAGTATTCATAAGCTTACTTAATTTTGGGATAATCATCCTCAATGATTGCCCAATGGCATCCCTATAATATATATATATATATATATATATATATATATATATATATATATACTAATGTATTAGCAACTAAAGAGATATCAAGCTCAACAACAACCTAGATAAAACATAGGCAGTTGTAAAATTACTTTCGATAAAAACATTACTGTATAGCGATCTTCTGTTTACCGAGTTATACTGGCATTGATTTTTTGTATGTACATTCATAGTTTACATACATAATGAAAAAAAAATCTATCTTAGTAACAAAATCATACATACATACGGTATGTATGTATTCCTTCTATGTAAGACAGAAACTCGCGACTCACCCAAGTTCCTTTAATTATATCAGCTATTTTATGATAAATAAAGAATTACAAAGAATTACTTACCTCATTCTTGGTGTATGATACTGCAATACAGTATAGCGTTAACAACAGGAGACCTTCAATCATATCTTCTGACTCCAATAATATGTCTAGCATTTTATAATTAGTAGTGATAGTGTAAATTATGTTATAGCCGTGAAGAGTTGTGAATATAAGACATCGAACTACAAATAACAAAAGTTGGTAAGAGAAGAAATCGTTATTTAATTTTATTAATTGCTTGATATCCTCAAATTTTTCAAAATTGAAAATCACATGATGGATAGATGGACTAAGCGTTTTCTTCATTTGTTTCACTGCGCTGCCTGCCAATTGTGTAATGTAGCAGTACAGAAATACTATCATCATGCTACGGAAGAACGGAACGATATTAAATATGAGTTCACCTACGATAGCAAATGAGTTCAAATGAATTTCGAAGGCCTTGATCATCAACATGACAATACGAAAAGACAAGAAAAAACCGAAAGATGTGTACCACATCAGATGAAAAGTAATTGTCTTGTTCTCATATTCCTGTAATTTCTCCATTTTTAAAAGTATCTCATTCAATTCCTTCTTATTTATCATCAAAGTCAGTGAATAAAGAATGACAGAAACTGCTTGGTGTAGAATGTTTGTCGAAATTATGTATTTCTGAATATCCTTGACTACTTCTGATAATCTACTTATCACGAGGCATTTGTATGTGAGCTCTAAAAATGAGAATGGCAAATAAAAAAATATACTGATGAGGAACCATTTTTTGGAAATAATCAATTCGGAGGTTACAGGCATCATTCCAAAAAACCTCGAGATGGTTAAGATGTTGCGGAGTCGCTTTGGAGAGTTCCCTGTTCTGTAACGTACAAGCCGAGGTACTCTGGCTCCATGTTACTCTGGCTTTTTTCTGTATGAGTTGTCTGTAACTGTTGCTATAAAGACCTTCTAGAATGTCATGTGAAGATTTATTGATTGCTTCAAGGATAAACAATATTTGCTTTGCATTAGTCGACTATTGATTAGTCCTCTGTAACTGTCACATCCTCTGTAACGGTATTTTATTTTGTAGGGCAGATCTTGAAAATAGATTAGTTTATAAAATGTATTCACTTTATCGGATACAGATTAGAGATGGATTGTGAAAGCCGCTAGTCGTATCAGTGACAAGTTGTTCTTATTCCACATCTGTTCCTGATACTTTCAGCTGATACTTTTTGTCACATGCACCAACTACCATCCGCCCTAAAGAAAAATATTTAAAGTCGATATTGCGTAATGTATATCATCGGTTTGGTGATAAAAGTGATCAAAAGCATTTCAGTGAAAATAAAGTTCGTTGCTATTAACCTGTGCCTGAACCAAATTTACGCCTCATTTTTGACTAAATTGTGAAGCGTAAATTTAGTTCTCGCAAAGGTAAATAGCAACAACTATTCATTATCACAACAATGCGGTTGATCACTTTTACCACCACACCGACCATATTTTAGATGCAAACGATGGTGAGGATGTTCTTGTACTTCAAATGTCCAATAATTCCCTCAGAACCCTACTTTTTTGTTTTTATAAAACAAGCTCGATATTATCAGATCTGATAAAGCTGACTAATTTATATTTTAAAAGTATAATTATAAATGTTATTAAATATATGTGCCCATAATTATGAAAGTGGGCTAAGTCAAAATTATAAAAAAATGAATTTATCACTTATTGCACACAACATGATTTTAAACTAAATTTATTCAATGTAATTTTTAGGATATCGTCAAAAATGAACGTTTAGATAGTAGTTGTAATTACAACGTTATACGGAATTCATTTAGTGTTAATTATGAAAGTGGTCTAAATCAACAATTTAAAGAAATTATATAAACATAACTTAAACTATTATATAAACCTAAAAGAGGAAGACCAAAAATATACGAAAATATTCAATTAATTCCATTATACAACACCACTAGACTAGTAACGGAAGAAAAACATAAAGATCTTATGTGTTTACTACCATGCATCCCTCCATTTTTTCAGGAACATTTTAAAAATCTTAAACTCTAAATTATGATAAAAATGGATTACTTGTTAAAAATGATTAATAAATGTTTATGAATTATTTCGTTAAAGTTGTTGTTTTAAATAAAAATCACAATTATTTATTACTTTAAGTCAATTATAGGACATTCAGTTAATTTTGAAAATGGTCTATGTCAATTCAAGCTTTAAAAACAACATTTTCCTATGAAATTCACACAAAATTTCATAAATTCACACATAATAAATTTCCATTAATCAAGACTAAAAAATTATAAATTGAAATGTCGCATAATATAACAATATTTTTTAATTTATTCAAATGCGATGCGTTAAATATCTCGAAACAAGAAATATTATATTATATAAAAAATATAATATTTATATTTTATATAAATTTATATTTATATTTATAAAATATTTTATATAATATAAATTATAGTATATAAAATATTATATAAAATATCTTAGACCACTTTCATAATTATGGGCACATATGTATGTATGAATTCTTATCTATGAATATTTATAATTTTATGCTACAAAATATAGAGTTTTGTGATTAGCTGTTTTAACGATATTATTATTTTGTATATTATTAAATAAATGTTTGTCTTCCGAACTGTTGTTTCCAGTTTTTTATATTAACACTTTTTTATAATGAACCATTAATAATTTCATGCAAATATGTATAATTGTAATTTTGATTGTATAGTAAACATATATTTCTAGATTAAAAATATATATTCTCAAAAATGCTACGGTCTTATATCTGATCAAATAAATCTGTGATTTTCTGAACTGTTATTCAAAGATTTATTATATTAATATTATAAACAAAATAAAAATCGTGAATTATTAAGTGGGAGGGGATCCGCTGAATTATTTTACCCGGTTACTGGCTCAGCTGACGGTGGATCTGCCTGGATCAGCCCCAAGTTGGTGTAGAAGTATCAGATAGCAAACTATTCCATCCTCCAAGGTACCAATTTGTTATTATGATTATTTCTTTTTTATAAATTTATTCCAGTTATTTGAATTTGGTTTTGTGTTACCTATTTATAATTATTGTATTATAAAATAATTTAATGTTTTAATCATTTAACTCGACATATTTCGGAAAATTACATACAAAAATATAATTGTTCAAAATTTGCAAGTGCGATCAAACGTCCGATTCAAAAAACTGAATCAAAACTCTCGATTACCTAATAAACGATCCCTATAACGAAAAAACATTAAAAACTAACAATAAATAAAATTGACCTTGCGCAATCGAAAATCCGATTTAAAATATCTAGTGTTTTCTATCACAATACTTTCCTTACCGCTCAAAATGAAAGTAAAAAAAAAAACAAAAACTTTAATATATCTTAGCTAATATTATTACCGAATATTGAGGAGAAAACTATCTATAACGCATTGCAGTTCTATACTCATAGAATTAATCGCGTTTGTTTTTGGTGTGGTGATACAACCACAGTCGTTCCGGCTCATTTAAAAAAAAAAAAAAAACTTTCTTAGATAGCGCCCTCAAGCTGTCACGGTCCACACGTATCCCGTGGATAATACCTTGACAGCTACCCTATTGGGTAAGGGTAGCGTTTCTCTGATAAGAACCCTCCCCACTCTTGTCTCATACTTCTGAAGTGCACCAGTGCAGAGATGGAGGAAGTAGCTGCATCGAGCTCAGCAGCAGTAGCAGTACCAGCCAGGTCGACCGCTCGGAAGACGAAAAAGTCAGAAGATGCGATGAAGACGCGGAAGGAGACAAGGGCGGACGACGGTGACTGGATTCTTGCCAAGAAGACATGCCGTGCAGTCAACCAGGCAGTCCATTTTTCTGCAAGTACAGAAAACACTTTATCTATTTTAAGTAACAGTGCCGGTAATAGTGACGGTGGCGCTAAAAAAGTGCGTCAGAAGCCTCCCCCCCGATAGTGGTCAGCGGGGTCACAAATACCGTGAAGGCGGTGGAGGACCTGCAGGCTGCAGGGTTCAAGGATTTTGAGCTCCAGAAAACGAGAGGCGGAAGAAGGGGCATTGTTCAATGCCATAGGTGTCAACAATTTGGGCACACTAAGAACCACTATGGTAGAAGAGCGGTTTGTGTCCGATGTGCTGGCCCCCATCTCATCTCAGACTGCCCGAGAGCAACCGCTCCGCTCAAGTGTGCTAACTGTGGCGAGTCACATGTGGCTTCCTTTACCGATAGTCAGACCCGGAAGGCCCTCATGGATAGACTAGCCAAACTTAAGCCAAAGGTAGGTTTAAGGACTAAGCCAACGATTACGCCTCCACAGAGCCAGGGACCAGTGGGCGATCGGCCTCACTCCCCATCCCAGCAGACCCAACGACCAAGGGGAGACGGCGCTCACCCCCCACCTCGGCAGACCCAAGGACCAAACAGATCTCAAGCTCAACCCCCTCCCCCCCCTCCGCAGACCCAAGAGCCAAACAGTGGCCGGGCTCACCTCTCCCCTCCCCCTCCACCACGACAGGCGCAACGAACCCGTAGGTTTCAGCGTACTGACTCGGCTCGCCAAGACGAAGCACCGTTTTGGGTGGGGAACATCTTGAAGAGCATTGAAACATTGACAGACACTACAAACAAACTGATCTCATTGTTCACAACTTTCGTTTCACAATGAACAGCACACAGACAGTACTCAATTTTAACACGGACGGCCTAATGTCCAAAATTACTGAGATTTACGCTCTGATAGCACAGACCCAACCCACCGTAGTAATCCTCACAGATACCAGGACGAATTTTCAGCGCATACGTATACCGGGCTACGCACTGACAGGAGATCGAGAAGGAGGTGTCATAATAGCCATACGCCACGGGATCCGCTGGAGGGAACTCCCGCCACCAGTGGCTATTAGTGACCCGAAGATTCACCACAGAACCGTGCAGATGCTCTTAGATAAGCCCACCATCATCACGGGACTATATAGGATGCCTAGGTCTCCTATCGTAGAATTTTCCCATCTCCTAAACGAATGTGACAAAAGGACGAACTATTAGGTAGTAGGTGACCTAAACGCTCGGCATACCGTTTGGAACAACATCTCCAGTAACGCAGCTGGGAAAATTATCACCAAGACACCCTGCACGGTGGTTCACCCGAACAGGCACAGGGCGAACAATGGAAGATCTACTGTCGACCTCCTGCTCACAAGGCAGCCGCACCGGTTTGAAGACTGAATTGCACTGGATTTCATCACATCAGATCACAAACCTGTGCTCTACCTGATTGATGGTGAAGTACCAGCTCCTCCACCAACGAAATATAAATATGAAGACGCTGGCTGAAAAGCCTACGAAGCCCAGGCCTACCATGAACTGTCAACAGTCCCAGTCCTCCGCACGAAGAGGGAAATCGACACTTACTTGGAGTTCTTCTCAGCTTTCAACTATCAAACGCGCCGCCGATGTAGCCATATCGAAGTTTAGGCCACTTCCACCAGCTCTACGCCCTCCATCAGATCAAATTCTGAACCTTATCGCCCTGCGCAATAAGTGGAAGAATAAATGGTACAGGACTAGAGATCACGAGGTGAAGACGGTGGTAAATTCCCTTACCACCCGGATCCGCAACCCCATGAAACAATGGTGGACTGCACAGTGGCATGAGAAGCTTCCGTCAACTCACGGAGACTACTAGAAGTTTTGGAAGTTACTGAGGACTACAACCAGAAAAAGAAGCTCTACGATACTCCACTACGGGGACAAACTGTTGACAGTAGAGGAACAGGTCACCAAGTTCGCTAATCACCACGGTGGTATTATTACCAGACGAACTAACGCATCAATCATCCTACCTACGGAAAACATAGGAAATAACTATATGTATGTATCTCCGAAGCAGCTAAAAGCCATTCTCCGTCGTACGAAGGGGAATAAGGCTCCAGGTATATAGGGTATATACCAGGTATATGAGATATATAGGGTAGCGGGGAGAGAAAACAGACCGTCGAGCAGCATAGTATATCTAGGTGTCACTCTTGACAGACACCTGACACTTGCTCACCACTGTAACAAGAAGCTCAGGATGGTTAGTCATACAGACTTAACCGCCTCCTCACATCTCCGAACTTATCCCTCCGCCTCAAACTAATGATATATAAAAGCGTCCTAAGACCGGCACTCCTTCACGGAGCGCCGTTGTTAGCAAACATAACGCCCAACACTGCGAAGAGACTCCAACAGTTTCAGAACAATGTGCTGAAACGTATTGTAAGACATACAACACTACAGAAAACAAAAACTGATATACTGCACACAACCCTTGAACTTCCAACGGGGACAGACTTCATCACACGGAGGCATGTCAAATTCGTTGATAACCTCCAACACTGTACTAACTCCTACAGGACGGCCACAAAGATGGAAAAATTATATAAAAAGCCTCAGTCTAGACTGAGAAAGCAAAAATAAATAAAAAGTAACTACAAAAAACCCGGTGAGCCCCGTCAGTGGAAGAAGATGCTTATGCAAATAAATAAATAAACAAAAACCTCTCTATTCCACATTCCTCTCTTAAAATGTACCCTGTACAGTAGAAGAGATCCTATCAAATCCTACTTCCCCGTATCTCAAACCCAAAAATCCCAAAGGGGCTAAGAAAATAAAAAAAAAAAAAAATAAAAAAAAAAAAATAAAAATAAAAAAAAAATAAAAAAAGCTAATATTAATCCGATTGATTTTTTTTATTTTATATTTTAAACTTTGTAGAAAATTAAATTATCTTTCAAACGAGCATCTGGATTGTCCAGGAGTTATGCAGTTTTAGAGCTACCATATCAATAAACTAAAATAAGATAAAGTGGTTACCATAGAAACTTAAGCACAATACTTTATAACTTGTGTGCAAAGGGCAAAACGCTATATCTCCGCTAATACCAATATGATTGGGACAATTTTTCATTTGTTTCGCAGAAAATTCAACTAACTTTCGGAAGAGCTGGTAGTGGTCAAAAGATGTATAATTTTTGAGTTATACGCGAATGAAGTTTTATTTTTTTCATAACAATTTTTTCTCTTTTTTTCTTAGATATATGCTATACAGGAAAATAAAAAGATTTTTAAAAAATGAAGATTTTAGGAATGCTAGAGTCTTGAAAACTTCACCACTCTGGGCCGTTTTCGAAATATGGATTTATCAAGGAAAATACATTTTCGCATTTCTGAGCGACCCGCACAATACCTGAACATTTAATCAAAATCAGATAAACGGTAGTAGGTGTTATGCCCGTCACATGGATTTAACTACAGACAGAAAGACAGATTCGAGACCAGATTTGTTTCTAGAAGTCTAAAGGTATGTTTTCCTCGGTGCGACTATCACGGCGATCGTTCAACGATTCAGTTATTAGAGTCGTTCAACGATAATCAAAGAGTACTATTATAGTGTATTTCATAGGAGCTGTGTTCCTAGCACACAGCTCTTATGAAATACAGTCTAATAGTGCCCTATGATTATCGTTGAACGATCGTCGTGATAGTCGCACCGAGGAAAACGCACCTTAAAATGTAAAACGCTAGTGGAAATTTTCCCTACCTTGTATTAATACTGGAAGTGAAGAAGCAAAAAGAAGATGAATCATAGAGAAAGGAGTTTCTAACGATGAATAGGTCCTAAGGATTGGTGAAGACAATAATGCTTTTGTTTAACAACTCTTATTTGTCATATTGTCACTATTACTACACAGGTTTTATTTTATTTTCATAGCAAATGCTGAATATGAAAGACGCCCTTTCACTTACAGCCGCTGATTAGGTTCGGTGCGATAATTAGTTAGGCTATAGTTGGGATGAGAAGGGGAGGGGGGGATGGCACATTAGAGCTTCATTTATCTCATTAAGACGTTTTAATCGTAATTGGCCCCGTGAGTTGGCTCAACTCCATACTCCATTAGCTCCCGCGTTGCTTCCTTATTATTCCCTTTACTGAAATTTCTTCCATTCCATTATTTGTTCACATTTTTAAAATTCTTATAAAGCATTAATGACATGACCATTAGTTATATATATAATAATATACATATTATACCTTGAACTATGGACTGATTCAGCAAGTAATAAGGGAATAGGAAAACATAAATTTCAGGATGAACTCTCCGGTAAACTACAAATGTAGTCATACTTTTCTCAAGTGGTCCGTAAAAAATGAGACGAATGCTATCAGAACTAATTAATCTATGTGTTGAATTATGTCTGGTTTCAAAGTACAATACAAAAATTATGACAAATACAGAAAAGGAAGAAATTATAATTGGAGGTAGCAACATAGAATATGTAGACGAATTTGTATATCTAAGATAGCTTACCTCATTTACAGACAGAGGCAAAAAAGAAGGACAGCTTCAGGCAGGAAGAAGTACTGGTCGCTAAAACCAATCATGAAGGGAAATTTCCACTTAGAAATGAAGAAGCAGCTCTTTGATAGCTATATTGTGCCAGTGGTTGCATATGAAAATCAGGCTTGGTTATTAACAAAATATGAAGAAAACAAACTCAGGGTATGGCAAAACTCTATTGAAAGAAGCATGACCAATATCAGACAAAAATACTGAGTCCGCGGCTTTTGTCCGAGACTAGTGGACCGATTTTCTTGAGATTCAGTACCAATGTCACAGGTCACCCCAGAATGATGCTTGGGACACGACATTACCATCTGTCTGTTTGTTTCAATATGACGGCCGATTAGAGATCTTATTCGCCCATAACTCGGCCATTTATAAAGATAGAGGGGAAACGTAAGGTGTTTTGTAATCAGCATAGCGAGGCATAAACAACACAAATCTAAATAATTGCCGATTAAAGATCTTATATGCCTATAGCTTGGCCATTTATAAAGATAGAGGAGAAATTTAAGGTGTTTTGGAATCAGCTGAACAAGACATTAAAATAAAAATAAAAAAATCTCTATCTGTAGATTTGAGGTTTCACGTTTCAAGAAACGTAGAATCTAAATACCGAATAAAAAAAAAACCCCGTCCGGAAAAGATGTTTTGGTGCTTTTATTGTATTTAAACGAAAGCTGATGAAATTACAAAAGGGAAAAAATCATTTAAATCCCATCAGTATTAGCAGAGATATAGAGTTATGAACTTCGTAGACTAATTCTCCGGCGCGGCTTGTCATCGGGTCCCTAGGCTTCCTGACTTATCTATTGGGCTTCTGACTTCCTCGCATCTTTCTACTTTGTCCTTCATTGGATTATTTCTGCACTTACTTTAGCTTCCTTAGTCTTTCCTTTTTTTTCCTACTGAAGTGCATATCAAATATTTCTTCTTTATCATTTTATCCTCTGATTACATGTCCTAACCATCACAGCCTACTTGCATTGACACAGTTTTTTCTTACATTCCCAGTTTGGCACTCTCACGGCGATCATCTTGGGGCAAGCTTCAAATTTCTTTTTCTTTAGTGCTTACTGCTTAATTTTTTTTACTTGGACAGAATAGATATTTTTGAAATATTACTAAGTGGAAATATAATTTTTTTATTTTTAAAATTAGCGTTTATTTTATTTATGTTCATTTAATTGAAGCTTTGATTATATGCCAAAAGTTATTTATTATTTTCAAGAGTTTATTTATTTATTGTTACTTTAAAATGTCAAATTCAGACATGTTATTTTTTATATAATTATTTACAATTTTTTTAAAGGAACAAGTTAGTATGTTAGGTTTATGGTATTCAACGAGTTGACAGAGAGGCGCATGGTGAGGAAATCATGACTACAGAGGTGCTTTTTGATTCTAATGGAAAGAAAGATACCCGGAAACTATTGCTGTCGGAAAACAGGGTAAAAAGCCAGCAACTGGGAGCCAGGGAGCGCCTGGGATGACCGAAGATAAATCTAATGAAACAGCTCATTAGTCTCATCCGTTTCATCTCAAGTTTTCCTGAGAGTCTACCATATACCAGACAGGATTTCAATTCGACAGACAGGATATCTCCAGAATGACAATCTGGATGTCATTTGGATGTCAAATGTCTTTTCAGGATAAAAAAGTATAAGCACGTTCTAAGGAGTTCAAAACAATGGATTGTTTAAAGAACATGTTTTTTTTTTAAACTTTATTTATTTATCCAAATCTCATAAAACATAAGTAGATAATCGGAAATGAGGTAGTAAGTAATTCATACTAATCAAATTTTCTGCTAATGGTAGCTCCTTAAAAAGAAAAAAAGAACAAACTGTTACAATTTTAGGAAATAATGAAATTTTCTAAATCCTGCATCTCTTGTTTCATCAAACTTCTATTATTATTCCAGACTTCAGTTTTTCCTTCCTTTTCTTTAAAGCTGTTTTTCATCTCCAACTCTAAATAAGAAAGGGGAAAAAATCTCTATTTAAAAAGGAGGGAGTCGCGATGTTCTTCTTTTCCTTAAGGTCGTTATTTTATAATGAAGTTGTTATTTCGCTTGAATTTTTTTTTTTTTTTTGTGTTTGTTGAGACTTGGTGGAGTGCTCTTCTGGAAGTCCACGCTCACTGTACGTCATCGTCGTATCTCCGTATCTACTGAATTGAGAAATGCATCGAAAACTGTAAGGTGTTTTGGATTCAGCTTAGCACGGCATTAAAATAAAAATAAATAAAAAAACGAAAAATAAAAGAAATCTCTATCTGTAGGTTTGAGGTTTTACGTTTCAAGAAACGTTGAATCCAAATATCGAATAAAAAAAAAAATCCGTCCGCGAAAGGTGTTTTTTGTGCTTATCGTATTTAAACGAAAGCTGATGAAATTCCCTAAAAAAGGAAAAAAAAATTAAATCGGATCAGTATTAACTGAGATATATCGTAATGAACTTCGTAGACTAATTCTCCGGCGTGGCTTTAGGCCTCCTGACTTATCGATTAGGCTTCTGACTTCCATCTCTCTACTTTATCCTTCCTTGGATTGTTTTTGCTAGGGTTGGAATATCGAAAGGCGATATATCGGTATACCGGAGTTGAAAAACCGATATTTTCTATCGATACCTTAACACCCGATATATCGATATTTTACAACGATATATCGATGACACCGATATGCTAAACTATATTACAGTAGAATGTCGATAATTCATATCTCGGTAATTTGGATATCCCGATAAATCGTATGGATTTTCTGGTCTCTTGAAAATCTCTCTTTATGACTTATGAAAACACTACAATCCAGTCCACTCGATAATTCGTATTTCTTTTCGTCTTCCAAGTAATGTAAACGTCTTATAATTCGAATTTACAAATAAAAAATCTGGTTAACTCTTAATCTTTTTAAGAGGAGAGGTGAGTGAGTAAGAGAGGAATAGTTTCTATGAATTTCAGTCGGTTTACCCTTTTTGTTTTTTTTTCAATTCATCTCTCTTTTAAAAACCGTAACTATGTTGTTAGCCGCCCGCCAACATGGATTGATCTGAAAAATTAAGTTTGCTCATTAATGACAAATCCGCGAAAGCAATGTGTTTTAAAAACAAACACAAAAGCATGTACCACAAGCGAAATTTTCAATGAATGGGTACAGATATGGAATAAAAAACAGCGAAAATTGTCAACTGTTTATTGATGATTGCATCACATCATTCAACGATGTTAATGTAACCGTATTTTCTGCTCCCTCTTTTTAACTGTGACATTTTAAGGTTGATTTAACTGTATCGTTTGTATGTCCATTCATATTAATACAGTTTTGTATTTATTTTTTACTACCGATTATTGGAAATCTCGATAATTTGAATACCTCGATAATTCATATTTAACTTTCGAGCCCTTGACCATACGAATTTTCGAGATTATACTGCATTTTATTTTAAGTAACAATTTCCTGTAATCGGTAAAACTCCAGAATCGTAACCCCAACATGGCGGAGGTATTGATTTTTTCAGGTTCTATCTATATAGACGTTCGCCATGTTGGGATCACGATACAGTTTCAACAGTAAATATGAGAAAAAACAATAGTTAACTATCAAAAAATAATTAGTAGATAAGATTTATATACAAATAATGTTAATTAATCCTATATAAAGATAATTTTATAATTATATAAAAGATTATTGTTCTGAGATGTATATCAAATGAATTGCTTGGTTTTAGATGAATGTTTTGAGAATGCACAATGTAGTCGGAAGCGTTGTAAGATAAATACAATTTTTAGAAGTTTGAAGGTTTTATTATTGAAAAACTGTTTGAAGACTATAATATATGTAATATGCTGCTATGTTTCTAGTTTAAGTTGAGCTTGATATCTCTTAGCTGCTCATAAATTAGTCTATATATATAGGGATGCCATTGGGCAATCATTGAGGATGATTATCCCAAAATTAAGTAAGTTTATGAATACTTTGAATTTCTTACCTTGTCCTCTAAATTGGATACCTTTCCAAGGGTCTGGTTTGTGGTTACCATTATTTAATAATTAACCAAGATAATGTTCCTACCTTTAAGTTTAATACTAATGTTAATCAACGTTACTGCTATCTTAATGAAATATATTCAAATTAAATATGGGCATGGTTACTAAAGAACTACCTCCTTGCTAACACTTATCTTTATTCTTCAAAATTAAAATAACAAACTATTACAATAAAAAGTTAGCCATGGAATGATTCAGCCTAGACTTAGCCATTAATTGTTTTAACATAAATCTCTTATCTGTACTAGTTGTTGTTGATGGTTCCTCAGCATCTCTCCCTCGGATTCCCCTACATATCTTCAGTCATGGAGCCAGAGCGCATTTCTCATCTTCAGAGTCTCAGTCTTGCATCAGCCCCTATCAGTCTCCAAGTCCTCTCTCAGCCTCGATCAATTCCTAAGTCCCTCCTTTTCACCTCTTTGCTTCTTTCCCCCTTTCCCTCTTATTTGGGGGTTGAAAACGATGTTCATTGGCCGACTAGTTTTATAGAGGGAGGAAATTCTGGGATTTCATCGGATGGCTCCACCCCTTGTCCTGACAGCCGGTATCTGCGAACCATTATCCAACTAGTCTAATTTAATCATACCTTTTCCACTTTTTCCTCGAGGCCAGCCAAGCCTAAGGGGACCAGTTCTTAAAATTGATTAGGTGTTCCAGCTTTTGGCATTGTTACAGTGTTAACTTCTCAGTAGGGTTTTTAAATTAACTTATCCCTTATCACTTATGTGGTGACATCTGTCATCGCCTGTCAGTTACCCTTCTCTACCTGCTCGACCCTTATTTCTTTTGTTCGCACTGGTCTGTTTAAATTCAATAACGATAATATTTAACAATATCAATACATATTAATGCCTAAAAGTCTTCAAAATAAAAATATGTTATATAATTTTTATGCATAAAAAAACCTATACCACTAAAACCCATAAAGGGTCCTGAGTTCAGTACTTGGTAAAGACCGTACTGTTTGGAGGTCGCCTCCAATTTAAATTAGCCTTCCTGTGGCATGCGGGGCTCTGCCACAGGCGACTGTTACTCCCAAGCTAATCGTGGGAATGGACACGAATATTTTAAAAATTTCAGACGAAGGTACGGAGGAGAAGGGGCTTTCCGGAACTGTGAGCCAAGACTCTTCGGAGAATCTGGCCAGGGAGAATGGTAAGAATGTAGGTCCAATCATCAAGATGGGCGGGTCCCGGAGGAAAAGATATTTCTGACTGAGAAGGAATGATTATTCCAAGGAAGGGGCTATAACCAAAAGCTTTTACCCAATGAACATCCACGAAAGCCTATTGGAGAAAGGACCTAACAGAGTCCGATCCAACGAGACCACTCCTAGTAGTGAATATGAAAGGAAGGCTAAATGGACAAAGGTTTCTTCCGGGCCTTCCATGGGACAACCGGCTGGAGAAAGTGTTTCTCGCCCAGTCATGTCCTAACGGAGGTCGATGGGGAGGGGGGGCATCAGAGTGGGTATCTTTTCAAATACTTATCCTGAGGTTGGAGAGGAGCAATTTTGTTACATACAGGCAGAAATCACTAACCTCATCCTGAAAAGCGATCCTATAGACTGTCCACAATTCCATAGGTCAACCTGGAAGAATGGATGACTTCAATTGACCTGTGTGAACGAGGAGACTGCACATTGAAAATACCAAAAATTGACTCCATGGGATCGGGCTAAGCTGAGAGCCTTAAGAGAGGATGAATTTCTTCGAAGGAAGCCAATGATCGTATACCTTCCTCCCACAAGTTATAACGAAGAGAAAATCCTCAACCTCATCAGAAAGCAAAATTCCACACTGAAGGTGAACACATGGAGAGTGTTCAAAAGAGATAATACCTCTAAATTCACTCAGTTGGTGGTGGGAATTGAAAAAGAGGCAGTTGAGTCCCTCAAAATGCAGGGAATAAGGGAGGTTGGTTTTAAGGTGGTAAGGGAGAAGAAAACAACGGAATCCTGGAAGGAGGACCAAGTAGAGATCAAAGAGGCATCCGATGTTTAGTGTCGAGCTGGGCCCTCAGGGGTTAAGGCAGTGAAAACAGGACCAAAAACTCCTTCCGCTCAACAAAGTGGAAGAGTCCCCTGATAAGATCGAAAGAGACGAATCTCTCAAAAAAGAGCGATACTTCTACATTCCACTCCCAAAAGGAACCGAGCCTATGGAAGAGAGAGGATAAGAGAAGACGGAGAGGCTCCGGAAAAAAAAAAGTATTCAAATAACTAAGGAAAAACAAAATGGATAAAATTAAAGTAATAAAGGTGAATATAAGGTAATACATTGCATCATGAGAAAGGCGCATCAGCCTTATTAGCAAGAACATTTACCAACGATAACATGGACATAGGGCTACTTCAGAAACCCTGGACGATTAGAGGTAAGATTAAAGAACTCGAAACGAAGGTAAGTCAGCTCATCTATTGCAGAAATGCTAATAGACCAAGAGCAGCTATCATGATAAATAATAATATCAAACATTTTGTGATTACAGAATTCATCTCACAAGACTTGGTTGCAATGACAATAGAGGTGCCCAAGGAAGGGGGAACGAGGTAATTAACTTTTGTGTCGGCCTACTTCTCTGGGGACAAAAACGAGATTCCTTCTAAAGAAGTTCAAGACTTCATTGACCACTACAAAAAACATAACAAGGAATTTATCCTAGGATGTGATGTAAATGCCCATAACATAGTATGGGGAAGTACGGACACAAACAAAAGAGGTGAGGAACTTTTAAATTACTTGATATCTAATAATATACGAGCAGATAAAGCAAATATAGAAAATAAACCTACATTTATCATTATCATTTATCATTAAAAACAGGTAAGAGGTACTTTATTTAACCTTAGCCAAACCAACCGGGAATGATTGGATCAGCTACTGGCATGTTTCTGACGAAGCCTCACTTTCTGATCATCAGTAGATCAAATTTAACATAGAGGTTGATAGGAAAATAACACAAAAGGTAAGATACGCAAACTCACAAATTGGGAATTATAAAAAGAGTTATTATACATAGAACAAGGGAATGATAAAAACCCAATCGAAACAACAGGTTTTCTGGAAGAGGCAGCAACCGAGGTACACAATCCTATCCACAGGTCTTATGAAGATAGCTGCTCTGTTAAGATTAGAAAGACCAAAAGGGGTGTATATTGGTGTAATAAAACACTAGAGAACCATAGGAAAAGAGTGAGAAAAACTCTTTAACAAAGCAAAGGGTAACGCTAAGTGGAAGGAATATAAACAGGCGTGTTTATATTCCTTAATAAGAGAATACAACAAAAAAATCAGAAAATCAAAGAGAAGGACATGGAAAGAATTCTGCGAAGGAATAGAGGACTTTCCCTCCAATGCGCCTATTCTTAAAATCCTATCAAAAGATCAAACTAATGGTCCTGGTTCACTGTGTAAACCAGATAATACCTATACGGAAAATCAAGAGGAAACATTAAGAGTCTTACTTAAAACTCACTTTCCTCACTGTATCTTAGGAGAAGAAAAGAATAGTACAACAAGAAATAGGAATGATCCTCAGATAAACAAATGGGCTTTAAATGAAGCTAACAAAATTTTTACCCCAGACAAAATTAAATGGGCAATAAATACATTTAAGCCCTACAAAGCGGCTGGGGGAAATGGAATAATACCAGCCCATCTTATACATGGGCAGAAAAAGTTAGTTCCAGCCCTGAGGAGATTATTCAGGGCTAATCTCCTATAATGTGTACAATGGGATATATCCCAACACTATGGAGAGAGACCAAAGTTGTATTTATACCAAGAATTGGCAACATATCTAAGGGTAATCCAAAGGCATATAGACAAATAAGTCACTCTTGAGTAATACTCAAAACAGTGTAAAAAGTTACATCTAATGTACATCTAAGAGACATAATAACAAGGAACTCACCACTGCAAACATCAACCATCAGACGGAAAAATCTACCATCTCAGCATTAGAATAGAATAGAATAGAAAAGAAAATGTACTATATTCTGGGACTAGGTCCCTTCAGAATAACAAAATTGAACAAAGATAAAATAAACCTACAAATCTGGCCAAAAAACTACAATAATGAGAGTAGGTAAGTTTTTACATCAATAGTAATAACAATAAGTAAACAAAAAATGAGTTCTTGACATAAAAAAAATATACAAGTATTAAAAAAAAATGAGAAAGAAAAAAAAACTGAAAAGGTAAGGAAAATGAAAATTATAAATAAATGTCCACTTAAACATCATAAGCTTTTTATCTCATTGTTCGCCTTAAATTAAATTTTTCCCTTTTTTTTCTTTGCTTATACAGCATCTGTTTGGGAAGTGAGGAGATGTTGGAAAAGGTGGAATTTGAAAGAGGATAGAGAAGATGCATGACGGATACTAGAAGGGAGGGAATTCCAGAGAATAGTGGAGCGGGCAAAAAAGGAACATTCGAATGTTTTGGGAGGGGAGTATAGAGGTCAGAACGGCGCGTTCTTGTTGCCAGTGAGTGGACTTAGGATTTGAATTGTAGGAGTCTGTAGATGTAGGAAGGATAGTGGGTGGTGATAGTATAGGAAAAATTCGAGGAAATATTGTCGCCGGATGGAGGGAAAGCTTCTAAAGTTTTTAACAGAGGAGCTGAATGTGATGGGGTGATTATTTAGGATTAATGTAGGGAAGGTGACGTTGGATCAGAGGAGGGAGTTGGAACCAATAAAAATAGCCTGAGTTTTCATAGCGTTTAACCTTAATCCATTCAGGTTTGCCCAGGCACTGATCCTATCTAGGTCTTCCTGGTTATTGGCAAACGCTATTAATTCGTAAGGAGGAAAGAATAGGTAGATTTGGAAGTCGTCGGCGTATAGGTGGTGGGAACAGTGGTGTTTTGAATTATGAAGTTCATTAATATAGGAATTGAAAAGGAATGGTGATATGCTTGAACCCTGGGCTACTCCTGAGGACAGGACAAGAAAGGAAGAAAGAAGTTGATTAGGAATAGAAACTGCTTGGGCCCGGTCTGAAAGGAAGGATTGAAACCACCGAATAGCGCTGTTGGAAAAGGATTTTTATTTTAATTTGGTGAAAAGGATAGAATGGTCCAGGGAATCGAAAGCTTTGGAAAAGTCTAGTAAGTAGTTAACTTGTTTTCTTCCATAGCAGTATGCAAGTCACTGGTGATTTTGATAAGAGCGGATTGAGTGGAGAAGCCGGGTCGGAAACCAGATTGGAGAGGATCAAGTAGTTTGGACTTTTCGAGGAAACTAGATATTTGCGACTGGACTATTCTTTCTAGTGGTCAGGAAAGGTTAGAGGGGATGGATATTGGGCGACATCTTTAGGAGATGTTGGATTGGAGATTTTGTTGATGGGATAGACTAAAGTTTTTTGCCAAGTGGTAGGAAATACTGAATTTTGGAGGGAAAGATGATATATGAACAAAAAACCGGTGTGTAGTGTAGTGTTAAAGGAAGTAGATAAAAAGTATGAATTTAATTCATTTGGTGAACATGGAATACAGCTGAAGAAGAGAATTTGCAGAGAGAGGGCTTACGAAGGAGTTGCCATTTTGATTTAGGATCAGGAGCTGAAGAAAGGGCATCGTGAAAGTAGTTGGATTTCGCACGCCTAATAGTTGTCTGAGGATGTCTGAACGCTTGATAGTCATCAGCTAATCTTGTGCATCTAAAGCGGCTACTCTATCAAAGATCTTCAGATGAGACATGAGGCAGCCCTCACGTCTCTTCTGAAGATCTTTGATTTCTTGACACATCCAAGGAGCAGGCGTGCGACGGAAGGTAGAGGTTTTAAGTGGAGCATGGGAATCAAGGATACTAGACAATTTAGAGGTGAGGATGTCAACCATGGAATTGATGGAAGAACAGGAATAGATTTCACTCCAGTCGAGGGTTTCAAGATCGGGTGATATGTTTTCACGGGTGAGAGAGTCCAGGTTGCGGAAAGTTTTGGTTTTAAAATATTCTGTGCTGAATCGATAACATGTAGGTCCAGCCAGGTATCGGACCAGCAGGTATGGTGGGTAGCAGAAAATGGAACAATGAAAAGATGGAGGAAGAAGAAGAGGATTTGGAGGTATATTCTGTCATTGGAATCCGAAAGGAAATTGGTGTTCAGATCGCCGGAAATTATTATGTTGTTGTGGAACGTGATATAATTGAAGAGGGTTGATTCAAACGATGAGTCAAAAGAACCAAAGTAGGGCAATACACATCAACATATAGTAGAGGATGATCATTGCAGGGAATTTCGACGAAAAGGAATTCTGTGTGAGGATAATCCGATGAGGATGAGGTATCTAGTATTCGGTATTTCAAGCTATTGTGAACATAGAGACCCACACCTCCGCCAATCCGGCCTATCCGGTCATGGCGGATCAAGAAATCGGGTAAGGAAACAGAAGAGGAAGGGATGTGGAGCTTAGACCATGTTTCGGAGACTGGTATAGAATGGCAAAAGTTATGGGGAAAAAACTGAAGGAATTCATCGTAATAAGCTGCTAAGGATTGAGAATTAACGTGGCAGGTGTTTAGGACGCTAGACATACTGGAGAGGAGAGACGAAAATGTAAGGTATTTGGAGGAAAGATACTGTAGCTATAAATATATGATGAGTAATTAATTGAAAAGAAAATGTATACAATGACAAAAATAAAATAATTAAAAAATGGCATAAATAAAATATGAGAAAAAAAGAAAATCGAATCTATTAAAATAAATAAATATGCAAGCAGCCGTGACAGGTAGAACTCGAGAGAGTGGGATAATCCTATTGAGATCAACGGTTCGACTGGCGCCCAGATGTCAGCAGAAGACCTCGAGATCTTGGGGCTCGTCAATGAAGATGACTGGATGGCCGTCCTCCTTCCGGCAGCGCACTCTACCGGCCCCAAAACAGACATACTTTATTTTCCCGGCCTTTCTCTTCTGACGGACTCGCCAATACAGACGCCTAATTGTAGGAGTCATCTCTTCCCCGAGATATATCCGGTGGGAATCATTCTCCTGCCAGCCAATATCCCGGGTGGAGAAGTCTCTCTTTAATTGTCTTCGCTGTATTGACTCATCCCGTACAGACTGCCTAACAAATCGGGCAATGACGGGTGGCGGTCGAGGGTCATCTTTTTTTGGCCTGCGGCGTTCCACTATGTCCAGGTCCTCTACGCAGATCTTGATTCCCAGGCCTGCCCTCACGCTAGACACCAGGGCCGCTGTAGTATGCCACGTATCTCCACTGACCTGCATAGGAGACCCTGTTCACCCTTATTTAGTCTTATCTCCAACTCCGCGATCCGGGATTTCAATGCTTTATTTTCTGAGGTTAGTTCCTCCATGTGCTTCGCTTGCCCCTCTAGGTGGTTCTCAATTTTCGTAAGTCTTAGCTCAATGCTCAGTTCACCATACTTTTCTAATGAAGACTTTAAGCTGTTGATGTCTTGGACCATATCGGTGCTAGGCCGGTTTACCGCGGCGAGAATATCGGCTGAGACGGTTCAGCGGCCTGTTTTTGACAGCTTCTTGACGGGCTAACCGAGTTTTCTCTCATCGCACCAGACTTTTTCCCTTCACATTTCCAGCACATCCATGTTTTTTTCTGAGATTTTATCGTCTCAATCTCTTTATCATTGAGGTTGCAGCATTTGCCGTGAAAAATTACACGGCATTGTTGCAACTCAAATTATATTTGTCCTCTCTGGTAATAGGACCATCACAAATTGAGCACGGGACCATTTCAAATTAGTGAATAATAATAAACAGTACTCACAGATTGCTGTGTTTATCAATAGAGAAGAATGTCAACGGTCTTAAATCCTATGAGAATAAGGGATTAACTACCGCTTCAGAATTTTCCTACTGCCGAACTCGAGCTTTCTTCTTCAATTTTGTACACCTCGTAAATATTTAAGGCAAGTGGCTACTGTGGATTTACAGAATATTGTTCACTTTATAGAAATATAAAAAAAAAATTAAAAAATGGTTATTTGAAAAATAGAAGCAGGGGTATGATGTTACCTGGTTGCCCTCTCTGGCCAGACTTTACCCATGAAAACCTATGCATCAGTAATCTGGTGGACAAAAACTAAGGAGAAAACAACACAAATGAAACTGAAGAAAGTCCAGAGGATGGCTTGCCTGGAAATAACAGGAGCAATTAGAGCCTGTCCCACAGCTCAGTCATATTTTCATTCAAAAAGAGGCACTATCAAGTGCTCTTAGATTACAACGTACCTGGAACTACAAGCCAGGAAACTATCAAGAGCATATGCAAATACTATGCGAACTGAAGGGCAAGGAGTGAATCAGTTCGATGAGTGACCATTTGTCCAGAAAACTGGATTTCGATAATTAATTCAAAGTTCGTATACCAGGCAGAGAGACATGGAAGGAAAGAAGACATGGCTGCCTGGTATACAGATGGTTCAGTTAAGGAAGAAAAAGCAGAGGCAGGAATATTTGGACCAAAATATAAAAGAACCCTTGCTATGGGAACATACCCTACGGTCTTCCAAACTGAAATACATGTAATAGAAATCGCAGCGCGAGAAAATCTCAATAAGAGTCCAAAGGGAAAAAACATACATATTATATCAGTAGAGGGAAAACAGGCGAGCTGGGACACTTTTTTGAGCAGCCAATCAGAAGCCAGCATTTGGTCACGTGACCTATGGCGGGAAATTTGAATTTGAATTTTTGCCTCGACCTAACCTTAACTGCCACGTGGTCTTGCCTCGACCCTACCTTAACCACCACGTGGTCCCCCCTCGACCTAACCTTAACTATTAGGCCACGCCCCTTTTTGGTCACGTGACCCTTATGCGCCGCCCCTTTTTAGTCACGTGATCCAGTCACGTGACCCGCGGAACCTCCTGGTCTACGCTCCGCCCGCATATTTTAGTCACGTGATCTAGTCACGTGACCCATGGAACCTCCTGACCTATGCTCCGCCCACAAGATTTACCCCCTACACCCGTTGAAGGGTAAGGTACCCACGTTATAGAGCATGAGTGTGCCCGACCTCCATTTTGGTTTTTTATACACCGCCATTTTGTTTTTCTACTGTTTGGGAGACTTGAGGTTTTGTTGAAGGATCAGGTACCCATCTTATAGAGCATGAGTGTACCCGGCCGCCATTTTGTTTTTCTACCGTTTAAGAGACTTGAGGTTTTGTTATAGGGTCAGGTACCCACTTTATAGTCTGTAACCTCCCCTACGGTTATATAATCATAACCTATACAATGAAGGGTCAGGTATCCACTTTATTGTCTGTAACCTCCCCTACGGTTATATAATCATAACCTATACGACGAAGGGTGAGGTATCCACTTTATAGTATGTAACCTCCCCTACGGTTATATAATCATAACCTATACGATGAAGGGTCAGTTACTAACTTTATTGTCTGTAACCTCCCCTACGGTTATATAATCATAACCTATACGACGAAGGGTGAGGTATCCACTTTATAGTATGTAACCTCTCCTACGGTTATATAATCATAACCTATACGATGAAGGGTCAGGTATCCACTTTATTGTCTGTAACCTCCCCTACGGTTATATAATCATAACCTATACGACGAAGGGTGAGGTATCCACTTTATAGTATGTAACCTCCCCTACGATTATTTAATCATAACCTATATGATGAAGGGTTAGGTACCCTCTTCATACTCTGTAACCTTCCCAAAGGCTACATAACCTTTACATTGTTTTCGTGTTTGTGCAGCCTTCTCAATGTTTACGTAATCTTTACAATATTTAACTTTACCAACATTTAAACAGGTTGGATCATGTATAGACAAGTTGGATGATGTCTAGGTGAAATACAAATATGGACTTAATGTGAGAAGTGACCCTTATGCGCCGCCCCTTATTAGTCACGTGACCCATGGAACCTCCTGACCTATGCTCCGCCCACAAGATTTACCCCCTACACCCATTGAAGGGTTAGGTACCCACGTTATAGAGCATGAGTGTGCCCGACCTCCATTTTGGTTTTTTATACACCGCCATTTTGTTTTTCTACTGTTTGAGAGACTTGAGGTTTTGTTGAAGGATCAGGTACCCACCTTATAGAGCATGAGTGTACCCGGCCGCCATTTTGTTTTTTCTACCGTTTAAGAGACTTGAGATTTTGTTGAAGGATCAGGTACCCATCTTATAGAGCATGAGTGTACCCGGCCGCCATTTTGTTTTTCTACCGTTTGAGAGACTTGAGGTTTTGTTAGGGTCAGGTACCCACTTTATGGTCTGTAACCTTCCCAACGGTTATATAATCATAACCTATACGACGAAGGGTCAGGTATCCGCTTTATTGTCTGTAACCTTCCCTACGGTTATAAAATCATAACCTATACGATGAAGGGTCAGGTATCCACTTTATAGTCTGTAACCTCCCCTACGGTTATATAATCATAGCCTATACGACGAAGGGTGAGGTATCCACTTTATAGTATGTAACCTCCCCTACGGTTATATAATCATAACCTATACGACGAAGGGTGAGGTATCCACTTTATTGTCTGTAACCTCCCCTACGGTTATATAATCATAACCTATACGACGAAGGGTGAGGTATCCACTTTATAGTATGTAACCTCCCCTACGGTTATATAATCATAACCTATACGACGAAGGGTGAGGTATCCACTTTATAGTATGTAACCTCTCCTACGGTTATATAATCATAACCTATACGATGAAGGGTCAGGTATCCACTTTATTGTCTGTAACCTCCCCTACGGTTATATAATCATAACCTATACGACGAAGGGTGAGGTATCCACTTTATAGTATGTAACCTCCCCTACGGTTATTTAATCATAACCTATATGATGAAGGGTTAGGTACCCTCTTCATACTCTGTAACCTTCCCAAAGGTTACATAACCTTTACATTGTTTTCGTGTTTGTGCAGCCTTCTCAATGTTTACGTAATCTTTACAATATTTAACTTTACCAACATTTAAACAGGTTGGATCATGTATAGACAAGTTGGATGATGTCTAGGTGAAATACAAATATGGACTTTGAACTGTTTATCTCTAAAACAAAAATAAATAGTAGGGCTTCTTAATCCTATAACAACTGTTGGACTTTGAACTGTTTATCTCTAAAATATAAATAAATAGTAGAGTTCCTAAATCCTATAACTGCTTTTGGACTTTGCACTCTTAATCTCCAACCATTCTTATCTCGCTGAAACATAAACAAAACAACTTTTCAATGTACTACGTATTTTTAATAGTTGATAGTATAAATAATAGTCTTAAAAGGATTAGCTTGTCAATGTTCTACGTATTTTTATTCTCCGATAGTTAAATAATTGTCTTAAAAGGATTAACTTTTAATCCATTAAGTTCCTATCGAACTTTTAATCTCTAAAATATATTAACAAATCGAAACGATGGTATCACGCTGGCCAAAGAGGTTGCACCTTTTCATAGCTTTGAAATATTTTCAAAGTACACGAGTCGGTATTAATAACTGCGAACATGTCGCAGTTAATTTTAATTAATGAATATTAATTAATACTATTTCTTAATCCCTTAAGAGCTTTTGGACTTTGAGCTGTTAATACCAAAACATAAAGAATGATTTAGGACTTCCGCTAAAAAGTAAACAAATTTAGCTTTCGCAATAATGCTCTATCTCTTAATCCTTCCTTTAAAAGTAAACAATGGACTTTGAACTGTTAATCCTCTATCATTACTCATCTCGCTGAAACATAAACAAAACAACTTTTTAATCTTATGTGTATTTTTATTTTCTCATAGTATAAACTATTAAAACGCCGTAAAAGAATTAAATATTAAATCCTTAAAGTTTTTTTATCATTTACAAACAATGATAAAGAGCCTTTTAATCATTTCATAACATCTGGATAGATGACGTCATTATTATTAGCTAAAGTTTTGTACCTTTTTCAGTTCTCAATGTTTACATTTTATGCAATTTTTCCAAATGTTTACCTTTACCTATCTATTTCTTTTTTAAATTTTCTATAACCTCCTCAATGTTTATACATTTTCTGTCCGCTAGGGCGCAGCACCTTACTCCAGTAGGGGATTTTCCTGGCTAGTTTACATAATGTTCTCAATGTCTATGATTTATGCAACCTTCCCAATGTTTACATTTACCTATCTATTTGCTTACGTTTTCTATAACCTTCCTAATATTTAAATTTTATGTAAATATAGTCTTCTCAACTGATTTTTTTGCCTTTCCTAAATTGTTTTCCCCTTTTCTGAACTTGATTTAATTATAATTAACTACCCTGGTTCCTAACTGCACTCGTATCAGACCTTGCGATATCATCGGCTCCTTTCGGCTACTCTCGGATACCCTCGGAGCAGAGCGGCCGGGCCCCGATCATTGTCCTCGGTGACGCTCGTTCGTCCTCGTTTTTCCTCGGGCCCCACCTCGAACTCCCTAATCTGCCTTAGGATGCTCCCGATTCGAGAATAACCGAACTCCTCCGGCCTCATATGATCATCCAGAATCACTAGGAAAAATTTGAAAAAATCTCCTCTTCTCACCTGGACTTCTTCTCCTACGGTTCCAACCATTCATTTTACTCAGCACGTAGAGGTCTCTCGTCTGCGTACCTCTTGATCAACTATAAATATTTACATTTTTCATAACTTGAAGTCCCATAATTTTAGTGGTTTTTAGTAATTTTAGCGGTTTTTATTGATTTTAGTCATTTCTTATCAGCTTCTAATGGCAAAATACACTCCGGCAATAATATTATGCTTAATGTTTAACCGAATCCATCATTTTCTTTCAATTCATTGATAATATTTTTTGAGTAGGTCTTTTACTGCTTTACTGGTCTTTTACCTCTAATTTTTAACATAGCTTTATATTTTTTAGTATATTTTAACCAATTTTAGATATTATTTTTTGTTTTTATAATTGATTTTACATGTCACTTTTATTTATTTTAGTCAATTTTAATGATTTTAGAAATAAAATAAAACGTTTTATTAGCAAATATTTGTATATAAATCTGTTTTGAGATGATTTATTAACTAGAGTTGATATTATTTGAGAATGTTGATGTAAGATGTGCTATATTTGGTCCCCATTTGTATGATATTATATTGTTTTTTTTTCAATCCTAATGATGCCCGAATTAGCGAAACGTTGACTGATCAGATATTTACTGCTGTTTAAGAGACTCAAAACTTTATTCAGGATTCTTCCAGAAATATACTGATAATTTAGAATTAGAATTTAAGATAATTTTGAATATTAGAATGTTTGCCATCATCAGATGATAGATAATATTAACAGTAACTAATATGAGCATAATCGTCGCAGTTGGAGCACAATTCTGATCACACTTTCCCCTTTAAAATTCCAAATATTTACATTATTCATAACTTGAAGTCCCATAATTTTAGTGGTTTTTAGTAATTTTAGCGGTTTTTATTGATTTTTGGTCATTTCTCATCAACTTCTAGCGGTAAAATACAATTCGACAATAATACCATGCTTAATGTTTGACCGAATCCATCATTTTCTTTTACATTATTGATAATATCCTTTGAGTAGGTCTTTTACTGCATAGACTTCGATCTCTAATTTTTAACATAGCTTCATATTTTTAGTATATTTTAACCAATTTTAGATATTATTTTTTTTGTTTTTATAATTGATTTTGCCCGTTACTTTATTGATTTTAGTCAATTTTTAATGATTTTAGAAATAAAAAAAAATTTTATTAGCAAATATTTGTATATAATACTGTTTTGAGATGATGTATTATCTGTAATTGATATTATTTGAGAATGCTGATGTAAGATGTGCTATATTTGGTCCCCATTTGTATGATATTATGTTGTTTGTTTTTTTTTTCACTTCTAATAATGACCGAATTGGCGAAACGTTGACTGATCAAATATTTTCTGCTGTTTAAGAGATTCAAATCTTTATTCAGGATTCTTCCAGAAATATACTGATAATTTAGAAATATTCATATTAACCCTTCTCCATACTCGCTTCATAATTCAAATTATTTGATTTCTTTCATGAAATAATAACTATTTATTAGATATTTCTATATCGTCTCCGGGTCAAAATGTCTTGTTTTGTGCAGGTGACTGTCAATATTAGAATGTTTAGCATGATCGGATTATAGATAATACTAAAATTAACTCATATGAGCACAATCGTGGTAGTTATAGCACAATTATGACCACACTTTTTCCCAAAAATACCAAAAGTTCGCCTATGAGGCACCACTATCAGCTTGTTTCCTCATCGAAGTTTGTTTATCGATTAATCAACAATCAGTTCAATCAATTTTGACGAGTCCATCTTGCTTTTGCACACTAACTTTCTGTTGGACAGAACATTTATGGACTTCACCAGGATGAGAACCATTGTTAAGAGGTGTTTCATAGCACCCTAGGATTTTAAAATGAGTAGCCGATAGAGGGAAAATGAGGTAGTTCGAGCACAATGCTGATCACACTTTCTACGAAGAATAGCATCAGGTCTCGTCTATGAGACATTTTTTCCCAGTTACTTTCGCTTTGCCGAGGTGTGTTTATTGGTAAACACAGCAATCACATACTAGATTTTATTTGTTTTTATTAGATTGATATTTATTTTTTTATTAAGAGGCGGAAGCTGGACCTCATTAAGACTCCAATATCTTTTGGTAATCAGCTCCAATCAATCCAAAATGTTAAATATTTCCTCGAAAAAACATAAATTTAACGGAAGGCGTTAGATCCGTCCTCATTTCATAATTCAAATTGTTTGATATCTTTCATGAAATGATAACTATCACTACTATATATTATTACGGTAGTATAGATCCCTTTTCCGGCTCACAGGAGCGATGGATTTTGACGGGTGAGGTATCAAAAGAAATAGAATTTCACGGAGAAGTGACGAATCCTGATTTTGTTTCT
The DNA here is from genome assembly GCA_948150685.1 of Rhaphigaster nebulosa. NCBI lineage: Eukaryota > Metazoa > Arthropoda > Insecta > Hemiptera > Pentatomidae > Rhaphigaster > Rhaphigaster nebulosa. The sequence continues at coordinate 109,048,468 of OX411306.1, read as the reverse complement.
TAAAATCTTACAGGGGCTTAAATAAAAGTGATGAAAAAACTGGAAGGTTTCACAAATTTGACGACTGAGAGTCAGTCCCACGGAGCGTATTGGCCCAGCGTTTTAAAGCTTAAAAACCTACCGTTTTCGAGATAACGCACGATGTAGGTCCGCACGGGCCTCATGCCATCTTGCGTACGTGCCGTTGTCATGGCAACTTTATATCAATTTCAGTCTGTTTACAAAAACTTTTAATGAGTGGGAAATTATATATATTGTTTTCCATGTCCAACCCCTAAAGAGCACTGCTATGTATGAATACTACATATAGAAAATGGTATAACTGAATCTAATTGCCAAACTGCTAAATTGAAGAGATATTTTCCAGTGGGATAAGCTCTAAGTACTTAATAAGTATGAACTGTAACTTCAACATAGTCATTACAAATTATGTAGCTTCACCAAATGTGTGTGTTAAATAAACTTTCTTTAAAATATTATACTGTTTATATGAATAAATATGTGTCCCTAATATCGCTTATACTTCTAATGTATTAGAGATTATGCGAGAGTTCTCGCTCGGGTTTACTAGTTTATTAGATATTTCTATATCGTCACCGGATCAAAATGTCTTGCTTTGTGTGGGTGACTGTAAATATTAGAATGTTTACCATCATCAAATGACAGATAATATTAACAGTGACTAATATGAACAAAATCGTGGTAGTTAGATTCTGATCACAGTTTCCTCCAAAAAATACCATAAGCTCGTCTGTGAGGCACCTCTACTAGTACCTGTTCCCTCATCGAAGTTTGTTTATCAATAAATCAAAAATCAGTTCAATCAATTTTAACCACTCCATATTGCTTTAAGACTCCAATATCTTTTGGTAATCGACTCGAATAAACTCATAATTTTAAATATTACCCCGAAAAGACAGAAATTTAACAGAAGGCATTAGTCACTTTCTGAAAAGTTATACGAGCTGCGGACATTACATGTGACTATAATCCAAGAGTCATGCCCTGGATAAATTCTACTGTCATAATATTAATCATGGATGGATGACCTTAGTAGTTGAGCTCCTCTAAATAATATTATGAGTTTATTCGAGTCGATTACCAAAAGATATTGGAGTCTTAAAGCAATATGGAGTGGTTAAAATTGATTGAACTGATTTTTGATTTATTGATAAACAAACTTCGATGAGGGAACAGGTACTAGTAGAGGTGCCTCACAGACGAGCTTATGGTATTTTTTGGAGGAAACTGTGATCAGAATCTAACTACCACGATTTTGTTCATATTAGTCACTGTTAATATTATCTGTCATTTGATGATTCATTCTAATATTTACAGTCACCCACACAAAGCAAGACATTTTGATCCGGTGACGATATAGAAATATCTAATAAATAGTTATCATTTCATGAAAGATATCAAACAATTTGAATTATGAAATGAGGACGGATCTAACGCCTTCCGTTAAATTTATGTTTTTTCGAGGAAATATTTAACATTTTGGATTGATTGGAGCTGATTACCAAAAGATATTGGAGTCTTAATGAGGTCCAGCTTCCGCCTCTTAATAAAAAAATAAATATCAATCTAATAAAAACAAATAAAATCTAGTATGTGATTGCTGTGTTTACCAATAAACACACCTCGGCAAAGCGAAAGTAACTGGGAAAAAATGTCTCATAGACGAGACCTGATGCTATTCTTCGTAGAAAGTGTGATCAGCATTGTGCTCGAACTACCTCATTTTCCCTCTATCGGCTACTCATTTTAAAATCCTAGGGTGCTATGAAACACCTCTTAACAATGGTTCTCATCCTGGTGAAGTCCATAAATGTTCTGTCCAACAGAAAGTTAGTGTGCAAAAGCAAGATGGACTCGTCAAAATTGATTGAACTGATTGTTGATTAATCGATAAACAAACTTCGATGAGGAAACAAGTACTGATAGTGGTGCCTCATAGGCGAACTTTTGGTATTTTTGGGAAAAAGTGTGGTCATAATTGTGCTATAACTACCACGATTGTGCTCATATGAGTTAATTTTAGTATTATCTATAATCCGATCATGCTAAACATTCTAATATTGACAGTCACCTGCACAAAACAAGACATTTTGACCCGGAGACGATATAGAAATATCTAATAAATAGTTATTATTTCATGAAAGAAATCAAATAATTTGAATTATGAAGCGAGTATGGAGAAGGGTTAATATGAATATTTCTAAATTATCAGTATATTTCTGGAAGAATCCTGAATAAAGATTTGAATCTCTTAAACAGCAGAAAATATTTGATCAGTCAACGTTTCGCCAATTCGGTCATTATTAGAAGTGAAAAAAAAAACAAACAACATAATATCATACAAATGGGGACCAAATATAGCACATCTTACATCAGCATTCTCAAATAATATCAATTACAGATAATACATCATCTCAAAACAGTATTATATACAAATATTTGCTAATAAAATTTTTTTTTATTTCTAAAATCATTAAAAATTGACTAAAATCAATAAAGTAACGGGCAAAATCAATTATAAAAACAAAAAAAATAATATCTAAAATTGGTTAAAATATACTAAAAATATAAAGCTATGTTAAAAATTAGAGATCGAAGTCTATGCAGTAAAAGACCTACTCAAAGGATATTATCAATAATGTAAAAGAAAATGATGGATTCGGTCAAACATTAAGCATGGTATTATTGTCGAATTGTATTTTACCGCTAGAAGTTGATGAGAAATGACCAAAAATCAATAAAAACCGCTAAAATTACTAAAAACCACTAAAATTATGGGACTTCAAGTTATGAATAATGTAAATATTTGGAATTTTAAAGGGGAAAGTGTGATCAGAATTGTGCTCCAACTGCGACGATTATGCTCATATTAGTTACTGTTAATATTATCTATCATCTGATGATGGCAAACATTCTAATATTCAAAATTATCTTAAATTCTAATTCTAAATTATCAGTATATTTCTGGAAGAATCCTGAATAAAGTTTTGAGTCTCTTAAACAGCAGTAAATATCTGATCAGTCAACGTTTCGCTAATTCGGGCATCATTAGGATTGAAAAAAAAACAATATAATATCATACAAATGGGGACCAAATATAGCACATCTTACATCAACATTCTCAAATAATATCAACTCTAGTTAATAAATCATCTCAAAACAGATTTATATACAAATATTTGCTAATAAAACGTTTTATTTTATTTCTAAAATCATTAAAATTGACTAAAATAAATAAAAGTGACATGTAAAATCAATTATAAAAACAAAAAATAATATCTAAAATTGGTTAAAATATACTAAAAAATATAAAGCTATGTTAAAAATTAGAGGTAAAAGACCAGTAAAGCAGTAAAAGACCTACTCAAAAAATATTATCAATGAATTGAAAGAAAATGATGGATTCGGTTAAACATTAAGCATAATATTATTGCCGGAGTGTATTTTGCCATTAGAAGCTGATAAGAAATGACTAAAATCAATAAAAACCGCTAAAATTACTAAAAACCACTAAAATTATGGGACTTCAAGTTATGAAAAATGTAAATATTTATAGTTGATCAAGAGGTACGCAGACGAGAGACCTCTACGTGCTGAGTAAAATGAATGGTTGGAACCGTAGGAGAAGAAGTCCAGGTGAGAAGAGGAGATTTTTTCAAATTTTTCCTAGTGATTCTGGATGATCATATGAGGCCGGAGGAGTTCGGTTATTCTCGAATCGGGAGCATCCTAAGGCAGATTAGGGAGTTCGAGGTGGGGCCCGAGGAAAAACGAGGACGAACGAGCGTCACCGAGGACAATGATCGGGGCCCGGCCGCTCTGCTCCGAGGGTATCCGAGAGTAGCCGAAAGGAGCCGATGATATCGCAAGGTCTGATACGAGTGCAATTAGGAACCAGGGTAGTTAATTATAATTAAATCAAGTTCAGAAAAGGGGAAAACAATTTAGGAAAGGCAAAAAAATCAGTTGAGAAGACTATATTTACATAAAATTTAAATATTGGGAAGGTTATAGAAAACGTAAGCAAATAGATAGGTAAATGTAAACATTGGGAAGGTTGCATAAATCATAGACATTGAGAACATTATGTAAACTAGCCAGGAAAATCCCCTACTGGAGTAAGGTGCTGCGCCCTAGCGGACAGAAAATGTATAAACATTGAGGAGGTTATAGAAAATTTAAAAAAGAAATAGATAGGTAAAGGTAAACATTTGGAAAAATTGCATAAAATGTAAACATTGAGAACTGAAAAAGGTACAAAACTTTAGCTAATAATAATGACGTCATCTATCCAGATGTTATGAAATGATTAAAAGGCTCTTTATCATTGTTTGTAAATGATAAAAAAACTTTAAGGATTTAATATTTAATTCTTTTACGGCGTTTTAATAGTTTATACTATGAGAAAATAAAAATACACATAAGATTAAAAAGTTGTTTTGTTTATGTTTCAGCGAGATGAGTAATGATAGAGGATTAACAGTTCAAAGTCCATTGTTTACTTTTAAAGGAAGGATTAAGAGATAGAGCATTATTGCGAAAGCTAAATTTGTTTACTTTTTAGCGGAAGTCCTAAATCATTCTTTATGTTTTGGTATTAACAGCTCAAAGTCCAAAAGCTCTTAAGGGATTAAGAAATAGTATTAATTAATATTCATTAATTAAAATTAACTGCGACATGTTCGCAGTTATTAATACCGACTCGTGTACTTTGAAAATATTTCAAAGCTATGAAAAGGTGCAACCTCTTTGGCCAGCGTGATACCATCGTTTCGATTTGTTAATATATTTTAGAGATTAAAAGTTCGATAGGAACTTAATGGATTAAAAGTTAATCCTTTTAAGACAATTATTTAACTATCGGAGAATAAAAATACGTAGAACATTGACAAGCTAATCCTTTTAAGACTATTATTTATACTATCAACTATTAAAAATACGTAGTACATTGAAAAGTTGTTTTGTTTATGTTTCAGCGAGATAAGAATGGTTGGAGATTAAGAGTGCAAAGTCCAAAAGCAGTTATAGGATTTAGGAACTCTACTATTTATTTATATTTTAGAGATAAACAGTTCAAAGTCCAACAGTTGTTATAGGATTAAGAAGCCCTACTATTTATTTTTGTTTTAGAGATAAACAGTTCAAAGTCCATATTTGTATTTCACCTAGACATCATCCAACTTGTCTATACATGATCCAACCTGTTTAAATGTTGGTAAAGTTAAATATTGTAAAGATTACGTAAACATTGAGAAGGCTGCACAAACACGAAAACAATGTAAAGGTTATGTAGCCTTTGGGAAGGTTACAGAGTATGAAGAGGGTACCTAACCCTTCATCATATAGGTTATGATTAAATAATCGTAGGGGAGGTTACATACTATAAAGTGGATACCTCACCCTTCGTCGTATAGGTTATGATTATATAACCGTAGGGGAGGTTACAGACAATAAAGTGGATACCTGACCCTTCATCGTATAGGTTATGATTATATAACCGTAGGAGAGGTTACATACTATAAAGTGGATACCTCACCCTTCGTCGTATAGGTTATGATTATATAACCGTAGGGGAGGTTACAGACAATAAAGTGAGTAACTGACCCTTCATCGTATAGGTTATGATTATATAACCGTAGGGGAGGTTACATACTATAAAGTGGATACCTCACCCTTCGTCGTATAGGTTATGATTATATAACCGTAGGGGAGGTTACAGACAATAAAGTGGATACCTGACCCTTCATGGTATAGGTTATGATTATATAACCGTAGGGGAGGTTACATACTATAAAGTGGATACCTCACCCTTCGTCGTATAGGCTATGATTATATAACCGTAGGGGAGGTTTCAGACTATAAAGTGGATACCTGACCCTTCATCGTATAGGTTATGATTATATAACCGTAGGGAAGGTTACAGACAATAAAGCGGATACCTGACCCTTCGTCGTATAGGTTATGATTATATAACCGTTGGGAAGGTTACAGACCATAAAGTGGGTACCTGACTCTAACAAAACCTCAAGTCTCTCAAACGGTAGAAAAACAAAATGGCGGCCGGGTACACTCATGCTCTATAAGATGGGTACCTGATCCTTCAACAAAATCTCAAGTCTCTTAAACGGTAGAAAAACAAAATGGCGGCCGGGTACACTCATGCTCTATAAGGTGGGTACCTGATCCTTCAACAAAACCTCAAGTCTCTCAAACAGTAGAAAAACAAAATGGCGGTGTATAAAAAACCAAAATGGAGGTCGGGCACACTCATGCTCTATAACGTGGGTACCTAACCCTTCAATGGGTGTAGGGGGTAAATCTTGTGGGCGGAGCATAGGTCAGGAGGTTCCATGGGTCACGTGACTAATAAGGGGCGGCGCATAAGGGTCACGTGACCAAAAAGGGGCGTGGCCTAATAGTTAAGGTTAGGTCGAGGGGGGACCACGTGGTGGTTAAGGTAGGGTCGAGGCAAGACCACGTGGCAGTTAAGGTTAGGTCGAGGCAAAAATTCAAATTCATATTTCCCGCCATAGGTCACGTGACCAAATGCTGGCTTCTGATTGGCTGCTCAAAAAAGTGTCCCAGCTCGCCTGTTTTCCCTCTACTTATATCAGATAGTCAAACAGCCATCAAAGCCCTAAACTCTTATACAATTACATCACAGCTAGTCTGGAACTGCCTCGATATCCTAAAGCAACTAGCTAAAGGTAATAAACTTACCCTAATGAGGACCCCGGGACACGAAGGAATTGAAGGCCATGAGATTCCTGATGATCTAGCATGAAAAGGCTCAGAAGCTATGCTAATTGGCCCTGAGCCAAACTGTAGCATATCTACTAGCTTAATCAGGGGAGAAATTGATACCTGGGAAACAAAGAAGAAGGAAACATACTGGAATTCTAAACCCGGTATGAAACAATCCAAACTTTTCATCAATATGCCAAAGGAAAAGGCAAAGTTCTATCTAAACTTGGAAAAGAATGAGGTAAGAACGATAACAGGTCTCCTTACGGGCCATTGCCCGCTAAAATATCATCTCTAAAAGATGATGATAGTGGAAGAGTCCACATGCCGTTTGTGCCTTGAGGAAGAAGAAAAAGCAGAACATATTCTTTGAGAAAGTGTTTAAAGTGTGAACATATTCTCTTGCCTTCCAAAGGCTGCAACACTTCAACAGGCAATAATTAAATCTTTAGACATTACTAGAATTAATCCCAAGGAAGTAATGTGCTTCATCTAACAAAAGATCCATATGGGTCGTTTTGAGGAAGGGTTGCCCAGCCCTATACAATAATAATAATAATAATAATACCACTGAGCTACTCCGCTCCTTTTACATAAAAGTTTCTGAAATTTTCCGATCATTAAATTTTCATAATTTTAATTATAAATAAATTGATTTTTTCTATCAGTTAATTTAGAACCAACAAACAATCAAATTCATCATTATTTATTACTTTCATAAGTAACAATTTATAATGATAAAAAATAATTTACAAACATACAAGAGGAGAGTATAATGTGCCCGTCGCTGATTTTGATCAAACTTCTTTGGGTGATTCTAGAACGAAAAAAAGTCGCACATATCCAACAGTTTCGTCCAATGGGCTCTACGAGTTAAAACAAAAATAAATAAAACACCTTGAAAATGCTTTATTTAATACCTCAAGTTTGAAAATGGATATCGACACGGTTTTTCAAGCGAAACATTTGAAGGAAAATAATAATCCTAAAAAAATAATTGATTTTTGGCAGGATAAATTTTAAAAAGTTTTAAAATTATTAAGTAAATTAGACATACAGATTTGTTCACACTAAAGTTGGTGGCAGATTTTGACTCAGCACACCAATAACCGTAATGCTGAAACTATCTTCTTTTTTTCAGTTCTGAAGGTATTCTAAATTATTAAGTCACAAAATTACGTTCCGATTTGGTAATCTGTTAACTGTCTTGAGTGTATCCGATATTGACGTTCCTGGACTTGTTTGAAAGAGGGGAATGTTTGGGATGTTGAGATGTTGGGGAATAAAAATGTGATTAACAAATAAAAACTTAAATTTATTAAATTTCAATTTACTATGACGTCCCGAAGGGTTCTTAAACATGTGCATATAGAAACATTATTTGTGATCAAGAAATAATAAATATTACACTTTTTAATTACACTATAACATTATAGTAGTAAAAAAAAAAAGAGAAAAAGTAATATTAATTAATAGAGTGGCCTAATTTTTTTAAATGAAATAATTAAATTATAGAACCTTCTGATAGGTCTATTGATTTATATATAATTAAAACGATATCAATATAGGAGAAACATATTTACATAAATTTAATATTTACTGTTTCTTGTTCACAAATAATATTTTTTTATTATAATATGTACGAGGTTAAAACTCAGCCTTGCTCAGGACATCATAGTAAATTGAAATTTAATTGGAAATATAAGGCCGTAGTTAAAGTGTAATAAGTAATATAAAACATTATTTATGGCAGGGGAATAGTAAATTTTAGAGTGATCTGAAGGGTTCATTGAATTATATGTAATGAAAACAGTATTTGTCTACGGAGTGAAGTATACTAAAAGATTTTTTTTTTAATTGTCTTCATATTTGGTTTCTGCACTTTTTAAAAACCCGATATTCAAATTAAATCTAAAAACATAATATTTTGTTTAAAATCAACTTTTCTTCCGTTCTACTTTTATTAAAAAATCATAAAATCGCCCATAAATCACGAATCCTCTAAAGTGATTCTAACCATATTTTGGTCATTGGAAAAGATTCTTAAACTACGTGATTTGATTTAACCGTTGAGTTTCTACGCGCTTTAGAAAGATATCCGCAAAAAAACCTTAATTTTGTTTTTATTTGTTAATCAAATTTTTTTACACAGACCATCTTAGATAATACAATGTTGTGCATGGAAAGAAGAAACTCCCCTCTTTCACCGAGTAACGCCAATATCGGATATACTCAAGACGACTTTACAGAGCCCCAAATCGGAACATAATTTTGTTGCTTAAAATTACTGATTACTTAGTAATTTAAACACTTTTTTAAATTTATTTGGCCAAAAATCAGTTATTATTTTTCCTTCTGACTCGAGATATTGCATATAGCATTTTCAGGGTGTTTTATTTTTTTTTTCTCAGCTCTTAGAGCCCATTGGACGAAACAGTTGGATATGCATCGACTTATTTTCGATGCGGAATCACCCAAAAAGTTTGATCAAATTAAGCGACGGGCACATCGTGCACTCCCCTCGTATGCTTGTGAATTCTATTTTATCATTATCAATTGTTACTTATGAATGCATTAAATAATTATGAACTTGACTAACTGATAGAAAATATAGTAAGAAAAAATCAATTTATTAATAATAAAAATTATACATTTCAAAATTAGGCTGGCTATTTTTAAAAACATTTTCGATTCTAATTAACTTTGTATTTATTCTGACCTCCATTATTTCAATTTTTTTATCAATTATCTGATTAAATTCCTATATATGATGAAATTAATTAATTAAATAATTTCATGTTTCAGGGCGAAAATCCTCAACACTTCATTGCATTCTCATAGTTTTTCAGGTTTCCGAATTTCGTCTAGCAAAATCGGTTATATTCCCCATAGTGCGCTGATTTGATTATTGTAACCTATATCGGAGAAGTAACTGTTCATACTTTATAAAGGATTATGTTTGTCACTCTAAAATCTGTATTGCTCATAGAAGACGACAAACTTTATTCCTACTACTGATTTACCAAGCAAGGATCAGCTGGAACCCCCATCGCTACCCATCGCTGTGGGTTGATTTTAATTAAACCCCTTAATTATTTCTCTACCTTTCATAAACACTATTGATTAAAATGACATCTATACTAATATTGTAATGAAATTGAATTGACAAAACAATATTGTCAAGAAAGAAAGTTTAGAGGAACTATAAAAGTATTTTATTGAATTATAAATTCAATAAAATACTTTTTTTTGCATTTATTTAACTTCGATTCGACTAGTGGGGCAGTTAGCAACAACTATTCTTCTTAAATTGCTCCGATGAAGTTTATAGCTTTTACATATATTACAGTTTTTTTTAATTCTATTGTTTCCTTTATATGGAAAGAACTGTCAACATCCATCGTTTGTCTTTCTCTGCAATATTTTTGACATTAAAATAAATGTTCTACTTTAAACGGAGCGTTGTCACAGGTTTGGCACGTCGGTCGGTGTATCCCTAAAAGCAGGTGGACATGGGTCAACTTGGTATGCCCAGTACTTGTTTGTTTGTTTTTGTTTATAGTCGTGAAACCCGTAAGTCATGGTTTGTTTGAACTACTCAGATTTTGAACATTTTAGGTGTATATTATAAAAAAGAATAGTTGATGATTAAAAAGTAATTAAATAAAAAATGGAAAAAAAGCAAAAAATAAAACCCCGGAGAAAATGCTATAATTTATATAAGAGGCGATGTGCTTCCAAAAATTTAAATATCAATGTCACCGAAGTTTCATTGTCATTAGGAGCGTTAGATAAATTTGGAACAAGTCCTATTCTATTGATTGTTGAGACATAGTGAGTGCATTCCTCAAAAATATATCTAACAGTAAGAATGGACTACAATATTGGGATGATGGAGGTGGGAGTTTTTTGATAAGATGTGAGTGTGCGACCCCAGTGTGGCCTATTCTTAAGCTGGTCAGGGCGACTTTCTTCCTGCGGCTGCTGCAGCAGGATATAGATCTAGTTTTACTACTTTTTTGATAGCTTTTTATTTATAGGGGGCTTCCGTACCATATAGCAAGCCATCTCTCTGATATTTCCATTTTACGAGGTCTACTGAGTTCTGATGGGATGAGAACGCTGGTGCATCGGCCAGGGAGCGTGAGTGCCTCTCGGGATGCTTGATCTGCGAGCTCGTTGCCTACAATGCCAATGTGACTAGGAATCTATATGAAATATACTCACTAGCCCTGGTCTTGGAGTATTGATAGATGAGATTGGATTCTTATAACTGTCGAGTGTTCCAGATAAATACCTTTTAAACCCTTTAGAAAACTTCATGAATCCGAAATTTTGACGATAATCTTCTGAGCAATTGATATGCAGAAGTGTACGGCTGAAGCTATCGCCTGGAGTTCGGCAGTTTAAATAGAAGATAATTTAAATTTATGGGTAGAGTCGCGGGATACAAAAGACGAAGCCGAAGTAAATCTTTATAGAAGATATAGCCTAGAAGATATAGATAGAAGATATAGATATATTTATATCGACTACTATGAAATACTGGTAGCGGAATCTTAACGAGCCGAGCAGTACGACCTTGTGCTCTAGCCACAACCATAGTAACTAGCTGAACAACTAGCGCTCCTCAGTGGATAATCAGTGAAACCTCGCACTTCAGGAGCCGCAGTAAGAAATTCCTCGTATTAAATCTATGGTGTAACTAAATATATTAATACTAGTATACCCGAGTGAGAACTCTCGCAATAGATATCTTCTAATCCCTAATTTCAAGTATAAGCGATATTAGGGAATCATATTTATTCGTATAAACAATATAATATTATTAAGAAAGTTAATTTAACACACATATTTGGTGAAGCTACATATTTAGTAATGACTATGTTGAAGTTACAGTTCATACTTATTAAGTACTTAAAGCTTATCCCACTGGAAAACATCTCTTCAATTTAGCAGTTAGGCAATTAGATTCAGCTATACCGTTTTCTATATGTAGTATTTATACTTTTAACAGTTACCTTAAGGGTTGGACATGGAAACAAAATATAATTTCCCACTCATTAAAAGTTTTTGTAAACAGACTCAAATTGATATAAAGTTGCCATGACAACGACACGTACGCAAGATGGCATGAGGCTCGTGCGGACCTATATCGTGCGTTATCTCGAAAACGGTAGGTTTTTAAGCTTTAAAACGCTGGACCAGTATGGTCCAAGGGACCATGCATAATCTTGATGCCCGCGTCAAAATATCTAAAACCCAACTTATCCCGTCTCGATCCGCCGACTCTCAGTCGTCAAAGTTTTGAAACCTTCCAGTTTTTTCATCACTTTTATTTAAGCCCTAGTAAGAATTTAAGAAACAAAATCGGGATTCGTCACTTCTCTGTGAAATTCCCTTTCTTTTGAAACCTCATTCATCAAAATCCATCGTTCCTGAGAGCCGGAAAAGGGACTATACTACCATAATAATATATAGTAGTGACTAGTATACCCGAGCGAGAACTCTCGCATTAGATCCTAATACATTAGAAGTATAAGAGATATTAGGAAAACATATTTATTCTTATAAAAAACTTGTACCACTACAACCCATGAAGGGTCTTGGGTTCAGTACTTGTTAAGGACCGTACTGTCTCTAGGCCAATGGTTGTGCAAGGAGGTGATTTGGCCGAATTCACGCTCTACCGCCAGGTTTTTCCCCCAATTATGGGTACCCATTTTATAGAGGCTGGGTGGTCCCCAGGAGGGTCTTCCGATCCCACAGGGTCGATCCACGACTGATAACAGAATAAATAATTATCTGCCACAGCTGGTCTCGAACCCGGGACCGGGAGCATTGTAACTTAGTGCCTTACCACTGAGCTACTCCGCTCCCTTATTTATTCTTATAAACAATATAATATTACTAAAAAAATGTATTTAACACGCACATTTGGGGAAGCTACATAGTTTGTAATGACTATGTTGAAGTTACAGCTCATACTTAATAAATAATTAGCTTACCCCACTGGAAATCATCTCTTCAATTTAGCAGTTAGGCAATGAGATCTAGCTATACCATTTTCTATATGTAGTATTCTTATTTAACAGTGTCCTTTAGGGTTGGACATGGGAAACAATATATTAAACTCATTAAAAGTTTTTGTAAACAGACTCAAATTGATATAAAGTTGACATGACAACGGCACGTACGCAAGATGGCCTGAGACCCGTGCGGACCTATATCGTGCATTATCTCAAAAACGGTAGGTTTTAAAGCTTTAAAACGCTGTACCAGTATGATCCAAAGGATCATACATGATTTTGATGCCCGCGTAAAAATCTGTAAAACCCAACTTATCCCGTCTCGATCCGTTGACTCTCAGTCGTCAAATTTGTGAAACCTTCCAGTTTTTTCATCACTTTTATTTAAGCCCTTGTAAGATTTTAAGGATCAAAATCAGGATTCGTCACTTCTCCGTGAAATTCTATTTCTTTTGATACCTCACACGTCAAAATCCATCGCTCCTGAGAGCCGGAAAAGGGATCTATACTACCGTAATAATATATAGTAGTGACTAGTATACCCGAGCGAGAACTCTCGCATTAGATCCTAATACATTAGAAGTATAAGCAATATTAGGAAAACATATTTATTCTTATAAACAATACAATATTACTAAAAAAATTTATTTAACACGCACATTTGGGGAAGCTACGTAGTTTGTAATGACTATGTTGAAGTTACAGCTCATACTTAATAAATAATTAGCTTACCCCACTGGAAATCATCTCTTCAATTTAGCAGTTAGGCAATGAGATATAGCTATAACATTTTCTATATGTAGTATTCATATTTAACAGTGCCCTTTAGGGTTGGACATGGGAAACAATATATAATTTCCCACTCATTAAAAGTTTTCGTAAACAGACTAAAATTGATATAAAGTTGCCATGACAACGGCACGTACGCAAGATGGCATGAGGCCCGTGCGGACCTATATCGTGCGTTATCTCAAAAACGGTAGGTTTTTAAGCTTTAAAACGCAGGACCAATACGCTGCATAGGAGCGTATATGATCTTGCTCCCCGCGTCAAAATCTTTAAAACTCAATCTATCCCATCTCGATCCGCCGACTCTCAGTCGTCAAAGTTTTGAAACTTTCCAGTTTTTTCATCACTTTTATTTAAGCCCTTGTAAGATTTTAAGAAACAAAATTGGAATTCGTCACATCTCCGTGAAATTCCCTTTCTTTTGATATCTCACTCGTCAAAATCCATCGCTCCTGAGAGCCGGAAAAGGGATCCATACTACCGTAATAATATATAGTAGTGATTTATAAATTTACTAGTATTCCCGGGCGAGAACTCTCGCATTAGATACCAATGCTTGCTCTAATCCCCGATACAGTCGAGGTGCAAACGATATTAGAGAAACAATATAGTATTAACAAAAAAGTTAATTTAACATACAGATTTTGTGAAGCTACATAGTTTGTAATGACTATGTTGAAATTGCAATTCATACTTAATAAGTAATTAGTTTACCCATTTGGAAAACATCTCTTCAATTTAGCAGTTAGGTAATGAGATTCAGATATAACATTTTCTATGTAGTATTAATATTTAACAGTGCCCTTTAGGGTTTGACATGGGAAACAATATATAATTTCCCACTCATTAAAAGTTTTTGTAAACAGACTCAAATTGATATAAAGTTGCCGTGACAACGGCACGTACACAAGATGGCATAGGGCCCGTGCGGACCTATATCGTGCGTTATCTCAAAAACGGTAGGTTTTTATGCTTTAAAACACTGGACCAATACGCTCCACAGGAGCGTATATGGTCTTGATGCCCGCGTCAAAATCTTTAAAATCCAACTTATCCCGTCTCGATCCGTCGACTCTCAGTCGTCAAAGTTTTGAAACCTTCCATTTTTTTCATCACTTTTATTTAAGCCCTTGTAAGATTTTAAGGAACAAAATCAGGATTCTTCACTCCTCCGTGAAATTCTATTTCTTTTGATACCTCACACATCAAAATCCATCGCTCCTGAGAGCCGGAAAAGGGATCTATACTACCGTAATAATATATAGTAGTGACTAGTATACCCGAGCGAGAACTCTCGCATTACATATCTTCTAATCCCTAATTCCAAGTATAAGCGATATTAGGAAAACATATTCTTGTAAACAATATAATATTACCAAAAAAGTTTATGCAACACACAGCTACATAGTTTGTAATGACTATGTTGAAGTTACAGCTCATACTTAATAAATAATTAGCTTACCCCAGTGGAAATCATCTCTTCAATTTAGCAGTTAGGCGATTAGATCCAGCTATATTATTATCTATGTGTAGTATTCATACATAACAGTGCCTTTAGAGTTGGACATGGGAAACAGTATGTAATTTCCCACTCATTAAAAGTTTTTGTAAATAGACTCAAATTGATATAAAGTTGCCATGACAACGGCACGTACGCAAGATGGAATGAGGACCGTGCGGACCTATATCCTGCGTTATCTCAAAAACGGTAGGTTTTTAAGCTTTAAAACGTTGGACCAATATGCTCCGTAGATATTGATGCCCGCATCAAAATCTTTAAAATCCAACTCATCCCGTCTCGATCCGCTGACTCTCAATCGTCAAATTTGTGAAACCTCCCAGTTTTTTCACCACTTTTATTTAAGCCCTAGTAAGAATTTAAGAAACGAAATTGGTATTCGTCACTTCTTTATAAAATTCCCTTCCTTTTGATACCTCACCCGTCAAAATCCATCACTCCTGAGAGCCGGAAAAGGGATCTATACTACCGTAATAATATATAGTAGTGATTATCAGATTGTAAATATGAATCATGTGTTTTATAATCAATAAAGTTGTAAGGTCTGAAATATTCTGAAGGAATTTAGAATAAATGTAATGTCAGGACGCCTCTCAACGCCGATGTTTGATATGAGCGTATGATACTCGGGTCAAGAATGTTTAGTTATCTATTGTCTTGTTCACTATTGTCAAGTTCCTTCTCAGTCTCCGGGACTGGGACTGAGGGCAGTACCCTCGGGAGATGAGAATTCTTACCTCAGAGATTCCTCCAATCGATTTTTGGCTATTATTTGAAATATTACTGGAGTTTCTTTTGATCTTCTTTATCTCTTCGAAATTCCTTATTCTACAAGTACTAAGGGCTGGTTCTTTTCAGCTTGTTACCCCCGAGATCCAAAGGCTGGTTCTCTTCGCTCGGTTTCAGCAAGGTCTGGAGGCTTGTATCCTGCGCCTGCACTTCCTATGTCCTTTGCGATTCCTGAAGGTTGGTTCCCTTCAGGGTTGCGGTATCGTCAGAAGGCTGGTTCCCTTCGGTTACTCCTTATTTCATTCTCATTCACACACCCTACATTTTCTCTATTCTTTAAAACTTCACATACCTTCTTAAGAAGAACACGCAGAATCGAAGTCTTCAGAGGTCAAGCTCACCTCTCAACTCAACTCAACTCATCATAAACAAAACCATCCTGGAACCAGTCTGGGCACACGGACTTCAACTGTTTGACACTCGAATATCGAAGTATTAAGTCCTTCCAATTCAAAGTTTTCTCACAAAAGTGAATGGTCTGTAATATGCCACGAACTTGATACTTGATAGATGAACTCTACATGATGATATCCTATGAAGTAGGTCCACCATATCATTCTTTCTTAATCACTATCCAGCAAAACTCATCCGCATAATCCTTTGAGATTAAAACGGATATAGCCTGGAGACCGTTCATAAAAATTATTACATGTCTTTTAGTGTTCAGACTAGCTTCTCCACTTATGACCCGTGTGTCTCAGTCAATGTGCACTCACTCAGCCTCTTATGTCTTTCACACCAATGAAGCGTTATAGGAAGGTCATAGGGATGTCCTGAAGACCTGTTCTTTATTTATTTTATGTTTAATAATTTAATCTAATGATATTTAATGTTTCAGAACATAATAACATCGATAAAACATCAAAATATAATGTAAATAAATCATGATGTTCGAATGTACATTTGTTAATTCTGTCAATTGGACTTTAATTCTGTTGATTTATGTATGACACTCTGTCCCTATACCATGTGACGGAACTTGATTCGGGGCTTCCAAGCTTAGTTTATATATAAATGTGATTTATTTAATAACTTTATCTTCTATTAGTTATTATTTTATTTATGTACTTATTATCATTATTACTTTCCTTACCCCATAGGTAAGCAATGTATTGTATTCGGGTCAAATTCCGGATGTGAAGTTTTCAACAGATCTGTACCTTTTAGAACTCTCTGAATCCAAATAACGCATTTCTGGCCATTGCTCTGTGTATCTGTGCGACTATTTCATAAACCGTTGGACCGATTTTGTTTATTATTATTATTATGTATTGGAGGGCTTTGCCCTCCGATGAGTCTGTACTAAATTGGTCACTCTGTGCGCGATTACGGCTGTGCAGTAACTGAAAAACACAATTTGTTCTGTAGACTGTTGCACCAAACCGGCTCCAATGATTTTGATAAAACTTTCCTTAAATCCCCCCTCTAAAGCACTTGTAATTTTTCTATATAACGAATACCCGAAAAAAAGAAACAGAAAATAAATTATGAAGAAAATACAATTTTTAAAACACGCACTCAAAATGCATACATTGGTTAATTCGTAAGGTAATTAAATTTCCCACAATACAAAAAAAACAAAAAAAAAAACATCCTAATTGGTCAAGTATTAGCAGAGATATAGCGTTTAGAAATTTATATACTTCTCATAAATTATTTCGCACAAGTTCCAATGCACCGGTGATAGTTTAGTTTAGTTTTATTTAAACTCGAAAATTATACATTTCCTGGAATATTGTAGATGTGCATTTAAAAGATATTTTTTTTGTTTACGAAACAAAGTATGAAAGAAAAAAAAATTGATCGGACTAATATTAGATATAGCAAAGTTTTTTTATTTGACTTTAATCCAAAGCGGGAAGGAAAGTAGTATGAGTGGATACACCAGATTTTTGTTTTTTATTATTTTTTTTTTTTTACTTTTTCAGTTTGTTTCTATTAGTATCCTCTTACATTGTATATATGATATGAATATAAACCTGTTAGAAATATTTTCTGATGACACAAGTAGCAGTTTACAGTATTTTACAATGAAATAATGTTTTTATAAAAAATGTTTACCTTACAGTTTAGATATATTATGAAAATCTAACCTTTTTTTCTAAATATGTTTGATAATATAAATTGACGCCCTGACGTCATTGTTGAATTCTAATTGTGTAACTACCGAGTATTAGAAGTAATCGGTCGTGAAGCATAGATAGCGAGTACTAATTGGTCTACTAATTGGCGAATCAGCACCAACACTAGCTTAAAACCGTCTCTAAACATACCCCTATCTCTCCAGTCAGAAACTAATATCAACAATAGGTGAGGTATTCAATCCCAGTAATCGATGTATCGACTGCTTTTATCAATCATTGTATTTTTTAAAATGCTAATTTCAAATAAACCAGACCATCTTATAGGAGTACATTGCAATCACATTCTCTTTTCTCAACTCCAATATATCAGTTTCCATCTGGAACTGATAGAAATGCAGATTATAATATATAAACTCTGTTTAATCATTGTTAAATCCTCTTGCATTTAAAGATCAATCAGATGTAAAATATTCATCATGTTCTAAAATTATTATATATGAAATATTACCATGCATTTAAATTCAAAAATGAAACAGCTGGAACGTGTTGCACAGCAAGAAAAGATATATTGCCTACACTGAATCCATCACGTGATGTATTGAGAACTTTGCTATTTGGGCCCTACTTCATAATAAAGTACAAAAGTACAAGTATAAGTGGTAAAAATAATAGTGGATAAATTTGTTGTTAGAGGTTACAGGTTACATATTTTCTTTAGATAATAATAATTGTATTCAATATTTTCTTAATTTACTATTTTTTATAGAACTATTTTTAGTGTTATCGTATTTTAATATTTTACAGTGTTAGTCATAGCTGATGGCATAGGCTAACTTGTACTTTTGTACTTTATTATGAAACAGAGGGTGTCTATAAAGTAAAGTACAAGATGTTGTATAGTTGTTATATATTGTTAAAACATTATTATAATGATGAAACACGATAACATTTAAAATAGTTATATTAAAAATCAGTAAATTATGAAATGATTATAATCTCATGACGATAAGTAACTTGTAACCTCTCAACACGCACCTTTCCACTTGTACTTTTTCGCTTGTATTCGTTACTTCATTATTAAATAGTACCCTGGCGTTACTATAGAATCAAAGTTGTTTCTGAACAATATTCATAAATTTCATTCTTACTTTTAAATGAAATCCTTTGGAACTACAAAAATAACACAAAATATGAGTATCTAATGGTCCCAATGTTGAAACAACCTATAAAATTCAGGATAAAAATTATAAAGTCCCCAAAACGCAAATTTAGCTAAAAAAATTCAGCCAACAAATGAAATTTACGTTAAGACCATCTTATCCCGGAAGACGGGACAAGACAGTTGGTATATATATATATATAGTTAATAATTATTAGAATGAGGCAGACGAGGAGGGGTGACGTAGCAATAGTAGGAGGGGTGTATATATTGCTATTACAACCCTCCCGGTCTGTCTCGTCCTTATAATTATTAACTAATTAATTTATTTAAATGCGCTTTGCCTAAAGATATAAAGTCCTTGAAGGGGAGAGTTAAAATGTAATTAATTTTCATATTGCTGTTTTGCAGACGAAGAAGTTGTAACAAAATATTTTATTAAATAATTTTAATGATTTATATTTAAGGAGAGATGATGGAATAATATTACATTTTTCTAATTAAATGTTAGATTTATTTTTAAACTTATAATTGAAAATATCTTTAATCAGCAAACTATACTTATCAATTAGATGATACAAATATTATCTTACATTGCCTTATATTTATTAACAATCAATCTATACTAATTGGCCATTAAAATTTAATTTGACTTATATAACGTTTTGATTTTAAAACTCAAATAATATTCTGCAGAATAATAGTAATAATTAATTAACTATGCTTGGTTAGTCTTCTTCTTTATCTTGAAATATGTTCAGCTGGAAGTCTAGTTGGATGGTGATATCAGAAAGATGAACCGATGGCTGCTGAAGTAAGAAGAAGCAATATATATATATATATATATATATATATAATATATTCACACACACTTTCTAAAATATCAAATATAAATTACAGTCAGAGTGGTTTAGGTAGTAAATAATTTTCCCTAACTTTTTATGAGCTGTGGCTCTCCGCATTTTACAGCTCAACTCCAAGGAAAGTACTTTTCCTTCGATATGGATGAAGTTCACATGATATATCGCCATAAATCAGGCCTTAAAGTTATTTATATATACACCGAAATCGCTCTAAGTACTCAACAATTTTTTTTTTTTTATTTTCAATTTCCGAAACTAAACTAAAAAAACAAAACAAGGGAAAAAAATCTGTAGTCAACGAGGAATAAAGTTAATTATTTTATACCATTCGTGCATTTTCTTATTTATACAGCAATTGTAGAGATACTATGGAGAAACATTATAATGCCAAAATACTTGAAACATCTATGTAATTTTCATTTGTTTTCCCATCCTTTTCGTATTCATAAATTTTCCTCTGTTTTTGGTTCAGAACTAAGCGTGAATCATTTTGTTTAAATAAGCATATGGAACAATCTTTGGTTTTCCTGTAAAAATATATAATGATATATTGGATCTGGAAGCTCTTTTCATTAGTAGCTTATCTAGTGATTGCATTTCACGATTAATTGTTGAAAAACTGCCAAACTAAGTTACTTACAATAATACTTAATATAGTTTTGAAAACAGAATTGTAAAGGCTTTCAAATTTCGTCATACAGCATCGTCATTATACAAAAAAGACATAAATCTAACGATGGTCATTGCTTGTTAAAAAACACGCATTTAAATGATATGCCAACAACCATTGAACGACGCACATTGGGCTGTCTTATCAATCTAGTGGTACCAAAGTTATGCTATGTATTGAGAATAGAATAGAAATATAAACTTTATTCTGGATCAGGTCCCTTAAGAATAACAAGCATGTACAAGTAAAAAAGATTACAGAAAAATGTCTGGCCAAAGACCACATAGTAATGGTCAATTAATATTTACAATAATATTGATAATCTCAATTAAACATATAAGTAACAAAAAAAAAAGAAAAAATACTCTTCTGGTAAAAAGATATAATAAATATAATTTTACTGAAAAAAATGAAAAGAGAAAAAAAAAGAAAGAAAGAAAAAACGTAGAAAATAAAAATATATGGAAAAAAATACGACTAGAGGAATCCTCAGTTAAAACTACATTAAAATCAAATTCTCACTTCTAAATAGGATTTCTTTCAACTATATAAAAATAATGAAATAATTCAAAGAATTGAAACTTTGGATGATAATTGAAAGAATTATTTACAACTAATCAAGATGTTGATCTTGAATTAAAATTGTATTCTATTATTTATTTTATTTTAGGTACAACTACAGAGGAGCGGCGCACTATCAGAAGAGTCTAGAGACTGAATCGAGTGTCGTCTCACTAGCGATCTCTGGGTCCATTCTTGTTAACTACGTGCCTCCTTTTTCAACACTTTCTTATAAATTGGTTTTATGCTCACCGCTTAAAGCTGTTTCACAGTTTGCAAATTGATTCTTATTTGGATATAACTGTTTGTTTTGTTTTTAAAAGTTACTTTTTATTTCTATGTACATAACATCTTCCCCTTTTTCACATAAGAATATAAGTATTTCACTTATTTTTATGCAATTAAATAATAATTAATCAAGTAATGTTTTTTTTAAATGATCTTCATAATTCAAGGTCATGATTAATAAACATTTGTAATAATTAATTTCATTAATTTAGTTCTAATTTAATTATCTAAAAATAAGGTAAATAAATATGTTCATAATTAAAAACCATAAAATTACCACTTTACTATTGCAATTGAATTTTTTAAATAATTAATTTCATTTTATACAAAAATAAGTACTACTAATATTATCCATTATGATTATAAATGATTAAATTAATAATTAAAAAACATGAAATTACCCATTAACTATCATAAATAGGTGCAAATTAGAATCTAACAAAATTAAATCACAATGTGTGTAGCAACTCGGAATAAAATTTGTGCGACGTAACAAAGCGGGGTAAAATATTTTTTTTAGGGAGAGACAGAGTTGATATTCGTTTTTTACACCCCCCAAAACTACTAAATACGAATTTTCATAGCAATCGAAAAATTGCTTGTAAAAAAACAGATTTAAGCGGTGAGCATAAAACCAAATTTATAAGAAAGTGTGAAAAAAGGAGGTACGTAGTTAACTAGAATGGACCAAGAGATCGCTAGTGAGACGATACTCGATTCAGTCTTTAGACTCTTCTGATAGTGCGCCGCTCCTCTGTAGTTGAACCGAAGAAGATCGGAAATTAGAAGGGATGGAATTCCAGAATATGATGGAGCGGTCAAGAAAGAAATGTTCGAATGTTTTGGTTCTGTGGGAAGGGCGCCTTAGAAGCTGAGAAAAAATTAACTAAAAAATGCTGAAAATACTTTATTTTATATCTATTGTTTGAAGAATGATATCCACGTGATTTTTTTCAGCTAAACATTTGTTTTTTAGAGTATATTAAAGGAAAAATATAAACATTAAAAAATAATTATAAATAATAATATTATTATAAAAATAATAATATTTTTTTATATTGCAAATAAATACGGCCTAAAAGGTTCTTATCTATGAGCATATTATAATATAAAAATAAATGTTTAGCTGAAAAAATCATGTCGATATCATTCAACAAACACGAGATATAAAATAAAGCATTTTCAGCATGTTCTTCTCAGCTCCTAAGGCTCATTGGACAAAAGAGAAGGATATGGGTAAACTTGTTTTCAATGTAGAATCACCCAAAAAATTTTGATCAAAATCAGTGACGGACACATGGTACACTCTCCTTGTCAGTTTTAACGTTTTTTTTTTTTTTTTAAATTGCAAATGCGTTGTTTGGTCGCAATAATAAATTATTCAACATTAAAGCACTTCTCTTTCCTGGCTTCCTCAGTTTTTGTTGCAGAGCAAAGTTCGCTGAAAGATCGGCCTAAAAGTAACGAATCAATCTTCCTCCGTTTTGTTTTAGGACCACACTCTGAAAACTCCTTCGAAGGTCTACTTGAGCCTGAAGAAGTACTAGGAAAAGGCGAATCAACAATTGAAATTTCTAAATTTACTTGTAACAAATTTGAATATTTGGCCCAAAAGGTGGTATGATTATTTTCACTTCGTACCAAGTATTGCTTTAAAATTTTGAGAAATGAGTCCGAATTTCGATGAATTTCGGAAAAAAATATAATAATAAAAGAGAATTCCAACTTTGAAATTCATTTAAATGAAAAAAAACAACCTTAAATTCATCAAAGACTCAGGAGTTAAATTAATACATCACGTTGAAAATAGCCTCAAATTAAATATATATGAAGCACTTGAAATAATAAAATCCTTTAAATCCAA
Source organism: Rhaphigaster nebulosa (assembly GCA_948150685.1). NCBI lineage: Eukaryota > Metazoa > Arthropoda > Insecta > Hemiptera > Pentatomidae > Rhaphigaster > Rhaphigaster nebulosa. Next base: position 109,025,088 of record OX411306.1, on the reverse strand, counting down.
TCCAGATTTTTGCTTAAATGGCCAAAAAAATATTTCCAATAGTCCAATCTTAAATTTATTCCGATCTATAAAAGAAAAAACAATTACTAACCGGAATTACTGGAAAACCCCGACCCTTAAACCGTTTAACTATAATCACCCCACCTTTCTTTCATTACTAGTTCAGTGCGAGAACAAACCAGTGCAAATTTTTCTGTTTGATATAATCCACTTAAACTTTGGTGAGTACCAACATGTATTTGATTTCTTGTCTTAATTAAATTCATAACTCATAAATGCTTTATAATACTAATTTATATTAAATTACATTTAATATGTATACCAAACTGTATTTTGAATTGCTTATTTTGGAATGTGCTTTTAGAACTGAAGATGAATGTATAACATTCGAAACTATTTTCAATCAAAACAAAATTATAGAAGTGGCAAATAATTTATCAATCCCTAATTAGAAATCTCTGATGTTTGATTTTCTAATTTTTAGGAGGACAATACTTATTTTTTCTTAGAAAAATAGCGAATCTTTCTTTACGTTTAGTTCAGCTTCGGAAGAGACATCGCGGTACGGCTGTTTGAAGTTTTGTCAACAATAGCTCCCTTGTGTTTGCAGTCCCTTTGAAAGCTGCTGCCGATCGGACTCGTCAGATAAGCGCACAAAACTGTTCTATTACAATTATTTATTTTATTTGTTACCTTATTTTTATTTATTTTACTAAAGTCTATAAATATTAACAATTAGATTAACTAATTGCATTTTCGTTCATATTTACTCCTTTTTTTTTTTTTATTTCAACAATATCATTAATATTTTATTAATAGACACTTTTTTTATAACCTCATTAATTGTTTAACCTCGAAATAAATACTACTGATCCACCCAGTTTGCATTCGGAAAACTGTCGGAGAAAATCTACTACGGATAATGTAAACCTGTCTGTTACCCCTATAAGTAAAACGATCCCCAGAAAACTTGTTATATATAGAAAAGATGAGGGTAATTTAAAAAATATATCACCATCTTTTTATTAATAAATTCATTACCAACACTATCGGTAGTGTTAAAAATATTAGGAAACAATAAGATGGTTTAAAATAAAATTGTTAGTTGAAACAAGCAACGCTAAACAATCGGAAACATTACTGGCCACTAATAATTTTATAGGCACACTGAAAACTCGATCTGCGAAAAGATTTCCAATTGCATTAATTGCAAGGGCAACCATAATGCAATGGATCGCAAATGCCTTATTTTTTGTAACACAAACAGAAATTAAGGCGATTCAAACAAATAACAAAGTCTCATTCACAGAGGCAAAAAACATTCTAAGGGAAAAAATCCTAACGTTTTTCTTAAATTATATGCAGAAGCTACGAAATGATCTGAAAAGAGGGATATAGAAATTCAGGTCAATTTCACATTTCCTACTCCAAGTGCACTCCGATGACAACACCCATTCGAAATGTGCATGTTACGACCGGTAGATCGCGTTCAACGTCTGTCGGAGACGAGTCGGTGACACTTTCTCTCATTTTCCCTCTCCCCGCCACCTCTTCAAGCTCCTTAATCCTCCCTTCCCTTTCTCCCTGCACCGCGCCCCCCACCTCCACCCCATCTAACTCCTCACTCCAATCCGCCTCCCTATCTCCAAATACCTCCTCACTCCCATCCAACTCTTCATATCCATCCACCTCCCAACCTCCATTAACCTCATCACCTCCATCTAACTCTTCACCATTTTCCAGTACCCTCTCTCCTCCTATCCAGTCTACTGCCCCAATATTTCTCCCCTATCCATCTAATCAGGTTGTTTTCTTCCCAGTCTTCTGTCCATTGATATTCCATGCTGATAAACGAGGACACCGGGCAAACAGATGATGATGGTTATCAACTGCAAATGACCCATATTCTCACACTCCACACTTACTTCTTCTGCCCCTCTCCCCAACCTCATCCTACCCTCCCCTCCCCCTCTTCACACCCCCAAACCAGTCCTCTCCTGACAACCCCTGCTGAACCCCCTCCAAACCCGCTTCCTGCTCTTACGAAAAATACTACTAGGACGGTGATGATCATTTTTCCTCCCTCCGACCCTCCTATTCCCCTCCTTCACTCCATCAACTTCCGCTGGATCAAGAGATGAACATAATCCTGACATCTTGTCGATGTCTACTGATGATCTGGAACAGTCGATGGACATCTTTTAATTCCTCTACGCCGGCGAACATTCTCTGGAATAAAATTAAAAATATCAAAGGAATAAATTCTAGCTCTCAATATACACTGTTATATATTGGTAAATTATGTGGAGAATCTAGGGTAGTAGGAAATATTTTTTCCCAATTTTATTCAGACATATACAAAGAACCCTCGGCAATAGGACACATTGAGAACGTTGTTTTCGCAAGTGATGGCCCATCCTTTGAATGCGCCTTTGTTCAGAAAGAGGAAGCGGTAACTGTTTTCTTCGAAATGCACAAGGCTTTCGACAAAACCGATACAACACTCATCATCAGGAAATTGGCATCATTAGGATTCAGAGTTAACCTACCGATATTCGTCCAAAAGTTTTTATCCCACCGTCATTTCAGGGTTTGAATAGCACGCAATATCCGATGAGTTCGAACAAACACATGGAGTACCGCAAGGTTGTGTATGGAGCTTTTCTCACTAGCTATCAGTGACCTGGAGGAAAATCTATCGCGCGGAGCAAAAGCGATGTCTTAGCTATACTATGCCGGTCGAAAGACATTCTATCCATAAAGGAAAAATTATAAGCATCATTAAATTACAGTTCTCTGTTGAAAAAAACAAAATGCATCCATTTTAGCAGAAAAAGAATTATCCCTCAACCACCAAAGCCTCTACTAAACAACCTGGCTATACCGTGCGTTAGTAGCTGTAAGTTCTTAGGATTAATATTCGAGCTGAGACCAGACCGAAGTATCATACTAAAGATATTGCAAGTATTGATCTGCTCCAAGATTGGACTAAGGCAGTTTTAACTATGGTTCTGCCCGAAAAACCAATATTGCTCAACATGACATAGTTCACCAAACTAGAATACGAATTGCAACTGGGGACTTCAGAACTAGACCATCACTGAATCAGGATTACCACCATTATCATTCCACCGTGAGAAATTAGCAATCAATTACTGTACAAAATTATATCTGCAAATTACTCAACCCGCTCATAGGTATATTTTTAGGCCATAATTAACCAATATTTTTCAACAGAAAACCAACACTACCCTGTCCTTAGGAGAAAGAATATTCTCCAGGAGGAGAGGAAGTGGTCCTTACCCGGCTCCGGAGACATACCAACAAGATGCTAACATTGCAATAGTATCCTAACAATAGTCCACATCTTTCAGCAGTGTCCATTCTACAGGAATAAATTAAGTGAAATAGGATTACCACAAAACATCACTAACATCCTTATAAAACGATGTGATTGGACCGATAAAGTAATATCTTTTCTTGCCAAGATAAATTTACTGATGCAATTGTAATGATCATATAATAAATGATAGTATAATTCCTATTTATAATTTATTTATTTTATTATTATTGCTTTTATTTGTATTTACTTCTCTATTTCTTTATTTATTAATTATTTATTTTTTATATTCTAAAATTAATTGTAGCAGTTTTATTACATGGACCGGGATCTATTGACCTAGATGTTTTGCGCCTTGAAACATCATAACAACCAACCAACTTTCTTTACATTGATACCATTATTTTAAAATTTATGAACTGAGAGCCAATTGAGAGCCAAATTTCCAGTCAAACTTCAGCTATTAAACATTCAGCAACTATTTGTAAATATTGAGTTAATTCAATTTGCACTCGTATGAGGGGAGGGAAAGAGGGAATAACAAATGTTATGAACCAGAAAGAAATTAAATATTTTTGTTCTAAATTATTGAACCTACCGCTATAGACACCTAAATGTATAATTCATTTGGAAATTGGATTTTGATTCCTTACTATCTGTTTGAAAATAATTCAAAACTTTCTGTAGTGTTATCTGAACAATAAGACATTTTTTTAGTATGACACGATTTTATTTAATGAGTTCTATTAAAATATATAAGATCTTTTTTTATATAAATTAGCTACATCGGAACGCATGATTTTCAAGAATGTCCCCTGTCCAATAATTTATAATGATATTTGTCATTCCTAGTATTGTAACTCAGTTGGATAATGACTTTTGAGCTGGTAAGTTTTGAAAGTTTCGGTAAATATAATTGCTTTTACAGTGTCATTATATTGTATAATGTCATCAGGTTGCAGTGTGCATTAAAAGAACAATGACTTCCTCATAAATTAAATGGTATAGAGCAGAGGCCTACCAGTTTTAATTGTTAATGAAACAGATACTCCAGCGACCCTTTTTCTGACCATACAGTGGTTGGACGCGAGTAATACGATTACAAAATACATCGGAGGAGGTTAAAATTGTATCTCCTTTAATTTAGCGGTGTATCAGGTTTCACCGGTAAATGCCAGTTGAAGACTAATGAATTTAAAATACTGTTATCTGATATCTCATCCGGCATTTACTGGTGAAACCCGATATAACGCTAAATTGCTATTTTCTCCTAATTATCACGTTGAGAAAGTCCCGTGGCAAATTATTTCATAAAATAAACTATTGCGCCTGAACTAGAAGGTGCACAGATATGTTCACTATGTAATGCAAGAGAGATAGTAAATACACAGCACATTCTCAGTTCCTATCTACTAGATAAGATGTCCAATCTTTTCCAAGTTTCGAAGCCAATGCAAAAAAAATTCGCCATACCAATATAATTTTTTTTTTTTTAATATTTGGAATAATAGTATAATAATTTGCAGCGTTTCAAGTCATTCATTTAAGATCGTCGTCATATTTACCCATATTTCTCCAAATGACATCAACAAATATTTTATACAATATTTTTATGAAATTAAATAATCTTTTTTAATCATTTTCTAGACATTTGATAATAGGACATAAATATAGGATTATTCTCAACATAAAAGTCACGTTTTTGAATTTCGGAATAAATTTGAAAAATTGGAAAAACTGCAAATTGCTAAGATTCTGGGACCTAAGTTAGTAATTAGTAGAAGTTATCAGGGCTAATGCGTGTTATTACCAGTAAAATAAAAAACACGAAGATGTAATCTCTTGAGGGAAAATCATTTGTCATCTGGTTACAGAGGCGAGACGACCAGGTCCACACGGAGTTGAACTGTCAGCCGGTACGGAATAACATATCTGCTCTGCCTGGTGGCAGCTCTGACTACACTCCGCTAAGATTAAATCTCAATCTAAAATGTTCCTGATTCGATTACAAGCCTAAGAAGAATTTAATCTTATCAATTATGTTTCACAGTTTTATTTAAATTAAATAGTAATCTATTACTGCCAGTTTTTAATTTTAATGATATCAGATGATTTTTATCTTTTCTCCTAGTTTCTCGTTAGATATAACACAATCAGATGTAGAGAAATGTAGAATGGATTAAACTATTTATTAATATAAAAAACAGTATTCTGTCAAATATGATTGACAGGGAATGAGCACTTCTCACGGTTTAATTGTGACGGCTTGTCTTAATTACCATTACCGATTAGAGAAGATAGTTAAGACGAATAAAAATAATAATAAGTATAGACTCTTAGATATATTTGTTTAAGCATTTGTACATGATACTGAAAAGATTCATTAAAACCAGTGGTTATGTCGAAAGAACAAAAGAATCCGAGATGAGATTAGGATCTTTGGAAACAACAGATTCTTATCTGTTGCACATTCTTTGATCGGAGCATTCAACACCTGTTGATAAACAACTTGTTGCATAGACAAATCAGTCATTCAGCTAGCCTGCCTTAATTTTATGCAAAATTTATTCTTCTAAAATTTATTTTGGCCCCTAACAACGTCTGTCTTATTTAGAGCATAAATTAGATAATATGTACGTCTAAATTTAAGTGAATTTTATGTTAAGAAGCATATTAAATAAAGTTAAATTACATAATGCTCCAGTTTGTCGATAGATTTTGAATTTATATCGAAATTGCGTAGGTACCTTCAATATTCATTATTTATGATATATTTTTCAATAGTATTAGGATAGTTGACTTTTTTTAAAAAATATATCTTTGTAATTAAGTTTTCTTTGATCTTCTTAACTTCAAGAAAAAATATATAAAGAACAATCATTGTTTATATATTAAAATATGTTGTAACTTGTAACCAATTTGAATATTTGGCCCAAAAGGTGGTATGATTATTTTCACTTCGTACCAAGTATTGCTTTAAAATTTAGAGAAATGAGTCCGAATTTCGATGAATTTCGGAAAAAATATAATAATAAGAGAGAATTCCAACTTTGAAATTCATTTAAATGAAAAAAAAACAACCTTAAATTGATCAAAGACTCAGGAGTTAAATTAATACATCACGTTGAAAATAGCCTCAAATTAAATATATATGAAGCACTTGAAATAATAAAATCCTTTAAATCCAATCCAGATTTCTGCTTAAATGGCCAAAAAAATATTTCCAATAGTCCAATCTTAAATTTATTCCGTTCTATAATAGAAAAAACAATTACTAACCGGAATTACTGGAAAAACCCCGACCCTTAAACCGTTTAACTATAATCACCCCACCTTTCTTTCATTACTAGTTCAGTGCGAGAACAAACCAGTACAAATTTTTCTGTTTGATATAGTCCACTTAAACTTTGGTGAGTACCAACATGTATTTGATTTCTTGTCTTAATTAAATTCATAACTCATAAATGCTTTATAATACTAATTTATATTAAATTACATTTAATATGTATACCAAACTGTATTTTGAATTGCTTATTTTGGAATGTGCTTTTAGAACTGAAGATGAATGTATAACATTCGAAACTATTTTCAATCAAAACAAAATTATAGAAGTGGCAAATAATTTATCAATCCCTAATTAGAAACCTCTGATGTTTGATTTTCAATAGGACAATACTTATTTTTTCTTAGAAAAATAGCGAATCTTTTTTACGTTTAGTTCAGCTTCGGAAGAGACATCGCGGTACGGCTGTTTGAAGTTTTGTCAACAATAGCTCCCTTGTGTTTGCAGTCCCTTTGAAAGCTGCTGCCGATCGGACTTGTATTCAAAGAAATAGAAACTATTTATTTGGGATGGAGTATATCAATAGAAACGAACGCCTTCATCCTGACAGATGCTACCCACGCTGCTTGCGCAGTAAGCTCCCTAGAATAGGCCGGGAGGTGGAGAGGAGGCCAGATGCGTGTTGGAGAGGGTACTGTCTTCTATCATCGTGTTGTGTTTACATTTTACTTGTGCACCAGCTCGCCAGTCGGATCCAAGGATTTATTTCAACAACTAATTTAGCGTAAAAACGCAAAATTTCATTTCAAATTCATGTATTAGTCATTTATTTATTTTCATAGTATCAATAAACTTGTTAAAAATGACTAAGTTAAGGATTATTCTCCTTATAAAAATTACCCTATTTACAATTAGACATTAGAACGCCTTATAGTATTTTGAAGCTGCCTGCTTTACACTGACTTAATTCGATTAGCATCAACGCAAATCTAAATGTGTCTCTACTTGTGACGGATATTATTATTATTATGATAATATTATTATGATATTATTATTATGATAACGATTTATTATTGAAAAATATCTGGTGTAGACACCGTATGATTTCCTTGTATGCCTATTAAACTATAAATCGGTGGCTCAAAAAGTGATCCTGAATTTGGTTAGTAGTTTCCGAAGACAGCAGTATCTCAAATACGACACTCGGCGTCACGACGTCCATCTATTGACACACACACACACACACATTCAGGCAAACACACTCACATGTGCGCGCGCACATACACAATTATAAAAATGCTAATAACGGTTAGTACGGACCTTGAAATGTGATTATCCATGAAAATCTCGATATGTGATTTCTAGCACAATTCACATACCTCGCTTCTAAGAAGGAAGAAGGTAAAAAACAACAAAAACAGTTTTAGGCTCACTAAAATACGCGATTACAATTCTTCCTCTATTGCGTACAAGGAAGTAAAATCATAGGGAGGAGTGTTTTAAACCGTGAGATAACATTGCCTATATTGCTTGCCTCATATCCATGGTTGGTGAACTATAATTTTATAGTTGCAGGTGTACTTAGTTGCATAGTGCACATTTTTTTCTCGGAAGCTTTTATCTTCTGGAAGCTAATATGTGTGGAAGTCAGCACCACCTCTTCTTTAACTTGCAGCTACTGTGCAGTAGTATACTCTTCTCTTAGAGGTTTTCAGCCTTATAACATTAGGAACTTCTTATTGCCATTTATTGTGTTATTGAAATCAATATATAAATCATAAATACCAAATTTGAGAAGTTTTGCCCTATATTTAAAAATAATTTTTTATGTAAATCTATTATGACCTTCAAGCAATGTACCACTAGCCTGCCTTAATTTTATGCAAAATTTATTCTTCTACTTAAAATTTATTTTGGCCCCTAAGAACGTCTGTCTTATTTAGAGCATAAATTAGATAATATGTACGTCTAAATTTAAGTGAATTTTATGTTAAGAAGCATATTAAATAAAGTTAAATAACATAATGCTCCAGTTTGTCGATAGATTTTGAGTTTATATCGAAATTGCATAAGTACCTTCAATATTCATTATTTATGATTTATTTTTCAATAGTATTAGGATAGTTGACTTTTTTTTTAAAAATATATCTTTGTAATTAAGTTTTCTTTGATTCATCTTAACTTCAAGAAAAAATATATAAAGTACAATCATTTTTAAAATATTAAAATATGCTATTATTAATTATTAATTATGTAGGAGAGGCCAAGAAGAGAGGTTTTGTGACCAAATTTATTAGTGACCAAATGCAAAATTTTAAATTTCTACGGCCAACCATTTTTTTGTTATGCGAGATACGCACGAACGTACGAACGAACGAACGGACGTACGAACGAACGTACAAACGAATGTACGAACAAACGTACAGACGTCACGACGAAACTAGTCAAAACTGATTCAGGGGTGGTCAAAATGAATATTTCCGTTGAAATCAGAAAACCGAAAATTTTCGCGATTACAATACTTTTTTTACTGCGTACAAGAAAGTGAAAATAAACCAAAAACAATATCATACTTCATTAATTTATCAAGAAGTAGGTATGCTTCTGTAGTAATTGTAGTGTGTTTTAAATAAAAGTGATCGGTAGAAAAATCAATCGAATAGTCTGGAATTATTTTTTTAAATTATTTTGATTCCAAATTTCTTTTAAATTTTAATTTAGTTAAAAGTTCTCTGCTGTGAAATACAAGAGCTGAACAGGATATCGCTAACCTTTATTTACCTGTAATTAACGTTGAGTTGCGGCGATATTAATTGTAATGACAATTGAGCGATTTTCAAAATTCTGTTGGTGGTGGGAATTTTTTTTTTTAAATCTGGAAATGGCAGTTGAAAACCCAGTTGAAGTAAGAAAATACCCTAAATTAGGCATTCTAATAAGGAACGGACCCCTGAATTCAAAGCTGAAAAGCCGCTTACTATTGGATGCTCTTAGTACAGGTGATATCCACTCAGTAAGGAGAATAAAACACTACTGCTGTTATTAAAAAAAAAAAAATATTCGTTTTAACCAAAACGAAATAGTAAATTGAGAGTTTCGAGTTGTTTTGTATTTTTCTAGACTTCATGAAAAACTGAGCAGTTGATATTAGAATTTAATCTATATCAATTCTTTAATTCGTTTTAGGTTATAGTTATAGAGACGTAAACAAATCCCGAGACAGTCTATTGCAAAATCCATTCATTTTATAATTACTTATAGGCTTCAAAATTTTCATAACTTATGTTTTTCTTGTATCAGAAAAGCGCGTCAGTAATACCAAACCTCAACATATATGATCTAAAACTGTTCCTCAACCGACTGATAAAAATTCTTAAGATTACTCATGTGTTGCTTGATAACTCATAAGTTAATGAGCAAATTTTATTTAAAATATAATACGAAATCTGTTAGTTTCAGACCAATTAATAAGTTTTTAACTATTGCAAAGTTTTATTTACTTATTAATAATTAATTATAATATTAAGTTATTCATTAAGATTCGAATCAATACATTTCCACTTCATCGATGTTCGTATCTCCGAGCATGAGCCATAGAGCTGCTGAAGTTTTTGGGACTATCAGGATTTAAATGGAAAATATTGGGCTTGGAATAATTTGTATTCATTCTTTTGAGTAGCGCATACATACGTAGTTGAAAAGAAGTCCGTTGTAGAAAAAAATAATTAATTAATAGAAATTTCATTTAACATCGATTTGGTAGTTTGCTTTTAGCTGGAGTTCACAAGTGTTGAGATGTATTTTTGTATTTTGTTTGATGATCATTGGACAAATTTAAAACCAATAAATTATTCTTCTCGGAAACCTTATATTTATGGTGTGTTATTCCATCCCATACTTCTAAGAATATGCTTTTGAAGAGTCTTCTTGTTACCTACTCTCTTTGAAATATTAGATCTGTTGCTACCTTCCTCCATCGACTTGGGGTTCGTATTTCTTATCAGCGATTTGGTATCGTCTTCTTTCCACGTGTATCGAACATTTTTCTTTTTATTTAATAAATGGAAGTAATCCAAATTTTCAGTATGGATTTTTAGTTGGGAGTTTAGGAGAGTCTTCGGATCTAAATTAGTCAAAGACTATGTTTAACAGTATGAAAAGTGGAATAATGACGTTGGAATTTTATATTCTGAAAACATTTATCAGTGAATCTCTCAGATCTCTATAAGAAAGAGATAAAAAATGATAAACAAATATGTTATTTAAATATGCTTATCAGAATGTTTTTTTCTCTTTCCCTACGTTTATTTCAAATTGATTTCAAATACATTTAAATATATATATATATATATATATATATATATATATATATATATATATATATATATAGAGAGAGAGAGAGAGAGAGAGAGAGAGAGAGAGAGTCTATGAAAACTTCCGTTCATTACTCGAGGGTATTCCAAGGTTATTCAATATTATAATGTCCGCTGTGTGCGGGGGTTTCATAGTCTGGCTTTGGCTCCCACTTATATACAGAGAATGGGGAGGAACCATTCTGATGGTTCAGGAATAGGTAAGGTGAGATTGATTTAGACTGAAGAATCCAGACCCCTTCCGTCGGCGACCACGTCGAACAAGGGGACATTGCCTTGCCACCTTCTAGGCCTGGCTGCTGGACCGATGTCTCTGAACAGGGGGTTGGCACATGCCTTCTGCCTATCAAAGAATTTGATTTGCCTCCGGTCTATGTAATCTGGAACTGAGGATAGCTGGAGCTCTTCATAAATGGTTGCATGATAGTTCTCGCACGTTGGAGTGAGGTCTATCTGACGATCCGTCAAAGAACGTTTTGGAAGGAGTTTTGGAAGCTCTGCAGTCTCCTTAACGTGGTCTCATACACGCGCTGGAGCAGCGGTGCACCGTAGAGCATAGTTGGTTTGATGAAGACCTTGCAGATCTGCATCTTCAGCCATAGTGAGAGCTGCGGCGACATAAGCAGAAAGTAGAACCTATGCGACTTAAGTCGGGCCAGCTTGATTCTTTCTCTGACCTGTCTGGATAAGGTGAGGTGACTGTCTAAAGTGGACGCCAAGGTAGAGAATGGAGTTCGAGAGAGGCCGGTCTTATTTTTCCATGGTGAACATCATGGGCTTCTTCCCTTTCTGAAACGACATCACGATGGCCGTCTTCGCCGGATTCACTCTGATGCCGAACAGTCTCAGTTCTTACACTATGACCGCCGATGCTACATGTGCCTTTAAGAGGATCATGGCGGCGTCGAGACTGCTTGCTTAGATACCGATGTCGTCCGCATAGGCTACTACTATTGCCCCTGAATGCTTCACTGAGTCCACTGATGCCGTGAGTATAGACTCTTGAGGTACTCCATAGGTGGTATCGCGTGGAGGCGATAGGCTGTCACCGAACCGTGCGACGAAAGATCTTCCGCTAATCAATCGGCAGAGGGAGGCTTTAAACCTGAACTCCTCCAGACGGCGGAGTTGCAGTGTGTGCGACACACAATCAAAGGCCTGTGTGCAGTCCAGGGATATGAACGCCGTTGCTCTGTTCATTTGCATATACTCTACGGTGTGGGCCTGCAGCTTCTCAAGATGGTGTTCACAGGAGGTCCCTCATTTGTATATATCTGGTTTATTACAATGGATCTGGCGTGATCCAGATATACATAAAATATAATTTTAAATTACGGCATTGAAAAAAAATAGGAATTTATATAAAAATATTCAATTTATTTTTTTTTTTGTTTCACATTATTTTTAAAATAAGCTATGTAGATTAAATCAAAAGTTCTTTCTGTAAGCCTTATTCCAATATTCTTTATGACTGACTTGTCTGTTAAACAATAGCCAAATAAGTATTGTTTACTATCTATGTTGTATTTACCGAAAAGAATCACACTGTTCTAAAATCTCTACCAGTGTTGGGCAAATATTATTTAGAAAATAATTGATTAAATAATTAATACAATTTTTATTCTATTCAAGAATAATGAATAATCCATTTATTTGTTATTCTATTATTCATTGAATAAATTTATTCATCATATTTTAATCAGTAATCGAATAAAATAATTATTCGAATAAAAAAGAAATATTTGATTAAATATAAATTATTCGAATAATAAAACATTATTATATGAAAATAATTATATGATACACCCTACTACAAGACTAGCTGAATCATAGCTCTTTAATAGGTTTCTGAATATTAACTTATCGTAATTTGTAGAACTTCAACAAGAATAGTTACCATCGCAGCCAGTGGTCGCGACCACATGCTCGACAGTCTCATGGATTGTTAGTCAGCGAAATGTTATGGACACGAAGCCAATTGATACACTAGACATATACTGGCGCTTACTGCTTCAATTTTAAGTTTATATATCTGTAAGAAGGCTAAGCTCATCATTAATAAGTTCGGAAAAAGGCTCCAAACGCGAAATAACATGCAGTTATAGTAATTGCCCCGATGTGGTTTGCTTGTACAGTGACAAAAAGACAAGTTATAAGAAGAGAAAGTAAAGAGCTGAGTTAATGGGATTAGCCATGCCGGCCGTTAGCTGGAGAGTCACTTAATTCCAACAGCTGCTACTACTGATAACTGCTTTCAATTCAATACCAGCTGATTTCTGTAAGTTTAAATAAATCTAATTAATTTATAAAAATGGAGAAAAAATTGAATGAAATTAAATAAACTTGATAATTTAGAAAAACTCGTGAATAATAGTAAAGAGAATTCGAAGGAAGATTTAAAATTAGTTATAGAAGATATACTAAAAATAAAAGAAGAGATAGGATTATCTAATACAAAGGATGATGAAGAAAAACGGAAATACAATATTTTAAAATTCGGATTAAAGGGAGAATCATATCGATCTATTTTAAGTGAACTAAAAACCATTTTCAAACAAATTTCAAACAAACAAATTACCGGGAGCCCAGAGCAAATTAGTTTACATATTTTATAAAAAATTTTAACTATCAATAACAAAAATATCTTCCTTCAGAAATAAGAAATTGGAAGTCTGCCACTCCAAATCCGATGGAATACAAAATGGCGGACAAGTAAATCCGAAACAAATACTGAAAAACGAACATATTTTATGACGACTGAAACTTCGATCACCCTAAACTGCATAAAATACTAGTTCGGAAAAACACAATCTGCCACCTTAAGACCGGCGGATCGCCCGAGCAAACGCAGCGGAAAATCATACTTTCGGGAATCAAATTTTGACTTATCTTATGACGACGGAAACTTCGATCTTATTAAAATCTATAAAACATTGGTTCGGAAAAACATAATCTGCCACCTCAAGACCGGCGGGACGCCCGAGCAGACGCAGCCCACAATACCACTTCCGGGCATTCAAATTTTGACTTATTTTATGACGACCGAAACTTCGACCATATTAAATGGCATAAAATATTGGTTAGAAAAAACTTAATCTGCCACCTCAAGACCGGCGGGACGCCCGAGCAGACGCAGCCCAAAATACCACTTTCGGGAATTCAAATTTTGACTTATTTTATGACGGCCAAAAATTCCACCATATTAAACTGCAGAAAATATTGACTGCAATAACACAAAATAATAATATGTACCCATTTCCGCTTTATTGCCTGACATATTTTCATCTTTTAATTGACGAGAAGACCGATGATTGATGATAAATTTTTATATAAATTTGAGATGATAAATTAATATTGGTGGAAATAACTTCAAATAGTGACTACATAAATATAATATAATACTTATTGTGATATTATACAGCTTGTAAATGATTTTGAAAAATCACAATCACTCTAAGAAAATTTATTGATGGTTCTGGTCTCACGGATATTTTAGAGGAAGCTGATGTGCTTGCATCTGGTTCAATATTTGGGTTCGTCGGAGGAACAAATTACAAACGATGTTTCAGGATTCATCAGATAGCTTCACTAGCATTGAGAATCCTTCATTATAACTTCTATATAAAAACTATCGAATTGAATGATGAAAAAGAAATAGTTGTCTTGATCAATCAAACAAAAAAATTGACTACTGATGTGATTGATTCCAAATTACAAGACAAAATCGAAATGTATGTTAGTTTTGAAGAAAAAACTTCAAAGGGCGAACATGGTACAACTCAACAATACTGGATCAACTACGTAAGGATGATGGATGTTTTCCATGACGTAAATAGAAGCATCAGAATGGGCAACGTTGAAAATTTCATTAAGAGTTTACATACTATGAATAGCTTTTTTTTTTGTAATGAATCATCAAAATTTTTCTAGGTGGATAGTTGTTTTTATTGATAATGTTATTGATGCATTGAAAAAAGATAATAAAGTAGCACGGCGAATCAAGCTAGGGTTTTTTGGTGCCAGAAGAACAGACAAAAACTTTTCCCGGACTCCATATGATTTGACGCCCGGGAAAACAATAAATGCCGATGCTGGGAACAAACTTACGGGGATCTCTGCTAAAAAAATTCCATATAAGCACGCCAGAGAAGAGCCTACAATCATGCTCAGAGAACCGAAGTTACAAGCTTCCTGCTATACAAATCCAGATTAAGAAAAGAAGAAGATGTCTCAAAGGACCTGAGAAAGAGTCATAAGAAGAACGATTGTAAGCAATTGGAAACAATTCTCCAATCTATACAAAACGTAATCAATCCGCATTGCGATTTAGATCCGCAATGCCTTGTCAACATCGCAACAAGAAAATCCGCGAGTTCAGAAGTAAAAATCTTTCTTCTACATTGCTTGGAAACCGGAAAATTGCAGCATTCCGCTTTTACCTAAGAATGCAATGAAAAAAATCAAGATTTGACAAGCCTATTAAAAAAAACATAATTTTTTATGTTATGCAGATAATGTAAAATTCACAATAAAAAGGCAAGAGAAAATAAAAGTATTAAAAGTTGAAAGAAATTTATTTTTCCGGCTGTTAACTCTTTGTTTAAAACATGATATAGATCCACGCTCGGTTTTAACTTTTCCGTTAACCTCGATTCCACCAGCTCTAGGCAACGCAAACGGAACACCTGTAAAAACAATTAAAAGTGCACTGAAGAAGCACTTAGAAAGTGCTCCAGAAATTCCTCCAGATCACCCCAATACAATTAAAAGAAAGAGAATTAGGAGGTAAATAAAAGAATATGAAGAAACCAGAATTCGTGAAATTTTATAATCTACGAGATGCAGATTAATAAGAATTAATAAGGATAATAAGAATTATATAATATATAATAGAATTATAATTATAAATAATAATAAGGATTAATAAGAATTATCCCGGATAAATACAAAATGGATTCATAAACTTAAAACGGATTCAGGAAAAGTAATCAAGAGGAAATAAAAATATCGATAACCAAATTCTTCGAATCTGTTCATATTCATAATCTCCAAACGTACTGCTGTAAACCTGCAAAACAAGAAAAAGGGCATCAACTGATTAGTGTATGCTGCTTAATGTCATCAACTGATTCTGAGGTTGATAGTTGTTCATTTGAGCCAGAATCCAAAACATTAAAAAACTTAAGGTGTAGTTGCATGTTAATAGCTATTCAAAAGGATTCCAAACGTTTTTTAGGTTTACCAATGAGAGCTTATTTGATAAAAATACTTAGTGAATCTGAAACAAAAAATTTCTATTCTGTTCAACAACTCCTTATATTTGATTATGTGAGCCAGTTATTCCTAAACCAGTACAGAAAATTTATAGCAAAGAGGGCTATTTTATTATTATTATGGTTAAAGAAATATCATGACTACTTATATACCTTTTTTTATGGAGAACACCATTTACAAGGGCCCTTCTTGTGTAGAACATGCTATTGTCATTGGATCGAACATTTATTCCTCTATTAAAACATAGCTTACTATTAATATTTAAAATAAAGGAAAATATATGATTAAAAATACAGTACCTATGCCTTATTGTATGTTACATCTTACTTTTCAAAAAATAAATACAAGCTTGAGTTGAATAAAATATATTTGCACTTTGAGATCTTAAAAAAAACAAAAAAACAACCAAAAAACAAAAATTTAAAGCACAGCAATATGTTTAAATAAAAGTAAGGGCTTCTGATGTCACTATATAAATTTTTATTAAATAGTTTTTAAATTTTAAAAACTAGTCTAGGAAATATCGCAAGTGACCAGATATATTTGGTAAAACTGTTAACACATACATACATAAATGTTAAAAAATATATATTGGTAAAAATAGGATCTTTTCCCTCTTATTTATCAGCTCAATCTCTGAACTATATACTGAGTCCGAGGGCTAATGCTCTTATTAGTTATTTGTCCCTTCAACACTTCTAATTGCCCTGATTCTCCTAGTTCCATCCCACTACTCAACTAGGTACTTTTTGAGGCCTTCTGATACCTCCTATTACCCTCATCTTAACTAAATTTACAATGCCTCAACAGGTTTATGAGAACACAAAAACATTCACATTAACTTCATTTATTTCTTGATTGGAATGAGATTTTGTAGACATATTCTTGATATCATATTGAAGTCACTAAAGCATTTTCTACAAAAAGGACCTATGAGCTTCTAAGCGCTTATTGCAGCTATGGCCTCAACGTTACATTAACATATGCACCTATTTATTCCATAAAATAATTTGAGTGAGATAAGATAATAAATAATATAAAGATATGTTATTTGAATAAGAAGAAGATAAAATAATTCATATTCTTGGATTTGTTATTGGACTGCATTTGTTGATAATTTTATCTACATTTATATGTTTTGTTAAGTTTCTCAATTTCATTAACATGTATCGAAAGAGGCTATATGCATTGAAGATTTATGTATTAAAAGATCTTCATGAAGCGTTAACTTACTAGCTTATTAAAGCTCAGACTAATGAAGTTAACACATACATATATCTATATATATATATATATATATATATATATATATATATATATATATATATATATATATATATATATATATCAATAACAATAGGATCTTCCCCTTCTCATTTATCAGCGCATCCTCTGAGCTCCTATACACTGGGTCAGAGGGCTAATGCTATTATTAGTTGGTTGTTCCTTCAACACTTTTAATTGTTCTGTGTCAACCTTCTCCTAGTTCCACTAGATATTCTTGGATTGAGACCTCGTGATACCTCATATCACCCTCACCTCAACTATATATAATATTTACTACATTTACTCAGCAGATATGTGATGAGATGTAGGGATATTCTTGATATCATATTGAAGTCATTAATTCATTTTCTGCAAAAACTATATATGGGCTTATAAAAACTTATTGCAGCTGTAGCCTCAATTGCACATAAATATGTGCACCAATTTACTCCATAAAATAATTTGAGTAAGATAAGATAATATATAATATAAATTTGTATTTAATAAAGAAAAGAGTAAGATAAAACAATTCATATTTCTATATTTGACTGCATTTGTTGTTAAATAATGTTATCTACATTTACATGTTATGTTAAGTTTTCCAAATTAATATGCACTAAAAGAGGTAATATGGGTTAATATTTATTAAAAGAGGTTCATTAACATGTATTGAAAGAGATAATAAGGATTAATGTCTGTTGAAGAGATATGTATTAAAAGAGGTTCATTAATATGTTTTAAAAGAGGTAATATGTATTACAGAGATATGTTTTAAAAGAGTTAATATGTATTAAAGAGCTTCATTAATATGTTTTAAAAGAGGTAATATGTATAACACAGATATTTCTTAAAAGAGTTAATATGTATGAAAGAGCTTCATTAATATCTATTAAAATTTATATTAATTAAAGAGGTTAAATGGAAATTCAGTAGACATAAAATCTGGATTTGAAGCAAAAAAAAAAAAGAGATCATAAATTTGTTCGTTTTTCGTTTCACAAAAATAACAGAATTGTTTTATGAATTAAATCAGGTAATTACTTAAAATAAGAAAAATGACAGATAGTTATTGTTTAGTTGTATTAAAGAACCTATGCTTTATTTGAAATAATATGAGCGAATAATAATTCTCTAGTAAAGTAATTTTTGAATTAACCCTTTATATAAAATAATATTAAAAATCAATTGAAAAATAATCTGTAATAATAAATAATCGCCTCTCGAAGCAAGGGGGAGATGCAAAAAGTGAGTGAGAGGTTAGGATTTACAGAGACAGGGGCCGGCAATATGAAATATTCTCCAACCCCTTTGGACAATTCAACACCGGCAACAACCCGCAACTAGGCAATGTGGTCGGGCCATAGGTAAATATTTGGGCAACATTGCCGTATATTGCAGCAACATTGCCAGCAACACTATTGCAGCCATACATTGCCGGAAAATATGGCATACGGCCTTTAACATACCGCCTTGCTTAGCGTTTATTGATTTAAAAAAAGTATTCGACTGTGTTTTTCACGATCAACTATGGCAAGTACTTGAAGAACAAGGAATCAGCAGTATGTATCTCATATACGAAAACATTAAGTCCTACATAGCATTGGAAGGAAATAGCAGAATGCTGAGAATCCAGAGAGGCGTCAAACAAGGTTGTCCTCTAACCTCAATTTTATTTAACTACTTACTAAATCATGTGTTTAATAAGCTAAACTTGGAAGGAAATGGCATATCAATAAATTAATATAAATTAGCAAACCTGATGTTTGCGGACGATATTGTTATTTTCGCCAATTCATTAACAAAGATTGAGGAAATAGCCAAAGACCTCCTTGTTCAATGTAAATCTGTGGGGCTATTAAGCCTTAATGGAGTGTTAATATAGATTAACACTGAAAAAACAAAGATATTGACAAATTCACAGAAAGGAGAAGTGAAAATTAAAAACAAATAATCAGTTTTACTGAACAGTATACCGACTTAGGACAGTCCATCTAATTTAAAAAAAGAACAGATGAATAACATACCTTAAATGTTAATCCTTATTAACATGGGATGGAAAAAATACTGGTGCATGAAACACAATTTTAAAAGTCTAATACCTCCTGGCTGAAAGGCAAGGATATTGGAAACTTCCACATATCCAGTAATCCTATATGGATCTCAAGCATGGGACACGGCAGGAAAATACTGTGTAAAATTAGTAAGAACAAAATTGCAATTTTCTAGAAGCATCATAGAAAATGTACAAACTAAAAACTAGGCTAAAAGTTTACCACAAGAAGCACGTCTACTGAAATATAGGTGGACTTATCATGTAGCAAGGCTTGATTCAAGAAGATGGTCCGAAATTCTAAATTAATAAATAGCCATTAATATATACAAACAGTAATATAATGAAGTGTTTAGCACAATATATAAAATTTTATTTAATTATAATCTAAAAGTAGTATTTGATTTTAAAGTATCATTTTATGTAAAATTAGTCTAAAGTGTTTCTGAAATAAAAGTAGTGGCAAATGTTATGTGTTTACAATCCAGACTCTTACATCCTAGGAAGAGGCTTATAATTCTGTACAGAATGGAAATAAAGTTATTATATTAAGTGTGCAAGTCGAAAATGATAACTTTTAAAGACAGCAGTTAAAAAATTAAATTAACGTGAGACATTATATGAATTTTGTAATTTCTAATTACGATATGTTCCAATCACTTTCGTTTTTGATTTAATCATTTAAACATTATGTAAAGGTGAACTTTTAAAACTCACTGGTGGACCTAATTCATTTTTATCTTAAGTCGGCTTACACACTGATTTATAATTGATACAGATAAATTTATCGTGCAGTGCTATTTTATATATATATATATATATATATATATATATATATATATATATATATATATATATATATATTATATTTTATATATATTATTATATATAAATGTTTATACAACTTGTATCATGGATATTTCTATTTTCATCAGAACAGAAAAAGTAATGACTGGGAAGCGGTACATTGAACTGTCAGAGAGCCGGAGAGGCCATTCTGATCGCGACGGTGAATCAACACTTGTTGAGCTGCAACTTGTTGCGAGGGGCAAGGAATCGATAGCGGCCCGGGACAGTGCTATCGACTTTCCCTGCATGCCCCTTTTCATCTTTACTCCCCTTCACCGCCCCCTCCTACCTACGTCTTTGTCAATGAATTATTCAAATATCTCTTCGCCTTTCCTGATCTAGCGGAATATGGCTCCTATTTTATGAGGGGAAGTGTTTATGCTCTGTCAGCCACTGAATCCTGAATTTTCCCTGCCATTTCCTTCCCTACCTTTTGTATGCAGCCGGTGCCCCAGGCTGATGAGAGGATCGCTTTTTCCTCTTAACACGTTTCATATGATAATGTTGGTCCTGATACATAATGGAGTTGTGGTTTAGAAGTTACGACTTGTTATACAAATCCATCTCCATTTCAAGCAATGACTGGCGGCAACATATTCTGAATAATTTTATAATCAAAAGCAGAAACAATTATTTATTTATTATTACAACTTCCACCTTCGTTCTAATAGCTATTAAGTTATTAAATGCATAATATGATTTAATAAAACAACATGTGTAAGTATTGCATCGTATTGTGCAACGTTTTTTGACCTCCGAAGCTCAATATCTCTTCAAAAAATAAAAAAATCGGTTTCAAAAAATTTAAAAAATTGGAAAGCAGATGAAATGAAGCAAATTTTTTTAATTCCCAAGGTGAAAATCCATTAAGTGAAATTACATCAAAGATTTTTGAAAATTATTCGTTTTTACTTATTTGCTTTGCTTCGGTTCCTATGATCAGCTGAGGAAGCTATATTTTTCTCCAATTGCTATCTTTAAGAAAATTCATCTTATGTACCATAATTGGTGAGAAAAATTGAGAAATGTTCTGTTGCCGAAGAGAAATTTGGAGCATTATTGAAAATATGAGGTTTTCTTGTAAAATTATTAAAAAAATCATATCTGTGGTGAGCGGCACGGAACTAAATTTTTGTTATACTACCCCTCCCATAATTACTGACATTTACTCCTGGCACTCCCTACATATATAAATATATTAAATATAGGTTAGAATGAAAAGAGTACAGAAATACATTTTCGAGATATTCGCAGTCGGAGGTTGGTTATGCGATGAGTTACTATCAATCAACATCAATTTTAGAGCCTATGATTGCTGCTGGCATATTATTCTTGTGCTCAAAGACTAATTCTACATGTATAAACCTAAAAAATTGGTTTTCTCAAAATGCCCAATATTTGTCATGTACTGTTATCATTCTCAACGATTCATATATATATATATATATATATATATATATATATATATATATATATATATATATATATATATATATTAATAACTCCTAGATTAATAACTACCGTCAGCTATATTATCCATAATATTATTTATTAAACTTCATAGGAAGTGAGCTAAAAGATTTAATAAAAGATTTTAATAAAAGATTAGTGACATTTTAAATCTTTTAAATTTCATTTCCATAAATCTTGGAATTTGTTCGATGTAAATATAACATTAAGTAAGATATAAATGTAAATGTAGCATAAAGATTATCCGATTCCTGTGAAAATAGATTACGAATGGAAGCCAAAATAAGTATGAAGCTTCACCTTCAGGATTACTTTAAACTATAAAATGTTCGTATTAATAAAGGAGAAATATTTTTTTCAATATGCTTTTTAAAGAAAATAATACTTTAGGGATTAGTAAATAAGAGTATTAAGTAGGGTAATTTTAAGCTAAAATTATACGATAACGGACCTACGGAGCCTCTAATCAACAGATGTAACACATTTTCAGTGTTTTAAGAAAAATATCTGATGTGGACATGACTTCCTTGTATGCCTATTAAACTATAAATCGGTGGCCCAAAAAGTGATTCTGAATTTGGTTACTAGTTTCCGAAGATTACAGTATCTGAAAAACGACAATGCGTCACGACATATATCTATTGACACACACATACTCTTGATTCTGGAGGTCTCATTCCGTTATAAAATGTCGTTTTCTTTCAGTAGGTTACTAATTTCCAAGAGATTTCTTCATGTTTCGTGACAACATTAAACCTGTCAATATCACTAGATAAAGCGTTGGAAATCGACAGTTTCGACATTTTAAACGGAAAACCCACTTAACTTATATCTTATTCTCCTGTTGCAGACTTATGGATCACAAATATGGGGTGGAAAACCAGTATTTTACACTTAATTTTAACACTTAAAACAAGTAATAAAAATGTTTAATTGGATTGTAAACCAAATTGCGTTTGTAACCTTTATTTCCGAAACATTTGATTTCTATATTTAATTTTAATATAATTTTGGATGTAAGTTAACTAGGACCTTCAAGTAAAGTATCCTTTTCGGCTCACCAATTTTAACCAAAATCTAGTAAATACATTCATATCGATATAAAATTCCTATTTATCAAATTTGAGATATTTTACGTCATATTTTAATGTAATTTTTGAGGAAAGTCTAATATGACCTTCAAGTAAAGTACCACATTCGGTATGCCAATGTTAATCAAAATTTATTATATTATTTATATTAATATGTAAGTCTTATATACCGAATTTGAGAAGTTATGCATTATATTCTAATATAACATTTGATGAAAATCAATTATGACTTTCAAGTAAAGTACCACTTTCGGTAGTCATGTAGTAATCAAAAAGGTAGATTCACAAATATATTGTACACCAATCCTAAATTCAAAATTGTAACTTTCTACGGCTAACCATTGTTGAGTTATGCGAGATACGCACGTACGAACGTACGTGCAGACGTCAGGACGAAACTAGTAAAAATGGATTCAAGGATGTTCAAAATGGATATTTCCGTTGAAATCTGAAAACCGAAAATTTTCGCGATCACAATACTTCCTTTACTTCGTACAAGAAATATACATTTTATCATAAAAGTTTCAAATAAGCATTACCTGCAAAAAAGGTCATTTTACATTTTATGCTAAACTAACGGCAACGGACCTACAGAGCGTAAAACGTGAAATTTTCGGTATTTCAAGAAAAACCTGCTGAATGTGAGTGTTTTTTTTTTTCTAGAAATATGCATTTTATCAAATAAAGTTACAAATAAAAGTTGTTCAACTAAAGATCACCTACAAAAAAGGTTCAGTCGCATTTCATGCGACTGAACGCATTTCAAGCTATCAAAGTTTCACGCATTTCAAGCTAAAATGAACGGTAACGGTTCAACGGAGAGTCAAACCAGTGAAATTTTCGGTATTTCAAGAAAAATCTGCTTTTCGCGACCTTTACGATCAGTAAAATGAGAATATGATGATCCGGAAGTCGAAATTAGTTTCAGATTTAGATCACATACCTAAAACCTTTGTCTTCTTATTTTTCTTTCTCCTTAAGCCTCTTAGCAAGGAGATTGTATACATCCATCGCAACCAGGCATCTCGGTCTCTCGCGAGTGTCTTCATCTCTCCTATTCACTTCCCTCGCGATCGTCCTAGCCTGCATATGTGGTCTTCGTAAGACATTCGAGGTCTACCCTTAGGCATTTTACCTATTGGTCGGGCTTCATAGAAGCTTCTGGGTTTTCTATATTCTCTCATTCTGTAGACATGATCATACCACTTAAGCTGTCTTTTCTCGAGTAGTTGTCCCAGTGGCTCGACTTCTAACTCTTCTCTGATTCTGTCGCTTCGTATGCAGTCTCATCCGTCAGCCATTTTGTTTTTCTGCCATTTGAGAGACTTGAGGCATTATAGCTACTGAGTGTATACAGCCACCATTTTGTTTTTTTCACACCGTCATCCCCAGCCTTGCAACGTGAGAGAATTAGGGTCTTGTCAAAGTATCAGGTACCTCCCCTTATAATTGTAACCTTCCCAACGGTTAAACAACCTTCTCAATGTTTGCATAACCTTTACAACATTTAACTTCAGCTAAATGTAAACACGTTGGATCATGTATAATCAAGTTGGATGATGCCCAGGTGAAATGTAAACACGTTGGATCATTCATAAGCAAGTTGGACGATGCCCAGGTGAACTGTCAACATTGACTTAGAAATTTGAAAAAAATAAACAAAGAGTAGGACCCCATAATCCTATAAAAACTGTTGGACTCTGAACTGTTAATCACTACAATATAAACAAAGATTTGAGCTTCGTAATCCTATAACAACTGCTTGACTTTGAACTGTTAATCCGTAAAAAGTTTAACTTTTAGACATATACAAAGATATAGGGCTTCTTAATCCATTTATGATGTCCTAGGTATATTATATTTGTAACAGTATTAAAATATAGCTAATAAAAGAAAATATAACTTTAGAAAATTAAAAGATTTATTCCATCAAAATATTAGATACAAGAAATAAAATATTTATTATGATTCGTTAATTTGTTCTTGAAACATTTTCTTCGGAGATTCGTTGCCCTTTCATTTGCTGATGAAACATTTTGCTTCGAGATTCATAGCTTGCAAATAATTTAAAAAAAAAATGTAAGTTTACTGCTTAAGGAAATATCAATCTGCTTTTGTACCTTTAAGCAACTTTTAAATAAATGAAACATAATCTTTATAACCAATTCTTCCACTACACACTAAAGAAATTATATCATCACTAAAAGCCTCGATGTCTTCAACCGACATCTTAAAACGTTAACAAAAATGAATTCTTAGGTAGTCGCTCGCTGTGGAGTATTGATGGAGAGTAGGATACGATCACGTGCTCTGCTGTCTCAGGGACTCCACAGGGGCACCGAGGGTCTATGTCCTTTCCGCGTTCCTGTAGTTTCCTCCAGAAATCACCATGCCTGTATCTGCGAGACCCAATAATCAGGGAGGACCCATCTCGAATTCAGTCTTGTTTGGACGCTGGGGAAGAACTTACTCAGCTACCCTGAGCTTTCTGATTTTACTAACTTACCCAGCTTTCTGACTCCCTACCCGCTGTCCGTTCCACTCCTCGATGGTATCCTCCCTCAATATCCTCTTCCATTGTTTGGGGGTCTCGCCAACTCTGGTCCGGAGTCCCTCCGTTAGCGCATCATTCCCCTGCCTCTTCACCTTGAATTATTTATCCTGTCTTCCTTGAAAACGACATACAGAGGCATCGGTAGCACCTGCACCGCCTCATGCGAATTCTGTAGGCCTAAGCAGAGCCAGTCTCTGGATTGTGGTAAGTCTCTTCCTTTGCAGCTGCAGCAGTGTTGGCTCCAAGCTGGGGATGCCCTGTTAACACTTTCTTCGAATAATACCATTCAGCGCCGGGGCCGAACTTAAACATAATAGAAAAATAGCTCTAACCATGTCTGACCTTTTTTTTTTTTTATTTTTATATTATTCCCCCTACCCGATCTTTCGGTCATACGGGGTCGTGGCGGCAGTGGGGTATTACGCTGGGGTAAGCGTATGCCATTACCACCAATAAACTACTCATTTATTTAATATCTTATTATACAATTTTACTTTGGGGATAATATATTTCTGGGGACAATGAATCCCGCTACTGTGGTGCAGCCCGGTGCGCGTTTGCACACCTTAGGGCTGCACCTTATTATCTGCTACTGTGGAGCAGCCCGGTGTGCGGTTGCGTACCTTAGGGCTGCACCTTATCCTCTACCGGGCGGCGAGACCAGCCATCCTGGCGCTCTCCATCCGTCCGGCTCCAGTCCTGATCCTCCCTGTGCCGTCCAGCCCTCCTGGTCAGCCGCATCCGTCCGGTTCCCATATTCAGCTCCACCCGTCCGAATACCAGTCCAGCCCTCCTGGTCCACTGCATCCGTCCGGATCCTGTCTCAAGCTGCATCCGTCCGGAAGCTGGTCCAGCCTTCTTGGTCCGCTGCATCCCATGCACGCCGGATCCCATCTCCTCCAGTGTGCATCAACCATCATGAGGCTCGCCGAAGTCGGGTGGTCTGGCCCTTCCCAGGGTAAAGTGCTTAGGACCCACCACCTCCTACCACCCGTACACGAAGTCCTTGAAGAAGGGGTACACCTCTTCCTCCATCAGACGGTGGAAGTCGGACTCGGCGAGGGCGAAGATCCCGGTACTTCTCGACAACCTGGCTCAGTGTCGATCACGTGCTCTGCAGTCTCAGGGACTCCACAGGTGGGGCACCGGGGGTCTATGTCCTTTCCATGTTCCTGTAGTTTCCCTCGGAAACCTCCATGCCCTGTCAGCATCTGCGAGGCCCAGTAATCTCGCCTTCAGCCTTTCTTGGACGGTGGGGAAGAACTTCCTTAGGATAGCTCCCTTCTGACTCCCTACCCACCGTCCATTCCACTCCTCGATGGTATCCTCCCTCAATATCTTCTTCCATTGGTTGGGGTTCTCGCCGATTCTGATACGGAGTCCCTCCGGTAGCGCGTCGAGCCCCTGCCTCTTCACATTATACTTTATTCTGTCCTCCTTGAGGACGTGGTCCAGGGGCATCGCTCCGCCTAGCACCTGCACCGCCTCATGCGACACCGTTCTGTATGTCTTAGTGACCCTAAGCAGAGCCAGTCTCTGGATCGTCGCCAGTCTCTTCCTCTGCAACTGCGTGAGGTGTTGGCTCCATACTGGTGATGCGTACCTCAAGATACCCAGCTACATGAACCATTTACAAGGGTAAATGGTCATTGTAGCTGGGAATCTGAGCCCCAGAACGCACCCCCAATCCTGTACAAGCCATTTATAGACCGGGTCATCCTATCCTTCAGGTAGTCTACGTGAGGGGTGACGTCGAATCTTCTCCTCATCTTCACTCTTATGTACGTCACCTCCTCACCCAACCTCACTCTCTGGCCATCTATGTCCAATATGATAGGGTGAGCCCTGTCTGTGGAGCCTCTTACGAGCATGGCTTGTGTCTTGGCTGCGGCCATGCTCAGCTTCCTCCTCACGCACCATTCCGACACGAGACTGGCGCAGCTCTCTGCCTGTGTTTTCAGTCTGGCTCTGCTATCCTCGGCCACTATGACCGCCAGGTCGTCGACGTAGGCCGTGGCAAGGAACCCTCTCTCCTCCGATTCCTCCAGCAGCTGGTCGAAGACAAGCTTTCACAGGGCCGGACCCAGGACAGAGTCACAGCCAGACACAGCTTCTCTCTCCGCTCTACCTCGTAGTAGCTACCTCTGATCTTCACGCTCCTGTTACTGAGGTAACTACTAACGAGGGAGTACAAATTGCTGGGGGTGTCGAACTCCTGCAGCCGCTGGAGCACGTAGGGCCACCATACACTGTCGAAGCGGAGGATATGTTGAAGAGCACCAACATGACATATTTCTCCGCTCTCTCCTCCACGTCCCTACGCACTCTCAGCAGCGCATCTGTGGTTTCCTTGCCACGGGTCGAGCCGAATTGTCGTGGATGACTAGCTGCACTGAGGATCGGGCGAAGACGTTTGGCGATCAGATACTTCAGGACTTTGCTGACGACAGGGAGGAGGAATATCGGCCTGTACGCCTTAGGCGATTCTTTGTCCTTCCCTCCTCCCTTGTAGTGCAGTCTCAATTCTGCGGTCCTCCACTTGCTTGGAAAGTGACCCCTCTCCAAACAATCATTGAATAGCTGGAGGAGCTCCTCCACAACGTACGGGGCACTATTCCTGAGGACCGCAGCGTCTGTTCTGTCCAGTCCCGGAGCTCTCCCGATCCTCTGCTTCTCCACGGACAGACGAAGGTCCCATATGTCCCATGGTGGGACATGTCTGACCACCCCATACCACTCCTAACCATCTCCTACAATGTATGATCACCTCTAACCATCTCCAACCATATCTAAAAACCCCTAACCAAACTAACCCATACCCCACGACCCCTCTGACCAACGAGTACAACTCCTAACCATTCCCTACCATATCAGAACACTCCTAATCATCCTAAACCACTCCCAACGATTCCTGATCACCCCTAACAATATGTAATCCTCCGTTGCCCTCTGTCAATACCTCAAAACATACTTGACCATACCGATCTAGGCGTGTGACAAGAAATCTGAATAATAGGTCTTAAAATAGACATGGAGGTCAGCAGATTTGCATGTTGATAGTTTTAATAATCATCGATATGTTGCAACAGTTCCACGAATAAAGTGATAAATTAGGTTGAAAATTTTATTTTCTTATTAGAAGTTTAGGAATTTACTAAGGTCACCCATCTAGAATTGATCTTATGAAAGCAGAATATAGTGTGTTAGGTGATGGCACAACTGAACTGATCGTACATTGAATTAATGCAGATCTGGTCAGTACTGTGTTACCACGTGGTTTCTAGAAGCCAAAGCGGAACTTCCCGACGACTGGCCTCTCGATCGAAATCCGCTTGTGGACTCCTCGATCACCGCGGCTAGTCTAAACAAACTTTGATGAGGGAATAGAAACTGGTAGGGGTGCCTCATAGACGAACTTATGGTATTTTGGGAGAAAAGTGAAATGCTCTAACTACCGCGGTTTTGCTTATATAAGTTAATTTTAATATTATGTAT
This sequence comes from Rhaphigaster nebulosa, assembly GCA_948150685.1. Lineage (NCBI taxonomy): Eukaryota > Metazoa > Arthropoda > Insecta > Hemiptera > Pentatomidae > Rhaphigaster > Rhaphigaster nebulosa. The sequence goes on along the minus strand of OX411306.1, from coordinate 108,996,043 downwards.
TATCCGATGATGCCAAACATTCTAATACTGACAGTCACCTACACAAAACAAGACATGTTGATTCGGTGACGATATAAAAATATCAAATAAGTAGTTATTATTTCATGAAAGAAAACAAACAATCTGAATTATAAAGTGAGTATCGAGAAGATTATCTAAACTAGGTCGGGAAATCCCCAAGTGGGGTAAGGTTCTGCGTCCTAGCGGACAGAAAATGTATAAACATTGAGAAGGTTATAGAAAATTTAAAAAAGAAATCGGTAAATAAAGGTAAAAATTGGGAAAATATCATAAAATGTAAACATTGAGAACTAATATAGATACAAAACTTTGACTAATAATAATAATGACGTCACCTACTCCACAGCGAGCGACTACAAAAGGATTCATTTTTGTTCTGGCATCTGATCATCATGAATTCGTAAGTATATTTATTGCTTTAACCATTTCTTATTTTTATGTAATCCTCCTTTCTTCTTATCTAAATTTGTTTTCTTTTTAGTTCCATCAGAGATTTTAATTCTCTCTTCAACCGATTAAATGGCTGCGCATAAATTACGTAAATTGTGTATATGTGCATAAATTGAAAATATTAAAATCGGAGGGCAATACATCATCGAAGAACTAGTGATTAGCGCTGGTCGCCACATTAAAGGATCATGGTAATTCTATCAGAGTGTGTCTTTCTAAATGTTTTAAGATGTCGGTTGAAGACATCGAGGCTTTTTGCAATAGTGATGATATAATTTCTTTAGTGTATAGTGGAAGAATTGGTTATAAAGATTATGTTTCATTTATTTAAAAGTTGCTTAAAGGTACAAAAGCAGATTGATATTTCCTTAAGCGGTAAACTTACAAGTTTTTAAAAAATTATTTGCAAGCTATGAATCTCGAAGCAAAATGTTTCATCAGCAAATGAAAGGGCTACGAATCTCCGAAGAAAATGTTTTAACAACAAATTCAGGGTAGCTGAGTAAGTTCTTCCCCAGCGTCAAAACAAGACTGAATTCGAGATGGGTCCTCCCTGATTATTGGGTCTCGCAGATACAGGCATGGTGATTTCTGGAGGAAACTACAGGAACACGGAAAGGACATAGACCCTCGGTGCCCCACCTGTGGAGTCCCTGAGACAGCAGAGCACGTGATCGTATCCTACTCTCCATCAATACTCCACAGCGAGCGACTACCTAAGAATTCATTTTTGTTCTAGCATCTGATCATAGCAGATCCTTTATCTCGATCATCATGAATTCCTAAGTATATTTGTTGCTTTAACCATTTCTTATTTTTATGTAAACCTGCTTTCTTCTTTTGTAAATCTGTTTTCTTTTTAGTTCCATCAGAAATTTTAAAGCTCTCTTCAACCGATTAAATGATGGCGCTCGCTATGTGTATAAATTGAATTATATGCAAATCGGACGGCAATACACCATCGGAGAACTGGAACATGTTGAAACGAAACATCGATTAGCGCTGGTCGCCACATTATAGGATCATGGTAATTCTATCAGAGTGTGTCTTCCTAAACGTTTTAAGATGTCGGTTGAAGACATCGAGGCTTTTTGCAATAGTGATGATATAATTTCTTTAGTGTATAGTGGAAGAATTGGTTAATATAAAGATTATGTTTCATTTATTTAAAAGTTGCTTAAAGGTACAAAAGCAGATTGATATTTCCTTAAGCGGTAAACTTACAATTTTTTAAAAAATTATTTGCAAGCTATGAATCTCGAAGCAAAATGTTTCATCAGCAAATGAAAGGGCTACGAATCTCCGAAGAAAATGTTTCAACAACAAATTAACGAATCATAATAAATATTTTATTTCTTGTATCTAATATTTTGATGGAATAAATCTTTTAATTTTCTAAAGTTATATTTTCTTTTATTAGCTATATTTTAATACTGTTACAAATATAATATACCTAAGATATCATAAATGGATTAAGAAGCCCTATATCTTTGTATATGTCTAAAAGTTAAACTTTTTACGGATTAACAGTTCAAAGCCAAGCAGTTGTTATAGGATTACGAAGCTCAACTCTTTGTTTATATTGTAGAGATTAACAACTCGATGTCCAAAAGCTGTTATAGGATTAAGGGATCCTACTCTTTAATTATTTTTTTCAAATTTTTAAGTCCATGTTAACAGTTCACCTGGGCATCATCCAACTTGCTAATACCTGATCCAACGTGTTTACATTTAGCTAAAGTTAAATGTTGTAAAGGTTATGTAACATTGAGAAGTTTATGTAACCTTTAGGAAGGTTACAAATTATAAAGTGGGTATTCCTTCGTAAGGGAAAATAACAAGTTCTGGAAGTAACTAGAACTTTCAATAGGATGGCAAAAGACTCCTACCTATCTTGCGTTTTCTCTTAGCCAATAGGCTGGGCGTACGAAATATGTCAGTACCTATCCGACGTCCGTAATTATTCCAAACTTAGTTTCCATTCGAGAAAATCCAGTTCTTTCGTTTTAATAAGTTAAATTAGCAGAGTATATAGTTCGGGACAAGTAGGTTTTCTGAAAAAACCGAACATTTCACAAGTTTGACGTACCACAGAGCGGTTGCCGTTAGTTATGAATGTAATTGGCCTTTTTTTGTAGGTGAAGATATGCTGAACAACCATTGTTTGAAACGTTTTTTGATATTCCTTGAAAAAAGATACCCCACAAACAGCAGATTTTTTAATGAAATAGCGAAAATTTCAATGGTTCGACGCTCCGTAGGTCCGTTATCGTTTGTTTTTAGCTCAAAATGTAATTGGAACTATTTTGCGGAGATCTAAAATAAACTAATTTCGATTTCCGAATCATCATATTCACAAATTACTGAGCGCAAAAGCCGCAAAAAGCCGGTTTTTCTTGAAATATTAAAAATTTCACAAGGTTTGACGCTCCGTTGAACCGTCATCGTTCGATTCAGCTTAAAAAGTGACTGAAATTTTTTTGTAGGTGATCATTTCCTGAGCTACTTTTATTTGTAACTTTTTTTGATAAAATGCATATTTCTACAAAAAATAAAACCCACTTTCAGCAGGCTTATTTCTTGAAATACCGAAAATTTCACATGTTTGACGCTTTGTAGGTCCATTGCCGTTAGTTTTAGCTAGCATACAATGTAGTAGGACCTTTTTAATAGGTAATCTTTATTTTACAAATTATTATTTGAATTTTTTTTTATAAAATACATATTTCTAGGATTAAGAAAGACCACATACACCAGTTTTTTTCTTAAAATACCGAAAATATCACAGATTTGACGCTTCGCAGGTCCACTATCGTTATCTTTAGCTTAAAATTTAACTTGACCTTTTTTTTAGGTAATTTTACGGAAAATAAACATTTGTTTGAAACTTTTTCGATGAAATGCATATTTCATATATATATGTATATGTATGTATATATATATATATATATATATATATATATATATATATATATATATATATATATATATATATTTAAAAACTTTTTTAAAGTTTATTTTGGCTAAAATCATAACAAAGCTACCGATTTTTTTTTTATTATTTCCGAATCATGATACTCGTAATCCACGCAAAAAATAAAGGAAAAAATGACACCAATGCCGAATTTACCGCAGAATTGAGCCAATTTTACCCAGTAGCTGATAGAATATATTATTGGGCGGAAAACAAGGCTGTTGAACGTGATCTCGGCCAAATCATCTCCATTCACAACTGTTGGCTAAGAAACAGTTGATCCTAACCACGTCGTCGACACAAGCAATGCACACAAGCATGAGTGGCACAAGTTTTTTTTTTTTTTTAATTATATCTAGAACTAGTCTTTCTGTAAATTGTGCGGATGCACCACGATGGCCAAAAAAAAAAAAAATAGATAATTAATATTCAGTTGATATCCGCATGATAATATAGAAGGATCCATCTGATTAGGGATTGAGAAGAAATCAAATACATGTTGGCACTCACCGAGGTTTAAATGGATTATATCAAACAGAAAAGTTTGTACTGGTTTCTTCTCACATTGAACTAACAATGAACGAAAGGTAGGTAGCATGTTTTTAGGTAAACGGTTTAAGGCTCAGGGTTTTTCAGTAATGCCGACGAGTAATTACTTCTATAAATTTGTTTTATTTAAAACTAGATTCGAATGTTATATATTCATCCTCAGTTCTAAAAACACACAAAAAATTCAAAAATAAGCAATTCAAAATATAGTTTGGTATTATTATACATATTAAATTAGATTAATATAAATCAGAATTATAAAACATTTATGGTTTATGAATTTAATTAAGACCAGAAATCAAATACAGGTTGGTACTCACCGAGGTTTAATGGATTCTATCAAACAGAAAAGTTTGTATTGGTTTGTTCTCGCACTGAACTAGCAATGAAAGAAAGGTAGGTAACTGTGTTTATAGGTAAACGGTTTAAGGGTCAGGGATTTTCCGGTGAGTAATTGGTTTTTCTGTTATAGATGAGAATGAATTTAAGATTGGACTATTGGAGATATTTATTTGGTCATTTAAGCAAAAATCTGGATTGAATTTGAAGGATTTTATTATTTAAAGTGCTTCATATATATTTAATTTGAGGCTGTTTTCAACGTGATGTATTAATTTAACTCCTGAGTCTTTGATGAATTTATGTTGTTTTTTTCATTTAAATGAGTTGCAAAGTTGGAATTCTCTGTCTTATTGTTACATCCACTTATTAGCTTATTTCCTTTAATCTCTGATTTAGTGAGCTTCTAGTTTTTCCCGTGCATCATTACAATTCTTTCGTATACTCCGCTTTTTTGGAAAGGGTCTATTTTGTCTTTTGGAGAATTATTATCCCTAATTAGATTGATCCTTTATACCATTATGCGGATGTCAGCTGATTATGAAGCGAGCCAAGCTATAGCGCATGTTACCCCACTCAAAGACTCAAAACTGGGGAATTCAAAATTTAATTCTATCTCCAAACAGGTCATTAGAGAACTGAAGAATGCAGAACAAAAAGATGCCATCTACTTATTTTCCAAATTGAGGTTCAAATACGCAATTACGCGTATTTTATGAGGAGTACAAGACCGTAAACGGATAACCGAGCGCATACGGAAGGAAATGGATGCGACCGAATATCCTCTTACCAATCCGCTGTTGTCAACAATACTGTCTGTAATAATGTAATTTAAGAATATAAAAGCGGAAATTAACTTAATAATTTTTACTTTTGTATTATTTAATGGAAAAAAAAATGTTTCCATGGAAACTAAACCGTAACTTTTAAAATATATTTTCAGCTGAACAAACCTAAAATATATAAGTAATGTACAGAATTTTCGAACTAAAATTGTTTAAAAAACTATTGTTCTTATATGGGAGAAGAACTGAAGAAGTGAATGCTGCTGAGTTTTTTTGAAGTATTGTTTATGTGAACTTTAATGTTTATGTTAAAAAGATAAATATTATAGGGCGGAAAATAAAAGTTGTGTGATGTGCACACCGCACCAGATCTAATACAAAAGACAAAATTGATAGAATGGAACGAAAAAAGGTTGTATATAGGATTGAATACGAAAACTGAAAAAACATGTATTGGCGAAACTACCAAAAAATTGGAAACTAGAATCAATCAACACAAACATAATTGAAAAAATAATACACAATTTTGAATTTGAAAATGCGAAAATATTAGATGTAAAATCAACAAAAAGTAGGAAAATACTTTAAGCTATTTCTATTACAAAAATATAAATAAAACATAAAATTATAAGACGGATACAAAAAATCTTAGTTACCACTATGCATACATAATTAATAGACTCAATAAAATACATAAATAAAAAAAATAAGTTATATATATATATATATATACACACACACATATATAAAAAAAATAATTTTAACAATATCTTAGAGAGATCTGGGAGAGATGGGATAAAATAATGAAAATAGAGATTAGAACAAACTCTAATTCCATCTAATGTTACTAATGATATTATAGATAAATGGAGTGAAAAATTAGACAAATGTGAGTATATTTTAGATATAACAATTTTATTTGTGGAATAAATATAAATAGCTTTTGTTAATTGTTAGACTTTTAGTTTATAAAAGTAATGTAGTTTATATAATTTTAGGATGGATTATCCTGAAGATGGAGAAATTCTCTGAAACGTAGATGCTGTAAAGATGTGAAAGTAATTTTAATAAATATTAATATTGAAAGGAAGAAATCTGACTTCATACCCATAATCAAATTTTAAAATCATTCAAAAAGATCTTCCAATATAACCAAATAAGATAGAATTAATGAATTAGTGAATAATGAATGTATAACTATGGAGAACTAAATTAATAATGATAATAATAATCTATCTGGATCAATTTCAAAATACTTCATTCAGATGCATTGTCACAAAATATAGTGGAAATGACGGGCACATTTTTTCACGTGTATTGCTAAACCTTTGTCTAATCGGTGATGTATGTTTTGTTAAGACATAGCTGATTGTAAACATATGGGCATAGTGATGGTTTGTTTGGTGTGATTCAAATAATACTGAGTTTGGAGAAGTACTGCTAATGTTTCCTGAAATAATTTTAATAAAATTTATTTGGTGGACTTTGTCGATTCGACGAAGGCTTAGTATTGTAGGGTTAATATAAGCTGAATTTTTCCACTACAGCATTATACAATTTATAGCTGCTAGGAAGTTTTCGTTTCACATTCCATGCTTTCATAAAAATTCTCAAATAAAAGAAAACATCAAAATGTTCCTCAACACAACTGGATCTTAATGTCACTGTTGAGAAGAGTACTCGAATGAAGTGGGAGAAGTGAAGTTCCTGACGCAAACGCTTCTGAAGATGACGAAATGGAAGGCTGAGTAGTTCGGTGGCTGGGGATCGGGCCTCTTGGCATTTTTAATGGCGAGGTGACTCGATAGCTACGACCCTTTAGCTCGACCACTGCCTCTGCGAAGGCACTGCGCATAATGGTGTCCTTAATTAATCCTGTTCTACTTTATTTCTAAAGGTATGAGAATTCAGTTTCATGAGTGACATATAACACATATAAAAACACAGAGAAAGTGATGAATTTATCCTAGCCGACTATATGCAAAATAATAAATAAATCAGTCCAACAAGGGATTATTAATTTAGGGAAAAATGTTTGAAATAATGCCGATTATAAACATAGTGGAGACTTTGTGAGCGATCAGCAAGAGCTTGAAAAATAAATTATATTGGACCAAATATTGATTTTATAATCTTAAAACTTACCTAAATATGTGCAATGACCATGCCATATAGGAATTTAAATTAAATATTAAATGGATCATGTGGGCAGCTAAAAGCTAGAAACGCAGCTTAAAAATGCATTTGAATATGTGAAAAGGACAGTCCCAGGAGGGGCTCTAGATTTTCTGGCGCCCTAGTTGAAATAATTTTGCGCCCCATAATCTTATCTCTTTCCCCTCCCTCCTCCGTCCTTCAATACTAAACCAAACTAAGGTCAGCACTGGCATTGTTGCTACACCATTCCATTTTTACTATTTGTTTAAGCGTTAAATCAAATACAATTTACCTGATTAGAGGCTTGATAGTTAAAAAAAATTGAGATTAAAGATTTTTTTGTTCTAGAACTTTTACGCCCTAAACGGCCACTTAGGTTGCTTATATGGACGAACCGGCCCTCCCAGCTCCACATACCCGCAGTTTCAAACACGGCCAAGTCCAGTGAAAACAATCATATCACAATATTCGGACAACATAACCATTACATCGTTTGTTGAATGTATACCGTTCTATTTGAGCTTTTTAGGTGAAATAATTAATGAAAGTGTAAATTATTACCTACAGTGAGTAAAAAAATGTATTTGAACTCCTTAATTTTCTCGCATAAATTTATTGTCAACATAAACATTTGAAAAAACTATGATTAAATAATTACACATCTAATTAGAAAGTTTTTGTGACCAATAATTTTTTTAATTGATTTATAGCATTAAAGAAATTATAGACTTTTTGAATGTCAAGAAAGTTTTTGGAGAGTTTGATAAACTACATTTAGTTTACTAAGATGGTTTGGGCACCTCCTGAGGATGAGCACGGAGAGAACAGCCAGGATAACGTATGAGATGAGAGTAGACGGAAGAAGACCAAGAGGAAGACCACAGATCATCTGGGAAGAAGGCGTGCGGGAGGCGTTCAGGAAGCGAGGGCTGGACTGGAGCAGGAGGAGAGAATTGGTTCAAGAAAGGGACACTTGGGTCAAGCTCTATAGAGGGCTTCCCCGCACTGCGCAGCGGTAGATAGGGAAAGAATATGATGATGATGATGATGACATTTAGTTTACAAATGTAACAAAATAATTCCCCTTTAATACTTTGATACCACCTATCTAACTAATTCCTATTAAAATACAGTAAAAGTATTTTATTAGTTAGCCCTGTGAACCAGAGATAAAAGTGAAAGTTGCCCAACATGTAGTAAACTTTGTTTAATTAGACTATAAAACGACTATAGTTTCAGATAATTTTCGGAATGTTAAAAATTATTTTTCTGCCATCACTATATAGTAAATAAAGATGAGTAGACGGATTCATTTAAAAAACAAAATATCTATGGGGCGGCCAAAGCAGCTAACCACCACACAGTAGGGGAAGAATGCCCTAAAACCTGGAATAAAACCAAAAATTTGAATTTCCCTTTTGAATTGTTTTTACTGAGATCTGAACACAGCAGGAGTTGGTGGATCTGATGCAGCCATCGACATGCACCTCGACATGATATGGAATGCAACAGATAGCTCCAAAGTCGGCAATCTCATGATGTCCTACATCTTGAAATATAATTTTAATTTCATATTGAAGTTTAATTAAAACTTATTTTATGTACAAAGAAATTTGTAACGAGCTAATATAATCGAACCGCCAATAAATCTAAGTTAACTGACCCAAATGGTTATCGAACCCACTCTTGAACTCTTGGAAAAACGAAGCCGGCCTTAATTCAGTTAGTCTGATTATTAGTTAATTGGCTATGAGATTTCAATCATAACTTTATGTAATTATTATTCATAAAACATGTGGGAAGAATGAAAAATATTATTACCAGAATCATAAGATGAGGTTTTCATATCGGACAAAAATGTAACATAGAATTCTTCAAATCGATAATTCATTATATTCGCACGAATTTCGAAAAATTTATAAAGTTACTGATGCTTATATTTCTGGGCTGAAGCAGATCCGTGGAAAGGTTGGTCTGTTTTGTCGTCTCCATAAGTCAACGTAAAATTTTTAGCCGTGTTCCAACCAGTTCCAGGGTGCCGTTATTGGTATCACAAGGAAATACTCTTAAATATTAAATATACAAGGTGAGAATCAAACTCACATCATTTAAATGCAGGTACTTTAGGATCCTCGCTCCAAATTGGATATCACAACTTCTTCTACAAACTTTGAACTAATACGATTTATTAATTAAATAAATTAAGAGATTTGCCTAGCATCACTCCATTGTCAGAAACGATTAATTTTCCTTGATTGTTCTTGAAGCAGGTGAAATGAGCCCTGGCTGCCTGCCAGGATTACAGTCAGTAACATAAACCGGAAATGAAACAACTAATAAATAAAGGTACTAGCCGAGGTGAGGCCTGCAGCTGACACGTACCTTAACGAGGACAGCTGGAAATGTAAAATTTTGGCCTTTTGGCTTTCAGATGTCACGCCGTGTCTGAACCACAAAGCGTGAAATCCAAAGCTTTCGGAAGATATAACGTAAAGTGGCTTTGGACTGTCGGAATTGAATAGTTAATCTCACAGTAGACATAGCTTGTTTCCATGCCAGAACCTTTACATCTTCTGCTGGTTGAAAACATGTATTGCAATATCTATGATCAAATAAATTCAATCAATTGTGAGCTCTTCTATATATTAATTCCTATATTTTATATTTTGAAATATTTCCAACCGTTAATTTCCAATTGTGTATTTTAATTTTAAAGAATATTAAATTCATGACCTTGTTTTTCTTTCAGATTGGAGTAATTTATTTCAGGTTCAAAACTCCTTTTCTCCATGTATATTTAATTTAGGCTCTAGAATTAGAAAAAGATCAGAGAGGTAATTCGTATCGTAAGAAAGATTATTATTTATGAGAAATAAGTTATGAAAAATGTACTTACAACAAAATGATCCTCAAAAATTAATTGAGGAATGAATGATTTTGGAGAAATGCCCATAATATTAAATTCATGACCTTGTTTTTCTTTCAGATTGGAGTAATTTATTTCAGGTTCAAAACTCCCTTTCTCCAAGTATATTTAATTTAGCCATAGAATTAGAAAAAGATCAGAGAGGTAATTCGTATCGTAAGAAGATTATTATGAGAAATAAGTTATGAAAAATGTACTTACATCAAAATGATCCTCAAAAATTAATTGAGGAATGAATGATTTTGGAGAAATGCCTGTTGTAGAGAAAGACAAAAAGTACTCTGAGTAAGAAGTAACGAGTACCGAGTATTTCACTCAAATACCATTGGTATTAATAAGAAGCGTTCACGTATCTATTTATTTACAATTTTGGGATTTCTTCAGCTGAAGCATGTCCCTGTAAGTCTAATAGATGCTATAAAGTCAAAGTATCAAGAACCAAAAGGTATAATACGTGTAAATGGCCAAGCATCTGAACATTCCGAATGGAGCGAGGAATAAACAGATAGCTTGAGCCCCCTCCTCTTCGTAATTCTGATGGAAGAGATCCATAAGATTTGTAAAAGAAGGACACCCTGGACAACGATAGGAAAGTGGAATCTCAGGACAATTCTCACAAAATGCTACTTATTCGCTAATGACATTGTGCTACTTGCTGATACAAAAGAGGAACTGCAGCAAGCGATAACTGAATGGCAGGAGGAGCTTTTGCGGAGAGGCATGAAGATAATTACTTCCAAGAGCGAATTACTCATTGTTTCCAGGGTATAGACAAGAAATGATAGATTTTATTATGGAGGAGAAATATTAGAAAATGCTAACGATTATACCTACTTAGGAACAGTTATTAGCAAGACGGGAAAGGTAGACCAGGAAATTTCAAGCAGAATCAGGAATGCAAATGAGGTCTATTACCAGATTTGTAACACCATTGTAGGTAAACGTGAAGTAAGTCAAATTATTTTTAAATTTTTTTTATATTTTTACATATTTATTTTTACCATATTTTTAAAGCGATATTTCTCCCTACCCTGAAACTGAGAGTTGGGTTGCTAGTGATAAGAATATCAGCCGAATCACTGCGGTAGAAACGAAATACCTACGCAGAGTTGCAGGTAAAACTAGAAGAGACTGTGTAAGGAATAAAAGAATTAGAGAAGAACTAGAGATCACTGCATTAATGTATACCTTGCACAAGCGATAACTGAGATTGTTCGGGCACGCATGCAGGATGAGTCAGGACCGAGACCCACGGAAGATCATGGAGGCCAGACCTACTGGCTCAAGATCTCGAGGAAGACCCAGGATTGCCTACAATAAATATATCCGCAAGTTGGGAGAAAAGAAGGGGAAGAATCTTGTTCAAATGAGACAACTCACACAAGGTAGAGAGGAATGGATGAGATGGGTTGAGGCTCCTCCACACTGAAAGATACAAGCAGGAAGGAAAAGAAGAAGAAGAAGGATTTCTTCGATATTGAGGTCCATTATTATGTTATCGGATACGTAGTTTTTAAAAATACTATCGATAATATGATTACGCATTCACCTATCGATTTGTTTAAATTTTTCGGATTTGTTTAATATTGTGGTGTATTTTTATGTTATCGGAGACGTAATTTTTAAAATTTTAACGATATTAAGCTCGTACATTTTCATATCGTTTTATTTAAATTGGAAAATATACGTAATATGTAAATATATGCATTAATATATGTAAAATGTATGTAAATCGATTCGTGAGTACAAAATTTTTACATCGAAAGTATTTTTAAAAATTACGTCTACGATATCATAAAAATACACCTCAATATTAAACAAATCCGAAAAATTTAAACAAATCGATAGGTGAGTGCGTGATCATATTATTGATAATATTTTTAAAAACTACGTCTATCGAAGAAATCCGTAATATTTAAATAAATCGGTAGATTAGCAGTAATCTTACATTTCATAGGAATTTTTAAAACTACGTTCCGATAACTTCATAATAGACCCTAATATCGAAGAAAACTGAAAAGTTTAAATAAATCGATAGCTAAGTGCGCTATCTTAATACCTATATTATTTTTAAAAAGTAGGTCTCTCATAACATAATACTAGACCCTAATATCGAATAAATCTGAAAAGTTTAAATAAATCGATACCGGAGTGAATGGGGCATCGTAAACCCTATAATTATGATTAATATTCATGACATTAGACATTATTCTACATTCCTTATAGAATGCATTAATCTTAATTCCTTATGAATTAATTAATTTTATTTTTTATATCTCTGGACGTTCGGTAAATGAAACCACCATATATATCCAATACATACAAGTAATGAATTCTACTCTGGTACACCTGTTGAATGAAGTATTCGAGCGACAATTAAAATAGAAAAAATGAAAGCATGCATCCCCTGCATGCATCCCCTAACTGAAATAGATTGAATGAAATGAAAATAAAATGAAATAATCAATACTGAAATAGCAGAAATGTAATTATCAATATACACTCGAGAAAATTCTTGAATGATTCAGCAATCTCTCAACCATATACAATTTTCCACATATTTACCTTTGAACAACATATTAAATCAAATCGATGTCGTTTTTTTGAAAAAATTTTAGATAAAGATAAAGTTTTAATTTTGGTTTCGACTTATAATAGGACTTATACACTACCTCTTGCAATTCTCGCTCACGATAAATCGAAATTAAAAAATTGGGAAAATTGTTATTGTTATTAATTTTCTTTTTTATTACCACACTATCAACTTAATTTCCACTAATTAGTTATTACTACCTAATTCTCGTAGATTCACCAAGACGTATTCCGTTCGAATTCAGTCAAAAGAGAAGTTAGCATTTTTATTAATGTTATTTCAATTTTAATAAAAATTCATCAAAATAATTGCTCAGAAATAACAGATTGATAATTAGCTTACCTCATCGAAAATCACTTTTGAGGCTGAAATAATTTAAATCACTAATAACTTTAGAATATTAATTTTTTAAAAATTATAAATAATACAACCATAAAAAGTTTATTAAGCCATTAGTTTAACTTGGGACTGTCCAATTGTAAGGTAATATTTAATGGTAAGATAACGTAAGGCCACAGTATCTATAAACTTTTTTTTTTTATTCATTCATTTAATCAATAAAATTTTTCTCTATTCAGGCATCATCAGAGATTAGTACATCTGTTGAAAATTCGCTATGGTATACATCCTGAAATACATGCATAATAATAAAAGGACTTACCAGTCAGGCACTGAGGGACATATAAACTTTGAATCAATTCGTTATAACAACACAACATAAAAAAAAACAACAAGGACTGAAATTGATAACCTAATACAAACCTCCCTGAGAAGGAGAAGAGTCTCCAGCATTCAAATATTTTCAACAATAATTAGTCTTAAATAGTAATGTAGTATCATTATTTCTAATGGACCATAAAACAATAAATTTATCGAAACATTGCAATAAAATCAATACTTGCTAAAGTTTACAAACTAGAATTATTAATATTAATAAAAAAAAATCAAATAATAATTTTTTTAATCAGCAAATTAACAAAATTAAAATTTACTATTTTTAAAAACTGGATACATCTAGAACAGGTAACATGCGAAAAAAAAATGCTTTAATCAAACTCATCATTATTTATTTAGAGTAACGAAGAAAAAAGTATTTATTTCTACGGCTTCCGTTATAAAATATAGCCCATTATTGATATTTTCAGAAAAATATCAAGCTATTACCTTTATATATCAAGGTATTTTAACTTTTGATATGAGTTTTCCCGATGTAAAATAACAGAGTTCTCAAAGTCAAAACCATGTTTGAGTTCAAAGAAATGTTTAGCCAGGACGATTTTTGACTCTTTTGCTCCTTTATTTTTATTTTTGTAGTCGGTGTATGAATTTTTATGCTGGTAAATTCAGTTAGTGAGGTTTTGAGTGATCACGCCAATATAATATTTCTCGGTAGAAAAACAACTTTTTACCTAATAAATCTAATGAAAGAGACCCAATCAATTACTAATCTTTTGAAAAAAAATTATCAGATCTTAAAAAATTTAAGAAAAATAATCTCGGCCTTGATATTATTAAATCTGATAAAACGATGAATGAAAAAAGTCGTATATGACCAAAAAATGAATTCGTAATTAGAGGATAATGAAACTTATCGGGAACTGACGATAAATAATAAATAAGACCCACTGTGAGAAAAATTATTAATTACACATATAACAAACTACCCGAAAATATATGGATTAGTGAAATTGCACAAAACTGATCCGCTCTTAAGACCCATAGCGATTAATATCAAAGGGCCAACCGAGAAATTGGCAAAACTTTTAAACCTTCTTTATATTATTTAAAAAATGCAAATGATTAAGATGTGAAGAATTCATTGATGGTAAAAGATAATCTTAAGATTTGTGTTTAGAAATTGACGAAGTCCTCCTTAGTTTTGATGTGAGGTCCTTTTTCACCCACATTCCTCTAACTTACGATATTATAAATTATGAAAAAAATGGTATGATCAACCAAAACCGCAATGAAAGAATTTACCAACATTAGAATTCATGCACCGACTAAAAAAAATAAAAATACAGGAACAAAAGAGCAAAAACCCACCCTGGCTAAACATTCTTTTAAGCTCAAACATGGTTTTGACTTTGAAATCGGGAAAACTCCGATCAAAAATTAAAATACCTAGAACCTTGATATATTTCTGAAACCATCAATAATATGGTAAATTTAAAAACGGACGCCATAGATTTAAATGATTTTTTTTTTCCAAATTATAGAATATATCCAGTTTTTATAAATCGTAAATTTAAATTTTAATGTTATTAATTTGATGATTCAAAAAAATTATTTCTTGTAATTTTCAATTAATATTAATAGTTCCAGTTTTTAAACATTAACGAATATTGATTTTATTATTGCAATGCTTTGATAAATTTATTGTTTTATGGTTCAGTAAAAAGAAATGGTTCTGATCTCCATTAGTGTTGATGGACTAATTATTACTGAAATTATTTCAATATTGGCAACTCCTCTCCTTCTTCGGGAGGTTATATATTTGGTTATCTTTAACGAAGTGTTAGTGCTGGACATCAGTTTTTATGTAGTTATTTATTTCAGTCCTTCCTGTTATGTTTTTTACGTTATGCTGTAATAATGGATTGATTCTGTAATGTTTTTATGCCCCTCTTTGCCTAACAGGTATATCTTTTTATTATTATATGTTTCAGATATACACCATCGCGAACTTTCAACAGATATACTGAGCCCTTATGATTCATGAATAGGCGAAAATTTGGATGGATTAATAAATTAATGCACTAAAAAATATATTTTTGAGACTACTGTGGCCTTGTTATCATACTATTACATAAAAAATTGTCTCCTTCCTTGAATCCTGATTGACGTAATATTTTGTTTTACCACTTTGAAAAACAATATGTTCAAGTTTTCGGGCGAATCTAAAAATAAACATTTTTTGACTAATAATATTGTCCGTTCTTAAATATTCAAATTAAGTTTTGATTTACTATGCCATCTTGAGTAAGGTCGTTTACATTAAATAAGAATAGACCTGTTTATAAACTTTTAAAAATTTGATAGCTCTAAAATATACTTATGATTTATTTATTTGTGAAAAACAACTTCCTGTGGCAATTTTATTGAACATTAAATAATTGTATGATATAATATGAATAATTGTATGAAATTTAGTATTTCTGGATCACAAATAATATTTTATAATTACTTATAACACTTTAAACCTTAAATTTTCAAATTAAATTTCAATTTTCTATAAGATCATAACCATACATCAAGATCATAACCGGACTCATAACCATACACATAATTTAATATAAAATCATTATAAGTGATCCAGAAATAATACCTATATATTGGAGTGATCCTTTAAAAATAAATCTATTTAAATGAAATAATTATACTATAGAACAACCAAAACCCCATCAGAAAGGGCATATTCTTATCTCATCTTACTTAGAATGACATAGTAAATTTAAATTTGAAAATTCAAGGCCGGGTTTAAAGTAATACAAAAACATTATTTGTGATCCAAAAATAAAAAAAATTCTAGAGCTATATAATCAGGTTTCAATTCAATTCAAGAGAACCAAGAACTCCTAGGGTCCATTGGAACGAATGCCGAACACATGTTCAAAATTTTTGAATATAGAATTTAAAAAAAAAGTTTAAAATCGGTAACCCATTGACTGTGCCCTTCCATTGTTAGTCAGTTTACTTTAAGTCAAATATGAAAGTTTCATAATAAATAATGTGTTTTTTAGTTCCTTGGTCTGCTGCAGCAGGTTATAACAAGACTAAAATCTGATACTATAATGAACAAATTTATTTTCGCGTAGAGTCACTTAAATTCGACTTTTTTTTTAATACTTAAAATTAAGAAAAGCTCTTAATACATGCATAAAAATACCATTTTTGATAAAGATTATATTATGATACATAGTCTTGAAACGACTTAAATGGGAAAAAGTAAATTAATCTATCTTATTAATCTTCAAAAAAAATTTTATGATTAACTAATTTTTATTATTAAATTTTTATCAAGAGATGGATGGAGTGATAAAGACTTATTAAAAAATATTCGTTTATTGCAATCAGACTTGAAGAACTTAACCCTAAACGTTCCAGTTCAGTGAATCACAGCAAACTTTTTTTCACAGAAAAATAATTGTGAATAAAGTTGGCTGGTTAAGGTTAAGTTTTCAAAACTATATGTTCTGTATTCTGACCATACGGCAAAGACAATAATTTGGTTCTTCTGCACATGCGCGTGCCTGACTTTTCTATTCCTGCGCATAGGCATTGTTATTGTCATCGGGCCCTGTTTTTCAAAACTTTACCCGATCCACTCATTGGCTACCTGGTTGTCTTCGGATTACTAATTATGGGTTATTCAAATGCTTATTTATGGGATGAAGTGTTCACACTGTCCAGATCCTTTTGCACATTTGAAGACTATAAAAACATTATCGATAACATTATAAAATAATTTACTTTGTAATGATCGGTTAGAAAAAAAATTAAATAAAGTATAAAACAAAAATTTAATGAAGGATAATCTTTAAAACTATGACGATATAAATTACAGAGAAAACCAAATTTACAGAGAAAACAATTATTGTAATTATAATCAAAACAATATAATAAATGTCTATAATACTAATGCATGGATCGTGTGAAGTTATCTTCAACAACCTATAGTGCCCTGAAGCTTAAGTGAGCGTTTAGATTTCTTAAGATCTCTTCTCTAATACTACACACAATCAATGGTATTTAATGTTTTTTGTCGTATTTTATATCCAAGATTTTGTTCGTGGCATGGGGAAGTACTTCTTCTCGGGGTTGGTTCAGTAAGGTCAGTAGGGAAGTCCTCATCAAGCACCTTTTTAGTCTATTCCTCGTAGAATGGACCACTTCGGAACATTTCCGGAATAAGTTCATTGGGACGTCCATGTAGGCTATAATGAAATCGTTGGCATAGAGCACTTATGGTAGATCGGCATTCAATTTATTATAGGTACAGATAGCCTTGGCCGTCCTCCGGGACTTCTAGTGTCACGGACTTTATCCATTGCCTTCAATTTGCCCCTTTGCTCTTCCATCCTAACGCCATGATCTTGCGACTTCAATTTCCCAGACTCTTGGGTCTCTATTATAAAAGCGATCATGGGTACGTCGCATTCTTGTTTTTTTTTCGTAGTCCTTTGGAGAAACTTTGCTGAGTGAATAAAACATTAAATCCTTTTTTGTAGTGTAGAAATTGTAACATTTATAAACCTGGAACTTTGGACTTGTGGTTATAAATTACGTTTGCCCTACAAGTCACTTTAGGATTTCCAACGCCTTTTTAGAGATAAAAAAATCTTCCAAGGTAAATTTTTAAATAAGAACCTTCCCAATGTTTGTAAAGAAAGTCCAATATTTGAAGAAAATTAGAATAGTTTAGCCTAATCAAAGACAAAGGTTGATTGGTTAACAAAGCATGGCGCGGTCAGCCCCTCCGATCGGCCTTCATTAAGAGAAGCAATTTATCTTGAGCTAAGTGGTCCCACTACAGGCTCCATTTCTTCCTTAGATTGATCAATAGCTTCTCTGTTCCATAGCGAACCCTGCTCATGATCATTGACTACCACCACAGCAAATATTCCTTCAGTGATTTTTTAAATTATAATAGAGTTATTTTATAATAACTAGCAATCATTAAATCAATCAAGGAATGATATAGACCAGCGACAAAAATCATTCCGAAAGAATTTGTCTTAATTTTATGGCTTTTAGTAGATTGAATCCAAAACAAGTAATCTACGATGACATTATTTGTTAACATTTCAATACGCAATAATTAAAGAAATGAAATTTTCAGAATAGTCAATGGTTTTTGTTCAATAATAGAGGGGGCCAGTACATGCCATATGACCGTAAACCCTTCTCTTGTATGTCAAATAGAGTTAATGTGAATATTCCTGAACGTGTAAGAAATTACGCCCTCACATGCCAATTATGAAATTCATTTTCTCATCAGATTTTATCCCTGATAAACTATTACTGGCAGTAAGGTTAATGTATTAGTACGCCCTCCGATTGGTTAATTTAATTGATCAAATTTATTGATAAGGGATTTAGAGGTCAGATCTCATTAGTTTAGAAAGCAGACTTCTGGGACACTTCTATGACCAGCCAATCAGAAGCCAGCATTTGGTCACTTGACCAGTCACGTGACCATGGCGGGAAATTTGAATTTCAATTTACATCTCGACCTAACTTTAACTGCAACGTTGCCTTGCCTCAACATAACCGTAACAGCCACGTGGTCCCACCTCGACCTAAATTCACTATTGGGCCACGCCCATATTCAGTGACGTGACACAGTCATGTGACTCATAGAGCCTTCTGGCCTGTGTTCCGCCCACAAATTTTAGTGACGCGATCCGTCACGTGAACCGTTCACATAAGGATATAACTTTTAAATAGTTATGTATTAGTACACGTTAGTCCCATGTTTTAGTCACGTGATCATGGTGACCATCGCTCTATCACTCCACCGCTCCACGCTCCATCTTTCCATCGCTCCATGCAACTTCGTTCCATCGCTCCACGCTCCATCGTTCCATCACTTCATCGTTCTATCACTCCATCGTTACATCACTTCATCGTTCCATCACTCCATTTGGACAAGTGATCGTGGTGCTTTCCCCGCCATTTTGTTTTTCTTTAACTTGAGAAGCTTTTGTCGAAGGGTGTGGTACCCACTTTATAATTTGTAACCTTCACGATTACATAACCTTCTCAATCTTTAAATATACTTTACAATATTTAACTTTACCTAAATGTAAACAGGTAGGATCATGCATATTCAAGTTGGATGATGTCCAGGTGAAATGTAAACACGGACTTTTATAATCCTTTCATGATATCAAAATAGATAATGTCTTACTTGAATAATCCTGTATCTCTTAATTCTTTTGCTGAAAGTAAACAATGGACTTTGAACTGTTAATCTCTACGACATAAACAAAGATTAGGACTTCTTAACCCTGTAACAACTGTTGGACTTTGAATTGTTAATACCTAAAACATAAATAAATAGTAGGGCTCCTTAATCCTATAACAGATTTTGGACTTTGATTTGTTAATACCAAGACACAAAGAATGGATGAATGATGGCATAAAAGTTAAACAACATCGAGCGTGGTTAGTACTTGGATGGGTGACCAATAACGGGTGACGAATAGCCAAAAATCGTGGGCCACGACCTATTTGTCTATAATGTCTGTGACCTATAATGCCAACAGAAAAAAAGAATGTGTACACACACACAAACTCTTCATTTTTTAATTCCTCCCTCTAAAACTCAGTATTTCCTACCTCGTGGAAAAAAGCCTTAGTCCATCCTATTAAAAAAATCTTCAATTCTATATCTCCTTAAGACTATCGCCCAATTTCCATCCTCTCTAATCTTTCCAAACCCTTTCTAAAAAGAACGTGTACACACACTTTTATATATATATATATATATATATATATATATATATATATATATATATATATATATATTCATAAATTAAACGTTATGAAAAAACAGAAAACCCCTAGAAAGAATAGTCTAATTACAAATATCAAACTTCCGTGAAAAATCCAAACTATTCGATCCTCTCCAATTTGGCTTCCGTCTCAGTTTCTCTACACAATCCGCTCTAGTCAAAATCAACACTGACTTTCTTACCGCTATGGACCGAAAAAAAATAACAGTATTAATACTCCTTGACTTCTCTAAAGCATATGATTCTCTGGACCATTCTATCCTTTTTGCCACATTAAAATCACTATCCTTTTCCAACAGCTCTATCCAGTGGTTTCAATCTTTCCTTTCCGATCGGACTCGAAGCAGTTACCATTTCCTAATCAACCCCTATCTTCCATCCTTACTTTGCCCTCAGGGTTCGCCCAAGATTAAGCTTAAACGCTATGAAAACTCAGGTCATTGCCATAGGTTCCAATTCCCTCCTCAGATCCAATTACACCTTTCCCAATTTAATCCTAAATGAGCACCCCATCACGCTCAGCTCCTCAATTAAAAACTTCAATATTACTATCGAACAAACCCTTTATGATTTGTCTTCGGCACCTCGAGACGGGCTCATGTGCCCCACCTTTACGCCGAGTTAAAGATGCTCTTCCCCTCCAACCGTAGACAATATTTCTTGTCTTGTTCTTCCTTCCTACTGCTGTTCCTTGGCTTCGGTAGTCCTGGTCTTCTCTCTCCCAGTGCCCCCTCTCTCTTCTGCTATCACCAAACTCTCTCTTCTTCCAGGTAGTCTGTCTAGTCCTGGGGCGTCTATATATCATTCTAGTCCACTCGGTCTCTTCGACTACCATTCGGACTTCCTCATCTCTCGCGCTCACATCCACCATTTCCTGCGCGCATTCAACGAAGGTCCGCTCTCTAGGCAGGCCTTCTTTCTTTCCTGTCTCCTAAGCCAGTTGTACCTTAAGTATTGTTGACAGGAAGACCATCCTACTTCTTCCACACTCCATGTCTCCCTCATTTTCTCCGTGATTCGATTGTACCGGACTAGAAGCGTCCCTGCGTATTGCCCGCTCGACTGTCGTGGCTGACTTCACGGAACATCTGAAAGATGTCCTCTTCCGGGGGCCTCCTCCGAACGCCTTCTTTAGTCTCTCCTACTCACGGCGTTTCCTTATCTGCTTGAATCTGATTCAATATGCTTCTTTTAATTCTGCATATTAGAGCTGCCTTCAATGCCTCCGCATCTTCTCGGCCCAACAGGTTTTCCGATGCCTTCGCCTCTATTCTTGTTATTAGGCCTTATCGCCGTTTTTTAAAAAATGATTCAACTCACCTGTTTCTACTGTGAATCTCTCCAGGTCCGATACCGCCTTCCTCAGGTCCTGTGACATTGCTGTTTAGATTTTTAGCCACTGTAATCCGTTCGCGTGCGCTGCCGCCAAGGTGGTTTCCGGTAGAGGTGGGATCTCCGCCATCGGTGGAATATTCGTCTGTATATTTAACACTAGCGGTCTCAGTATGTCATTGGTCGCCATCTCTCTATTCTTTCCTGATCACGCCGTCCTGTCACGAAACCGAGAGCTCAAAAAAAAAAAAATAATAATAAAATGGGTTTCGGAATGGTTAAGCTCCGATCGTACTTCGTCCCGGATTTCCCTACCAGTTACGTGATAGCAAGTTAAAACCGATAAAAAAAGTAATAGAGAAAGAATACGCACAAAGGCTGAATCAAGACTACTTTATTGCTCCCAGTAATCCTCCTTATATACATTTATCATTTTTTATATAAGAGATTTGGGTATTAAGTACAAAAAAGCTATGCTCCAGACTATAACTTATATATATATATATATATATATATATATATATATATATATATATATATATAAAAGTGTGTGTACACGTTCTTTTTAGAAAGGGTTTGGAAAGGTTAGATAGGATGGAAATTGGGCGATAGTCTTTAGGAAATATAAAATTGAAGATTTTGTTAATGGGATGGACTAAGACTTTTTTCCACGAGGTAGGAAATACTGGGTTTAGGAAGGAGAAATTAAAAAATGAAGAGAAGGATTTCGGAGAGACAAAATTTTTACACTTTAACAGGTATTCCTTCAGACCCAGTGGAATTGGTGTGAGATTTCATTATGGATGAAATAAGATCGGTAGGGGAGATGCAGGAAAAATAAAAATAATCGGAGTTGAATGATAGTACTAAGGAAAAGCAGGATGGAGGTGTTGGAGATGTGTTAGAGGAGGCTGATAAAAAGTATGAATTTAATTCATCGGGTAAAATTGGGAAGACTGGTGAGGGAGATGATTTACAAAGGGAGAGTTTGCGAAGGAGTTGTCGTTTTGATTTAGCATCGGGAGCAGAGGAGAGGGCTTCATAGTAGTTGGATTTCGCTCTCCTAACAGTTGCCTGTGTCAAATTTCAGGCTGTTATGAACATAAAGACCTACACCTCCACCAGTGCGGTCCATCCGGTCATGGCTGATAAAGTAATAATTAGATTGGGAAACAGTAGAAGAAGGGATGTAGCGATTAACCATGTTTCGGAGACTGCAATGGAATGGTAAAAGTTATGGATAAAATTCTGCAGGAATTCAACATAATGAGATGTTAAGGATTGGGAATTAACGTGACAAGAGGTCAGGACACTAGACAGCATGAGAAATAAGACTTGTAAGCAAGGTTGGCAGCTTGGCTGGAAAAGCCAGAGAGGGGAGAAGGTTGGAGAACCTAAGATAACCTTCCTTATATCTTGGTACCTCTCTATACCGCATGGAATGTTTATCTATAGCTTAAAGATATACTTATGTTTGTTTTTTTGCTTGTTTTAGTGTAGAAATGTAGCTTTATTGTAAATATCTCTTTTTTTTTTTAATTTGTGTATATAGTTGTTTTAGTTGGTTGTAGATACTTTGTATAAAATATAAGTTGAGTGGAACCTAATAGTAGTGGAGATGTTTCCATGACCCAGCCCTTCTCACCTGAGCTAAGCCTGTAGTATAGTATATGACAGGGTATGTACCTCTATTAATTAAAGAACTAATTTATCTCTTAAGGTGGAATAGTAACACCTGGCTAGTTCAAAATAGCCTCGCGCTCATGAAACTAGTTGAATAAAAGGTTAATAAACATTCTGGTCATAGACTGTACACAGTATTTGGCGGTGCTAATAACTACGTCGATCTGAAGAATAAAATCTGAAAAAAAGTGAATAAGGAACGTAAAAATTAACAAAAAGAGAGATGTAATACAGAAAAACATGAGAAGATAAAAAAAAGGCTTCTGTCAATTTAAACAAATAAGAAAAAAATAAAGAAAAAATAAATACGTCACGAGACACAGCATTGTACTTTAGGTGTGGGGTCCATTGAGAGTTTCCAAATCCGACCAGCGGGTAGACGGGTACCAAAATGTCAGCAGTGTAAAGGTCTTGAGCCTGGTCAATGTAAATCACGTGGTGGCCGTCATCCTTTCGACAGCTCACTCTTCCGGACGCAAATAAGACGTATTTGAATTTTCCCGCCACTCTCTTCTGACGAACGAGCCAGGACGGACGCTTATTAGTGGGAGTCATTTCTTCTCCAAGATATATCCGGTGGGAATCGTTCTCCTGCCAGCCAATATCCCGGGTGGAGAAGTTTCTCTTAACTTTTCTTCGCTGCACTAGCTCCTTCCGTACTGCCAGACTGCCTGAGGAAACGGGCAATGACAGGAGGCGGTCGGGGATCTTTTTTGGGTCTTTGCCGCTCTACCAAGTAGAGGTCCTCAATATTAATCTTGACACCGAGGCCGGCTTCCACGATGGCAACCTTAGCCGCAGGAGTCTCTGGCGCGCGGATCGGGATGCCCCCAATTGACCTGGTAGTAGACCATGCTCAGCCTTATTGAGTCTGACTTACACTTCACTGACCCTTGATTTTAATACTTTATTAATACTTTCGGAAGTCAGATCTTCCATCGGCTTTGATTGGCCCTCGAGATGGCTTTATATTCTATAAAGCCGCTCGTTTAGCTCAAAACTTTGTTCACCATATTTTTCAAGCGAAGACTTAATGCTTTTGATGTCCTTGTTGAAGTGAGCACTAATTCGGTTTATTGCCGCGAGTATATCAGCCGCAGACGGTTCGGTGGTGTGCTGTTGAGAATTCCTGGACGGACTAGGCCGCATTTCTTACAATATCACATCTTTTTTTGTATCTTCAGCGCCTGTATTTCCTTATCGTTGAGATTGCAGCATCTGCCATGAAAAATTACGCGGTAATTGCTGCAGCTCACACACAGTCCGCTCGATATAGCACTATTACACATTGAACACTGCACCATTATGATAGACAAATAATAAACCGTACTCACAATTCTCAGTGTTTGTCAACAGTGGTGAGTGTCAATGGCCTTAAATCCTCTGTGTCTTGGGGATTAACTTCGCTCCACAGCCCGTAGCACTGTTAAACCCGAATTTTCTTCGTTAATTTTGGGCAAGACGTAAATATTTGAAGTGCGTGGATACTATTGGTTTATAGTTTACTATATGGTTCGTGGAGACAGAAAAAAAAAATAAATAAATAACTAAAATGAAGTTTTAAAGAAAATGAAGTACAGACTGGTTGCCGTCTCTGGCCAGTCTGACCAGATATATAATATTAATCTACCTATGCATAATCATTTCTGATTATTTTCACATATAAATATGTCATACAATTTTGGAAGAAAACACAAAAATCTGACCCATAAGTTCAGAAATAGAAACCTAACCAATGGTTGATTTTTTTTTCTTTGGGAGTTATAGCGTAAACTGTGATATCCAAGTTGGGCGATTCCTTTTGATCGTCTGAAGAAGCCCTCCCAAAAATATCCCCTAAGGCAACTTCCTTAACAGGCCATATTTGCACACCCGTTCCTTTTTTTTTTTTCTTTACTTGGTTGAAATGTTACCTAAACACAGAAAACACAGAGAATAATTGGGATTAACGGTGTTTTATAACCTTTTCAAGAAAATTCGTCAACATTTTTAGATAATTTTCCATTTATAAATAAGGACATACTTAATATAATAGTGAATGAGTAAATCAAGCATTGGATTTTAACTTAATGTATAAAGATACCTGAAAAATCTGAGTATTGTAAGGTATCTGAAGGTTATAGCTTCCAATTTGGTTTGGTCTAAAATTAAAAGCATTTCTGATCAGGGTGGTACAAGAAAATATGTCCTAATGTTACCTCGATTATATATATATATATATATATATATATATATATATATATATATATATATATATATATATATATATATATATTGGGTATGTGAGTGAGGCCTGTCAGCCTACTGGAGGCAACACACAGACTGGGGTGTAGGAGTAATGGCCCTACCCCGTGTATCTAAATTAATAATATTATTAATATAATATATAGTATATAATAATTAATAAATAAAAGTAACATATTTTTGTATATTTTGTTATTTATAAAGGATTCTACTAATTTCTATTTAAAACTGTTGCTACTATGGGTAATTGCACAATTTCGTTTTGATTTAAATTCAAATCAAGCATTTATCTTGGCATTGGTTGTACGTGAATGCCATCTATAATTGGGAACTTAATTGCTGTTCCAAGTAGGTAAATCTTGCGTGCCATCCTCTCCGGATAAGGAACTGGTAATTCGAAATTGTCATGCAAAGGAGCAATAGGTTACGATGTAAAAGGAATATCATTTTTCTCATTTGCCTAAGTACCAGCATAAGGTGAGAAAGAGATTAATTCGTGTAATGGATCCGATTTATCATTCAGAACATGAGATAGATTGTACTAACAAAGAGTACATCCTTTATTTTTCGTAAATTGTTTATTAGTCACCATTTATATTATGTAAAAATGAAAAAGTCTATTTCTATTTTCTCCCAAGAGGTTTAGATTGATGCAATATTTTAACATAATATTTTATCTATGATGTCAGCTGTACGAAATTCCCTTTAACGATGCAACTCAAAGTATTATGAAGTAGGTAGCAGCAGTCATGGGTTCAGTGTATCCCTCTCGAAAAAAGAATTTCATTATTTACAAAAAGTAAAACTTTGAATGCAAATAATATTAATTTATAGGAACAAATTTTAATGCTACCTTCAACCATAATATATCTTTTTTATTTTCGATAGCTCCCTCACTTGGACCCCGTACATTGAACAACTAAAAGCTTATTTCTTGTAGGCGCTAAATATAAAAATGCTTAGCAATACCACTTGAGGAACAAATGAAATAGCATTGGTAATTTGTATTATCTAAAACTGATTATGTAATTATGATCTACGACTCGTCAAGGGAAAGAACGCTAGAAAACAATCTCATTCAAAATACTGCTCTGGGAACAGCTATAGGCGCCTTCACTCCAGTCCATCAAGTACAAGTATTTGAAACACACCCACTAAAAAAAAAATTATATATGCTTAAATATTACATCAAAATTTTACCTAATCCAAAGCCCCCTCTACTTTTTTTCCCTTATCAGATAATCAATCCTACCTTCAAATTTCCCTGACCGATGCTTCAAATACGGTAAATATCCTAACCTTAATCGTTTTCCATACGAGATGAAACATCCTTCAAAAGTAAAATCGTTGTTACCAATAGGCTATCAATACCAACTGTTATAAATAACTATATCAGCCGTCATTTACCCCCAATAAATGGACTACAAATGATTAAACAATTCAAAGGAATCCACCACGATTGAACAGGGGGCTCAAAAACGAATGAAAGTGTAGGTAGTGCGGTCGTATCTGATAACCATACCCCCTAATTTTTCTTAAAACCATAAACTTCCGTTTATACTGCAGAACTTTGCGGAATTAATCGCTCTTTTTGCATATCTTTCCAAACTGTCCTTGCTCGATCATCTGCTTTGAATCTGAAAATACCCTCAAATCTTCCAATCTAATTTACTTAATGCATATAAGGAAGTAAAAACATAGAAAAGATCAGGTTGTAAAGTCTAATTTTTATGGCTGCTCAGTCAGTGTGGAATCACAGGGAATGAAAGAGCAAATTTATAGGCAAACGTAATTTGCTCTCGCTGTAGGTTACAACGACATATTTTGTCTCAAGGCCTGTTATGTAAAAGTTGCTGAGATATGTTCATGTACAATAGATTTTTGTTTGTCGGGATGCTAATCTTTGGTACATACTTATCGTGGATGTTTGAGACTGAAATGTTTTTCAGTAGTTTCTTACAAGAATTATAAAACAACTTAATTAGGGAAATAAAATAAAATAAATAAAATTTCACTTTAAAACTAGCAGTTGTACATAATTGAATATAATGAAAACACCTTTAGCATTAAAAATTAATAATAATAATATTAATAAACAATAATTTTAAAGAATTTTTATATCAGTTAATAGGTAAGTATAGGAAGAATTATTCCATTTTATAAAAATCCTGAGGGTAACACAATTTCAAGTAACTAGCAGATAATTCTTGAGATAAGTAAAAAATATGATAATGATAACAAAAATGATAATAAAAATATAGCTCAATAAAACTAAAGAAAAAAATCTAAGGGTATATGCTATCCTTAAGAGTATAGCATAGTTGGCAAAGAAAATCATTAAATTCATCATTACACCATCCCGAAACTTTGTCGTGGACTCAAACAGTATACCCAAACTCCTCCTCGAAACTTTGGAGTACACTATGCAAAAATCTTTTCCTTCAAATGATTTTCTTAATCCTTAATTTTACCGTACACTTACTCGCTTAATAAACTCAGGATTTTCCTCTTACGCTTCTTTTTAGGAGAAGCATTTTCTTCTCTTGTCTTTTTTACTCGTTTCTTAAGTTAAGTGTGTGACTTCATATATACTTTTGGCTTTACCGTAACCCATTGAGCGATTTACAACTGCTTGAACAGCTTTCACCATATTTTTGGAGCATGTTTATTGTGTTATCGAAATTTTGGCTTTTCTATAATAAAATAAACAAATAAGTCTTTAAAAAGTAGACGTAAGACGCACTGCAATGGAAAACAAACAAAGAAATTATTTTCTGTAAATATTACAGCATACCTGCTGAAACGATTCAAGACAAAAAGAATATTTAACAAGAATAGACATCCAATTAGTAAGAGGTGAATTAGAAAGATAACAGTCTACACATGAAAAAATCCAAATGCCACCATTATAATTAAGTAAAAAAAAAGACTTTCTGCTTCAAAAAAACATTCATTTATTTGTAAATGAATCGGGAAACCTCCGTTAATAATCCTGGGATTGCTTCTTTTACTGAATCAGTGTATCATTCGGATCTAATCCCTTGGCAGGAATCCTATCAATAAATAAAATATGAATTCGTAACATGCTAAAATAATGGTAAATAACAGTAGATTTTATAAATTTAAGTTTTAATTGATAATTGAAATTTTGTGTCTCAAGCAAGCACAAAGAATTTCTTTAACCGAATTCACGGATGAAAGAATTATATATTCTAGAACTGGACATCGTACAATGGTCCCGTATATTGTAGGATGTGAACCAGCTAATAAAAAAAATATTCTTTTTTTTTTTAGATCATAATTTGCCCATAAACTAAGCTGGCAGAAATAAACAATATTATCCGGCATTTAGTTCAGTTGTTATGAAGTTCACTGCCACTATGCTGATGGGCATAATGGACTTGTTCTGGTTTCCCTGGAGTTGTAGTCAAGTTTATAAGCTGATCAACCATGGCAAGGCTTCCTCAAAGTGGTCATCCCCTTCCATATGATGGTCGGCTGTAATAAATTGTTATTATTATTATTGTTATATATTTATCACAGTATTAAAACACAAGCAATACAGATGATCAATACTTAATTTAATTTAAAGAAATAAAATTCACGGAGCGAAAACTGTAGATGAGTTACACTTATAAATAATATATAAAAATAAATCGCATTGGTATATTAAAAACTTGAAATTGAGAAAACAAAACAAAAAACTGCAGCGTAAATCGTTATAATAATAATATTGCCTATAACATATTATTTTCTTATAATTAAAGTTAATAGGAAAAGAGATACAAAATATAGGAATTTAGGCTGGGTTATGCTTCCCCATTTTACGACATTGTTTCTCCAATTTCTTATGTCTTAAAATGTATGTGTGTGTATATATATATATATATATATATATATATATATATATATATATATATATATATATACACATACACATTTATTTACTTATATTTTTAAGCAATGCAATTAAATCTACCTTTTAATTTAATTAGCAAAGTTTTACGGCTAACATCATTTGAAAGAGTAAGTAAAGTAGTAATGATGAAAAAAAAATTGTTTATTAATGAATTTGAAAACTTTGGATCTAATGGAAATGGACTCTATGATAGTTGAGTCCTTCAGACTTCTGTGTCTCAAATTGTGAGAAAAAGGAATTGTAAGGATTAATTATACTTCTGTGAGTAATTTCTAAAAAATATTGATTATAGTTATTAAAGAGATGAGTGGATATAACAAATGTTAGATAATTGATTTCTTCATACGAATGAAGGTGTTACATGCGGAAATCTTGTAATATTAACACCCTAAGATTCTTGATGAGTCGCATGATTTTTCTGTGGATTGGATAGACCATGTTAAAAATTACTTTACAGTCTTTTAAACAAAAAATTGATTATCATTTTCTCAAAACTTGTACTCAAAAACACCTCCATCCACTCCTGTCTTCAATTAAGAGAACCCTCAAAGGCTGGGGAAATAATAATAATCTAATATTATTTGGTGACGTTTTTATCGGATATTTCAGACTCTGTTGAAATAAGAGCATAATTCTCAAGCATAAATCTTTGTACGGTCACCTAAGACTATCCTAGTTCACAATAAACTTGAGTGCCATGCACTTCAATGGCACTAATAAAACTTGTTTTATTGCTGCTGTGTTTAATAATTTAGAGGGCTACATTCGAGAAAGTTTGCTCTAATTGTTGAAAAAACTATTTCTCTTTTCCAAAAAAAAAAAATGTATATCTATATACTAAAAATCAAAAAGTCATCTGAAGTAATTAATTACCTAAGAAGTAGGTACAGATAGACGTGAAGACTTTTCGGAAATAAAAATTTTTTTTATGTTTTAGAATCAAATTTAATAATGTGTGATTCAATACCTTGTGACGCTTATGAGATGGCATCCAAATGTGGGAGGTAAAACCTGGTTTCAATAATTGTCTGCATTTAAAGCTTCCGAGGCTATGTGTAAATATGTACTTGACTTTAATTTTCTATATCTTAGTATTTTTTTTTTATTTGTCTAAAATGTAATTTATTAAATTTTATTTTGTCAGGAATTTGCTTTATTTTTATCAATAATATTTTTTTCCATAAATATGGTACGAATGATTAAAAGTTGCATTTGATAATAAAAAATATTTTAACTCTCTCTAAAAATAAAATAAAATACGATGCAAATTATTACACAATGGTTTATTATTTCCAAATAGTTTTATATCAAAAATATGCACACACTACTTTTCGTATAGCTTTGGGTTACAGTCAAATACAAAATATGTTTGTTGCATCTTGGTTAAACTTGACTTGTTATATCAAGTCCATTTATATTTCTATTGTTTTCGTTTCGTAGATGATTAAATTATCTTTGAAATAACCACCTGGAATGTTCCGAGCGATATGTCGTTTTCGAGTAATTAAATAACTAAGCAAAGGCGAAGCGGCTTCCATTGGAACCTGAACAGAACACTTTATAAATCATGAGTACAAGTATCTTTGCTAATACTAGTCTGGTTTCGATTATGTGTTTGTTTTATAGGGAATTTAATTACCTTTATTTTTATCATAACAAATACGCCAAAGCGGAGTCCAGTGTAGAAATCATTCATAAAGACCAGTATTAGCGGAGATATAGCGTTCTGAACTTTGCAGAATGTTTTATGAAGTATTAGCTGCACTCGCACGGTGTTGCCCCTGAAAAAAAATTGCGAGTAAAATATCCTCCTAAATTTCAAGTTTTAAAAGACTATGTGAGTAACAGAAGACAGAACTATTGTTCTTATCATTCCTTATCATCAGTCTTCATCATACTGTAAAGTTTGTACAAAACGTTTACAAACAACTTTTAAAAAAAAGATTAGATTTAAGTTTAACTATTATTTTTATTTAATTTTAAACACATAAATTATATATTGCCAAAAAATCGTTTGGATCGCGAAAATCCACCCACCCGTTCCCGAGATATAGGAGAAAACGTAAAAAAAAATTTCAAACTTGTTCTCCTTTTTGCATACGTTAAAATGGTTTAAACCGCGAAAATCCATTCAACCGTTCAAGAGGAAAAGGGAATGAAATGTCGGAAAATTTTTAAAACTCGTTTTCCTTTTTTTTTCTACCTCTAAATAGTTGGAAAACCGTTCGAACCGTGAACATTCTTTCATCCGTTTACTAGATATAAGAGGAAAAACGAATGAAAAAATGGTCGGAAACTCATTGGACCTTTTCCTTAGATGTGAAATTCTCACTCATTAAACTACTAGTGTTTTCAGCAAAAATAATTAGAATAAATTATTACAAATCTTTTATATAATGTTTGTTCTGTGACTTGGAATGCATTGCATTAAATATATTACTGAAATACAATTTTATTTTTTAAAAATATGTAAAAGGAACTATTTTTTTTATATTTTAAATGAAATTCTCTATTAGTAAAATTTAATAATATTAATAAATATTCCTGATAATGATAATATAAAATGTATGTTATGAAAATGTGCCTTCCACTCTGTGCATGGCACTCCTTCGTCATTTCCTGCACGGCGCCGATTGCTGCAAGGGTCTATGCCGCATTTATCCTTATTTCGTTGCATATTTTCAACTTTTCTTCGAATGAATGTTGCTTTTCAAAAAAATAAAAATAAAAATGGACTAGCTATTTGAAAGTATATTAAAAACAGCTACGAAATGTGGAAACACTGATATTTATTTGATGGTCGGAAGAGTCCTTATTCAGCTTGTCCACCCTCCCCTCTTCAGGAAACCAGTCTACCGAGATTGCTGTCATCGATGCTCACTGGTACTTGCGTAATCAGCTGAGTGATCGACAAAGTAAAAGACTTTTATTGGCGAAACATTAATTTTAAACATTTTATATTTTACATTCCGCAGGAATAGGCATCGGTATATATTAACCTTGTATTGTGAATTAACATTAAATTCTGAAACGATCCGATTAAATTTTACTTTGTTTCTTTGGTTTATTAGTTCCAATAATAAACCTTTGTAATCGACCAAGTAGAAAACTTGAACACCTCTCCTCCCGTCAAAATTTGAGATTTAACATTTGAAGATACGTTGAATATAAATATCAAATAAATAAAAAAATACGTCCGTTCGCCGTCCGCGGTTTTTCTCTGAGACCACTGAACCGATCATCTTGAGATATGGCATCAGTCACAGGTCAATCCAGGATGATTTTCGAAACTCGGCATTACGATCCGTCCTTTCATTTCAAAATAAAATATAAATAAAGCCGATTAGAGATTTTATACCTCCGTAACTCGGTCATTTATAGCGATTATCTCGAAAACTATAACAAATACGATGAAACGAATATAGTTATTCTTGAAGTAAATATTAACTGCTTTAATTATGAATAGGACACATTTTTTTGTACCTCGCATCGTTTTTGAGATGCTAATGAAAAACATGGGTGCCTAAATATGGATGCCTGGTCAATGTGGAATCGCCGGGACCGTAAGGGCAAATTTTCAGGAAAAATTAGCTGCAGAGGTCTCAACATCCAATAGAAAGGACGTGATATGTTGGATCAATGAAAGCGGATGGCACTCTCTATAGACCTGAAGAAAATATTAAGTGGAGATCCCGAAATAACATCAAAACTAATACAGTTTTTTTAAAACTATAAAAATATATTGCATGGCAAAATATAGGAAGAGCATGAAGGGATGAAGTGCATGAGAGCATCGAAGTAACTTCGCTGTAAATGACCCTAGTTGTTGGACACACTTAAATAAATAAATAATGAAGGAGAAGATGGTTGAGGTGGTGTCAGGAAAGAAATACACAGTAAAGAAATGTTACTTTAAGTGCCAATGTTTCGCCCTTAGTTGTAAGATTTCATTAGGACTAAGCAAAACAAGATATAAGAATGATAGAAAG
Source organism: Rhaphigaster nebulosa (assembly GCA_948150685.1). NCBI lineage: Eukaryota > Metazoa > Arthropoda > Insecta > Hemiptera > Pentatomidae > Rhaphigaster > Rhaphigaster nebulosa. The sequence goes on along the minus strand of OX411306.1, from coordinate 108,962,562 downwards.
AGAAAATATATAGTAGGGCCACGTCGAGAAATGTAAAAAAATTAAGAAAAATATAAAATAGTATGTGATATGAAATATATTTATATAGTACTGGAAATATGAAAAATACAATAATAAAAAATACAATAGAATACATAAAAATAAAGAAGTAATTTAAGCAAAAATAATATAAAGTGGAATAATAAACAATGTAAATGCAGTGATAAGCATAAGTTAGCATCAAGTAATAGGCAAGAAATAAAAATAGAAACATTAAAAAAACAAAGGTGAGGAATGGAGGAAAAAAAAGAACAATGAGAAGAAACTCATTTGACTAGATTAGAGAAAGCGAACGATTGAGAAGCCAAGTTTAGTGGTTTAATAGTAATGAAACACATTGTAAAAACAATGCCAAATACGTAGTAGTGTATAAAAGAAAAGTAATGATTTTTAAAAAATACGGAATATGACGAACTTCCACGATGTGACCAGTAATTATTGATTTGAATGAATGGGGGTAATGATTATTAATTATTTCATATCTAGTGATTACAGTGATCACGATAATGTTATATCGATTAAAAATACGAATAATATTAGCATATAAATAATAACAATCATACAAGGAAAAAAGTGGCATAACAGATTGAAATATCAATTAAAAAATAAATGGATAAAAAAAAGTGGAGAAAGGGGGAATCATGATGAGATATTGTTGTTATAATGAATTTAAAATTTGGGAATAAGCAAGAGAAAAGTTTTGTTTGTCAGTTTTGTGATTGACGGGATTAGATTCTTCATGAATATATGGATTTAGAGAGGAGTCTTTTGCCGTTGGAAACATCGGCTAGGAAGATTTGCCAAAATCAAAGGAATGATTAATGAATAAAGAGTAATGAAAAGGTTAGAGGGAGTAGGGTTCTGAGAGGAAATAGAATATTGAAGATCAGAATATAGAATATTCCAGGTATCCTCTCGAAATTTTCCAATTATACTGCCTCAACTGAATATTAAGAAAAACAATACAAGACTAAATGAGCCATCTAAATTTTAATAATATCAAAATGCCGGCCGATTAGAAATTTTATACCTTCTTGACTCGGTCATTTATAGCGATTATCTCGAAAACTATAGCTGAAACGAATAAAATTAAAACAATGATTCTTAAAGAAAATATTACCAACTTTAATTTTGGATGGGATATATTTTTCTCGGCGTATCGTTTTCGAGATTTTAGTGAACACCCAATGCACCCCTTCCTTCCATAAAGCGGCAAAGATAGCGATGGGGACTTATAGTATGTTTACATCCTAAATACCTCCAAAAAATTCCCAAGGTTGAATGCTCGGAAATCGGAGCAGTATTAACTGAAATATAGCGTATTGAACTTCTTAGACAAACTGCCCGGTTCTACAAGTTTACGTAACACCTGACCTCCTGAGTTTTCAATTGCTACCAGTCATACTACTGTCTACCAGCCATCTCACATCTCTCTCCACTTTATCCTTCCTGTGATCCATCCTCAACTTCCACCAACTTCTTGGACCTTCTACTTTTCCCACTGATGTGTGTCTCCAACATTTTCCTTTGTACCAGTTCACCCTCCATTCTGATTCATGTCCTGCCCATCTTAGCCTACTTGTTTTGAAAGAGTTTTCGAAAACTCTCAGTTTACGGCAATCATCTTGGGACAAATACTAACTTTCCGCTTCATAGGTTCATAATTACAATTTGTTTAGACAATAGTTGCTTTAGACAATAGTTGGGACGTGATAAGTTTCAGTTTTCCATATTTGGTTTTCCATTTATGTGTAATAACCCGCCATTATTCTGCGGTTAATTTCTTTGCTGAACATGGAGGGTATGTTTTATAAAGTATTCTGCGCATATTCCTACCGAAACTGATCCACCTTTAGTTAGTTATGTGATAAATCGAAAACCTTACATCTCCCAGAAAATTTCAGATACTCATATGAAAGATAATATAATTGTTCGACTCTAAACCAAAGCGACAAGGAAAATCGCATATATGAATACGCCAGATAGTTTTGAAATATAACTATTTGAAAAGAAAAAACCATTGCGTAATAATTTGAAGCGCTTGTGTCTTACAATGCCAAAGTAAAACCAACCGGAAAAGTGAACTGGTTGAGAGTCGTACCATCTTTTTTCACTAGTAAATATACTATCTAGATTACATTTTATAGATTCAGTTCGGAGTCGTTAAAACATATTACTCTGAGTATGTATTTTTGCTTTTGAAATTTATTAGGGAGAGCGAAGTCGAAAATGTTTCACAAGGTCGATGAAGAATAAGAATCTTGCGGTGTCCCTATTTTCAGTTGTCAGTTCAATGGATAGCGATTGGTTTGTATCGAGCTTATTAATCAGAGGATTAAGATTAAGACAAAGAATTATGGAATTGTAGAGGATTGAATCTGTTTTGAATTTGATATAGTGCTTTGTTTCGGCAGAACTCTAAATGTATATCCTGTAAGCATTAAAAAACCAAATACGCATTGTGTCAAATACTCAACGATTAACTTCCATGATAAATTATAGTTATAGATCCAGGTTATCTATTATAGTTATTTGAACCTTGTTGTACTATTATCCATAACAGTTCCATTTTTATTTATTACTACAATAGTTACTAATAGGTACAACTTTTTTAAATTATATTAATAAGTAAATATTAGAAACTAAGTTTAGATAACGAACAGTGACTGTTTTACACTATGTCCTTCAAACCTATACCGTCATTAATTCTTTAGCTGTTGGGTAATTTGTAAAATTTCTTTTTCCATAATAAAATCTTTGTCTAGATTTGGAATAAAATTTAGATTTTTTTATGTCCTGTCACTAGTTCCATTGTAAAGATGGAATAAGTGAACATTAGTTCTATTTAACCTAAATAAACCATAAACTCTAATGTAGAATGTTGATCCCAAACGAAAATGAAATGATTTTCCATAGAGATGAATAAAATCATTATAGATAGAAGCAATTAATATTGATTTTGTAAAGTTTAATTCAAACATTTAAGCAAAGATAATGTATTCACTAGCATAACATATTTTCTCATTTATAAGTGTAAAGAGGTGTTTTGGAAATTATTTTTAAGTTTTATTATATTTAGAGTAGGTATAGGATAATATTTTATCGGTTGTCTCTTTAATGAGATTCAATTAAGATACGATGCAACGTTCAATAATGTATGTAAGTGAAATTAATTTAGTGGTTAGATACTAAGGTTCTGGGAATTGGGTGATGTATTAACCCAGTACATGCTGCATTCAAATTTATAGGAACCTGTTATGCCAAAATAGCCTGAAAGCAGGTGCGGTAATTAACAAGGGCTATGTGGTTGAATTCAGATTTATGATCTGATCCATATTTAAGATCTTGTTTGACCAAGATGAGTGTTATTTCTGGGTGGGTCTTATCAGAGGAGATGCAACTGAAAGGGGAAAGGCACTTTCACTCCATATATTTCAAACAAACTGAAAACGCCCAATAAAATTGTAAATGCATCTATTAAACGGGGATAATGTAAAACTAACAAAATGTTCTTGGATAGAAAACGTCGTTATCCTGGTGTAGCATTCTCCTCATTAATCTCATTAGTTTAAGAGCTTCTCACAGCACGGTTATGGATAAAAATATTATAACACTAAGAGAAGGTGTTAGACATTAGTAGGAAGTACTGCTCGTTTTTCCACTCCTTTAAGTGTGCAAGAGATGGAATCATCAGTGAATAAAAAAAATCTTAATATTAATGACATTTATTAAAGTAATGTGTTGAAAATATAAATATTTAGATAGGTAAGCAATGCATAAAATCTAGAATGAGTTGAAATTCGATATGTATGGTTGTTTTCAAGGCGGAACAACACCCTAGAAGTGGGTGTAAATTTCGGTATATTTAAATTTTTTTTTGCGTTTTGATGCACCTCTATAGCCTCTCCAAATTGAGTTTGAAAAACTGTGTGTGAACTGAGTTGGTTTTGGAGAGTGCATTTTGGGAGTCTTGACGTTTTTCTCTCATCTTCACTATTTTGATATTTTCAATTTTGTATTTCAGTTTTCTTTTTTACTTAAAATCAATTTTAAAAGTTTTGTAAAATAATGTCCAAGATCAATTTTACTATAACCTAGATACATTTTATGATTTTTCTGATTCATAATTTTATTTTAATTTAACCGATTTTTCATATATGCCCACCATGGTGATAGGGCTCACCTCTATATTGCAACTATTCTTAATCTTAAAACTCTATCTTGCCATCGCCGAGGAGCCGGCGGTAATGTAACGCAATTAAATATGGTTTGGTAGATATTTTAGTGAATCATACAATTGTATTGTTTCCTTAATGAATTCATCTACTTTCGGTAAGTTTTTTCTGCCTTTTGTTTTTCAAAAGACGCTTTTCTGGTAAGTTTTTTTAAAATACCATTTCGAAATTGCTGCAGTCTCTTGCTAGTTTTCACTGATATATGACACAGCAATCCCAGCACCGTACTCGAGGGAAGGCTGAATAATACATTTATAGGTAAGCAGTTTGGCTTAATCTGAGGCTGAGATTTGGGGTAGTTAGCAAGTGGTTGAATTCATATAATTTTTGTCTAACATTTGATAATTTGATAGAGCAATAAAATTTTAGATACCTATCAATATATGTATTATTTTTTTCATAGCCCCTCAATACGCAGAAGATGTAAACAGAAATTTACTATATTGTCATGAGCTTCTCTTATTTCTGACGATATACAATTTAAGGAGGCCTATAATACATCTTCGATTTCAGTTAATGTTATATAATTTCTAATTATTGGGGATAGGGCTCACCTTTCATTTTGTATCGATATTACAATCTAAAACTAAAACTAAATTTTAATTTTTGAATAATTTTTGTCAACACTGGGGTACGCCAAAAGATATGAGCTCAGTGAAATGTGGTGCTTGTTATTTGTTTTATCGATTCGTAAATGTTTTGATTCCTCTCTGTTAGAAATTCCGCAACTCTTCGCATTGTTAATCTTGAGGAATATTTTAGTTACTATTAAGATAACTCATAACATAATTTACCCGTAGGTCTTTTCAACGTCTATGAAGTTGGAAATTATTAAAATTAGCTTTTTTTTTTTAGCGTAATTTTTGGTTTCATTAATTTTGTACCTATTATGACGTTGCATCAGTATCTATTTCGGAATTGGCTGCATGAATAAAACTTTATACTAATTATGACGTTGCATCAGTATCTATTTCGGATTTGGCTGCATGAATAAAACTTTATACTAATTATGACGTTGCATCAGTATCTATTTCGGAGTTGGCTGTATGAATAAAACTTTATACCAGTTACTAGAACGATCGATGTAGCATATATCAGTAATCATTCTTTTTGTTCTCCTGGATTATTGGAATGTTTTTTTAAAATTTAAATCCCAAATAATTTTTTTGGATGGCATCTTCTTCAATATGAGGCTTCCATTATTGTTACGTAATTGTTCTTACATGCTTCCATTATTTATTGTTCAATACATGACGTTTTGGGATTAAAAATCCCATCTTCAGACTGTTTTATTTTCATGTTTATTACCACTGTCATTGTTTCTTGGATCGCATTTTATAATAATTGTCTATATCACAATTCCAGGAATTTTATTTTTCAATAAATAGACCTAATGATCATATAAAAATAAATAAATTAGCATAGTATTGTAAAATATATGCTTTATTTACATTGGAATATTTGGTCAAACATAACCTATCCGAAGGTTATTTCTTCTTCCATTTGGTAATCGTATATATTATATATTATTATTACAGCATTTTTTTTATTTTTTAACTTGCTTGCCCTGATCTTGATTACTATGGACGGTTTCTTATATTCCCGGTTTTCATTAAGGCAGAGAGATGTAAATTGTAAACTCTAGAATTTCTTTGCTAAGCCAAAATAGGGTAAAGTCGACTGATGTTAACTATCCCTTGTTAAAAACTATTGTTTATTTATTTATTTTATTTTATTATGGTATTGGACAGCATCATAGTAGACGTAAATTTTTTTTCGACACCGACTGAATGAAAACCTCTAATGTTCATACTGTGCCCTTTTCTTTTCCTTTTCATATTCAACATGACGCACGGGGGAAGACAACTTCTGCCAATACTGTGCTCTTTCATCTTTAACATGGCGCACAGGAGAATGAATGTAAGGTTTGCATTTAAGCATGCCTTTTCTCCTGTTCATAATGTGCCCTTTCTTCTTCAACATGGTAGTCTCAGATAAAAGCCGGGAACGACGAACGGAAGGACTTTTTTATTTGATTATAGAATTCTTCGTATCCTGAAAAGTAAAAAATAATTGGGAGGGTGTGAACTTTTATTTTCTTGGTCGATTACAAAAGTTATAATTATAATTGATAGACCAATAAATTATTTGCATTACGTCACCTCCTCCTTTGCTGAATTTCCTCCAATATATATATATATATATATATATATATATATATATATATATATATATATATATATATATATATATATATATTTATACAATATAAATTTATATAAATTTTTTCACCGCTACATTTGGGCATTTCCAGCAGCCCCTTTAGGTCAAATGAATATATGATTGTTTTCAATACAGATAATTATTTATTCTGTTATCAGCCGTGGATCGACTCTGTGGGATCGGGAGACCCTCCTGGGGACCACCCAGGCTCTATAAAATGGGTACCCTTAAGTGGGGAAAAACCTGGCGGTTGAGCGTGATCTCGGCCAAATCACCTCCTTGCACAACCGTTGGCCTAGAGACAGTACGGTCCTTAACAAGTACTGAACCCAAGACCCTTCATGGGTTGTAGTGGTACAGGTTTTTTTTTTTTTTTTTTTTTCAATACAGAACAATATCAGAGAAGTGGGGGTAAATTTCATTCACCATATCAAAATGTTTAAAAGTATGTTTTCGACTTTTTAAGCCTTTTTTTTTTATCTCTGCAACCTCTCCAAATTAAGTTAGAGGGTTAAACATTTGTATCTATGTGAATTGGAATTAGTGTTAGAGTAATGCCGCTTGGGGTTCTCCTAATCGGCTTTTAAGATGTTGCACACATCTACAGCCTCTTCATATTTATTTAATGGTTGATCATTTTTATTCTGTTATCAGCCGTGAATCGACCCTGTGGGATCGGGAGACCCTCCTCGGGATCACCCAGCCTCTATAGAGTGGGTACCTTTAATCTGGGGAAAATCCGGCGGTTGAGCGTGATCTCGGCCAAATCACCTCCTTGCACAACCGTTGGCTTAGAAGCAGTACGGTCCTTGCCTAGTACTGAGCCCAACTACGGTTGTAGTGGTACAGGTTGAAAACTATTTTAAGTCTGTAACCCCTCCAAACTACGTTAGAGGGTTAAGAATTTGTATCTATGTTGATTGGAATTGGTGTTAGAGAAGTGCCGCTTGCGGTTCTCAATTTTTTTCTCTTTTTTCTCAATTTTTTTTCTTCGCGGTTTTTAAGATGCTGCACACCTCTACAGCCCCTCCCTATTTAGGTAATGGTCGATCATTTGTCTGCGAATTGAGTTGGTGTTAGGGAACAGTGTTGCCTTTTGGTCTCAACGGTTTCTCCCACCCTTGCCATTTTTATATATTCTATTGTTTATTTAAGTTTCATTAAAAATAATTTAAAATACGACCTTAATGACGAAGCTTTGATACTAAAGTTTTATTTATTTTATTTTATATAATTTTTTTAAACAAATGTAATAGCAAGCCTGGTGCTACATTTCAAAAATAAGTTATTTTTTCCAAATTTCTTCATGTCTGTGAAAAACATTGTTTTAGGCGGTTTTCCAACATTGCTCGTGCATTTATATATATATCTGTCCTAGCTGTACCTATGGTAGCATTTAATCACAGGTTATTTGCAGCTCCCTCAAACAGTTCTCATGTTACCAAGTGAATGAAAAGTTTATTGGGTGAGGAATGATTAGGAAAAAAGAAAATATTCGAAATATGGAATGAAAAGTTTTATTATTACGATAAAATGTAAAAATTTAACAATAAAGTAAGGTAAATAAGAGAGCTGAGGTGCAAGATAAATTAGGAGCTGTTTTATTGGTATTAACCGGGCATTTATTCTTGCCGATTTTCCTACTTACCTGCTATAATTAATTACAATATAATTTTAAATTTTGTTTTTATCCTGCAGTAATAATATTTTCAAGTTCAATATAGACTGTTGATAAATAGGTCCATGAACCTTATAAACATAGTAAGCAATTATTTGCTCTTTGTGGAAATTCATAAGCTTTTAATGTGATGAGTTGAGTTGAGTGGATTTTCACAAAAACATTTCTGTTTATCACTTTTTCCAACTGAAAAATAGAAAAAGAAACGACTTTATTTCATGAACCTTTATTGATTAAATTATATTAATACAAATTATGATTAGTGGCTGATGTCCCACATCGCCTGAAATTTCTGTAATCTTCAAAAAAAATTTCTTCGAAGGCTGAAACATGCTGACTAATCAAAAGAGGCACGGAATGAGGCAAGAGAGTTGGATGCACTTGCAATAAAGTATCGAATGCCGAAGGAAGAGGAATGCATCAACGCGAGCCTCACGTTCTCTTCCTCGAGCATCATTTTTAAGATGAAAGTGACAGTGTGGACAGGGGAGAGACATGCCTCAACGCATGACTTAAGTTCCCTTCCCGTGCATCTCGTGGAAGATGAAAAGTTTCTGAAGAAGGAAAGGACCAGTTCTACGCAGACCTAGAGAATACACTTTACGGATGTCCTCAACGTGACACCAAAATATTCCTTGGTGATTTTAATGCTCAAGGTGGACAGTGCCTTTTTTTTGAAAGTGCTATATGGAAATTCAGTCACAATGAAAGAAGTAATGATAATGAGTATAAACTTTGCGACTACACATAGACTAGTGGCAAGAGATAGGCTGTTCCCAAATAGAAGTATATATATAGGAGACATGAGGCACACCATACGACAGAGTGGCCAACCATATTGACCACTTCCTCATTAGTTCCTGTCACAAGCTAGACCTAGTAAGTCTCAAGGTCAGGTAATGGAGCAAACATAGACACAGAGCAAAAACTTCTTGAGCATTGCCAGGATTCAAACCAGGTTGCCAGTTGCAAGTAATCGTCGGAATCAGGCTAGGGGATTGTATAATGTAGCCAAGCTCAAGGAATCCAATCAGCTTGTAGCTTATCAAGAAATATTGGAAGAGAAACTAGTTGATGAATTTAGGTGCATAGATGGGAAAATTGAAACGTATCAAAAATACTATAAGATCTACTGCAGAAGAGACCAAACACAGCTAGAATGGCAACTTATGGAGTCTATAAGAGAAAAAGGTTCACCAAAGAAAGGAAAGGACAAGGAAGAATAACCAGATGAAAGACATAGAGAAAGTCAGAAGCACAAACGAAGGACGACTATTCTTCCGTTGAGTAAATGAAGGACAATCCTTTATCAAGCGCAAGGTAGCATGTTGCAAAACGAATATGGAACCCTTCACACCCAAAGGAACGAGGTATTTAAGAGATGGGTTAGGCACTTCAAAAAAGCTTTTAGCAGAATATAAACATAACCAGAGCAGATTGAGTTGGAACCTTTGGAAGATTTGGAGCCCCCGGTTGACGATGAGCTCGAAGCTGTCATTAACAAGCTTAAAAATAACAAAGTATCCGGAATGTAAAACATTCAGTTTAAGCTTTTTAGATATAGTGCATAAGGATTCAAAAAGCACTACATCATATTATCCTTGACGTCTGGAAAGAGGAGCGGATGTCCGTAGTGTGGATTATGGCAGTAATGTGTCAAATACATAAAAAGGGAATGTGAGAGAAGGAATATGAGAACTACCGAGAGATCACTCTACTCTCTTGTGCATAAGAAGTTTTATCGAACATTTTGTCCCCCTCCATGCAGAGAGAGAGCTTGAAATTTACCAGCAGGTTTCAGATTGGAAAATCTACGGTAGACGAGATATTATCACTAAGACCTTCTCTAACCTTTCATGATTAATTTATGACAGACTGAATGTGGTAAATCCTTTTATTAAATATGAATTACTGATGCTAGTGGTAATAATTATACAATTAAAAATTTGATTTAGTATACCGTCGCAGTAAGGAGAAAATATTCTTTGTGAAAATATTAATCTGAAGATAGCCACATAACATTCTTGTAGACTCAAATTTAGCTCATTATAATACCCAAAAATATCTGTTAAGTAACCTGCTTCGTAACGCCAATCAAATCTCTCTAGAACTTTTCCTAGGGAGGACCATCGAATCTCAGTATGCAACAAGTGCTTAATATCACTCTGTGTGACCTTGTATAAGGCTTGAAACAGTCTGGATTTTAGGGGTGTAGTTTATTATTTTAACAGCTTCATGAAAATTATTTTTTCACTTTACTGGAACATTTTTTTGTCGCCAGAGCCTCTTTGTGAATACAACAATGAATCCACTTTGTACGTAGTGCAATAGCATATCTAATAATCCCGTTTTATAGTCGGTCACGGGAACAACAACATCGCTTGTAATCCTACTGTTTATATTTGAATAAGATATAATTAATTAGATATGATTAAATAGTCTAACTATTTATCACAACTGTTACAGCATGAATAATTTTTTTTGCTCGACCAATTTCTGTTATTTATTTTTAATTAGGTTGTACAGATTTTTAGCTCCCGTCAATCTAAAAATTTATGCGGAATGTTGTTTGTGATCATATCCACTAATTAATTTATTTTCAATAAATTATTGTTTTGTCCGAAAAACTGTGTAAGCAAAATTATTTTGCCAACTATAGACTGAGTGAAGCAAAACGTAAAAGAAAGAGAATGGATTGGTAAGAATTAACTGGCTTTTCATGAATTTGAAGAAAGCAAAACAAACTTCAATTCTCAATTTCGGTTCCAGAATTTTCCTGAAGATTGAATTATATTTAATGTGTTATAAACAGTAACGTATTACTTCGTGAATCTGTCTTATGTAATTTTGATTATATTTTTATATTATCAAGAAATTTACGAATATTTTTTTAAATTTCAGCTTAGTGTTTAATTCGATGCAGTAAAAACATAAAACGTTCAATTTCGTGCAAATTAAAACTTACATATGTTAATCCGGGTCCCTCCATTCGTATAAATAACTTGTCCCCAATCGATTTCAAGCAACCGAAAGAAAAGTGCTATTGCACGGGAATCTGGGCTCTCGCTATCACATTCAACACGATAATAATAGAATCAGAGCCGGAACTAGGGTTTTCCTATGGAGGCAAGTTTAATTTTGCTGCTCCTTTTTTCATTCATTCATCTACAACAACATTATAGGTTATATTATTTCGGAATAAATATCATTATCTCATAATACTTTTATTATATTGACTGAATTAACTTTAAAAAAAATCCCAAAACAGAAGCAAATATAGCATTTAATGTGTCTTTAACTTTTATATACATCAGTTTTTAAGAAAATAAAAATGTTCATAATAATAAAAAAAAAATACCATCATAGCTTTTCTTATTCTATAGTAGTTTTCTCGGATATATTTGTGCTTTTGTCTATTTGCAAAACATAGTGTCAATCTTGAGTAATTTATAAAACAAATTTTCTTGCATGTTACCACACCTCTGAAGGATGAAGGATAGGCATAAATGATATTTTCACATAGGTACTTAGGATATTTTTCATGATATTTCTTTAATACTCCGCTGGCGGAGAACTAATAGGGTGTATAAAAAAAAAATGACCGTTTTATCAGATTCAAGATTTCAAAGGACTGTAAATATTTTAATCCTCTTTAATTTTTACCAATAATTAATAACCCCTTTAGAGCATTCTCTAAGCTGTTTTATTACCATTCGACTGCTTCAAAAAAAGCCTTAGTTTAGTTATTCTTTCAAATATGACGGTGTCCTACGAAATTCTCGTAATGCCTTAGCATTACTGGATAAATATTCAAAGCCTCTAAAGCAGCTCGTGAAATTATTAAACATGAAGGGGAAGTTTGAAAGATTTAGCTGTGGAGATATGACCTTGCAAAGGAAGAAGGGCTCCGGGCGACCATTAATGGATATTGATGAGTTCTGCAGCAAGCTGTTGATTCAAATCCGCAAAGTTGCCAGGGAGTGTGGTGTGTCGAAAGATACTGTTAGTCGCCATCTACGCGACACGGGGAAGGTGAAAAAGCGCAGTTGACTAGTCACGCACGAACATACTCCCCAGCTTTCAGCTGAGAGGCTAGAAGCTTGTGAAAATCTATTGAAAAGCCCTCCTGATATGAGATTTTGCCGAAAGATGAAAAGTCGGTTTACTGGCGAAAAGAAAGAAGACGAAATTGTCAGAGCGTTATCCGGCTTTTATTAACCAAAAAGGACCTCTATTCCAGCAAGATAACGCTCGTCCACAGTTTGAAAAATTTCATGGGATCCAACTCCTGCCTCATCCATCTTATATTCCAGACCTCGCACCATTGGATTACTACTTGTTTCGATTCATGGCCCATTTTCTTCAAGGGAAAAAATTTGACAATTTTGCGGAAGTTGAAATTGCGGTCCAAGAGTTCTTCGACAGCTATCCCAAGGATTGGTATCAGCGTGAGATCAAGCAATTGTCTAGCAGATGTCTAATAACGGTAAATAACAATGGTAACACTGTGTTAATTGCATTTTATTATAAAGTAATAATAAACCAAATATTTTATTGAAAACGGTGTTTTTTTATACACCCCATTAAATTAAACCTAGTGATTTGAATCGATTTTAATATACGCCGATTCCAAAGAACAACATGGAACCAAAATATAAAAATCTTCAAAATGGCACATATGATATTTTCTTGTGACAATGTCATGCCAAGATATGTATATATAATGATAATATTCTATAACTAAGTAAATTAATTGGTTGGTAAATATACTTGATTAGAGTGTTTATATAATGGATAGAAATTAGAATTAAAAGTTGATTTATGAAAAATGAAAGTGATAGGCGAACGTTTAATAAGATACTAAACTATATATTTTATGATTTTTCCAAGTTCGTAGTTTATTGAGAGGCCTTCTTGCTGTCACAATAAATTATTACAAAAACAACATAGTTTCAAGTGATATTATGAAGGAAATAATAAATAATTACTATTTATTATCGATAAATAAATAAAAAAATATTTATTTACCAAAAGAGAATAAGGAAGGAGATATAATAACAAGTAAGAGGAGTTATAGGAACTGGTGAAGAAAAAGTGAAAACAAATATAGCATTTTTTTTTTTTTTATAGACAGAATAAGAAAGAACAGATTTAAGTGCAATACCACAGCACAACAGGTGCAGGCTTTGTTCATATTTTAGTTTTTTTATTATTCAAAAGGAAATTTTCCTCATGAATTGGGTGAATAACAAAAGAAAACAATAATCAGTGAACAATGAAAATCAAAATAAACAAAATTTGTAAATAAATAAGATAAAGAAAATATAAAACGGATCTTAATTGGAATCGATTAATTTGACATAATAACAAATTGATTTTACTATTTAATGTATAAAGTATTTACCCAATAATAATGTCAAAATTGAACAGTAAGGCTCATACACTTACTATCTTTATGAAGAAGCTTTGGCAATTCTAAGAATCTAGTTGGTTTAAAGAATTACAATACATTAAGATGATGAAAAAGTGACTATCAGTCCAAATAATGTATTACAAAAAAATTAAACTAAATTTGATTAACAGATTTCAATTAAATGTAATATTAATAAGCATAAACATCCGAATAGCATTTGTTTCTGTCTTTGTACTTTTTTTTCTACAATACTTTTAAACCGAAAGAGAATCCAAAGATGTTTTAAAATCTTTACATTCAACTTAACTTTATAACTTAATTAATAAATTCTTGGAATGTTGCAAAATTTAAGATGAAAAGATTTATTCCCTGATTCTGTAACTCCTATGCTGACATAAGTTAAAAAAATCTCGTGTAAATATGTACAACTATTAATATCTTAATATGTCTATTCCATTTCACTTTAAAAATCAATTAGCTCTGTGCATGTTTTTGCTTCTGATTAGCAACTGTGGTTCTTAATGACGTTAATTTGACTGTAAAATACAAGAGAGCTTTGACAATTTTACATTTTAAAATTCCGAATCTTTCCCGCTTAAATTTTATTTTTGTAAGGAGCTGAGATATATAATAATGCTTATTATTGATTTTTCGAGGAATAATTAAATTTCAAGTAGATGATATGAGTATGCAATGAAATATTATAATGAGATCTTTTTTATTTATAACAATAAATATAACATTCTAAAATATTAATGTATAATCAAACTTCAACTTTTTTACACACAAAGCAATAATTTTGAAGGAGATTATTTCTTTATCCTATTAAAATACTTATATCATGGGGGTTACAGAAATGGAAAGGGTCCAAAAAAATATTTAAACTTAAGTAAAATCGAGCTTGTGAGATCATTGTGCAGACGAAATTATTGTCAGGAGAAAAAGAAAATATTAACTTTATTGTTTAGTTTATGTTTTTAAAGATATTTTAATTAAGTCTGAAAATATATTTAATTAAAATAGCTTCATTTAAATAATCTTCTGCTTCGTTTTCAAATTTTTAAAAATGCAAAAACAATGATATTACTTTTTAAAACATTTTTTGAAGCCCGATTCGAAATCAATAATTTATTTAAATTAAATTAAGACCAATTAATTGTTTATTAAAATCACTTTAATTTTTGATAAGCTTCACTAACAAAAAAAGAAAAAACAATATTCCAACACTTTCAACAGTTTAGTGCTAAAAAAAACAAAAAAAAAAAACTGTAAACAACACTGCAAGTCTACATTTAGAAACGTGTTAAGAATGCTTGCAGTTAAACATCTGTTTCATAGTTTCTAAGCTTCAGGAATCGATTATTAGTTTAACAATTGACCATGAAACCACAGAGAAACAAAACTTCAATAGAAAAACATCAATTGCCAAAAGTCATGTTTTTTTTATTACTTACGAACTTACGATAACGGAGAGCTAAATGAATTGAATTATGTTCAATATGTTTAGAACATATATCTGGTTATTTAAATCGTTTTATGAAATTAAAGAAGTGCTAGGACCAGAGAAAAAAAAGGAATAACAAATTTTGTTAATATCGAGGGCGTAAAAAAGTTCCCGTTGATTATTTTTATTTCGAAAACTTTTAAAATACTCCCCAACAGATAAGGAATGAAGTGGAACCAACTGTATGTCTTTATCTCTTATAGTTCCTGAAAAAAGATGCATAAAGAAAATGCATTTTCACCCCCTACCTTCTGTGCTTAGAGGTACTCTTAAGTAAAATACTGTGGTCCAATTTTTCAATATGAGGTGGAGAGAGCGTTATGTTTTATAAGCTGGATTACGGAAAGACCATAAACTCGGTGCTCTGCAATCCGATTAGCCTGATATTGGCTTCAGAGGGCTGGACCCTTGGCTCGACCTCATGATAGCAATGAGAGGAAATTAAATACGAATTACCCGCTTATTAAGTTCTTTCCTAGTACGATAGTAAGAAATTATCTCAAATAATCAATTTATTGTTTAGAATAATTAATAAGAATACAATGCTTCCTACTGAATGTGCAGTACCCCACAACATAACAAAACAGATCCTTTGCTATGATCTTTCACTTATAATAAGGAAAATCGGTGCCTTTGAGGGCATCCATTGCTTTCTTGTCGAACCTCTTGGCGACGTCCTCTTTAAGAACTTTAGCCCATGCCCCGGATTCTCCTTCTCTAATGAACTTCATGCCAGTGAGGTTCA
This sequence comes from Rhaphigaster nebulosa, assembly GCA_948150685.1. Classification (NCBI taxonomy): domain Eukaryota; kingdom Metazoa; phylum Arthropoda; class Insecta; order Hemiptera; family Pentatomidae; genus Rhaphigaster; species Rhaphigaster nebulosa. The sequence continues at coordinate 108,946,725 of OX411306.1, read as the reverse complement.
TCTTTTCTAACTCTCTCTCGAAGTTTACCATCGGGTTTTTGCTCATCTCTGCAAAGCTGAGGTGCTTTAGGAAAGGCTCTTTTATATTTTCGGGAATCTCCACTCCCATAAAGTCTGCTATCCTTTTCGCAACCGTGTATAGATCCTGCAAAAAAAAAAGTTATAAAACTTCAACCAGTGTAGAAGGCCACATGTATATTAACTGAAGGTACGAATATTTCTTATATTTCATATATCTATTAATATTATACAATCAGAATGTAAATTAATAGCCCAACACCCGTTCTAGGAACTAGGCTATAGGAAGTGTACATGCAGACCACGTGATATTCATCACAATCTTAATGAGGAACCTTTTTAAAATTTAGTTTTATTTAAAATTCTAAAATTTTAAGTAACCCATAACTACTCCCCACATAACCATAAGACCATTTAGTTATATATTTATATTTATATACTTACGTCAAATAAATGATTTAAACAATAGGTTAATCTCTTATTTTTTATCTTTATTTACCTGTTTTTAAATCTTTGCCCGTGCGTATCCAGCAAATATGTCAATAGTGACCTAAGCTATATTGGACTTCTGAGAAATTTTAATTTTCAGTATGTTTATTAAAATTTATAATGGGCCATTTTTGTTCTTGAAAAGAATAAATGCTGGAATGATAATGCTGGAATTGAAAAATAATGCTGGAATGATTAATATATAGGTTAATCTGTAAAATAGCCCGTTTTTACTGACATTTTTAGGTTATTTACAGGACCGGATTAGCCCATGTAGGGACCCTTAAGCAAAGCTAAACTCAAAGCCTCATTCAATACATTTTAATCCATAAAGAAAAATAGATGCACAATGAAGTAAAGTATGAAGTTAATATATAATTTGAGATATAGCTGTGCTGCACTCAAACAAAATTTGCTTAATTTGCCTTTTTTTTCAAGGCTTTATCACTGACATTTTGTTTTTTTCATGGCAGAGACATCAAAGTGAGTGGACAAAGTTTGAAAAGTACATAAACATATTTTACTGTTAACAAAATTAAAAAAAATAAATATATTTTTCAGAATGCCTATATTATAGTGCGTGCGCTAGTTCAGAATTCGTGGAATTTTATTTGGAATGCGTTCTGAAATTATATTGAAACATTCAGAGGCGGATCAAGAAACGTGGGGACACTAGGTGATCGCTTACCACTTAATCCGCCCCTGCTGAATAAAAAAAATTCAGGAACTCCCTGCAAAAAAAAAATCTTCAACTTAGAGGCCATCAATTTAACATTTTGTTTTTAGATTTGTTCGATTACATCATTGAGAGTTTTTTTATACCTTTTCGTTCAGTGACAAAATGTTTAAGTTAAGATATTTTAAGACATTTTAAGCTAAGATATTACAAGACAAGTTAAGATATTTTAAGAGATCGGAGCCCTGAAACATCCGACGCCGCCGCTTATTTTGCTTAGCGCTTAATTCGCCCAAGGAAACATTGCCATGTTGAGCTGAGAAAAATAGTGCTAGGACTTTGTCTGTGCCTGTCAAGAAAAATTGAGTTTTATTTTACAGAGGAAATAAAATAATTTACTATATCAGCTCTTTTTGTGAAATTGTAAGTCCCTTAGAAACAAACCTACAATTTTTCTAACGGGCAAAGGGACCCCTACGAGGTTCGTGGCTTTTAAGCTTTAAGATACTTTTATAAAGTAATTTACATTCTGTCTCAATAAATGAAAATGGTAATAGTCATTAAAGATTTCATTCCCACCATATACCCAGAAAATTATATAATGAAGTTATAGCGAAATAATAAATAAGGAAAACAAAAATTAAACTGGAATAAACTAAAATGAACATAAACATCTTAAACGCCGTCATGTTATATACACTATTTACAATCAACCCCGGAACCCAGAGCCAGGCTTGTCTCCCCACTAAGGGGTGAAAAATTAGGACGCCTAATTAGGAATTTATATTAACTTTTTTTTTCCAACTAATAATATTTTAGTAAGCCTTTGAAGCACGTCATATTTAAATTGAAAATATTTAAAAAAAAATCACTTCTCGTACCTGTCAATAAAGTAGGGCCTACATAAGATATTTACGTACAAAAGTTTAGAGAATATCGCAAAAATAAGTTTAACAGCCAAATTGCTGCATTTTATGCCCGACTTAGTTCAGTCAGTAATAATATGTAATAAAATTTTATTGAGGAAAGGATTTACTTGCTCTTGGCAGGAACTAGACTAGAAAATCTTAAAGGGGATTCCGAAAACTTGTAACAAAGAGAATGTTTCAGATATGGCTCAAAAATCGCCTACCGAGCATCCAGTAGCGTAGCCAGAATTTCGTTTCGAGGGGAGGAGAGATCGATCCAAGGATCTACTTTAAAGAAACCCACCCCAACCGGAGATGTTAGGGGGCCCTCTCTATGTATACTATTTTCTATGCCTGGGTATGTTATTTATAAAATAACACTCAATAGGTTTATAAAATTTTTGCTTACAGATAAGAATAAATTAAAATATTTTGTAATTTTTGAGGGAGAGGGGGTTCCGAACCTCCTGAATCTACCCTCTGGCTACACGTGTGCGCGCAGCGAGCATTTCGTAACATGTATTAATAATCTAACATCCCTGTAATAATAAAAATAATAATAATTACTTTAAAGAGTCAAATGGTATTAATTAATATTCATAAAAGTACCTTCTTCATTTCTTCAAAAGTGTTGAAAAGTATGTATGGTTCATTTCTCATTTTCCAAAAGTTAAGCACATGTTCCCAGAATGGAGAAAATAATACTGTAAAAAAAAAGATCTTAAATAGGCATGTGAGACATTATATATGTATTTTAAAAATTATGTTTATAGTAGCAGAGACTATATATATATATATATATATATATATATATATATATATATATTTTATCTGTTGGTACTATGGACCAGGAAGATCTTTAGCCACGCCATGTGGTCTTCTTATGAACATTCTTCCGCTTGGAAGAACACAGTCAGCAAGGAGAGGGGTCACCCATCTTCACGGTACTACGAACCATGATTTCCATGGTGCAGCGGCAGACAACCCATTCCTCCAAAACCAATCCCTTTGGGGTTAATTCGGCAGTGTCCTTCCAGTCGATTCACTCCGGTTTTAGAACAGTGACAAATCGGTCTTGATCCGAGGATTGTGACTGTTCGGAATCAGCAGGTGTATGAAGACCTTTATTTATTTTCCTGTAGCAGACCGTCCATGAACAAAACCTCTGGGTAACTATTTGGCATCCAGGAAGACTATAGCGCGATTCGCGAGGGGGTTAATCGATTACCCGAGGGGAGACAACCGACCGGTGAATCTCGCGCTTCGTCACTTTCCCTTGTAAGCGGTCACCCATCCACTACTTAACAACTACCACTAGCAACTAACTAGGCTTGGTGTTGCTTAAATTTGATTACGTTACTATTTGAAGCGCCTTAGCCCACGTATATATATATATATATATAGATTTAGATATATAATATTATCTACGCTTACTCTTTAAAATATAAGCCATCATTACTACTTATCATTTGAGATCATTACAACATATTTTGTAAAATATAAACAAAGAGAACTGACTACGAATGTTCTTAAAGTACATATTTAGTACAATATACTGCATAAAAATATATACCAGTGCATCATGAAATTCTGATCGACCGAGAGCGCGTAAAAAAAAATGAGATTATCTGAAGAAAATTTTAACGGCAATTTTTCGAATCATTATAGTATTGGCATTAAAAAATAAGAATCTGCCAGTCGGATCGTGCCACCTGAAAAATGGCAGCCAAGAAAACTTGCTATTTTCGGACTATTTTTGGATTTTCAGCAATAATATCTAAACGGTGTATTCTATCGAAAAAGCTGTGGTACATTAAATTTAAAAATATCAAAATTTGTGTCTAATGAGCACCAAAACATAATAATTTGGTTAACTAGTTTAGTCGAAAATCACGGTCATAAACGACGAATTTGTAAAAAGCAGAGACAGGGTACGATATATGAGACTGCAGGTTGCAGATGAGTTTTTCTCATGAGCATGATCCAACTGACTGACTTATTTTTTTATTTTATTTTCTTGCTATCAAATAATGCCAATTGTTTTGCACGGGCTCTCGATCTATGAATTTTGTGACGTTATCAAGTACCGAACCTGATACCTTTCATAGATTGTGGTGTAGGTTTTTATTTATTTACTAGGTTGTGTTATGGTAAATTATTCATATCTTTCCTGCAGACAACAATGTATAATAACAATTGATTATCGCTTTACTGAATACTCACATTTCTCTTGAAGGAATGCTTCAATGAATAGATCTTGGTCACCATGGTACCCATTCCACATTCTATAATGATGAAAGTAAGATATCGCACAATCTTTAGGGTTCCTAAATACGTAAATGATCTGCAAACGAGACATAAATATTTAAATCATTTTTATAGATTGTTGAATATATCAACATTAAGTATATCAACATAATTTAACAAATATCATTTGATTTTGTAAAAGTATAGTTCCTTTCGACTGTTCTGATCACCAATTATTATACACAAGCAACGATGAAACAATAGTAATGAAATTGGTGATATTAGGATTACTAATATAAACTAAGATATTAGTTTTTCGCCCCATACCTCGATTTTTTACCAATGTTTGACTTGAGAATCGTTCTGAGCACAACATACAGGATGTTCCAGATAACCAGCACTCCCCCTCCTTCTTTAAATTATAGAATGTTAAGAATACCGGAATGAACTTTGAGGGATCTCATTAGGATAATCTGAAGTTAGTTTGAGGCATATTGCCGACTTTTCAACCTACCAGAGTTTCCTCCAGTGACCTAACTCTGGAATTTCTATTGGGATGGGATTTGGATAGAAAATGAAATTCTAAGACGGATTCATATTGGGCTCATTTTGACCCGAATCGCTAAAACACGGTTTTTATGAAAATTTCTCTCAAGAAAGCATTTTTTTTTTTTTTAGAAAACTATTCAGGTAAAAATTGTAGAGAATTAAAATAATGAAATGAGTCTGCTTTCATTTCAGAACGCTGAGTAATGAAGAGGGATTCAGGCGCTGTAGGCGAGAAAAAAATATGCATCCACTAATCTTATCCACTCTTCCTGTTCTTTAACATTAAACCAAACTAAGGCCACCTCTTCCATAGTTGCCACATCATCCCATTGGTAATATTTTTTTTAAGCGTTAAGTTAAATAAAACTTACGTGATTAGAGACTTGCTAGTTTAAAACAAAATTAAGATTAAAGATTTTTCGGCCCCTTAATTTTCCGTCCTAGATGCCCTTCTAGGTTGCCTACAGGAGGGCTCGGCCCTGATGGCATTAATAAATAAGTGAACAGCAAAAAGTGTCAAAAGAAAAAAAAAAAAACTGTTTTGGACAAGCTTCCGTTTATTTGTTTCATGAATGTATTTTTATTATCCAATAATTAAAACAAATGTAAATAATAATAATTATTCTGTAACATTTTTTTTTTTTAATATTTCTTTTTTCTACTCTCCCATTTATTATTGCCACTTTAATGCTCAGCGTTCTGGAATAAATGCACATTAAATTTCATTCTTGTTCATTTCCCATGGGCTGGTGTCAACCCAGAACGAATACATAGACTAATAATCATCCATTTTCGAATTGGTATCACTGATGTTTTTACAGTAGACAACACCTGCGATCTCACCTTAGGTTTTACTTGGAAGAGCTGTATGGGAAGAAGCCCAGGTGGCAAGTGGGACTTTATAAATCTCGGAGATGGCATATTCTCTGCATTGTCAATTGTGTTTTCTTCCTCATCACCGTTCAACGCAGTGAACCTAAAAAAAAAATAATAATGGAAAAGTGAGTCTTCTCAGATCAGTTAAAGAAAAAGTATTTTTCCGTGAAAAACAGAGTCACATTCTTATTACACTTATGAGAAACTCGATACACATAAGAAAAATATCACGATATTGGCCATTGATCAGTGTGTATTTCTGTGGCACAATTATCTCTTGAACGGGTGCACTGATTCCATTTTGTAATTTAATTAATTTGATTTTTTAATTTCAATTTACGTTCAATCATTCGCAGAACAAACATTTTTTTTTTCATTTTAATTGTATAAATAAATCACAAAACTGATGTAAATTTGTAAGTTTAGTCGAATTTTGACCACGGGACGATCCTTATTGCCAAAGTGCCTGGTAATAAAAGGTAATTTAATAAAAATTTTCTTAAGGTAATAAAAAGTAAAATAAAAATATGTTTTCGTTATCGTGCATTTAATAAAATTTATCGAGGAAAGGTGCTTATTACTACGAAATAATTAGGATCAATTAATTAATTTTATTATATGAAAATATTGGCTTACTCTAAGAAAATAGAACGGCGATGGAGCTCCAACTCCTTGGCTTTAGAGAAATTGAAATTATTGCCCAACAGCCAAACCAACTCTTGAGTCCATGTTGTGCCTATAGTACACAATAATAATACAGTTAATAACTATAATACAGTTACATATGCATTTATAGTGACATTTATTGTTTATGGATATATAAATATATATGATTAATACAATTAATATTAAGAGAGCATCCTGAGCTCAAAAATTATTATTGTAATAAAAAGTAAACTAAAAATATGTTTTCGTTATCGTGTACTTCAGGTTTTAATGACTTTTATTCTCTTAAACTACTTGCACGTTTATAACAAGTGCAAGGAATATTTCGCAATCAGAGCACAATGAGATTAAAAAAAAAATCCAGGGCGCAAATCAACTTTCTAGTTTATGAAGACAATTTGATCAAATACAAGCCGATCTTAATCCACAATTTATAATAATGATTGCTTTGCCACAAACATAAAATGTTTTGGTGGTTTCTAAATTAATTTTTGGTGGTTTAGATCTTGAAAGACATTATGAAGCAGCTACGATTTTTCTTTTTTTTAATCCTGTGGATGTTACAACTTCGGTTTCTCTACATAGATAATTCATATTAAAAAAACAACTTTAAATCGTCTAAATATGGTACTACTAATGTTATTTATTCATTTTTCAAATTTCAGAAATCATATTTTTACTACCCGAAACATCGCTATATAAATCTTAAAAAGATTTTTAGTAATGTATATTATAAAGTCCTTAGGTGCGTCTGACTGTGCCCGTTTTTTATTCCCGCTAAACTCTCACAATCGTTCAGTATAGCGGCTACTATATAGCCTGCCCCCTATCTATTTTGAAGTTATTTCATTAGAAAATTTAAGAAAATCTCATAGTGAATACAGAGAATACCTTTATTGAGGAGGAGGGGCATAAATAAATATTATGCAAAGGCTAAATCTATAAATATTATGTTTTATATTTTTCTCAGTGACTATAGTCCGGCAAGATATAAAACCTTTTCCAAATTCGGAGGTGGGACTGAGGAGTGTGGGGGAGGGGATTGGAGCTCTCACACTTCACTCGAGTCCCACCATCGCTTGAATCTGAGCTGGGACGCATTTCTATTATTATTTTGTCAATTAACTTGATCAAAATCGTCCTTGACCTTGATCTTCGAGGTCTTTGTTATTTTTTCCTCGGCACTTAGTCTGTTAGTTCGATCGGATTCAAATCAGGGTGGTGAGGTAGTAAATCAACATAAACATTCCACTATTTTTACCTACTTCGACATGCATATTGCATATATTCGTCACATTAGAAGCAGAATATCTTTATTATCAATACTTTACCACGAACCAACCAGAGGTTATGCATCCAGCATATATTGTATCCAAAAGGTTTGCATATATAAAAACCTAAACTATCATGATAAAAGGGGAGGAGGAGAGAGTGAGTGCCTTCTCCACCATGCGCGGCCACCTAAGCCGACTTCTGCGCAGGCCGTTTTCTCTCTTGCCAGTTAATACAACAATGCTTGGGATGAGGCTACTTCTTAGTTTTAAATAAAAATCATAGAAAGGTAAAAATAAGGAAAATACAATTTTTTTTATTACGGACATAGGAATGATAGATAGGTATTTATCTTATTCAGAATTTCAGATGAATGATAAGATATATTCATTGTTAAAAATAGAAACTGGAATAAATTTTTTATATCAAATCGAATAATTATGAAAGTTCGCATTTAAAACGGATCTCTTTATTTTACTCATTAAAAAAAAAAAAAATGAGGTATTTGTTTATTCAATGCAATGATTAACTATGATAATTTTCGTAAGTATATAAAAGTATTTTATGTTGTAACAAGATACTTATTATAAAGATATTAGTACAATCTTATATTTACCGCATTTAGGAAAGGATATGACCCAGACGTCATCCGGCCTCACTTGGAAGTTCCTGATCCGCTCTGCGTACTTGAGGAATACCTTCGGAAGGAGGCAGCCGTTCTTGAAGGCCAGTTCGGCCGAACTCATTCCTCTGCAATATTTGTTGATTTCATGAATGATATGATCATCGAGGACATCGTAGTCCAGATTGTCATCTTGCCACCCTTGAGTCATTTCTGTAAAAGACAATACAAATTTAAAATTCCAACAAATTAAATTCTTATAAATATCTTAAGAAATTCCTTTACATACGAGTATCAGTTGTTACTATTTATACGAAGCTATAAAATCGAAATGATTTAAGTTATTTATTTAAGGTGTAAAAGATAGTTTAAAGATTTTGTATGATGTTACTAACAATTTCGTTATTTATAATTATAAATTCTTTAAGTATGTGAATTTAACTATTATATAAACTTTGTCTATTTTTAAATATATTATTTTGCATCTTAAAGTAAAAATCCACTCACGCACTTCCATTTGGATTAGAAAGAATGAGTAAAAGGTAATACTTGCTAAAGGAAAAAAAAAAAAAGAAATATCTGACAGGTTACTGCTAAGAAAAAAAGTTAATAACCATAAAACTCATTTACTTAACATTTTAAAACGTTAAAGCTGTTTAATATTCAGTTTGGGTTGTTCCTTGAAAAATTATGAGCGAGATAAAATAGAAAATCCATTAAAAAAATCAAAATATCAGCTTGATAGAATTTTTAAGAACCAATTATAAAAAAAATTTAGAGGCTCAAACGATAAATTTAAGAACGGGTAAGGTCTCAGTTTAACTTCTAGACTAAGCCATCCTTAATCTAAACGTCAGTATTATACTTGTCTCGGGACAAATTAAACTGAGGAATACAATAAATCCAAAAATATTTTACTCCGAGACTAAAAGATAATATATTTCTTTAGTCTTGGAAAAACTGTGCCTCATTGCAAGGCTAGATTATGTTTAATCCAAAACTACATTTACTTTTGACACAGCAGCCGGTCCTGAACTGATTAAATATAAACTTACAAGCATTATAACTCTAGAGTGTTACCCAATGAACGATATTCACAGAATTATTGAAAGATAAAGATAGGGTTTCTCGAAAAATGCTATGGCAAGCCCTCCAAAAGCAGGTTATGAAATTATCCTCATATGAATAAAGGAGATATGTTTGATGGAAACATCTTCTTAACTGAAATCAAACTTTACTCCAAGAAATTTTCCAGACAAGTACATGGTTTCTCCAGGATTGCAGCGATCCTCCCTTCGAGGATATTTTCGAGATATTTCCAGGATCATGCTGGAAAAGTGGATAAACAGATGATAAACAATTTGTAACAACTTGATCGAAGAAATATTTTTTCATAACATCATTTGCTGGGGATACAGTGTCCATTGCCCAAGTCTAGATATATATTGAAAACAGTGTAATGGAAATATAAGAAATACGGCCCTATGATTAACTAAAATAAAAATAATAAATAGAATTTTTATTAACTGGTTGCGAAGTTCATCTTGGAGGGATGATAAAAATAGTCCGTGACGTCTGATATTCTTGGCTGGATAATTGAAATAGATCACTAATAAGACAGGAAACTAAAATGTACAGATGAGGATGGAAAGAAGGATCTCAAAGATATGAAACAGAAGGATGCAAACAGGTGGAAGAACAAGAAGTAGATAAAGAAAGATTTGGAATAATGAAATAGAAGAATATCTGCTGGAATACGTTCACGTAAAAACGAAAATGTGAAAGACCATAAACAAATTATGGTAAAGAAACCAGTTGCTCTAAAAGATCCTCTTGATAAATAGTCACTTGCTTATAAATTTTCTGTATTATGAACAGACTCAAATGTAGCCGCTTATTTTTTTAAGTAGAAAAATAATGCTACCATTATACCAATTACATCCTTTATTTCAAAGAGCTTAGAATATTTTTTTTTTTTGAAGATTTAAAACCGTTTAATTAAGTGAGAAAGGAATTAAATGAAAATCTGAGACAACAGGTTAGGGAACAAATGAAAAGGGAATACTTTAATACCCAACCAGTATTATGTTTAATTAAGGGAAAAAAAAATTAACAAAAGTGTCCTGAAAAAAATTAAAAGGACATTCTAATGAAGCGAAATCGTTTCTCGTTTCACAATTGTACTTCGGGACGGTTACAGCAGGGAAATGGCTTTTTGTTTCATGATCGATAAAGTCATTAGCTTAATATCCTTTGTCCTTTCTGTTATTTATTTCCTGTAGGGACGTGAGGGTAAATAGAAGCTACAAATATAAATGTTACATCAAAAGGATCCCCTGGGTCAAACCGATACCGTACCAATGTTTAAATAAATTTATATAATTGCCATTGCCATTTTTATCCTTTTTTTTAACGAAAGAAAAAAAAATAGCTTTGTTCTTGTGTATTGATATTTTCCAATACAATTAATTTTTTGGAAATTGTTAAATTAAATGTTTATGATGAAACGTGTTCCCACCTGTTCGTCTACATCGGTCGTAAGATACTTGTAACAGGATACATGGCCTATTTGTTTCTTCCATTAGTGTCGTACAATTTTGCGAAGGGTGAAGATCTCACAACAACTTCATCCTCACTCGACGACGAATTAATAATTGATGAAACGAAATTTTGCTTGCTCGTGTCTTATCGCCTCGGTACGAGCTTATCTTAAGATAAAAATCGCCGGTCTTATTGCTTCTATGATAAACATCTCATCGTTCTCGTGTGAATCCCTTCTAAGAAGTCAGACACTAGGATCAATGGACTTTTTCGAGTTCTTTCGACAACTAAGGCCGAAACGTCGGCACACATTAGGCAAAACAGTATTATACCTTATTATTCTCCAAATATTTTGTTTCTGTGCATTTTTAATTATATTTCTAATACTCTGGGTTCCGCAAAATGAAAATTCCAAGAATTGAAAATAAAAATAAAATAAAAAAAATGTTGACAAAAAACAATACGTAATAATTTCGATAAGATATCTTATACAGATAAAACTGAAAATACGTTATAATTTTCAAATAAAAATTTCAATATCTAAAGAATGAAATATTAACCGATAAAATAATGGATAATTTGAACGATCGTCACCTGATTTGTCTTTGTTATATAAGGTTACCATTTAAATTGGCTGTAAATCAACTCTAAAAGCCGCGTAAAATGTCTGAAAAACACTCACCGCATTATGAATAAGTTTGGCCAAATTCGTTCGGGCAAGTCCAGTTTTGCCATCTGATATGTTGCTGAAAAGTAATATACATAAATAAAAAAAACATTTGTTTTTATTTTTCAAAAAAGTATTACAAGGGGTATCCTTGAGGTGTCTCTCTGCCAAAAAACAAAAGAAATTGGTTGGCATAAATGGCAAGGCCAACCTACACCATGTTCAAAACACGTGTATCGTTTTATTTTATTTATTCAGAAGATTAAAAAATGCAACACTCTTCGAAAAAAGGCAGCCATTACAACCTTCTATCATTAACTAAAGGTCGTATACATTATTTATACAGTCAGGCCTCTAAGGACAAAATCTCTGCAAAGAAATATATTTAGGAACACACTAAAGGAAAAAAATATTCACATTGTGGACAAATTATTTTATAATTGGTTCAATTGCAGCTATTTGTATACTATAGTAGTTGGTATGTTAAAAATAATAAAATAAAACATCATTTATTTGTATGATGCTCCTCAAAACATTTACTACGAAAAGTCACTGCAATAAGTTTTTGGTTTGCATTGGTTTAGTTAGGATCTTCTCTCGCTTTTCTCCTTTCCTTATCCAGCCCCCAATCCCAATATATCGGCATTCACATGGCAATTTTTTAACACGAGAGCCATTATATATTAAATAAAAATCTTTTTCTCCATTATCATCATTGGCAGGCTCTAAATCAGTTCAGTCTGCCATTTAACTTAACAAAACGCATCCTCAGATATCGCAAAATTATTTGTTTCTTCTTCGTCTGTTAGAGTATAAACAATACCTAGAAAGAATAAGAATTTCAGTTTCTTCTTTCCTCATCAACACTAATAATTAAAATTTGAAAAAAATTTAATTACATAAAATTATTTTATAATTTTAATTACATAAAATTTAAAATCAATTAAACGATTTTTACTAATCTTATTTTCAACTTTGAAAATTATCATAAATTATACATAAGCTTTTATAAAACAATGCGCAACTATGTGGTGGTTTTATAGATTAAAAAAAAATTAAAATATTCATAGTATTTCTGTTATTTGTCCCATCGACTCGTACATCGTAGTATCGATTCATTGCCAAACGTTTGTGTTTCTAAAGAGCTAGTGATATCAAACCAATAATAATTGTAATACTTTATTAACTAAAATATGTACATATGTACTCATAATACATATGTACTCACTTTTGCTCATATGAGCAAAGTATTAAGGCAATGGCCTCACGCCGTCTGCCAGAGTTTAACTATTAAAGACAAAAAGTAATAATAAAATGCACAACTCAAGTATAAATAAATAAATAAGAAAAGGTTTTAAAAACAGATTAAATGAAGCACAAAATATCGAGCTACTAAATAAAACAAGAGATCCGTTAAAATATCCAGATCCCAAAAAAATGATAAGGAGAAAGACATTCAAAATTTATTGAGGGATGTCTGAGATCCACTCAAGACTAATCAGGTTCCCTGAATGTGAACTTGAACCTGTAATGAAACCAATATATCAAGTGAAATTTTAGGGTTATTTTGAATTCCTAATTCAGTTTAAATTATTGCTATATACCTCGTAAGTTAACATATTTCTCCAGCAGTTCACAATACAGACGGCCGTTATCACTATATTTGAACAAAAACCAGCTTTTCCGAACTTAGGCTCCCTTATGACTAATGAGGCCAATGAATCAGATAAAAATAAAAACAAGGAACCCAGGAAGGAATACACTCAATAAAGAGTAGCCTGATATAACTCATGGCTAAAGTTGGATGTATGAACTCTTGATCAGGCAGGTTGAATCTGGAACGTGGACGAAATGTGGCATGATTGCTAGGTTTGAAAGGAAAGTGCTGCAAAGAATGCTAGGCGGTATGCATGAAGATAAGAATTGATGAATCAGGAAAAATCGTGAAATAAATAAATTTACGGTTTATTTAACGAACTTTACATATGAAACGCAACAAAAATGAATATGCTGAAATGTTATAGTCACGTGAATCTGCTAGTAAGGGCAGCTAAAGAAGAACGGCGCCACCAATATTCTTTCAGCTAGCCCCTCAGATTATTAGGTGAATTGGCTTACTTCTGCGTTAAAGTCATTTTTTTTTGTATTGTCATTGTTCATATTTGTTGTGCAGATTACGATTATCATAATATGGAAATCGAAACAGGCAGCTTGATTATTATTTAACCGAAATAAACTGTAGTTAAAGCATTTATATTTTTTTTTTCAGGAAATATGCATTTTAACTAAAAAAGTTTCAAACAATTGTTGTTTCCCTTAAAATTACCTAAAAATAGATCTAGTTACATTATAAGCTAAAACAAACTATAACGGTTCAACGTAGCGTCTAGCCTGTGATACTTTCGGTGTTTCAAGAAAAAACTGTTTTTCGCGAAATTAACACTCAGTTCTTTGCGTAGATTATGAATATGTTGATCCGAAAACTGAAATTATTTTCAGCTACAGATCACCAACAAAAAAGATCCAGTTATATTTTCAACTAAAGAAAACCGTTCTACGGAGCGTCAAACTTAGAGAAAGTTCTAGTTCCTTCCGGCACTTGTTATTATTTCCTTATTTTATTTAATATTTTGATAAATTTTTGGTTCAAATTAACTGTACTTACTGATTAGTTGCTAGATGTAATCAGTGGTAAAACATTAATATTGCTATGTATTGAGGATATGAAAAGGAATATATTTTGATTGAAAGTAATAATTAATTCAATGTATTATATAAATAAATATTGTCAACTTAAAATATGGAATTTTCCCAACTTGGAGAAATCAGAGCTGATAGAAAACCACCAAAGACTATGGGATTAACACAACCGAAACCTACCTGGGAAAAGGCCTCAATTAAACTAAAATCCTCAGTTAAGCTATGTGGCATTTGCACGTCAGGTATCCCTGTGAAAAGTATGTTTTAATGATAAAAATCTTATTAAATACCAAGTTTTATAGGTCGATTCTCGGAATAACGAGAGATCTTGCCCCTTACGATTTCTCTTTATCCTTCCAAGATCTCTCCCAATCTGATTTCAATACTGACAGCGTCATCAAACAAAATCGCGTAAAATATTCCAATGTTCTCTAAGACTTCTCTCAGCTGCGTTACCCAGTTATATTGCAAACTCAACCGGTTGTTGCTATCCAGTTTTTTAAACATTGTTAAGCAAAACTGGTACAATTGATGTTGAGTATTTTTATAATCCAGCTCAGTGTTTTTTTCAAAACATAATATTCCCCTGGAATGGATGAGACTTCCAATCTTACCGCAACGTTTGGTCAGAAAAAGTCCTCAGATACTTTTATAGCAGTATTATAGGCAAAATATTTCGAAATGTATTCTCATAACATTTTATTGGCTGAATTAAAGTCAAAACAACCATAAGGCATAAACAAATATCTTTTATTTAACCTAAAAATAAAATTTTGCTCGAAATTGCAGCCCTCATAAATTTTGCCGCCCAGAACAAATGCCCCCTTTACCCTACCTCCCTAGCTCCGGGCCTGCTTGAAATTAATCAATAACTATAGCTAATTTGAACTAAAAGTTTTTCAAAATAATAAATAAAATAAGGAATGAATAACAAGTGCTGGAAAGAACTAGAACTTTCAATAGGATGACAAAAGATTCTCGACTTGCGATCTCGCTTATGTACGAACTGTACAGATACCTACCCGACGTCCATAATTCCTCTTAAAAATTTATTTCCTTCTCCCAGTTCTTCCAATTTAATTTAAATCAGCAGAGTGTAAAGTTTGCGATAAGTATGTTTTCTTGAAAAATCGAAATTAAAAACCGTAGAGCGGTCATCGTTAGTTGAAAATGTAACTGGCCTCTTCTTGTCGGTGATCTTAGACTGAACAGCTATTGTTTGAAACTATTGAATAAATGTACATTTCCTCAAAAATATACCCCTCTTTCTGTTTGTTCATTCTTTTTTATTACGATTTCCGAATTATGATATAAGTAATCTACATAAAAAAAAAAAAAAAAAAAGGATCACACCATTAAGAACTTTGTCGCAGAAGTGAGCCAATAGTACCCAGTAGCTGATAGACTGAAAAGCGAAGGGACAACCAAGAGCAGGATGGAGGGAAAAGATAGGAAGAAAAAAAGAACAGGCGAGAATAATCGGAAACAGTCCCTTGCAGCAGATACAGTAATAGCTAAGGACTTCTTCGGTCCATAGTGCCAGAAGAGGGAGAAGTAAACAATAATTATTATTTATATTACGCACATGATTATTTAACATCATCATCCCAACAAATCGTAATTGTTTTTAAGAATATATATTAGATTAGATATTTATTTTTTAGGGGATTTACAGATACTCAGTTGGCCTTGGCCTTTCAGCAATAAAAATCAATAGACTAAAAATGTTTTAAAAAGTAAAACCTATTATTATAAAATAAAATAATAATCAATTATTTAAATTTCAATTATGAATTTATCATAATTTCTTTTGGTATCAAAAATGCCAATGACTCAATTTCCATAAATTTTTATTGCACTGCACTCTATGAAATGAAAACTTGATTTTATGAAATATCATAAAAACGAACTTTCTGATGAAAACAAATGTGTTTTTTATTTTTTTTATTTTGACTGATCTAATGAATTAATATAATAGAAATTAAAATCAATTATTTTATTAGTATACATGCTTATTACTTGTTGATTAAGTTTTAATTGATCCACCATGATATTAAGTTTCGGCATTATTAATAACAGCTCTCTAAAGTGGATATTGTGAGCCAAGGTTTAACTTCTATATTGGATAGTATCTGACGAGGAAATAAGAGGCTTTGGTCGGTGCATCCATAGTTAGCTCACCGATCTGGCTCCATTTATCGTAATGAGGCACCAACTCTATACCTTGTTATCTCCTATAGTCAAGAGCCAAAACATTTTCAATTAACGTACTCAGGCCGATAACATGTTTTTCAGCTAATGGGATTGATTTAACGTCGCATCAGATGAACGGGTCGTAATTAATTAGTTGGCTAATAAAGGGTTTTTAAGCAACATGCAATGAATAGTTGAAAGATTAATGCAGCTTATTATATTAAAGTATGAGTGGTTGTCATTGGCCCTAGCATAGAAGGAATTCAGTACAACTACAACATCGGCTTCTGATATTTTAAACCATCAGTGACCGTCCTAGTGGAATGTGGGACGAAATCGAATAAATGTATGTAAAAAAAAAAAAAAAAAAAAGAAGTTTTATTTCATTAATTGAAGGGAAATATATATATTCCAATATATTCTCTTTTAACTTTTAATATATTCTCCTTGATGCTGGAAATTTTTATATAATGATAATATGAGAGAAATAAAAGCTGCGAAAAAATGTTTTCAAGATGAGGAAATATTTCCCCGAAATGTAAACATAATTAAATAAAGAAAAATATGGTATTGGAAGTTATATATTGCCCTCTAATTAATATATTCATAAGAACTTTCGAAGAAATTAAAAAATAAAAGTTTTATTTCAATGCGCTATTCCGGAGTTGTTTCGGCAAAGCTGAATAGTAGGTGTAAGTGTACCTACACCATACGCACTTCTGCCACAACGGAGATCTGCGCTTACCCCCACTATCATTTTTCCCAGTGCAACTGCAGGCTAACTCTTAAAAACTAGAATACTGTCAAGGAGAAATGTAGTCCTCTCTAAGACGATGGAGGGACCGTTTATACCAGCTGGGACATTACAACTCTCGGAGAGCACACCTTCGAACTCTCATGGGCCTTTACATTTGTTGGTTCTATTCTCGAGAGTGGGAAAATCTCTCGAGTAAAAGCTCCTTTAGAAAGGTCCAGCTAAGCCTCATCAATTCAACTATATCGTTATATAATGAACCTAAAGATACAGTAAGGTAATATGGGATAAGCGCGCACTAGATTTTACAAAATTCAAATATACATGACAGTTAAATCTTTTTTTTTTAAAGCTAGTTCTCCTCTTGCTTTAACATATTAAATATTACGATAAAGGTTATTTCCTATCATCCTTCCGATTCGTTTAGGGTTTTGTTTTTTGATTTGATAACATAATTAACGATGATTAGAAATATCGAAATAATTATCGTATTGTATTTATTATGTTCACTTACAAACCGATTTAAATTATAAGAAGCAAGTTATTTCTTAATGTCTTTCCAATTCGTTTATGTTTTTTTTTTTTTTTTACTTCGACAAATGAATTTAGGATATTTTGAAATATGGATATTTCTGTGCTGTTATAATTAAGATATTGTTTTTATTAATTTCATTTTCAGCAGCATTTAAATATAAAGAAACAGATAATTTTTCCTCCATTTCGTTTAGGTTTTTATTTTATTAAAATACTAACGATATTTTTATGGCGATAGCATCAAGATACTATATATATATAGTGTGGACCGATATCGATGTCAATATAAATATCGATATTTTTCAATCAACATCCCATCCCTATAACACAGACACAAAATATAGCAAGTAACACGAACACACCACATCATTTTATTATCCTTTTTTTTTTTTAACTCACCATATTTCTAAATGAAATTTATTTTTTTCTCCTTCTTTTCTTTTTTTTTTTTAATGCTTTGGTTTTATTAATCTTTTTTTGGTTGTAATCTTTTTTTCTTTGGTTTTCGATGCTCAAATTTTCATATCTGTTACGATATATCGGAAAAAAATCGATATACATACATATATATATATATATATATATATATATATATATATATATATATATATATATATATATATATATATATATATATATATATATATTTAAATATCGATATACCCATATTTTTCAACATCTCTAGTCTATAAGTGGAATAACAATATGATTCTACACTATACTATATATGGTTCACGGTTTTTAAGCACAACAAATGCGGTGTAAAAAAACAAAACACTACCGTTCTTTAAAAAGCAAGGGTCGGCACTGTGAAATCGATAGTACTTTTTCTTCCCGCAGCCTCCTGTGCAGCTTCCCATGTGTGCGCACAACAGTAAAACATCTCAGCAGCGGAACTGTGGAACGCATAGTTTCTTTCTAGAATTTTGTAGCTTTTGAATTGAAGGAGATATTTTATATTAAATAATGGGTAATTTAAGTAGTTGTCACATAATTTATTCAATCTTAAAATAAATAAGTTTCCTATTCGAACATGGATACATATGCAAGGTACCTTTAGCCTCTACCTTAGAAGGCCGGAGCAGGTTCGACAACCAGCTCAAGCAGTCATGAAGTTAAGGCAGAGAAATCTGCTTAAAAGCACAAAAAAATAAGAGAGAAACCCTGCCGACAATATATTATAAAACTTGCCTCCAAGAATGTGTAAAATAGAGCACTCTTCAAAGAGACTTAGAAGCCGACTCAAGAGCACGCTCCTGTCGATAATTCCTATAAGATCAACCAATAGGAAGGCCCAGAAGGAAAGTGGTGGCAAAATGTATGGAAAATAGATACTTTAAGAAGTAAAAGGGAAAAGAAACAGAACGGGGAGGCAAAAAAGAGAGACAGGAGCCAATTTTGGAATGTGGAATGAGTAAGACCAGCTGAAGAGTTCATCGCGGAGGATTCCTAGCGAGTCTGGAAGAAGAGTCGAGACAGTAGAGGCCAGATAATTAAAGACAGCAGCTGAAGTGACGCGAATCAGACCATTAAGTAGCGGCAGGCGATCACAAGGAGCGAAGCGGAAAGTATCTGAGACTACGAAGGCAAAAACAAATAAGTCGAAGCTTCTTACATTCATGTATACATTTTGTTTAATATTATGTGGCAACGTAGTAAAATCTTAATAGGCAATATTGACCCAGCATTCTCAAATACATATGTTATAGTCAATAGTTTTTCGAAATGAGATTAATTTAGATTGTGCATAATTAAGCTAACAGTTTAATTAATAAGTACTCTTAAATAAAGTAAGATCTATGTCAAAATCTGTTATCATATTTACCCTGCATGCCATCATTTAGTTTAGTTAAGCGAATTGGTAAACATGACACCCTTGGAAAAGGCCCCTAACAGTATTTGTAATACCTCAACCTGGTGACCATTGCTGGGGGGTCTGGCCTTTAAATTAGGGTTAGGCATTTTTATTAATATAAATAAATAATACAATTGAATTGATCGGTTCTCCCTTCTGGAACCGCTATAAATGCTTGATATTTCAAATAAATAAATTAGGTGAATGCGGTTTCCGGAACTTCAACCAGCCTTAGAAAAGCAAATAGCCAGAAACAGAGCAGATTATTTTGATAGAAAAACTCTGTAGTTTTTATTTCTTCATATGAAAAATTACATCATCCCTGTGGTATGGACCTAACTGAATTGTTTAGAATCCACGGTTAGTCACTGGGCATATTAATATTGATTCTTCAATGATGCATTAGGATCAGAAATTTGGTCGCTCATGTTTTTTCGCTTAATGAATGGAACTCTCGAACATTGTAAATTACCCAAGTTTCTGTGAATTAAAAAAAATGTGATGTCGGGCTTTACTACTTTTTCTGTCGTTAGTTTTTTAACAATGCACAATAGTAGTCACAGAAAACGGAACAACCGACAAAGAGAGTAAAAGACTTTTCCTGGAGATGTTATAGCTTTCTCTCTTATTGTGTTGCACTGTTTAAAATTTCATCACTGAGATCTGACTGCATCACTGAGTACAAGATTGCTTCTGTGCACAAAAATGAGTGATTTCAAAAATACTGCGTTGAAGAAGTGAAGAAAGCATCACCAGAAAATAATATAAAAAATAATCTATTTTACGTATGGAGCCAGCAGCCTATATAAAAACAATATCTCAGGGGGAGGGGAGCCACTTTAAAAATCAAAAATGTTCAGAAAACTATTAATATTGTGTTGTGATTAGTGGTTAAAATTTCATTTTGAGACTTTATTAGAATTTTTGTTATATCGTTTGATTGCAAGAAGTGTCATAGCACAAACATAGGTAAAAAAATGAACAAATTTTATCAGCAAACCTCATTTGTTGATTTCAAATGGATTGACCCTGATACAATGCAACAACAGGCAAATTATACCCTGATACCAGGATATATGCAATTACTGAAGGGCTAGGTAATAGTAAAGAACATGCCAATTAGGTATTAACTGTTTTAACGACATTTACCACAAGGGTAGGTGCGGTTAAAAATAAATTAATGCACAACTCGATAGTTATTTTGAGAAGAAGAACATAGTTGTGGATGATTTATTTACTCAAGCTGGTTTGTATATAGCTATAATTATTGTGTATGTATGATATGTTAATAATATAATTGTTATTGGAGACGATTCGTCTTAGAATAAAGATTTAATTTAATTTCAAATGAATTGGTAATTTTTTTTATATAATGGTGATAGTTTAAAGATAAAATTCACTATTATTGTGAATCGGGTTAGATGGTGCACCATAAACAACAAATAATATTTTAAAAAAAATCACAATAGTAGGTATTAAATAAGGGCATAGCTTATGATAAGATATCGCGGAAGTACCCATGCATTCTCACGACCCAGTTTCATTATTCCAAGGGCTTCAGGTCACGGGTCCGGTGACAGGGTTCTATTTCCGTCGGTTCGATACTTTCACCTTCTGTCTGGAATATGATAAGTGTAGTTATTATAATCGTGAATGTGTATATATAATTTTATATGATATGAATTTTTTTTTAAATATTTCTTTTATACATTGATTAACGTCTTGAATCTTTTTTTGAATCCTGTGATTCCTCACTTCAGATGAGGAAAGTAATCAAATATTTTAAACAGCATGGAATTCTTAAAACGAATGAAAAAGTTAAATTTCTATAAAAAATTCTATACTCGTTAATCTGCTAAAATAAAAGTGTTGATGGGGCTTATTTAGTTTTAATTATAATAGAAATATTATTGAGCGTTGATGAAATCATGGAGTTGATGTGTGCCGACGTTAAGGCCTTGGTTTTAGGACATGATCATGATTTGAGTATAAATATATTATGATAGTTTATTAATTTATTTAATTTATTAATTTATTTTAATCTACAGTGATTTATTATTTACTAAAATGAAATGAAATATAGCATGAAAAAAAAAAGCTTCAAGCTAAAGAATGAAAAACGTTATAGTAAATTGTTTTGATATACGGCTCTGACACTTGGCCTCAGGCATTCAAGGGAAGAGTATCAAGACATTGTAAACATAGGTCCTCCGTATGGAAGTCGGTAAATCTGGAACCTGGACTAACCCATTGTCGACACTTAAAATTCGCATAAAGGAAATGATCAATTAGGTATGCAAGCATGTAGCTCGAAGCTGAAGGTTAGAATGAAAAACTGAATAAATTTTACATGGGATCAAAGCTTTAAAATATACAATTGAAAGAAAAATTAGAAGTTGCTCAATGAAACCCTGGTCGGCGAACATTATAATATACGTAGTTGGTAAGAGATGAAAAAGGAAAAGGTAAAACGAGATGGAAATAACAGCATTAACACAGATCTACACAGCAAATTATAAACAAAACAGTCCAAGCTAAAAAAAGGTTAAGGCATGCTAGTTATGGACGTAAAAAAAAAAAGTTTCGATTCCGAACATCTCATTCTATTTGGCAGTAATGTCATCGTTTGGTAGAAGTTGTTTCCTCTTCATTGAAACGCTAGTACATGATACCTTTATCTACGTAGAACAGGCCTTTGAGCGAGGAGCGCACCTGAGAATACTTTACTAATTCCGGCAATTCTTTTCCTTCCATATCCCCAAAGGACTTAACCTTTGGTGTAATCCTTCATTTATCTCGCTCCTATGAAAGTACGATATTTGGGAAACTATCTTTCTAAAGTTAAAATCATAGTTAGTACCACTAGTCCTTGTCACGGTCTCCTCTCTACACATGCTTCATAACCTATGGGGATTTTCTATGAGTAATGACCCTCCTATTGCATCCAAAACTCTGCAGCCACACATAACATGTATTGAATAATGGTGACGAAACTGAATAATTAAAATAAATCCCAGCAAAGTCCATCGAATAATTTTGACTCCCCTTCGCTTACCAATGACGTCCTGTTCTGTAGCTTATTTTCATAATGTTCCATTTATCCCCGTTGAACAAAATCACTATCTATTCCTCCAAATTCATCCTGAAACTAAGCCTAAGTCCATCATGCTCTTTCTTATGTAACAAATAAAATCAAAGATCTTAATACCCCATATTTTGCAGATTCCTTTGCAGATTGCATATTCCAAAATTGACATATCTCCTTTATTTATCAAATCCATACCCGCACAAACCAGTTCGTAACCAACCGTCCCAATTTTCTCAACTAGGCTTCGAGGTCTCCAAAAGAACGTTGCCCCGGAACCTTTGTGATGCAGATTCAGTTTTTACGACTCAATTACTGATTGAATCTTTGTTTCAATTGCAGATGGTATGTTTGGAACTTGGAACAAGTATTCCAAAGAAATAACGTTTAGAATATGCGAGTTAATAACTAGTTATTGGTTATGGAGAGAAATGAGGAGAGTAGGGAGTATCGGCTGTGTATAGCGATACCGTGACGAACTGGAAACCGATATGAAATTGTTCAGCGAAATTCAATATTTCTATATCGCAAAACCTAATTGATATGCTTATTGCATTTGCTCTTCAAATCGGCTTTATATTAAAATGGGATTTACTTTTTCCTTAATGTTTTTCGTTATTCTCAGAAATTCAATTTATAAAATTTAAATTAATACTGGAAGGAAATATTGGTTCAATAAATCATTTTTCCCAAGCTAAATTTCGTGGTTATGAATTTTCCTTATTAGATCAACCCTGTTTAGTGCTATTCGGATTTTTATTATTAATATTTTATTTTTATTATTAATATTATATATTAAGCATACAAGTAGCAATTATCAAATCATCAAATTCACAAAGGTGGTGGAGGAAGGGGTGTTATATAAATATAAATATTGAATACAATGAGGAGTTTTCTATCAAGAGTCAATATACCTACTAATAGAAAATTATTACAAAAAAATTATTAGGGAGGCCTCTCATGAAAGGGGAAAATTTAAGATTTGCAATAAGCTGAATAATTTTTATCTTAGGTGTAGAATATTAATTAATTTGTTTTTGAGAAGTGGATTTATTAACTTTTGATAGAAAACTCCTTAAATCACTATTGGGTAGTAACGCATGGACGTGATATATAATGTAATTGATTTTTATATAATCTAAACAAAAAAAAAGCAAATTTAGTAAATAAAAAGTAATTTTAATTTGATAGTAACTTTGACTAAACAAATCGACCCTTTCGAATGACAGGGATCTAACTAACCCATCATTAATTTCGTGTAAATTGATGTCAATAATAAATAACATATTTTGAATTCACAAGTAGGATTATTGCTAGGATTTTTATAGAAGGTTATATAGAAATATATATATATATATATATATATATATATATATATATATATATATATATATATATTTCTATATAACTAATTTCTATATATTTCTATCTATATTATATACAAAATAAATATTTAACTAAACTAAAATATATAAATACAATCATACATTTACTTTTGGTATGTTTTTAAATACATTACGTACAAAAACTAATAACAAAAAGATAATTTCAGTCATTTCAGTAAGTAAAGAAATACAAATTATCATATTAGGCTTATTATGATTTTCACATTTCACTGTTAAATATTACCATTGATGATTAGGGTTTCGGCTTGGATGATTCCCTTGAAGCTCAATCTTAGAGACGAAGGACATCAACTCCTTTTCGAATTTTTTAAAGATTTTGTCTTGTGAAGGAGGCCATGTCTCTCCTTGCATCATACAGATTTTTATTAACTCGTACCGATGGAGTTCGTACAAGGTAGAGTCAAAAAGTATGCTTTAATATGTTTGTGGAGTTTCTCCGTCACAATTACATGATTATGAATTTATCAAGTGAAATATTTTGAAGTAGTGTTTAGACGTGGTGATGTTCTTTCAGAAATTGTGTCAGTTTGTAATGTGTACTTTTTATTTTGTTATAACTTTGAGGTGTAATATGAGGTATGCATTAGTGCAAGGCCATCCTTTAGATTAAAGTTGCCAATATCTGCTCCAGTCTCGAATTATGTCTTTTCTAATAGATTTTTTAAAAAAAGACAAATATACCAAGGGAGTATTCGATTGGAAGGTGGCTATGGTTAGCAGCTGATTTGTCCAAACTGTCCGGTCATTCATTGCCGGGTACCCCGCTGTGACCTTTAACCCATCGTACTGAGATTTTTATGTTTGTGTTCATAATCTTAATTATATTGTGTAATTATATATTATAATATATAATATACAATATATTAAGCGGTTTTTACTAAACATCTTGAAGATGGCTTCTAAGTTTTTTAATAGACTATCAATTTTTTCTTAAATATGAATAGGCCAGTTAATCTAGATCTTTCTGATAACATGGTTGGAAGTAAGTGTTAGACAGCTGGAAAATGTTTAAATCTGTTCATTAGACGTCAGATAATAGTAATCGAAATTTTTCCCGCTAAGTGGTGAGCCAAGCCGGGATGGCGGGAGAAACCCCTAAATTTTTGGATTTTTTTTTCAGTTTTTGGCCCATGACATTTAAACAGCGCACGATAGAGAATTTTTTTTTCTATCATGAATTAAATAACATTAAATTGTGCGTAAAATGAGTACCTCAAACTTTGGATTTGGTTTGACAGAAGAATCAAAATTGAAAATAAAAAAACATCGGGACCTCTTTTGATACCAGAAACTGATCTCGGAGGAAAATTTTGGAGAAGTTCTGAAAATTTCTTCATTTAGGTTCCGATTACGAATTTTAACTTTATTATCTCAAATTTTCCCTAGAAGTATAAAAAAAGAAATTTTGTTTAGTGTTTTTTTTTTAGTTCATACCTGGAAACCATACATTATTCAAACATATTCTAAGAATTATTTCATACTACATTAATGAAGAGTTAATTATTTTCAATTTCGATTCTCAAGATTTTTTTGTTTTGAAAGGAACCCGAGTCGAAATTATGAGGCGGAATGTCTAAATTAATCTTTGAGCAAGAGCCCTCGAAGAAAATTTTGGAGAAGTTCTGAAAAATTGTTCATTTATGTTTTGTAGGGTACTGTTTACGAAGTTTAATTTCGTTGCCTCGAATTTTCCTCGGAAATGTAAAAAAGCCAAAAAAAATGTTTTTTTTGTTTTTTTTTTTTTTGCTCATACCTGAAAACCATAATTTATTCGAATAAGTTCTACTATTTAATTTATAACAAATTAAAGAACAGTAAGTTATCTACATTGTCGCTTCTAAAGATTTTTTTTTTGTTTTGATGCTTAGTTTTGAAGCGTATGCGAATCGAAATTATGAGGCGGAATATTTCAATTAATCTTTGAGTTAGATTTTTCGGAGAAATGCTTTGGACTAGTTTCGAAAATTTGATCATTTATGTTTTTCAAGGTACTGATTATGAAATTTCAACTTTGTTGCCTTGAATTTTCCCTGGAAGTATTAACAAAAAAATTGTTTTCTTTTGCACATACCTTGAAAAAAAAAATGTATAATTGGAATAAATTCAAATATTTGTTTCATACTCAATTAAATGAGAGTAAATTACCTATAGCTACTGAGGATTTTTTTTTGTTTGCCTGCTATGTTTTTAAGTGAGCGCTGGTTGAAATTGTGAAGCAGAATATCGAAATTAATCTTTTGGCAAAGGGTCTCGGTAGAGAGTTTGGAGAAGTACTGAAAATTTGTTCATTTATTTTTTAGGGTTCTGATTAAGAATTTGAACTTCATACCTCTAATGTCTCCCGGAAATATAACAAAAAAAAAAAAAGCACAAAATATGACACATTTAAAAACAGTCAAACTAAAAAATTCTTAGAATCAAAATTGCAGGTAATTTATTCTTGTTTAACTTATTATAAAATAAATATTTGAATTTATTCGAATATTGTATGGATTTCAAAGCATCAGAAAAAAAATATATTTTTGCTTTTTTTTTTTATACTTTCAGGAAAAATTCGAATTAACGAAATTCATATTCGTAATTTGATATAATGTATAGAAACCTAATTTGATTAAATGTATAGAAACCTAATTTGATATATTATATTAAGAGGTTTTTACTAAACATACCTAAACATCTTGAAAATGACTTCCAAGGAAATTAATTAGACTATCAATTTTTTCTCAAATATGAACACGAATATTTAGAAAAATATTCAATATTTTTTATTTTGCCTTAACATACCAAAGATTAAACGGATATATTTAAAAAGAAATCTAGTAAACATTACTAACTTCTCTCGTTTGAAAAAAACAAAAACACTAGAACAAAATGACACTACTGTGTTTCTTTTATCCTCGGCATTTGGAGAAATCAGCCAAGAAATCAATCAGCCGTATCTTTTTCTGATTTTTTTTTTCTCAAAAGAATAAAATACAAAGGGATTTCCAGCATTAGGGACTGGAATTGTTTCACTTTGATTGTTTTCACTCGAAGGTACGTGATTGGCAACTGGAAAGCCGGACGAATCTTGCAGAAGTTAGAGAGTGGTTTTCCCCTAACTGGCAGCCAAAGTGGGGTGATATTAAACATTAATTCACATCTTGTATTAACTCTGATTTTTTAATGTGAACAATTTTTCAAAAGAAGCGATGAAAAACGAGAAAAATAATAATTCAAAAAAAGTTGAAAAAGCTGCTCTATCTGGATTCCGTCTTTAGGTAAAATATATCAATTATAATTGATAATTAAAATAATTAAAATAATAATAATTAAAATAATTATTTACATTTTTCGGACTGCTAATCTTTTTAAGAAATTCATAGGAGAACAAAACATAAAATAGAATGTGTGCGCAGTCTCCACCGATCCGGCCTGCCGTAATTTATTGGTTACATAGCAAAATTTACAATTTGAGAAAATCATACGGAATTGATAATCTGGTGATTTTACTTAAAGAACTATTAAGAAACACAATAACTGACCTACATAATGAAACTGAACATTTTAACTGTAATTAATGATTTATGGCGGCCAATTAGCGTAGATAAATGTTAGCAACTGCAGAGTTGGCACTTTAACAGCAATTTTAAAGATTTTTTATTCTTACAATATCAGTTTTTGTCAATATTTTTTTTAGATTAATGAATTTCTCTCAAAGCTAATTAAGCATAAATTTTATCAAAAATAAAATATTATTTTTTGAACTGACATGTTTTTGCCCCAAAAATAGGCATTTAAACTCCAGTAGTTGGCAGGAAAATGCACTAGTAGTAGATATTTGAATAATGATGAAATCAATTAATAATCTTTACTTTTAACAAAAACTGAGTTTTTTTTTTTAAACTCAAGGCCTTTATATTTTACATTCTAGTAGATTAATTAGTGATAAAAAACATAATGAATTATCTTCTTCAATTTAGGTCGTCACGGCCGAGCACGTTGGGTCGATGGTACCAGAGTGCCTCGTTCGGAACGTTTGTGGGTTCGATTCCAACCGGGTCAGTTAATATTTATTTCGCGGCGGTCTCTCGAAGAGAATCTTGAAACTCCCACTCTGGTTAGTATACGGCGGTGACGTAAAGATGGCCTTCAGGGGTTGGCAAAAAGGACCATAAGGCAAACTTGCCGGACTAGTTCCTTCCATCAATATCAGTAACAGTATCCTATTTGTTTTGTTTTTTTCGAAGATTACAAATATGTATTATTAAAAATTATAAGCAAAAAGCATTTTTTATATATTTATGCGGAGGGCGTACGGCGGAGAGACGGATATTTTTTTTATTTGACATTTAGATTCTACGTACCTTGAAATGTAAAACCTCAAATTTTGAGGGCGAGTTAAAAAACATTTTCATTGTCGATTACAAAGGTCTACTATTGAAAATAATTAACCAAAATATATGAATAGTAATAAGATGTATTCTGCTAATTGTGAAGGCTCGACCTTCTGTTTCGAAAGTTGGCGATATCACCTTGAGTAGCCCTTTGATCCTTGGAGATCAAGTCCTAAGTCCCATTTCCTCTAAAAGATTTGATCAATTATTAGCCATTGCAAACTTCCTTAAACATGATGCAGAAACATTACAAGGCTTATATATATTTTTCTTAATGGAAATTATATTATATATTATACAATGCGAACTCTAAAAAAAAATTAAGCATCTGAACTTTATTGGAGCTTTTATTAAAGAATTAGCCAATGCTGTCATTGATTGAAAAGCCAAAATTGCTTCCAGAGATACCTACTTCACTTCCCGCGGTTCCCCTTGGATGAAACCAGCTGAAATTCGGTATGTATTGTTTTCTAGGTAGAGAAATACCACAGAAGCGGGATAAATTTCAGTAAAACTTTCGGCCACTATTAGGATATTAATCGGTTTTTCTTGGTTTTTTAAGTTAAAGAGTTAAAAATTTGTATATAAGTATCTTTTGGGGCTCCCAACTTTTTTGGTATTTTCAATTTAGTATTTTAGTTATTATTAAAGATAATTTCAAATTAAAGATCTTAGTGGTGGAATTTTGGTTGTACTGCTGCCCACACTTTTATTTTTTCATACAAAATATAATTGACCGAGCGTAAGCTTGAAACAGGACCTGTTTCAACTCGACCGTTTGGAATTTCGTTTGTCTGTCGGTTGGTTTGTTACGCAATTACGACCAAACGTGTCGTTCGAATTTTTCCTAAGTTGGCACAAATGTTCCTCGAAATCAGGAAAAACGACATTTTTATTTTTTTTAATCTGGTCGTTTAAAAGTTCAAAATCTATTATAAGTGTGTTATTCCCCAAAACATGGTTTATATATATATATATTGCAACGTTATACAAATAATTCTAACTATGGAGAGGATAGAGGTCCTTCAAAGATTCTTATTTCAAAAATAGTCAGTGTTAACATTTACCGGCTTCTGTAGATCATGTTTATTAAATTCAAATGGATTATATTAACGAATAGAGAGAGATCAGGATATAATATTATTTTAA
Organism: Rhaphigaster nebulosa; assembly: GCA_948150685.1. Classification (NCBI taxonomy): domain Eukaryota; kingdom Metazoa; phylum Arthropoda; class Insecta; order Hemiptera; family Pentatomidae; genus Rhaphigaster; species Rhaphigaster nebulosa. The sequence goes on along the minus strand of OX411306.1, from coordinate 108,917,142 downwards.
TACTTTTCAGTGCTGTATTAATATTAGACCGCTTCTTCCCCTAGTTATTTGACCGAATTCTAAATATTAAAATAAAATATGATAAAATCGTCAATGACTCCCATTTATTTCATAAATCGCACGATGTTACCGTTTTAGGTAATGTCTTTGTTGTTTCTAATTCTTAAAATTTTGTTAATTACTGTTTATGGATGGGTATGTGAATTTCCTTATTTATGCTATTCTATTTCAATGTTGTATATCATATTACACTAATCGGACACTAACCTGAGGAGGGGTCAACGGTCTTTAGTTTGGAGAGCCATCCCTTGAAGCTTGCCCTGTTGAGCGATGCGTCTAGGGTCGAAGTAATGATCGACTCCATGAGGATCTGAGGAGACTAAACTGAGTTCTGATACAGCGGGAAGTAGACACGGAACTGGCTCCGGAAGCTCCTGCCGCCAATGAAGTCTAAAACCGGAATTTATACTAAGATCTCAGCCAAGGTCAGCGGCAAGGTAGTCAAGGCGGCGAAGTCGGGATCGGAGGTGATTGTTACTGTAAACGTTTCTTATTCTTAGAAAGTTAATTGGGGAGAGAGAGGAATATATTGCGGAAATAGCAATTTAATGCTCAGGAAATCACTGAGCAATTAAATGTGAGTCATCCTTGTTATCAATGATTCTTATTAAGCGATGTGCTTATACGAAGTACAGTTTTGAAGGGAAAACATTATAATTTTGTATGCTATTGACATTATTAAAATAAATAAAAATAAAGATTAATTATTATTGTGATATTGTTAATATACTAATATCTTATTAATATCTTGTTTTTAATATTGTATTAATGTCTAGAGTCAATTCACTAACATTAAAAATAAATGTTGATTTTTTTTAAATTATCTTTTAATATAATTTTTTTTTGTAATCAATGAATCGTTTGTTTTCGGTAATCAGGACAAACAATAATCGCTGTTTACGGAATCGGTTAAACGGGAACTCGCTCCCCTTTCACAGGAAATTACGAATTCTGGTCTTTGAATGGAGTTCTCCATAACTCAGGATTTTTATATGGAATGGGACCTTTTTTATGACGGATTCTTATTGGAAATTAAATTCAAAAGCGATGTTATATCGGTAAAAATATCTTTCCTTCGCTCAGATATGGCGCTAATCACAAAAAAATAACACAATAAATCAGATTTTTACAGACAAATTTTCATTGTCCTCCAAAATAAAATCTTTTATCAAAAATACCTCCTCCATAAATTTCGTATTTTATTAATGTGCTATATAATTAACTAAAGTATAGGGCCCTACGATAAGTATTAACTGATATTATCCGGTTTGAACATTAGCCCAGTCATTTTGCTCGGGGAATGGCAAAAAAAGGTCGGGGTAGAATTCTTATGTTCAGTGTGTATTTGAGGAAAGTTTATTACAGAACATTAAAAATAATACAAAATTTGTTTTTTGAATTTTTCCGGCAGTCTTTAACAAAATTTGGACTATATCCTTGTTATCAACATTATTAACATACAATGACATTTTCATTAAATAATACAAATTTATCTATTCTATAATTTTCCTATTTCAGAGCATACACCAATACAGGGTCCTCAGAAATAGACAGATTTAGTGAAAAATTGAAATAAGAAGTTCCTTTATCAATAGAAAAGACCTGTTATACTTCTTTACGTATACACCCGACCATATGTTTGTCGGATATCTTTAAAAAAGTCCGAAAACTGAAGTTTTATCACATCCACCATATTCACCTGACCTGTCTCCAATTGTCAACTATTTTTTTTTAAAGCACTTGAAGATTTTTGTTTTCTTTCTTTTTATTATAGGCGTTCCAACAAGGATTGCCTCAACTAGTCAGCACAGCGCTCCAAGCGTTTCGATCTAACCAATCAGCCTCCTGCACACCCCGGCCAGCCATTCCTTTCTGGATTCCTTCCATTCAGCTGTTTCTGGGCGGTCCGGTCCTCTCTTTTCTGGCGGAACCCAAATCAGGCCAACATTCGTCCGACACTCTTTTCACATCTTAGGCGGCGTGCCCCAAACATTTTATTTTCTGATAAACTCACATCCATACTCTGGCGAATTACTTCATTCCTAATTCTATCCAGCCTGGTGACACGGAGGCACCTCCTCCAGAAATCCATCTCAACCGCTTCCACCTTTGAGTACAAACTAGGGTTCATTGTCCACGTTTCTGAAGCGTATGTCAGGATAGACTCCACTATGGCGGTGAAGATTCGGCGTTTGTTCTCGTTGGGAATCTCCGTATTCCAGAGGACTGGATGTAACATTCGGGTAGTCTCACTTGCTTGCTCCACCTTCCTTCAGACGTCTTACTCAGAAATTTTTACGAGCCCGAATTTTTAAAAGCAAAATATTAAAAAATTACAAAATGATATGTAAAATTTTCATTTCTCTAATTTATTGATTCAAAGCAAAACGGTTTCTTCAAACTATTGATGAAAGAAATTTGTTGGGTGTTGGAAGAAATTTGTTGAAGCTAACGAAATTTATTTTGATTGAAAATAATATCGTTAAAGTTTGTTTATCTTTCATTTGCCTCATCTATTAGGAAGTGACATGTATAATCCGATAAATAAGATAAATTTTAAATAATGAAAATACATTATTACTGTGAATTTTATAGATTGATAAGTATGATGACTCTCTCGGCGGAACCTGTCCGGTAGGGAGCGTGTCCCTCGGGTGGCGGATGGGGGATCCCTCTTAGGAGGGGTGGTCTGAATATACTGAATAAAGGCCCGTGGACCAACAGGTACCCAGTGCTGGGGGGTATAGCCCGGCCTCCCTTTTTTTTTTAGATATTTAAGGGTTTCCAAATCTATTTTAGAAATTTACTGAATAACAACTTTGAAAAACAGAGTGAATATGTAAAAAGCCAAGGTAAACATTAAGGCAGATAGTCACAGTTAAGATATATTTTCATAATGATATACTGTAACCAAATGTAGTCTCTAATTTCGGTTTAAAATATGATAGGATGATATCGTATATTTTTCACTAAAATCTATATGCATATGTGTGCTAGTGAATATCTCATATATGATAAAATTCTCTTTTAAAAAGCTGTCCAAATTATTTTTTTAAAAACTAAATGTGTATTACCGAAGCGTAAAACACATTTAGAACAGCACCTCAGCTAATCAGATTTCATTCTGATTTCAAACCTTTTATTTTGTGTTTTTTGTTTTTAATTAAACAATGTAACCATTGAATACGTATATATATGTAAAATCCTTTCTTTATTCGAAAATTTCATAATTTGCCACATTTAAGGGCAATACATAATTGTGATACATATATTATATACTCATTATTACAATATGGAATTCTTTCTCCCCTAATATTCGCGATGTTTCTTCTTTTATATTTTACATTTATATTTTAGAACTTAATTACTGATAAGCTCATGAGCTTGAGATTAATTTAAATAAATTAAAAATAATTTAGTCTCCAAATTGTTTTTTACAAAATGAGAAAATTTTGTCGAATTTCTTGAAATGTTCTTAAAAAGTAGTCGCTCTTGAGCTTCTATGTTCATAAATTTATCAAACTCTTTTTTTTTTTCAAATATTGTTTTTGGGTTCGTGCTTACACAACGTTTTTTTTTTTTTTAAATCATTGAATTTATTATAAGATGAATGGACTTACAAAACCGGCGCTACAACTCGGGGTGAGTCAGGCCCTGCTACTTTTTACAACAGTTTTCCAATTTATGCGACCAAGGATTTTGCAAATTATAATTCCATTAATTTATACAATTATTTATAATTTTTTTATAATTATTTTGATTATAAAATAGAAATATAACGTATGTTTCTTATACGATTTTTATTACTTCAGTCAGACAAGTGGAAAATAGTAGGGTTGGGAACAGAAATTTATATTTAATTCCTGCATTCGCTATTTTTGTAACCATTCGGGGAAGCTATGTTGGATTCGGCCCGATTAATAAAAGCTTACTTGATTGGAATGTTTTTCAGTTTCGATACCAAATAAAAATACCTGTTAGTGCAGTATATTTCACTCGGCTTATTTATAAGCCTTTTCGTTTCAAATTCTACCACGAATACGAAAAGTATTCGGTCAATGATTCATCTATCGAAGAGAAGGGTATTACCCCAAAGCATTGTTTATATTTTTCGGTTTAGTGGAACACATTTTTGATTCGGTTTGATTGATTGCTTTTTATATCCTTGGAGGATAAAGGATTATATCGACCAGAAAATAATATATCTCCGATGTTTACAGGGCCTGACATTTTGTCGTTTGGTGTTGTCATATGTCGTAGAGTTTAAAGGGTTTTTAATGATAATAATGAACCATGTAGAAACCGAATATTTGACGAACAATGGCTTTCTACCTAATAGCCTAGGAATCGAAGCACTTTCAAAACGCAAAAGGTCGAGTAGTTCTGATCTTTTGATATGTTGTTTGAGTTTGGATTGCTATTAAAAATCCAAATTTGAGACCTCGACAGTTGAGCGAAAGTTTATTTTTTTCAAGAAAAAATCTAAAATTTTCGTTCATTTTTCATTCCGTGCTCAATATTTTGGAAACTATCTACCGCACGAAATAAATTATTCATACATTTTTTTTTAAAGTAGACTAACTTTGCAAAACATTGAGTCCTAATTGAGTGTTGTACATTTAATAATACCCGAGATACATTTTTCAAAAAGAGCAATATTTCTAATAAAAACGATGAAATCGCCACTATTTTGGAAAATATAATGAAAACTGTTATTCTTACGAAGAAGATTGAAGCCGATAAACTACTTTAAATAGAATTTAAGTAGCTTCATTTTGAGCGCTAATGTTTAAAATTTGAGCCCATATGTTTAACAGTCCCTGAGATATCAATCTCGAAGAATGTATTATAATATCATAATCATATAAAAATATTTATCACGCTCCTCTGGAGTGATAAAAATATCTTATATTAATCATATTTCACTAACTGAATTGATAATCAACTGTCAATAATTAAACCATAATTAATAATTAATCATAATTAATAATTAAGCCATATTGAAAATAAAATAACATGGTTAATGAACAAAGCAATCCATTCACAACACAAATTTGTAAAATAAAGCAAATTAAATTAGTATCAACTCTATATAAAACAAATAAAACAGAAAATATACAGTTGGGAGGTGATCAATTTCACAACTTTTGTCGTTTTGGTGTACCTGGTTGGTCTATTTCAATGTGATTTAATTATTAACAGTTGATTACCAATTCTGTTAGTGAAGTCGAATTAATATTACTCGAGAGCGATATAAAAAATATTTTTACACGATTACGCTACAATCGTCGACAGTATACATCTTGAGAAAAATTTTATAACTCAGCAACTTTTAGACATATAGACGTCTATTAGTGCTAAAATTGAAGCTACTTAATTTCGCTTTAAAACAGTTTATAGTGATCTTCGTAGGAATAGCAGTTTTGATTATATCTCTCAAAATAGAGTCACAAAATGGTGTTTTCTCGTTTTCTGAAATTATTTTCTGAAAAACTGCATTTCAAATACTAATAAATGTACAGAATACCATTTGGTTTCAATTTTTTGCAAATTTAATCTATATTAAGAAAGGTAAGGATTAATGCTTTTCGTGCGATAGGTAGTTTCCACGATATTAAGCATGGAATGAAAAATGAATCAAAATTAAACTTCCGGTTGTCAGCTGAGGTCGCAAATTTAGATTTTTAATGTCAATTCAAACCCAAGCAACATATCAAAATTCAGAACTAATTAACTGAAATTAAGATCAGAATCAACTTAATCCTTCTACTTACGACTTGGTCTAAACCGTGGTTCGGAACTCATAACTGATAAATGATAATGATTTATAACTATTATTTTGTTTACCTGGTACTGGTACTGAATTATCCAGTCGACTCATTTCGAGCCTAATAATTTCAGCAAACATTAATTCTTTGCTATTCACTCAACGTAAGCTTCTGCTTATTGAGTAAAATTCTATCAAAACCAACGGAGTGGGGAGGTCGAGATTCACTCGGTTGGTCCAATAAGAAATAAAATTAAATCTACTCAGATCTTCGAACCGGTCACGTTTCCGAATCGAGATTCTTAAGGCACTGACCGAATACGTTCGGCCTGTTCTGTTTTATAATTTATCAGTGTCAAAATGAAATATTTAAAACTGCAGTTAATCTGTAATGAATACGATCAATTTTATTTTAATATTTGGAATGAAAATTTTCTCTATATTAACCGTTGGGACGAGATATACATGATTAAACATTTGAAAGAAAAAGCTGAAATTAATTGCAGAAATTCTCCAGTCTTTGTCTGACAATATGGAAGCAGGAAGATAAAGATAGGTGAGATGTGATGAAGAATGATACAATGAATGCCACAATATTATGCAGATCACATAATCCCAAAAGTCCTTCTTATTTGAATCTGTAATAACTTTGAACAGAGTGATAAAACTAATGAGATAATTGTAAATCAAAGTTTATTTAATGGATTTGTTTACATTAGATGTGGAAAATGATATTGGTTAGAATTCAAGCACGCATTGCTGTACTCCAAACGCAATGCCACATCAGAATTAGCAAGGAGACTTCAGAGTACGGATGCCAGTAACCGGTCCGTTATGACCGATAACCGTTTATTAAATTTTTTTAATCGAATATTCTTCGTTTTTTTTTTAATCTATCGGTGATAATGTTTTTTTCTTTAATCGAAAAACTAGAGAAAAAAACCGATTGAAAATAAATATCTAAAAAAAAACAAAAACCTATTATCATTATCTATCATTTCTATAAATGATTAAATTCATTCATTCTTCTTCTTCCATGGCTCTACATCCCCCCTTGTAGGGCCCTGGCCTCCGCAACAACGCCTCTCCAGTCTTCTCTGTCAGCAGCTCGACCTCTCCACTGTCCGATTCCCATCCTCTGCAGATCGCTCTCCACATCACCCAGCCATCGCAGCCTGGGCCTTCCTCTTCTTCTTTTGCCTCCTGGTTTGCCATATAATAGTTTCTTCGGGTACCTATCTTCTCCCATTCTTTCTACGTGCCCAAGCCATCTTATACGGGTTGATTTGGCCTAGGTGACTAGGTCTGGTTCATTGTATATATAGGTCCTGAAGCTCTCTATTATTTCTTGACCTCCATTGGCCTTCATAACATACTGGCCCAAATATCTGCCGAAGCACCTTCCTCTCCCAGATCTGCAGCATCTTTTCGCATTCCTGGGTCAGGACCCACGTTTCACTAGCGTACGTGACAATCGGCCTTAAGATTGTTTTATAAATCAATAATTTTGCTTTCCGTGACAAATTTCGAAATCTTAAGCCTTTCGCAATGCAAAGAGACATCTGTTGCCTGTTGAAATGTATTCATAAAATCCTTAAAAATATTATTTAACTGAATTAAACATTAATATAAAAATCGTTGAAATTATGTAAAATATTTTTTTTTTCGGCTCCTAGGAGCATTGGCGAGAACCCTGGACATATTTTTCGACCTAGTATTATCAAAAAAAGCTTCATTGAAATCGGTGACATAACGTCCGTTACCTCCCCCATCTTGGCAGTGAGATTTCGAAATGCTAATATATTTATTTTTTAAAATGAGTTGCCTCTAAAACTGAATTTAAAAAAGTTGATTTTTTTTTTATATACCACAATTTTGTAGAATGGAGCTGCCTCCTTATTGCTGCAGATCCCTCAATTATACATTTTCTACCAACAGTTATTGAATGAAATTAATCTTCTGTAATAAGGAAATAAAAATAAATATCAATGAGATCATTTATAATAATTAGCCTTTCAATATGACCAGGAACCACGGAATTTGAATTAGCACTAAATATTTTTTGCCTCAGAAAGTTGAGGATAAGTGGTTATTCAGGCTACAGTACAGCTTCAATGACCAATATTTGAAGAATGAAATAGAAAAAAAAAAACTTCAATTTGCTGTAAAAAGATATTATCCTGATACAACCGTTTCATCTGAATGGTTGAAGAAAATAATAAATAAACAAGAAATTCAGGCAGTAGGAAGAGATATGGAGCATGGATAATGCGGCTGAATGTTCGTGAAATATGAAAAGATAGGTATTTGTAATCGTAGTGGCAGTTATAAGTTATCGAAGACTGGCATCAGATTTGGTTATAGCACTTTGCAAAAACCCCTATATTCAAATTTTCAAGCGAATCTAAACATACAAATTTTTGGCCTAAAACTTTTGCCAGGGGTTAAATTTTTTTAAATATATATATTTATAATCGCTCATAAATCAGGAACCATTTGAACAATTCAAACCAAATTTGGCAATCGCTAAAGGTTGTTATACTACGCGATTTTCTTTAACCATGATCTTTCTACGTGCTTTAGAACTAACTTTATCCTCAAAAAACTTCACTTTTGTTTATATATGGTAATCACCGTTTTATACACAGGCTATTAAATATAATGCAATAGTTTTTTATTAGTATGGAAAGAAGAAACTCCCCAATGTTTAAGGAGTCCAAGAACGTCGATATCGGGTAAACTGAAGACGACGTACAGAGCTTCAAACCCAACTAAGTAATTAGACCAGTGTTTCTCAATCTTTTACTATTTGCGACCCAATTTTCAATCACAATTTTCATCGCCTCCCTTCTCCCCTCCCCCATACAATTATTTTCACTGAAATCATATTGTAATCATAACATTAGTTTCTATTTAATTTATTTTACATAATTACTTAATGCATATATCGATTCTAATTTTCAAATACATTATAAATCAATTCAAGATTCAAAATATTATTGTATAGATTTGTCTCGAATATTCTAGAACGGCAACCCAAGGGAGTCACTAAAAAGTATTAATCATGTTTTTAATTTAATTACTCTTTATCTAAACGTTAAAAGTGTTAAATGTGACAAGTTAAAAAAATAAAAATAAAAAAATTATTGCTAAGAAAAATATCGATAAAAGGTAAAAAACCTGTTGTGTCTCTTATTAGGCACAGCCATTTTATAAAAATACAATACCAATTAATCTAATAAAATTAGAAAGTTTAGGACTAGCGACTGTATGAAAAGCTGATCATAAACTGTAAAAATCATTTTTAAAAACAACTTACCTAGTGTGCCAGATCAGCCATCAAACATATGTCACTAACACGTTCTTTTAACAAGTGTTGATTAATTGGAATGATTTGAGTAAGGAATGCTCCAAATGAAAACATTTTGCATAATCACTAGCAAGTAGTTTATAACGCGATTGGTAACACATGAATGTAGAGAATATAATGGACTATCTCATACTATACAAGCATCTGTTATTAGGGCACTTTTCCTCATTAAGCGTAAATATAGAAGTGTGTTGGAGATTTTATTTTGACTTAAATTAAAAATTGTCTATACTATTTTTTTAAACTTATTTTCCTTTGAATAATATATTTATTTATTTTTATATTTGTTGCCAGTGATTATTGCATTAATGGCTACATATATAACTGCTATATATTACATTATATGAGGAATATTGTAATATTTTACAATTAAAATACAGTTCATCTCTTAATTTTTAAGAAGGTTGAAGCAACGGAAAAAGCTAATTTTAATTGTCCTGGTAAAGACATCAAACGTATATCTTAAAATACGCTTCCTTGTTGAACTCGGCAATCTTTAATAAGAGAATCCTTGAAGGTGAATCAGTTAAACATTCATTTGCAGCCTGGTCAAGGAAATCACAAAAGCGAGCTTTTACTTCGACTATTTCCGACCTTCATTCAAACAGTTACGAACCGCATTATAACTTAGTAATCTAACGGCCAGTGATTTCTGTGATATTTGTTGATACGACTATTACGATTAAAATTACTTCATGTTTTCCAAGATGGCTTTTTTAAAAAATTAAATTAAGAAGAAAGGAGATAAGATGAAAATTAGATTCTGATGACTCAAGAGATTAGAAGGGTAATAAATGTAAGGCTTTAAGAACTGACATCAAGCATTGGTACGTTAATTCGTAAAGATTTATTTAACTCAAACAGCTTGAAAACTTTAATAAAATTGATTAAAGGAAATGAGTTTTTTTTTTTTACGATTTTATTTTTTCAAACATCGGCAATAATCGCCCAAAATGGATACCGAGCCAAAAGACGGAATAATGAAAACTTAAAATCTTACAGCTATTCTATAAACTGTTTTCTTTTGGAAACTTAATGGACTAGTATAAAATATTAATTACAACAATACATAGTTTTATTTATAGTCTCTATTCATCTGCAGGAACCAGATTTTAAACTTCCTAAGGCAGTTTCAGGCATGCGACAGATCCGGAAGCATATATAAAAGGATACCAATTGGTCTATTAGTGGCCAACAAGTTGCAGTATCTTTTGGTTTGTATATGGTATACAAACAAGTGATTTTTCAAACTTTCAGCTGTCGAAACTATTGTATACTTATCTGTTACAATTTTAGTGAATACTTTTTAAACTACCCCATTCAATATTTTAGTCAATGCCATGGTTGCATTTTAAATCAACTTAAATGTTTCTATTACAAAACTCAATTTTATTAAAATATTTTGGTAACCTCAACTTATTTGTCCCTAAGGAGCGACTCCCTTGCTCATGCTTAAATGTAACGGGAAAAATAATATATATATATATATATATATATATATATATATATATATATATATATTATATATACACTGTATATGAGACATCTCCAAAACTCCCATAATCGTGCTTTAGGAGTTATGAAACGGCTTTTGTGTCAAACATACTGAAATTTTGACTGGAATTAACTTTTATGATATCGTTCTAACTAGAAGAAAACCCTACGTACCTAATTTCAGCTCATTTGAACCAAAGGGAGCCGCTAAAGATGCTCAAATGGAGCGGGGAAAAAAAAAATATACATATATATATATATATATATATTATCAGACATCTCCAAAACTTCTATAATCGTACTCTAGGGGTTATGAGACGGGTAGAAAACGCAGTCCCGCCCCTCACTGCCGACCTTCGACCCTGTGACACAGTCTATTTTATTTGGGAAAATACGACTAAAAAAATTAGACGAACTAATATAAGGGAAGATATAACAAATTTGTTTTGTATTTGACTTTAACCCACAGCGGTTAGGAAAGTCGTGTGAGTGGACACATCAAATAATTTGTTTATTTAATTTTAACACAAACAATTTTTAAAATAATATTTAGACAGCTTATTCTTAGAATAAGAAAGAATAGTTCATAGGAGTAAGGAATACCCATGGACCCCTCTCTCACTGGAAATTATGGAATATTGGGTTTATAGGATGCTGCGCACCGATATGTCTATGTGTTTATTCAAGTGTTTGAGTTTATGTATAATAATCTACTAAAAATCTTAATATCGGTTATCTATTTTATTGTGTATTTAGAAATGCATTAATCTTTAAACTACGAAAAATTTTATTTCGAAAACAAATACAAAATAATAGATAAATATATCTTTTATATATAGTATTTGGAATAACGGAATGAAACTTGGTGGGTCTTTTTTATGAATTATGGAGTATCTTTTTATGACATTACTAACCCCGTAACCTTCTCGAGGGTTATTTTTCAAATGGAATGATGTAACTTTTTTTTACGGATTCTAATTGGAAATGAAATTTGAGATGTTTTGTGTATAAGAAATTCGGTACGTAGGGTTTTCTTCTAGTTAGAACGATATCATTAAAGTATGGGTTAAATCCAGTCAAAATTTCAGTATGTTTGACACAAAAGCCGTTTCATAACTCCGAAAGAACGATTATGGGAGTTTTGGAGATGTCTCATATACAGTATATATATAATTTTTTATAAAACTTTTAGTGAAAATCTATTTTGATCTTCAAGTAAAGTACCACTTCCGGTTTGCCAATTTTAATCAAAATCAAGTATGCATATTTATATTAAAATATAAGTCTTATATACCAACTTTGAATAGTTTTGCCATTTATTTTAATATATTTTTTTATGAAAATCTATTATGACCTTCAAGTAAAGTAACACTTCCGGTTTGCCAATTTTAACATAAATCGGTAGTATTATTTATATTAATATTGATATGTATCAATCTTGAATAAGATTATTTTAGTCAAATAATACTAACATCAGACTGAAGTGTAAAACCTATAAGTGAGGGACAGGCAGGTAAGCCGGCCATTTCTCGTCAAGGAAGGATAATTGACATGTGACAACAGCCGTGACCACAACACTTACTTACAGCCTTTATCCTTAGAAATACGAAATAAGTTGATTTAAAAACCTATGGAGAATTAGGCAGTATGACAAAAGCAAAATGAGGACCCAGACAGCAACAAATTTCTTCTACCCTCTACTAGTTGAAAAGTGTGATAACGACACAGGAAGGAGGGATAAAAGCGGTAAAGGGAAATCAAGGCACCCTAACAGGGTACTAGCTAGGGCACTGTATCTGGAAACTCTAGCTAGGACTCTAGGTCTAAGACGCTCTGTCTGCCCTCCCGACGATGACAATGACACTGGCAGACAACTACCAAAGAACTTCCAGATCGGCTACATCAATTATTTCCAGATAATATATTTACGTTAAAACATATGATGGCTAAGTCTAGTCTGGATCATTCCATGGTTAAACTCCTGTATCAGTTTATTAAATTAATTTTGATAAATAAAGACAAATGTTAGGAAGAAGGTTGTTGTGTAGTACCCAAGCCCATTATCAATTTGAATATTTCTGATTAAGTAAGATATCAATACATTTGACTAACATTATGGTAATATTAAACTTATAAGTAGGAACAGTATATTGATTAATTATTAAACAATGATATTCACAAATCAGGTCTATGAAAAAGGTTTCTAATTTAGTGGACTCAATGGTTAATTAATATTTAAGCGTATTCTTCAATAATTTTGGGATGATCATCCTCAATGATTGCCCCACAGAGTAATACCATTTAATATGTAAATCAACTCAACCTAAATAGAGCATGACATATAAAATAGCACAGCCTTGTGAGGGGTCATCACTGATCAGTAATTGCTAGCAAATTATATACTTAATATATATATATTTTGCTAGCAATATAATAAATATATACTTATATAATAAAATATATACTTAATAGCAATATATACGTTTTGTAAACCAAATTTTAGAAGTTTTAAATTATATTTTAATATAATTTTTTATGAAAATCTATTATGACCTTCAAGTTAAGTACTACTTCCGGTGATCATGTAGTAACCAAAAGGGGATGTTCACACTTCCAAATACAAAATTTTAACTTTCTACGGCTAGCCGAACGAACTTGCGTACAGAAGTCACGACGAAACTAGTCAAAATGGATTCATGTATAGTCAAAATGCATATTTCCGTTGAAATCTGAAAACTGAAAATTTTCGCGATTACAATACTTCCTTTACTGCTTACAAGGAAGTAATAAAGAACCTTGTTTGCTAAAATTAACGATAGTAGTTTCCCTAATGATTGCATAGCATAAAGGGCGGATAACTCGTAATATTTCTTCATAAAAAAAGGACTGATTGATCTTAGCATATATTTCATAAAAAAATAAAATAAACAGGTTCTTAATACAGTTGGAGGATGTTTACATGAATGTATACGTTTGCATTGATGTATACGCATTGACGTCGGCTTTTGAGCGTCCTTACCTCACTGGCTGTTTTACAAATCCCATCTCCTACCCTTTTTTGCTTCCTAATTACTCGTTCACTAGCATGGTTTCTTAGTCGTCGGTTCTGCCTATTGATCACTCTAACCTCAGTGTGCCAGAGGACTTCTGGATAGTGTCCAATATCACATCCTTTCCATGGTTTATTTGTCACAAATAACGGAAATGATCTTCTCTACTACATTAGAAGGAATCTCATGTTGAAAAGCGGATTTCAATGAACCCCACTAAAAACATAAAAATTATAAGAACTTTTAACATTAAAAAATCATCTACAACACGATAACGATTTCTATTTATGCATAAGCTGTGAGGTTCATATAAAATTTCTTTCGTATTTTATTAGCATTAATTTTGAACCTTCAAAGTCACTAATAAAATTAAAGCTATTTTTACTTCCTTGTACGAAGTATTGTAATCGCGAAAATTTTCGGTTTTCAGATTTCGACGGAAATATCCATTTTGACCATCCCTGAATCCATTTTGACTAGTTTCGTCGTGGCGTCTGTACGTACGTACGTTCGTTCGTTCGTATTTCGCACAACTCAAAAACGGTTAGCCGTAGAAAGCTGAAATTTTGTATTTAGGATTGCTGTAAAATCTTGTTGTGAACCTCCCTTCTTGGCCACCGCTTGATCACCGGAAGTGGTACTTTACTTGAAGATCATAATTGATTTCCATCAAAAATTATATTAAAATACTATGAAAAACTTCTCGAATTTATTATTTATAATTTATATATTGATTTAAATAACATACTGGATTTTGGTATAAATTGAAAAACCGGAAGCGGTACTTTACTTGAAGGTCATATTAGACTTTCATCAAAAATTATATTAAAATATAATGTAAAACATCTCAAATTTGGTAAATAGGACTTTTATATCGATACAAATGTATTTACTAGATTTTGGTTAAGATTCGTGAGCCAAATAGGGTACTTTACTTGAAGCTCATAATAAGCTTATATCAAAAATTATATTTAAATTAAAAGAGAAATCATCTATTTTGGTAATAAAGGTTACAAACGCAATTTGTTTTCCAATACAATTAAACATTTTTATTACTTGTTTTAAGTGTTAACATTTAGTGTAAAATACTAGTTTTCCTCCCCATTTGTGAGATCAACAAGTCTGTAGCATGAGAATAAGATATTAGTTATCTGGGTTTTCCGCTTGAAATGTTGAAACTGTCGATTTCTAATGCTTTCTTTATTCAGTGATACTGACAGTTTTATTGTTGTCATGGAACACGAATAAATCTCTTGGAAACTAATTACCTACTGAAGGAAAACGACATATAATAACGGAATGAGACCTCCAGTAACAAGAGTGTTTTTTTTTTTGTTTATTTTTATACGAGGGTGGGTGGAAATCTTCAAAAGACACGGCTAGGCCCGTACCTATCCGCGTGTGGGATTTCTACCCACTAAAACCACCTCCCCACGTTCGTATCCGTCGTACGTCGTATCCCAGCTACGTTGCCATCTCTCGGCCGTTTGCTTCCTTTCCTCGGTACTGGAAATGCGATCAACTCTCTTATATGAGCGTTGCCTCTCTTCTGCCACTAGCTCTATCGGCGGCATCCTGGCCACCACCAGCGACATCCATGCAGCTTCGTAGGAAACTGTGCGGAACGCGCTGATCACTCTGAGAACACTCCGGCGGTAGACAGATACCATTGGTCTCCTGTAGGCCATTATGTCCAATGCCTCACTCCATATCGCGGCTGCGTAGAGCAGAGTAGATGGGACCACACTTGCTACCAATTGTCTCCGACTACTTCTGGGTCCGCCTATGTTGGGGCATCAGTCGGGCCTGAGCACAGCGTTGGCCCGACTGATGCCCCAACATAGCCGCTTTATCGCATGCGTGTTGGATATGCTCCTTGAACCGCAGCCTCTCATCGATTATAATCCCAAGATACCTCAGGGAAGACTGGGACCTAATTTCTTGTCTACCCACTCTCAAGGTTATTTCTTCCTTCCTTTTGCGACTACTAATAAGAAGGGCCTCTGTTTTCCTGTCTGCCAGCTGGAGCCCCACTGATGCAAGCCAATCTCGGATCAATGAATTGTTCTGGTTGACATTCAAGGTCACTTCATCTTTGTATTTTGCCTCGATCACCACTGCGATGTCGTCGGCATAGCCCACCGTCCTGGCACCCTCTGGCAGGCTAAGCCTGAGGATCCTATCGTACATGACATTCCACAGTAGTGGCCCAAGCACTGAGCCCTGGGGTATTCCACAAGTCACCTTAAACCTTTTTGGCCCATCTTCTGTTGAATAAATCAGGGTTCTGTCCCTGAAATAATCTCGAATAATGCTCGTCAGGTAAGTGGGGACACCCATTTCCTGCAGGGCATTCAGAATACAGCTCCATCTAGCCGAGTTAAAGGCGTTTTTAACATCAAGCGTGACAACTGCGCAGGAGAAATTCGCATCTCTTCTCCACCTCTTCCCCGCAATAGCCTTCCGAGCCGTTTCTATCACCATGGTGATTGCGTCCAGAGTTGATCTTGCTTTCCGGAAGCCAAACTGAGTCCGTGCCAGACCTCCTACACCTTCTGTGGTCTCTTGTATCCTGCCAGCTATAATTTTCTCCAAAGCCTTGCCAGCTGTGTCCAAAAGACATATCGGTCGATTAAGTGAAGGGTCCGATGGGTTTCCCTTGCCTTTCGGGATCAGCACAAGGCGCTGTCTTTTCCATGGCCGCGGAAAGGATCCTTCACTTAAACAAGAACTGATGACTTCTTGAAAAAGATTTGGCCTTGTCTCCATTGCCGCCTTTAGTGACACATTTGGGATGCCATCCAAGCATGGTGCTTTTCCTATCTGAAGGCTAGTGTAGACATCCTTGAGTTCATCAGCTGTCACGGATGGTGCGTCGAATGCCTGCCACAACCCTGAATGCATTAATTCTTCTTGTTCTGAGAAAAGAGTTGCCACTATGTTCTCTACAACAACCGGGCACGTAGGTGATCTCGAAGAGTTGCTCTTTAACTTCTTCATGACGGTCCGGTAAGGCCGTCCCCATGGATCCTCGTCCACCTCTTCGCAGAGTTCCTTCCACCACCGCCTCTTGCTCATCTTGATTGCTCGCCGTAGTTCACGCCTCATAGCTTTGAACTCCTCCTGGAATATTTGGAACTGAGGGCTGCCTTTTGCTTACTGATACCTTCTTCTCGATGCATGACACCGTCTACGAGAGTCAGCGATCTGGTCGTTCCACCAGTACACTGGATTTCGGCCCATGCATGCGTTGCTGCGCACCATAGCTGCGTCACACGCTGTGGTGACCAGATCCATTACCTGGTGTGCCTTAACCTCTGCGGAGCCTGAAAGCTCACAAGATGCCTCCATCATAATTTTGAATGACTCCCTGTCAAAAATCCTAGCTTTCCAGCGAACTGTACTCCTTTATTGCCTCACTGATATTGATTTTTCTTTTCCCAAGGTGATCAGTATAGCCTGGTGATCGCTGTGGCTGTATAGGTCGCAGACCTGCCAATCAGTAGTAGAACGTAGGCTGTCACTGACAAATGTCATGTCAATGATGGAAGACCTGCCCCCCTTCAAAAATGTTGGTTTCGTCCCTGTATTTACCAGCACTAAGTCGTCCATCTGGGCAAAGGCTTCTAATAGGACTTCTCCGCGTCGGTTCGTCGACCTGCTGCCCTACTCTGTCGCCCAGGCATTAAAGTCTGCGGCAATAACTATTGGCCTACGTCCTCTGGCGTCTCGTACTATACTATCTAATTGGTCATCGAATTCCTGGATTGTGGTGCTCGGCGGGGCATAGCAGCTGTACAGGTACAGATGTTGTATCTTAACCCAGACAAAACCAGTTGTAGGGGCCTGCGTTCTTCCTCCCTTGTTCTTCTAGAGCTGTCATGCCGGGCATTTGCTACTACCGCACGGGTGTCTGTTATCACTTAGTCTATCGCATAGTGCGCAAATAGGACTCTTCTTGCAGTCCACTGCTCGATGACCCTCTTCACAACACTTGCGGCAACGCTTCGTTCTGTCGGGCCCTTTGCATTGCCTGGCCAGATGTCCGAAATCCCAACATCGGTAACAACGCTATAGTCGGATTTTCTCCCGAATCCGACTGATAACCAGGTCCTACCCTAATCCTTCCTTCAGAAATTGCTCTCCTGGTCTGTAGGACTGGAAGAGCAACAACTGCCGTCTTTGTTCCAGCGTATGCCAGGCGAATCGATCGCACAGCAGTTTTCTGGATCTGCTCTCCATCTAATAAGGTAGTGAGTGCCTCAGCGACTTCTTCTTCTGATGTAAGGGCATCCAGGTCTCTGATTTCTATCCATGACTCCTGTCTCAAAGCCCTTACTTCGGCCTCTGATCCCAATGCTCCTTCTAGGGTTTGCTTCATGCTTTCCAGAGCACCTTTTGATTCTCGGTTTAACTATATCAGAAGATTCCCGGCCTCATTCTTGCGAATCCTGGTGATACTTGAGCCCATACTTTGCAACGCTGGATCGGCCCGAACATTACGGAGGGTATCTGCTTAGGTGGTGCCTTCTGAGATCTTGATTATCAGGGCGTCCGGCCTTGATGGACTGTTTGCCACTGCCCCTCTGTGGAAGCTGTAGGAGCTATCATTAGTTGCCGAGGCTGCGCCGCTCTTTCTCCACTAAGTACCTTGGTATGTTTACCCTGCACAACCACCTTTGTTTTTTCCTTCTTTTTCAAGTCCTCTTGAGTAGTTGAACGCTGGTTATCCAACTGATTCTTTTTTTCCGTAGTTTTTACTGGTGCTGGCGTCACGGTCTGGGTACCAGCATCCACCATACTTTCTGTTGTTTCCTCACTTAATTTGATCTTCAGTGAGATCAGGTGGTTCCGGATTCTACAGGAATATGCCTTTATTTCACCGTGGACATTATGCCGCGACTGGATGTATGCTTGTAATTCCTGGACTTTTTTAACAGGTTTCGTCCACTCCGTCTGACAAAACTCCAGAGGTGTACCTGAAGTTGTCTCAGCTACAGTTGGATTTCTATACGTGGTTTTGCGGTGGCATGATGACGACGACGTGGATCCCGCTTTCGCAACCCCTTCCGACGCCGATACTGGGGTTCCGAGCCCCTGCTCCGTAAGGTAATCTCCTGCTCTATCATTACATTTATTGAATTTGCATTTTATACCTCCTTCCAGGTTTAATACAGCCGCCTCTAACCTGAGGAACAGACGCTGACCAGGTCACCGCCTAATCTAAGAACCGTCGTGCCTGGATTTGTTTAGTTTTGGTCCACCCCGGGTATTTTATTTCCCCGGTTCCCACCATATCTGGTGAGCATTCCCCTATCCGCCACCTGGGGAGGCGCCCGATGGGAGGCTAGTAACTCCTCACGGGAGTCAGAAGAGTGTAAGTTTTTGTGTGTGTGTCATTAGATGGATGTCGGGACGCCGAGTGTCGTTTTTACTGCAATCTTTGGAAACTAGTAACCAAATTCAGTATCACTTTTTGAGCCACGGATTTATAATTTAATAGGCGTACAAGGAAGTCATGTGTTGCCCACATCAGATATTTTTAATGATTGTTCTTCAACCATCTTTAGTCGTTAGTTATTGCATAGCATACTTGTTTTATATTGAATAGTTGAAATGAAACATATTAATCATAATATTGTAGTCTACGAGCAGAAGAGATAAATAACTTTTTCCGCAAAAATCCTTTAATATTTCCTGCAAATAGTTGATTAAATGCAATAAAGTGAAAAATCTTCTTGTGGTTTCAATGTCTTAGTTTCTGTTACGAAGTTAAGCCCTGATATTCTCTAAAAATGCTAAAACAATTTTTATTTATTGTTAATTCTTACAGTTCTCAAAGGATTTGAGCGAAATCAAAAAGTCCTGGCCAATTGACTGTAAACCCGTGTTAGAGAAAATCTTATGTCCAAACATCTTGACCTATTATTTTTCCATACCTGACATCATGCAGAACTTTTAATATTCTATGACTGGTATTTTTTTCAATAATGTAAAACCAAGAAAACTATTTCATCACAGTGGAAACCACTAAATCTATATGCGATGTATAACAGGAGGTTAATGAACAGGGACATCGTTATAGAACATTCCTCCCTGCTTCCCTATAATTTGAAAACCCAAAGAAATTGGAAAATTTGTGATTTGAGAACCTACTTCAAAACATTTCACAATAATACCAATACTTTTTATGTTCAAAGGCATCGAGTTTTTATTGATACAATGCTTTGTGCGTATCGACCTATGTACTTCTATAAGTTGATTTAATTTCTAAGTTGGATCAGCCTCAAAATTTACAGTGTATAGGTATCTTTCGTGTACATATACTGACTTGTCCTTCCTGACTGTGGGGACATTGTCAGATGGACTGTGGGCGCTGTGAGATATCTTCATCTACTGCAATATCACCTGAGCTGCTTGTCAAGCTTTGTTACTTTCTTCTATAGCTTTCTGGTTACATTCTTCCAAGGCCTACTCACTTCTGTTAGCACCTGTGTCGGAGAGGGTTCTTCTGAGCATCAAGTTTCAGATTGCCCATTTCGTTTACCTTCTTTTAACTCTGAGAGTTCTTTGAAAGATATTTATGTTGCTTCTTCTGTATCATTTTTTCAGCAGAACTCATTTTAATATAATATTATTAGAATTGTTTCCTATCTAGATTCTTCCGAAGTTTTCTTAAACTGATCGAGATTACATCATTAAAATAAGAACAGATTAATTTTAGCCACAAACCACAAGGAGGGTGGGTAATGTGTTTAGCTTGAACGGTAGTTGATATCTAACGATTATTTGAGAAAATGGCTCAATTTTCAAGTTCGATGGACCAAATTACTCGTTGACATCACGTGAATGTTTTGAAACATTTTGAGCTCAAAATACTAAAAAAATATTGTTTCATCTGTCTATTTGAGGTTATCTAACGATGTTTTGTGTGAACTGCAAGACCGATTTTTAAGTTCGATGGTTCAAATTGCTCAGCGAATTCTCGTGAAAGACTTGAAACAATGTGAGCTCGAAATACTGAATAATATTTCATTATATTTTAATCATTTTCGGCTTTTTGTAGATGTTTTTTATCATATCATTTGTAAGTTCATGATCATATTGTAATGAATTATAAATAACCAATACTTATTTACTTAAAGGAACCACATCAACACCAAGTTTCAATATTCATAGACGTCAATCTTACTAATAACCCACCGATTGGCTTGGTTAGACATGAAAATACATTTCGTCCCTTAGAACTAATGAATCTGTAATATCTAGAAATCATTTCCGTATGCGGGTTTATTATTTTTTATTAAATTATAGTTTATAATAATGTTCTTTTTTTTTTATTATTAAAATTAATCAGGCTACAAACCTGGTTTGTTTATATCGTTATTACTGTGAATTGCAATTGATTTCTCTATATGTGTGGAAATCATGAATTGCTTAAAGGAAACTTTTTTCCCTTGTAAGAGCCACTCATCAGTCTCGTATCGTGATGTATAACAAATAAGATGATAATTGTTAAAAATAATGCGCAAGTAACTGTGTAATTTTGGTTATTCATTTCTGTAAAATATGCAAGCTAAAATGAATTGCGTTTTTTTTTTTATATTTTTTTATTTGCATGTTCTTTTTAAACCTGGATTCATCCGCCCGAACGAAATCCTATTCATATATTTTCTTTATTGGTGCATGTCGAGGAGATATTTGAAATGAAGCTCCTACGTAATTTGCCAACCTACTAAAAATTTGTAAATACTGAAATTTGTAAATATCCAAGGTTAATGATTTATTTGAATTCATCCTACGGAAGCATGTAACGGGGTTAAGGGAGATTAAATATAAAATTTAAAATGAATAATTTAACTATTAACAAAAGAATCTGTTCCCGAGAGCAGCTTTACATCAGAGCTATAGTGACATGAGCCAGAAACTCTTTTGACGGATGCTTCAAATATTAAAACTTTGTTCCGCGCTTCGCTTCCATAGCTTCCGGCATTGTAATGGATGTCTCTTTTAACGTCCATGCTACCATAAACGTTTTAACTTCGTTCAGAATTATAATGAGCTTCCTTTTGAATACCCTTATGTAAGTTTTAAACCAACCGAAAAAATTAAATATTATAACTGTTATTTTGAGTCAAATGTTTGTTTTTGCACTTGAGTAAATAATTTATTTACTAATTCAAATTGAATATAATGTAACAAACAATCAATCATAAATCCTAAAGTATAAAATGAAGGGATTAGATATATTTGTGCTTTAATAGCGTATTTCAATGCCGCTTCATGTATGCTGTGGTATTTTAGGTTCAGTGTTGTCGCCACTGTGTTATTGCTTGATTTTTCTTCTGAATAACATTATATCTATTATACAAATGAGTAACATTATATTATATCAGGCCTTGTAATCTGGATGTGAATATCGAAAAAAATGTCGCAATATATATAGTATCCATTGTTTTTTCTATATAGTTATCATAGTTTTTTTACATATATATATATATATATATATATATATATATATATATATATATATATATTTTTACATATATTTTTTACATATTTCTGTGGCGTAGGATATTGTATTTATCAAGTTAATTTCTAGCAAGATGTAAATATCAAGAAACAGGCTATCTCCTAATCTTCCTCCAATTTGTTTAGACTTTTTTTTTATAAATATAGTAACGATATTTTTATCACGATTATCAAGATATTGATATGGTTAACCGAGATTTTATCGATATTTTGCTTTCTACATCCCATTCCTATAATACAGCCATTCAGATATAGTAGTAGCCATACAGATAGTAAAGGGAACAAACCACACCACAAGTTCTTATGATTCTTTGATTGTCGAACCCGCCATCCTTGTAGAATTGTGTTCTTTTATATTATTTTTCTCCTTTTTTAAATATAGATTTTCGATACTGAAATTTTATCAAGAAAAAAAATATCGGACAAAATATTGATATATAGATATTTTTTCAACATCTCTAGTTCTATTAAAATTAATTAATACCATATTTCGGTATAGGAAACTAACGAGCGCTATTCCACAAAATTACATTATTTTTGGTATCAAAACAATTTTTAAGGAACTGCCAAAAATTTTTAGAATCAAACCTGGGTTCCAAATACATTAGATATCTGTTGGATTTATTTGAATTAATAGACTACGAGAACATTAATAGAAATTTTCCGAAATACTCAAATCATAGATAAATTAAAAAAGTAAAATTTAATAATCAATATCAAATTATTAATAGAAATAACATTTTAATAGTGAAGTTTTTCTTCCACTTGGCATATTGCAAAATTGTCTATATCTTATTGCAATTTGAATGTTAAATATAAAAAAAAAAAAAATTCATTGTTACCTCATATGAAGGACCAAGCTAGAATGAGCTTGGTCATTCTATATTTGGTATAGCCAAATATAGAATGATTTATTTTTATAGTGCACATGTGGTAAACGTTATCTTTTTATTTATATAATAATAATAATTCTTTATTTGCATCTATATACAAAATTATATACTAAACTATCCAAAATCAGCTTTACCTGAGGATTTATGGGTTCGTATGTAGTTGAATAAACAAATGAGTGCACTGTTTTTATTCTTGTAGACAAACCAGGTAGTGAATAATTCTGTTTTCATTTGGCAACTCAGCTTCAAGTCCTTCCTGCGTATGTTACTCTCATCAAAAGTAAGAAATTTGAACATAACGTGTACATTCATCTTGTGGATTGATACATATAATAATAAGTAATTTAAAAAAATGTTATCTCTCTTTGAATGTGTTTAAAAGATAACTTTATCAATGACTCTTTTGCTTGCTCGCGGTACGACCTAGAACATCCTTATAACACGCGTAAAACTGGTGATACACGTAGCACCGTTTGGGAATCTGTGGTCTTGCAGGAACCCGGTTTTCATTAAATTAAAATTCAGTTCAACTATTAGCATGGCACAGCAAATTTTTTCAGTCAGAAAAAATAATAGACAGCGTGGTAATTGATGTTTACCAGACGCTTTCTGGCGATAAACAATATTTGAATTCAATATTAGCCAGGCGATTATAGGACAATGGTGTCCGGGCTGATTACTAGAGAACTTTTCCAAGTATAATTGTTGAAAAGATATTGATCAGATAACCTGTGTATCATCAGCTTAGGTTACTGTCATCCACGGCTCAGAACCGATTTTAACCTTGGTTTTATCAACCGCGAGTGAGGGGGTCCTAACCACTTCATTATAAGCTTTAATGAACCCTCCTCTAATTGCAGACCATTAATTTAAGTCCGAAACTCCATCTACTGAATTTTATCAGGGACTTAGATAACATTAGTTTTCTTCATCCACTTTTAGTCCATACTTTTGACCTTATCCTCTGCAATGTATCCTTTACGTAAATCCTTTAAGAGCTGATAAATAAGAGCTGAATCCGAACTACAAATAGTATGACAGCTCAAATCGCCTCCTTTGGATCCCGATAATGCACAGTTGTTACCCTGTTAAAGGAACAGTCTCACAATCAACTTTAATACGAAATGTTTTTTATTATTGTAAGCTGTTCTCATTGCTGGTGTATTCCATTAACTCTAAATTTCATTCTTGGCTAGTTAAAAAGCAATTTTGATATCCTGAAATGGTGTTCCTTTCCCTCCAATCATCTAAAATTAAAAAGCTACTTCAAGCAACAATATAAATAGATCAAATACGCTATCTATTTGGGCTTTACTCTCCACAAGGTATATTCTCTTTTTTCCGATATTTCGTTTACCGATATTCATGGTGATTTTTTCAGAGTGACTAATCTGATTACTGTTTATATAAGATACGTTACCTTGATTTATACAAAGAGAAATAACACTATAATCTTCAAACCGCAAAATGCCAAGGTACAAAATCAATACTTATTTTATCTTTGCACGACTCTCATACATCAATAGATCAGCAGATGTAAATATCACTGCACTCACATCTGCCCGCATCATACGCAGAACTATAGGTCCAGAAAAATGGTACTAACGAGGCACTTTCGTAATTACATATCTAATTCTACGTACGTTAATATCTTTAAATTATATAAACATCAGCTCTAAAACCTACTTAACAATTATAATTTTAAAGTCCGATCCCTTTGCTATTCGTTGATGGCCCAGGTAAGCGGCGAATGGCCTTTTTGTATCAAGATTCCTGTTTTTCAATTAATGCTTTGTTAGTATTCTGGCGTTGCAGATATTTTAAAACATGTATTATGTGTTTATATCAATTGATAACCTAAAAATATTATTAATATTAATAAAGAGGGTCCTGAGCCTGTTAATGGGGTAAAGATAAAACCTGAAGGTTAAGTTATGCTCCTTGTTAGTAATAATAATAATAATAATAATTATAAATAAACAACTAAAATTCCAGTTGCAACCAGTCACAATTTTAAACAGTAATCGGGTTTTCATTTTATGCTACGTTATTGAGATGTGGATCGTTGATTGGAAAGGAAGCAAGACAGTTTTATTTCACTCATTTAGTTCCTCAACGAACACCGTTTTATAAGTTTAATTTTTATTCGCCGTTTTGATTTACTAAACTGCTGGACTCAATGACACCAAAATTCTTGAGGCTGGTTTTTTTTAGTGGTTTTGCAGTGCGTGACTCGTACTATCCGAAATGATGCAATAGATGGGTATTTAATGATCTAATTAAGTTCTAAATTAGCAGGTATTTGCTTAATTATGTATGTATAAGTACTACAGAATGATAGGGAGTTACGAGTGTTTGCAGGTGCACTGTTGATATACTGTTTATTAAGTATTCTTCTCCTAAGCTTGGCACAAAAGTGAACTGAATGAGAAAATCGATATCCAGAGATAGTTCAATGGCTTGTATCTGACAGTCCTTCAGTTATTGAATCGGCTTACGTAAACAATTCGATAGATCAATAATCGTCATATATCTTGAGTCTTAATTGGCTGCCATCACTTTCTAATAGCTTCATCTAGTCAATGAAGCTTGCAGCTAATTAATTAATTAACTTGAGTGGACTTAGTTGATTTCAGAATAGAAGATTATTTTTTAGTTATTAAAATTTCTGAAAACAAAACTTATTCTTAATCTGCTTCAAACATTAAATTTATATAGTCATCCCTAACGTATTATTATCCATCCCCACATCGCTAACTTTCTTTTCTCATCTCCCTCACTAAGCGTACCATTATTATTTATTTTTATTATTATTATTATTTATATGTTTAATTTTTATCTATTTTTTAATTTATTAAAATTCCACCAATATTAATATTTCAGATTGCAATATGAATATTTCACCGATATACTAGCTATAGCTTTAACATAATACATTATTTTATAAAAACCTAATATAAAAAGGATGACGATAAATTTATCAATAATCGTACACAACTAGGAGACGAAGTGATTGTAGCTGGAGCGTTTATAGGGGCCAGTTAAGTGGATATAGAAAGTTTGACAGATATCAATCGTACTTCTAAGTCACTCCCAGAAGTCGAAACTAACTTTCTGAAGCTCTAAGGACCCCAAACTTTGGCATTCTATAAGTTCGAGAAGCAACATACGAACACAAAAGGGATCCAGTCCCATTCAGAGAGAAGCTGAAAGTCTTATCTGGGTTTATATCTCTTTATCTCATTTTAACATATATATATATATATATATATATATATATATATATATATATATATATATATATATATATATTTGCTGGCATATTGATCAGTAAGAAAAGTATAGCGTACTTGCTTGTGACGGGAAACGTTGATTTAATTCGGTTGCACTTTTTTGCGCCAATAAATTTTTGTTTTAACGCTTGGAATCCGCTTAGAGATTGGTAGATGTGTGATGGAAAACAGAAATGAGTAAAGAGTAATTATGCTAATTTATTGTAGTCATTGTATAGATTTAACCTAATATAATGTGGAAATAAAGTTATCGCGTTCAAGTGTTATAGTTAAATTAGGGAAAGTGCAATATAACGTTGTAAAAGTTTTAGTCGAATTTGAAAAAATAATCTTTCAAACTTCAAAAACTTTTATTTATTTTTTTATTTATAGGTTTATTTTTTATTATTAGCAGTCAAGGTAATCTCCGAAATGACGGCTAAATCTTAGTTTTGATGAAGTATAAAGAGAGATAGGGCGCAGAGTTTGTCAGAAGTGGAAAAACATTAATTTTGAAGGTGGACATTTATTATTGGAACTGTGGTTTATATGTTCACAAAGAGTTGTAGAATCCATGTTTAGTCCATTATTTTTTGAATAATTTTTTCTTCCAGTGGAAAAGTAACCTACCTACAACTTGCCATCACAACGCATTCGACAAATTCGACTAGTAACAAAATTTAAATGTTAACTACGTCACTATTATAAGACTAAAACGCATGGAATTTGAACAAGTTGCTATTCGCTAGGATTTTTTTAAGAGATATTGGCTTTTTGAAAAAAAAAGGACTTTTGAAAGCGTAGATGAACCGAAGTAGAATAAACAATAAATTCTTCTCAGTCCTAATCAGTCGCAAGCCCTAAAAAAAATCATTGGTTTCCTTTGCTTTCTCCTTATAAATTGATAGATATAGTGTTAAATTATACCTGATCTGAATATCTCACCTATCCAGGTCCAACAATGGACTTATTCAATTTCAAATAACAATAGCTAAAGCTTAGTTCTAGAGCGAATAGGTAACAAAATGTCTCGATTTTCTACCAAATTCTACCATATGGAGTGATATGTGGAAAGCTGATGAAGGGTGAACTTAGTTAAACCCATAACGCGACAGGTGGGTCTTTGGGAACCATATTCGTTTGGTGTCATATTTTATCTAAAATTTTTATTATGATTACTTTTATATATTTTGCATTCTTTATTTTTCTCTAAGATTTTATATAATTTTAATTTAATTTTCTATTCTGTCAGGTATGCACTTAGAAAGATTTTTAAATGATTAATAATTATTAAAGTGAGAAAACATGTGAACAATTCAAGGTTGATTAGGGATTGATAAATTATTTGCCACTTCTATACTTTTGTTTTTATTGAAAACTAGTTATACATTCTTAATATATTTAAACCTTGGTGAGTACCAACATGCATTCGATTTCTTGTCTTAATTAAATTCATAATTCATAAATGTTTTATAATACTGATTTATATTATTAGGTGTACAAATAAGTTTCCGCCGTTTTTGATAGATGGTTCCACCGACAAGATTATGTTGAAATTGTCTGTTTGAACAACGGCACAACATCTGGCAACAACATAACCTTAAATACTCGTGGCTTTGTGTTTCCAGTACGTATTTTTTTTTTTTCGAGCGAAAATGTAAATTTTTGTTCCGAATGAGTGTCATTTGCGGGAAGTTTTGGTTTATTTATTTAATTTAAATCTATTGCTTGTAGAAACATACGATGATGCTGCTTTAAGTCGGAGAAGTTGTCGTGGTTTCAAAAGTTTAAAAACGGCGAGTTTGACGTGGAGGACAAAGAACGTGGTCGGCCGGAAGTGTATGACACAGAATTCATACCAAACGCAAGAAGAACTTGCACTTACATTAGGAGTGAGTCAACAAGCAATTTCACATCGTTTAAAATCGTTGGGAATGATACAAAATGAAGGAAATGAAGCCAAGAGACGTTGAACGCCGATTGTGCACATCTGAAATGCTGCTTACTAGGCATAAAATAAAAGGTTTTTTGCACCGTATAATCACTGGTGATTTTACTGGGAAGTCCTACCTCACCCGCCGTATTCCCCAGATATTGCTGCGCCTAGTGATTACGGGTTGTTCCGGTCGATGGCACATGGTCTGTCTGAGCAATGAGTCGTATAGAAGATACGAAAAATTGGATCGAATCATAGACAGCCTCAAAAAATGGTTCCGTAGAGGAACTGCGATTGTAAAATTCACCTAAAAACATTATCATATACACGTACGCTCGACGGCTCAAATTTAAATCATTATTCACAGACATATAATTACAGACCAAATGCAAAACACTACACAAGTTTCAATTTATTGTTCTAAGTATCTAATTACCGAACCGGTGTTTATTTATTTGTTTGAATCACTTAGCAGAACATATTTAAAATTAAAACGCTAAATTTCTGACTGAGAGTTTTATTTACGTTCTAAATTACCTTTTATACAGAAACTCAACGTATATATTTATTTATCAAAACCTATAGAACTTATGCTTGCTAAACTTAAGGACCTGCTCATAAGAAACCCATTCGGAAAATATAAACGTTTAAGTCACAATTTTAAGACTTATAACGAACTCATCACCCTAAGTTTCGAACGAGCTCCTTCACTTCGCGTTTCCTAACCCAAGTGCGACAAATCATATTTCTATAGATTACATAAGGTTTCACGACAAAGTAAGTAGGCACGTCTAGAAACTTTTACAAAATATGCCAAAATCTGACATTTCTTATATAACTCGGCGAAGGCTGAAGAGAAATCGGTTCAGTGCCGGGACCTTCTAGTATGACATGATAATTCTGTTGAATGTCAGAAAGATACACTGCCGTGTTCGGTCTCTCCCATGCCTGTCTATGCCATGTTCAACGTAATTTAGCTCATTCGCTTATTACACCATAAAATTATTAATTTAATATATTTATAAATATATGTGTGTGTGTGTGTGGTGTGTGTGTGGTGTGTGTGTGTGTGTGTGTGTGTGTATGTGTGTGTGTGTGTTTGTGTGTGTATTTTTATTCATGAAGGAAGAATAAAACTGCCAAGAGTTGTCTGAAAATCGTACATCAACATAATTGCTTTATCCTATATTTAAAGTTCAACGTCGAACGGAACTGCTATGTGATCGTTCAAACAAATTGAGAATAAGTTCAGCGGTCGATCATGTCTAAGGTAATTGAACTCCTGAACGATGACAATGATAGATCGGCCATAAAACCGATGGAGCATTGTCTGGTCAGTTTCATTTATATTTTTTCAATTCTGTTATGAGTTATTTATGAGTTACCCTTCGCCTGTGGTTAGTGCTGCAAGATATTTTCATCTATTACTGGTTCCTACCACTGTCATTTCTCTGTAATTTTCCTCAACTATGTACATCAATTAAGTATATTAGTTGTATCATGTTTGTACAAGCCCCATTGAATGGACTAAATAGTAACTGATTAACATAATGATCGATCATATTGAATCTAAAGATTATTTTTATATAATAAATTAGTATAATGAAGAGAATGCAATAAATATTAAATATAAAAATTATTAAAAAAATAAATCATTTTGGGTTTTTTTTTGTTGTTTTTTTAATTTCGTGTAAAAAAACATTTGAAAAATCATTTATATGAAACATTTACGATACCGTGTGTATTGGTTTGTGATAAATGAATAACGGCTGTGGCATATACACTTATACAGGCAACAGTCGAGGAGTTATTGCTTCTCTTTGGATTGTAAAGTGCATCGGATTGTAAAGTCCATACGGTGCAAATATTTACTCAACAGCAATAATGCATTTTATTGATAGCCTGCTTATGAAAGAATTGCAAATTGCGTTTCCGGATGAATCTAAAAATCAAATGTCGCTAGTTAATAATGCTAAAATATTTATTACGAATTCAACTCTTAAGCAGTGAATAGATTATCGTTTTTGTCGTTTCTAGGTAGGTTATATCTTTTTAAGAGACTTTAAAGTAAGAATCACTACTGTTTGCGTTTGTTGTTTACTTATTTTAAAATATAAATTAGTAAAAATTAAATGTCATTCCCCGATCTGCACAATACCAATATCCTAGTACACTTCGAAAAGAGGTCCCTCGAATTCATTCATTTGTTCATATTTTTGTTTTGTAGTAAAACTAATTAAAAAATGTATCCTAAAAAGTATTCTTATTTTTATCTATGTTACAACTGTTCTTTAAAAAATTAGCAAAGGATTTTTCTTGGATACAATATAGACAACAATATCAATTTGTGATCCTCCTCCTTCCTACCTCCAATCCTTAACTCATTATCTTTTGTGCTAGTCAAATTCTTAAAGACCACACTTAAAAGAAATCAAGAGGTCTTAAAAGAAATCAATCTAATACATCAATGTAAGGAAAGTATTCTAATCGGGAAATTTTCGATTTTCAGATTTCAAGGGAATTATCCATTTTGACCATCCCTAAATCCATTTTGACAATTTCTGAATCCATTTTGACTATTTCTGAATCCATTTTGACCATTCCTGAATCCATTTTGACTAGTTTCGTCGTGACGTCTGTACGTACGGTCGTTGGTTTGTATCTCGCATACCTCAATAACTAGTAGCCGTAGAAAGTTGGAATTTTGTATCAGTGATAATTGTAACAGTTAGTAGTTCACTTCCATTTTTCGTCACTACATGATCATCGGAAGTGGTATAATATAATACCATTAATATAATATGTAATATATGGTTTTTATATATAAAAATAAAATTCTGAGTCTACCATATCCAGAATTACGACTCGGGTATCTCAAGCAACCAATGCCAATAGACGTCGCGACGCCGAGTGTCGTTTTTGAGATAGTGCTTCGGAAACGAGTAACCAAATTCAGGATCTCTTTTTCAGCCATTGATTTATAGTTTAATAGCCGTACAAGGAAGTCATGTGGTGTCCATATCAGATATTTTTATTACGCTGCTTGTATTGATGTTTTCTGCTATACCTAAGGCCGGTCATAAGTTCTGAGACACCTGCTCTTATTGGCTGATGCCAAGGCCATTAAAATAAACGATTACGAACGATTTGGAAACTCTCAGCATTAAAGTCAGTCTATTGACAAACAGCACAAGTTGTTAATCATTAATTAACAGTTTTAAAATATCAATTAAAACTGCTCCATACTCCATACTTTATATTTAGAAAGTTCATAAGTTGCAAACTCCGATTTATATGTGTTGTATAATATTAAAGGTGCTTGACCAGATTCATCATTGTTAGTGAAAAACGCAGAATCTATTACTTTAATTACAGTTACGCTCATAGATACTGTTAACGAATGAGGCCACAACAATTTTTTTTTTGAGACCTAAGATACGGTAAGTAGTAGAATTGTCAAACATTTTTGAGTTTTACATATAAGTAGAAATAATTTAAACTTGTAGATAACTCCAAATATCGCGGTCTATAATTTTAAAAAAAGTAATCTGGCTCGGTTCGCTGCCCGAAACCTGATAGTATGAATTGTTATAAGACAATTAAACTTTTTCTCTACTATACAAGTTCAAAACCTGGTCACTTCTATTAAGAGATTTTTTTTTTTTTTATGTATTTGGAAAAATTGAATAAATTCCTTAAAATGAGCACGGGGGAGGATAGTTGAGTCGACTGGATAATTCAAATGGTTAGTTTAATTTTTTCACAAAACATAGCGGTCATCAGTGCAACATTTATTTATAAAATCAACTCAACCAGTATTTTTGAGAAAACAATATAAATAAATATAACAACTAACTCCACAAAGAAAGGAAGAAAAAATAAAGTACTTAATTTGTATCAAATACTTGAACGAAAGAAATCGTTCCTGTAATAGTTCGCCTTGGTACTATCAGATACTATCATAATGAATATCTAATTTAGAAACAAAACACGGGAGATCCCAATAGGGTATATTGAAGCGTAAGGCGTATTGACAACTTTGTAACCTACTGGAGCATTCCAACTAAAAACGGAAAATACGGTTTTCATACAACGCTTCAAATTTGTTTGAAGAAAATATTTTGAAATGAGCCTGCTTTCATCTCAAGACGGGTATTAGAAGCACTAGAGTGTCAGTAATAAATAAGAGGACAGCAAAAGTAACATTTTTAAAACATGTTTATTGGATGATTACTAATATTATTTGTATTTTTTATAATTATTGGATGATAAAAATTAATTAATAAAACAAATAACCGGAAGATTGTCCATAATGTTTTTGTGTTTTTTAGATTACGCCATCCCATACGCCATCCACTCCCGTTACAATAGCTGGAACAATTCGGCTAAACGCTTCAGACTAACTTCTGGTTACCCGATTGGCATCCCCAAAATTCGGCTAAACGCTTCAGACTAACTTCTGGTTACCCGATTGGCATCCCCAAAATTTCATTCTGATATTCTAAGCATTCTAGAATTTAAAGGGGTGGGGGGCAGGTTATCTTGATAATATTTTTTCTGTTCTGATGCTTTCTGTCCGGTTTCGACTGGGTGGTTGTTAACCGATTTTTTAGAGACCTAAGGCTTCGTGTGTGTAATCTTTTCATTTATATCCTAAGAAATAATTTAAACAACTGATTACATAAAACAAAATGAATAGAGATAAACGTAAAAATACTTACTCGGTACGATGGAAATTACGTCAGTGAGCAGAAGAGAGTGCCAAATGACAGAGCTGGGGCAGAGCCAGTCAGTTTTACGTCAATGTATTTCTTTTTTTAGGATGGGCAAAGAGATTTCATTTGGGAAGCTAAGGCATAGAGCAAACAGTTTTTGAGCACAAATATTCTATGTTTTTTAAGTTAATATTATATTTTTATATCAAATAATACAAAATACTTTTAGGATTTTGAATGGAAAAGGATTTCTATTACAAAATACTGTCAAGAATTTAAGAAGAAAAATATTTCAAATACAAATTAGACGCATGCATATGGAAAGCAAAATATTTCAAATACAGAATTATTCGGGGTATATGCTATAAAATCATTTTAAATCAGCTTGAATATAAGTAATGATAAGATCCAAAATAATATTGTTTGGCGAAGTAAATTTTATAGTTAACAAATTATAATCAATAATTAAAAGAATTGTATCAAATATGCAATCATTATTTCGGCTCCATCTTTCAAACTGGGAACTTGACTAAAATTCCGATAAATTTATCAGCCAAATTAATTAGTTAATTAATCACTTAATGCTGAATAACTAATTAACTCTCAACAAATCAATACCGAAGCCCCAGTTTGCTACAACTCTCCACATCTGCTTCATTATTATTCTTATAAATTAATGTTAATTAAACTATTGAAATATGCTTAGGCTAGGAATATGTCCCTTTAGAGGAGAGTTAGACTGAGATTAAATTTATTACAATTAGGCAGATTAAGAAGCTACAACAAAAATATTTTATTAAATAACATCTCATTAACTAATTAATCGCCTTCTTTACCTTCCCTTTTTATTATTACACATTTAATAAACTGTATATGATTAACAGTAAATGAATTATAGTTAAGAAGAGCTGAATAATGATGAAATAACACATTTTACCAATTAAATGTTTAATTCATATTTAAATCCATGAATATAAAAGAAATATGTTCAATAAAATGTCTCTAGTTATCAATAATGAAAATATATGGTAAAATACATTAATTAGCAATTCGTTACAGTTAATTAACAATTAAATAAATTTAAATTAATTATAGTCATTACTATTCAATTCCACTTTGATTATTTTTAATTTTATAATGAATAACTCAATGATATTCTGAAGAATAATAATTAATAAACTACTACTTGGTTTACCGTCTTCTTTTCTTTGTTTACTGACATTTTACTCCAGACTAGACTATTTTCAGATCAAATTCAACTTTTTACAAATCAAATTGAAACCATTTTTCTTTGAAGTGATGATTTTATGAGACCAAAACATCAAGCACATTGTATCTAATATGGGTCTGATTTAATTTCATATTTAATTGATATTATTTATTTATTTAATGCCTTACTAATTATTTAGTATCAGTAACAATTTTCGATATAAATTAAATTTGTCTAAAGGAAGAAAGAAAAGATTTTTCAGGATGTATACGTTCGAATTTTATTTTGTTTTGTATCACTGCTATTAACATTCCAAAATTCGTTGATTATTTTATGTTGCTATAAAAATGAAAGAAAAAAAAATACACATTTTTAAATAAATATGCTTCTCAATAAATGTTTCATTTAAACGCAAATTTTAATTATTTATTTTATTGTGTATAAATTACAAGATACGAAATAAAAATTACTATTTTGTATTTTAATCCTCAGAATACTTGTTTGTATTTTTTTGGGTAATAATACAAAATAATTTTTTATTCAGCATTTTGTTTGTTAAAATACAAAATGTATTTTGTACTTTGTATTTTGTCCCCTAACATACAAGATAAAAAAAACGTATGTTATCTTGTATTTTGAATTACCGTATTTGAAATACTGCCCTACCCTGATTTAAATAGGATGAAATATTGAATGTTGAAATCTGAAAACAGATAAATATTTCCAGTAAAATATTGGTTGTAGAGAAAGATGTAAACGTTTTTATTGACGTTTTCAATGCCGCTTAGAGCTCATTGGTGCTGAAAAAGATCGGCAAGGTTGTATGTAAATGAACCGAAACTCAAAGTAATGTTACAAGTATAAGTATTTAAAATATTTAAAACAAGAACGGAGTAAAGAAAGAAGGATATTCCCTCGCCTTAAAAGTTTTACAAAGCCTCTAAAAAGACAATCAGAGTTACGCAGCAACAAAATTAAAGAATAAATGTCGGAAACTAACAAAAACCCTTCGCGTACGCAGGAGATATTTCAGTGTTAGAAAGTTAACCAAAACACATAAAAAAAAATAAATTTGGAGAAGTCGTCTTTACTATTGATGACGATGGAGAACATAGTTGAGTATGTTTTCCGTTAGATAGCAACATAGAAAGAATCTGACAGCTGACGAAAATTAAAAATGGAAATGAGGAGAGAGGAAGAGTGTGTAAGAAGGCAGAATCTCTGAGTTTCTTCATTATATTCTACTTCATTACTGCTAATGCTATTTCTATTCAACTCTGCTATTTCTCTTTTCTGCATCCCGCCGCTGACTCTCCAGCTGAAGTCATGTTGCACTTTCCAGCCTTAAATACATCACAACAAAGAAGAAGGTAAACCAAGTAGCAGAAATTAATTAATTAATTATTATTTTACTATCATCGAAAACAAAAAACATTTTTTTTTCAGTCCCGAGTGTACTCAAAAGTTTTAAAGCTACAAAATTACGTTTGGGTTTTAAGCTCTTTATCTCCTCTTCAGTTTACCCGATATCGATGCTCTTGGACTTGTTGAAAAGAGGAGAGTTTAAATTTTTTTTTTTTTCAAAACTGGTGTCAGATTTGGTTTTAGAACTTTTAAAAACCTCTATATTTAAATTAGTTATTAGAAAGAAAAAGATTATTAGAAATATAGTCACCATGCTTTTTATTTTACATTAGAACGTTTCGGCCATCTTGGGCCATTCTCAAGTCTGAAAAAAACATTTTTGTTTAGTCGATATTTATTAACATTATAATTATTTTTTCTGATATAATTATTAAAAACATTTATTGCAATTAAAAATACTTATCATGTAAAACTTACTTTCTTTAATTGTTTATATTTTAAAACAAAGCATCATCAATGTATCAATTCCCTTCATTTTTTGGTATTATCTTCCTTTAGTAAAATATTACAACACTATTAATCTATTTAAATTTATTGCTGCAAATGTTATTAAAAAAAATTTTAAGTTATATAAATTACCTTCTTGAGTCAATGCATCCATTTAGGGTGCTGATTGAAGCATGACTTTCCGAATTTAGGAGTGGGGAAAGATAAGCGGTGGGGTTGGTTTGTGTTATCAAGTCTCGACTGGAGGGATTATTTCGAGCTAATTTATTATTTAATTTTATTGTTTTAATGTAAAATAAAAAGCATGGTGACCGTATGGCCTTTTTCTTTCTAATAACTAATTAAATAAATGGCACCAAAAACTATGAAATCGACTAGAAGTTCTATATTTAAATTTTGGAGTGAATCTAAAAACACAAATTTTTGGCCTACAAATTTTGCCTAGGGTCTTCACTTTAAATTATTTTAAAAATTTAAATAATCTCTCATAAATCTGGAACCTTTTGAATAATTCAAACCTTTGTCAAAATTTGGGGCATCGGTAAAGGTTCTTAAACTACAATTTGCTTTAACTTACGTGTTTTGGAACCAACGTTATCCGCAAAAAATTGAATTTTGTTTTTCTATAGTAAACACATTTTTTTACCCAGACCATCTAGGATAATGCAATAGTTTTTATATGTATGGAAAGAAGAAACTCTCCTCTTTTCAACAAGTCCAAGAGCGTCGATATTGGGTAAACTGAAGAGACAGAGCTTAAAACCCCAACGTAATTTTGTGACTTTAAATATTTGAGCATACTCGGGACTGAAAAAAAAAAATGTTTTTTGTTTTTGATGATTTTTTCAACATTAAGCTTTATTGGTGTGCTGAAGCAAAATCTCCAATGATTTTTATTGTGAAAAAATGTATGAGGCTAGATTACTTAATAATTTAAACACATTTTTAAATTAATTTGACCAACAATCAATTATTTTTTGTTTATATTTTTTGTTTAATGTGCTCTAAAAAAAAAATGTTTAGCTGAAGATTTCATGTCGATATAATTCTCCAAACACGAGATATAAAATAAAGCATTTTCAGCATGTACTAATTTTATTTCTCAGCTCCTAAAGTCCATTGGATGAAACAGAAGAATATAGGTCAATTTTTTTTTCAATGCAGAATCACTCAAAAGATTTTGATCAAAATCGGGGACGGACACACCTTGCACTCCCTTGTCAGTCTAACTCTCCTCTAAAGGGACATCATATTCAATAGATTAATTTACATTTATTTATAAGAATAATAATGAAGCGGACGTGGAGAGTTGTAGCAAACTAGGGCTTCGGGATTGATTTGTTGAGTTAATTGGTCATTAAGTATTAAGTGATTAACTAACTAATTTGGCCGATCAATTTATCGGAATTTTAATTAAGTTCCAAGTTTGAACGATAGATCCGAAATAATGATTAAATATGTCATTTTATGTTTAGGATTTTGATACAATTCATGATAATTGATTATAATTCGTTAATTATAAAGTTTACTCTACACATGCTCATATGAGTAGCTCAGTTACTAATACGGCCAGATCCAGTTTTATCATAAAATGAGTTAGATCTTGTTTTCGTCGGATAGTTTCATCCTCCATGCAATACTTTTATTATTTTGTTTTTTTATGGTTTCACTTTTTCTAACATTGAATCATGGTCATTAATGCGGAAATAGTAGTAAGAATTTAGGCTTTAGTCGATGATAGAAGCGAGCGTATTGCGTAGTGCGTGAGATATTCCCAGAATAAATGAACGAAGGACTGTCCAAAGGAAAACTGGGCAGTACCCGATGAGGTCAGTTTCTGGGCGGCATAGAGCAACAAATCCTGTTTATTGAGAGCAACAAATTAAGCTTTATTGGTGTGCTGAAGCAAAATCTCCAATGATTTTTATTGTGAAAAAATGTATGAGGCTAGATTACTTAATAATTTAAACACATTTTTAAATTAATTTGACCAACAATCAATTATTTTTTGTTTATATTTTTTGTTTAATGTGCTCTAAAAAAAAAATGTTTAGCTGAAGATTTCATGTCGATATAATTCTCCAAACACGAGATATAAAATAAAGCATTTTCAGCATGTACTAATTTTATTTCTATCTCTTTTATTTCTATTTATTTCTATCTTGTTTTCGTCGGATAGTTTCATCCTCCATGCAATACTTTTATTATTTTGTTTTTTTATGGTTTCACTTTTTCTAACATTGAATCATGGTCATTAATGCGGAAATAGTAGTAAGAATTTAGGCTTTAGTCGATGATAGAAGCGAGCGTATTGCGTAGTGCGTGAGATATTCCCAGAATAAATGAACGAAGGACCGTCCAAAGGAAAACTGGGCAGTACCCGATGAGGTCAGTTTCTGGGCGGCATAGAGCAACATATCCTGTTGATGACCGTTTTGAGGTGATCCAGGTTCTCATGTATCGCCATGAATGCGTTGTTCAGACCAATCAAGCTCCTGCGTGGATTTTAGTGTGGAAAAGATTGGCTATATTCGAGGCGATAGCTGATGAAATATTCTCAGATGAGTGCGGAATTAACTTTGCACGATTTTCAAAGTTGGAGAGGTTTCTGAGTGGCATCACGAAGGTCGTCAGCGGACTCCAATGTATATCCAAAACACTACTGCGTGACGCTCGCTTCTACCATCTTCTTCTACAGCCAACACTCTTCCCACTATTTCCCAATTAATGACCATGATTTGATGTTTAAAAATGTTAAACCATTAAGAAAGAACAAAAACAAAAAAAAATAAAAGTGCAAAGACTTATGAAATATGGAGAAATGTATTATCATGAATAATCACAGTTCAACTAACTTGAAGTCTAGCCGGCCCTTATAGCTAATCCTTTAGAGGACTGTTGGCTGCAATTGAAGATTTATTATTCTTTTCGTGTATTGTAATAACAGTATATATTAGCCTTCGGGCACTAATTATCTCGAGTATTGAGTTTTAAAACAGAAAAAGCAACGAGGGTCGGTTTTTTGTGGGCCAGTATATTTTCTTTTCTACCAATATCAGAATATTTTCTGACTTATATTATTTTTAATAAAACAGGAAATATAAAAAAAGCAAAAAGTCACTACAATAAAATTATGAATAGAAGTTAATTAAAATTAATGATTACGGGTAGCATGGGCCAAATTTTTAATTAATTCAATACCGAATATAAGTATAAAAGTATCGTTGTATATTCAAATCTGTTTTTAATAAATAAATATTATCCTGTGAATGGAAATGAACATTTCCTTTTTAATGGATTTTAAATTTCCACGAATAAGCATATTTTTATGATTTACTGATTAAGTACTGATTACAATTTTAGTTTATTGAAGGATCGAAATTAATTTAAGACAAAAGCTTTCAACAAATACAAACAATTGTCTCTTACTTAATATCTAGTAGATTATTGATTTTAACATATTGAGATATTCTTTTATAACGGACGAATATGTATTGTGATTGGAAAGAACTGAAGAACTGATTTAGATGTTTTCATTCCAGGACAAACGCGTAGCTGTCCTTTTGATGGATTAACCAGGCAATGATTAGAGGTCTTCTGAGTGATAGCCTAGAGCTTGGGAATGGAATAAAATCGGGTCAATGGTAGATTATAATTTTATAGTCAACAAAATGAATATGTATGAGATGGAAATGTTTTATATGTAATAATGGACGCAGGAGTGTCATAGTAGGGAAGTCACCTCCTCCAATAATTTG
Organism: Rhaphigaster nebulosa; assembly: GCA_948150685.1. Classification (NCBI taxonomy): domain Eukaryota; kingdom Metazoa; phylum Arthropoda; class Insecta; order Hemiptera; family Pentatomidae; genus Rhaphigaster; species Rhaphigaster nebulosa. Next base: position 108,877,213 of record OX411306.1, on the reverse strand, counting down.
AAAACTCAAAAAGTTGGAAAATTTCAGATTTAGAACCTTCTTCTAATTCCAAAAATTATGGTAAAACAATTTACTCAGAGAGTAACTTACATTTAAAACCAACTCCAATACCTTTTGAGTTAAGAAGTTGAAATTTTATCGATACAATGTTTTGTTTGAATAGAAAAAAAAAACAAAAATTGTTGTCTAGTTTTAACATTCACTGTAGGTAAGTGAAAAGTTTAAGTCAAAGAGAGCTAGAGAAAATTATAATATTTCATGATATAGTTGGAAAATTAAAATAATTGGGACATCCGTTCAATAATTGTCGGGAAATTGAAGATTCTGCCCCCTCCAATTAATTGTCGAAGCAACATCCCTGTATGTAATCTATGATTTACAGATTTCAAGAGATAACTTTCTGAAATGTTTTGCTTAGTGTAGGAATATGGCGTAGGCATACAGTATGCATGTATAGGTATACAATTAATAAATGACATAGTGGACAGGCACTAGCAGAGTTACCTGAATCTTAATGGGCGTCGGACACGGCCCGATAATTATCGGAGTTAGATACGACTCCTAGAAGTTTACCTAGGAAACATAGGTTCCTTTCACACGATCCGATAATTATTGGAGTCGGATACTATATTCCTTCCAGTCTGACGTCCCCTCCAACATCCGATTTATCGGACTATGTGTAAACACTCACTCTTGAAAATGGAAGGTGCTAATTATGTATGGTTCTCTTTTGAAAGTTTCTGTCAAATCATGTCAAGCCTTTAGCAAATTGCGTTATTTGTTATTGCTCTTGTGTTTTGAAACAAATTTAAATTACTGAGAATATGACAAATCAAGTTTTTTAATGTAATTTTTCAAAGACATAACCTTTCCAATCACCTGAAAAATCATGTTTAGCAAAGAATCTTGGGTCGTTACTGTTACAAGAGGAAGATAGCAATATATCACCTTCATATGAAATAAAAATTCATTTTTTCGTAAATTTGTTTCATAGCATTTTCATCTTATGTCTAATAATGTTTATCTCACAATGAAATTTATATTCTAAAACCTGCTTTCAAATTCTGATTCGAGTGTTGTTTTTTTCAGAATAGGAAGTCAGTGAGAATTACCTAGTTTGACAGAAGGAAATAAAAATTTCATCCCACTTCACAACACAAAACTATAACTTATACTAACAACTGAAAATTATTGATAAAAATTTATAAAAGTATTAAACGTCTTAGCTTAATTGAATAAAATTTAAAAACAATAATATCTGCTAATTAACCTAACCTTATCCTACTATAGCCTACTTATCAGCCTAGCCTTACCTACTTATGGAATTTTTTTTTTATGATTTCTGAACTTATCATTGATTGTATTCAACGTTTTGATGTCATTAAATTCTTGGAGGAGGGATGGAAATTACATAATTTTTTTTTTTATTAAGATTAATTTTCTTTAGCTTGACAGCTTTTTTAAAGATACGTATACACCTTTAAAAACCTTGGCAAATCAAACTTGGAAATGGGGTAGTTTTGCTTGGCTTGTATGGCGTCATGACATTCGTGTATTTATATATAAATACATATAATAAATATACAAATAAATAAATATTATTGAGGAATTTTACACAAAATTTGCAAAAGTCATATTTCCTCCAAAATATTCTTTACTTTCTCTAACGCAACAAAACTTGTTTATTACTTTTCTTTGCTTACATATGTAATACACAGTAACATGAAGTATTGTTATCGTGAACATTTTTGAATTCGACATATCAAAGAAAATTAACGTTTTAAGGATTAAAGCTTTTACAATTTTCTCGAAAACGGCTCTGACGATTTCGATACTGAAGTTAACATTATCGTAGTACAAAGATATATTGTTACGCTATAATATTACTGTTCTCATTACAGATAATTCGGCAGACCTATCAGAACGCTTCATAAATTTATTATTTCATTTAAAAAAAATTGGTCCCTCTAATATTTAATATAATTGTTTTTCTTTTTCACTACGATAGTGTTTATGTGTTCCAGAAATAGTGAATTTTATACTGATGTGCATTTATTAATAATAAATCGATTTTTTATTCTGCTACAAAAAAATAACGAAGTTCATCATTATTTAATAAATTCATGAGTAATAAATCATGATTATAAAAAAGAATTTACGGACATACGAGCGGAATGCACGATGTTCCCGTCGCCGAATTTAATCAAACTTTTTTGTGTGATTCTACATACAAAAAATCTGGTGCGGTGCGCGCATCACACAACTTTCTCTTACAGTCCTATAATAATCATCTTTTTAATATAATTTTAAAGAGTTAACATAAATTGAAATAAACTCACTCAGTATTCACGTCTTCACATCTTCTCCCGCATAAGTACAATAAAACAATTATTGTAAGACAATTCTGTACATAAACGATATATTTTAAGTTTGTCAAGTTTCGGTATAGTTTCTATGGAAACATTTTGTTTCCATTAAATAATATAAAACTAGAAATTATTAAATTAATTACTACTTTTATATTATTACATTACATTATTACAGAGGGTATTGCTGACAACAGGTTGGCGGCTTGGTGGGGAGAGGTTAGGTCGCACCCTTGTCCTTTTGAAAACGTTTAGCATTCCATCTCGGGTCTTGCAGTCCTTGTGTATCTTTGGTAATACTAGTTCGATTTAGATAATTATTTATTGTTTTTTAGAGAAATTAATGATCTTTCTTATGATTTCATACATAATTTACCATAAAATGTGTACCTTTTGAGTAATGAGCAAATCATTTTTTTTTCCGCTATAACTTTTTTATCTGCATCTTCTCGGTGGTGTACTGCTTTTCATGAAAAGTTAAAGGGTTTAAGGAGAAGACATTAGGCAAGTTCCATCCAAATCGTTAGTGCCGTTACGAGAAAATTGTAAATCAGTATCAGTATGTAACCAGTCTAAAATCGATGAAATAATTTGCACTTTCGGATACATTGCATCGTTGCTAATACTGGTAACATTTTGATGATTCAATTTTCGTTTTATAGATAATTTAATTACTTTTCATATTATCATATTCACAATTTACCATAAAATACATACATTTTGAGTTATATGCAAATAAAATATACTTTTCAATATAACTTTTTTTTCTACACTTCCTCGGTGACGTAATGAATATATGCAAAGTTAAAAGGTCTTAAGAAGAAGACTTAAGTATCGAAATGGGTAGTGTCGATAGTAAAAATGGCCAAGATGAAATAAGAACAAACGAAAATAATTAAACATACAGGCAATAAAGAGAAAAAAAAGAACAAAAAAAAAACTAGAAAACTATTTCCGAATACTATACGGACAATGATAACTAAGATAAAAACAATAAAAAGGATGTTAGTGAGCCTAAAAAGAAGGATATAAACAAAAAGAAATTCTATAAAATGAATTATATACCGGAATTAACTGAAAAAATAAAAAAGACATTGGTGGAGTATTACCATATAAACTTACAACTAGCAACATAAAAAGGTAACAAACTAGTAATACATTTAAGAAAAATGAAGGGTAAAATAAGAATGATAGACAGAAAGAATGCAGTGTATAAAATATATTGTAGCAACTGCGAGATGACGTAAATAGAGTAAACGTCTACAAAGTTACAGAGCAGAATAAAAATAAATAAAAATAAAAATATCACTGCTTTGGCCCATCATAGTATACTAAGTAACCATAAATTTAATTTTGATAATCCCGAAATATTAAAAACTGAAAAAAAATACAAGATATACAAAAACATTTGAAGCAATATATATTATAAAAAAAAAATAATGCAGTTAATTTCAAGACAGATACTATTAATTTAAAAAACCATTGTGCAGATATAATAAATAAACTATAAAATATAAAAATAAAGAAATAATAATAAATATAAAGTAATTTATAATTTAAAATTTAACAAACAGTAAGTGTGAAGTATTTAACAAATACTAAGTGTGAAGAGAATAGGTGGGGAGGCATATGACTATAAATGCTTGCTACTGTAGTAATTATTGACGAAGTGAAATTGTACGGATGTGGGGACATGGGGAGGGCAGTGTGTATTTTAAAGGTTTTATATATAATAAATAACAAGATATGGTGTAAATTAAGATTGGAAATATTTATTGGTTGTAATTGTTTTGAGTTGTATTGTAGAAAATAAAGATTCCTGAAGGACTTCGAAACTATATTATTAAAATGTTTATATATATATATATATATATATATATATATATATATATATATATATATATATATATATATATAAAGTTAGATGTCAATGGGAAGTTGTGAAAATATATATATATATATATAAAGTTCGATGTCAATGGGAAGTTGTCTTTCACAAATTAGTTAAATCATAATACATTAATCTTCCCTTAATTGGGGAATAATATACAAATAATTGAAAATTATTTAATATAATGTTTAAAACTTTTTTGTTATGTTTTGTATGTTCGCAAAAGCTCGCTCTAATAGATCTAAATGCATAAACAAAGTTCTGCGAAATATTAAAAATTTTGGCTCGATTTTAATTTTCCATATGTAAAACATTTTCCCAATAAATGTTTTTGGATGTTTTAATGAAAAAGTAAAATAATGAAGTAACTGAACTTGAACTAACTGCAATATGTCTAAAATCAGAATCCTATTTATTAGCGGTTTTTAAAGCCTGATTTTTTAAAGAAATTGGTAACATACCGTTGGGATTGAACCACTTCAAATGTTCATAACTCAACAAAAACTTTACTTTAAATCAGTCGCCAAAAAAACTACCGCCAAATTACTTTTATTCCGACACGTTTTCAGTAAAATATAACTGGTAAAGTATATTTGATTGCTATTTAAAAAATGATCGATACCTTTTAAGGATTTATTCCGTTGAATAAGATGGCAGGAGATACCACTCCTCCGCGTGACTAAAGGGCTTGAGGGAAATTTCAGGATCTGAAGATGACAAGATCTTATTGAGCCTTCTCAAGAAATATACTTTATCTGAGAGAGCCAGTTATGTCATTTAGAACCTCATTGCCATATTGTAGGAGTTTTAAATAATTTTTGAAATGATTATAACTGATATTTGTTCCAAGATTTCCTACTAGGAAAAGTTTAACGTACTTCTTTTCCTTATGCTGGCGGGTTGTAGTTTCGCAAAATGTTTTATTAATTAATGAAGTTTTTAATTAAAAACATCAACGCTAGACAAATATAGTGTTTCATTGTTCTTGTTTATTAGTATTTGTAATGAGTCTACTTTATTAGAGTGGAATAGTTCAGCGGGTAAGTTGCAGTAGTAACTTAATTTGATTTCAGGCCACGGTTTAAGCCTTGTTATGGACAGAAAAATCATTTTCTGTTATATCAGTCATGGATTGACTTTGGGTTGATAGAAATTCCCAGTGCTCACCCAGTTTATTGGTCAAGATACAATACGCACTCACTGAATCCAAGACCTATTATCCGTTGTAATGATGCAGCTTATTGTTTTTTTTAATTTTATAAATCTACTTTTAAACTTTTAGTTTTCCGTCATCAAATTATCTTTTTGACAATCCTTAGAAATGATAGTTTATTATAAATTAATGCATAATTACAAAAACCATCACTATTATTTAAAATGCAACAGATAATGATTTAAAATTTTTCATTATATAAATAGTTGCATAAACTGCTATTATAAAACTATTATTATATATAATTATATATTGCATAAACTCACCCCATTGTAAACACATGTCTGCTATTCGAGTATGAATAAGCCTGAGATTGCAATCTATTCATCAAAGTATGTGATTCTCTGTGTAATGCACATTTTATTGTGAATAAGACCATACATTAACTCAAATATAATTAGTATTTTTGTTGTAATAAATTAATATTGAATTAATATTTTAATAATGTAGTTTAATCATTAAGTACGAACCAGACACTTATAAAGTCATAAAAATTTGTACAACTGGATGAATATGAATTATTTTAATATCACTATTATTTAACATCCTAATTTGTATCTTGAAACAAATCTCTCCCATTCAAACATGTTCTAATTGAGGTGTATAATTCCAAATCCAGCTAAGACAATTTTCACATATGATTTAACTACTTTTGGAAGATAATCTTTCTCTTCATAACAATCTATTACCAAACCGGTTAAATTAAAAAAAATAAAATAAATAAGAATGGAAATTGGAATTGGCCAGTTTTAGCATTCTGGGTCTGAATTATATTAAAAAATAAATTGATATATCTACCAATAAATGTAACATCATCAATATTCAGTTAAATCTTTATAGTCGAATGATGTAGAGCTGAAATTGGTAGATTCCACGCTACATGATCTGAATTGCATTATCGAAGTTTAAGGGAAAGACAGAAATTTTAGTAATTTTAAAAAAATAAATAAAATAATAATTGATATAAACAATAAATTAGTTAAAAATAACTAAATATAAACTAAATAAAATTTAATTTTATAAAAAATAAAATAACTTGTATATCATAAAACCCTATACGTCCTAAGGGTCGGAATGTTCTTACCTATTTACTTAAGCGCATTGGTGGGCTGTCAGTGAAGTTAACGCCCCTGAATATTGAAACATGGTATTGCAGTGCCTTCCACATCCAAATGAAAATAAAAATTCTTGTTTGTTCGATATATGAATTTACTTTCAGTATGTTTACATCTATAGATGAAAGGAGCTTTCTGTGTTTTGGCATGCAAAGGCGAATGGAACGGATTGTAATTGCAAGGGGCCGTAAAGTATATTGGAAGGCACCCGACTGCAATACCAAGTTTCAATACTCATGAGCGTCTACTTCACTAACAACCCACCAATGTGCTCAAGTAGATATGCAAGTTCACTCCGTTCCTTAGGAATAGGTTTTTGTTTTTTTGAAAATTAAATATTATTTTAACGCTTTTGGTTTTTAAAGTTATTTACAGTTTATTACCAGTATGATTATGAACTTGTAAATTAGAAACATCAATAAAAAGCTGATAATACTTAAGATATAATGAAATATTTATTCATTATGAGTATTTTGAGCTCACAAATCATAATTTCGTTTATTATTTTGATAGCAAGACCAACGTTTCGTGGCAATTACCATATTCTCAGGATTCAAAAATTATAGATTCAATAATATATGTAAAAATAAATTAAAAATACTGTACGCAACTATATGATACAACATATTGTAATATAAAATTCCAACCTAGCAATTGCACTTGACCATTCCAGACTCAACATATCACGGATATTTGCAAGGAAGTTCCTTTTTTTTACAATTATTGTATCCATATATTGTTATTTTTTGTCATATTTTTCTTGCAGTTACGATTTGTTGTATAATGCAGTTGTGTGCAATATTTTTAATTTAATTTTTATAAATATTATTAAATGTTTAGATTTTGGATCCTGAGAATGTGGTAATTGCCACGAAACGTTCGTCCTCATGTTGGAATGATGAATAAAGTTATAAGAAAGAATTGCAATTCACATCAATCCTGATATACTAAATAAATAGATCATCCAAAATAGGTTTAATTGTTAAAACATTTCTTTAATATTTTGAACTCAAACTTTCTCAAGAACACTCACGTGATTATAACGAGTCATTTGACCCACGAAACAAAAATTGAGCCATTCTCTCAAAAAATCTTTATATACTCCCAAATGGACAGATTTAACACATGTAATACTTTTTTTTTTCTTACCTTCTGTTTATTTCGCATACAATATAAACAATAATGATGCACAATATAAACAATAATGATGCACAATATAAACAATAATGATGCACAATATACAATAATTCCTTTCATTACACGAGAGTATTCGCAGGCTAAACACATGCAGTACTACATTTTTATAGTATTTTTAACTCAAAATGTTTCAAAACATTCACGAGATTACAAAGAATAATTAATAATAGTTAATACTAGAAATAATACTTAAAAACTTGTTGAGCCGTTTGCTCAAAAAAATATTACATACCTACTAACGGTCAAATTAAACACATTAATCTCCTTTTCGCTTCGGCGTTGTTGGGTAAAATTAAATAACTATCCCACATTTGCTTTTCTAAGAACTGTGAATACTGTTTCTCGTATACTGGGTTAATAAATTGCCGTCAACAATACTGTATATATCCCGTGTGGAGATGCTAATCCTCCGTCGGGCGCCTCCCCAGGTGGCGGATAGGGGAATGCCTCCCAGATATAGGTGGTACCCGGGACATGAAAGAAATACCCGGGGCGGACCAAAACTTGCACGGAGATGGGCATAACTCCATAGTCGTAGAGAAGACAGCACGTCTAGAGGAAGAGAACCTCGATTGCAAATCTCCTGGTCCTCCAGGTTGGGGTTGGGCGTCGGGCTAACGACCCGACCCTGTAAAACAAACATTGTTACGAATCCTTTATGAATTAATAGCCGGAATGATTTAACGGTACGACCCAGGCGTAAACGAAACAAAGATTTGCCTCTAGAATTCCACTGGTGGGTGGACGGTGTTAGCTGAAGGTGGGCACATTTGAAAGGTGCCTTAAATAGAGCAACAATGGAGGAGCAAAGCGAAAGATCTAGACCAACAAGGAACAACTGGCTCGACGAGGAATGCAGGATAAAACTCGAAGCAAGGAATGAGGCGAGTCGTAGAATGATTCAGCGCTACATCAGAAGAACAGCCAAGGAGTATAGTGACAAGCGGAAGGAAGCAAAGAAGACCTGCAGACAGAAGAAAAGAATCTGGAAAAGGAAGAAGCTGGAGGATATTCAGGAGAAATACAAAGATCATAATTCTAGGGGATTCTTCGGAGGTGTGGGATAAAAGAAGAAAGGCTTTAAACCTCGCCTCGGTTTTTGTATGAGTTAAAACGGAACTTTGGTGATGGGTAAGAAAAAGGTTGTGAGAAGATGGACAGAACACTTCATGGAGCTATTAGGTAAGAATCACGCCAACGACGATAGAGAGCCAGTGAAACATGACCTGATGATAGGATTTTGAACCCACAGCCGTGGGAACTAGATGAGGATGGTATCCCGCCGGACCAGGAGGAAATTTGGGAGATTGAGAGCAGCCTAAAGCTGCAAAAAACCTCAGGAATAGATGGGATCGACGCGGAGCTACTGAAATATGGAGGAGATAAAGTTTGGGACCAGCTCTACCAGTTCATATATGATATATAGTCAGAAGAAGAGATCCCTGAGGACTGGATAGTAGCTGTAATTTGTCCAATATATAAGAAAGGCGACAAGCTCTGCTGCTCCAACTATAGAGGGATCTCACTGTTGAGCGTGGCCTACAAGATACTGTCCATTGCCATTAACCGGAGACTTGCCGCCCACATGGAAAGAGAAGTCGGGGAATATCAATGCGGCTTCAGAGAAGGAAGGTCTAGAATAGACCAAATATTCACGGTCCGCCAGGTGTTGGAGAAGGCAATGGATTACGACGTCGACCTTTTTATAGACTTCAAACAAGCCTATGACTCAGTTAAACATTACTCAGAGATCTCCTATCTCTGGGTGTCTCAAGGAAACTGACCAGGCTGGTAAGAATAACAATTGGAGATCCAAGAGGCCGAGTGAAGATTCAAGGAGTAATATTCGAAGAGTTCCAAATAACGGAAGGAATCTTACAAGGAGATAGAAAGGCAATCACACTCTTCAACATGACTCTGGAAAAAGCCGTGCGTGCCTTTAGGACAAACCCGGGAGGCACAATCTTTAACCGCTTGCACAGCATCTTGCATATACAGACGATGTGGAATACGTGGCCAGATCCCTTCCAGCACTGGCAGAGACCCTAGAGGAACTTGAGGCGGCAGCAGCGGAGAAGGGACTGCGCACAAACGAAAAGAAGACGGCTTACATGAAGAGTAGCAGACGCCACCGTTTACAGAATAATGAGACCTTAAGTATCAGCCCCCATAATTTCCCAGTATGCAAAGAGTTCAAGTACCTAGGCTCCATGGTGACAGACAATAACAACGCTAAGGCTGAAATCGCCGCCAGAATAGCCGCCGGGAACCGATGCTACTTTGCCCTTCAGTGGGTATTTAAATTTCGCGGTATGTCAAGGAGAGCACGAAAGTGCACAAGACCATGATACGCCCTAGAGGAACTTACGGCAGCGATACATGGACGATGACGACCGAACATAAAAGAATGCTGGGAGTCTGGGAGAGGAAGATCCTCCGCAACATATATGGACTTTTATGTGAAGGAGGAGTCTGGAGAGCCAGGTACAACCGAGAGCTAACCGCACTTTACGGTGAGGCTGATATCGTCACCTTCATCAAGGCGTCCCGGATAAGATGGCATGGCCATCTGGAAAGAATGCTGGAGGAAAGGGTGCCAAGGAAAGTGGTGTATGGACAACTTGGAGGAGGAGGAAGGAGAGGCAGGCCTCCACTTCGGTGGATAGATGACGTGGAGGTGGACCTGAGACGACTTGGTGTCAGGCGGTGGAGAGCTGCCGCAGTGGATCGAGAAGAGTGGCGGAGAATCGTAGAGCAGGCCCAGGTCCCACAGGGACCGTACCGCCAAGGAAGGAGAACAATAAGAATAACTATGGCTACGCTTTGATATATATTTGTCAGCTAGAAAACAAAAAATCAATTATTAACCAATTGACTGAAGACCAAAAATATTTTGAACAGTTTCTTTTGCAAGAAAAGTAACGAAAACAGAATAGTTTAAGAAGTTATTTTGGTAATTCGGTGGAAGCTTCATTTATGTTGGTTGATTGTTTGTTGATAACAAGTCGTCTGCATTTCTTAGCAAGCCTTAAAAATTATTGTTTGTGTTTAATGATTTAATTTTAGCGTCTCTGTTTGAGATCGACTTTCAAAAACTGTTTTCACTTATTTCTAACATCAAAGTCAATTTATAGATAGTGTCTTTACTGTCTTATCATGGTCGGGTTCAAACCCTATTAACAATTTTTCTTTTTGTTTCAGTCCTTCAGTTTTAAAAATTTTACTATATTAAAGATAAAAGCTTGAGATAAAACAGAAAGTAAAGTGGAAAATAATTTTTAACTTCACTATTTCCTACCGCCTAATCATTAATTTGACCATAATAGACACAATATAAAAGTTTAATTATTTTTCATTTTAATTTATAACATTGTAAAATAATAAACATAATTTATATAAAAAATAATTATAATAATAAATATTAAACAAAAATGAATAAATAATAAATAGAAATAATAACTTATTAATTTATAGTGAAACGACATCTATATATGATTCCAATGATAGTATTTTCTTTTTACATTATAGTTACTTCATTGGCACAATTTATTATTCAAACAATTGATTAATTTATTCAATCTATTGTTTGCTTTTATGATGTGTGCTATTAAAAATTTATGGATTATATTTCAAAAATATTTCCATTATAATAGGTCTGCCATATTGTTTTTAAATTTTGGACCTACTAATCAATCCTCAAAAACTCCATAAGTTACCGAATTTGCAAATAAATTGAATTTTTTTTTTCACATTTTAAAATAACTTTTCACCATGCAATGTATTTTCAACTACATATTTGAATAGCATTCCAATACCCTTAATTTATCTGAGGACTTTTCAATTGAACATCTTTTTAGCATTGTTGCCATCTGTTCAGTGGATCAGGAACACTGCGAAAAAAATTAAGATATAACTACTTAAATTCTATTCCAAGCTAAATTCTATTTATAAGCCTACAATCAGAACGCACAGAACGAAATCTTAAGAACATATTCCTTCTTAGAGGCATATGCATTTTCCTTTTTGAAAGCGTGTACATCTAGTGTTGTATAAGAATGAAAATCATAAGTTATTCTCATCAATAAAATCAACATTACCTTAAGAATATAGTGGATAAAAGTTCCCAATAGAAGTGTGTGTAAATAAAGTATGGTCCTGAAAATAACAAAAATAAATACAATAGAAAATTCATAAAATATTGATAAAATTCATAAATTAATATATGAAAATTCTAAGAAATATTCACAATGGAAAGTCAATCCAAACCTTATATTTCTTATTTCTTATATCAATCCTTATATCTATTATTTGATTTATCTTTTTATTATGTAAGAACCACACTATACCGGAAGATTACAGATGACTAATGAAACCAATGAAACAATATGACCTACATATTAATCAAACTTATCAAGGGCCAACGATATTAACTCCAAGCAGACAGCGTTACATCTAGTTTCATAACATTTCACATCTAATTTCCATATCCGCTGTAACTATATAATGGTGAGACACATATAATGGCGATGCTTATGTGCAACCTGCGATCTAGCATTCTGCATATATCAACAGATAAATCAAGAGAACATAAACTTCTGAAAGGATATTAATGCAGGTTATATTGTAGTCATACGGTGCATGCCTTGTCAGTGTGCCAAAGCAAGTTCCATGAAATCATGATACTATAATATATATCAACGTTGTTTTTTGAAAAAGGTTTATGCGCCCGAAAATTCGAAATTTAGGTATCAATTGATTATGGCAAGTAAACACCACTTCTATCGACTCCTGCTCATGATATATCGAGAAACAAAATTGAAATGGTCAAAAAATGTAATATTGATGACGTAAATCGTCACTCTGGTCTTGACCAGTGCCAGAAGCCAAAAAATATATTGTTATTATAAATGTTTTGCTAGGTTAATAAAATCCTACAGTATACAATAAAGAATAAAATTTTTAAAAAATATATTTTTATTTGGGGAAAAATCGTTTCATGTAAAGCTAGCAATGCTTACGCCGTTTATATATATATATATATATATATATATATATATATATATATATATATATATATATATATATATATAGATATATATTTATATATATATAATATATATATATATATATATATATATATATATATATATATATATATATATATATATATATATAGATATATATATAATCTATATATATATATATATATATATATATATATATATTTTATATATATATAAAAAGTATAATTTTATATATATATATTTTATATATTTATATATATAATTTATATATATATATATATATATATATATATATATATATATATATATATATATATATATATATATATATATATGAAAAGGGATTTCGCGTGAATAATATTAGTCTCAATATACGAATATAGGAACAAAAGCATAACGGATAATAAAAAACATAACTTTTCTGACGTAATTATACAAATCAGTCGTGTTTTATTCAATAATAATCTTTATTTTAGCGATTTAAAAATACTATTTTAATTTTCATAATAGTAAATAAGTAAAATATTTACCGTATGGATGGAACAAACAGTATTACAAATAAATGGTAAAATTTGAAATAGCTTGTTTCAAATGAAAAAAAAAAAAAATTCTGATAGTGATAAAATCCTTCGATTGATTCTTAAAGTCCTTCGAAAATGATGAAATTTTGTTTAATTTTAATATTTTATAGTTTTAAAGTTTTTTTTAATCAAATTCAAATTTTTTTATCACCAACTTGAAAAAATACTGAAAATTCACACGGTAATGGAATGTAAGTTTTTTTTTTTTCATAGAAAATATATTTCATCAATATAATACATAGACACACCGAAAATGATCGAAACTTATACTTCAGCCCATGTAACAACAAAATATTTTTATTTCTACGACACTTTCTTTGCCTTCTTATTTATAATTGCTCGGTACTGAAATTTTTTGAAGTAAGCTAAAAGGTCGTAATGATAGAAAAACAAAAAGGAAGAGGCAAGCAGATCGTACCGTTCTCAGAAAAGATCTATTTAAGTCATGCCTTTAAAAACTATTGTCATTGAATTAATATACATGGCCTGCAAAGATGTTGAATTAGACGTAGCTGTTGAAGGACTACAGCTTGATGAAAACCGTAACCATTCCACGCCAACACAATAGTTTTCTCATAACCCCAAAATAAACCTACTTTTCTAATTTTGGAGGGTAAACGGGCCAATCTTCTAAAAAAGAGAAGAGAATTGGATCAGTGGGTCCGAACATCCCAAATTAGGTAAATTGAATGTAAATCAACTTTTGATCGAAAATCCCATCAGCTCCTTCCAAACCGAATTACTTTTTTTCTCTGTAAAAAAAAAGGAAGAAAGTAAGAGCTAAAATAAAATATCTTTACAAGAGCTACGGCCGTTTCGCAATAAATTCCATTTAAATATATATTTATCTGCGTTGAAATCACGAAATTAACGTTGCCTAAACCAAAACTAAGACAGTTAATTAGTAATAAAATAATAAATGTTTATTTGTCAAATTTTGAATTGGAATTTAGCAAGACTTGAAATTTATTAAGGAATGGAGAGAGAGGATTTCGGGGTAAGGGGGCTATATTTAACTGTCATGGATAATTCCAGCTATGATTTATCTTAATGCGTACTCACAGAGTACGCATAAACCTCTCTTAGTATATATTTTTGAAATAGAAAATATAAATACCTGAATAATAAGTTTTACTTTCCTAACTACTTCGGAAGATAAACTAAGATATTATAATGAGCCAATACAGTCCAAAAACACGATTTTGAAAAAAAAAATAAATGACTCAATTAGTACGGAGCCAACATTTTTCAGAACCACTATACCATTTTCAGTGAAACTACAGGCGTAATTAGTGACCAATTCATCATTCACATCATCACGCCAACTCCTTAATAAGTAATACACCAAATATTCTTATTTAAATAATCTTACAACTCAGAAATTATATACTCGTATTATATTACTCACCATTGAGCTTCTATGACCAATAAATAAATATTTAATGCTAGTATATAATAAAAGTAAAACAATTGTACGTAGTATCGATGAAGAACTTATAAATATGACGTCGCATTGAGGTTCTGAAAATTTTAAATGACAAAGTTATTTTTTTTTAATACAAAATAATTTTCGTAAACATAATAGACAGAGACATAAAAAAAAAATCTCTATTTAAATTTTAAGTAGCCCATTTAACTAAAAAACAAATATTCGAAGAAGAAAAATATTTTTCATAAGTCCTGAAGGTCTCAGGGTTAAAATTTAAAGAATGAGAAAATTTTCTCAGTTTGACTTTTAAAACAAATCAAAATCATTTTCAAATACAATATACAATTTTGGCATATTTCTGATAGAACAATATGAGATTAAATTAAAATATCAGTATTCACATTTTACAAAGATGTTTGTTTGTTTCTTTGGGTTCAACAAACCCTAGGGCCATCAACGGCGGTTTTTTCATTTTACTTGAGATGAAAAGTTTCATAGGGAGAAAGAATATCTGATGTGGACATCCCATGACTTTCTTGTACGTCTAGCAAACAATAAATCGGTGGCTCAAAAAGTGATTCTGAATTTGGTTACTAAATAGTTTCCGAAGATAGCAGTATCTCAAAAACGACACTCGGCGTCGCGATGTCCATCTGTTGACATACCGAAACACACAAACACACGCAAGCTCTTGTTTTTGGAGGTCTTACTCAGCTATTATATGTCGTTTGTTTTCAGTTGGTAACAAGTTCCCAAGAGATTTCTTCGTGTTCCTTGACAACATTAGTAGAACAGTCTATGTCATTAGATAAAGCATTGGAAATCGACGGTTTCAACATTTTAAGCGGAAGAGACCGCTTAACTTATATATTAATCTCCTGCTATAGACTTGTTGTTGACACAAACGGGGAGAAAAAAAAGTATTTTACACTCAATTTTAACACTTAAAAAAGTAATAAAATTGTTTAATTAGAATTGAAAAAAAAAATTAGCGTTTACAACCTTTATCGCCGAACCATATAATCTCTGTATTAAATTTCGATATACCTTTAGATGTAAGTTCATTATGATCTCCAAATAAAGTACTCCTATAGGCTTTTCAATTTCAACCAGAATCTATATCAATTATTTTAAATAGAATCTATAGAACTTATATTGATATGAAAGTCTAATTTACCGAATTTGAGATGTTTTACATTATATTTTAATCTAATTTTTGATGAAAGTCTAATATGACCTTCAAGTAAAGTACCACTTCCAGTTGCCAATTTTAACCAAAATTGATTATGTTATTTATATTTGTATATAAGTCTTCAATACCAAATTCGAGAAGTTTTGCATTATATTTTAATATGATTTTTGACGAAAATCAGTAATGACCGTCAAATAAAGTACCACTTCCGGTAATAATGCAGTAAAAAAAAAAGGGGGGTTCATAACTAGATTTTACAATAATCCTAAAAATAGAATTTTAATTTTCTACGGCGAACCGTTTTTGAGTTATGTGAATTAACGAACACACAACAGTGAAGACTTTAAGATATACTTTTATTGTCTAAACAAAATGTTACAATGGCATTTAAAATGCTTCTTACAAACTAAGTTACAATATCTTAGCTATCTTACATCATAGCTTACTCTGATATGGAATGTTCAATATAGAATCTTAGAGAAGGCTTTATAGGGATGAAAATAGAGAGGGGATGAAGTTCCAAGGAGAAGAGGGGATAGCTTTTGGTTGAGAAAAGCTTGGTGGAAGCTATTCCTTAGGGTTTGGCAAAAAGGGCCATATCGATTGACCATATCGATTGACAGGAGACGGACAGAAATAAATGAGGAACACACAAAATGCAGGATGCAGATATGGCGTGTCAGATTCAAAGAAGTGGCAGCGGATCCCATGCGGGCGGCAATTCATACCAAGTGTTTTCCCACGGAAATGGTCATAGGTGGTGGCTGGTCTAGCATGTGGACACCATAAATAACTCTAGACCAGTAGGTCTAAGATGTAGGGCGGATATACTAATTAGGGTGCCCTATGGGAATATAACTATATCGTTATAAAAATTGTTAAATATAATAGTGGTCTGATAACTTGTGTTATACGTACGAACGATCAACTCCATTGATCTCCATTAAGTTAAAATCCACTCGATCAACCAAGCTAACGATCAGCATCATAATTAACGGTGTTAGCTCATTAGTTATTGTCGCAATCCCAGATAAGTGTTATTATGGACAAGCATTGTGTACTGATAGCGACTATCTCGACAGGAGACGGCGACCTGAAGCGGTCGAGAACGTCTTATCTCAGTGTAACGTTATTTGACCTCGATTGATAACAGACAATGACTATTTACTTTTCAATTTTTAATGAGCTTTTTAATGTTTTATTCAACTGAATCTTTCTGGTGTTGATCACGCCAAATATTTTTTGACATTTTTAAACTTGATTCTGTTAAATTCAAAGGATTTAATAATTCATAAAGTTATTTTAAAAATAGAATTTATACCGGTACCGAAATTCCTCATGCAATACCTCCGATCCTCCGAGTATGTGAGAACCAGCAACCTACTGGAAGCGAACGAACTCTCACCGACGTCGTGTAGGAGTGATGCCCCCCCATATACCTTATTCGGGATACGCATTGTTGTTTTTCATGATATCATATAGTGGCCCCAAGTTTTGGCCCGTGGACGGTCTGCTTGGGGAAAGAAATATAAATACAGCCATAATCCCTGGATCTAAACTATAGTCAGTCCTTGAACTCGTGTGCTTGAACGTGCGTTGGTAAGGACACAGCGAAAGGCCCCAAAAGGTATTGGTTAGGGAGCAGTGGGTAATCTGACGCTGCATCCTGGTATTTCTAGTTCGTATCCAGTCAGTATTGCTGGACATTGTCAGGACTATAAATATAGGAATAAGCATAGATTTACAACATATAAATTAATTAAAATATGAGTATGATAGCGTGTGTTATAAGTGTGACAAAATTATGCTTTTAATCAATGCCCAGTTGTATTTTAATCTTTATAATAGTCATATATGAGTAATAATTTGTTTTCATTTGAATTTAACTAATATATTTCTAGTATCGCTATTTGTGACTGCTTGTGAGAGTTTGAATATGTGAAAGTGGTAGTTATTATCAATAGGAAGCCAAAAATGCCGATAAAGATTTGTCACAATGTTTATTCTGGTCAAAGACAAACCATCGACTAACTGTGATGAATCAAGAATAAACTTAAATCATCAAATAGTAAAGCAAAAAATATTCACTATATTAGACATGCACATTTTACTATGGTACCTACTTTTGAACTACCCTCATTATCTTTCTAAGGATTATAGTGAAATCTAAGTATGCCTTCGTCTAAATACTCATTTTCCTCTCGCCTTGCTCCTGATCCGGTGGATATTTTTTTCTTATCCAGATATCTTAGTATAGTTTTAATGAATACTTTCTCAACTTCCTGGTACATTATCAAGAGGAAACTTATTCTCATTATCCTTTTGTCCAGACGACGGTTCTTAGATGTCGATATTACGAGGGTTGGATGAAGAATGTGTCTCCAATATGATCCGTTTACTACTTCCTACATCTACACCTGCAAGGCTTTTAATATACATTGCTTTTATGTCCGACTACCTTTCTGATCTTAGCAAAAACAATCTGTCCTGAAGCTGAAGCTACATCGCTCTTTTTGTATTCTTCCCAAAGACCTCTGGTACTCCGAGCAGGTACCGAATAATTGGTTATTTATATTCTATATATATTTAAATCACTCATAATTTGTTTTGTATATTAATATTCTAACTCAATGCAAAACGGTAAATATCCGCTATCCATTTTGGTGAGTTCAATGCAGTGCAATTTTAATTATAGTTTACATCTTTCCTAAAACTATATATTACGACTACCTTAGTATTCAGTTAGGAATCCTTATGGAATTGTTTCGGTGCGAAGAATAAAGGCGTGGGAAGATCCAAATACATAGCTTTTAGTTTAAAACGATCCTATGATTATCTGAATGGAACTTTATTTATTCATCACACATCCTTACATTTTAGGCAATACGGGTGTTTGCAGTAATGGGATGTTTGGACCTTTGGAAACCTTTGGAACTTGAACCACTGCTGCAAGTAAAACCGTTACAATTTCATCAATTGCGGTGCACTCTTCTTAATCTTCAGTTCGTACTCTGTCAGGCTAGCCCGAAATGCTAGGCGTCTCCGTTATCCCATAACTGGGGCTCAAAGATATTGCAATGTTTAACGAGCTTTGCTCGGAAGGCTCTATCTCCCGTGTGTAGCTATGAGATCCAGTATTCCGAGAGAACCCATGTAGTTTCCAGTCACGAACCAATGGTGGGTAACTAGTAGAAATATTAATGGCCCCTTTTGGTGTCGTCCGCCGGTTCCGTTCTTATGGAGCTCCAAAAGAATGCAGCAATAAACTGTACAATTACACACATCAAAAAAATGGTTTGTTGGTAGGTTGCAAAAAGTAGATCTAACAATTTTTCCAAAATATCGTTTTTATTTAGGAACATTTTTTTCGCATATAATGGGAAATAATCTCTTTTTCAAATTTTAGCGCTGAAATCTTCCAGCCCAAAGGCTTGATACGATTTTATCTACAGGCTTCCACCAGGTTTACATTAAATATAAATGTAATGCATGATGCATAAATGATGATATATGATGTATGATTTAATGAAATGTAACCACCAATAGGATTATATAACAATTAATCTCAACTAAACATAAAAACTAAATTAGCCAGTTATAACTTTTTTCAGGAATCGTCTTGTTTTGGTTTGTAATCTGGTGTTAATTTAAAAACTTCTCCAGGGCTATTATTCTTTTATGCTGTTCTACTGGAATCAAAAGCCAATTTTGCTCTGGCAACATGCTATTGGAGAAAAGACGGGCAGATTTTTTTTTATGTGTGTATTGTATTGGTTGATGTCATGAGAGTACGCAGAGGAGGAGAGATAGCGAGAGGCGGTGGTCCCCTTATAAT
The DNA here is from genome assembly GCA_948150685.1 of Rhaphigaster nebulosa. Lineage (NCBI taxonomy): Eukaryota > Metazoa > Arthropoda > Insecta > Hemiptera > Pentatomidae > Rhaphigaster > Rhaphigaster nebulosa. Next base: position 108,857,370 of record OX411306.1, on the reverse strand, counting down.
TTATTAAAACATATAAAAATAATTAAAATATATTAAATAAATTTAAAGAATAAAAAATAAATTTAAAATAAAGAAAAAATAAATTTATTATAAAGTTAAAGATAAAAAAAAAATGAGGTTTGAAACTATTTTTACTTTCATCTACATACTTAATTTCAAGTACACAGGAACTTCTGCGTTATTAGCAATCACGTGACTATTTTGTTGTTTCCGGAAGTTATCCAGAGAATGCGGTTTATAAGATCACCAAACGTGATCAACGAATCCGACTCTGTGTATTTATTATTCATTTCTGCTATGATATAATTTTCGAGGAATCCCCCACCATCTAACTACCTCAGAAAAAAAGTATTGGCCAATGAGAACAACAAGAGGTGCCTCGTCATACTTCTTTTTCGATTCATTTAAGAAGCGGAGCACTCAAGTGAAAGTTGCCGAAAATATGCTGATCGGAACATAAGACCGTGTGATTGCAGTAGGAGAAGATGTCGATCTTCTAGTTCTTCTCAATGGTTTAGATTCTTGAGCTACTAACTTCTACTTCCAGAAGAGTAGCAGAGGTGAAGCCGGCAATTGCCATTACTGAAACTCCTCTTTCAGTCAACTACCCTTCCTGCTCAACACTCACCAGAAATAGTGCTTTACATTCATGCGTTCAGTGAGTGTGACACTACTTCGGCGATTTGGTCATTTGGCAATGGTAAAACCAAGTAGAATAACATATTAAACGAAAATCCCCAGCTCGAAACACTTTAGAACTGGTTGAACTTTTTCTGCAACCAAACTCAAGTAAGAAGGCAAATGTGGGGGAGAAGTGTTTTTTTGTAGCTTTGTATGGGGATAATTTCTTAGCAGCCAGCTTGAATATCCGCTAACTAAATCTCGTTAAATCTGCTGCTATACCCCAACAGAGGATGCAGCACAACACCATGCTTTCATAACTTACCAGCAAGTTAAAAAGTAGTTGAGAGTTGAATAAAATTATACATTTTGTGGGTGAAAGCTTGACGATCAGGGGCTTGCCCTTATTTCTATCACCCTGGATCCTGCTCCTCAGATCTTACTGTGGATAATTTCCTGCAAGTGCAGTAACGTTGCGGCGTCATTTGCAATTTATGTCAGAACGCCCAATCTCTTCAACGAGAGGATTCTGTTGATGAAGAAGACATATCCAACCCTGCATTGAATGAACGGCAATACGAGCCTGCACATACTGTTCGATTTGAGAATTCCTCCAATGAACTTGTTCCTTTTTCAGAGGACTATTTCTTGAAGCCTGGGTAGTTAAGATTAGTGAATTTTTCTTTATGCATGTTTTTACTACTTCTATAAATTCCTTCTTTTTTTTTTTTAAACTAAAATTCTACTTATTACTACAAATGCTCTCGTGAACTGCTTTCATTGATTAAACCCAAAATCCATTTTTCAAGATTTTCGGTTATATAATAATTTTGAGAAAAAAATCTAAACCACAAGGTTCATTCTTCGAGTTCATTCCGCATTACTTTTCCCAGGGGATGGCTATTATCGATGATATTTGACAAATCGAGAGACAAAAATAACGATTTTTCACTTTTTGCAATCTTTGAAGACCAATATCTCTGGAACTACTTAACCTACTGAGTTGGTTCAGGTCTAAAATTGTGGCAAATTTAATTTACTTTGTAAAAGTAACCATAATGTTTGTTTTGACATACTTTGGGAAATATTGATCTTAAACTGAAAATTGTGCCAAAATGTCGGTGTTTCTTTGGCTACTATGCAGCTCGCACATCTCTGTAGAAGCTCGCACAGAAGTAGAAAATATATTTTTTTACAATTGACTCAGACCCAAAATTTAGAATCGGATAATTAGGTACGCTTACGACCAGAGGCATAGGAAGAGTTTGGTCGGGGTACATTCCTCTTTGAGCATAGAAAAATAACAAAGAAAACATCGTTATTTGTTAGTATTATGTAAGTGTTGTTTTCAAATATACTTATTCGTGAAAATGCTTTTTCAACATTTGTAGAAATCAAGACGATAAAAAGGAACAGCATTTTGGATACTGAGCCTCATCTCAAATTACAATTACCAACCAAAATAAACTATTGATGATCTGCTGTTTATGTTGGGACAGCAGATCATTACGTCCTTCTCTTTGATCCAAATAAACTTTATTTATAATATTACTCATGAGCGCACGCAGGAGAGGGCCTTTCTCTCTCCCCCAAAAATCAATAGAAATATTATTAAATATTGAGAGAGAAAAGGAAAATAAAATTAGAGAAAAATAGGAGACTATTTTTACCTCAAAATTCGAACTTAATTTTTAATATTGATCAATCTAATGGTTTTCAGTAGATCGATATTAATAGTTTTAGGATCTTGCGATGCCTTTTGAAAACTTCGAGCTAAAATGGAAACTTTAGCTTCAACTAAAACAGACAACTTGCATCATTAAGAAATCAACAATTTTGACAAATAGGAATATTATGCATAAATAAATTTTTTCCTCAGGGAACTAAACAACTGTCACAAGAACTTCATTGGCGAACATGGAAAACTGAGGTCACGATACTAAAAAATGTAGCATCACAACGTGAAATTAAAACGAGCTGAATTCTGCTCCAGATAGCACCAAAACACCCGTATCAGCTTCATATTTTTAATAAAATTCTAGGAAAGGGATATATCATAGCGAGCTAAACTCTGCTTCTGAAAGGTTCAAAATCTTGACAATTCCCTTGCGATAATGAACATTTTTTTTAAATTTCTTGAATCGAGTAACTTTAGGGCTAAATATTCTGCTCCGAAAATCTTCAGCAGGAAGGTACTCGTCAATCTTAGTCTATTTTTCATAAATATTCTTGGAAAGATCGAAATTATGACCAGTCGAATTCTGCTCCAAAACATTTTTTATATGGCCCATAACTAATAAATCCAGTATATCTCTGTCTGGCATTGGACGGTAAAGAAACATACGTTTATATTAATTTTAAAGGTAACTCATATTTTCTCTACGTATGTGATTACATTGAACGTTCAAAATAATTGCAATATGAATCGAAACATCGCTTATGAAATAAATTAAATTTCATGTTTATATACAATATTTCATCATGTCAAAAGTTAATGAAATATGCTTTTAATTTATTCCAAGCGATCATCAACATACCTGTTTTTTTGTGAAATACACTTTCGACCAAATTTTGTTCGGTATTTTAGAAGTGACTTTTGTATGCTAAAGGGTTTTAGAAAAAATGGGGAATAATGAAATCGCTATCACATTTTATTTTATTTATTATAGATCCCTACCTCCATAATCAACACATAATATACCCTTGGGGAAAGGCTGAAAGAATGATCAAGGTTTCGACAATTTTTTGAACTGTTTGAAAATCGAGAAACGTTGGTGATTCTATTTTTTTTTTAAATGTAAAGGACGACATTACTTGATTTTCGTATACCAGGGTAACAACCAGATTGTTATTAAATCAGAGGATGCAGAGAGGCCTATTGATTCCACATCAACTGGTCAAAGCGGTCTGTTCGGAATTGATTCTGCTGTACCGACCTTACTTACAAGGGATGAATTCTTCAAGATCGATTGGGTCCAGTTGGTGCTACAGATGGCTTATTAATGGTCTGGAAGTGCGTCACTGGGAAGACAAAGTCAATGTTTGAAAACCTCTTGTTGGCACGCATTTGTTAGTTAAAAGGTTGCAGAAAGTTGTTTGCTTGGCTACATGTTGTTTTGTTTTTTTAAGTTTGAATAATTAGGAGATATTCATGGCTCACGTACGAGAGAAGAGTAAATCGATTGATATACAAATAAATTCTATTTTTCAATTAATTTTTTTGTTCTTTGTTATAGATAATGTTCTGATTTTTTTATTATCTTAACTACCTCTGCTTAAAGTAATTTGTGTAGTCAATATTGATCATAGTCCCCAGAGTTTAGTAAAGCGATTTTAAAATAAATGTCATCCCTCAAGTTTTCATTATTCTGTCTTTCTAAGCATTTATTGTTTTTTGAACTATACAATTGAATCGTTTTCGATGAGTTAAGGCTGTAAAGTTTACATAAGTAAATAATAATAAGAATTTTCAAGTTATATTGTAAAAATACAATAAATTAACTAAAATAAACACTAGAAAATTAAAACTTATTATATTCGTGTTGTTTTTATTATGTATAAGTGCTATATTATTATAATCTTTATTTAATACATGGCGAATAAAAAAAACAGTATTATTTCATTTCTTATTATACAAATGTAGTAAAAATACACTAGGACTAGTTAAAATACTCAGGAAAATAAGAATTTAAAAAAAAGTGGGAATAGGGCACGAAGTGAACACCACTGATGCCTGAATAATAGTTTATTTATTTATCTTCTACGGGGGTTTATACAGTATTACAATGTTTACTTATAATACTTATTTACATATGCTATTTATCATCTCCGTCCCAGTTCACAAAGTGAACTTTGGTTACAGTAAAAATAAAAATATAATAAAAATAAAAATAAAATTATCTGAAAAATGAACACACAAAACTATCCTCTAAAGCTACACAAAATGTTACGAAAATAAACAATAAGTCCTATTGTAAAGCATCCGATTTACAAAATTATAATTCGTTCTTCGATTACCTAGAACTCTTTGCACTTATAAAAAACAAAAATCAAAATAGTTCTACAGTTAACATAATTCTTTAGCTTAACTTAGTGATAAAGCTAATTAGACTGAAAGAAAAACAAATTTTTATTTTACAATTCAGACCTGCCTGGATCGAGAGGGATATGAAGGTGCCATATGTAGGTACGCCTCACTTTCTGAGCACCAGTTATCTCCTGGATAGAAATTATGTTATGTTCTCGTAGCGCTACCACATTACTTAATGAGCTTGTTATCAACCTTAATGAGCTGGCAGTATACGTCTGTGGATTACGGCGTAGCGTAGATGTGTGTACGCAGTAGTAAGTAAATCTCCCATATTCCGTAGCGGATGCCCGAATACCACTTCCACCGGCGTAAAACACGTAGCGGAATGGATCGTGTTATTGTACGCTAATACTGCCTTGGACATTGCCGCAGTAGCTTCTACTCCTATGTAATTGGAATAATCGAAGATGTTCCCCTAATGTATTGTGGAGGCGTTCAATAGCGCTCCTTCCTTGTGGGTTACGAGAGAAATGAAATGCCACTTCATATTTATCTCCAAGCATTCTGTAGTGGTACGGGTGCACTTAAATTCCCTCCCACCGTTACGCGTAATGTTTTGAGGTACTCCATAGCACGACATTCAGGTGAACATGCCATCCCATACGGCGTCGGTCGTTTTGTTCGGTAACAGATAAGCCATGACCAATTTAATGAAGTTATCTTGAACAGTATGTCACTGCGAACCATTCCAGGTATAGATATTCACCTGTACATATAATAATGGCGAATTCGGGATATGAGACACTTCGGGACGGGGTTTCTGTCATATTTCGTGCGATGAAGTATTGTACACGTTCGCAGAATCTTCCGAACCGTTCGAGCGCGGTGGATCTCGATTCGGCTTAAGATAGTTACTCGCAAAAGTCACCGGCCTATCCCCGACATTTGATTTCTGCAATAATACCATCCCATGCGTCCTTTCGCTAGTTAGTTGTAGTTGTCGGTTCTAGAATTGGTTGTCAGTACAAATTCATTTTGGAAGTCTGGGAACGCAAATACCGGTTCTCCTGTATAGGTTTCCTTGCAACTATGGAAGCTCAATATATGTTCTTCGGTAAAGAGAAATGATCTACCCTTTTTCAAGAGTTGAGTGAGTGATGAAATTATATCGGCTGCGTTCGGTAGAAATTTGTGGCAATAGGCTACTGTACCGAGGAAACCCCTTTTGGTTAGTAGAAGGTAATAAGCGAACGATGGCTTGGATGAGGCGTCCCAACAATTTTATTTCCATTTGAAAAAAAAATGGATTTCTGGAGGCGAGATGAGGCGTCCCAAAAATTTTATTTCCATTTGAAAAAAAATGGATTTCTCTTTCGATAGCTTTAATCCGAATTCTGGAATGCGTTCGAAGGCTGATTTAAGACGATGATTACATGGCGCGATGGGGATGAACTAAAGACGATAAGATCATCCATGTATATTTGGGAAAAATCTTTGTCTAGTCCAAGGTGAAATTCATTCATCGGGCGATGAAAGGTTAAAGGCGCATTTTTAAGCCCGAACGGCACTCGGGTGAATTCATAATGCCCTCTGCCAAAGGTGAAAGCTGTTTTTTCGATATCTTCCTCTCACTTTCGCATTTGATGGTAACCGGATTTTAGATTAAGGGTAAAAAAAACTCGGGCCCCGCAAAACGATTTAGTATATCCTCGAGTCTAGGACGGGAACACCGTTCCTCTAAGGTGTTTTCATTGAGTTTCCTATAATTGATTACAAGCCGATAACAAGGATCTGCTTGTTATTTCAGCTTCTTTCTTGCCACGATCCACAAGGGACGGCTGAAAGGTGAAGTACTATGCCGTATGATCCATTGACGAAGGAGGTCTCTTGTTTGGTCATTGATAATTGCCGTCATCAATTGAGGGTATCTCCGGCCCTTCGTGTAGGAAATTTTGTTTTCTTTCAGAATTATTTCGTGTTTGGTCTTTCAAGTGGCGGGTAATGGACGGCCCTCCCTGTAAAATATATCCGTATTTTCAGATAGTAATGATTCCGCCTTCGGTACCTCTGTATGAACCATCTCTATGCGAAACTTCTTCCCGTTCGTTTTGAATTTCCTGTGATACAATTTCGTCCGCAGACGAATCCTGAGATACATTTCCCAACTTCCAAGACTGCCTTGCATCTGAAACCCTACCTTGTTTAAAACGTCAACAACAATTAAAATAGGATATTGATTAGTTCATTTTTCTAACACATACACGACCGCACTCGTTTTTACTCCGGTGAAATCTTCCAGATCCCATACCTACCCCAACACTATATTCAAAGTAATAACAGGGCATTTACATACCTAAAGTGAGAGATCTTTGTCTAGCTCCTTCAACACCCCTTTGCTGACAGAGGTACTGAAACTCCCAGTATCAATTAGTGCCCTATTTCCATCACCGCACCCCTGCACTATGGGCAACCTTTCCTACACTCCACAAACACTATTTACCAACTCTCGACTATGTGGTTTGCCCTCACCTCCTCAGATGGTAGTTTCCTTCTTCGTGTCTGACCTTTTGGATTTGTGCCTTCAGTTTGCCTGCTCGCACTATCTTCCAGCTATAGAGCAAGATAGAGCGAGTGCTATTTATTCTCAGCTGGACTTCTGAAAATCATCTTCAGAGCTCGAAGTTGGCATGTCCCCAGGCCGTCTTGTTCTGTGGGTTTCACCTATATCGGTGAGATAGGGCTGGATTCCGCCTATACATCGAAGGACAAGCTCTAGTGACATGACCTTTGTCTCCGCATTCTAAACATTTGACTGAGGGACAATTAGCTGCGATGTGTTCTGAGCGATTGCATTCATAGCATCTACGGGAATCCTCTCTTCTGGCTCCTTGTGGCTTAAAGTCTTTCTGCCCATCTTTACCATCTCTAGAGCTTTTTCTATGTTCGACTCATGGAGGATGAGATGGTTGAGACCTAAGATCGAACCGATCCCTATGGCCCCTCATGTTTCTAAAAGGTGCTTGTTTTGTTGGTCGTCTGCTTCTTCTTTCACAACTTCCTAAACGAACTCGACGAAGAATTTTTCCACACCCAACTTTTCTCTCACCCTCAAGTTCTGTCCTAGCTGCACCTTCAGGACTTTCTCATAAATTGCCAGCTGTTGGGCCGCCTCAGCCTGCCATACAGTTTCGATTAGTTTCTGCGAAGCTGTAATCCGACTACCCGGATCTTCTAACTTCCGTGAAGAATTGTTAGGAAAATGTTAATTGATAACTGGAAAAGAAAATTGTGAAGAAATGAAAAGGAAGTGAAAAAAAAAATCTATAATATACATAAATATTATGTCCAATTAAGGATTGATAAGTGTGCTGTGTATTGTAGCAATCCAATGTATTGGGGCAGCATTCATGTATATAACAAAGGATTTGTTGAGATAGGTGTAGATACTAGTATCTACTATAATACCCGAAGGTATTTTAAGGTTACAATTTTAATTTCAAAGTCCGCTGTGTGCGGGGGTTTCTAGTTGGCTTTGGCCTTTCTTTATTTAAATACAAAAGACGGGGTGGAATCATACTGCAGGTTCAACAAATCTGAATGTTAATTGTGAAATAATTGTATCTATTGTAACATATAAAAAACTGAGATTCAAAATATTTGTTGGATCTTTAAACTTATCATGAAATTTTCGGTACTATAATTAATCTTTCATCCTTTATTGAACTATAGATTTTCTTTCATGAAAATTGATAAGAGCGGAATTTTTAATCTTCCCTTTGATAGTTCTAGTTTGTATTTTTTGCCGCCCTTCGAGGATTGGAACTGGACATGTTATTTATGTTATAATCATTATATTATAATATCTATTCATTTTAGATACAAATCATTCTGTTAACTACCATTAAAAAATAATTGATTTTCGGTCAAAAGAATTAAAAAAAAAGTGTTTACATTATTAAATAAACCAGCCTTACAGATTTTTTCACACAAAAAATCATGGCAAGATTTAGATTCAGCACACCAAAAAATAATTGCTTAAGTCCGAGGATGCTCGAAATTTTGGAGCCACGAAAATTAATTTTGGATTTGAAGCTCTGTATCTCCTCTTCAGTTTATCCGGTATCGACGTTCTTAGACTCTTTAGACAGAGGAGTTTCATATTTTCGTACCAATAAACAGTTATTGCATGATCTTAGAAAGTCTTTGTGAAAAATGTCGATAACTAACTAAAATCAAAATTGAGGTTTTTTGCTGATAACGTTGCTTATCCATTGGATTAAGATTCTTTACTGACGACCAAAATTTGGTTTGAATTGTTTTCATCCGAAAATTTGAATATATGAGTTTTTCAGAGTGCTGAAACCAAATCTGAGATGAGGGATGCCAAAATAAAAGAACACACAAACATTATGGAATGAAATGTATAATTCAATGAACATTAAACTTAAATACAAAATAAAATTATTAATGATATAGTTCTTCATGTTTACCTAATACTTATCTTAAATCTTAAGGGCCTGAAAAAATAATTAAAAATATACCCTCAGTTTTCACAAAATCAGATATAGTCTGGCGGTACTTCATAGGGTGGTACTTGAGGCATTCATTATTTATCTTTTCGAAATTATGATCAAAATTTTAATCTTGGTTGCCAGTGGTCTTTGAAAATCCCTGTGTGCTCAGTGCATGCAAAATATCGTTTCTCGATGTGTCTTCTTCTTCTTTTCTATAGTCAGCGATTTCAAAGTTATCGTAAATACCACAAACTTCGATGTTTTCATCCATAAAAGCCATATAGCTACACGAACGCGAAACTCCCGAGCATAGCTCTTTTAAACTTTTCACTTATTATTACAATTTGTTAAATAAAAATGAACAGAACTAATATTTATAATTGGAGAAGTCAAAGTCAAATCACTACCCCCTCCTCCATGTTCTCTTCACGCCCCTTTTGGTTTATTATTTTCAAAACCAGAAATATCGAAATTTTTTGGTATAATAATATTGTATAGGATCCATTTTTCTGTACGACGCAACGCTTTCGGCAAGGCACTTTTGTGAGTCCAAGAATTTAATATGCCTTCGCTTGATGTATTCTGGGACTATTGGAAGTTCTAGAGGGGCGTGGAGGCATGATGGCTTATTGTTCTTCAGCGACGTTGTTCGAACCATCTTCTTTAACATAGTGTCTTGGAAGCGCTGTAGATGACGCAATGTACATCACTAAGGCTGTGGCCTGAGTGGAGAGCGATAGCGGGGACTGGAGTGCAGCGTTTTCAATTATAAAATTGATATAAATGCACCTGCCTTGGGTCAGATAGGCGGGGAGCGTGTTCTTTACTGTCTGGTATAGTAGCCAGCGTGCAACTCAAGCGAGTTTGTCCTCAGAGAGCGTTTGTAGAGCGTGTAAATTGAATTGAAGAGATTATTATCGAAATACAGAACAAATCTATATTGTCATTAATTTTATGAATAATTTAATAATTATAAGCAATCAATAATTACAATTATTCAATAAGTGATAGCAATACCAAGTCATATTTAACCATTTTCAAGAAACACTCAACCTCTTATAAGTTTAATAAATTAAAATAAATCATGTTTGCATAATTTAATTTGATTGATTATAATTTAATATTATAATATTAATATTAATTGATACAAGAAAAGTTAAAATTAATCGATAAGAATACTACTTGAAAGAAGCCACGTTTTTTTAAAAACACAATGGATAATTAAAATAATCGTAAATAAAAGCATTATGTAAAAATGATTAATATTAATTTATTTAAATAAAAAAAGGTTGAATTTATATGCCAAGGTTTACGAAGTACGGTAAAGGTGATTTGATGGGATTTATTTTATTTCTCCAGTTTTGACACCATTCTTGAAAACATTCTTTACACGCCATTCAGTGATGTGTGACTGCAGGGTTTGAGAAACACAATGAAATTGGTCATTTCTCACAGATAACACAAATGTTTCATCGGTATAAGTAGTGAGGATGGTGATGGTGATGGCTTGGGATATTAGCCGTATAAGCCGTGTATAGAATGAGGCCAAGGGGATATCCGCGACCTTGAAGACCTTGAGGGACACCCGCGGGTTGAGAAAATACGGATGGATGTATAAACAAAATTATGGTTTATTTTGAAGGTTCTGTCGGTGAGCGGATTAATAGAAAATATGTTGGGGGAAGGAACTGACGGAGTTTGTAAAGCAGTCCTGGGTGCCAGGCTCGGTCAAAAGTCTGTTCAACATCGAGAAAGGCTCCCGTGCAGTTTTTTTTTTTAATTAAAAAAAATATTAAAGAAATTTTCGAATATAAATATTTTTGTGCCGAAATAATTAAGATAATGTTTTTAGCAAGTAGAATAACATCAAGATTTAAATAGTATGAAACAGGTTATCTCCTAATCTCCTCACAATCCGTTTAGAAGTTTTTTTTTTATTCAATAAAAAAATTAACGATCTTTTAGAATATCAATATTTCTGTGCCAATATCATTAAGATATTTTTTTTGTAATATCGATATTTCGGTGCCGATATAATTTAGCTATTGTTTTTATAATATGTATATTTCTGTGCCGATATTAAGATATTGTTTTTATACCATCGATATTTCTGGCCAGAGCCATTAAGATTTTTTTCTTCATATTATTGATATTTCTGCGCCAATATCCTTAAGATATGGTTTTTATAATATAGATATTTATATGCCGATTCAATTAAGATATTGTTCTTATGAAGTGTCCACCTTCCAATTCATTTAGAATTTTTTTTTTAAATTTAATATTAATAATAATATTAATCATAATATCAACAATGGCATTGACATTCCAACAATAAAATCTTTCATTCTCGCCAAATACACGACATTTCAGTTTTTAACTTAAAATCACCCCACTCCAGTAGTTCTATCTCTTATATCCTCCCTGTTACCTGGTCTACCTGGACGGAGGTTAAAAAGGAAATGGCCCTTCTAGTTCATCCATAATACAATGTATTCAAGATACAAGATACAAATAAAAATTAACAGTCAAAATTCAAGACACACAAACAGGCAATGCGGTGCAACGCAGTTGCAAATACAATATAAAACAATAAATAAATAAATTTAATAATTAAATTAATGATATTTTCGAATTTTATGGGTTTAATAGTTTAGTTTCTATTATGCCTATACCGTTTCGTGTTATCCGAGTATGTGATAACGAGGAATTACTGTATTAAAATTTATGATTCTCGAGCTCACCGCAAAGTTATGACAAAGTAAAAGAAAAACAAAACGTTAATTCATCTCTTCTGTAATATTAATAGCTACAATAACAATCAACAATAGCTTAGCTGCTTGTAAGCACAGTGTAACAACTCAAACCAAATTAGCACCATAAAAAATTACATGTAAATTACGAATTAGGCAGGCGAAAGGAATATTCTTCTAATGCTAATCTACTCGTTAACAAATTGTTGACATGTTTAATTTTAGAAACATTATTTATTCAACTTAATATTTGAATTACTAATGTAAAAAAAAAGAAGAGCAAATATCACTAAAAAAAATGTTAGGCATCATTACGCTACAGTAAACCGCCTTTTTAATATTTCTTGCATTGCTAATTTAAAGACAAAATAAACTTACTCTTTTTAACGTTTCAAAGCATGTTTAATATGCTTTAACTAAGTTTACTTAAAAGCCTTTTTAATCAACCTTAGATGTTAAAATATAGAGGGTAAGAGAAAAAAGCAATTATTGTATTTTTTTTCTAGCTTTTTCTAGCTTAGAGACTTGAACTATTAATTTTGCAAATCAGTTTTGTAAAGTTCATATCTTAATATTTAAAGAACTTTTTATCTTGGAATAGTATGGAATAAACCGATCGAAAATTCTTCATTGTTCACTTGTAAACTAAAAATATCATAAAGAAATACTCCTTCCTGAATCCGTTAATGTCCACCTTGATCCTAATCCCATTCACTACAATGGTGTCAAAGAATTTATTTCGCACACTAATTCAATTTCCATCTTCTTCGAATTTTTTTTTTTTTTTCGGCTTTGGTATTTTAATTTTAGATTTCATTTTCCCTTTCTCGTGTATAATTATATTATAAATATTTATCAATATTCATAATATTCTTAAGAGTAATTTTATTCATACATATAGTTATTTTTAGCACTTGTATTTATTTATAAGTTTTTTCACTTATTATTTAAATATAGTAGAAAAATATTTACTTATTTTAATGCATTTGTCTCTTCTTCTTTTTCTTACATTCACTTATTCACAGAAGTATTTCAAAAAACGTTATTGCCATTCTTCTATTAATTTGCCACATCAGATATCATCGGTTGGTCCTCCTACTTATAGGTTGCATAGCAACTGCACTTGGAGATTGGAGGATTTCTTTTCAACTTTTAAATAAGTAGCACTTTCTTGTATAATATGATTACATTTTATTTGGTTAAATCGAATCTTAATTATTTAGTTATTATTCACTCTTTTAGATTTATTTGTCATCCCTGTTTAATATAAAAAATGTACTATATAATCAGAATAATGTTATATTCTTTATAATACTATTTCATCTGTATCATATTATGTATCCTCAATAGGGTTGTATTTATTTTTCTTTATTCTCTATATATTTCTTTCTTTGTAACTACAGCAATTATTTTCGTCTATGTTTATTTATTTTTTATTTTCAAAAAAGTAAATCATTGTATTAACTTGCACACTATTTTTACTATTACTATCCTAGCTTATATTGTTAAACGTTTTCTATAATATATATATATATATATATATATATATATATATATATATATATATATATATATATATATATGTGTGTGTATATATTATATTTTATATATTTTTTACAAGGTGGACCTCTCAATAGACACCTAAAGCACTGAATCTTGAGGTGGTGCGGGACACTACTCCCAAAAAACCATCTTCAGAGTTTTAATTGCAATATGCAATTAAAACAACAAAAAATTAACAAACAAAAGGTACTTGTTAACCAAATCATAAGGCTTCATACTCCTAAGCCTTCTTATTTTATGCGACAATAATAATAATAAACAAACAAAAGGTTTATTTAGTTGTTTTTCTGTAATTTTAATTTCACCTCTCTGAACCTGAAGTAATTATTATTAGGAACAGAAAACTATGGTTGTAAAAAAATTTCAATTGCGTTATTTAAAAGAATATCGATTGGCATGGTCATTGCACTCTTCATCCAAATCGATATCCATACTTGACCTAGGATCGTCAAATTCAGTACGAGTTGTCGGACTGTCAACTTGCCGATTCAGTCGGAGTTGTCAATTTGCTTTGTCTACGTTCCTAGACCTAGCGCTTGCTGACAGAATATTTTATCGTTTCCTATTAAATATTTAACCACTGAAACTATGTTGGTCTGTTTTTACCCGATTCATAGTTTACGTGAGGAAAAAATTATGAAAAATATTAAAGAAAACAGAGTTGAATAAGTCAATAGATACTGCAATTAATTATCTACAATAAGAACTAATACATTTACAATGGTACACCATCGTAATTGTTACCTATAATGGAGCGATTTGGTGTTTTAATGAAACAAAAAACATAAAAACATGATCCTCTCTCTCGAAATGATCTAACGTTCCCAATACTTAAAAACTATCAACAGTCAGCAAATATGCTATAACCAGAATTTAAAAAATAATTTAAATTTCAATAAATATTTATATTTATGATGAGAAATAAATAATTAATACTATTACATTAATATATTATTTTATGAGATATTCTGATTAGTTAACATTTTTTTTTGTATTTATTTATTTATTCTTCAATAATATATCAGCAAGTGCGTGATAACGCACTAACAAAGTTGATGTTGTTGTGTTCATTTTTTTTTATTTGCATGATGATGAGCATCTTGAATCAGTGAATCAGGAGATCTCTTAGCCATTGTCTTTTTAGCCTGCGTTCAAGTCCAAGGGGTAGCAAGTAGGATAAAGGGTTTGGAGGAATGTTGAGTGGAACTATGAAATTCGATATATTTTACATCTATAGAAGATATATCTGCTGGTATTTCTCTGGTGTTTAAGGTTGTGCTGTTTGTATTTTGTTTGCGTGGTATTGCTTCGCTGAATCCCTAAGTAGGGGAAAGTTTCAGTATAGTTTTATTAATAAATTACTTTTTTCGTAACGTAAAGTTCTGTAGACCAGAAAATGAAAGAGTTGATAGTATCGTCTTATCAGTTTTTGCTTTTTTAAATTTTGTATGAATGTTTCAGGTTTCTTCTGTCCAGATATAATCTGAGGTACCGTACTTAATTTTTTTTTTTGTAAGGAATTGGATAATTATCTATATGAATCTATCCGTAGAGTCAAGCTAACATGAGTTGATTATAAAGCATTTATTTTAATTTTCCATTTGTAACTACCTTTCAAAACTAAATATATGAGTCTGAAGGACAATAGATTCAATTGCATTCATGTTATAAAAATGTATTCTTGAGATGGGGTAGATACTTAAAGTATCGTTGTTCATTTAATAAAAATAATTCCATCATAGCAAGGAAAATTTGATTCTCATAACTAAATATAATTCGAAAAAAAATGTTACTTTTTATTCGCAATGAAATATTATTGGTAATTTGACGTTCTATATGCATTACCAGTAGTGGCGCTTAGGTTGTACTAAAGAAAGAAAAAAAGTACTTCTTCTGTATTTAAAGCTAATGTCAAAGCTTTCATTTGAATAGTATTGTATGTAATTACCATGCGCTAGATAGGTATGAATACCATGTTGGTTCGATATTAATCATGCGTCACTAGCCATTTGTAATATGTTAAAGTGGATCTCACTAAACAAAAAAAAATCAGAACGGCATACTTCTTAAGTGATTGCAAATAAAATATCAAACCGCAAAATATAAGCTTATAACCTCTGAAAATGAATGATTCAAGGGCTTATTATCAGTTCAACGCGGAATTAAAGTTGGAATGCTTCACATTTATCAACCAATATAAGCCTCTAACCCGTCTTATTTTGTATAATTTAAAACTTTGACACAAACATTTCGCACGCATAGATCAAAACAAATTCAACTTAAACATTCAAATTTTACACTAATGAGTTTACAAAAAGTTATAATGAATCAACAAAAAGTTTGTATCAATGCTTTAATACCGATATATACAATTCTTCGGTTGTAGATTAAGCAACTTTGTTTGTAACATCATAATAAAGCATTAAGAAATGTGTATTTTTGAGTGAATACTTTTTTCATCAGGACACCGCTTTCTGCCTACCTGAATTGGTTTTCAATTCTAGTAAAACGGTTGATAAAGAAGCATTGGGATCTCCTTGAGTCCTGTTTTGTCTCCACAAGTATTGGGTAAATCTTGGTTTTATTTTATTTAAACTTTAACAATAATTTTCATTACTTTAATTAAAACCTATTTATTAATTCTGATTGTATTTAATAAATTTATTTATAAATCTATTTCATTTTTGTCTGTAAATATTGTCTGAATGGTTACGCATATTAATACTAATACCTGTTGCTCTTTAATTTTGCCGATTGTAATGTCTGACAATGATACAAATAAAACAAAAATAGTTTATCCGTTTAAATAACGTATAAACCTATGCGCTAGATAGGTATGAATACCATGCTGGTTCGATATTTATCATGCGTCACTAGCCATTTGTAATATGTTAAAGTGGATCTCACTAAACAAAAAAAAATCAGAACGGCATACTTCTTAAGTGATTGCAAATAAAATATCAATATATTGGGTGATTAATCTCCTTATTTTAAAATGAACAGTAGTCTCGGACAGAATTTTATATTACTACGGAGCATCGAAATTGTGAAATGTTCGGTTTTTCCAGAACTGGCGAATACTCTGCTAATTAAACTTATTAAAATGAAACAACATAGCTCGTATTGATACGTGAGTCGGATTCACACATTTCGATGTCAATTGAAAAATAAGCAATGAAAAATTCGTCAGATAAGGTAGGGAATATTATTGTTTGGACTCTAAACCAAAGCGGAAAGAAAAGTCGTTCCTGCATCAATTTTAAAACTGACAATTTGTAGCATAAGGACCTTTGAAGGACCTGCCTTGCATAACCTATTTTATCGATGGTGTCCATAGATATACTACCCATAGAAGCTATTTTTAGTATAGGTTTATTTTACAACTAACCGCAGATCAAGAACATCAAGAGACATATCCCAGTCGGCACAGAAAATAACTTGCTCGAGGACCGCCTCTTTCTCAGAAGAGTATGGCGCCCTGGTATTTTGAATGGAAATACTTTAATTTATTTTCAATTGTTGGACTAGGGACATTAAATTTCACTGCATTTCCACATTTCACCTGCATTTCCACTGCTTATTTTTCTATTAACCTTAACATTTACAGCGGTTTTACAGCAGGGTATCTTCCTAATTTTGATATCTACGTCCTCCCAACTATGTCCTTATACTTCTCGGCATATGTGAAATAACACAACGAAAATTTTAGAGCAAGCATGCTATAATTTGAGAAAATGACGAAATTCCGAGAAGGCAAAGTTGTCCCATTCTCAACATGTTTCCTGGTACAACTTTGCCAAGTTGTATTATTAAATCAAAATGCATCAGAAAATTAAGACTAAAAAAGATTTTGAAAGAAGATTATTTTCTATTTGAAGTAAAACAAATAGCTTTTACTTACCGATTAATGAATAGGCAGGATGAGACACTTTTGCAGGCAACCAAACAATTCTGGTCTCTAACTTGTAAACAATGACACTAATTTAAATCCCATAAACAACTGAAAAAATTGAAGACATATAAAAAATACGGTACCTGTATGAATCGATTTAGCAACTAGACTCTGCAGCAAACATCATATTATTCAAATAGTAGCAAAGCTGCCCCATGTGGGAAAGTCGTCCCAGTTGGCATCTGCTTATTTTTAATAAAATTAATATAGTTCATTATTTTACATTTAATGCCTCTAAATAGAATTCAATGACTTATAATTTCCATAAACTGGTCAAATTTTAGTAAAATATTCAAATGACTTTTGCTCTAAACGTATTATTATGTGATGGGAGTTCAAGTGTCCCTCAGGAGGGCAATTATCAATTTGGGTGATGATTAGTGTCCTGTTGGGAGCACTAGCTAACAGAGTAGATACGTGTAAGCCTTAGAAAATACTTTATTGGTTAATGGTATAGTTAGCATTACTTAATCTAGAGATCTAATGACAGGGTCGACTGGCATGGACCAGCGACTGCTAATGATTAGATTTACTATACTAAAGACATTACCACTAGACTTAAAGCTAACATAGTGAGAGTTTATTATGACTCACTGTTTGATCTGATCATTTGAGATAGGTTTTATATATACAAAAGAGGAGGGGGTGTTTAGGGATATAACATTTGTTAGGTGCTGACAAGTAGGAAGCGAAGCAATAACTTCCTGGGTTATAAACTCTATTTCATAACTAATACAAAGCGCATGTTATAACTGTATTATAACAATTTCGCACGAAACTGAAAGTGTTTGCTGATTAAATGGCTTCATTTGCGGTTAACTAGCCAGATTTAATGAAAGATCAACATATGCACTAATCGGAGTGACGGTATAAAGGTAAATTTTATTGGATGGGTCCACAGCGATGTAATTTTTAATGCTCTCAAGACCGTGATCAACCCCACACCTGTAGTTTAAAGGCAGGTTTACATGTGAAACTATCAAGAGATAACTGTGTAGCTATTACCATTTTGTCACACATCGAGCGTCATTTTTTTTTTTATTGGAGATTGTCATAGTGCCCGACTATCGACGCTACCTGCTGCCAGCTATACTTCTCGTCATTGGAAGTTGGAAATAAAGTCTTCGTCTCAAATACACCATTCATACGATTATCGAGGTAACAAAGACTTTTTTCGTCGCCATTCATACATTGATGGTACCAAACTTAATTAACCTGAAGAGATCCGTGAATCTACTAAACTATTAAGTGAAATAGGTTATTAGTTTCTTTTAGTGACCAATATTTCTCACTGAACAAAAAAAAAACGATTTAATGGAAAATAAATTTTGTTTATAGATTGTTATAGAGATATATCTGTTTAATTTTATTACTTACATATTAATATTTATAATCTCAAAGCAATTTATTTTTCAAAACTAGTTAGTTTCAAATTACCTTTTTCTCTTTTTTTTTTGTATTAGTAATAGGTTTTTGAAGGATAAATATTTTAATTTATGTATAGCTGTAAGACATCTTTTGTTTATATTAATGAGTTTAGTTGTTATACTGTTATGTAATTTCCCGTTTCAAAATTAAAATTAATTTATTTTACTGTTTTTCAACTATTTTTTTTCAACATTATTCATTTATTTTTTTGTGCTCAAAGACCGGCGTTAGTAGTAACGGGGTCGAGACATATGTTTGTTTTATAACATCGCTCTCCCCAACAACTAGAATTCCCAAAAGATAGAATAAATGAACCGATGAATTCCTCAGATGATGTAAATTTAAAGAATATAAAATTCTGTCCGAGACTACTGTTCATTTTAAAATAAGGAGATTAATCACCCAATATATTGATATTTTATTTGCAATCACTTATGAAGTATGCCTTTCTGATTTTTTTTTTGTTTAGTTTGATCCACTTTAACATATTACAAATGGCTAGTGACGCATGATTAATATCGAACCAACATGGTATTCATACGTATCTAGCGCATGGTAATTACATACAATACTATTCAAATGAAAACTTTGACATTTGCTTTAAATACAGAAGAAGTACTTTTTTTCTTTCTTTAATACAACCTAAGCGCCATTGACTGGTAATGCATATAGAACGCCAAATTACGAATAATATTTCATTGCGAATAAAAAAGTAACATTTTTTCGAATTATATTCAGTTATCATAAGTTTTCCTTGCTATGGTAGCATTTGAAAAGTTCTCGATTGAATTATGACGTGCTCCACATTCCTTTTTATCTACCATTTTAAAGTATAATTATTTTTTTTATAATGAACAATTTTTTAATTGGTTGTATTATCAAAAAGAAAAGATATATAATTGTATACTAAAGATTGTAAGTAATATCTTTTCGAATTTTATGAACACGTTAAACATAGAACATTTATAGTATCGGAACAATATTCCAATAAAAATAAACCAAATTGTCCCGCAAAATATAAGCTTATAACCTCTGAAAATGAATGATTCAAGGGCTTATTGTCAGTTCAACGCCGAATTAAAGTTGGAATGCTTCACATTTATCAACCAATATAAGCCTCTAACCCGTCTTATTTTGTATAATTTAAAACTTTGACACAAACATTTCGCACGCCTAGATCAAAACCAATTCAACTTAAACATTCAAATTTTACACTAATGAGTTTACAAAAAGTTATAATGAATCAACAAAAAGTTTGTATCAATGCTTTAATACCGATATATACAATTCTTCGGTTGTAGATTAAACAACTTTGTTTGTAAAATCATAATAAAGCATTAAGAAATGTGTATTTTTGAGTGAATACTTTTTTCATCAGGACACCGCTTTCTGCCTACCTGAATTGTTTTTCAATTCTAGTAAAACGGTTGATAAAGAAGCATTGGGATCTCCTTGAGTCCTGTTTTGTCTCCACAAGTATTGGGTAAATCTTGGTTTTATTTTATTTAACCTTTAACTATAATTTTCATTACTTTAATTAAAACCTATTTATTAATTCTGATTGTATTTAATAAATTTATTTATAAATCTATTTCATTTTTGTCTGTAAATATTGTCTGAATGGTTACGCATATTAATACTAATACCTGTTGCTCTTGAATTTTGCCGATTGTAATGTCTGACAATGATACAAATAAAACAAAAATAGTTTATCCGTTTGAATAACGTATAAACCTATGCGCTAGTAGGTATGAATACCATGTTGGTTCGATATTTATCATGCGTCACTAGCCATTTGTAATATGTTAAAGTGGATCTCACTAAACAAAAAAAAATCAGAACGGCATACTTCCTAAGTGATTGCAAATAAAATATCAATATATTGGGTGATTAATCTCCTTATTTTAAAATGAACAGTAGTCTCGGACAGAATTTTATATTACTACGGAGCATCGAAATTGTGAAATGTTCGGTTTTTCCAGAACTGGCGAATACTCTGCTAATTAAACTTATTAAAATGAAACAACATAGCTCGTATTGATACGTGAGTCGGATTCACACATTTCGATGTCAATTGAAAAATAAGCAATGAAAAATTCGTCAGATAAGGTAGGGAATATTATTGTTTGGACTCTAAACCAAAGCGGAAAGAAAAGTCGTTCCTGCATCAATTTTAAAACTGACAATTTGTAGCATAAGGACCTTTGAAGGACCTGCCTTGCATAACCTATTTTATCGATGGTGTCCATAGATATACTACCCATAGAAGCTATTTTTAGTATAGGTTTATTTTACAACTAACCGCAGATCAAGAACATCAAGAGACATATCCCAGTCGGCACAGAAAATAACTTGCTCGAGGACCGCCTCTTTCTCAGAAGAGTATGGCGCCCTGGTATTTTGAATGGAAATACTTTAATTTATTTTCAATTGTTGGACTAGGGACATTAAATTTCACTGCATTTCCACATTTCACCTGCATTTCCACTGCTTATTTTTCTATTAACCTTAACATTTACAGCGGTTTTACAGCAGGGTATCTTCCTAATTTTGATATCTACGTCCTCCCAACTATGTCCTTATACTTCTCGGCATATGTGAAATAACACAACGAAAATTTTAGAGCAAGCATGCTATAATTTGAGAAAATGACGAAATTCCGAGAAGGCAAAGTTGTCCCATTCTCAACATGTTTCCTGGTACAACTTTGCCAAGTTGTATTATTAAATCAAAATGCATCAGAAAATTAAGACTAAAAAAGATTTTGAAAGAAGATTATTTTCTATTTGAAGTAAAACAAATAGCTTTTACTTACCGATTAATGAATAGGCAGGATGAGACACTTTTGCAGGCAACCAAACAATTCTGGTCTCTAACTTGTAAACAATGACACTAATTTAAATCCCATAAACAACTGAAAAAATTGAAGACATATAAAAAATACGGTACCTGTATGAATCGATTTAGCAACTAGACTCTGCAGCAAACATCATATTATTCAAATAGTAGCAAAGCTGCCCCATGTGGGAAAGTCGTCCCAGTTGGCATCTGCTTATTTTTAATAAAATTAATATAGTTCATTATTTTACATTTAATGCCTCTAAATAGAATTCAATGACTTATAATTTCCATAAACTGGTCAAATTTTAGTAAAATATTCAAATGACTTTTGCTCTAAACGTATTATTATGTGATGGGAGTTCAAGTGTCCCTCGGGAGGGCAATTATCAATTTGGGTGATGATTAGTGTCCTGTTGGGAGCACTAGCTAACAGAGTAGATACGTGTAAGCCTTAGAAAATACTTTATTGGTTAATGGTATAGTTAGCATTACTTAATCTAGAGATCTAATGACAGGATCGACTGGCATGGACCAGCGACTGCTAATGATTAGATTTACTATACTAAAGACATTACCACTAGACTTAAAGCTAACATAGTGAGAGTTTATTATGACTCACTGTTTGATCTGATCATTTGAGATAGGTTTTATATATACAAAAGAGGAGGGGGTGTTTAGGGATATAACATTTGTTAGGTGCTGACAAGTAGGAAGCGAAGCAATAACTTCCTGGGTTATAAACTCTATTTCATAACTAATACAAAGCGCATGTTATAACTGTATTATAACAATTTCGCACGAAACTGAAAGTGTTTGCTGATTAAATGGCTTCATTTGCGGTTAACTAGCCAGATTTAATGAAAGATCAACATATGCACTAATCGGAGTGACGGTATAAAGGTAAATTTTATTGGATGGGTCCACAGCGATGTAATTTTTAATGCTCTCAAGACCGTGATCAACCCCACACCTGTAGTTTAAAGGCAGGTTTACATGTGAAACTATCAAGAGATAACTGTGTAGCTATTACCATTTTGTCACACATCGAGCGTCATTTTTTTTTTTATTGGAGATTGTCATAGTGCCCGACTATCGACGCTACCTGCTGCCAGCTATACTTCTCGTCATTGGAAGTTGGAAATAAAGCCTTCGTCTCAAATACACCATTCATACGATTATCGAGGTAACAAAGACTTTTTTCGTCGCCATTCATACACTGATGGTACCAAACTTAATTAACCTGAAGAGATCCGTGAATCTACTAAACTATTAAGTGAAATAGGTTATTAGTTTCTTTTAGTGACCAATATTTCTCACTGAACAAAAAAAAAACGATTTAATGGAAAATAAATTTTGTTTATAGATTGTTATAGAGATATATCTGTTTAATTTTATTACTTACATATTAATATTTATAATCTCAAAGCAATTTATTTTTCAAAACTAGTTAGTTTCAAATTACCTTTTTCTCTTTTTTTTTTGTATTAGTAATAGGTTTTTGAAGGATAAATATTTTAATTTATGTATAGCTGTAAGACACCTTTTGTTTATATTAATGAGTTTAGTTGTTATACTGTTATGTAATTTCCCGTTTCAAAATTAAAATTAATTTATTTTACTGTTTTTCAACTATTTTTTTTCAACATTATTCATTTATTTTTTTGTGCTCAAAGACCGGCGTTAGTAGTAACGGGGTCGAGACATATGTTTGTTTTATAACATCGCTCTCCCCAACAACTAGAATTCCCAAAAGATAGAATAAATGAACCGATGAATTCCTCAGATGATGTAAATTTAAAGAATATAAAATTCTGTCCGAGACTACTGTTCATTTTAAAATAAGGAGATTAATCACCCAATATATTGATATTTTATTTGCAATCACTTAAGAAGTATGCCTTTCTGATTTTTTTTTTGTTTAGTTTGATCCACTTTAACATATTACAAATGGCTAGTGACGCATGATTAATATCGAACCAACATGGTATTCATACGTATCTAGCGCATGGTAATTACATACAATACTATTCAAATGAAAACTTTGACATTTGCTTTAAATACAGAAGAAGTACTTTTTTTCTTTCTTTAATACAACCTAAGCGCCATTGACTGGTAATGCATATAGAACGCCAAATTACGAATAATATTTCATTGCGAATAAAAAAGTAACATTTTTTCGAATTATATTCAGTTATCATAAGTTTTCCTTGCTATGGTAGCATTTGAAAAGTTCTCGATTGAATTATGACGTGCTCCACATTCCTTTTTATCTACCATTTTAAAGTATAATTAATTTTTTTATAATGAACAATTTTTTAATTGGTTGTATTATCAAAAAGAAAAGATATATAATTGTATACTAAAGATTGTAAGTAATATCTTTTCGAATTTTATGAACACGTTAAACATAGAACATTTATAGTATCGGAACAATATTCCAATAAAAATAAACCAAATTGTCCCGCAAAATATAAGCTTATAACCTCTGAAAATGAATGATTCAAGGGCTTATTGTCAGTTCAACGCGGAATTAAAGTTGGAATGCTTCACATTTATCAACCAATATAAGCCTCTAACCCGTCTTATTTTGTATAATTTAAAACTTTGACACAAACATTTCGCACGCCTAGATCAAAACCAATTCAACTTAAACATTCAAATTTTACACTAATGAGTTTACAAAAAGTTATAATGAATCAACAAAAGGTTTGTATCAATGCTTTAATACCGATATATACAATTCTTCGGTTGTAGATTAAGCAACTTTGTTTGTAAAATCATAATAAAGCATTAAGAAATGTGTATTTTTGAGTGAATACTTTTTTCATCAGGACACCGCTTTCTCCCTACCTGAATTGGTTTTCAATTCTAGTAAAACGGTTGATAAAGATGCATTGGGATCTCCTTGAGTCCTGTTTTGTCTCCACAAGTGTTGGGTAAATCTTGGTTTTATTTTATTTAACCTTTAACTATAATTTTCATTACTTTAATTAAAACCTATTTATTAATTCTGATTGTATTTAATAAATTTATTTATAAATCTATTTCATTTTTGTCTGTAAATATTGTCTGAATGGTTACGCATATTAATACTAATACCTGTTGCTCTTGAATTTTGCCGATTGTAATGTCTGACAATGATACAAATAAAACAAAAATAGTTTATCCGTTTGAATAACGTATAAACCTATGCGCTAGATAGGTATGAATACCATGTTGGTTCGATATTTATCATGCGTCACTAGCCATTTGTAATATGTTAAAGTGGATCTCACTAAACAAAAAAAAATCAGAACGGCATACTTCCTAAGTGATTGCAAATAAAATATCAATATATTGGGTGATTAATCTCCTTATTTTAAAATGAACAGTAGTCTCGGACAGAATTTTATATTCTTTAAATTTACATCATCTGAGGAATTCATCGGTTCATTTATTCTATCTTTTGGGAATTCTAGTTGTTGGGGAGAGCGATGTTATAAAACAAACATATGTCTCGACCCCGTTACTACTAACGCCGGTCTTTGAGCACAAAAAAATAAATGAATCATGCTGAAAAAAAATAGTTGAAAAACAGTAAAATAAATTAATTTTAATTTTGAAACGGGAAATTGCATAACAGTATAACAACTAAACTCATTAATATAAACAAAAGGTGTCTTACAGCTATACATAAATTAAAATATTTATCCTTCAAAAACCTATTACTAATACAAAAAAAAAAAAAGAGAAAAAGGTAATTTGAAACTAACTAGTTTTGAAAAATAAATTGTTTTGAGATTATAAATATTAATATGTAAGTAATAAAATTAAACAGATATATCTCTATAACAATCTATAAACAAAATTTATTTTCCATTAAATCGTTTTTTTTTGTTCAGTGAGAAATATTGGTCACTAAAAGAAACTAATAACCTATTTCACTTAATAGTTTAGTAGATTCACGGATATCTTCAGGTTAATTAAGTTTGGTACCATCAATGTATGA
This sequence comes from Rhaphigaster nebulosa, assembly GCA_948150685.1. NCBI lineage: Eukaryota > Metazoa > Arthropoda > Insecta > Hemiptera > Pentatomidae > Rhaphigaster > Rhaphigaster nebulosa. The sequence goes on along the minus strand of OX411306.1, from coordinate 108,831,683 downwards.
ATGGCGACGAAAAAAGTCTTTGTTACCTCGATAATCGTATGAATGGTGTATTTGAGACGAAGGCTTTATTTCCAACTTCCAATGACGAGAAGTATAGCTGGCAGCAGGTAGCGTCGATAATCGGGCACTATGACAATCTCCAATAAAAAAAAAAATGACGCTCGATGTGTGACAAAATGGTAATAGCTACACAGTTATCTCTTGATAGTTTCACGTATAAACCTGACTTTAAATTACAGGTGTGGGGTTGATCACGGTCTTGAGAGCATTAAAAATTACATCGCTGTGGACCCATCCAATAAAATTTACCTTTATACCGTCACTCCGATTAGTGCATATGTTGATCTTTCATTAAATCTGGCTAGTTAACCGCAAATGAAGCCATTTAATCAGCAAACACTTTCAGTTTCGTGCGAAATTGTTATAATACAGTTATAACATGCGCTTTGTATTAGTTATGAAATAGAGTTTATAACCCAGGAAGTTATTGCTTCGCTTCCTACTTGTCAGCACCAGTTATCTCTTGATAGTTTCTAAATAATATCTGTATCGATGAAACAAATACAATATAAACTTACTTTTTCTCGTTTCAAAACAAACAAAAAAAAATAAAAAAAAAATAACTTTCTATTCTGAAATTAAAATATTAGAAAGTAACGGAACAAAAACCAATTATAGTTCACGGCTTGAACACTAGTGATGTAATGTATTTGTAGATATGATTGATTTCCAAAATATTATCATGTCGTGAAATAATATAAACCAACCTTCTACAACTAAAAAATCTTTATTTCTAAATTGCCCAATTGTTTTCGAGACAATCATTTATTGTTTTGCACAGTAGGCTATCTTCTGGCTAGAATATTGTGACTTTTTTATTAATAAGATAACAATGGCTTACAAAAAAGAAAATAATTTCAATAATTTTTTTTTTTGTAAGCCATTGTTATCATATTAATAAAAAAGTCACAATAGTCAAGCCACAAGAAGCTGCCCACTACAAAAGAATAAATGATACAACTACCAATTTCCTGTCCTATCTTCAATGATATGAGAAAGAATATGTTAGACAGCACAGAATTATCTTCGGACAGACTGGAAACTAATTTTAGAGTGGAATATGCCACTATTGTTAATGATTTGTATCAATATTTATCCAATTGTCAGAAATTAAAGCAGTTATTATTAAGCTAAATAAAGTATAATAAATACATTTATCTAAAAGGTTAATTAAAAAAAAAAGGAAAGTTTATTGACTTTGCAAAGATAACATTTACAAATAAAGACAAGAAAGGTTAGAAGAATGAGACAAATAAATAGATAAAAATAAAGTGAGGTCATGGGGATGTTGTAAGAGAAAAAGAAGCAAAGTTTGGGTACAAAATAAAAATTAGGTACACATGACACTTCTGCGGTTAAGTCCGCATTGGTATAATTTTTTTGCATAGGAATACCATAATCCGGAAATCGAAATCGGTTGCTTTCTAATGATTTTAGTCGAAATATACTTTTTAAAAAGCATTTTTTTTCCAGGAAATGTTGTTGCAACAAACAACAAATGTTGTTGCTCTTAAAATTAGCTTTAAAAAAAGGGCTAGTTACATTTTAAGCTAAAACTAATAATAACGGACCTACGGAGCATCAGATCTGTAACATTTTCGGTATTTTAAGAAAAAAACCTGCTGTATGTTGGTTTTCTAGAAATTTGCATTTTATCAAAAAAAGTTCCAAACGAAAGTTGTTCTGCTTTGTTGTTTTTTAGATCACCTACAAAAAAGGCCCAGTTACATTTTAAGCTAAAACTAACGGTAAAGGTTCAATGGAGAGCCAAACCTGTGAAATTATCGGTATTTAAAAAAAACAACCTCTTATTCGCGACCTTTATAATCATTATAATGTCTAGGATACGAATATAATGATCCGGAAATCGAAGTACGTTTCAGCTTGAGATACCTACATAAAAGTTCCAGTTACATTTTAAGCAAAAACTAACGATAACATACTTATGGAGCGTCAAGCCTGTTCTTTTTTCAGGAAATATACATTTAATCAAAAAACGTTTCAAAGATTAGTTGTTCAGCATAAGTTCACCTACAAAAAGAGGCCGGCTACATTCTTAACTAACGACAACCGCTCTACGGAGCATCGAAATTGTGAAATGTTCGGTTTTTCCAGAACTGGCGAATACTCTGCTAATTAAACTTATTAAAATGAAACAATATATCTCGTATTGATACGTGAGTCGGATTCACACATTAAGATGTCAATTGAAAAATAAGCATGAAAATTATTTGTATAATTGTCAGACATTACAATCGGCAAAATTCAAGAGCAACAGGTATTAGTATTAATATGCGTAACCATTCAGACAATATTTACAGACAAAAATGAAATAGATTTATAAATAAATTTATTAAATACAATCAGAATTAATAAATAGGTTTTAATTAAAGTAATGAAAATTATAGTTAAAGTTTAAATAAAATAAAACCAAGATTTACCCAACACTTGTGGAGACAAAACAGGACTCAAGGAGATCCCAATGCATCTTTATCAACCGTTTTACTAGAATTGAAAACCAATTCAGGTAGGGAGAAAGCGGTGTCCTGATGAAAAAAGTATTCACTCAAAAATACACATTTCTTAATGCTTTATTATGATTTTACAAACAAAGTTGCTTAATCTACAACCGAAGAATTGTATATATCGGTATTAAAGCATTGATACAAACCTTTTGTTGATTCATTATAACTTTTTGTAAACTCATTAGTGTAAAATTTGAATGTTTAAGTTGAATTGGTTTTGATCTAGGCGTGCGAAATGTTTGTGTCAAAGTTTTAAATTATACAAAATAAGACGGGTTAGAGGCTTATATTGGTTGATAAATGTGAAGCATTCCAACTTTAATTCCGCGTTGAACTAATAAGCCCTTGAATCATTCATTTTCAGAGGTTATAAGCTTATATTTTGCGTGACAATTTGGTTTATTTTTATTGGAATATTGTTCCGATATTATAAATGTTCTACGTTTAACGTGTTCATAAAATTCGAAAAGATATTACTTACAATCTTTGGTATACAATTATATATTTTTTCTTTTTGATAATACAACCAATTAAAAAATTGTTCATTATAAAAACAATAATTATACTTTAAAATGGTAGATAAAAAGGAATGTGGAGCACGTCATAATTCAATCGAGAACTTTTCAAGTAATTCAAACGTAAAATATTAGCTGTGGAACAATAATAAATTTTAATGAAAATGGATTCTGGTAATTTTAATTTCGTTGACTGTCCCTTCCGCTCCCCACGTCACATATTCAAATTTATTGGGATATCATTGATTTTGCACTACCTGTTAATCAACCCCAGTTCCAACGAAGAGTATGCGCAATTGCAAATCAGACTTTGATTGGATTTCTTGGAATAAGAGCATATTCCAAACGTTTCTGTTTCAAATAATGTATATTGCATCTGTAGCAGTTGTGAAAAATAGTATTCGTAAGTATTTCGGGTTATGTAAAAATGATTTTATGATATTAATATGAATGCTAAGATATTAATAGTTGAAAAAAAATCAATTCATCTTAATTTCATACATAAGATTTTGGAAGTAAATGCACATATTTATAAAATAATTAAAAAAATCTAATTAAACACTTATTTTGGTTTCGATGAAACCTGTTGGTTTATCAAATAGGTGTAGATTAAATTATAAAATACGTAATCAATAGACCTGTTTATAAAATTATTAATACCTAATTTAATTCCAGCTATTCAGTTTAATTAGGGGTTGATAAATTAATTGCCACTTCTATAATTTTGTTTTTATTGAAAACCAGTTTCGAATATTATACATTCAAATTCAAAATACAGTTTGGTAATATTATACATTTTACATTAAATTCAATATAAATTGGATTATTTTCATTTAATTAAGCACTTTCATTTAATGATACGTTCAAAAGACGGTAAATCTAGGAGACCGATAGCCTTCATGGCCTTATGATTATAATAACATGATTAAACCGTCTTTTGAACGTACCATTAAATGAAAAGAACTATAATAAAGAAATTGAAATTCCAAAGCAAAAAATAACGGGTACATTAAAACCACTATCAATCGTAATAATGAAAAAATGATGAGCCTTTCAGATACCTTGTACGCACATAATGCGCACTAAGCACTATTCAATTAAATTATCAATCTCTTCAAAATGGATGTAGTTGAAACGTAAGCTTTAATGCTATATTTATACATAAACGATGAGGAATATTTTAAAAAAAAGAGAAAAAATCAAACGTTAAAAATAAAAGTTCTGTAAAATCGAACATAGTAAAATTTAGTGCGCACTTGCCCCACATCACCCTAAATATTAGTTTCGGTAAGTTAGAAACCCATTATAATATGGAAAATACAAGAAGAAGTCCAAAAGGTTGTCTTATAAGAAGATAGAGGAAGAGGAGGTCACAGCATTAGGTGAAGTATTCTTACTTATAAAGTCTGCGAACTATGAAAGGAAAGAATGTGATACTGTTGGTTAAGGAAACTAATGATATATTTTCAAAAATAAACAATGATCTGGTAATTTTAACATAAATTATCAAACTTATCATTGTAAATGAAATTGTTTGCAATAGTGACATTGCTGTTATGTAGAGTTGAAAATTCTAAAAGCTATCATAGAAATGAAACTAATTGGCATTTATGGCTTTTTATCTCATTCTTAGAAAAATTATATAATAAAATCTTTAATACATGACTTATGAGTTAAACATATGACATTTCACTTAAACAATAATTTAAGGCCAACTACAGAAAACAACTATTTTGCTTTAAATGCGATCTCAAAAGATTAAAGTAAAAAAATTAAATGTAAAGTAAATTAAAAGTATGAAGTGCGTGACCTTTTGAAGAATAAATATTCGTCACACAATATTTCTCGAAACTTTGTATGATATAGCCGATCCTTCTGGAAGAGGATAATAGAATTACATAAATCGATCGATTTAAGATAAATTTGAGTCAAAATTTTGGCATGCCCAATTGTTTTTTCGGGGATTTTAAGCTTTTGTGCCCCTGCAAATGTAGTTAAGTGGTTAAAAATTGCTATTTGTATTTATTTGGTAATAGAGAAGTGCATTTTGGGATCTCACCTTTTTTTTTACATCCCCATCATTTCGAAATTTTCAATTTCGCAATTTAGTTAATATTAAAGATAATTTATAATACGATCTTATTGGCGCAGTTCTTAATTGAGTTATTTAATTATATGTGGGAATAAACAAAGTGATTATCAATGAAGATGGGGCTTGGTTTTGTATAAATACTAAAAATAACTTGACCCTATATTGGTCAACAATAACGTTCAAAATAAGAAGAAAAAGTCTTATATTATACACTAGTTGCATTTTCTAATTTATTTCTGCTTCTCTCTGTTTATACACTACGACGAAGCCTCTCAAGCATGTTCAAGGCATATCGCAGTGAAGAAGAAGATCTCCGAAACTATTTTAGATCCCATGAGGCATGCACTAAGTCTTGGAACTAAACATGCTCCCTCGCCTATAATTAAATTAAATACAGAATTCATATGTTTCGGTAATAAAGGCTACAAACGCAATTTAGTCTCCAGTCCAATTAAACATTTTTATTACTTGTTTTAAGTGTTAAAATTGAGTTTAAAATACTGATTTTCCTCCCCATTTGTGTGTGTATGTCAATAGAAGGATGTCACGACGCCGAGTGTCGTTTTTGAGATACTGCAATCTTCGAAAACTAGTAACCAAATTCAGAGTCACTTTTTGAGCCACCGATTTATAGTTTAATAGGCGTACAAGGAAGTCATGTGTTGTCCACATCAGATATTTTTTTTTGTTTTTAGAACGTTTTATTTTTTATAATAGGTACATAGCTATATATAATTTTTTAACACATGTGTATACATAAACATACCTGTGGTGGATTTTTATTTTTTATTTCAATATTTGAATCTCAAATCCAACATAAATTAGAAACAACTTGATGAATGCTAAATTTAAGTCCCTTACAGTTATAATATTACTTTTATCTTAAGAATATGTTATTGTTATTAGTGATTATTCTCAAAAGGATTCCTTTTTTTCTATCCTTTTATCAAATACTATTTGTTGAAAATAATATCATTTGCAATGACTGGTATTATTATTAGGGATTGATAAATTATTTGCCACTTCAAAGTTTTGTTTTTATTGAAAAATAGTTTCGAATGCTAAACATTCATCTTCAGTTTTAAAAACACACAAAAAACGATCATCAGACAAATAATTAGGTTTTTGATCTACCGCCATTTTTTTTTAAAGCGGAGGATGGCAAGTAAACCTCTTGCTCTATATTATGACGGAAAAAGTTTTTCGAAATCGGATCAGCCGTTTTTTAGTTAGAAGCAGCTGAGAAGGTCAAGCAGGCAGGTAACAATTTTCATTTGTAATTTTATTAATAAAATAAAAAAAAAAACAGGAAAATCTGGTCCGAGTTTCACCATAGACTGTTCCATTACTCATCCCACCTCAACACACTGGTATTTGTTTAAAAATTAAGTCGACTTAAATTTTTCTAAAATTTAGGTTGCCTAAATTTCTCGTAGTTTAAGAATAGCCCATCATATAGAGTTTTCGATTTCAGATTGACGTGGATCAATATATTATTTATTTTTGCTCTTGGGATTGTGCGCTAATATTCGAAGTTTAGTGATATGAACATTTGACTATTAATTAATTTAATTGTCAAACAGTAATATTAAATATTGGAGTAGTTGAAGCACTAACCTCGATTGGACTAGAGCTGACACCGCAGCGAAGAGTTATCACTGACTGAATGCGCTATCAGTGACAGATCCCCTTCCTCTACCCGAGGCACAGTTCCTTCACAGAGCCATCCGGTCCTTGAAACTAATTTAGCCCTAGTGGAGACTAGAAGCACGGTTCTCATTGTGTAGGAATATTTGCTTCGCACATCGGGGTCAAAAGGTTTTAAAATTTAAATTTCCTTCTACCGCTTAAACTAGGACGGTTGTGCATTTCATTATTGCCTTGCTCTGTGAAGAAACTGTGATAATAGTTTAGGATATTTGAAATAGGTAATAATTTTATTTGTGATGTGCAACTTTTGAGGAGTACTATTATTTCAGTTGATAAGGGACATGAGGCACGGATCGATTAAATTGTATAAGTTTATTTTTATTAAAGGACAAAATATAACTTCCAGGTATAATCTTCTTCTTTAATCCATTAACGTTTCGGGGAAATATTTCCTCATCATCAGAATTTTCTTTACTAAAGTTAACAATTATTACATCTATGTTGATAGATGTAAATAAGATAAATGTGTTGACATTTCATAATTTAAACATTTTCAAACATAACATAAACATAAGCCATATTAGTTATTTAATATTATCTGTAATTTAATAATACCTCTTTTGCTTATTTTTCTCCCATTGTCCATAATTATAATTTCTGCATTTATTCTTTTACATATTGCTGGGAGTACAAATAGTATAATCTTTGTATATTGTAAAAAGGCCAAATAGAAATATATTTCAGCTAATGTTAGTGACTTTAGACTCCCAGCAATATGTAAAATAATAAATGCAGAAATTAATTATTAACAATTTAATTATGGACAATAGGAGAGAAATAAAAAGAAGAGGTATTGTTAAATTATATATAATACTAAATAATTAATATGGCTTATGTTTATGTTATGTCGGAAAATGTTTAAATTATGAAATGTGTTAATAGCTGTAATAATTGTTAATTTTAGTAAAGAAAATTCTGATTCTGAGAAAATATTTCCCCGAAACGTTAATGGAATAAAAAAGAAGATTATACCTGGAAGTTATATTTTGCCCTTTAATAAAATAATTACAGAAACCTTCCAAGAAATTATAAGAAAGAAGAAAATGTATAAGTTTCAGTCGTAGTTTTTTTTTTTTTTTTTTCCGCGCTCAAACGATAAAAATGTTTGCCAATTCCATCCAAAAAGGAAAAAAAAAGTTCTCATTTATAAAGTAACGGGACGTTTGTTACACCATATTAAAACACGATCATTTCCTCCCCTGTAGCATTGCCTCCCTGACAGGACTAAACAAACAGGACAAATTTCAAGTTCATCAATTCCAATCTGGGCCTGACCTAACACAAAGAGGGATGATTATAAACAAATATTTGAAATATAGCTTAAATTTATAAATTGGCATTGAGGGTAGTATGCAGAGTCATTCCTAAAACGTCCCTATCCCTTTAACGTTCCTGACATCTCCCTTACAACCTGTTTTATGCCCAGTGATACTCCTTTAAGCCTCCTTCCTTAGAGCTTCCTGCGATTTAATAGTAGTTAAAGGAGGGTTTTATGCATAGCTAACTTAAACCCTCTTTACACTCACTCCAACTTGTTTTTAACTTATAAGAAGTGTAATTTTGTTTATTATTTTAGTATTAATTGCAAAAAAAAATATAAATTTTTTATAATGGTCTTATTCGACAATTTGAATAGTAAACATAGAGAACGAATAGTAAATATATATTAATATATATTACATATACATTAATATATTAATTATTATATTATTAATTATATATATTAATATATTAATATAAAGCCATCCACAAAAAACATGCAGAGGATTGGAGTGACTATATTGGAGTGAGCTTGGTTTACCGTAGATATACTTAAGGAAGAAGTTAGTCGGGAGATGCGATCAAAGACTAACCATTAATGAGTTAGACTTATTTATTTTGTACCGCACCCCCCGATCAACTTCTTCCTTAAGAAAAATTATATATATATTTTGTGAACGCAACTTCCCTTTAACATTTTGTTATTTCTGTAACATTTATACTTTCATTCCATCAACCGTCGTTTCGAAGTCTTCCTTCGTCTTCAAGAATTTAAATTTCTCTAAAAATTCCACGTAAACCAAAACATCAAAAATATTTTTGAAATATTATTTTGAATTTTTATTAATTAGTGCAAAAATAATACAAATTATTGCCTTTAAAATTTCTTATACGTAATCGATGGAAGTAGACATTATTTAATATATCAGCTGGTACCCGGCGCGTTGCTACCGCAGAAGAAATTAAGAAATAATGATAAAATAATAGAATGTAAAGGAAATATAAATTAATAGAAAAAGATAATGATATTTATCTTCTAATCGGTAATGAATACATTCATTGAAGTTGAACTATATATAAAGAAGAGGTTTTCATGATGTTATATGATATTGATATTATTTGATGATAACTCAATGATATTTATATTATTTTTTTGGTTTTATTATTCAAGTGCTTCAGGGTAGACAATATTTTTGGTTTTCCCGTCTTCAGTGAAGACAAATAAATGTGTTGGCTATCCCATTCGCGAGCATGCAACATACAACTGGCCATGTGAAAAACATGGATTTTCTAAATTTAAGCCGCTCACTTCAGTTATAGGCTTATAGGATCTCTAATCGTCCGCCATTTTGAAACAAACAGACAAATGGGAATGTCGAGTTCTGAGGATCGTCCTGGGATGAACTGTGATATTGGTGCCGAATCTCAAGAAAATCGGTCTAGTAGTCTCGGAGAAAAGCCGGGAGCGGCGTACGGCGTACGGCGGACGGCGGACGGACGGATTTTTTTTTTATTCGATATTTGGATTCTACGTATCTTGAAACGTAAAACCTCAAATTTTGAGGGGGGGTTACAAAAAAATTTTCTTTGGTCGATTCCAAAGGTCTATTATTGAAAATAATAAACCAAAAGCATTTACAGATAGAGATTTTTTTATTTTTCGTTTTTTTTTTTTTGTTATTTTAATGCCTTGTTATGCTGATTCCAAAACACCTTACATTTCTCCTCTATGTTTATAAATGGCCAAGTTATGGGTATATAAGATCTTTAATCGGCAATTATTATAGATTTTTTGTTTTTCAATTTTTTTTTTTTTTTTTGGTTTCTCGTTATGCTGATTCCAAAACACCTTACATTTTCTCTCTATCTTTATAAATGACCGAGTTATGGACTTGGACGCGAACGGCGGATGGACGGATTTTTTTTAATAGATATTTGGATTCTACGTATCTTGAAACGTAAAACCTCAAATTTTGAGGAGTGGCTGCAAAAATGTTTGCTTTGGTCGATTACAAAGATATATTATTGAAAATAATAAATCAAGATCATTTATAGATATAGATTTTTTTTCCTTTTTACTTCCTTGTACGAAGTAAAGGAAGTATTGTAATCGCGAAAATTTTCGATTTTCAGATTTCAACGGAAATATCCATTTTGGCCATCCCTGAATCCATTTTGACTAGTTTCGTCGTGGAGTCTGTACGTACGTACGTACGTTCGTTCGTATTTCGCATAACTCAAAAAAGGTCAGCCGTAGAAAGTTGAAATGTTGTATTTAGAATTGTTGTAAAATCTAGTTGTGATCATCCCTTTTTGGTCACTGCTTAATCACCGGAAGTGGTAGTTTACTTGAAGGTCATAATTGATTTCCATCAAAAATGATATTAAAATATTATGCAAAACTTCTCAAATTTAGTGTTTATACTTTATATATTGATTTAAATAACATACTAAATTTGGTCTAAATTGGAAAACCGGAAGCGGTACTTTACTTGAAGGTCATATTAGACTTACATCAAAAATTATATTAAAATATAATGTAAAACATCTCAAATTTGGTAAATAGGACTTTTATATCGATATGGATCTATTTACTATATTTTTGTTAAAATTGGTGAGCCGAAATGGGTACTTTACTTGAAGGTCATAATAAGCTTACATCAAAAATTATATTTAAATTGAATACATAAATCATATGTTTCGGTAATATAGGTTACAAACGCAGTTTGGTTTCCAATTCAATTAAACATTTTTATTAATTGTTTTAAGTGTTAAAATTGAATGTAAAGTACTGGTTTTGTTCCCCATTGTGCGTGTGTGTGTGTGTCAATAGATAATGGTCGTGACGCCGAGTGTCGTTTTTGAAATACTGCTATCTTCGGAAACTAGTAACCAAATTCAGGCTCACTTTATCAGCCACCGATTTATAGTTTAATGGGCGTACAAGGAAGTCATGTGCTGTCCTCATCAGATATTTTTATCTTTTATATTTTTATGCGTGTAAAAATCAGTAATATGTTTTTGTTGCTTTTTTTTCTATCCTTATATTTTATATTATCATAATCATTACATTTTTGTATATTATTTCTAAATTTAATATCATGTTTGCTAATATTAGACTTTCATCAAAAATTATATTAAAACATAATGTAAAACATTTAAAATTTAGTAAATAGGACTTTTATATCAATATGAATGTATTTTCTAGATTTTGGTTAAAATTGGTGAGCCGAAAAGGGTACTTTACTTGAAGGTCATAATAAACTTACATCAAAAATTATATTAAAATTAAATGGAGAAATCATGTGGTTCGGTAATAAAAGTTACAAACGCGATTTCGTTTATACTCTAATTAAACATTTTTATTACTTATTTTAAGTGTTAATATTGGGCATATAATACTGGTTTTCCTCCCCATATGTGCGATGAACAAGTCTGCAGCAGGAGAATAAGATATAAGTTAAGTGGATTCTTCCGCTTAAAATTTAGAAACTGTCGATTTCTAATGCTTCATTTAATGGTATTGACAGTTTTAATGTTGTCACGGAACACGAAGAAATCTCTTGGAAACTAGTTACCTACTGAAAAACAAAACGACATTTAATAACGGAATGAGACCTCCAGAAACACGAGTATGTGTGTGTGTCAATAGATGGGTGTCGCGACGCCGAGTTTCGTTTTTGAGATATTGCAATTTTTGGAAATTAGTAACCAAATTGAGGATCACTTTTTGAGCCAACGATTTATAGTTTAATAGGAGTACAAGGAAGTCATGTGTTGTCCATATCAGATCTTTTTTTTTTAATGTCTTGTTATGCTGATTCCAAAACACCTCACATTTCCCCTCTATCTTTATAAATGGCCGAGTTATGGGCTTATAAAATCTCTAATCGGCGGACGGCGGACGGACGGATTTTTTTAAAACTCGAATTCTCTTATTTCTACGTGTTGCGCTGGTAGATCTACTGAATGATGAACGTTTTGGATGCATTTTATTGTGTGAAATAAAGTCCTAATAACATCTGCCGTTTGCCGTTGTCTATACTAACGTTCTAGCTTCTAAACGTAACAGTTGTATCTCGTCGTAACACATTTGCTACATCAATACGATTTTTCCCATCCGTGGATGAAGCATTTCTCCTATAAAAAGTAAAATTGGTTTTAGAAATAAGTTTATTTAAGTTTAAGAAATAATTTATTTTAATCACTCAGAGTACGATGTTTTGTACACCTGTGTGTGTATATGAAATGTATAGTTTTCGAATTATTTAAAAAAAAACAAATTAAAATTGAACCTGTTTCCATGGGCTGAAAACATGATTTTATACCTTGTTAATATATTTTTAGTATTTTTGCTAATACTGGCCCAGCTTAGATGATTTTATTTTTCTTTTGTATAGAATTTAATTATCTTTCAAATGAGTACCTATAGTTTTCCAGAAGTTGCATAGTTTTTGAGTTATTCGAAAAACTATTTTTTTTCTTAGGCTTTAGAAATAATTTTTAACCAAATAGATTTACGAATCTTTTCAAACCCATCCTGTCTATTACATTCGCGCAAGTGCAAGCAATGAGTTGACGAAGTTTCATTGCAATCGGATGAACGGTATGGCAGCATTTAAAATACGAACAAACAAACCTACATTAATTTTTATACATAAGATATTTTTGCTAATACTGGCCCAGTTTAAATGATTTTTTTCTATAGAATTTAATTATCTTTCATATTAGTACCTATAGTTTTCTATAAGACGTATAGTTTTTGAGTAATTCGCTAAGAAAATTTTTTAGGCTTTAGAAGTAATTTTTTTTTCAACCACTTAGATTACGATTTTTTTCTTTTTACTAAAGGCTTTACAGATCACACAAGATATTTTATAATTTATTAGGATGCTGCTTTATTGGTCTTTCGGTTCCAAGATATAATAGTGTAAATGACAGTTTTTAAAAGCAGAGTAAATTTAAAGTATCATTGTAAGTTATCGTTAAATGCGAAATCCACCTAATAAGGATCATTTTTAATTCATTACCAAAAACTAAAAGAAAAATTATTATTGCATACTTAACTATCTAATGATAATTATCTTGAAAATTTTATGATACATACATTTATTTTATATCATAAAATTATAAAATGTCTTTTAATGTTAAGTAGACTTCATTAAATCATTAAATGTGGATTAATATTTTTTATGTACATAAAGTAGGTTAGTTATATCCTGAAGTTCTTTATTAACTTCTAATGCCTATAAAGGCAATAAAGGCATATCATTGGGATCCACAAAGTTTTTACATACAACAATTTCCTTTCTAGGTGAATATATATTCTATTGATAAAGGTAACATTTTAAAATAGAAAATATTCATTGTTTCTTTATACTGAACAATATAAATTCTAGTTCATGAAGCAAACATTTTTTTTTCCACCCTTCCTTTTCTATATTGGGCTGTACTGTTTTTCTGTGTCTAGTACTAAAAGTCAGAATAATACGCGTGTGGAAACTGACCAGCTTAGTTCAGTTAAAATTCACTTGAAAATGGTAAAAATAAAAAGAATATCATCATTAGAACTTTTTTTTTAAATGTTTACATTTTCAAGGCAGAATTGTAAAATGGTTCCTTACAAATAAAGACTGCATATCCATGTTATTGCACATTTTTTAATCCTGATAATCTATTGTATGATAAATTAAAATTCAATATTGCACAAAAATGCACTTTTATGAAAATAAAATTGAACGTATAAATCAAAATTTCGATTTTAAATACTCTATATAGATATTTATAATATAATATAATGTAATTCCATAGTAAAAGAGAATATTATTCACTTTATAGGGGCAAATATATAAAATGTTTTAAGAAAAAAACATTTCGGTCGGCGGACTTGTTCTCCAGAAGAATTATTTTACCTATTAAAGGGTGCTGGAAAGCTTTAAGTAACTATTGAAAAGATAGCTAAATTGAAAAGAGCTGAAATAGTTATTTCACGAAAGATTAAATTACTGTTGGGAAATGTTTTTGTGCCTTATTAATTGTCGTTGTTATGTAGTATTTTGGCATACAGTGTGGTATGGTATCGTATAGCTCAGCGTATTATAATATATATTATATAACTATATTTAGTCGGTTTATTTATTTATTTACATTTAGTCGTCAGGAATGAGTCAAGGCAAATGTGTAGTGTGTAAAAGCCAGACATTTTATAGGCTGGAACATATACTTATATATTTAATATTCCTTACAGGACAAAGTTGCGTGAGCGCAACATTTAGTAAAGCCATTGGTGCAGAACAAAAAAAGTTTTAGTTTTATTTTGTTAATAGGCTACCCTAAAAACATTTCACTGAAAAAAAAAAAAAAAAATCAAAACTTTCAACTAGTTTTATGCTTGGCCGTAAATGGGTTAATTTAGAGATTTTAACTAAAGCAAATTTAGATAAGCATTCTGTGTTTAATACTATAAATTAGACAAATAAAATTATGCTTTATGCGTTATACTTACAATTTTAATCATTTTGGATTCGTATTGCAAATTTTGCACATATTAATCTCAACTTACTAATTGAAAATATTGCATCGTGCATAAGGCATGTTTATAGTCATTTTACAATGTTTACCTCAAAAACATTAATTTAAATTAAAAAAAAAAACAGAAAAATAACCTCACTGGTACCAACATTTGAAATCCCTCTAGTTAATCTCTATCAGTCTCATTTATTTAAATGTTTAAATGAACTTAGGAACTTGTTGTTGTTTTTAATTGACTTTCCACCAGACATCAAGAAAAAAATTAACTAAAAAAAATGTTTAACTTAATTTTTAAGTCAGTTGACATCCGCATGATGGTATAGAAGGATCAATCTAATTAGGAATTGATCCTTCTATACCATCATGCAGGTATCAACTGATTATGAAGCGAACCGAGATATTACATAACGCATATTTCACCACCCAAAGACTCAAGACTCAGCAATTCAAAATTTGATTCTATCTACGAAGAGGTCATAAAAGAGCTGAGGAATGCAGAAAGGAAAGCCAATATCTATTTATTTCCCAAGTTGAGACTATAGAAATATGCAACAGTCAACAATAACATCTGGTTCCACAACACCTGCCTAATAGAAGTGGCAAATAATTTATCAATCTCTAATTAATTTTTAAGAATTATAAAATATGTTTTTTACCGAAGTCCATTCGGCATTAACGAATACGACAATTTTTAAAAACACAAAACCAAACCATCAAAACTGTGTTGGTAAAATATAAAATTTAAAAATGTTTACCAATAATTTTGGACCAATTTTTATTTTATAAAAATTTTTTTATAATTGTATCACAAGGTGTTAATGCTTTTCAATACCTACGTGAATTGTAAGTCTATAAAATAATAAAATTTTAAAAGTTAAAAATTGAAAACTGTCATATTGGATATAAATATACGGTCAGATGAAATGTTAATGAGTATTCTTTTTCTATCAAAGCACTTTAGGAAGTCTAATATTTATTAAAACCAATTAGGAACATTCCATAAACTTTTATTCTTCTTATATTACATGTGTTTTCACTTATCCATGTTTCGGGGTTGTTTCCCCATCTTCAGGATTACTTTCTTTTAGTCACCCTAATTTTGTATAAAGGATACTGTATTTGCCCAAAAAGTTACATTAAATTAATTCGTACTTGTTTTCAGAACTGATCTAACGAGTATGAGCTAATTACCCTTCTGTAATGTTTTGGGCAAATACAGTATCCTGTATATAAAATTATTCTGACTAAAAGAAAGTAATCCTGAAGATGGGGAAACAACGCCGAAATGTGGACATAGTCACATGAAGAACAAACATGTAATATAAGACATGTAATATAAGAACAACAAAAATTTATGGAATGTAACTATTGCTAATTGTTGTAAATAAGTTAATGAGTATATGAATTTAAAAAAAAAAATAATTGTAGGTTTGTTATCTTGAACCATTAACATAAAACTTAGAAGATCTTATTTTTTGTCTCTTTTTGATGTTTATACAACCTTTAAGGAAAAGAAAGAAGTTCATGCATTTTATCTATGGAAAATGGTATAAAGCTTTTTTGATTTATATTTCACAATAAAACGTATATCAAGTACAAAAAAAAAAAATCAAAGCAGTTGAACTGGAACAAAACTACTCAAAACTATTCAGTTGACCCAATCAATCGTTAACTGGCAAACCCATTGCATAGAATCTGCATACTGCTTTCACATAAGCTTAAAAACTGAACTCCGTTGTTGCATTAATATACTTTGTATATACAGTGATTATAGTTTTAAATTATTAGTATTAAATTAATTCAAACCTAAAGTAAAATTATTGGCCCACTATAAAGATTGATTATATCTTTGAAGGGACTGCTTAAGCCATTAAAAAACTATAAAATTAAAAAAAAGAAGTTTTCTGATTGGCTTCTAGTTGGTTGGTTGGCTGTTCCATTTTATTTCCTAAAATGCTATCAGTCCCAAGTCGTATGCATAATATAAATTTAATCATATAGGGAATTTTAATATATTAATAAGCTTAATATTTAAAAAAAATGGTTAAATGAAGAAATGTCTGCAAATATCTAATTTGATAATAAAGGGCCATATACACTTTATTGATGTGATTTCTTGGGAAATGAACGTGTTATTTTTAATTCTTATCTGGCTAATTTTTTGGTTTGGCTATTGCTACCATGTTGGTATATTGGAGGGGATTCTTCCCTTATGATGTCCCAATTCTCAGCTGGGCTAGGGACATTTATTTGGAATTATCCTTAGAGAAATTCGATAATTGGATGTACAGTTTGGTCTTCGTAAAAGTCCTTACTGTCGGTTTGGTTGATATTGTATACACTTCGATTAATTTTAACTGGTAAGTAGCGGATGATACTCTATCTGCCAATGGTAAATTGGCATTAGTATTTAGCAAGACATTTGTTGAGAATTAGGGTTTAAGGATATATCAGTGGGCGGTGTGGGTAGGATTTGAGGATAATTTCATAGTGTATTTGATGAACAATTTATAACGACAGTAAGGCTGGTAGTAACCGTGATTCTGCGTGTTGATTTAGTGAGGGACTAGTCCTGAAAGCTCCTATTCCAGCATATTCCAGCACGATAGACTGCGAGTTTAGTAAGATTGTCTCCTCTGGCAGTGCTATTGACAAAACTGCCATAATCATCTAGGAACTTATAATACTTGGTTTTGCTAATTATTTTTCCTTCAAATATCTAAGGTTCTTTCCCTATTTACCATAAACCTCCTGTCATGTTCCAATCCTAGGAATCTACAACTATTTGATGTAAGAGAACGTTGTTGTGTAGAAGTTCTGATAACTGAAGGGAATTTCTCTTCCAATTGAAATATGCGCATATAGTTTTTTTCTGTTGAGATCGTAAGAGTTGAATTTTGTGAACACTGGTTGATAGGATTCAGTGACGTCTACAGCTTTATATTTTTTAGATAGGATGTCCATCAATAGCATTTGTTTAATTGTGCGTGGTTATTGGTAAACTGGTCACTCTAGCCAGTGTGAAGAGGGTTGTTCAAAGAGCACTACCAACCTGTAGGATTATCATCAAGTCTGCATTAATTGTAGATGGTAAGGTCATTAGATGGTAACACACACAAAAAAATAAAGAAAAACAACCAATTGGGACACCATTTTTTTGTTCATATTTTTGAATAATTTACTGTCTTCTCCGTTTTCGAAATGTTTGGATAAATATCGGTAAGTTACCTCAGAATCCTAATGACAAGAATTTATTATATTTATCGAATGTCTTATGGATATCGAAAAAAAAAACAGAAATTGTCTTTTCCTCTCGAACGAAGGTGTATGGAGCAAGACCGATTGTAGAAATGTCGGACCCCCAGGCAGTTTTCACTCGGGCCTACAAGTACAAGTAACTCAATCGAACATTGATTTTGTTTTTTCCATTAGTTGTAACAATCGATAATATCAACAAAGTTTCACATAAGCAAAATAAAGACATACTTAAAAAAATATGATTGGCTCTCTCCCGGACAGCCAAACCCCGGCAAGAATCGGGTTCCCTTGACTACCGGTCCTCCCGCTGGACAGCCCAGTATTGGTGTTCGGCCTCCATTTATAGTATTCGATCAATAGTCGACCTGCCTTTACGAAAACTATAGAGAAAGCATTGGAAATGAAGTTCTATAATAACCAGATAAGTATTTTATTCACCATACACTCTATAATTTTCCATAAGCAACGCGCTAAGAAAATTGGTGTAGCTAGATTGCCATATCCTATCTTGATCATTTTTCAAAATCGGAACTACTTACAATACTTCCAATCGGAACCAGAAGCTTGTAAAAATACCGTAGTATCTAATGTGTTTGTAATAATGCAAGAACAGGTAATCATAAGGAAAAGGAAAAGGCAATAAATAATATTTTTGTCAAACGCTGTTATGCTGATGGCATAAGAGTTTATCCGAAAACTCAGGCAGAATATTCTAGAATTATTAACCTATTGAAAACGAGAAATGTTTATTACCATGTTTAAAAACCAAATGTGCAAGGCGTGTTAAGAAAAAATATTTACTACTGGATATCGACCAACAAGAAGACATCAATAATGTTCAACAGGCATATCAGGGTGTTAAGGGCATCCTTGATATGTGACGATTTAAAAAATCATTTTCGGATGGAACGAAGAAGGAGTTACCCTCTCTCTCCCGTGTCCATTGCTACAACACCTGAGGCCAAAATAGAGGACTTAATCAAGTTCAAGCTATCAACAGATTTCTGTTCAAAGCAGATGAGCATAAAGATAATATAGGCATTCCTCAATATCATCGTTGCCAAGAACGAGGACACACAATGAATCATTGTGGTAAAAAACTTGTATGAGTCTGGGCCACATATTTCCCAATACCCCAGACAGGAAAGTTCAAAATGTAAGCATTGTTAAGGATTCTATGTAGCATCGTAAAGAATGTGCAAAAAGCGCTTTGAATTAAAATCAAAAATGAATTCCTAAAGGTCACAACCGGCGGCTTAATAACCGCAAGAAATTCCAGCAGCTCGATGAAGTTAAGAACAGAAAAAAATATTCCGAACGTATTCAAATGCAATCAACAATATAATTCAATTTAATAATTGATCAACCCAGGGAGGAGGCTCCCTGGGTTGATCAATTATTAAATTTGATGGATGGGTTCATGACCCAAATAACTCTAATCATTCAAAGATAATAAGCGTCTTAACGAATCAAATAGCACCATTTAAAGTTTATATTAGCGATAAAACTGTTGCAGGGTGATAATAATTATAATGAGACTGCGGGGAGGTGTTACATTCTCCGTTTTAATTAAGGTTATGGAGACTAATTTATTCCGCCTCATTAACATGCTTAAGCCGGTTATAAAAGATCATCTTGTGCCATATGATGAACCACCTGTGCCTTTTTGATAAAGGTTTTTAATCATGATTAATTGACCATTTACGATTTATATTTTTAATTACATAATTGAATTGACTGCGGAAATGTGTACAGAAAAACGTAATAACAAAAGGATGGGTCAACAATTATGAGAGAGGAAATATTCAGTTAATAAATATTAATTAACTATTTATAATTAACTAATAAATTAAATTGTTATTAATAAAGATCAATATTAATTTTAATATTTTGAAAAAACTATTTTCAATATAATATATATTATAAGATGTTCTAAAGCTTCCTGGTATTATTACTATTGTGTTGGTACGAATTCATAAAATGGTTTTAATACTTAATTCAATGTATTCTTTTTTTGCTTTATCGTCCTTCTTTATCACAACCACGAACAAAAGAAAAGGCTATCATTGTTTAAATACATAGATATTATGATTAAAATAAACAATGAACTGGTTTTATTTCATACTATCCATTCCTGGAATCGTTTCAATAACAATACACAAATAGTATCCATCGATAAGTTGTTTTTACTTCAAATGATACAGATACCTCGAATAACCATTATTTTCCTTTTTTTTCCTTTTTTTTTACTTCATGTTATAAATTATCTAAATTGATAATTCATCAATCAAATATTTTGTGAGAGGAACATTATGATAATAAATATTTATCCCTTATTACATATTTTTCCATAATGGCCATTATTAATTCTGGACTTCACAGGTAAACTTCACTCTTTCGACATGGCCTTGTTTCACAAAAGTTTACTTAGTGTACTTTACACATTAAGTTGCATTTTACACATTTGCCATATATTTCGTATAAAATTTGCCCGAAATATAAATTATTAGGGATTATAAAAAGGTTTATGACGAAAAAAAACTCCATTCAAGCTGTTATACTGAAAAGTTAATTAAAATGAAACAATGCAGCTTACCTCCGAGTTCCAAAATTAAAATTCTCAAAAAAATATCAATAATTATCATAATGAAAACCACAATGAAATTCCTACGCGAGAAAGTCCAGAGAGGCTTGACTATTATATCTCTCCTGATCTCACTCTGCCTAGATTAAGTTGGTAAACTGTCAACTTCCTTTTGGAGTTCATGCTGCTGTTAGAACCAACATTCGGGCGGTTCAGCATTCATGAATTACCTGAATGTCACTCCTTTGTCATGTCCCAATCAATAATTCTCTCACTTTTTGGGAATGGGAAGGGGATCTAGTATTTTTGCACACAAAAATGTGTAGTTTTGTTGCACTCAATAAGGGAAAAACAGAAAATTTATAGTTTATTTCAGACTATTGGCAGTCTTTTATAATCTGTCCCAACTTTTTTATGTCACTTGTTTGTCAAAATTTGAATTGACCGGCAAGAACGCTCAGATATTCCTAGCATGTAAAGCAGTCAGTTGGCAGCACGGCTCTCTGGCGCCGACACAGAAGCAACCATTGCCGTTCTCCTGATAAGAAGCCAGTGTGTTTCAGTAGCTCACAAAGTGTGCATTTCGTGACTGCGTGTTTCGTCTCAGACACTCCAGTGGTGCTTATTCCAAGCAAAGGTAAATAATTTGATAATAGTCATAAGTCTACCAACATTCTGTTCAGTTTCATAATTTAGATAACAAAAACTAGTTTGTGTATGTTGATAACAGGTTGAGTGTAGTTGAGAGACCTGTTGATGGTAATGTGACACCTTTGTGCATCACTCCTTTGTGCTAGACCTAACAAAGGAGTGACACCATTGACAAAGGAGTGAACTTATTTCGTTTTGAAAGTATCTACCTACCTACAGTGTTTGTTTAAAATCCCTTTATCTTTTTTTTAACTAAGCAATTTTAGAGAAACTACTTAGGTTAGACGGTTAGTACTCATAATTTTTTTTTTCCTTGAGTAGGATTCTTCCAAGAGACTTGAGAATAAATATAACATTTTACAGATTTGTATTAGACTAGTCTAAAACCAAAACTGTAGGCAAATCATTGCTTCTTTGTGTGTGTATGTGTGTGTGTGTGTGTGTGTGTGTGTGTGTGTGTGTGTGTGTGTGTGTGTGTGTGTGTGTGTGTGTGTGTGTGTGTTTGTGTGTGTGTTTGTGTGTGAGCAATCCAACGATATTTGTTGGTAAGGCTACAATAATTACATTCAATTTTCATATGTTTGCAATCGACTTTGTTTTAGACCTAGTTCTACAACAAAAAATCAGCTGAATATTAATATTCACTTAATATAAAGGAGTAGTGAGGGGTTATATTATATATCAGAAGTAGGCTAATAGGAAAACGAGTGTGCAAAAATTACCAAATTTTCTTTAGTTTTTCTTCTAATATTTCGTGTATGGGTTTATGAATTTCCACGATGCAAACGATTTGTCGACAGTTTAGAAGTGTTTTAAAATGAAAACGAATATAAATTTTCCGAATTTTTCTACCTCTAAAAAGTCGGGAAATCGTTAGAACCTTGAAAATACATTCCCCGTTCACGAGATATACGATTAAATCCGAATGAAAAGACGGAAAATTTATAAATCCGTTTTCCTTTAAGCTTAACTTTAAATGGTCGGGAAATCGCTTGAACCACGAAAATCCATTCACCGATCACTAGATATAAGTGATTCAGTCTGCATGAAAGAATCATTACTTCTTTCATGCAGACTGAATTACTTATATCTAGTGATCGGATGAATGGATTTTCGTGGTTCAAGCGATTTCCCGACCATTTAAAGGGAGGCTAAAAGGAAAATGAGTTTAAAAATTGCTCGACTTTTCTTTCCTTTTCGTCTTGTATCTCGTGAACTGGCGAATTAATTTTCGCGGTTCTGACGATTTTCTGACCATTTAGAAGTAGGATAAAAATAAAATGAATGTAAACATTTTCCGACTATTCATTCACATTTCCTTTTATATCTCATGGATGGAAATGGGCTTGTAAGCTTTGCGACTACACATGGATTAGTGGTAGGAGGTAAGCTGCTTCCAAATTAAAGGGATATATAAGGAGACCTGGAGAACGCCAGACGGCAGAGTGGCCAAACAAATTGACCACTTCCTTATAAATCCCCGGCTATGATCTAGTAAGTCTCAGGTCGTACAGGGGAGCAAACCTAGACACAGACCACTACTTAAACATTACCAGAATTCGGGCCAGGATGCCAGTTGTAGCTAATCATCGTAATCAGGCTGAAAAGTTGTTTAATGTAACCAACCTCAAGGAATCTACAGAAATACCATATGATTTAAGTCGCAAGCAACTAGATCATAATGGTTTGATGAGGAATGCCAACTTATGACCAATAATAAAAAGGAAGCATATAAGAAAATGGTACAGAGGTACACTAAGCACACTAATGCTCTCTAAACGGAGGCGAGAATAGCAGAGAAAAGGTTCATCAAAGGAAGAAAAGGACATGAGAGAATACCCAGATGAAAGACATAGGACTATAGACTATTCTTCCGTAAAGTAAATGAAGGAAAATCCATTTTCAAGTCCAAAGTAACATGTTGTAAGACTGAAGATGAAACCCTCCGTACCCAAAGAGATGAAGAGACGCATAGAAGTATCGAGAAGTATGGGAAAGACGCAGTAACAGGGAATAGGTACCCTCTCATATTGTTTGGGTGTTGTTAAAGCAGACAAGCTGGGACGGCTAAAATGGAAAGACCACGATGCAAGAATGAGACCACGATGAAAGAACGATGCTGATACTCAAGAAAAACCTCCTCGAGGAAATCCATTAGAAGAGATCAGTGGGGAGAACGAGCGTGAGGTGGATGTAGACTGTTACAGAACAGGCAAGAACCCAACTCGATGTTCGTAACAGGAGAGACGCTGCGCAAGAGCCAACTGGTGGAGGGTACTGGAGGCGGCCCAGACTAGGTAACAAGTTGTGTCAGATGATGGTGATGACTATGTATAAGAGAAAAACTCATTTATGAATAGTCGGAAAATTCTGACATTACTTTTCCTTTTACCCTACTTCTAAATAGTCGGAAAATCGTTTAAAGTGTGAAAATCCATTCGGATGTTCACGAAATATAAGAGGAAATGCGAATGAGTAGTCGGAAAATGTTTACATTCATTTTACTTTTATCCTATTTCTAAGTGGTCGGAAAATCGTCAGAACCGCGAAAATTAATTCCCCAGTTCACGAGATACAAGACGAAAAGGAAAGAAAAGTCGAGCAATTTTTAAACTCATTTTCCTTTTAGCCTATCTTTTAAATGGTCGGAAAAATCGATTGAACAGCGAAAATATATTCACCTGATCACTAGATATAAGAAAAAAAGCGAATGAAAAGTAGGAAAATGTTTACATTAATTTTCGTTTTACCCTGTCTCTAAATTGTCAGAATATCGTTGGAACCACGAAATTCCATTTCCTGTTCAATAGATATAAGAGGAAATGCGAATGAATACTACGACCATTTTCACACAGGTTTTCTTTTTAGTCTTCAACGAAATAGTCGGAAAATCGTTTGAACCACGAAAATTCATTCAACCGTTTAGGAGATATGCAAAAAAAAACGAATGAAAATTCGGAAAATCTTTACATTAATTTTCCTTTTAGCTTACCTTTAAACAAATCGTTCACGGAAAACTCCTCAATTCCAGTAAATTAACTAAGTTCGAGATAACGTATTGGCCACACCCATCCACTATAAAATGGATACCTGAACCTTTAATGAGTTAAGAAAAACCTGAAGGTAAAGCTGATCCTCTAAGCATTTTTTAATTAAACATAATTAAATATATATATATATATATATATATATATATATATATATATATATATATATATATATATATATATATATATATATATATATATATTTATATATATATATATATATATATAATATAATATAATAATAATATAATATATATATATATATATATATATATATATATATATATATGGGGTCGAGGTGGCCGAGCGGGTTAGCGCGCTTGCAAAAGTGCACCTGCTCACAAATCCAAAGGTTGTGAGTTCGAATCCCGGCACCGGCACTACTTTAATTTAATTAAATTAATAATTCAAGAAATTTATCACCCCTCCCCCCGGCTATGTGATGCTCGTCAGCCTACTGGAGGCTACTCACACAGACTGAGCGTAGGAGTGATGACCCTACCCCGTGTACCTTAATTGTGAATCGCGTTGTGGTTTTCTAGGACATAACTTAGCCGCCCGGAGATTTGGTCCAAGGACGGTCTGCCTCGGAGAAAGAAATATAGGTCCTCGTGCGCCTGCTGACTCGGAACAGCCATAATCCGTGGATCTAGACCGATTTGTCACTGTCCTTGAACCCGAGTGAGTTGGTGGGAAGGGCACTGCCGAATTGGCCCCAAAGGGACCGGTTATGGAGCAATGGTCAGCCTGCCGCTGCACCATGGAAACCATGGTTCGCAGCAACGTGAGGTTGGGTGACCCCCTCCAGGCTGTCTGTACTCCCGCATGCAATAAATGTCTGTAAGAACACCACTACAAGGTCTATAGAGCCAACCGAAAAAAAAAAAAAATATATATATATATATAGATATATATATATATATATATATAGATATATATATATATATATATATATATATATATATATATATATATATATATATATATATAAATATATAAATATATATGTATATATTTTGTATTTAGTTTGTTTAATATTTAAAAAAAAAATGTATGTTATATATTATTTATTATTAATAAATATATTAGTTAATAATTAAGTATAATTAAAATTCTTCTTACATTTCATAAAATTTATAAAGTGAAAGAAATTGAAAAAATACTGTTATTTAATAAAATTGTTGTTTTTTACTTCCTTGTGAGCTGTAAAGAAAGTATTGTAATAGTGAAAATTTTCGGTTTTCATATTCTAACTTGTGGACACGATAACTCTTGACCAATAATGTCTGAGATGGGGGACATGTGTGCTAATTAGGATGAAAGTATAGAAATAAAACAATTTCGTCGTAATAAGTATAAATAATAATTATGGCCTTTTAACTTACATAATTCAAAAACGGTTATCACTGAAAGAAAACGGCATATGATAACGGAAAGGGAACCCACGCAAACATTTGAAGGTTAGTGATACCGTTAGTAATTAAAACAGATACGGTCTCTAACCTAATAAACGATTCAGCCAACAAATAAGCAGCATGTTAATGCTTATCGTCCACTATTTATTTAAGCGATGTAAAAGGACATGTAGGAGTAGTTACATTCCTTCGTTGTGACATTATCCCTAATTTTTTTTAACATAGATTTTAAAATTCAGTTAATTTTTATTTGGAAAAGTAGTCAAAAAGTACTATTCGGTATTCGGTATTAACATTTAATAATCAAGCATGTTTAATTTTAAATATTTAGTAATTATTCAAATCGCAACAAGAGCTACATGATGAATAAAATTTTAATAAAGCTTATACTTCCAACTTATCAATAAATCTGGGAAATCCCCCTCCCTAACTTCAGCCTACGCTTCGCCGATACATACTGCTAAAATAACGATAAAGAGAAAAACATTACACTAAAATCATTCCCAATGTTTCCCTTTCAGATTGTTTTTATTTTCAATTTTTTTTATATAATATCATAAAATAAATTATTTGCGGATATTACGGTATACTATGTTATGCACACTGTCTGTATGTGTGGTTCTTCAGAAGCTTTCCTTTTTCTTCAAACTTATTTATTGTTTTGGGGAGAATTTTTCGACCTATTCTCACCGAAATCACGTCTATTAGTAAATACGCGTGAGTGGTCATTCATTTTTTTCTTGATTCAGCATAAATTCATAAATTGGAATGGACAAAGAAGTGATATGGATAACAAAGGAGTGACAAATGGGAGTATTTTCGTAATAAACTGTATTAAAATTATTTATAAAAAGCAGACTCATAATCACAAACTGAAAAATATTGCATAGATCGCATAGTAGAAAAAAACGAAATGAGACAAAAAATAGAAACTTGATCAGGAGCTTCATTTCTCTTTTACCTGAATAGAGAAAGGAAACATGTACCTTGTGATCTTTCTTTTAACTATCTTCAGTTTTGGTGAATGCAAAATCTACAAAATATCACTCTTCTCAATGCTGCACTTTTCGTTTTCACAAATTATCAACTCTTTATCAGAACCATCAACACTACATAGTCCTTGAACTATCAAATCAGGTTCTGTATACTATTCCAAAATGCAGGAAACATATTGATAATTCAAGCATTTGTTTGCAATAGCACCAAACTTGATCAATAGAAAAACTACATGCTTAGAAAATTTCCTTTAAAATCTACTCTCGATTAGGAGCTCTTAAAAAGTCTTTTTAGTTTAAGCTTTAATTTATGCAGTAGTAAATTCTTTTTTTTTTTTTTTAATTTATGTAAGTTCAAGCACAATAGAAGCACAAGAAAAATATTTATTTTCTTCTATTATGGCAGATGGAAAGAGATATTCTTCGAATAATGGTGGTATCGGCATCGAACCTCGTTTTTTTCTTCTTATTAGTACAGATTTCTTACCTTCGAAAGGGGAGAGAGAGAGTAGCTCAGTGAGTAAGGCGCTGTGCACCTAACCCCTGGGCCCGGGTTCGAGTTCGGCTCTGGCAGATAATTATAACTCAGATAATTATTAATCAATTATAACAGCCACAGATCGACCTTGGATTTGGAGACCCTCGTGGGTTCCACCTAGCTCTTGACTTCCTGCTGCGAGAAGATTACTTCCGGCACAAGATAAGGAGGGAAGGCCCAACGGATCTACCGGCGGATCTCCGGGTGAGGATCAATGCAGACCCTAGCAGTTGAAAGAGAATCCTTCGGGAGTATACAGTAGAAGAATGGAACCGGCGGTGGGTGACTACCACTAAAGGGGCTACCTTGAGGAAGTTCTTTCCCACCGTCGGATCGCGACTGGAAACGACATGGGTCCTCCCGGACTACTGGGTCTCACAGATTCTCACGGGGCATAGGAGTTTCAGAACGAAGCTTTTTAAACATGGTATAGACATCGATTCCCTATGCCCCAGTTGTAGTGAACCGGAAACCGCCGAACATATCATCACAGCATGCACTGTCTATGAGGGAGACAGGGCTCTATGTTCTGACGGAGAGCGAGTTCCCTCAGCTGATGACCGAAATGAATTATCTACATTTCAAGACCTTTGTGTGTGGTTGGAAGGCAATAGTGGGCCCAACACATTTTTCCTTGGGGAGGAGAGACAGGACCTTGCCAGAAAGGCCGCCGGACAGAAGACCCAGGATGGGAAGAAGATGATGTTGGCCAAACTGAAGCACCGAAGAGCAGGCTGTGTGCACAGCTACTGAGATAATCGTAATCTGTTTTACTTGCAGCAGTGTGTTGTTAAGCAGAAATGCATAACATCACACTCCTGCAAACACCCGTATTGCCTTCTAGGCAGGGTAGGGTGGAAAATAAAATAAAAAAAAACACCTAGCCTCTATAAAATGAGTACTCTTCATTGGAAAACAAACCTCGCGGTTGAGCGTGGTCCGGCTCAAATCAGCTCAATGCACTACCGTTGGCCTAGAAATAGTCCTTCATGTGTTGCAGTCGCACAGGTTCTATCTCCAAAAGACATCCATGTCATATTTACTCTCTCTCTCTCTCTCTCTCTCTCTATATATATATATATATATATATATATATATATATATATATATATATATATATATATATATATATATATATATATCTCACTCTCACTCTTTCTATCTTTTCCATAAGTTTTCCAATGATCGTCTTTTGACCTACCATGGAATACATACATTGATCCTATATTAGTGTGATACCTTCTGAAACTAATATATTGCATATCTGAGGAATAAGACGTAGAATGCCGTTTGGAATCATAAATCATAACAGTCGTTTAAACTAGTGAAGCAAAACGTGCCAGCGATAACCTGTGAATGTTGTCCGAGAAGAGCCGAGAACAATAGACATGATAAGGGAGGACGAAGGCTGCTCTCGCTGATAGGCTACCAGTCACTACCTCATCGCAACTCACCCTCTGTCCAGTTGACCGGCTGGCCTTCCACCTCAATCTAGCGCTTATTAGAAAAATATAGATGCTGTTAACTAGGTGTTTGATCATCAATGCTAATTAGTTGGGAATCAAATTTATTTTTTGATATCCGCTATATAATCCATTATAAAACCAGCATGTCTTGATTGCACTGCTAAAGGAAATAACCCACTAACTACATGTTTTTTTCGACCCTAACTAAATTCTATCTCGTTACGCGTTCAAATAATCTCTGATTTTATGTAAAACAACCAGGAAGTCAACTTGTTAGCCTCGCTTTAATCTTACAATCTTCTCAAGACTTGGACAAACAACATCACTTGATTACCATAACTGATTTTTTTCCTGTCCCCCATTGTCAGACTACTTATTTGCATTATTATAATTATTTTAATTTTCCAATTGAGAAGATTTTCCCATGGGTACGTACCTGCTTCCACCAAATATTCAACGGGATCAGTCGAAGGCAGTTTCTTTTAAAAAAAAAATAAACAACAATAGTTAAATTTATGAAATTATCAGTATATAAAACAAAATTTTATTGAAGAATTTAAGTGTCTTTGACACAATGATATAATAAATACCAAAATTAAATGTAAATTAAACTGATTGAAGACCTAGGCGGCGACACGATAATCGTCAAGCTGATTATTTCTCCCTTTTCCCTCAAGCGGCATTTGAATGGATGGAGACTAGCTTACCTGAGAGGCTCTCAGTATTAGTGAATGAACTGACAGTTTGAAATATACCGGTCTTCTTTCTCGGCATGCCGTTAAGACAGAATGGTGGCACGGCTTGGGCCTTAGCTCTCCAGAAACGACTTCTGACTTCCATAAGTCACAGGTGATTCTGGACAACATATCAGAAGATGAGGAGGATTAGGAGCTATCCTAGAGCGTGTTGATAATGCATGCAGGATATAATGGGCATTGGGCGCTAAATCGCGAATTACAAATCCTCACTCATACACTATACTTATTATTTCAATAATTTCGCCTGTGACAGAAAAATGGTTGAATTGGGCAATCCAAGAGGCTGAATATATGGATTTATTTAAAATAAGATTAAAAAAAAATGAGTTCACAAACAAAATATCGACTGTGTTGCGCTAGATGGGCCAATCTCCATTTCATACATGTGTTTGTAAGATTGGTACCGTTATTAACTACAGAGTTTTATATGTAATCTGATGTTCTTGAATTTATTCTGTTATATTTTGTTATAAATTATTAAATTATAAAATCTCTTATAAAACACCAAATGGACTAACTTTGTTGATCAATTGTGAAAAATGAATGAATGTAACAAATGCCAGATTGGCCTTTTTAACCTTCAAATCTTTTATTGTTTTCCTATAGGCAGACATACTGAAAGTATTTTTTGGAACTGAAGTCTGAAGAATTTATTTTAAAATTTGTTGGCTCTATGAAAATTTTAAAAATAAACACATCATAAAATTAAGAATATAATACTGTACAATAGAATAATAATAATAAAATAAAAATCTAGTAGAATAAAATTAAAATTACTTTTTTATGTAGGTTATGCGGAATTTATTTACACATTACCTGTTGGATTACACAGTGAGCGACTTATATAAAAAAATATTAATGCTATCGTTCAAGCTTGTAAGCATTAACTTCTTCATCATCTGGTTTAGGAAGTGGATCAACTACTGTTGGTTTGTGAGGCAACGCTCAGTATTCTTGATGGAAATATGGAGGAATTGCTACTATTATATAAAGATTGACCAAATCTTTATAATTTGCAACAGATAATGGTAAATCAAAAAAATATAGCTGTTACAGTGGTTCCAGGTG
This sequence comes from Rhaphigaster nebulosa, assembly GCA_948150685.1. Classification (NCBI taxonomy): domain Eukaryota; kingdom Metazoa; phylum Arthropoda; class Insecta; order Hemiptera; family Pentatomidae; genus Rhaphigaster; species Rhaphigaster nebulosa. Next base: position 108,801,210 of record OX411306.1, on the reverse strand, counting down.
ATCTCCAAGAAGCAATCGTTTTTATTGAAACGTAAATTCGATTTCAGCAGGCTCGTGGGAAAAGTAAGAAATGTGAAATTTACTAGGTTCCAAAATTTGATGAACACGGATTTCTGGATTTGGCTAATCATACATACTTTTAAGTATGAAAGAATAAAACGCTACTTCGAGATAGAGTGTCAACACTTTCCGGAAACCGAAAGTGTGAGCAATAAAGTTATTGTCTTTCTTAGCTCTCTCTTGGTCAAGACTGTATTTTTTATTTATAGCCACCTTTTCCTCGGTGTCCTCTGTGCGTTCGATCGGCTTCACTCGGTGATTCAACTGAATCGAAGTTTTATTTCTTTCGAGTGTTAATCCCTAAGTTGTACTCGTTGTTCGGTTCTCTGTGGTGAGAAAATAACATTCTGCACTCTATATCTGAGCAGTTTTGCCCTAATATTATAGTGTATTCTGAAAGAATGTTTAGTATCTATTACCTCATTACGAGTACCTCATTCTACTATTGATCGCATTTTCTCCTCCATCCAAAAAATTTTTTTGAGTCCATCTTAGACTATTTGCTTTGATACAGTTTCTTTCGAATAATCTCAGTTTTCGACGATCATCTACAGACAAGCATCAAATTTCTGCTCCATAGTTGCCTACTGTTTAATTTTTTTGCTGAACTTGGTAGATAAGTTTTATGAAGTATTTTGCACGTGTTCATTTGGAAACCGGTTCACATTTGTTTAGTTATTTGATAACTCGAAAATATTCCAACTTTCCCGAAACATTTTAGATGCTCATTTGATAGATAATATAATTGTCTGAACTTTAAACCAAAGCGATATACAAAGTCCTGTAATTGGGCAACACCAGATATTTTTGAAATATTAATGGAAACTTTATTTAATTAATATTACTTGGAAATAATAAATCTGTAATAATTTGCAGAGTTTTAACATTTCAAACTGTTAAGCATTATGCAATTACTATGCAATATTACTAATACAATCAAAATGTATTGTGAACGGATTAATTTTTTTCACTTTTAACTAAAATATAGATGTGTTATTTATGGAATTATTTAAAACATGATAAAAATGAGTTCATAAAGAAAACATAAGTTATTTCTAGGTGCTACCTAGGTGCTAATTAGATTAATTTTGTAAAATCAAATGATTTATGCAATGTTATTACTAATTCCAACAAAATATGTTATGAACAGATTGATTTTATTCCCTCACGTCACTCCCATCTTCCATGGCATATAAGCAATGCTCACAAATAATTATCGAATATTCCTACTCACAAATTTTGAAAACTTTTCGCAGGATTTTGTAATATTGATTTACTCGATTTACATTTTCTTCTAAGGCGGTTTTCTCTAAGAACTGTACAGTCTCAATGTAATGCTTAATAGCAAATAACATATCAAGCATAATATATATTAATAAAATATTATATAAAATAATATATAATATATATATTAATTATATGCGATTATTAATTATATATGTATATAATGTAAAATATTATATATGCACAACAATAATGAAATAAGACAAATAATTTATTTTGGTTCAATCTTGGAATTTGTACTAATAACATGATAGATTGTTAAATCAGGTGTTAAATAAGCTGACAAATTAGGTAATTATTTTGTATCCAATCCGCAATCTGGAATGGACCGCTTTGAATTGCATCACATTTCTGGGTGCAACTACCGAGAGGAGTTGAGCTTACTAGAACCAGATGAACACTCCTGCGTAATTGAATACCAACATAAGCTAAGTGCCACATAATAGCACTACGAGAGCTCTCTGTGGGGTTTATTTTATTAACAGGCATTCTTGGAAGCAGATATATGGTTGACCATAAGCTCCTACATCTCCAGTGTCTGTCGTTAAATGCAAATTTCTAGGACAATTAAATCATGTAATAGAATGCCGCACAGATAGAACTTGTTTATTAATGTTGATATTATATTCAGTTTTGATATTTCTATCTCATCTAAATATATATTGTTTCAAGTTTTATTTAAATAAACCACAAAGATTTTAAGTAGATTATAATTATTATTATGATTAAAGATTATAAGTATTTCTGCCTGCAAAAGAGGTCTTGAAATACCACAGAAGAATTTTTATAATCTTAAAAATCAAAATAGGTTTTATTTTGTCCCACAATTCGATATACGTAATTCCTTATCACAAGAAAACTCTTTATCTATCTATTAATAGGCTATCACTTTTTTTTTTTTTTTTGTCGTACCCATTATTCCTCCTGTATACATTATAGGGGGGGAAAAATATGCATTTTTCCTTAATTGTAACTAAATTGAATTAATTCTATTTTATTTATTTTATTATTGAGAAATAATTATTTTATTATTGAGAAATAATTATTTTAATTACAATAATGACTTTTGTAATAATTTTGGTTTATTCTTCCGACATTTTTCATTTATTAGATAATTGATATTAAGGGTTAATTTTAAGTAGTTTAATTTTTAAAAATAAAATTGTTGTTTATTTATTTTTAAATATTTATTATTTATTTGGAGGAGGAGGGGGTGGATTTCATCGATTTGGTGATGGTTCATGGTTTTCGAAGTTGCTTATGTCAAATTTAGTACCGAAATTTCGTTCGGCCACGAGCATTTCTACTAAATTGTTAGTTTTCAAAATTCATTGGTATTGGTATGGTTTACCAGCTTTTCAAGGGTGCAATTTCCAAATTAACTTTTGAAGTTTTCTATGATATAGGAATCGTTTATTAGGTTTTCAAGGTTTCTGAACCCATTACTTTAATGGTATTTTGGATCGCGCATGCATAATTTCCGTTACTGTATAAGTTTTTTATGATGGACCGTTTATTGGGTTTGCGAAGGTTCTGGTTCCGTTTTTTTAATAGAATTTTTTATAGAGCATGCGCATTTCGAATTACTATTACTGTTGACATGTCTTTACTGCAGGCATCGTTTATTAAGTTTTCAATGACTTTCTATCGATCTATCTGAGTGACTCTTCAACTCGTTGCCGAGTCTTGGCCTCCTGCAACAACCTCCTCACATGTCACGATCTCGCGCAGCCCCCATCCAATAGAGGACTCTCAGGATATTTCGGGCATCAGGTAATGCCATCTACCCATCTTGCTATCGGTCTTCCATGCCTTTTATCATCGGTATGCCGCCTTTTATCATAGAATTGTTCTCTCAGGAGCTTATTCGGTATTTCGTTCTCTTCCATCCTGGCCACATGACCTCAGGTTCAGCTTAAAGAACGTTATTACTTGAGGTTCCTTATATATATATTGTACAACTCCTGATTGGTGCGTCCACGGTATTTATGACTTGCAGTCCTCCTAATATTCTACGCAGAACTTTCCTTTCGAAAATGCCGAGATCTTGCTCTATGGAATTTATCTTGTGTGAGCATTGGGCACAAGTACAAAAATTGAGATACCTTCTTAAACTTATACTGGTCCGAAGATAATCATCTCTCTTGGAGTTATAATATATTTATTTTTCATGGCATTGACTTTCAATGACTATATTTTCAAATTTACTATCGGGATTATGATCGCGCATGCGCATTTCGATTTACTGTTCTATCTGAAGTATTCTTCGTTTATTAGGACCGTATATAAGATTTTCAAGGATTCAAATTGGGATTTTCGAATTTGATATTTTATTGAGAATGCATACTTCGTTATTATTGTATATTGCATATTGTATATAACAATTGGCATTTCTATCGGTGAAGTTATTGTTTATTAGGTTTTATTGGACGAATTACTAAAAATAATTGTCAAATATAATTAAACGTTGAAATGCACATGCTCGATAAAAATTAAAATTTGAACTATGCAATCAGAACCCGTGAAAACCTAATTAATGATTTCTATGTCAAAGAAAACTTTAACAGCATCAGTAAATAGAAAAGCGCTTGCGCAATCATAAGTCCAATAAAAAAAAAAATGGAATCAGAATCTTCGACAACCTTTGTCATAGAAATCTACAACAGTAACGGAAAAGCGAAATGCGCAAGCGCGATCCTAAATCCAATTAAAAATATGGTATCAGAAGCTTTGAAAACCTTATAAACGAACTCTATATCATAGAAAACTCTAACAGTATCGCAATGCAAAACGTATATGCGCAATCCAAAATCGAACTAAAAAAATGGAATCAGAACTCTCGATAACCTATTACCTATCACCCCTTTATCATAGATATCTTCAAAGGCCACGGAAAAGCGAAATGCACAAGCGCGATCCAAAATCCGATTCAAGAAATAAAATCAGAATCCTCTATGACCTAATAAACGATCCCTTTATCATAGAAATCTACAACAGTAACGGAAAAGCGAAATGCGCATGCGCGATCCTAAATCCAATTAAAAATATGGAATCAGAACCCTTGAAAACCTTATAAATCTATATCATAGAAAACTCTAACAGTATCGTAACGCAAAACGTGCAAGCGCAATCCAAAATCGAACTAAAAAAATGAAATTAGAACCCTTGATAACCTAATAAACTATCCCTTTATCATAGAAATCTTCAATCGCAACGGAAAAGCGAAATGTGCCTGAGCGATTGGAAATCCGATAGTGAATTCGTAAGTAGCACCCTGAAAACCTAGTAAACGATACCTAGACCGAAGAATTTTGAAAACTAATAATTAAGTAGAAATATCCGTGGCCGAACAAAATTTCGGTAATAAAATTAACATTAACAACTTCTATAATCTAATGAACGATCAACAAATCGATGAAATGCACCCTCACCCCTCCCCCCCCACTAAATTAATAAAAAATAATAAATATCTAAAAATAAATAGACAATTTTATTTCAAAGATTTAAACTATCTACTTGAAATTAGCACTTAATATCAATTATCTAATGAACGAAAAAAATTATTTTTCAATAAAAAGATAAATAATATTGAATTAATTTATGTCCGGTTGGGTTAAAATGGAAAAAGTTACACTTGAAATGGAAAAAATTACAATTGAATTGGAAAAGATGACAACTGGTTTGGAAAGGGTTACAATTGAAATGGAAAAGAAAACATTTGTATGTAACAAAATAACATAATTAAAATATTTTTTTATGAACTGTAGTGCCAAAACGCCTCTAATGATTTTGACAAAACTTACAACTTTCTGCTTAAACCCCTTAGACAATCCATTGAAGTAGTGTATCCCATAGAAAAAGCAGGAAAAGAAGTTTTGGAAAGATTATAATATTTGTATATTGTTTAACAAATGTATTTTTGGATTAATAGATGTAGCAAATTGTTTGTAGTGTGTAATTAGTTCAATATTCCTTAAGTTCTGTTTAATTTTCCAAACACTATCTGGTAATTTGAAACGATAAGGATTCTCATTGACTCCAGTTCGTAAATGATAACTTCTCACGCTGATCTCATAAATAATAAATTCACTACTCATTGTTATATTTCACATCATGATGTAAGCAATTTAAAATAGCAAAACAATGATTCCTTGAATAACTAAATAATTGATGATTCAATGTTAGATAAGTAAGTACAAAATAATTCCCATGAATTATTTTGTACTTACGTATCCGTGTGAATCAGGTGCCATCACCTGATTCACACGGACAATGGAAAACGTGTCATGAAAATTATATATATTCAATATACTCGTATATATCTAATCCCTCGTTACCACGAACTCGATTAACTTTAGATAACAGGAAATAATGCAATAGTCCTGTCAAAAAAATGAATATCCTGGCATATTTTGGAGGAAATCCTGGCTAACAAGAATTATTCTGAATATCGAAAAATTTTAAGCAACGTTAAAGAGAAATTTTCGGCTAACAGGAACTTACTCTAGGTATGAAAGTTTCAGAACTGTGAAGTACCTGTACCTCTGGCCACACCTTCCTTTGCTTTCAGTTTCAGCAGCACTTAAATTCAAATTAAACTTTTAATTAAAAAATTGTTATAATAATAGTAAACTTGTAAGTTTAAAAGCGGTATCATCGAGAGTTTCGCGCTCGAGTAATAAAGGCTTAAAAAAAAACAATAAAAAAAACAGGTTAATTTAACAAGAGATTAAAAAGCAATCAAGAAATTATATTTAACTTACACTCAACACACTACACAGATTTTTAAAGACCGTTAGATATTTGAAATTTCATCACTAATTCGACGAGACAAGGAAAGAGTATCTCAATCACCAACTCTTGAAGAACCACCAAACAACTATAACAGATTTTGTGAAACTGTCAGTGTGTGTTTATGTCTAATTATTTTATTCTGCATTTAAGGTTAATATTCATTATATTTTATTGCATAATGCGTTTTATTATTTTTCTTAAAAACTATCACAAAATTAAGGCAAAATGTATGTATCAATTGTGAGATCAATTGCCTTTAAAACGAAGCTATCTATCTATGCATTGGCTCTACAGCCCCAACAGGGCTTTGGCCTCTGACATTATCCCCGTTCCCTTGTTCCTGTCAGCTGCATGTATTCTCCATCTCCTCACCACTATCCGGGGTAGGTCTGCCTCCACGTCATCAAGCCATCTCAGGCGTGGTCTTTCTTGCGTTTGCCTTTCTTCCGCCAATTGATATAGCGGCTTTCTTGGGAGACGATCCGCTGGCATTATTTCTACATTATCAATCCAAAGTATTGATGTCATCTTGAACACCACAATATCTGGTTCACCAAACATCTCCATTAACTATTGATTTTTTCTGGATCGCCACTGTCATAATTCATTCATCGGCCCATATATCATTCGGAGGATCTTTCTTTCCATCACCTTGGTATTTTTTTCATTTTCTTGAGTCATGATTCGTTCATATATCACCACAGGAAGGATGATTGTCCGATATATTACTAACTTGACTTTGTGGGAGAGGCTTCAAAAACGGAGTGCAAGTTTTTCTTTAATGTTACTTTTCGCAGTTGCAACTGACCAAAGATATTTTAAATTGTCCCCATTATCAAAATACCATTGGAGATCCTTTTCAAGGGTGTTGCGTTTACCAATTCACTTAACTAAACTATATGAGTGCATGCAGGCTAAATATAATAATAGATTTTGAAATAAGATCTTACTTTATTTAAGAGGATTTATTAATTAAACTGTTGGTTTAATTATGAACAACTTGGACTCGCTTCATTATAAAACAACCATTGACTTTAACATCTTTATTTGAGAATACTGGGTCTAACTTTCTTATTAAAATTTTAAAATGATGCCACATAATATTAAACAATAATGTATACATTGAATCAGGAATACATGGAGATGAACGAGTGGGTTGGCGTGGGCTAGGAATTTGGAATTAAAAGAGGTATATCTATTTCGGGCCAAATCTGCAATAAATGGGATATGGAGGTCTTTATGGATAATTGTATTTGTGACAAAGCATTAAGTGACACTAAGGATTTTTTGGAGGATTTTGGATTATAAGGATTGTATGCGGAAGAAATTTGATGATTTACCAGATTGGTAGTGGAGCTCCAAAGCTCTATCCCGTATGTGCAAATAGGCCTGATGATGGTAATGTATAAGAGCTTTCTGTAGAAAATTTGTAATCTGGAGCATTTGTCAAGTAAGTGTTGTAATAACCGGAATATTCGAGCTGTTTCTTATCGTAATTTACGAAAAAAAAAAAAATATGAAACTTCTTTTTATTATTCATGGCAGCGATTCGTGGCCGTTTACAATAAGAGAAAAATATGTTTTCGAAAATGAAGAATTACAGAATATATTCGGTCATACATAAGACGAAATAATGAAAATTACTTAGAACACAATAACAGCATAGAATTATATGCTTCAAATTATTATTATACTCAAATGTTTATGTTAATTATATGCTTACCTTGTTTCTTACTTTTCTGGTAATCTCTCTTTATTTTTTTTTAATTTGAAGGAACTGTTATTGTATTACGTACTTAATATAACCTTTTTTTGGTATTGTATGTAGATAATTAATTGAAAGTATGTTTTATAATGAAGAATCTCAAGATATTTGGACAATGTCAATGAATAAATAACACATTTCTCTCAGCACTCAACTCAGTTTATTGTTTGCTTTATCAGCACCCAATGACTTGATTACTCGTAATCTCGAGGAACGATTAAACAATTTTTAGATAAAAGAGTTGAGCTTCAACAGCTGAATTAGTTTCATTACTTCAGCACTTCCGTCAACAATACGACAGTCAGGTAATTCGATATTTAGGAAGAGAATATTATAAATGCGTGTGTGTTTATTTATAATCTAAATAGTCAAGACATTAGAAACTTGTCATAAAATATAATATCTACGTCTTATGCATAGCGAGATTTATTAACTTTGCTAATTAGTGATGTAGATACCATGCCTCAAAAGAAGTAAGTAGTAAAAGTCGAGTATAGATTGATAACGGAGAATTTTGCTACAATACGAAAGGAACAACAAAAGTGATGAAACTTATATTGGACTTGATTTCGTAACATCGCAACAGAGACAAGTTTCGCATGATTTCCTGATGAAAAAATATGTGTACAAAGCGCAACCTACCAAATTTAATGGTGAATTCTGATTGAAACATACATTACTTTTATTTATTTGCTTACAACATTAATTTTTCCTGTACGCCTATTAAACCATAAATCGGTGGCTCAAAAAGTGATCCTGGATTTGGTTACTGGTTTCCGAAGATGGCAGTATCGCAAAAACGATACTCGGCGTCGTAACGTCTATTGGCGTCCATCTATTGATATTCTGATAAAGTACCACTTCCGGCAATCCAATTTTAACCAAAATCTGGTTATAAATATCTAGATAAATATCTCCAATAGTCCAATCTTAAATTTATTCCCATCTATAACAGAAAAACCAATGACTCACCGGCATTACTGGAAAAACCCTGACCCTAAACAGTTTACCTATAAACATCCTACGTTCCTTTCTTTCATTGTTAGTTCATTGCGAGAAGAAATCAGTACAAACTTTTCTGTTTGATATAATCCATTTAAACCTTGGTGAGTACCAACATGTATTTGATTTCTTGTCTTAATTAAATTCATAACTCACAAATGTTTTATAATACTGATTTAAATTACATCTAATCTACTATGTATAATAATACCAAACTATATTTTGAATTGCTTATTTATGAATTTTTTGTGTGTTTTTAGAACTGAAGATGAATGTTTAACATTCGAAACTAGCTTTCAATAAAACAAATTCATAGAAGTGGCAAATAATTTATCAATCCCTGATTAGATTGATCCTTCTATACCATCATGCGGATGTCAACTGAAACGACATTACATTTTCTCTTTATAAAAACTCTAGCAATTAACAATTAACATTAACATATGGAATTGTTATATTTAAGACATGTTTAACTATTCACAACATTTAATTATTTTTTTACAAAATATATAAATTATTCAATATTTGTCTTATTTTTCCACTATTTTAGTCCATTATCTACAAATTCCATTTTTTATTGTCATATACAGTCAAATATCTCTCACAATAAACTTAATAAAAAGAGTGTAACAAACTACTGGACCTTTTTTTATCATTGACACAATGTAACATTTGATGGAATTAGACTTTGTTCTAGTCTCTATTTTCATTATTTATACCCTCTCTCCCAGATCTCTCTAAGATATTGTTTAAAATTATTTCTACAATTTTTTTATATATATATATATATATATATATATATATATATATATATATATATATATATATATATATATATATATATATATATGCATATATTTTTTTTTTTCGGTTGGCTCTATAGACCTTGTAGATCTTTGGCCGCGCGATGTGGCGTTCCTACAGATATTTATTGCTTGCGGGAGCACAGACAGCCTGGAGGGGGTCACCCAACATCACGTTGCTGCGAACCATGGTTTCCATGGTGCAGCGGCAGGCTGCCCATTGCTCCATAACCGGTCCCTTTGGGGCCAATTCGGCAATGTCCTTCCCACCGACTCACTCGGGTTCAAGGACAGTGACAAATCGGTCTAGATCCACGGATTATGGCTGCTCGGAGTCAGCAGGCGCACAAGGACCTATATTTCTTTCCCTGAGACAATGGACCAAACCTCCGGGCGGCTATTTTATGTCCTGGAAAACCACAACGCGATTCACAATTAAGGTACACGGGGTAGGGTCATCACTCCTACGCCCGATATATATGCATATATATACATATATATAGAAATAACTTATTTTTTTATTTATGTATTTTATTCGGTCTATTTATTATATCTGCATAGTGGTAACTAAGATTTTTTGAATCCGTCTTATAATTTACTGTTTCATTTATATTTCTTGTATCATGAATGGCTTCAACTATTTTTATATTATCTGTTGATCTTACTATATCCAATATTTTCGGAATTTCAAAATCAAAATTGTGGTTGTACATTATACTATGTTGCGCTAGTGCGGTAATATTGATATCTTTATTATTTTTGTGTTGATTGATTCTATTTTTCAATTTTAACCAGTTTCGCAAATCGACATTGCATATATTTAGCATATCGCTAATATGATTTATCACAATTTTCGCATTCTTTTCTATAAACAACATTTTTTTCGCTCCATTTTACCGATTTTGTCTTTTGTATTAGATAAAAAATTGTTTAGTTTGTTTTCACTGTATATTCCCAGCTTAATTTTATGATGATCATGCAAAATTATTGTTTTATTTATTTCCTCTGTTAAACTTTGAATACAGTTCTTTTTGTAATAATTCACATATTGTCCTGTGCCTTCCTTCATCGTATTTACTGTTTCATTTTTATCCTCTGTTTTTTTATCTTTTATATTTTTATGTGTGTAAAAATCAGTAATAGTTTGTTGTTGCTGTTTTTTTCTATCCTTGTATTTTATATTATCATAATTATTAATTTTTTGTATATTATTTCTAAATTTAATATCATGTTTGGTAATTTTCTTTAAATTTCTAAAATTTTTAGAATCTGTTGTCCTGAAGATGGGGAAATTCCACGAAAAATTGATAAGAATGTTAATTGTAAAAATATGATAACTTTTAATAAAAAATTTATAAAAAAGGAAGAAACTAACTCCACATCCATAATTAAATTAAAAATTATTTTAATAATTATCATATTAAATACAAAAAAAATGTTGCTTGGAAGGTTAGTGCAACCCACATGGGCTGCGAATCTTGTTTCCTTTTTTTTCATTAATATATCGTTAATTAAAATGCATGCAGCATTAAACTTTGTTTAACTTAAATTAAATAAACCGAACATTATACGAGATATGCGCGTGCACAATGGTACATCTAGAACAAAAGCCGGTCCTCCCGCAAACACCTAGTCCAAACAGCGCAGTTCTGAGCAATTTCGTATATCAAAAATTGTTCTGTTTGGTCCGGTACAGTACAGCGAGCACTGGCCATTGTTGCAAACAAACTAATAATGTAATAGAATACCTAGTTCAATAATAATAAATGAAAAAGAATTGCCGTCTGTAAAATGTTAAAATAATATACTAAAATTAAAAATATTTTAATAAATCTGGTTCTCTGAATGTTATACAACCTTAGCAATGTCGTTACTCTACAAAGTTATAAATTGTGTGAATATATTTATTGCTTTCTAGATGACAGTCTTCGAGAGCGAGAAGATAGTTGGTGATCCTGTTATCATGAGCCTCCAACAGAAATGCCCGGACAAGCATCTGATAGACCGAATGTATAAGAACGGAGGATGCCTGTTGTCGGACAGATTTCAGCTATTCGAGGATCAGATCTACAACATGGAAGTTAGGCCCGACGATGTGTGGGTCATAACCTTCCCAAAGTGCGGTATAGTACAAAACAATATTTCTGTACATTAACATTTTATGATATAAATGTGAAGGCCCTCTGCATAATTATTTTATAATTTATAGTTTATTTTATAATTGCATAATTATTCTCCGTTATCGTATTAACTAGTTAGAACAGGTTCCAATAAGATTTACTGAGAATTACCGCTTAAGAGGAGAGTAGAATCACTGCTGCAGGAATGAATTTTCTCCAAAGGAATACAGCGAAACAAGGGATTGGTTCCACAATAAGAGAATCAGAGTAAAACCCAAGGTCACCTCGATGAAGAAGGTTATATAGTCCCGCCAACTTAGACAGGCCATTTCGTCAGCAATTTGACCCATTCCAGGCCGTGAACTATATTCTTGATGATAGGAGACCCTAAGGACGCCAAAGGATTTCATAGATGTTGAGCGCTGGAACAGAATTAGGAGCACATGACCAGGAATATAGTTAGGGTCAGAGGAGAGTTGCAAACCTCGTTAAACGCTCTCCGACGCCGAAAGGAAATGGGTTTTGCCAAAGAAGAAAACGAAGCATCATGGGTGATAAAAATTAAAAAGCCGTCCCTACATTAGGATTAGAAAGATATTGATCAAATTATGGAACACAAATCATAATGAATTTGTTTAATGCTCTATCAGTAAAGAGCTCTAAGGTTTTAACAGTCATTAATGCGTTAAATAGTTCGATTTCTATGAATGAAAACATTATCAGATAGCGTTTCTTCATTGTTATTATTTTTTGTTAAAATTTATAGTTTATAATCCACACAAACAAACAAAATATATTTTTGGCCTTCTATAAATTTGAAATTAAATATTTTAAAGAATTTTATCTCATGCTTAAGCATTGCCAACGTATGCTTTAACATACGTGGATATATAAAATAAAAAAACGAATTTCTTAAATATATATATATATATATATATATATATATATATATATATATATATATATATATATATATATATATATATATATATATATATATTTATTTATGGAATCGTCTGGAATCCAAACCAATCTTCATTCAAGAAGTTCTCTTAAAATTTTCGTGTTAAAAGAAGATCAACTTGCTACCGTGGGGTATTGGCTTCACTTTTTTTTCTCTACGATATTGATTTAAAAAATCAAACATGTTTAAAAAGAACAGAATAAAACTAGAGGCAAACAGTTTTGTCAAATGTTGATTTAAGAATTAGTAGAAGTTTGGAGTATACTAATATTCTAATACAAACTACTACATAAAGCTGAAGAGGTGGTGCGTTTGAACGCGGTACTTTCAGGAACTGCCAATTTGGAAAAACTCATTTTGCGCTATATAATCTGTTTACCGAGGAAGGCTTCAGTCTTTATAGCATCACACTACAACCCACAGGAACGGAACTGCAACCAATTTTGTTTTATTAAAACTTAATAAATGAAGCGATAAGAAAAAATGTTTTCTACTTGCGTACGTGTCGTTTTTATTACAGTAGCAAGTTGAATAACAAAATTATAATAAGTCTGAAATTATTATGTGCGAACGTTATTTTGTAAATTAAATGGATAAGGGAGAGGAAGGTGAAAACTTGAAACTTATTATTATTAATAATAGGCATTGACATTTTATATTATTCATAAAACAAAAATTATATTATCATTTATCAAAAAAATATTGTAATTTTGAACCTATTCCTTGGAAATGTCTGCAACAAATTAAATTGAAAAACATATTATAAATTATTTTTTTAAAGGAAATTTATATTTTAGGAGCTATTTCGGTTTTAACTCGAGTAAAACCGCTTCGTGCAGCTAGTTTAATATTATGTAACAATATACTAATAATTTTTTCTTAAATTTGCTTCCCTATCTTTTTTTTTTCTCTAAACTTTTCCGCATAAAAAGTAAAAATTAAGCTAGTAATATTAGTTTATTTCGAAAAATTACTAATTTTATAGCGAAAAGAACGATGAATTGGATAAATAATACCCCAACAGCATCTGAAATAATTAATAATAAATATTTTTCAATTTTATTTTGGCAGCAATGTAGTTTGTTAATTATGGAGTTTACTGTCAGCCAAATTACAACAGTATTTTATACTGAAATACAATAAGTACAATTGATATTTTTAAATAATTTATTTGAGCTTACACTTTATTTATACTGTTTGAACAGGCACAACATGGACTCAGGAAATGGTGTGGCTGCTGGGGAACAATTTCGATTTCGACGAAGCAAGAAAAACAAATATAGATCAGCGATTTGTATTTCTGGAGTAAGTGACTACTGTATATTAGCATATATAATAAACAACGAGGGATTTGAGCTCATTTACATATTGTATATATATATATATATATATATATATATATATATATATATATATATATATATATAGCTTTTTATTGAAGATAACGACATGGAAAGAGAACAATTTCATTAAAAACAATAATTAAATAGGGTTTAGTAAATTTATCATATAAAAAAATTGTGATAACCCGACGGACTACGAAAAAATTCCTATGCATCCTTAGGGACGAAATGTATTTATATATCTACTTAAGCACAACAGTGGATAGTTGGTGAATAAAACAGCACGAAAAAAATTGAGCAGGTACTCTGTTTTTTTCATTTTATTTTATTTTTAAATTTGCATCGGATTCCTCCACACAGCCGGGAATGAGAAGTCAATACGAGAAAAGAATACAAATTCTAGTCAGTTTCGATACGAAGACCTCGCCGACTAATCGATAATTAAATCTAAATTATCCCGTAATATAAAATTAATTTATTTTTATTAACATATTAATTGAATTTTATAATGGTTTTAAAAAAATTTAGAACACTATTAATTTTTTCTGAATTATTTAATGTCAATGTTTGGTTATAGGTGATATTGTTATTACCTAAGGATTGAAACAAAGTTTTTCTATTCAAACCTGAATACCTCACACTCCATTACGATAGGCTGGAGAGTTTCCCGCTTGTTACAATGTTCACACTGCGCCGTATTGGTGACTCCTATTCGGTGCAAATAACTGTTATATAATGCGTGATTTTGACCTAAGTCTGCAGAATGATTTGACTTTATCCCTTTCGAGGTTTGTTGTTGAGAACCATGGTATATGGAGTATGCAGGGGAATAATTCTTTATATTTTTGTCCTGTTAAAGATTGCTGATATTGTTCTTGCCAAAAATTTCTAGAATCTTCCTTGATTACGCAATAAAAGTATATATAAGGAATCGAAACATTAACTGGGGCTCCCGTGGAAGTAGCCTGCTTAGCCAGATCATCAATTAATTCATTTTCCGTTATTCCTGTATGGACTTTAATCCATAAGAAAACAGCCTGTTTATTATTTATTATTGAAGCAAAATTTAATTGTATTATATCTAATAATATATTATTATTGCTTATATTTTTAAGATTATTAATGGCTTGTAGAGAGCTCAGACTGTCGGTTAATATTAAGAATTTGTTATTATTTGATTGTTGTATCTAATATAGCATATAATTCTGTTGAATATGATGAATATTCTGATGGTAATTTAAATAGAGAGTTGTGTTTATATTCTGGTATATGCATTGCACTGCCTGAGAGGTTGTTTATTTTAGACCCATCAGTGTAAATATTAATGTGTTGTGTGTGATAATTATCCGTTACGATAATCGCAATGCCTTATGTAGTGCGATGTTAGGTGGTGAATTAGTTTTATTGTTTATAACTATGTTGAATTCTTGTAATAATAATTCAAAGTCTATGGAAAATTGGGGAAGTATGTTGTAAGAATGGATAAGTGCTAGTTTATTTTGATATTTTATAAAGCTATTGAAAATAATTGGTGCATACTTCTTTTTTTGCCAATAGGCCTTGTTTAATATAAATACGGATAGATTTACAATATTTTGATAGGATAAGGGGTTTCTCGCTTTGATTTTGAAAATAATTTTGTCTGTTAGTAGCTGCCTTCTTAATTTTAATGTCATTCAACATAACATCTATTGGAATAGAATTAAGGAGGCCTAAACATATTCTTATACTTCTATTTTGAATCACATCCATTTTTTTTTAATGAAGTTATTGTGGCTTCGCCGTATAATGTCGCCCCATAATCAAGTATAGCCCTTATGGTAGATCTGTAAAATAATAGAGATATATTTGGGTCCGCCCCCAACTGGTATTTATACTAGTATTTATATTCATTCTGAGTATGTTAATCATTTTTTCGGATCTTTTTATGATTTCAGAAATGTGCCTGTTCCAATTGAGTTTCCTATCAAAATACATTTTTGGAAATTTAACAAATAGAGCACTCGGAAAAATAATCCCCGCTACTAAATGGGCAGAATACTGATTTCGTCTCTGAAATTTCCATGCCGTGGTCTAGCTGTCATTGCCTAAAGCCTTTTATTGCCTCGTATAAAGCATCTATACTACTATTTATGTTTTTATGTGGTGTATATAGGCATAAGTCATCCGCAATTGTAAAATGGAGACTACCATCGGAATATATTTTCTTAAAGTATATATGAAAATTGTAAAAAGTAGGCAACTCAAAATCCCTCCCTGGGGTAGACCCACTTTAGGATGTCTGGTAGAAATAATCGAGTAATTCACCCTAAAATATAACTTCCTATTATCAATTAGTTTAATTATAAATTCTATAAGTTTTGTGGGAATACCTATTTTATGCATATTTTTTGAGAGAATGTGAATCTTTTAGTGCTTTTAATAATTCCTTTATAGAGAAATTTGATAATATTTTGACTTCCTCACTGGACTGAAATTATTACTATTATTCTGTTCGAAAGAATTATTACTGATTAAATAGTTATAAGTGTTAGTACGGATTTCCAGGTTCGGTGTGTTATTGATGTTAACTATGTGCAAAGGGATTGAACCTAGTGGGGGAGGGGGGGGGGGGGGCAATTGATAAATGAATTCCTCGCACCATTCGCCCATTATTAGAGAGAATCTATTATTAGTTTTACGATTTTTGAATAAAGAATGTTTATGCCATATTTCGTTCATGGGAGTATTCCTATTTCTATTTAAACAAAACGATCGCCAAGATTGTTTTTGTTTGTTCCGAGTGATATTTTTGAATAAGGCGTCTGCCTTTTGATAATTAATGAGATTATCTATGGATGGTGATTGTTTATATATTTTAAAGGCATTTTTCCTATTTTGTAAGTAATGTGTACATTCTTTATCCTACCAATTTCTGCTAATTTTTTTCTTATAAGACTGTTTATATTGCGGAATTGATTTATAACATGCTTCGTTGAGGAAGTTTAAAAACTCTTCATAGGTTGAACTATCTGATAAAGTAGAGCTATTAAGATTGGCGGTATCTTCGAAATCGTTCCAATTTGCTGATTTTAATAGCCATTTTCTATTAGTGCGGAGAATAGTTTTTGTATTAATTTTATCAGTGAGATAGGAAATGTTTATAACTATGGGCAGGTGATTAGATCCCAAAGGGTCATCCTGTACGTTCCAATCGATAAAATCAACTATCTTTGCTGAGCAAAATGTTACATCAATAGCAATATTTTTTTATTGATGGATATTATTTACTAAGGTTGGGTCGCCATTATTTAAACAAATCAAATGAGAATTGTCGATGGCGGAGATTAGATTATTACCTCTATTGTCGCAGTTTCCACACCCCCATTGATAATGGTGGACATTTACATCTCCAACCAAGGTTAAAGACTTTCGAGACTGTTAAACATCTTTTCCCAATCGCTTTTTGTGAGCGTATTTTGAGGATTTTGTGATTGTATTTTCAGGAGATAAGTATAAGGAAACAATGGTAAGTTTGAATTTATTACCTAATGATATATTGATTGCTACTGTTTCTAGAGTAGAGATTTTATGGAAGTTTCTCGTGTGTGTCATTTCAAGCTCCCTTTTCCTTCTTTTATTTATTTCATTTGTTTTTTTTGTTCTTTCCGAGCGGAGGGAGCTTAACTGGTGCCAAAACCGCGGAACTTTGAGTAACATAGTAGTGAACCCGTTTTTTTTTCCTTACTGCGGCGATGCCAGAAGGAGTGCTGAGACCAGCGAATAAACGTGGCATCAGGAATTCCACCATTACCACAAGAAACCATGGCAGAAGCTCACGCGAACGCACTGGCCTGGATGAAAATACGGGCAGCGGCGACAAAAGACATGAGAAGAGCGATCTCGGACATAGAAAGGTTCACCGGGGATACCGGCGAATTAAATCATTTCCTTATCGGCTGATGTCAGAGATCGAGAGGAAGATAGCGGAGAACCTGATAAACCAGGGAGACGCAGAATCATTAAAAGCGGCGTTAATATGTAGAGTCAGAAGAAATATTCTGAACCTAATTCAGGCGGATAAGGAAACCCCGTGGAAACGTAATAAAAGAACGCCTGAAGAAAGCTTTCGGAGGTGGTTGCTGGACCCCAGAGGAGGACATTTTCTACATGTTTAGAGAGACAAAGCGGGTCCATCAGTCAAACGGACAGTACGCCGGGAGACTATTGGCCCTGTACAATAAAATTACTGAGAAAATGAGAGAGACCGTTAGCGCGGTAGAAGTGGAGGCCAGGATGGCTTTTCTTTCGACAATACTGAAGGTGCAGTTAGCGAAGGAAACCGGGAAGAAAGACGGCCTACCAAGAGATCGCACTTTCGTAGAAAGCGCTCAAGAGATTTTAGACACGAGCGCTAGAGAAGAGGAAGTCAGGAGCGGAGAGGAAGAAGCGGGCTGGAGCCGGATAACATATAGGAGGCCCAGAACCACACCAGTCACGTGGGGAAAAGGGAAATCCGAATACGGCGCAAAGGAACGAGCAATGGCCGGAGAAAGGAGACAAGCAAGGCCGAGGAACTTGGGCAGACGCGAAGACCGAAAATGCCATGGGTGCGGAAAGACGGGGCATTTGGTAGCACAATGTCCTCGTACCAGATGCTTTGAATGTGGAACGGAGGGGCACATCGCCAGACAATGTCTCTACATGAGTCGGAGGAACCAACCACCAGAGCGATGGAGGTAAACGCTCAGAGAGTGTGGAGAAGATATAGACCCCAGTCCGAGTCAGCCGCATAATCAGTGACATCTGAAACAGAGGAAGAAGCTCGGGAACCAGAGAACAGAGAAAACGAGAGGAGCAAGAGAATCTGAAGGAGCGGGAATCGTCGAGCAGCAGCGGAAAAGAGCAAAAGAGACGAAATCTGAGGAGTGTGGCAGCGGAGAGGCAACCGCGTGATAGTGAGCAACAGCGTGAAGAAGGAGTGTAGCGGTCTGCCTATAATTAGAGCCCAAAGTGGAGGAAGATATCTAGTGGATAAAGGTAGTTCAAATACAATAGTAGGTAAAAGTGCACTACAGAGGATGTACAGCAGAGAGAGGATGCCCCAGATCAAGGTATGTTCATGTAAATTAATCACCCTAGGTGGTCCCTGTAGAGTCGAGGGAGAGGCCATAATAGGGCTGGGTAGATGGGGAATAAAGGCGGATAAATTGAGGGTACACGTGGTAGAGGAGATGCCCAGAGAATACGAAGGGATTATCGGGTGCGATTTACTGGGGAAAGTAGGAGCGAAAGTTAAGAACATTGGAGGACGGTGGGACATTCGCATAGGGGGAATGAAGTACTAATGTCAGAGATCACTAAGGGACGAGGAGGCGCGAGTGGGAGCAATTAGGCAGGTGGGGGACTGGACAAATGAATTAAAACGAGAATACGAGGACATATTGTTGAAAGAGGGCGGTATACTGGGGGTTACCGGGAAGACCGTTCACGAGATTCCACAGAAAAACGATAGGGTGAGTTATGTCAAAGATCGACGATACCCGCAGGCGCTCCACCAGCACATCCGGCAGGAACAAGAGGACCTGAAGAAGCAGGAGATTATCATCGATAGCACCTCTCCGTATAATAGCCCCCTATGGGCGGTAAAGAAAAAGAGTACGGCTGGCGAGGGTCATGAAAAATATAGGGTCGTGATCGACTATCGCAAGCTTAATGAGAACACGGTAGACGAACGATATCCCATCCCAAGGTTTGAGGATATTTTAGATAGATTAAGCGGGGCGACAATATTTAGCACCCTAGATCTGAAGGCGGGGTACCATCAGATAAGAATGCATCCCAGAGACCAACATAAGACAGCCTTTACCTTCGAGAGGGGCAACTATGAATTCTCAAGGATGCCGTTCGGTCTAAAAAACGCCTCCATCACGTTATGAATGAGTTCCTGAGAGGAGTGGACGAATCGATATGCCAGGCATATATGGATGATTTGTTGGTATTCAGCAAAACCGAGGCGCAGCATGTGGATCATCTACGACGAGTTTTCGACCAGGTGAGAAAGTTCGGACTGAAGTTGTCTCAGGAAAAATCGCAGCTGGACCGAGCCCAGATCAACTTCTTGGGACACACCATATCCAAGGAAGGGGTGAAACCGGACAGTTCCAAGGTGGAAGCGATTCGGCAGATGGCCGTCCCACGGGATGTAAAAGGGATTCGGAGATAATTAGGGACACTGAACTACTATAGAAGATTTTTCTCCGAGATGGCAGAACACCTCGTGCCCCTCAACAACCTGCTCAAGAAAGGTCAGAAAGTAGTTGTGACGCCGGCGATGGAGCTTAACATCAGGAAGTGCATGATGAAACTATAAGAGGAACCCTGCTGGCATTTCCTGACTTCCAGAAGGAATTCATTATCATGACAGACACGAGCGACTACGCCTTGGGGGCCGTACTGTCACAGGAAGGTGACACGGGTGAACGACCGGTAGCGTACGCCAGATGCGGAAACAAGATATAGCGCATTGGAAATGTAATTATAAGGCATCGTGTGGGCTTTAGACCATTTTAGGGCATACGTGTTTGGCCGAAAGTTCACGGTACGTACCGACCACAGACCCCTACAATGGATCGGAAAGTTAAAGGAATCCTCTTCAAGGATTTCGACGCTGGAAGGAACTCCGGGAGAATAGGAAGGCTAAGGATATAACTGGGAACATAAGGATAGGGACTATAGTATATCGGAAAATAGGGTCGAACAGGAGTAAGGAGTTACAAAGGTATGAGGGATCATTTAGGGTGATTGTCATTAGGGAACATAATGTAGTCACGATCCAAAGCGTAAGAGAACCCAGGAAGCGCCGGACTGTTCATATCGAACAACTAAATCTCCCCGTGCAAAGCCAGGACAGCCTTGAGCAGGCTGGAGCATCCTCATCTCCGTAAACAAACACCGCCTGATAACCAGGCGAAATTAGATTATTTTTGTTGTTTTTATCTGACAATGGAGTGTGTATAGTTGTAAGTGAAAAGTGAAAATTTCAGTTCTTGTGTAGTTGTAAGGTTTCTTTTTGTTTATATGTATTCTTGTTTTTTTTGTTTTTTTCTGTTTTTGTATTTTTTGCTATGTTATGTTATTAGGTATTAAGCAATATTGTATGAGGTACTATATAATAGCTATATTTATATCAGTTTACGACGGATAGTCATAAACTGGGAGGGAGGAGTTAATGTCCGGTGGACAACAATATAGACCTTAATACCATATCTGAATGTAAATAAGATACAAATCCTATATATAGAGGATTATTGAGGAGAATAAATCAGTTTTAGTTCAGATCTCGTGTGTGTCATTTCAAGCTCCCTTTTACTTTCTTTTATTTATTTCATTTGTTTTTTTTGTTCTTTTCGAGCGGAGGGAGCTTAACTTATATATATATATATATATATATATATATATATATATATATATATATATATATATATATATATATATATATATATATATATATATTTTATTTACTATACTTTTATACTATTATTACTATTAATACTATAATTTTAATATATATACTTATATATATATATATATATATATATATATATATATATATATTATATATATATATATATATATATTATATATATATATATATATATATATACTTATAACTATTATCTATACTTATACTTATATATATATATATATATATATATATATATATATATATATATATATATATATATATATATATATATATATATACGTTTAAATATTTAAACTATGGCTTCGTTCTTTAATCAAATTTCTAATTTCGTGTAGACATTGTTAAGTTTTTATGAGATATAATTGAGTTTACTATCGAGAAGATAGTTTCCGAAATTTGACAAGATATATTAGGTTTTACATAAAGTGTTCCCAAGAGTTTTGGTTTTGGGATATTAGTATTTGTAGATAACGGAACTGAAGGTCACAAAGGTACCGTATAACTGTTTGTTCAGTATCTGTTCAGTAGTGTCTTTACTGGGATGTTTATCTGGACTTGAGACACGAATAGCGTCCTTGAACTTCGGAAGATTCGAGGGAGCAACCACTTCTTCCTCCTGCGAGACTGCTTGCTGAATTATAACTCCGGTATCTTCGATGGTCTTCAGTTCCCCTATTCAGTCCACCTAACCATCATTTCAATCCTGTCTGTTATGATCTCCCCATTCTTATGTTTACATCCATTGGCTCTGGATATGAACTCCGTATTCATCCTTTTAACAGCCCCATAAAACTTCCTGGCTTAATTTCCTTCTCGGAATTCTTCTGGTTGTTCCACTTGCTGTTTCATGTGTTGTTTCTTTTTCATTTGAATCATATTCTTTGCGGCTCATCTTATATTTGGCAATGCTCCTTCTCGTGCGTGATTGCAACATCACTCGCCTATCTTTACTCTTTATGCTCAGAGCCTCCCCCTACATTCATCATCGAACCACTTCCTGTTTCTGCACCATTCATCCTCTTCGACCAGAGTCTTAGCTGACTTCTTTATAGCACACCACTTGACCTCTATGATATTAGAGATAGCTTGGTTTTTATGATTCGACTGAGATATTTTTTGCATAAGCTCATCATCAAGTTCCTTTTAATTCTGTGGATCCTTGAACTTATCCAAATTCCATCGAACTCTTTTGCGTTTGCTTCCTCCCGGCATAACAGCCAAGCGCTCACGAAATCTTGTTTTTACTAAAAAATGGTCGGAGACATACTCTTTCCTTACAAAGATCATTGATGAACTGTGCCTTTTAGAAACCAGAACATGGTAGATTTGGGTTAGTACGCCGTTTGGTGTTTGCAAATGCTTCATGGATGATTTTATGTTGAAAACAGGTACTCTTTATTCTAAGGTTTCTAGATGCTGCAAATTGTGAAAGATACATACCATTCTCATTGATCACATCATGGCAGGAAAATTTCCCCCCAACATGCTGAAGAAATTCCTCTTTGCCAATTTGTGCGTTGAAATCTCCCAAAACGATTCTAACATCATACCTGAGGGTAGGCCCCCTCAAGCTTCTCAAAAAACTCTTGCTTCTGTTCCTCGGTTGCATATTGAGATGATAAAGCCAGTTCCATTTCTACCTCTGCTCCAGTCCACTGTACAACTCTGTGTATTCCTTATCATCTATTCTGCCAAGCCCACTGCAGTCTTCCGCAGGGCCACGACATAATGATTAAATCTTCCGCTATTTCTGTCATTTTACAAGGCTGAAGCATCGTCCTCACGTTCCAAGTTGCAAATACCAGTTCAAATTTTCGTTTTCGTTTACCTAATGATCCGTTTGTGATCTTCTTGTAGGGTTTCTGAACTTTTAAATGTTTACCGGGTAGGAATGTTAGCCCCACACCCAACCCTTAAGGAGTTTTACATCAGGCTTCTCCTGCCCTAGAGGAGATGCCTTCACTGCGGGAAGGAGATTCCTCTCTGCCAGTTTTCTTCCGCCGTGAGTATTTTATTTCGGCGGTGCCCGCCATATCTGACGAGCATTCCCCAATCCGCTCCGTGGGGGAGGCGTCCGATGGGAGATTTTTCTTTACATATCCGTTAAGTTAATATACCCTTCAGATCGTTCTAAAATTAACTATTTCTGGATCACGAATAATGTTTTTATATTACACATAAATACGGCCATAATGACTAGGTTCTCATCCATGTTCTCATTATAATATCAAATCATTATTAGAGATCAAGAAATAGTAAATGTTACACTTCTTTAATACCTCTATAAACATTTTCGAAAAAAAAATAGGAAAAAGTATTAAATGTTATACAATATTAAATATTAGAGAGACCAATTTTTTTAATTGAAATAGACAAATTTTGAGTGTTCTAATAGGGTAAGTGAGCTATATGTAATAAAGGAAAGTATTATTATAGGGTAACAATGTTATTATTATACAATTTATTTTATTATTATACTAGGATAATGTTTATAGCTCGGCTGTAAATTTTCATTATTCTCTGTTTCTTGATTACAAATAATCTTATTGTATTATGAATATGTACATGGTTAGGAACCCTGCCTTACTTGAGATGTCATAGTAAATTGTACTGAATTTGATTATTTAAGGTCGTGTTTGAAGTGTTGTAAGTAATACAAAAACATTATTCGTGATCCAAAAATAGTAAATTTTAGAATGAATCTCCCCTCTTTTACATGAGTTCAAGTAAGTCGATATTCGGTAAACTGAAGACGATGTGCAGAGCTTCAAACCCAAACGTGATTTTTTGGCTTTCAGAATATTGAGCATCCTCGGGACTGAAAAGTAAATGTTTTTTTTGTCTTCGATAATTTTTTCAACGTTAAGATTTTTTTGATGTGCTTAATCCAAACCCACCATCATTTTCGGTCTGAAAAAAATCAATAAAAAATCTATAAATGATTTAGTTAATACTTAATGATCCAAAAACAAATCTCTAGCTGGAAAATCAACGCATTTTCAGTATGTTTTATTTTTTTTCTTAGCTCACAGGGCCCATTGGACTATACAGTAGAATATGGGTCGACTTTTCCCCATCGAATCACCCAAAAAATGTTGATAAAAATAGGCAAAGTGCTTATCGTGCACTCTCCTTGTTAGTTTGATTTACTTATTTTACAAAATGATATATATATATATCCCCATATCAATGCTTTAACTTTGTTCATTCAAAAAAAGATGAATAAAGATAAAAAGAAAGAAAGTTTCATTGTTCTAAAAAAGATTATTTTATCATTGTTCTTAAAAGAGGGGAGAGGGAGGCAGAACATCACAAAGAGGGTCAGTCATTCCCTATCTCTAAAATTCTCAAAGGTTCGGAAAGATCAATTCAAGAGAGGGAGAAGCTGTCTTAATTAAAAATATAATTTATTTGCAATATAATTTACTTAAGGTAATGAACTTTTAAATGAATAAATTAATGACCTGCTGCCGTAGTATATTGACTCAAATCTATGGAGTGGGAAAAATATGACTCTTTTCTAAATTAATCAATTTTAAGAATGCCAATATTCGTTTTGACAAAGGAAATAATACGGGATCGATTGAATCCGTGCAGAATAGTTATTGCACCTAGTCGCATTTGTGGATAAATACGGATTTTCCCTTTCGCACAGAACGTGTTAAAACGAGTTTGCAACGTTAAAAAAATTTACGTATTTATATTAATGGCGTGAGTATGTATGTAAAGGAGTTATTTGATGAAAGTTGTGTTAGTCTGGAAAGTATGAATAACAGCTGAGCTCGCACATCAATAACAGGCCTATAAGAGGAAACAAATTTTTTGGTGCCTAGGATTTTGGAACTGATTTTAGCTACTGGATCTAATCCGCTCTACTTTTTGAGATAAGCGTTAAAAAGGAAGTAGAATCCCCTGCCGAAGGTGACAGTGATTATGAAGAGATGTCATCAATTCCTCAACGTTCCAAACAGGATAAGTTAAATGATCTCATCTCAGAGATCTTAACCTCTCAAAAGAACATTCTGAATTACTGGCTTCCAGATTGAATGAAAAAAATTTACTGTACAAGAGAAAAGGGTCTGCTACCATTCTTCTCTCAAGAAGAAAATCTTGTATTTTGTCACGATATTAGAGGAATCGTAAAAAAAAATTAATCTTTCTGAATATTTTCCAGATGATTGGCGCCTACTTAGTGATGGCTCAAAGCGAAGCTTGAAATGTGTTCTTCTACACAATGGGAACAAATATGTTTCAATACCAATTGCTCACCAAAGGACGATGAAAGAAACATATAGCACCATAGCTTTGATCTTGGAGAAGCTATCGTGACCATCAATGGGTGATTTGTGTGGACTTCAAAATGGTAAACATTCTCCTTGGACAGCAAACTGGCCACACCAAATATTATTGTTTCTCGTTCCTCAGGGATAGCAGAGACAAAACACACAACTGGGTCAGACAAGAGTGGCCTAAGAAAGAAGACATGATCGTTATAATCGAACGCTTAGTTGAACGAGAGAAAATCATCTTTTCTTCACTGCATATTAAGCTGGACTTTATGAAGCAGTTTTTAAACGCTCTTGATAAGGACGGGTCATGCTTTGCATTTACAGGGGAAAAATGCCAAACTTGAGTAAGGAAAAAATTAAAGAGGAATATTTAACTGGCCAGTAATAAGGAAATTCATTAAGGAGGAAGCCTTAGTAAATTCCATGAATGAGGCTGAGGAAAAATCTTGGACTTCATTTGTCGCAATTGTTGGACATTGTCTGGGTAAACGAAAAGCAGAAAACCATGTTGAACTGGTAAACGATATGCTTAAAAATTTTAAATCCCTTGGGTGCATTAGAAGTACCAATATGCACTATTTACACAGCCGCCTGGAACCTTTTCCTGAAAATGTAGGAGACAGCAATGATTTCCTCAAGATATTAAAATTATGGGGGACCGCTATCAAGAAGGATGGAATACACACATGATGGCAGATTATTGCTGGTGTTTAGAAAGTGGCTATTCCAAGATATATTCAAAAAGGCCACGAAAAAGAAGCTTCCGAAATGCTAAGTGACTAGTTGTTTCCATCGATGGCTTGATACTATCTTTGTATATATAATAATATTAGTATATACTAATTATATTTGCATTAAATAATGATATTTGTATAATATAATAATATTTGTGTAATTTAATAATAAAAATTTCATGATTAATTTGATTTTTTCATGTTTGATTTGATTCATGGATTTAACCTAATATAAAGTAAAACGTACATTTCACTAAAACGTTATATTTTAGAAATTTGACCTCCTAGGTAACAACTGATGCCATATTTGAATTGAGGGCACCAAATTAAAATAAAACCATCTCCAAATACCCGGACACCAAAACTACTGCAGGTCTGTGTAATGCTTATGTGCTTAAGTTGAAATTAAAATTTAAAAGTAAAAGTTAATTTCTACCCGAGTGGTAATTTAGAACATCTAATTAAGTAATGATTTCAAAATTGAACGTTTTAAATATAATTTCAACTAATTTTTCTTCAGACACGGTGATGCACTTTAATAAAGCAGTACGATAAAGGGTCATATAATTGGTACTGAATAGGTGATAAAAATTCGCATATAGCTCTTTAAAATTGTTCATCACAAGTTATTAATTTTTTTTCAGATTTATTTTATATCACAAGTTTAATGATTGGCGATATATCAATAACGACCAACTCAGGAATAAGTTAAACTTTCTTGATTTTTTTTTTAAATATTAGTTTTTTGTTTATTTTTTACAAAAACCATCTATTTAAATAAAATTGGGATCAGTTCCTGACGAAGAATAAAATTACTTCAACCTTTTTTTTTAAAAGATTTATGTAGGAGGTTTATGTAGTATTGCATTCCTGTTGAAAATAGTTTCGAAATTTAATATTAAACGTAATTGGCATTGGGTTATTGCAATGCAGATAGAAATTAATTTATTTTGGTTTGGTTTCTACATAGTTAGGACTTTCCTCTATGTAGCATTCGTCGTAAACCAGCAATAACGGAAAGCATTGCAAAATAGTTGTAAAACCTTTGAAGGCGCATTGATCTCAGCTAGTGTTAATGTGAATACAATTTTTTTTTTAAAACCTAGTTTACCTAATACATAAGGTAAAGTGATATGGTAATCAGTCAAAAACGTCTGCCAAGTAGGCCAGGTGTAGCTATTTCTATAGGCTACTTAAGTATAAATAAATGTGTAAGGAAAAATCAATTAAATGTTATAATTATTTTTATCGACATATTTCGGAAAATTACACGTTAAAAAATAATGGTTCAAAATGTACATGCTCAAACGATACGATCGAACATCCGATTAAATAACTCGATAGGAACTCCTCAATTACCTAATATGTGATCCATATATCGAAGAAAACTAACTATTATAGTAAAACAAAATACGCAAGCCCGTTCAAAAATCCGCCTCAAAAAACGGAACCAGAACCCTCGGTTACCTAAAAAATGATCCCAATACAGAGAAAAAACTTTAAAATGAATATTAAATCGAATTAATATATCAGGTGTGTCCATTCACACCACATTCCTTGCCACTTTAAATAAAAGTAAAAAAAAAAAATTATTTCTTCGCTAATATTAATATTAGTCCGAAATTAATTTTTTTAAAAAATAATATTTTGTTTAATATATATTTAACATTGTAGAAATTTAAATTAACTTTCAAATCAGCATCTGGAATATCCAGAATATGTATAGTTTTTGAGTTATCAGAAAACTAAAATAAGGCAATCCGGTTTATTTATTTTTGAGCATAACATGTGAACAAAGTCCAAAACGCGATATCTCAGCTAATACTGGTCAAATTTGGACTTTTTTTTGTTTGTTTTGTAGAAAATTCAATTAACTTTCAACAGCTAGTACTGGTCAAAAATAAAACACGTTTTCGCGTGCGTAAGCAAAAGTAGAAGATGGAAATTGATAAGCTTGAAATGGGACAATCTAGGCACCAATCCGCACAATCCCTGAAAATTTCATCAAAATCGGATTAACATTAGTAGATGTTATTCCCGTCACATGGATTTAACTACAGACACGAGACCAAGTTAGTTCGTTGATGTCTGAAACGTTAAATTTTTGATTCTAAGGACAAAAATTTTTTTCAATTACTGCATGAATACAAGGCTTCCCTACCTTCGGTAGTGAGGAAGCAAAAAAACACAAATCCAAGAAAGTACTCATAAGTACCAATTATTATCTTTGAGTGGATATGGGAATGCCAGTCGAAAAATAAAACAGGGATAAAACGTTTTTCCGAAACCACTTTGTCTCTTACTGATACACCCGAAGAAAATTATAAAAAATAAAAAAAAAATGTTTATTAATGTAAAAAAATCATCAGAACTAAGGTATTAAAATTCTATATATCAAACTATCCACAAAAATATAATTTTATACTTCGGAAAGCTGTAAACTCTTTCTACTCTTCTTTAAGAATGAGATAAGAATATCTAAGTGATAAGTGATAGTATATACCAGTCGGTAGAGTGACACAGCATTCTTGGGTAAATATTTCCTTTGATTAAAAACGGTCACGATATGTTGAAAGACTCGCTGCTTATTGGATTAAGTGAGCCTGCACCATTTAATTTCTAATCCTCCTTTACATCTTGTAATGTCTCACTAAATAAAGAAGCTTATAAAATTATAATCCGAGTGTCTACGGTTTTATAGCACCCAATCTCTGAATTTGGCCTTAGCAATCACGGGGTCCTACTCGTAGGATGGATCGAATCATTTAATTTTTATTTAAATGTAGCTTTTTATTTAGAAATATAAAGGTTTTAAAAATCTTTTCTGAGTTTTGCTGGAACTGCCTATCGTAGCTGCTATCAGTGACTGCCAACTATTACTGCTTGTGTATTTCTTTGAAACTGCTCACCGTAACGGTTAACTCTCACAGTACACATCCCAGTTTAAAATATTGTTAGATCAAAATGATTGGCTTATATTTGATGTCTTTCATTTGTATCGCAATGGTAGAAATACAAACGGTGGTGGAATCGTAATTTTATTTGATCAATACAGGCTGTTCTACAGATAATTTTTTTAACGGAATAAGGTTTAAAATGTAATGAAGACTGTTGTTACTTCAATTCTATACAACTGATTGGCCATAGTTTTGTTTAGATTTTTAACAATTTTTCAGTTAATTTTGTTTGACATGACGAAAAAAGAAGTGAAGATAGCTTGGACAAACCAATTGGCAAAACATTGAGTCAATTGACCGTATAGGAACCCGTTTAATTCTTGAGCCAGGCATTGACGGCGATTGATGGAAAGTTTGATTGAAGCATGTGATTGAAGAGGGCGCTTGACCTTGTGAACGGTTTTGATTAAACGATTTAAGGGTTGATTAATTGATGAATTGCTTGAAGCGCACCTTTATCGATTGACTCAATATTTTGATCAAACGATTGATCTTCTAGAACCTCCGTGCTTGAAGCGTGCCACAATCGATTGGCTCAATCTTTTGTTCTAATGATTGAGTGTCTTGGGCCTCCCTCCTTGGAATCCGCGTCAATCCATTGATTCAATTTTTCGATCATATGATTCACCGTCTAGGAACACTTTGCTTGAAGCGTACCCTAATCGACTGACTCAATCTTTTGATCAAATGATTGATTGTCTAGGGCCTCCTGAAGAATGTTTAATTAAAACCTGTGTTTTGTGTAGTGACCGTATGATCACTATATGAAACACTATTTTCTATCAAGTTTGAACCGTATGATCATCTTGTCATATTTGAAAAGATGCAAAATAATAGTGCAAGTCAAAATATGATAATTTGTTATGAGGAATATAGTAAATCTAACTTGAAATAATTAATCAGTTAAAGATTTGTATGAGTGATTTTCTTGTACTTTTAAATTTTGTGGTGGGAAAAAAAAAGAAGCAATGTCATTAGGGGAAGGTAATAATGGCACATTACCTTTTTTTAGTCTCGAGTGAATTGAGGTTATGTTTGCATACAAACATTGTTACTTAAGTTGTTTCGCTTCAATTGTGTATTGAATGAAATTAATTCAAATATTTTAATTATAATAGTAATCACCAAAAAATGATATACACAACGCATTTCTTACCTCTGTTTTTTCCCCCAAATGCAGAAAATAGTTTTTGAAAAAATGTTCTTCTGACTTGTGAAAACCGTTTTCTTAAATGATATGTACTCTCAAACTATCTTAAAGATGCCATCTATAGCCAGAAAAATGCACTTAAAGCAGAAGGGAACGTAATGATGTCAAAACCTAGCGGCTGGTACTTTAATGCCCATAAGCGCCCTCTTCGGTTATATTTTTGTAAAACCAATTCAAAAATATTATTTTATTATTTGGTAACACTGTGATACTATATTTTTTTAAATAGTATACTGCTATTAAGAGCGGCAACACTTTCAACAGAACATTTTGTGGCCTGGGGCAGCGGAAGGCCGTGACGTTTGGAGTTTTCTGCCTTAAATTACTTTAAAGAGAAATACTTCCAATATGATTAATAATAAGCAGCAAACAGATATTCTCAAAGTAAAAATGCTGGCACTTGAAGTTTTACGATGTAGTACCACATTTGGTAGAAATTTTCATCGGACACAAAATTTAAAATTGTATGAGATTCTCTCATATGCGTAGATGTGAGATATTGATTACACATTTAGATCTGGATATAATATAGATATGGGTTATAGACTTCAGAATAATTATTTAGTAAAGCAATAAAATTCCTTAAGGGTCAAAACCTTAGTTATTATTATTATTGGTTATTACATCAAAACATCCTTAAGCTAAAACATCCTTAAGCCTACTTAGATCAATGTATTTTACAATTTATAAAATCCCGAAAATGGATAACCTGAATAAAGCTGAAAATGTTCAAAAGTAAATTCCTTGTAGGTCAAAGAAGCAATCAAAATCACGAGCACACCTCCAGCAAAAAATTACGTATCTATACGTCAGTGGTGAGCTGTCCACCGTTGCCGATTTTGATTTATTACCTTATTTGCATTATTCTGGCCATTTTTTTCTAGTATAAGTTTCTTCAATAAGCTAAAAGATTAGTAAAACATCTAAAACGTCAAAAATAAAGGTTGATCACTATCTACAATAAGGAATACAATGCGATTTGAAAATTCTTTTTGCTAATCTGTAAAACTTTGAATATTTTACTTATGGCAGTCTACCCTCGACGTCATGATTAAGATTAGTGAATCTTTTCTAGAGATCTGTGAAAATTTTTAGAAAAAAATCAGATTTGGGAGAAATTGCTGAAAACGGCACATGAGTGAGAGGGAATCAAGGATAATTTTGTTGCAAAGTTGAACAGGATCGATGCTTAGCTGTCGTTTCGATGGGAATTGAGACAATTATAAAATTTCACATTCAATCTTAATCCAGCAATGTTCATTTTTTTTTTGTCATTCTAATCAATGACTACCTTCAACAAATTGTCAACCGCATGTTGAGGATATCATCTTGAACATTTTCAGATACTAAATATTCTATATTAACATATAGTAACATTAGACTACTATTATTTTATTGAATTTGAATAGTATTTATATGGTACATGCTCACTGATTGCAGATTCTCAACGATAAGTGAAAATTATCCTCAGGACACTGTAGAAAAAATAGAAAAAATGAAGTCACCAAGATTCATAAAAACACATTTACCACTTTCCATGCTG
Organism: Rhaphigaster nebulosa; assembly: GCA_948150685.1. Taxonomy (NCBI): domain Eukaryota; kingdom Metazoa; phylum Arthropoda; class Insecta; order Hemiptera; family Pentatomidae; genus Rhaphigaster; species Rhaphigaster nebulosa. The sequence goes on along the minus strand of OX411306.1, from coordinate 108,768,874 downwards.
CCAAAGCAGATGAATGTAGTAAAACCTAAGGTTCGTATATTTTAAAATTATTATTAGAGAAATCAATAAAAAATGTAAATTTCATATGTTATAAATTCATAAATTATAAAATGGTATTCATTTTAAGACGGCTCAAACGCAATTTAACTAAAAACGGTTGGTTTGAGAGAGAAACGGGAGGCAAAAATTGTAGAGTGTAAACTTAGGTTGGAATATCGAAAGGAAAATATCGATATATCGAAAGGAAATGGATGAAAAAACAAAGAAAAGTGCATAAACTGAATAAAATGAAATAATATAATTATGAGTATTTATAAAACAATATTTTTATGAGCCATGAATCAACATAAAAAAAGATGGAAAAGAATTATATTTAAAAAAATAAATGTTATAACATATTTTTATTTTGAAGACTTTTAGCCATATTCTATATGTTATAATCTTCTAGAAGTTTTTCAATAATAAAACCTTCAAACTTCTTAAAATTTTATTTGTCTTAGAACGCTTCCGTCTATATCTTGCATTCTCAAAACATTCATCTAAAAGCATGTAATTCATTTGATATACATCTTATTATCATCATCATTTATATAATCATCAATTTGTTTTTAAATAGGATTAATTAACATTATTTGTATATCAATCTTATTGACTAGTAATTGTTTGGTAATTAAATATTGTTTATTGTTATATTTACTGGTAAAACTCCAATAAAAAAATAGGAAATAACCAAATTAAAACAAAATTGTATAAATATGAATGGACATACAAACGATATAGTCAGATCAACAAAACCTTAAACTACCGCTAAACCTTCGTCAAAATAGGCAAAATCACGAAAGATTATGGGAGTTTCTTAATTTTGAGGCAGATGATTCCCATCCTTGATGTTTTCTAAGTGTCGTATCACTACTTCCTTGCGTTAAATCGTTTAATTATGGCCAAGTCTAGACACTGCAGCTAAGACGTTGTCTTAAGAGGCAACAGCAGAACATTAACATAGCTGAGTGATGTGGTACTGTTGTGGGCCGTACAATTACCAATAAATAATTTACAATTTTCGCTGTGTTTTATTCCATATCTGTACCCATTCGATGAAAATTTCGCTTATGGTACATGCTTTTTTGTTTGCGCGATAGAGTATCGGTAGCATTTTTTTTTATAAAACACCTTGCTTTCGCCAATCATGAGCAAACATAATTTTTCATTTCAAACATAAATCCAGGCTGGCGGCTAACAGTATGGTTAGAGGGTTTTTTCACAATTTTTTTTTTAAAGAGAACTGATCAGAAAAAAAATGGGTCAACCGACCGAAATTCACAGATTTGATTCCTCTCTCACTCACTAATCTCTTCCCTTGAAAAGATTAAGGGTTAATCAGATTTTTTACATGGAAATTTGAATTATAAGACGTTTGTATTACTTGGAAAACGAAAATAAATACGAATTATCGAGGAACCGGATTTCAGTGTTTTATAGGAAATAAAGAGAGATTTTCAAGAGACCAGAAAATCCAAACGAACTATCGGGATATACCATTTGAATACGGGATATGCGAATTACGGAGATATGAATTATCGAGATTCTACTGTAATATAATTTAACATGTGGTGTCATCGATATATCGATGTATCGCGTGTCGATATTCCAACCCTAGTGTTAACTTTTCTACGAGAATATACCAATTATTTGACGACACCGCGTAGACTCCTGGAACGCGTTCATACAGATGTGGGTTAAAAGAACATGATATATGATTCTGACATATGTTTGTTACCTCCATTTGCATAAAACTATAATAAATTTTACCTTTAATTTTCCACTCGTCGCCACCGATCGCTACCGCCTCTCTTACTACGAAGTGGAAGAGATATATCTTAATAACTCGTTATATTCTTCCAGTCAATGAAATTCACAGAACATGGTAAATTTTATAAGTGTTGCTTTCATACATTTTGATCTCATAGATGGGCGCGATCAACAAGGTATTTCTCTTCATTTTACTATTTATATATTTATAAACATATCGCAAATAATAATAAATTATCAGTGATCAATATTATATTGACAAAACATATGCTTGTAACAAGCATTGATCTATGAGATCGCCACGACTATTATTGTAGCTGAAACTTCCCAGAAAATATTGACCTGTGTACCTTGTCAACATGAGAAAAGAAAAAGATTTTCTAAATATATTTTTCATGTAAGCAACGCAGACGTATGCCTTCGGCACTGCACTGGATGTGGTGCAGATCGAACTATAAACCCAAACATTGCAGTAGTACTACGTCTGATGGAGAATAATAATCTTGAGACTATTTGATTCGTAAATCTCCCTTATTTTATTTTATATTTCGGAACTATTGTTTAATAAATCATTAGAATAACAATGACTGAATAGTTCCTTATTACTCTCTGTTAGCAACATACATATAAGCAGCTTTAATATTTAACGAAAAATATATCATAGATATCTCTTTTTTTAATATTAAACATGTATTTGTATTCAATTTCTTCATCTTTCTACAGCCTCTTGAATAATTTTCCTACCTTCACCTATGCTTAGACACGTGACAATGCAGTGTGAGAACATATGAGACTTGATGGGATCTGAGAGTTAGCCGCGAACAGAAAGATCTGGTTTTAGGCCGTGTCTATTGCCGGGCTGATTATAAATAATTAATGATATCCAAATTCGGTTTGCACCATTCGTTTAAACTTTTACTACCATTTGAATAATGTGCATAATCATAGTGGTCATCGGCCAACCTCGCAGCCTACAAGTGTCAAATAATGGAAATATTCTGGAAGAAAACGTTACGCTCTACAATTTTTCCATTTGTGCTGTCTAAAAATGAACACCATATTTGAAATAATCATCAGCATTATCATCATATTTGACACAAAAGGAAGTCGCCGGCCTGAGTCTCCACTAGGGGGCTAAATAACATTTAATTAATTATTTTTATCCTAGCATTTTATTGATGTAAGATTTATTGATATAAAAATTTCGACTGATAAATATTTCTGAGGGGGAACAACTTAAAATGGATCATATCACAGGGAGAATGAAAAGGAAGAAGAAGACTATAGATATGCAAAAAGAAATTTTAAGAAAATTATTTTTACTGTTTTGCCGAGTCTAATTAAGAAATACATTTCCTTCCTACCTACTTATTTGTTGACTCTACAAGAGCGAAAATTAATTCAGTTATATGTATTGTTCAACAATACTTTTTACACTCTTTTTTTTTCATTTCATTTTTCATTTTTTTTTTTTTTTTCATTTTTTTTTTTAAATGGTCACTCTAATATTTAATATTACTTCTTTTTTTTTATCCACTATAATATTTATTTATTTATTTTGCTTCTATTTGATTATCATATTTTTTTACACAGAGCTTCTAAGATAATGCAATAGTTGTTTACATGAATGGAAAGGAGAAGCTTTCCTTTTTCTATCTAATCCATGAACGGCGATATCGAATACACTGAAGATGAGATACGATACAGAGCTTCAAATCGAAACGTAGTTTTGCAGCTTTAAACATTTTGAGCATCCTCGGAATTTGAATAAATTCGTTTTGTTTTCTACTATTTTCAGCAGTTAGATTTTTCGGATTGCTGAATCAAAATCTGCCATCATTTACAAAAAATAAATTATTTCTTAATGTTTATATTTTCTTTTATTATAATCTAAAATGCCAATATTTTACTGGAAAAAAACATTTTTGATCAAAATCGGCGACGGGACAAATCATGCACTTCCATCAGATGAAAATTTGAGACATTACGAACTCAAACTGCATTATATAATTATATTGGTTATGGTTAGTGATTGGTCCTGATTGCTTGATTCTGTTAAGTTCAAACATCCGACCGAAATTGGCCGATCGTGCTGGTCCGGTCATAATGGGTGATGAAAATCAAGGCATGTACCTAGTTGAGTGTCAAAAAAAAGTACGACTACTCTGCATTGCAACCGAAATACCCGAAATGATTTTGGCGATCCTCCTTGTAATAATCTATCACTTACGCGTATCTTAGAGGGTAATTACGATATAATTATTTTGAAGATGTTAATTGAATTCAGTGAAATTATATGTATTCGTTAGTTTAATATGTTTGAATTCCTTTGATTAAGAGGACTGGAGGCTTTTTCTTTTCAAAGTGAATATGAGGCTAATTACCGTTGGATCAATCCGATTTTTTTTTCGCCGATCTCTGAAATAATTAACTTTCTCGTATTGGAAATATGAAGATATTGCAATATGTTTTTGATAGTTTTTATGCAATATGATCCATAAGAAGTATTTTTGATCAATACATATAACTGAATTAATTTTCGCTCTGGTAGAGTCAACAATTATGTAGAGAGATCTACATATTTTTCTTAATTGGACTAGGTAGAACAGTAAACATTTTCTTAAAATTTCTTTTTGTACATCTTAGAGTATTTGCCGATAATATTGCTACTGCACTAACATCGCATTACCTGTTGTTGATTTACAAAACAACTTGCATTCAATTTACTTCTGTACATAACACGTAATATCATGAATAGCCCCGAAGAGTATTTTGCCATTGCGAAAGGTAAGACAAAGTTCGAAACACAATATACCTTATATCAATATACCAATATGTATACCTTAACTTGGAGGAGCATGTTCATTTTCATGAATTTATATTTTACAGATAATCTACGTTTATAGGAATCCTAAGGACGCAGCTATTTCTTTATTTCATCACTACCGACTATGGCATCGGTACGGAGGCCATCTCCAGGAAATTTTAGATGCGTTCCTGGATGACAAAGGCAAGTAATCATTCAGCAATGAGTTTTTTTTTTTAACATTTCGCAACTGATTCTAGCTTAAGTGTGAATTTATATTAATAAACGACATATTTATGCACAGTAATCTACGCACCTTTCTGGGATCATGTTCTCGCCTTCTGGAACATCAGACGTGAACCTAACATACTTTTCATTACTTTTGAAGACATGAAAAAGGTATGCTGGTATTTTCATTACTGTTATATTTTGAGTATAGGAATATGTAATTAACGACAAAATTTTATAAAGAAACTTTCGTGTAAGAGCATGGACTATTATGGTTTTTATATCAACAGACATTTTTTTTTCGGAATATCGTTTTATTTTTATATATACTTCCTCACCTTATACATCGTTTAACATGAAGATACATCTATTTTATTAAATAGTTCTTGTCATTTGGCATAGGTTCCTCTGCAGTTATTATTGTAAGAATCGTATGTCATCATTTATGAAAGAATTACAATTTCTGGCTTTAGAAAAGTGGAACATTATCAGAATAAATCGGAAGAACCTATATCTAGTATCTAAAAATATATTATTAAAAGTATTGTTGAAATAAAATGGGAGCGTAATAGCTCAGTGGTAAAGGCACTGTGTTACCATGCTCCCAGTCTCGGGCTCAATAACTATTTATTCTGTTATCGAACCTGTGGGATCGGGAGACGCTCTTGGGAACCACCCAGCCTCTATAAAGTTGGCAACTTTAATTGGGGAAAAAACCTGGTGGTTGAGCGCGATCTCGGTCAAATCACGCCCTTGCACAATCCTTGGACTAGGAACAGTACGGTCCTTGCCAAGTGCTGAACTCAATACCCTACATGGGTTATAGTGGTACAGGTTTTTTTTTTAAATCATAAGCTAAAAAATAATAGCACCTAGAGAATTAAAAAAAAAAATAGATATTAAATAAATATCTATTAATAACTAATAACCGACTACCAGAATGAAAGTTACTAATATATATATATGTATATATATATATATATATATATATATATATATATATATATATATATATATAAGTTAAGAGCCAGACCTAGTTAAGAATAGAACTTAATCCTATTAATAATATAAACAACTACCTAAGAGTATATAAGCAGGATTATTTGTTGAATAAAGGCAGTTATCAACCATCTCTCGTTGCGTACTTATTTAAAACCTTTTCTTTTTTTTAAAGTTATATAACCCGGACTCTTTAAGTTTTATATATAGAAGTATATATATATATATATATATATATATATATATATATATATATATATATATATATATATATATATATAGATAAAGATATTGTTATGTATTGAGAATACAGGGATTAAAGGAAATAATTAAGATTAAATAATAGTAATTAAATAAGGGATAAATTAAAGAGATGCCACGCGGGCTAGCAATATTAACATAAATAAATTTCATTTTCAAACAAAGAAAAGCGGGTTCGAGCTCCTTGAGGTATACCTGAAAGACCCGGGGCAGTTCGAGGCCGCTTAAAACCGTCCTAAAGATAAAACTAGAGATAGGCCCGGTCGCAAGGTGTAATAAAATCTACCGCCCTATGATAGAGAAAAGAGTTCAAACATTTCCAAGGTCTTTTCAAAAATTCTTATAGCGTCAACCAATAAGATGGACCAAAAGGAGAGTGGGGACAAAATGCATCTTTTCAAGAAGGAGAAGGGGAAAAAGAGGAGAACAGACAGAGGAGACAGAAGGTAATGGAGTTCTTGGGAGAAGGCAGAAGAGGAAGGTCTAAGAGGCGAAGACCACTGCAGGAGAGAAACCTAGACCATCGATAGGCGAAGCTAAGTGACGGACAGTCTCCGAGGCAGCGAAGGCGACACTAAGATAAGTGATAGCCCTTTCATGCATTGTGTGCATTAATGAATATTATGTGGCACCCGATTATATATATATATATATATATATATATATATATATATATATATATATATATATATATATATATATATATAGATAAAGATATTGTTATGTATTGAGAATACAGGGATTAAAGGAAATAATTAAGATTAAATAATAGTAATTAAATAAGGGATAAATTAAAGAGATGCCACGCGGGCTAGCAATATTAACATAAATAAATTTCATTTTCAAACAAAGAAAAGCGGGTTCGAGCTCCTTGAGGTATACCTGAAAGACCCGGGGCAGTTCGAGGCCGCTTAAAACCGTCCTAAACATAAAACTAGAGATAGGCCCGGTCGCAAGGTGTAATAAAATCTACCGCCCTATGATAGAGAAAAGAGTTCAAACATTTCCAAGGTCTTTTCAAAAATTCTTATAGCGTCAACCAATAAGATGGACCAAAACGAGAGTGGGGACAAAATGCATCTTTTCAAGAAGGAGAAGGGGAAAAAGAGGAGAACAGACAGAGGAGACAGAAGGTAATGGAGTTCTTGGGAGAAGGTAGAAGAGGAAGGTCTAAGAGGCGAAGACCACTGCAGGAGAGAAACCTAGACCATCGATAGGCGAAGCTAAGTGACGGACAGTCTCCGAGGCAGCGAAGGCGACACTAAGATAAGTGATAGCCCTTTCATGCATTGTGTGCATTAATGAATATTATGTGGCACCCGATTAATATTTTAAATAAGCAAGTTCTCCCAGTATTCTCAAATACATATGTTAAAGTCCACAGATTTCTATAATGAGAGTAATTTAGATTTTAAATTAGTAAACCAAGAGTTTAATAAATAACATAACGAAAATAAAGTGAGATCTGCTATCAAAATCTACCATTCTATTTACCCTGCATACCATCATATAGTTTAATTAAGTGAAATGGTGAACACGACACCCTTGGAAAGGATCTCCAATGGTATTTATAATATCCCAAACTAGTGACCATAGCAGGGGGGTCTGCGGTCTCTAGTCTTTTATGTTAAAATATAGTTTGATTGATCGGCTCCCTTCTGGAACAGATGCAAATAGAGAATAAATTAGATAAGTAAATTAAGTAAATGTGGTTTCTGGAACCTCCACCTACCTTAGAAAAGCAGTTTTCCAGAAACATAGCAATACATTAGTAACTTTTATTCTGGTGGTTATAAAGTCCATAATACTCTACCTATTATACTATAAATACTATTAGTGATAAAAATAAATAAAAATGAGATGAAAATCTTGTCCCTAATTCAGTAAGAAGGTTTGGAGACTGATTAAGGTGAAATTGAATCGCCAGTAAACAATCTGTATAATGAAATCCTTAGGTACATCCTACAGTGTCCGACGTTTAGACCCGCTTAACCCTCACAACCGTTCAGTATTGCGGGTACGGTATAGTCTGCTCCGTGTCTATTTCTAAGTTATATCAATACAAAATTTATGAATAGTTGTAGACAGCTCTATTGTGTGACCATAAATAAGTTAGAATAAATAAATTTATTATTTATTTAGGCAAAATATATTACTTTTTGTATTTTTCCTCAGTGATTACAACCATCCTTGGGACGGGAACCCTTCTCCCTCCTAGCACATTATAAAATATTAGTTTCATATTTGGGAAAGATTTAAGTGTTTCATTGCTATATTGCCTTTTTGTTTTAAGCTCTGTTAGTGTAAAAAAAAAAAAATGTAAAATTAACCATTTATTTTGTAAATATTGACATACCATCTATTTTAAGTTTAATGGATACATTCTGATTTCATAGGACTTATATGCCGTAGCGAAAAGAACTGCTGACTTCTTAAGTGTCGAAATAAAAGGAAGTGTCAAAGATAAGTTCCTGAAGCACCTGAGTTTTGCAGAAATGAAGAAAAATCCGGCTGTGAATTACGAAGAGGTTAAGGCTAGAAACGGTAATCAGGATATCAGTTTTATCAGAGAAGGCCAAAGTGGTGGTTGGTCAAAATTAATGAATTCGGACACTGTAAGGAGATTTGATGAGAAAGCTAAAATAATACTGGAAGGAAGGGATTTTCCATACGATTATTAGTTCACATGTAATATGGATTAATTAGATAAATATAATATTTACTTATTTTAATATTATTTATCCTGGCAAAAAATTTTATTCACTGAAGTTTTTACTTATTTTACAGCACTCTAATCTATCCAAGCTGATCATTAGCTACTTAAATAGTAATCAAAACATAAATATTCTGATGGAATATATACAGTGATGATTACAGTGTTACTATTAGGAACTACAACAATTAAATTAAATGAACCATGAATGAAATTAAATGAACAATTAAATTTAAACAACAATGAATTATGAATCACGAACAATGAACAATGACTTATAAACTATGAACTAAAAACAATGAATTATGAACTACAATAACTAAATTAAATAAACAATTTTTATATCTTTTATGAATTTAATTATATTTTGAAATTGTTCATCGTTATCTGTTAGTGCTTCGGTCATAGTGGAAGGTATGCTGTGTTTTATTCAGGTGTCAGAGTATAGTTTGCATGTTGTTACAAAGTGTATCAGTGTCAGAGATTTTTACATGTTTCTCAAAGTTGTAGTTCTAGGCCTCCTATTAGGCTTCCAAGTGTGAAGGCTGCATAACCAATTCTTAGTCTGGTTAAAGTTATCTCTTTAGATCTGATTTTTCTGTAAGAGGTTTTTCTGAGGCTTTCTTGATGATTGGTTCCACAGTCCTTGCAACTGTTCATGTAAGGCTTTTTTGCTTCGACATCTCTAATAAGCAGCGGTGATTAGATCCATCATTCGCTTTCTTTCTAGAAAGGTTTGCTGCCCTATATGCTGCTTCATTTCCAGGGATATCAAATGCGCCGGTACTCCCGCTAACACAATATTTCTACCCAGCGTCTCCTTCAAATCCAGCTGCATTTCCCAGAGACGATTTCAAATTTTCCTGGCAATTGGTTTGTCAGAGATCCCATTCTCAATGGTGATCAGTGAATAGAGATTCAGTTGCTAGTAGGGCAGGCCTCATGCTCGTTGATTTTATGATTGTTGCCTCGTTGTCTACTGTGCAGACACTGTTTATAGAGAAACAATTGAATTTTAGGCACTCATTCTTAAGTACTACTGCACAGCCTAATTCTGTTTCAGTTTGAGATGCATCGGTAAACAGGTCTGTGTATTCGGAGTACTTTTTCTTTTTTTTTTTCGCTGGGGCCATCTATGGACCACGATACTTGTGTTTTAGATGGTTGCCATAGTCGTTGTTTACCGCGGTTGGTGTTCTGAGAGGTGGGTTTGACAGCTGCTTTCTTCCATGTGCCTTGAGCTTTCCTGATGGCCCAGTAGTTCTTCATTTTCCTGCTAAATTCAATCCTGCGCTACTCAGACCAGTTCCTGGTCTCGTTCTTTGGTATGTGGGTAGTTTCTGTGAGGGACGTTACGAAAGGTGCACTTTTGACAATTATATGATAGTCACTCCGGTCATTTATGTCATTTATATTAACATGGAGTTTCGCAAGATCCTTTTCTGCTTGCTTCATTCACAAGAATCCAGTGACCTTGCCCTTGTTAGTAACCTTGAAGATCCTCTGGGACAATCTGTTAGAGTCCATTCTGGACAGGTGTCCGTAGAAAGTTAGTCGACTTCTTCTAATATTTAACTTTTATTTTAATTCATTAAAGAGACACTTTTTAACCACTGGATCGTCAACACTTTGTATTTCCTTGGAAAGAGATGTATCTGTTTTAATGATAGACTTATTCCATATAGGAAATAAAGCTACGTCCATCGTCATTGTATTGTTCAGTTTCAAATCCAAGAGTTGTAGGAGTTCGCGGGTTCTCTCTGGAATGTCAGTTGAGTTGTTCCTCTGGTGCAATGCTAGAAAACAAATTTAAAAGGGTAAATTTACCAATAGTTTACTTACAAATTACCTGAAGGTTCTGTTAAGGTATTGCACTAAGCATATTTTTTTATTCCTTATCACCAGCTGGTTACGCGTTTTTCGTAAGAAATGATGGATAAAAAAGAGCACGGTTCTTGTCTTGTCCAAGAAACACCATGGTCCTATTTCATAATAAAGTAAACAAGTACAAGTGCAAGCAGAAAAAGTGCAAGTGAAAATGTTCATTTTTAGAGGTCACAGCTGTTTAGAGCTCATTTATCGTTATTAGATAAAAATAATTGTATTAAAAATCTCAGTGTGGCCGAGCGGGTTAACGTACCTGCTCACAAACCCAAAGGTTTTGAGTTCGAATCCCGGTACCGGTATGAATTTAATTAAATTTAATTCAAGCAATTTATCACCACTCCCCCCTCCAGGTATGTGAGGCCCGTAAGCCTATTTGGAGGCAACTCACAAAGGCCGGCCGAAGGAGTGATGACCCTACCCCACCGTGTACCTAAATTGAGAATCGCGGTGTGGTCTTCCATGCATGAATACCATATCGCGCGGCCAAGGATCTCCACGGTCTACAGTGCCAACCGAAAAAATAAAAAATAAAATAAAATATATATATATATAAACAATATTAATATTTTAAGAATACGTCCGCTTTTATCTATCTCCCGCTGTACTTATATAAAATGTCTGCATCTTTTGATAACCTATTTCATCTTTGTACACTTATCTTATATTTGTTTCTCACTAAAAATATAGAATAAAAATATAGATTAAAAATATAACTATTAGTATTATTATTAGTTACTTGTATGTAATCAAGAAATTTAGGATTTTTGAAATTAATTAATTTGAAATTAATATTCTTCGCATTATTGCAGTAAGATTTATGTTGTGCTACTCTGGAATTTTTAGAATTTTTACCTATATATATATATATATATATATATATATATATATATATATATATATATATATATATATATATATATATATATATATATATATAGCAAGACAGACTATCTATTTTATATATAATCTTTTTTTTTATCTAATGGTTTTATTTCGTCTTTCATGTTAAACAAATTTAATTGAGATAATACCCCCAAAAAATTAAACAAAAGTAATCACACAATGTTTTAAATAAAATAATAAAAGTTAAGAAACAGAAATAAAAAAAGACAAACAATATTCAAAACAATACAATGGAACTAATTACAAAATGGCATGCATACCAGGACTAATCGATAATATTTAAAATATTTCAAAACATAAGTTCTGGCAGAAATAGGTTTAGGCATGTACCGTAATAACAAGTTATGTAAATAAATGAGTAACACGAAAGACCAAATAAAATCATTAGATAAAAAATAACATTATATATAAAATAGATTGTCTGCATTGCCTAGGGATATATATCGGTAAAAATTCTAAACAATTAAAAACTCGAGTAGCACAACATAAATCTGATTGCCATAATGTGAAGAATATTAATACAACCGCACTGGTATCACATAGCATATAAATGTAACATAAATTTAACTTGGAAAATCCTAAAATTCTTGATTATGCGCATGTAACTAAACACAAAATTACTTGAAGCTGCCCATATTACAGAATAAGAAAACAATTGTTCATTATAAAACACACAAAACACCTGAGAACACTAATATTCAATAACCATAATAATAATAATAATAGTTATATTTTAAATTTACATGTATATATTTTTTTTTAAATAAAAATTTGTAATAGCTTTAAATGGAAATAAATTAATTAGAAATCAAAATAATAAACAATCAGGATAAAGAGAGAGGCTAATATAGGATAAGTGTACAAAGATCAAATAGGTTTATACTCATGCTAACTGTTAGTCAGTAAGCTTGGACTACCAGCAAAATGTAAATAAAAGATGCAGAAGTTTTATATAAGGAGAACGGGAGAGAGATAAGAGCGGGTATATTCTTAAATTATTGATAATGATAAATTATTGATATTGTTTATATACATATGGATATGTTTTAGTTGGTATATATTTAAGTATAAAATGTGATAATAGATTCAATAATTGTTGATTTTAGAAAATTTTCTGATGATGAGGAAATATTTCCCCGAAACGTCAAAATAATTAAATAAAGGAGATAATTATATTAGGAAGTTATATATTGCTCTTCAATTAATACATTTAAAATAATTATATTAAAAAACTGTAACTTAAAAAGAAATTGAATAAAATTGTTATTATCTAATGATGATAAGTAACCTGTAACCGATATAACCAGAACTTTTCCACTTGTGCTTGTACTTTTGTACTTTATTATGAAATAGGGCCAAGTAGTGATTTTATCATTAATTGGACTTTTCTTCGCTTTTTAATAAATGTTGTTTTAATTAGTAGAATATTGATTTTTTTTTTGTAAGTACTAAAAAATAATGTATTAATTAGAGCAATAATAAGTCATACATCAAAAAACCATAAATCATATGATATAAACGTTAAGTGTGGTTTTACCAGAGATACTGATGCACTATTCTGTACTATCTGCATTATACTGGCGATTATCTGTTCATCTGGGGCATTCAGTAAGAAACTGTTGGATCCCTCGACCCTGGAGCTGGACAAGTATACCAGAGGCGTCCTCAGTTGCAGGAAATGTAAAGATAAAGAAAAGTTACTCAATTCTAAAATAAACTTAAGCCTTAAGCGTGTCTTTTTCACATAATCTCACGTAATCTACGTTCATCCAATGACTGGATTGCCAAGCGTAGTCTTAACTATTTAACGAAAGACCACCATTTAATATTGGACTTATAGATATGATATGATGAATAAAATAATATGAAATCCAAATGGATCTAGTGCGTCATGCTGAAGTTTGCGGATAACGTGTGCTAAAACCTATTTACAACAGTTCAAGCTCCAATTAATGTTAGATTCCGTTACTGATCTATACCTTCTTCAGTAAAGGTCCAGTCTCTCTAAATATAATGTAAGTAGAGTAGACATCACCGTGCACCCATTCATCGCTATCTTTATTTTCGCTGACGACACTGCCCTTCAAAATCACTTATTCGATCTAGAATAGAATAGTTTCACAAATTAATTCAACGCCAATAAATCGAGCCAAGTTAGATTCTCTCTACGGAATGCTATGATAATGAGCATTAATTCAGTACCAGTGAAAAACTATGCACAATGTCTCCGACTACGCTTAGACAAAATACACATGGAACACACATACAAAATTAAATAGACAAGAACTGACATGACGATACAAACAACCATCTGGAAAACAGATCCTAAACTTACGAAACAAATGACTAATCTACACTACAGTACTAAAACCTATTTGGGCATACGGAGCAGAACTTTGCGGTTCTGCAAAGCACGTCCTCACAAACAAGATACAAGTAAAGCAATCCAAAATCCTTAGAAAAATTGTAAATGCCCCAAGATTTATTTAGGATCACCCTATACTTTATGATATGGGCATTCCGACAATAGAATCTTACATTCACGAAAAATACATTGCATTTCACTCTTAAACTTAAAAAAACCCAAACCATTAGTTATATCCTCCTCCCTGTTACCCAGTCTACCTGGACGGAAGTTGAAAAGACAATGGACCTCCTGGTTCACCTATAATACATATTCGAGATACAAATATAAATTCAAAATCAAAATTCAAGGCACACAAGGCAGGATCAAGGACATAAAAAACGACATCGAATTAGCTAGATGCGGTGAAAAGCAGTTGCAAATGTAACATTAAACAATTAATAAAAACAATAGTATTGCACCTAATCAATTTACCTAGGTCTATTTATTAATTAAGATCAACTATAAACATTACTATTAGTTTCTTATGTCAATAATGAATTCATGTGCACTTCAGACTTTGATGTGTAACTATTAAGATGCAATATTTACGCAATGTCTGCATGCGAGATATGATTTATATTTCATTCAATGACAGCAGGATTAATTTATTGTACTATTATTTAAGATTGATGTTCATTTGATCAAAAAATGTTATTTTATTTCTTCCTATACGCATTGTTAAAACTAGCCTCCATTATTATTTCTATTAGGTATCCACTATCTCTCGTTCCTCGTTAGTAAAATTACAATCGTTTTTCGATAATAACGACTCTAATAACAAAAATTAGAAGTATGGTCTAAATTTGTAGAGACGTTTATCTAAGAAACACGGGCAATACATCGAGGTTTTTAATCCTCCACCATTTTGTATTAAGGGGCGGATGGAAGGTTGATCTAGAAGACAGATAATATGTTTTATTTTATTTAAGCATATAAAATAAAGTTTACTACCCTTGAATAGAATCAGAGCAAAAATAGTTTAAACATTTTAGAACTTTTTTTTTTTTTATAAATTTATAAAACGATATGGCATTGTTTAACAAAATATTGTTTCATGATGTCTTTCTAATTTTTAAAAGTGAAGCCAGATTTTTATTTATTGTATTTTTAAATTTTGACATTAAGGTTAAAATCATATAGTATACATTTTCTGCTTGGCAATATTTTATTAGTCTTTTTTTTTTGTTGCTCCATAGAAATCATGGATTTTTCGCTCTGAATTCACGGCCATCTTGAGGCTTTCTGACTAAAGCGGAAATGCCAAAACTGCTTTCATCTTACTGCCATATGTGCTGCTCAGTTACATGTAAAATGACATATAGTTGATGGAACATTTTTCAATCAACTAAGAATTTTCTCTATGTTTTTCTTGTACGAGGCCCTTCAAACCCAAAGTCCATATCATGAATAGAATTCTGTCAGAACATATCAGATTCCAACATCTTGTAGGATTTGGGCTAGTAGGAAATAATAAAATGAAAATAGAAATATGAAAACATATAAATATTGGATTAAAAAAAATAATCCATACACCTCTTTAATTTAATTTAATTGTGGTTAAAAAATATAATTAAATTAAAAAAAAAATCTATCAATAAATGTTGGATATAGCGAGAGCTTACATTATCAACTTATCAATGTTGTGCAAGAAATGAAAAAGTAGATCTATTTTGCATCTGTTATATAAATTTTAGTGTGTACAGATGGAAGAGCTTGGCATTAAAAATAGTAAACAAAAACTATAATGAGATTTAAAAAATGATAAAAGTATAATAAATACGACCGAATTAAACAAACTAGCTGCACCGGGTGTCATGCTTTACCACGAAGGACGAAGATTTTGGGCTATTGGACTAATATCCATGGAAGGATAATCAGGAAGTTACTGTTTGAGTAATAGTGGTCGACAGAAGGTTTAGTTGGTCTGATTTGTATTCTGTTCGGTATAAGTTAAGTCTTGGATGATTCTCTATATGCAGCATGAAATATCATACTGTAGTCAACTTTGTCAAAATACCTGATCATCTTTGATGCAAAATACATATAATAAAAGTGTCTGTTGACATCAAGAGGAGCGTTCGGCATAACATTGATAAGAGTTTCCAAACTTTATGTCGCTGCGTAACACTTTTACTTTTCAGATAACTAGGCGTGTACCACTACCTGATCTTATGATTTTAGTATTCCTCTTCACAAAAAAATGCAAGCTGATTTACAAAAGTTTACTAAACAAAGCACAACAATATATATCACAGCAAATGTGTTTCAGAAAATAATAAATTAAAAATAAAGTTCAATAATCAAAAGTGAAATTGATATCACTTTACAATTGCAACAGTAAGATTAGCAACACCAAAAATTCGGCAGATAAAAATGTATCCATCAAAACTAAGAAATTTGGACAATACTTTTCAGTTGGAAGCATGTTGTTATTTTTTTACAATATCTTAAGGCTTGATGGAGCTCAACTCGATTCTTTAAAGTCTCGTTCAATACTGAGGGCTTTCGCGGTTATTACGGTGGTCATTGCTGAATCATTTTTATCAATTATAGATCGTATTCATTCATCTTATAATTAACACATTCAATATTATTTATTTAAAAATCGTCATACCTCATCAAATGCTTCAGACCGAGGATTTTATTCATCACTTTTGCTTGCTTGTTCCCATACCACCAGGAATGTCATTGCGTACCACTAGTGTTCCGCGTTCCATGATCTGGGAGCCCATGTCCTAGAGTATCATCAGAAACAAGATATATTGCATCCATCTCTCAAAAAAACTTTTTACGTTGGAATATTATTTTTTTATTTTTCGGCGTATTTCAAAGAAGATATTTTATATCCCTTTACTTCCAAATGCTGTATTTCATCTTTGTTCATGTTATTTTCTAATAGTTAAATATATCATCAGAATCATTCATTGAAAAATACAAACTATTCTATTTTCCCATTGGACAATATTGCTGACAAGTCCAGGTTTGGCAGACAACAAGACTTTCCCTTTAATATATTCGCTATTAATCTTTATGCAGAAGGATGAAGCAGAGAAGGGATAAAGGGCTATGAAACATCTAGCGGCTACTGCACTAATCGGATTTGGCTGATTAAATTACACCGACCACTGATGAAGGTGGACTTACTAAATTCCCATTTTAGAGGGCACAAAGTAAAATAGCCACAACGTTAATATTAGTAGAGCTAGAGGCCAACATATTTTTAGTTCGTAATATAATTATTTATAAATAATTTAATTAAAAAATTGATTTTTGGATAATTTATTTTTTATTCTTAAATATAAAAAAATTGTTGTTTTCTTCTAATATTTTTACTAATAATTAAGAGATAGCTTTTTCACCATTTTTAAAACCAAAGGTGTAAGTAAAAACAAATTTTTTGTTTCCATTGTTTATTTCAACATATTTTGAAAAATTACATTTAAAAAAATAATAGCTCAAAATGCGTATATGCGATCAAAATTTGAACCTTCGATTAGTTAATAAATGATCCCTGCATCAAAGAAAACTTCAACAGTAACGATAAATCGAAATGCGCATGCGCGATCAAAAATATAATTTAATAAAATGGAATCAAAACCTTCAATTACCTAACAAACGACCCCAATATCGAAGAAAATTTCAACAGTAACAGTAAACCGAAATGTGCTTGCGAGTTATAAAAATCTAAAAAAATGGAATCAGAATACGCGATTACCTTATGAACGAACTCTTTATAAAAGTAAATATTAAAAACAGCTGTAAATCGAAATGCGCATGTGAAATAAAAAATCCGATTAAAAAAACAGAATCAGAACCCTCGAATACCTTAAAATAGTAAATCGAAATGCGCATGTGCGATAAATAATCGAATTCAAAAAATGGAATCAGAACCCTCAGTTGTCTAATAAACGATACTTATATCGAAGAAAATATTAAAGATAGTAGTAAATCGAAATGCGCATGCGCAATTGAAAACCCAATGTTATGTTCTCTAGTCCACATATTATCGGCTAAGCTCTTGTCTATCAAGTTTGGAACACAGTTAAACTCAACCAATGACAAGCAACTGGAGATTCAGCGTCGGATTATAGCGGCCAATAGGTGCTACTATGGACTTCAGAAATATCTAAGAAGCAAGTCTCTCTCCAGGACAACGAAGATACGAATATATATGAGACCCTAATCAGGCCGGTTCTCACATATTCGTCGGAGTGCTGGACGATAACGAAAGCCCTAGAATCGTCCCTATTAAGATTTGAAAGGAAGATTCTGAGAAGGATTTTGGGGCCTGTATGTGACAACGGTATATGGAGATTGAGAAAAAATACCGAACTTATGCATCTCTATAAAGATCAGGATATTATGCATTTTATAAAATCTGGACGTCTGAGATGGGCAGGGCATATTGCAAGAATGAGTAGTAACGAAATCCCCAAAAGACTCCTTGAGGAAAAGATCTTCGGACGCAGAAAAGTGGGTAGACCTCGCCTGCGGTGGGAGGATTGTGTGGCTGCAGACGCGCGAAAAATGCTGGGGACTAGAAATTGGAGAGCAGCAGCACAAAACAGAGAAGACTGGCGGCTCAGACTAAGGGATGCCATGACTCTTCACGAGTTGTAGCGCCATCGAAGAAGAAGAAGAAATCTGGCCAATAAACTACAATAATAAAAGTAGATATGTTTTTATATCAATAGTAATAAAAATAAGTAAACAAAAAATGAGTTCTTCTCTTAACAAAAATATACAAGTATTAAAAAAAATGAAAAGAAGAAAAGAAAAAAAAAGTGAAAAGGTGAGAAAAATGAAAATTATAAATAAATGTCCACTTAAACATCATAAACTTTTGATCAGATTGTTCACCTTAAATTAATTTGTTTTCTTATACAATATCTTTTTGGGAAGTGAGGAGATGTTGGAAAAGGTGGAATTGGAATGAAGATAGAGAAAAACATGACGGATACTAGAAGGGAGGGAATTCCAGAGGATAGTGGAACGACCAAGAAACATTCGAATGTTTTGGTTCTGTGGGAGGGGATATAGAGGTCAGAAAGGACATAGAGTTCTTGTCGACAGTGAATGGTCTGAAGATTTGAAATGTAGGAGTTTGTAGATGTAGGAAGGATGGTGGGAGTTTATGGTTTGATATAGGAAAAACCCAAGGAAATATTGTCACCGGATGGAGGAAAAGACCCACTCTAACTCGTCATAAAGATGGGAAACGTGGGACCGCTTAGAGGTATCGAAGACAAATCTTAAAAAACAGTTCATGATTCGCTTCAATCTGTCCTCGAGTACGATCGAGAGGCCACCATATACCACCCTGCCATAGTTTCATAGTCAAAGTGGGGGAAAATAAGAGAAGATGCAAGGAGCTTACGGGTTGTTTGTGGAGGAAGATGTCCGGAACTATGGAATAACTGGAGAGTACTTATTGACCGTCGGGAGATTTGGGCGATGTGGGGTTTCCAGAACAAGGTTTGAACAATAGTAATACCCAAGGTTTTAACAGACCAGGTCAATTTGATGGGGTGATTGTTTAGGATTAAAGTAGGGAAGGTGACGTAGGATCTGAGGAGGGAGTTGGAATCAATAGCAATAGCCTGAGTTTTCATAACGTTTAACCTTAATCCATTCAGGTTTGCCCAGGCACTGATCCTATCTAGGTCTTCCTGGATATTGGCAAACGCTACTAATAATTCGGAAGAAGGAAAGGATAGGCAGATTTGGAAGTCGTCGGCGTATAGGTGGTGGGAACAGTGGTGAATTGAATTAGGAAGATCATTGATATAGGAATTGAAAGTAGTGGTGAAATTCTTGAACCCTGGACTACTCCTGAAGGAAGAAAGAAGTTGATTAGAAATGGAAATTTTAATTTGGTGAAAAGAATAGAATGGTCCAGGGAATTGTATGCTTTGGAAAAGTCAAGTAGTATTAGTACGATTAACATTTTTTTCGTCCATAGCAGTATGCAAGTCACTAGAGATTTTGATGAGGGCGGATTGAGTGAAGAAGCCGGGTCGGAAATCAGATTGTGGAGGATCGAGTAGACTGGATTTTTCAAGGAAATCGGATATTTGAAATTGGACCATTCTTTCTAGGGATTTGGAAAGATTAGATAGGATGCAAATCGGACGAAAGTTTAGGGCTCATAGGGTTGGAAATTTTGTTAATAGGGTGGACTAAGGTTTTTTTCCAAGATGTGGAAACTATGACTTCAGAGAGGCATAGTTTTAACAATTTAAGGAGAATTCCATCAGACCCGGTGGAGTTGGTGTGAGATTTGATAATAGAGGAAATATATGTAGGAGAGATGTAGGAGAAATAAAAGTTTTAAGAGTTAAATGATGGTACTAAGGAAAAACGGGAAGAAGAGGGTGGAGAAGTGTTAAAGGAAGTAGACAAAAAGTATAATTTAATTCATCGGGTGAACAAGGGAATACAGCTGAGGAAGAGGATTTTCAGAGAGAGAGCTTACGAAGGAGTTGCCATTTTGATTTATGATCAGGAGCTGAAGAAAGGGCATCGTGAAAGTAGTTGGATTTTGCACGCCTAATAGTTGTCTGTGTCAAATTGTGGAGCGCATTGAGAATGAACATGGCAGGAGATTAGGACGCTAGAATTACTGGAAAGAAGAGAGGAAAACATACGGTATTTGGAGGGAAGATACAGTAGCTATTACCATATGATGAATAAGAAATTGAAAAGAAAATGTATGACAAAAAAATAAAAAAATGGTATAAATCAATAGGCGACCACCAAGCAGGATTCAGAAGAGGAAGGGGCACGCTAGACCAGATCTTTATCCTAAAACAGGTACTCGAAAAACGTTGGGAAGTAGAGCAGGATGTGCACGCCTTATTTGTCGATTTCAAAGCAGCCTATGATTCCTTGGATAGAAACTGCCTATGGAAAATCATGACTGAGCTGGGTATTCCCGGGAAATTGGTGAGATTGACGAAGGCGTGTACAAACGACCCCAAATGCAGAGTCCTGATACAAGAGGATATGTCTGAAGCCTTTGAAGTTAGAACAGGTCTGAGGCAGGGGGATGGAGGGAGATGCTGTTTAACTTAGCCCTTGAGAAGGTGATTAGAACAACTTCATTTGAAAATGGAGGGGTGCACGTCGGAATGAAACACAAAATTTTAGCGTATGCGGACGACATAGCTGTCCTTGGAATCAATGAAGAGGACATTGAGAGACTTGCTAAGACTCTGTTACGAGAAGCAGAGCAAATCGGCTTGCAAATAAATAAAGACAAAACAAAATACATGATAGTTAGCCGAAAAACCCACGCCAACAATAGTATCTGCGTGGATGGCAGAACATTCCCGAAAATAGACAGCTTTAAATACCTCGGCTCCACAATAACCTCAGTCAATGACCAGCATACAGAGATAGACCAGCGTATAACAAGCGCAAATAGAGTTTTCTTCTCTCTTTCAAGAGTACTGAAATCCCGAAAAATCTCCAGAAATCTCAAATTAAGGGTGTACAACGCTGTGATAAAACCAGTTCTGATGTACGGATGCGAGACCTGGGTTCTAACCGGTACCCAAGAAAGCAGAATCGAGAGATTTGAAAGGAAAGTCCTCCGCACGATAACCGGAGCGATCTGGGATCAGAATCTAAAATCCTGGAGAAGAAAGACCAATAAAGAACTACTTACAGAAACTGGTCAGTCAATATCGCATGATATGAAGGCAAGGAGGTTAAGATGGGCGGGGCATGTAGCTCGAAGCAATCTATCAGGACGCCTTTTCACAACGATGAATGCCACAATAGTTGGCAAGAGACCACGTGGAAGGCCAAAAACCAGATGGATAGATAGGATCAACAAAGATGCGAAAGAGCTGCATGCAGCAAACTGGAAAGCAGTGACCCAAGATAGGCAGAGGTGGAGAAGGCTGGTTCAGGCGGCTAAAGATCTACAAGGTCTGTATAGCCAACCGAAAAAAAAAAATATATATATATATATATATTTTTTTTTTGGTTGGCTCTATAGACCTTGTAGATCTTTGGCCGCGCGATGTGGTGTTCTTACAGACATTGCGGAGGCTTACAGGCTTGCGGGAGCACAGACAGCCTGGAGGGGGTTACCCAACCTCACGTTGCTGCGAACCATGGTTACCATGGTGCAGCGGCAAGCTACCCATTGCTCCATAGGGGCCAATTCGGCAGTGTCCTTCCCACCGACTCACTCGGGTTCAAGGACAGTGACAAATCGGTCTAGATCCCCGGATTATGGCTGTTCGGAGTCAGCAGGCGCACGAGGACCTATATTTCTTTCCCCGAAACAGACCGTCCATGGACCAAACCTCCGGGCGGCTATTGTATGTCCTGGAAAACCACAACGCGATTCACAATTAATGTACACGGGGTAGGGTCATCACTGCTACGCCCGGTCTGTGTGAGTTGCCTCCAGTAGACTGACGGGCCTCGCATCCCGGGGGAGAGGGGATAGTGGCAGGCCACGTGGATTTTCCACGGTAGGGGGTCACCCAAATCTGGGCGGTCACCCATCCAAGTACTAAACACGCTCGATGTTGCTTAACTATGATTACCTATTGCAAGCGCCTTAGCCCGCTCGGCCACCCCGGCCCCACATATAATATAATATTATATAATACAATATAATATATCTATAGTGATAATAACAATTTTTTAGGCTAACAATATTCATCTTTTATTAGTTGAAATTATATACGAGTATAATATTTACAATTTATTTATGTCTCATGATAATCCTTAACACAATATTATTTTTCATTTAAAACATTTAAAATATTTTATATAAAATAAAATAAAAGTAAAAATTAATAGGAGCTTTTGTGTTGTGAATTGGATACTTAATAAAATAAAGGAAGTCCAAAATAAAAAAAAAAGTTCACTGTTTTAATAATAAGTTAATCATAAAAGCCTTCCAGTATATAAAACATTTTTATAATTTCTTTATTATAACTTTTGCTTTGAATTTTTGTGAGTTGTTCGGAAATAAACTTACTCCCTTCCAACAACTTTTATTTTTTTCAAATATTTTTTATCTTTCAGAACTTTTCCAACTGTAAAAAAAGGACAAATAAATATAATAAAATTATAATTGGGATGCCGTTTTTTGTTTTGATTAATAATTTGAGTGTGCTGCCCGACAAAAAAAGGTTGAGAGACATAGGTATAAATGGTTTTATATATATATATATATATATAGGACTGATGCATAGTGCCCTTGACTGTGGGAGTTCATATTACCTGACAGTAAAAAATAGTTTATCTCTCTCTAATATAATAACCTTTGAATGTAACGAAAATAATATACATTTACATTACTAAGTTTTTAAATTTCCTCGAAAACTATTAACTATTATTATAACTATTAACTATTAACTATTATCATATACCCTATTATCATATGATTGAGTAGAATATAAACATAACTTCAGATATTTAGGAGAGCTTCTATCGCAGGAAGCTCATTAGAGGCCCAGATACTATTGATTCGGTCTTAGCAATAGGTATACAAAAGCCCTTTCGTAACTAGTATAAGCCTGCATGTCCTTTGCCCCCTGGATTCAGTCTTTTATTAGCTTGTCATTATCTTCTCGCGTTGTGGTTTACCAGGTTATCAAATAGCCATCCAGAAATTTGGTCCATGGACGGTCTATTTGGTCCATGCGATATAGGTTCTCTTGCACCTAGTGACGCCGAACAGTCATAATTTGAGAATCTATACCAATTTGTCACTGCCCTTGAGCACGAGTGAGACTTTGGGAAGGACTGTGCCGAATTGGCCCCAAAGCCTGCCGCAGCACCACGGAAACCATGATTCGCAACAACGTGAGAGGCTGGGTGATCGACCCCTTCAGGCTGCCCGCGAGCGATATAATGTTTCTAACAATGCCACATCTTGCTGCTAAAGGTCTTCATGGTCTACAGTGTCAGCAGAAAAAATAATTAAACAAAAATTTATTCATTTACATTAAAAAATATTTATTAGCAGATACTACCTATAAGAATTCACCTGTCTGCTTCAATACATTTATTTTTTTTTTTTTTTAAGATTAAAAAAGCCCTTTAACCAATTCAAACAAAATATAAGGTGACGATAAAGATTCTTAAACAATGTAAACTGTTTTGACCGGGGTTAGGGATACAACGTTTTAAGATGTTTTAGAACCAACTTTATCCACAAAATACCACAATATGATTTTTATTTTGTAATCACATAATTTACATAGTAACTCTAAGATAATTTAATAGCTATTTACGTGGACAGAAAGAAGAAAGTTCTCTCTTTCTAAGGAGACATAACGCCGGAATCGGATAAACCGAAGACGATACACAGATCTACAAAACGAAAAGTAATTTCTTAGCTATAAAATTTCAAACCTTCTCGGAAATAAAAATAAAAAAATTAATGTTCGATTTACAACAAATAGTTGTTGTTTTGTTTTATTTGGTACGTTGAATGAAAACATGCCATGCTTTTTTGTATTAAAAAATTCTGGAGGGCCAGTTTACTTGATTATCTAAACATTTTTTAAAATGAATTTGACAAAAAAACAGTTTTTTTAACGTTTGGATATGCTGTTTAATGTTCTTATATTCTAAAAAATGAGTGTTTTGTGAGATAAAAAACATGTCTATGTTTTATATCCAATATCGGGATATAAAATAAATAAGTCCCAATTTGTTTTTCAAGTTCCTATGACCCACAGAAAAAAACCATGGAGTACGTGTCGATTTTTTTTCAATATAGAAGCCCCTCTCTCCCCCAAAAAATGATCGAATTCCGCGAAGGACACACTGTGCATTCTTTTAGTAAAAGCGGCTCCGGACCAGTGTCAAATTGTTTCACACTGGTATGGATCGGAGTATTTGTGAATGTTTGTGCGCTGGTGAAAGTTTTGGCCGATGATTGCGTTGGCCGTTCCCGATTGTTTTTTTTTCGCACATCAGGAATTTGCCATTGTCATTGCGTTCCATCCACACCAGTGTTGAACTGTATACTCAACGGGTTCCTCATTTTTACCTGAACATTGGATTATAAAATTGTTGTTCCATTAAATTTGATAATGAAATTATCAATGATTCATAACTTGATCATTTTTGAATATTAATTGGATTTATTGTTTTGATTCGCACTTTTTTCTGCATTATTAGTTCAACATTTGTAAACCAATTCTTAAAAATCAGCTAATTTTCCTAATTTAACCCATCAACTTTGAAGTGTTGAAGGACTAACTGATTAATTGATTAATTAATTGGTTTGGAAAGGGTTACAATTGAAATAGAAAAGGTTATATTTGAAATGGAAAAGGTGACAATTGATTTGGAAAAGGTTATAATTGAAGTGGAAATGCTATAATTTTATTTTTATAAACCACATATGTTCACAAACTTTTGGCCTACCATTCGTCAAATGGCTTGCCACTTGTGTGTATGACTCAATTGTAAATTTATTCTTTCACATTTCAAACATTTGACAAGCTGTTAGACATAAGAAGCTGTTAACATTTGCCACTGGTGTGCAGTCGACATAAGAGTGGTATATCAGCAGTCGGCATAACAGGAACCAGCAAACTATTAACATATAACATATTCGTGACAACTGTAAAGTACCGAATGTGAAAAAAACAACGCATTTTTCATCACTGCATTTTCAATTATTACAGTTGCTAGAGGGACTATATGGGTGATGGCTGAGCGAATAATATTTCTGACATTCAGCCATCGCGAGTTTCGTCCCTTTAACATCTATAAATAATTCAGAATGTAAAAAAACAAATTCTACAGTTGTCAGAACTATATGGTGTATGTGCTGATTGCACTAGAGTAAGGAAATTTTGAAGGCCTCGGTTTCTCTACTGATTCTAGTTCAACGTTCATTAAATTTATCGGCAGGAAAAGCCACTGCAGCAATGTAATGAAGGCTTTTCTATATATTTTACAACTAAAATTAAATTTAATTGTTCTATATGTTTATATTATTTATATTTATATTTTTTATATTTATTAGTACGATACCTTTTTTTTATTAATTTATTGTAAATTGCTTAGGCACTAGGTAGTAAACTTTACTTGAGTTAATTGAGTTGCAGACTGAGAACTGTGCCCTTTGATGGTGCTCGTCGTGGCGAGAATAGGTAGCCCTGTCAAATTTGACCAAAAAAAGGTGTGTTTTTTTGCCATAAACCATATAGTTACAAAAGTTTCATGAATGTGCAGAGGGAGGTTCCTAAACAACGCCTGAGAAATTTCCATTGATTTAAGGTGCTGCTTGAGGTGGAGGGGAGGCTCAAATGTCCCTTTTTAGTCGTATTTTCCCCGAATAAAATAGACTATTGCATTTGGTCGAAGGTCGGCATTTGAGCACACCAGCCACCCCCTTTGGATCAAATGAGCTGAAATTCGGTATAAAGGGTTTTCTTTCAGGCAGAAAGATACATAAAAGAATGGTTAAAATTGAGTCAAAATTTCGGTATGTTTTCCTAAAATTTCAGCGTTTTAAAAGTTTTGCGACTCTCTACAGCTCCAGAAAATTAATTTATAGGATTGAAAATTTGTATTTGAATTGAGTTGGTATAAAGAAAGTATCTTCCGGGGGTCTCAACGTGGTTCCCCCACTCTCCCGGTTTTTCGATTTTTTTAAATATTTGCGCACCTCTGAAACTACTCCAAATTGAAATTTGGGGCTGAAAAGATTGAAAGGAAATTAAAATACCTATATAAAAAATAAAGAAGTTTCATCGAAATCGGATCAGCATTAGCAAAGATAGCTATTTCAACTTCAGCGGCTCCCATTGGATCAAATGAACTGCAATTCGGTATGTAGGATTTTGTTAGGGAACTGCCGTTTGCGGGTCTCAAATTTGTTCCCACTCCTTCGTTTTTTAATATTTTGTATTTTAGTGAAAATACGATTTCAGTGAGGGAGCTCTGCTGCTCACGGATTTTTATATCAGTTTACGGTGCATATCTTGAAAACGGTGATTCACACAGACAATTTCAGTTTCTAAAATTGATACTTATTGAATTCCCTACAAGTGGGGGAATATTTTTATTTATCCATATGTGTTACCAAATTCGTGATCTGAGTCGGCCAAAATGGAAGATTGCCTCACGTATTTTTTCAAATATGAACTTAGTCACGAAGCATTGTATAAATATTTAAAAACGTATATGCACTATACTTCTTGTTAAATATTTGTTTCATATATCTTTAAGTTTTTATTATTATGTTTGTAAAATTTATTTATGTCACTTATAGTACTGTTTATATATAATTTACACTTATGTTAACTCAGTAAAAAAAAATTCTATTAATTAATGTTAGAAATAATGAAGTATAAGGTACATAAATACAAGTGTATAGAATGTACCAAGAAATAAGCGGTCCTTTAAAAGGTTACTTTGGAAGGAAAAGAGAGAGAAACGAATAGGAAGTACTATAAAACAAAAGTTTGCACTTACTATTTGATGAATTGTTGCTTGATTCTTCTCTACACAGGAGGTAAAGGAAAGGAAGACCTAACTTATTTGTTGAAGAATAATTACCGATAACCTTAACCTCTACTCAACCGATTTCTTAATCCTTCGTAATTGTCTGATTATGAGAAATGCTTAATTAATATTGGTTAAATGTCAATTGCCGGCATTTCTAATTATACTTAAGTGTAAACGACCCTAATTAATTTTACGCATATTACGATAGATTATAGGGTTATTTAAAACGATTTCACAGTTATTTAATGATCAAAGTAATGAAATCGTATTTAATATTGACTGTAATTATGCAAGTGAACACACTGAAAAGCAGTCTTTACTACATAGGGTTGTACATTCCTTATTAGTCTCTTGCATGTGATGAGTTAGTGATTATGTCAAGGCAGAGTAACTTGGCTGCCTTAATCAAGAGCCACATGCTTAGTTATATAACTTGTGATGATGGGGCACATCCTTCTGTATGCGGCCGGACATCTGTCATCAAGATGAATAGTTAGGGTCTGATAGATGAATAGTTGCAACTGTCCTTATCATGAATAGAAGGAGTCCATGCTTTGCCAACAAAGTATGTCATGACTATATGATAGGATGGGAGAGTAGTTTCATCTTTCGTGTAAGGGGTGGTCTTACACGATCGGTTTCTTTATATCAAAATTGGATCAATAATGTTTTCTCACCAAATAAAACAAAAAAGTACGAATTAATGCATTTTAGATATATTCTTAAAATAAATTAATTTTAATTTCTTATTAATCCTTTCCCTAAAAGATGACCTATCACGTTTCTAACTGCGAAAAATTATAATTATATATTTTTTATTATTAATTATTATTTAGTTTCCTCAGCATATGGATATTGATCGGTATGGAAATTTAAATTAGTTATTAGATTTTGAATTATTTTTTCCTATTAATATATGTAAACTAAA
This sequence comes from Rhaphigaster nebulosa, assembly GCA_948150685.1. Lineage (NCBI taxonomy): Eukaryota > Metazoa > Arthropoda > Insecta > Hemiptera > Pentatomidae > Rhaphigaster > Rhaphigaster nebulosa. Next base: position 108,740,430 of record OX411306.1, on the reverse strand, counting down.
AAAAAATATTTAAAATAAGATCAATCAATCAAATGAATTAAATCAATTAAGAAGGATAAATGGATGGTTCTGATGGATGAGGACAAGGGTCAAAAATGACTATTTGACAAATAATAGCCAAAATATCCAGAAACTTTTTATTAGAATTTTTTTTTTAATTTTAAGAGCAGAAATTATATTAATCCTGGAATACCGCCAAAGTTACAGCTGTATTCCAAACTCACAAAGTAGTTCAATTTCTGATAGACCAGTATTGCTAGAGGTTTGGCCTCTTCAGTAGTTTTGTTGCCCAACTTTCTAGTGATAATATCACTTTCGACTTGTTCACCGAGAGATCTTTAATTCTTACAAGCTCCCAAGAGTACCTGCATCCCACGTAGTGCAATAGGCGTATCTTTTCTTCATTCGCCTCCCCATTATCCGTATTGAGTGCCACCTTTCTTAATTTAATATATTTCTAGTTATAATTAATAAATAAAATTAGGTGTTTGGCAACGTTTAACTGATAGTTTAATTTTATTTATTCAATTACAATTTACTTATTTTATTTAATTTTTTAGGTATAAAGATGTCTTCCAAAAATATTTTTGATTATCAGAAAACTAAGTTACATTAATTGCTGCAAGAATGTGATTCTGCAGGTCAAGTGCAAGAAGTTTAATTTCTCGTAGCACCAACAAAAATTAGTCTTTCCTCTTAAAATTTTTTTTTTTTTTTTCCTTCATTACCACACTTAATGTTCTTTATTCAAGTTATTCTATAATATATATAATTTTCTTCTTTTTTTCTAATAATCGTAAGAAAAAAATAATGCTTTGAATACATTTTGATGATTATGGTCCAAATCATTTTTTAGCTCTCTAACCTAGGGCAAATTATTATTTTATTATAAATTATGCATTACAATCATAATTGAATTTTCTCATAAACCATTTAAAAAAAAAAATTATTTGTGCGGTAAACTTTACTCCATTGTAGTGTTCCCACTTTGAAAAATATGGGTAGTGTTCCAGAGTTAATAATAATGCAAATAAATAAATTTCTTTTTTTTCATCAAGCTAAATCAAGTCCGATCATTAACAAAGATTAGTTGTATACATTGTTTTCGAATTAACGGCCATTCGTATTAGGTCACTTTAGGAAAAAGCTTGTTATGGTTTTATAATTCATTTTCAAACCTTTCTTCTATGACTTCGAAGTTATAGATTAAGTACTTATGGAGCAAAAAACTGATATTGTATTTTATCCTGTCGTACATTTTAAATAGATCATTAAATAGCTAAAATAAAAAATAAAACGAGAGAAAGCTCTATTAGTCGATAATCCTGTAGAAACGATTTTATTCTTTATTATTGAATTCCCATACACCATCAAATTATCCTCGTTCTCAGAAACGACGCAATAATATACTGCCTTTAGTTCAAGTTGAATCCAATGTAGTTTTCCGGGTTTGGGTTGCTAGGTTTTTCCTCTAGCTATAAATAAAGAAATATTTTGTTCTTAACTATAGTGCACTATAAATATCTTCCGCTATTGTTTCCAGGGAGAAATTAAAAATAAAATAAAGCCATTCAGTAAAACAACATACAGTGTGGAATACATTTCTCGTTTCCATTGCGATATTTCTTTTTCGGACGAGTTAAAATTGAAGTTTGATAGTCGTGGAAGTTATAATGTGAAGAAAAAGAAATACCACAATAGAAACGGGAAATGTAGTCTACACAGTTAAACACAGGTAAGTCACTCATAGGGTTCTAATGTTGCCGTTAGAGTGGGACCCCTTGAATTCATAGTCGGTATATTGGAGCATATAAAGCATAATGAAATTATAAAAATAAATCTCCACATCACTGTACACAAATTTGGAAAAAGAGAAAATACACCTTGGAGCACTAAAATGTGGATCCTCTTCAACATACCGAAACGGATGGTAACCCCCCTCAGTCACCGGATATTAATCCTACAGAGCATCTGTGGAAATATCTTAAGAATCAAGTCAGAAAACACAATTTTTTATAATTTAAAAAATGAGTGTTATCACCGTGAAGTCCAATAACATTCCTGCGTCATTGACCCAAAAATTAGTTAATTTAATGCCACATCTTCTTCAATGTGTATTAAAAGCTAAAGGTTGTCCCAATAAATAAATATTTATAAAAGTTTTATTGTAAATGTAATACAATAAATTTGATATAAAAATCGTAAAAAAGAAAGAGATGGGTTGCCAAGAATAAAATAAAATAGTTGTAACTAGTTATTACAAATCTTATTCTATTCCTTTTCAAGTCTTATCCTATTCCCCATAGGTTGTAAAGCCCTGGATGAAGACCTAAAATGTGAGTCGAAACGGGCATTAAACAAATAGCTACTTTATTTTATTCCCGACCGCCACCCTGACCATCTCTATCTTGCTATACCACACAGTCAACTATCAAATCACAAAATAAAAATAAAAAAGTGTACGAATACTTTTGAATCGCTCTATTGATTGATTTTATTGAATAATATATCTACACCCCAATGTTATACCGTTTGTATAATCAAAAATACATTTTTAGCTTTCGTGTTTATATTAAACATCAACCTGGCACTGAGGTTTATTATTTAGCATTTCCAAGTCAATTGTACCTTTTCCAAATCAATTGTCACCTTTTCCATTTCAATTGTAACTTTTTCTTTTTCAAATGTAACCTTTTCCATTTCAATTGTAACCCTTTCCAAATCAATTGTCACCTTTTACATTTCAATTGTAACTTTTTCTTTTTCAAATGTAACCTTTTCCATTTCAATTGTAACCCTTTCCAAATCAATTGTCACCTTTTCCAATCCAATTTTAACCTTTTCCATTTCAAATGTAACTTTTTCCATTTCAATTGTAACCCAATCGGACATGAATTAATTCAATATTATTTATTTTATTATTCAAAAATAATTATTTTAAATACATTAATGACTTTTGAAATAATTTCGTCATATTCTTTCGACATTTTTTTCGTTTATTAGATAAATGATAATAGATAAATGATTATAGATAAGTGCTAATTTCAAGTAAGTAGCTTACATTTTTTTAAATAAAATTGTTTATTTATTTTTAAATATTTATTATTTTTATTTATTTAGTGGGGAAAGGGTGAATTTCATCGATTTGGTGATGGTTCATTTGGTTTTCAAAGTTGTTAATGTCAATTTACTACCGAAATTTTGTTCGGCCACGAGTATTTCTACTTAATTATAAGTTTTCAAAATTGTTCGGTATAGGTATCGTTTACTAGGTTTTCAAGGCCGCTATTTCCGAATTCACTATCGTATTTCCGATAGCGCATGCGCATTTCGTTTTTCCGTTACTGTTGGATTTTTCTATGATGTAGAGATCGTTTATAAAGTTATCGAGGGTTCTGATTCCATATTTTTAATCTCGCATGCGCATATTGCATTCCCGTTACTGTTGGAGTTTTATATGATATAGGGATCGTTCATAAGATTTTCGAAGGTTCTGATTCCGTTATTTGAATTGAATTTTTATCGAGCATGCGCTTTTCGAATCACTATACGGTCGACATTTCTTTGGTACTGGTATCGATTATTAGGTTTTCGAGGGTTCTGATTCGAGTTTGTTGATTAGAATTGTGATTGCGCCAGCACTTTTCCATTTACTGATACTGTTGAAGTTTTCTTTGTTACACAAACCGTTAATTAGGTTTTCGCGAGATCTGATTCCTTTTTTCAAATTTTGTTTTTTATGAAGCATGTGCATATCAAATTAAAATTATATTTGACTTTTTTTTTTTTTTTTAGTATATCGTCCTATAAAACCTAATAAACAACAAAGTTACCGATAAAAAGGTCAATGATAATGGTTATCCGATATAAGCATTTTTGATAAAATATATAATTCAAAAAACTAAATCAGAATCTTTGTCTAAGTCTAATAAACGACCCTTATAAACGAAGAAAAGTTCAATAAGTACAGTAAATCAAAATGCACAGACGGGATCAAAAATCCGATGGAAAATTCGAATGATTTATAACTTCATAAACGATACCTGCGCCATAATTAAAAATATGGAATCAAAACCCTTGAAAACCTTATAAACGAACCCTAAAACATAGAAAACTTCGACAGTACCGGAAATGCAAACGCGCATGCGCAATTTAAAATCGAACTAAAAATAGGAATGAGAACCCGCGAAAACCTAATTAATGATTTTCGTAGCAATGAAAACTTCAGCAGTATCAGTAAATGGAAGAGAGCTGGCGAAATCGCAATTCCAATTAACAAAATAGAATCAGAACCCTCAAAAACCTAATAATAGATGCCAGTACCAAAGGAATCTCAGTTGACATCCGCACAATGGTATAGAAGGATCAATCTAATTATGGATTGATACATTATTTGCCACTTCTATAATTTTGTTTTATTGAAAACTAGTTTAGAATTTTAGACATTCATCTTCAGTTCAAGATTTTCATGGATTATGAATTAAAATTGGATTGGAAAAGGTGACAATCGAAATGGAAAAAAATACATTTGAAATGGAAAAGGTGACAATTGATTTGGAAAGGGTTACAATTGAAATAGAAAAGGTTACATTTAAAATGGAAAAAGTTACAATTGAAATGGAAAATGTGGTAAATGATTTGGAAAAGGTTAAAATTGACTTGGAAATGTTATATTTACTATCCACCAGATACTAGCTATATTTTGGATGACAAACATCTTTTTACATAAATATATATATATTTTTTAATATAATTATATATATATATATATATATATATATATATATATATATATATATATATATATATTATTTTTGTTCGATATTTTATATCTAACCAATAACTTTTTTTTTTTTTTTTTTATACAGCCCGAACCAGTAACTATTAACAAGATGACTGTCTTAAACACAGCAACTATTAGATAGTAGCACGAAAACACCACAGTACAAGTTTTGTCATAATTTTTTTATGATAATATATATATATATATATATATATATATATATATATATATAGTTTTTTTTTTTAGAAAAAATATCGGTTTTCGGTACTCAAATTTTAGTATATCGTATAAAAACTGTTGTATACAAAAAATCGATATCTTCAAAAAAAATATAACGATGTTTTTAGTCTCGCCAGTGCCTTATTAGTAAAGCCCGAACTTAAATACAATTGCATATTTTGTTTGCTTACATTTTTTAAACAATTGATCTAATGTCTTTTACAAATCAGGGTACTCAGATTCCAATTGATCACATTTTATTTTGCATGTTTTGCATATTTCGTGATAAATGCATAAAATTGCATATTTTGATAATTTCCATTCAGTTGAATATGTACTACTTACGTTTGATTTAACTACCAGTCGCAAAACGTATCATGAATGGCAAGTCATTAGTTTTTCTCTTTTAATTACAGTTAAATCCAGAACGACTTGTGTAAGGACATTTACTTCCCTCTCGTATTGCAAGGGATGAGTTACAGATAGAATAATTTGACCTCAAAAAGTGATCGAAATTTTTATTTTCCTGAAAATAACAAAAACCTGTGATTGCAGTCCAACGGACGGCATCTGACCGGTGGGTTTTAATGGTTTTATTTCTTTTTAATCACTCTCTGAAAAACATATCAAGATCTTTCTTTCATTCTATTTCTTTTAAAGCAGGTATACGAATGCTTTTAACCCTGATTGTAAATCAACTAGTGATGTTTTCAATTCTATAAACAATTGATAGAAAGTAGGTAATTGTTTCCATAATTATTTATTTATTTTATATTATTATAATCAATGCTAAAGCAAATATTTATAATTATATTTATTTTCAGGCATCAATATTAATTAATAATAGTTTTCGATACGAAAAGAGCTAAACAAAAAGCAAAAATGTCTTTCTTTTCGTTGGTGCAAGTGTAAATGGGACCTTTGCTTCGTCCTATGAGTGAATTCCGTTTGAACTCTGTTGAAAAACCGATTCCGATCGGATACATCCAGAAACAACCTTAGCGGGAATATTCGTCATAGCAACCGTTTTATCCCAGTCAAATGGCGAAAAAGCTGGAAAGAATCTAGGACAAGCTGAATTTCATATGTGTTATAGATGCCATTAAAACGTTCATCTCCTATCAAAGTCCCCAAGAATTCGAGCCGCGTAACATGTTCAAAATGGCACCTGAAGTAGCTGTGGGGAATAGTTTTTAAAAATGCTATAAATTTGTACTCATAGAAATGTAAAACTACTTTTATTCGAAAAATAGTTAAATTATCTACAAACTTTATTTGAACCATTTTTACGTCCAAAAGCACACTTATATGAAATGTATAAAAAACCGGCGAGAAAAAATCTTTCTGATTTTAGAATCCAGATTTTGAGTAAAAAACAAAACTCCCAAATTCAGACTAAAAATCGGAATTCAAAGCAATGGCCACCAATCCCGCTTGCACTCCTGTCATTTCCATTTAAATTTTATTATTTATCCTATCATATATTTAAAAATAAATAAATAAACTATTTAGAATTAATAATAAATAAAAACTAGATAAAGTGCTTGCTATTAAATAACTGAAAGATTCTATCTTTTCATTTGAGATTTTGGATTCTGGGAAAGCAATTAGCAATCTCCTGAAATAAAGGGTAAAATATAAAGTATTCATTTAGTTTTGCCAAGAAACAGTTTTTATATTTTCTGTCTTTTTTAAAAATATTTTTTTAGCAGTTCTTATATTAGGTTGAAAATGGATTCAGCAATTTGATTTAAAAGTTGTAGTTGTAATTCAGAACGCCAGTGTATCAGTGGGAGAGAAATGTTTATTGTTAATAGCGTCGGTTTTAATATTAAAACAATTGATGGAGAAGACACTTTTCATTCTTTAAGATGGATTATGTTTGTCACTCTAAAATCCAATGTGCACATAGAAGACGACAAACATCGAATTCCTATATCCTATGAGTAATGGTTAGCTAGCGCTCATATCGATTTTATGAATTAAATTAAAACGAAAATATTTTTCACTTGGGACATTGGCGAACCTGAGTTCATAAATAAAATGTAATGCCCGTGAGTGTTCTTTCCATGTGCACAGTCATAAATTTGGTCTGGCACAATATCATCTTGGCAAGGTTAATGGAAAAAAGATCAACGAAGAAAAGGAAAATTTCATATTCAACCACTGAAATTATTCCACTACCTTCGGACCTTCCACTACCAAAATCCCGATTTAAAAATCATGAATAATTTTCCCCGTCGTTTTTTTTTTTTTCACTTTTCACCTAAGTGAGCTTTTGAGTGTAAAAATGGTTCAAATAATATTTGTAGATAATTTAATTATGCTTCGAATAGAAGTAGTTTTACATCTCTATGACGCAAAAGTATAAAGTTATAGTATTCTTTATAGTAATTCCCCGCCACAAATTCAGCCGCCACTTTGAACAAATTCCGCGGCTCTGATTCTTAGGGACTTTGTATAAAAATGTATGTTTTTATGACTTTTAAAACACATATGAAATTCAGATTTACCTTGATTCTTTCTACGCCAAAGTTAAATTTGTCTAGGATATTTACTCATGCGGCATGAATTGGCGAATGTGTTTTCTGTAATGACATATCACGCAAGTGTATAGCCACCCTTAGTTTAACGATTCCATGCTACGTTTTCCATTATTGCGATCAATGCACAACTTTGCCAATGACGAAGTTCCTGAGATAGCTGTTCAGTTCCCCGAGAATATCGCCCCTGCCGGAATAAAAATTCCATTTAACGCATAATATTCAATAGTTAATATTGATGATTTCCTAATGGGGTTATTGGCCTGTTTTAGTTGAAGCTAAGGTTTCCACTATAACTCGAAGTTAGTTGAGTTGAGGCTTTCACAAGGTATAACAAAATCCAAAAAACTCTCCTGAAATTGTGTCACCGAGTTATAAGGAGGTGTTTTGCTTTTTATTTCGTTATCTACGTTCCTGACGTAATTCAATGCACAAATCAGATATATATTATTATTTGGAATTATATAGCAGTTTCATAAATGCCCTTTACAAGATGAAGAAATTGGAGGTAAGCGAATGCTTGGCAGGAGAGGTACATAACTAACCCAAGCAATTTCCTTTCCATTTAGCCGATAACTTGGTTTCTCATAATCCGATTGTATTCCTTTGAGCATTTATATAGTCATCCACAAGAGGTAGTATAGAAACTGATTAAGAATTCGTCCTATGTAATGTCATTTATCTATCTTTTATTTAAAACTAGTATAGATTGAAGGCTTAGAAACTAAACCATGGTACTCTTTTTAGATTCATTAATAAATAATTGGGATCTACATACCTGGAATAACTTCAGCCCTATGGTGGGAAAAAAGATAGGATTTTACATGAAATATTTATATATGATAACTGGTATTAAAAGTGTATTGCCCCTCAATCTCAGGTTGCCCACGAACCTAGTTAGCCTCTGCAGTACTGGAACACTAATTAGATTCCCTATATACCGTCAATATACTGCAAACCGTCCTTCAATATATCTCCCTAATTACGGGCAAGGTATGTTAGTGGCATGAATGCGTAAGCACGTATTTAGATTTACGCAGGTATTAATATGGTTGATAGACTTGATATTATAGATAGACTGATTGATACTCATCAGACTATATGAAATGATTGTATGATAATAATATATTTATATCTCTTGAGGGCTATCCCAATATAAATATAATTTGCCAGTTGCTTAAATATAAAGGTCTTAAGTGAAAACCATCAATATAAATTAACAATGATAATAAAGCTGAGCATATTTTTTATGCTTTTCACAAATGCAAACATATATATATATATATATATATATATATATATATATATATATATATATTAGAAAAGGTTAGATTATAATAATCATTGCATAATAATGCATGTTCTCTTATGATATAAATACCTAATTTAACAATTATTTTGTGATACAACACATCATTTGAAAAATTCAGGTATTCAGATCTAGGTTGGAGGTTTTGGATAATATATACAAATAACAATTTAAGATTAATTTCTGTGGGTACTGCTTGCATATATAAATAATTAGGGCAGTCATTCAATGGGTACACGGAGCAACTTGATAACAAATTATAGCATGCCATTCCTCAAATGCCATTCCATCACAGACAATGCCATTCACCGGAAATCTCAAGAGAGCTACATAGCAGTTGAAAATTCATTAAAAAAAAACGCTGAAATGATTGTATGTACATATATATATATATATATATATATATATATATATATATATATATATATATATATATATATATATATATATATAGATGTCCCCGCCTGATTTGCTTGGCCTAAGAATATGATGCCGCTGAAAGGGAAAGTTAGAGCGAGGTTAATTTTATTACTATAAGGCAGACGAAGAAGCTGCCAAAAAATATTTTACTATATTAAATCACATCAACGAATGAACAGTCTTGTAACATGACAAAAACATCGACGTAGCCCTAATAACTGAAACCCGACAAACCAACAAACGACTGTTTAACAAACCGGATTACCATATTTAGCGAATATGGTAGCATACCACCCTGATGGAACAGCACATGATAGCACCGCTGACATTATCCAACAATCCCTCTCCCATCACTTATTCCTCTTATCAATCCATAATTTATTACAAATCACCGCTATAGCAATCCAAACTTAACCTTTTCCTATATCAATTGGTGCAGGATATTTCCCTCCTAAAATATCGATTTCAGTATCCTAATTCGTTTCCTTCCTTAACCGCTTAAGTAACCATTTCTTATAGGTGTAGACTTAAATGCAAAACCCCAGCAATGGAGAGTCCAATTCTCGAGTGCTGTCTGCACTTAATTCCCATCGTAGCAACATCCTCTCCCCTGATCCACCAACATAATGGCCAGCTGATCCCAACCATAACCTCGACCTCCTTGATTTTTTCATTCACAAAGACCAAGGACATCTAAATTATTGTGTTTCCCGGCTTGATGACCTTTCCAACTAACTAACAACTAACCATGGACATAACTAAACCTAAACCTTTCAATATCGCCTATTCCCAAATCGTATCCTTCCTCATTCATGAAGGACCTCCTTCTGTCAAATAATAACCGATAAAATAGACCTCACAGTATCCCTAAAAATTCCTCAAGACCTCGATGAAGCTGTAAATTCCTATATCAACCTGTCCCAGCAAGCAGTTTGTACTGCATCCACACCTCTTTCTTGCCCAAAATACCGCAAAAAGAAGAAGATGACCTTATGGCAAAGAACCAGGCATCCTGATGATCGGATATTATATAACTATTCTTCTAAGCAGTTTAAAAAGAAATTTACTATCTTTAGATCCCAATCCTATAACTTCCATTTTTCCTCATTATCTGCTAGTGATACTACCTCTGGAAAGTAAACAACAAAAAATCCTTAAATACCACTCTGTTTCCCACCCACTCCGATGTTATGATGGTTGGGCTTCGTTAGATGAGAATAGAGCAAAAGAATTTGACAAACTCCAATACAACACATTTATTCTCCATCCTGAACCATACAGCTAAAATTAAGGAATTCCTCTCTTCACCGATTTCTCTCTCCCTAATTTAAAAATCAATAGTGGTTGGTGTAAATATTGAAAAACTACGAGATTTGCCAGAGGCATTTTTTGATCAGATCATCCATTTCGCTGTGAGAAGTATTTGAGCCGATTTATATTGGACAGCCTGCATAATTAATCAAAACAGGAGTTCCACAGGGAATCGTCTTTGCTTAACATTAGATCTTTTCAGGCATTGCACAAAACCACAGAACGCTATTTAATAGCTTTGGTTTAATGATTTTATAACCCGTTATATCTCCATAACAATGGGAATGTGAAACCTTTAGCCTGCAACCATCTTTAAACAATATGACAGATGATAATGTCGAATTCCGAGGATCACTCTTTGAATTTGGTTCATAATCTCAAATTAATCGGCAATTAGTCTCGGAGAAAAGCCACGGATGGATAATTTTTAATCCGATTTTTAGATTATACGTAAAAGCTCAAATCTTTACCGGTTTTTTTTTTTTTTTTTTAAATAAAAAAGTTTATTACTGAAAATAATAAACAAAAAATACACCATAATGATCTTTAGATTGTTATTAATTTTATACCGTGACAAGGTTATTCCTAATAAGTTATAATAAGTTAATGCACTTATAAGTATTATAATTAAGCACCTATAATACGAAAATCTAAATCGTTAATAAAACAAGTTGAAGATTTCCTTGGCTATTGTCTTTGCAAATTTATAATACAAGATGTATTTGTATGATCATTATTGTATTTGTATAGTGTGGAGTACATATATATATATTTATATATATATATATATATATATATATATATATATATATATATATATATATATATATATATATATATATATATATATATATATATATATATACTGCTAAATGGAGTTTATATCTGTAAAGATTCTTAATCTCCCGTTATTTGTTTTCAATTCAGATCTGATCAATATCGGTATATTTTGAAAAGTGAGGAGTAAAATAAATGAGGAATGGATTTAAAACAGTTTTCACTTAAAAACTTATAAAAGTAAATCTCTTATATGATATTAAATACAGTCTCTACATTTGAATTATACAAAACAAAATATTGAAACTGAATTAATTTTAAATCGTAATTGAAACTGTTGTTTGTTGACTCCCAGTTTGGAACTAATGAATTTATTAATGTTGGGTATATAATGGAAGTTCATGTTCCATTGAGCTTTTATACCTGCTTCACTAGGTATATAATTCAGGAGGGGGATGATGCTGCTTCATTATAAAGCTCTCTTTATTGTTTGCTGAACACTTTTGAAGAGTACCTCTTTAATTAAACACAATACCAGCCTGTGTATTAACGTATTTTCATTATTTTGCTTGCTTCTTTTTCTCCTTTTCCTTATTTTTTGACTAAAATTAAATTTTTTTTTTGTATAAAAACCACAAAAGATCTTGATAATACCCTTTCTGAAAGGAAATAATTAGTATTTTTTTTTTAAAGAAGGAATTAATTCTGTCAAAAGAACTTATTGATTAAAACGTTCGTCCGAACTTCAGATGTACGTATAAATTCTATCTTCTTTAAACAAATGCAGTTAAATAATTAAAATATATGATTTAATAAAAAGGTGTTCAATAAATATTATTCTAAATATTCTATAAAAAATTTCAAATTCCAATATTTTATCACGTGTAATTTGTTCTATAATTTTATTTTATGATTTTGTCAACCGTTAATTTTATAAGTTTAGGTTCATGAAATTTTCGAAACCTTAAAAATTGAAGGAAAACATATGCTTTTTTTTCATATCTAAAAGATGTTTCTCTTCAAGATCATTGCAAAGAGGGTTGTGTTTTAAGCCATCACAATTTCATTGTTGTTTCGGTTGCATTACTGGCTAGTTCTTGGGTTTTACTGGTCCAAACTAGTGATTAAGAGCATTCTGATATTTTTTCTCAATAATTATATTTAGTAATATTTTTTTTTCGTTTTAATTTACATACAAAGTAACTATTTTTATTAAAAGTTGTCATGAGAATGTAACACTCTTTATATATGTCAATGTCACATTGTACTTTCTAAAAATGAAAATAATGACTATGCATATAAACTAAGACGGAATAAATAATAGAAATAACCATGACAAAGAGTGGAGAAGAATATTTGTAATATAGAAGACATGAAATATATCAGAGGTCTGTCCTGAAGATGGTGGTGTTTTTCGAAAAGTTGAAAAGAATAATATAATAATAATAAAATGCTTAGCAAACCCGAAGGTTCGATGCCGATACCACTAATCGCTGCCTACAAATCTCGGTCCACCGACTACCGTCCAAACCCAAACTCATTAGATCACTCTTAATACAATCCTCCCACCTCCGTTTCGGTCTACCCCTCGTACGTTTACCAGTCGGCTCAGCGTTTATTAACTTTTTAGGAATTCGTTCGTTACTGAGCCCAACAACTTTACAAGCCCATTTCAACCGTCGCGATGATATCACCTCGATTATATTAACATGGTGTTGCTTCCGCGTTGTGTAACCTCCTAAATTCTTCAGTAGACTCATCCTTTTAGGGACCAAATATTTTACGCAATACCTTATTCTCGAAGACCTTAAGGCGCTGTTCGTCCTTCAAGGTTAGCGGTCACGTACGGAACAGTAGATAAGATAATAGCTTTGTATATTCTGACTTTTGTTTCTGGACAAAATGCGCGACCTAAGTAATGTTGATACCCAAAAATAAACAGCATTTCCCACCTTTAACCGCGCCTTTATTTCCTCTTGAATTTCGTTTTTTCTACTAATCACAGACCCCAAATACTTAAATTTCTCAACGTGTTCAAACCTATTTTCTCCTCTATCTATATCCTCAAAATCGCCTCTGTTTCTAGTGCTAACCATATATTTCGTCTTATCCGTATTTATTTTGAGGCCAACCTCTTTCCCAGCTGTCATCAACGTTGTATCAATTTTATAGTTTCCGCGTCCTCACTTAATAATACCAAATCATCCGTAAACCGAAGCACGGATATTTTACCACCCAGATCTAAACCCCTTTTGGTACGCATCACCTTTCTAATTACATACTCTAGTGCTAAATTAAATAGGACAGGTGAAAGGGAATCGCCTTATTTAACCCCGAGCGAACTTCAAATTTCTCCGAAAAATAATTACCGATTCTAACTTTATTGAATGTTTCGGTCATGCACATCTATACTAGATTTACAAACTTCTTTGGTATTCCCTGCTTAATCAAAATGTCATACAGTCTCTGGCGATCAATGGAATCATAAGCATTTTTGAAATCCACAAAAAGCTGATGAACTATACTGTTGAATTCTAATTTTTTTCTAATATTTGGCGTAAGGAAAATATTTGATCGATAGTTGATCGGTTCTGTCTAAAACCACATTGGTTGTCTCCGATAATTTCCTCGGCATATTCCGTGACTCGACTAGTTAGGATCAACGAGAATATTTTATAACATACCGGGAGGAGTGATATTCTGCGATAGTTATTACACTCCGTCCTCGGACCTTTTTTGTGAATCGGAATAAGTATAGAGTCTTTCCATTCTTCGGTCATTTTTTCATTTTCCCAGATCTTTTTAATAAAAAAATGTATTTTAGAAACTCCAGCTTCACCGCACGCTCTTATTATTTCACTGGGAATGTTGTCGATTCCCGCTGCTTTATGAGATTTTAATTTTCCGATGGCTATTTCGACTTCCTCCTTACTCGGTTCTTCAATTAACGATTCAGCACTCTGACATTCAGATGGAGGAGATTGACTATTATTTCCCGAGTTCAAAATACTTTCAAAGGGTTTTTTAAATTTATTCACAATGTGCCCCGAATCGGCCAAGATATTGTTATTTTCATTTGTAATTCCATTCATTGCGGGTTCAAATTGTTTACACGATATGTTTATACCCTTGTGCATGTCTCTTGGTTGTATAATTCTATTAGTTTCTATCTATATTATTTTGTTTTTAAGATATTCTCGTTTTTTTATTTTTGAGGAATTTGGACGTTTCATTCATCAAGGCTCGGAAATTAGCAACATTGTTATCGTTTGGATTATTTAAAGCTTTTAATTTAGCGGCTCTTCTTTTTTCACACAAGTTTAGACAATCATTATCGAACCACGGTTTGTTCTTTTTATTGTCCCTTTTTCCAAGACACAAATTACTTACCTCTTTAATATTATCCCTAATTCCGATAAATACATCTTCGCGATCCACATCTAAAGATTCCAAGGCTTCAAACTTATTCTTGATACCTACTGCGAATTGATTTCTAATTGAAGGGTTTTTAATTTATCTAGATCAAAATTTTCGGAACAAATACGGCTTTCTTTTCTGTTTTTTATATTAAGTTTTTGTCGATTACTTCGACGATCTGACGATTCGCGATTACTAATTCATGATCTGACCCACATTCTGCCCCACGATAAAACCTCACGTTAATTATACTATTTTTCCAACTTTGTTGTATCAAAACATGATCAATTTGATTTCGTGTTTGTGAATCCGGCGATGTCCACGTATACTTATGAATATCCCTATGTTTAAACGTAGTACTTTTGATTGTTAGGTTTTTCGAGATAGCAAAGTTTATTAGACGGATCCCATTATCATTAGCTATGTTCGTGCAAACTTTCTTTACCGATCGTCGGATAGTATACTTCTTCCCTTCCCACCTTTGCGTTCGGGTCTCCTAATATCATTTTCATGTAGTTTCGAGATAGTTTATCATAAACCCAATCTAGTTTATCATAAAATTCACATTTAACTTCATCATCACTGTCTTCGGTAGGAGAATGTATGTTTATCAGCGCAATTTTAATCCACCGCTCCTGAAATATGGCCACAGATATTCTATCACTAAAAATTGTACGTCCCTCAATACGGAGAGCAATATATTCCTAATTAGATCCATAAGTAGATCCATAAATTTCATAGAAATCCAGTACTTAAACAATAATTACCGCTACCACCGTACCAAATAGAATAATTCCCTTCTGTTAACGAACCCTCCCTTGGCCAGCGAACCTCTTGCAGTGCCACGATATCTACATTGTATCTCTTAACCTAGTTTGCCACCGATTTTAACCCACCCGCTGTATTCAAACTTCTTACGTTCCACGTCTCTATACCTAAATCTCTAATTTACAACTTGCGCCATGAATCCCATGAAGTAGTCCCCACCCGGAGACCCGAACTGGGGACTAGTTTACCTCCGGTTAATGAGCGTTTTACCTCAGAGAGATCCATGACTTTTTTATAATAAAAATATGTGAGTAGGGCGTTCAAACCTACCTCACACCCTCCAGCAAGCCTCACACTCTCATTGTTGGTCAGCGAGTCCATCGGACTTAGTCGGGAGGAACTTCCAAGGAATTTTCACCGACCATCCCCACATCCGGGACACTCCCAAGGCGGTAATGAGATCCGCTTGAGGAACAAATAATAAAAGAATAATATAAGAAATCTTTTAATAAAACAGAAGATTTAGGAAGAAATTATGATTTATAAAAACTACGTAAAATAAAAAAATATAACTATTCTATAAGAAATAATATTTGAAATATATTTAGTTGTTATATATTGTCGGAATATTCCTGTAATTCCTCGTCAGCTTTAATAGTAATAGAAGTAATAAGTAATAGAAGGAGCTTTGTTGAGTAATTTCTTGTAAACTTTTCAATTTAGTAAGTCGTTTGTAATGGAAGGCCGTTTTTCAAAAAATAAAAGAATAATTATATTTCTTATTTACATGATCTTTCTTTGATTTCTGATGATTCAGATTTCTAATTCCAGGCACATTTAACTTGCCCTGTAAAAGCTCATAAAATTTTACAATTAAATTTTAAAACACTACGTTGTGCATCTGCATCTTACATCAACGAAATAAGAAACAATTTTGCTTAGAAAATAAGAAAAAATATAAGATTGTAAAATAATGTTAAGAAAAATTCGAAAAGCTTCGTTTGAGGTAACTGCTGGTGGTCATATGAACAATAATCGAACGAAGCGTCCCTCTCTCTACGAATCAAACGATTCTGGAAAAATTGGACGCTCTGATTCGAGATTGGTCTTCGTGACCTAAAAAACACAGCCTCAACTGCCAAGTTAATGACCTGAATTCCCGCACAAAACGTTGGTGGATTTTAAATGGATTTTATCTGCCGAACTGTATCCCTTGATGATTTGTTACTGTTATGTAATTTAAGTGGAGCTTTGAAACTTCATTACATTATTACCGATTAGGATATAGCAATAGTATTTCGTCTTCTAATTTTCATTTCATTGAATTATATATTTATGTTACTTTTTGAATATGATTATTGATAAAAATTCTTTATTTTTTTTGTCGATGATTATTTTTTATATACTACATTTTACATATTATGCTGAAAGTTCATATTTTTAATCCTTAATTATTTATTTATCCAACGTCCAATCTTGACAACATTAAAATTTGGTGGTGCGTGGATCAATAAAGACTGGATCCCAGCAGCGGAATAGATTCTCTTGCAAGCAAGGGAGGTACTAACATCTATATAATAAGACCCTTATGTACGCCCAACCGTGTCCACCGCTTAGACCCGCTAAGCCTCTCTAACCAATTAGTATTGCGGGTACTGTATAGTCTGTCCCGTGTCTATTTTTAACATATATCAATAGAAAATTTATGAAAATTTGATAATGAACACCTGTAGACAAATTGTGATGGTTTTTTTTCATTATTTTTTCCGTAATCAGCACAAGAATAATATAGGGATCACTCATAGAATTTGAAAGTTATTTTAATCGCAGACCTTTGTTATCCCTAAAGACATTGACATACTTATATGTTTTTCAGAATTTGTCCGAAATACATATACCTCCATATATTTCAAACTGCATACCCAAACAAACCTACTAGTTCATAATATTTTTTCCCAATCTATGCCCGAAAAACACACAAGGCGCTTGAAAAGAAGATGGTAACGGGAATTTCTTATGTGAAATAGTTATTGTGTTACCAATGGGTAGTTTCATTACAAGCCTTTGAAATATTTCCAAACTTCAATAAACAAATAAAGAACATTTTTAAAAATTTAAACCGCCACTGTATAATAATTTAGTCATTTATTATAATAATAATTAATATGATAAAGTGAAAGACAACACTTAAGGCAGTTAATCTTTGAACACTATCTCCTCATCTAGGAATAATAACAATAAAATAAAAATAATATTCTATGAATTTTTGGCTGATTTGACATTACAGCCTTATAAATTTATTTAAAGCATTTCACCATCTGACTGCCTGTGACAAGTCAGTGTGGCAGCGCTTAAATAAAATGTCGAGTGTCAAAATTGAAAAGTGCTCTCACCTAACCCTGTTGAGGGTCGGAGACGCCGTATTGGAACCACAAAGTGGAAAATGCTGAGGAGGATGATGGGACGCTAAGTGGTTGTGCCTTCTGTCAGAATTAATTACTCAGTCTCTGGGCAGACATCGCTCCGTGTCACAGCTTTTCCTTAACAACCTTAGTACCTCTGCCTTCTATTATTAGACCTATCAACCTTGTGGAAATAATAATGATTAATGCATACCCATATTTAAATCAAACGCGAACAAGACCAGAAAATTGTACAAGTCAGATTAGATTAGATTACGATTTTTTTCTGGGCGATGAACTACTTGGTCATTACGCCCTTTATAGTTAACCTATAGTATTTGTAATTTTAAATTTGTTTTGATGTGTTGTTTGTATGGGTTATAGGGATTATCAGTGTTATTAGCTTATGGCTATTGGCATATAGTGCTTTATTTCTATTTCTTATTTTGATTTCCCAAATGTTATGATTTATATTGGGTTCGACGTATTTTATCTTTATCTAAATTATGTTATTAGAATAGTTAATTTTCTTTTAAATCTTTTTTATATTTAAATACATCCATATATACAGTTGATTTATTTTATCACAACAGAACACCTTTTTCTTCTATGGTTTTATTTTTTTTTATTATATTTTTTTTTAATATTCTGTTTTATTATTTTTTTTTTCATTTTACATTCATTTTTTAATACATCTATGTTCCTTTTTTTATATTTTTTTTATTTTATATATTTTTATATATATATATATATATATATATATATATATATATATATATATATATATATATACACATATATACACACACACATACATATATTATGGATATGCTATTTTATTTACATTTATGTTTTCGAGTTTGCAATAATTTATACAATTGTCTTATAGTTTGATACATTATAATGTTAATATGCAGCAAACACACACACGTGTCCAACATATATTTAATACAGACTATTTTCTTTTGCCATGTACAATGATTCATAAGTTATTGTTCGTTTATTAGCCTTGTTTTTATTAAAAACTCTTATAGTTTATGGTATAATCGAGTTTTTTTTTAATAGTTTTATGATTTTATCGATTGATTCTGGTGAGTCTTTTAGTGCTATCTTTCTACAACGAGGCATTTTATTATTTACAAAATTCTGATGCAGTAATGTGCACTCCTCTATTATATGTTGTATATGTTGTATAGTTAATGGAAACTGGCAGGTTTCGCAATTTGGTTGGGCTTCTTTTGTTATTAAATGTATGTGAGCTAGGTTGGTTTGACCAATTCTCATCCAGGACACAACCACTTCTTCTCTTCTCTGTCCCCTAACAGCACTTATCAACTGTTTTGTAGTTTTTTTGATAATTTTTAATTTATTTCAGTGGAATTTCTGTCCACATAGATTCCCATTTTTTCCGAACTCTATCTTTAAGATATGTCTTTACATCATTCTTCTTCTTCAATCGGGGCAACAACCCATCACTGGGTCCTGGCCTCCTCAAGCAGCTTCCGCCAGTTCAACCGGTCAAGTGCAGCTGCTCTCCAATTCCGTACTCCGAGCAGGGTCCTTGCATCTTCTTCAACACCTTCCAACCATCGCAGCTTAGGGCGGCTTCTCTGCCGTGTTCCGTGCAGGCGCTCATTGGCGCTCATTAAGCAGTTTATTTGGGATCTCATCAGTCCCCATCCTTGCTACATGGCCTGTCCAGCGCAGCATACCAATCCTCACAATTTTTCCGACATCAGGCTCACCAATAAATGAGTATACTTCCCTTTACGTCATTGGGCTCGTATATTTGGAGAGAAGGAATATTCATATGAGCAGCTTCTTTAGCTGCATTGTCTGCCGCCTCATTTCCTGGTATCCCGTAGTGTCCTGGGGTCCAGAGAAAGTTCACACTTTTATTAAGATCATTTAATAATGATAAATAATTGTGCATTTTATTTAATGTGGGGCCCGTTTTTTTAATGTCTGAAGAGCAGAAATTGATTCTGAAAATATTAAGATTTTTGAGTTACTACTATTTATGGGTAAATAAAACGCTGTAGCAATTTCCTGCAGTTCTGCTGTATATATTGTTATGTATGCAGGTAATTTGTATATCTCGGGTATCCCATTCTTAATTACTGTGAAGCCGACATTCTCATTTTGCTTGGATCCATCAGTGTATATTATTTCATATCCTGAATGTTTTTGTACAATATTGTGGAATTTATTCTTATTTGAACCTGGTTTCTTGTGTTTGAAAGTTAAATATATTTTATAAGGTTGGTATATCCAAGGAGGTGATCTAATGTTTGGATCCGCAGGACCTATTGGCAGGTCATTGATTTCTCTTACTACTTCTATTTGTCTGATGCCTAATGGAGCAGTTCTTGTAGGATTTATTTCATAATTTCTTGTAAAACGGGATTGAAATATATGGGGATGAGCAGGGTTTGCTGGCTGAAGTTTATTCTTTGCAAAATAATTGTTAACCAGTTCCTGTCTTCGAAAAATGAGAGGAGCTATGGAGGCCTCTGCACAGAGACTTTCTATGGGACTGGTCCTAATAGCTCCAGTAGCAAGCCTTATCGCAGAGTGGTGCATCGAATCTAAGAGTATGGGGTGACTTCTTTTTGCAGAAGAATATACCGTACTGCCGTAGTCTATCTTAAATCGAATGATGGAAGTCTAGACCATTAGCATCGATTTTCGGTCAGCTCCCCAGGAAGTTCTTGCTAGTACTTTCATCAGTCTCAACCGCTTAAAGCATTCTTCACGCAAGTACTTTATGTGGTTTAGCCATGTTAGCTTCCTGCCTGAGATTAAGCCTAGGAATTTGATATTTTCATAGAATGAAAGGTTATTTCCATACATATTATGTTGAGGAACTGGGCTTGGAGTCCTCTTTCTTGAAAGTAATACGCCTCTGGTCTTTTCTATTGAAATGTGGAGATTTTTGCTCTCTGACCAAGCTTGTAGACGGTTCAATACATTTTGTAGGGTTCTGCTCATCCACTCGTGACTCCTGCACCTTTGAAAAATCGCTAGGTCATCAACATACAGATGTACTTTCACTGAACCAGGTATTTCATTGAGTATTGAGTTTATCTCTGTGGAATGCCGTTAGCTATTTCTTTACAACTAGATGTCGAATCTCCTACTCTCACTCTAATATATCTTTTCTGTAAGAAACTTTGTACAAATTTAGGCATCGCTCATCTGAAGCCCCATTCATATAATGTTTTTAACATTATTTCTCGGTCAATAGTATCGTATGCCTTTTCTATATCAAAAAATATACCTACTGCTTCCTTTTTTCTACAAAAGTGTTAAGGATTTCAGCTTCCGTAGTCACAAGTTGATCTATTGTGGATCTTCCTTTCCGAAAACCACTTTGTATAGGGGACAAGAGGTTACATTTTTCAAACACCCACACCAAACGTCTATTGACCATTTTCTCTAATAGTTTCGACAAAGAGCTAGTAAGTGATTATGGTCGGTAGCTATTAGGATGTAATTTATTTTTCCCCGGTTATAGTACTGGTATGACTATCCCATGACTATACCCACATGACTGGTATTCTCGCCATGCATGTGGGTACGTGGAGGTTTCCCAGATTCTATTGAATATTGTCAGGAGTTCACTATCAATTGCAGGAGGAAAGTATTTTATCATAATATTATGAACTTCATCTATTCCGGGGGAAGAAAATTTTACTTCATCTATTGCAGCTTGTAGCTCCCAGAGTGTGAAGGGGCAATTATAGTCTTGCTGTAATTAATTGGCTTGTTTTGTAGAGAGAGTAAAGTCTATTTGTTGTAGGCTATCATCTTGTCTTAGTATGCTATCAGGATTTGAAATGGCTGCAAAGTGGTGCATTAGAGTTTTCGCAGTTATTTGTGGATCTGATATAATATCATTTTGGACTTTTAGGATTATTATTACCAGTGATACTGTGGATTTTTTGCCATGCTTTTTTGATGGGAGTGTCTATATTTATTGATTCTATGTATGAAATCCATGATCTTTTTTTTTTTTTTTTGACAAGATTTCTGACTATTGTTTTTTGTTGTTTGTATTTTATTAAATTATCTTTATCAGGGTTTCGCTGAAACTCTTTAGGGGCTTTAATTTTTTTAGTAATTGATTTCCGGCATTCTTCATCAAACTATGGTGTTTGGTTTGTTTTGGGATTTTCTTTAGTTTTTGGAATTGACTGAAGAGCTGATTGTATCATATTCTGCGTGAAACTATAGATTATTTCGTCTACGTTTTCTGTGTGGTTTGTAGTAGAAATTTTAATTTTTCCTTGAAATTCTTCCCAATCAGCTTTTTCTAGGAACCATCTTTTATGTCTTTTGACTTTAGGCATTTCGGCATTGAAACACACTAATGTTAGGAAATGATCACTCCTATATTGGTCGTTGCAGAAACTCCAGGCTACTTGTGTATAAAGGTTTGGTGAGGTGAATATTAGATCTATTGTAGATGTAGATCCAGATCTTGGACAGACATATGTGGCTTCTCCTGTGTTTAGTATGAGTGAATCAGTACTATCGATAATTCTCCTGATGATATTTCCTCTGGTGTTAGTTGTTGTTGTGCTCCAGGTACGATAAGACCCATTCATGTCTCTCACAACTATATAATGGGCAGGAAAGCCAGTAATGAGTTGTATAAGAGCTGTTTCATTGATTCTCTCTTTTGGTGGTAAATATATGTAACAGATTATTACAGTGAAGCGTAATTTAACTCTATTGCTCGTAATGGAGTTTGCACATCTAGTTTTTCAGAGTATATATCTTTTCTTACTGCGGTAGCCACTCCTCCGTGGACTCTTTCTTCTTCTCCTATTTCTTTGTATTTCCTGTATACTAAATAGTCTTTTATATTCAAGTTTCGTTTAGAAGTTAATTTTGTTTCCTGTAGACATAATAAGGCTGGGTTGTTGTCTTCTAAAAGAATATTTTAGATTTCCTCGTACTGAGTCCTTATGCCATTACAGCTCCAGCTAATTATTTTCATATCATTCGGGGCATTATGGGTCCTATTGCACAAATTGATGTATTTTTAATCGGAAGATAAAAATTATCTTTATTTTTTCTATTGAAGTTTTGGTATTGTGGTATTATTGAATAATATTTTATTAACTTATTGATAACTGATTCTATATATAAATAAGTATTAAAAGGATATATCTGAATATAACTATAATATTAAATCATAAAATATACTGGAGTTTATTGCGACTATATAAGCAAAATAAGAAATTTTTTTTGTTTTTATAAAAAATATTTGTGTAGATAAGAAAAAATTTAAAAAGAGAGTTTTTCCTGTGTTGTGAAGAATTGTTATTGTTATTATTGTATTGTTCAGAATATGTATAGTATAGTCATATCTTGTGTTAAGAATTAAGCTGTTTATGAGGCGAAATGGTGTAGCTTTATCATATTTTGTGTTTATGTTTTCTTTCAATAAGTAATTCGTTTTGGAATTAAAATACATTATTTCTAATACAATAATTTAAAATACATATTTAGGTCTCCATTCCGTCATTACTTTTATTTTTATTTTTTATATTTCGGATTTTCGCTTAACGAGTACCGTCGTGTAAGTGGCGAAAATATTTCAGGGTTTTCTCCCACAGTCTCAGACTGTGAGACACTGCTTACTCTCCGTCGTAGATCGTAAGCGTCCGGTAGTTCTTTCACTACTAGAGTGTGAACAGGTTTGGGTAGACCCACTAGACCGTACCGGCGGTGGAGATGGAAGGGATAAGAGGTGGAGGAGGGGAGGGGAGATGTGAGGAGTAGGAGAGAGGAAGCGGTGGAAGGGGATCCGAGGTGTGGGGGATGGGACTTATCAGTCTGCAATCTCTCCTCTGTTGAATTAGAGGGAACAATAATTTTTTCAATAAAATTACTTTCGTCAGTTTGACTGCCTACATCTATTCCTACTTTCCTATTATTTCTAACTGCATCAGCGTAGTTTACGTTTTCATTAATAGGGCGGCTTTCTTTATCTTTCTTTTTAGCATCATTATAAGGGATTTTTTCCTTAAACTGTATAGTTTTAATTTCTTTTTCTTTAAGCAACCTGGGGCATTTCAAATCTAGACTAGAGTGATGGTTTCCACAATTTACACAGTTCGGAACGATTGAATCACATGGTGAACCATTATGTTCTGATTTTGCACAGTAAACACATATGGGTGTTTTTGAGCATTTATCAGCGAAGTGTCCGAATTTTAAACAAGTTCTGCACCCAATTGGATTAGGTACATACATTTTTACAATTATTTTTTGGAATCCCACGTGAATAGTTTCTAGAAGAGTAGGCAATGAAAATGTAAGGATGTATAAATGTGTTTTCCTTTCGGTTCCTGTCTTTCTGGAAACTATTCTTTTGATTTCTTTAACATTATATTTTCCTAATTCTTCCAAAATTTCATTTTCCTCTACTCCATCTAGGCCTGGAAAAAATATTACTCCGTTGCTTATATTTAATTTTTCATGTGGACTTACTTTTATTTTTATTATAGAACCGAAATCCTTAAGCTTTAACAGTTTCTCAGATTGTTCTCTGGAGGTTATTTCGACTAGAATTGTACCGTTTCTTAGTTTTTTTTTACGTTTTTTGGCCTCCCCCATTGAATTTTTATTGATTTATAAATTAAAAACAGTGAGACTTTTCTAAGGTCTCCTTCTTCGTCTTTTTCAATTATTAAAAATTGATTGACCCCGTCAAGTCCTGGGGCTCGTCCAGTCCTCTGTTTGTCTAACGCCACGCGAATATCCCAATGTACCATGGCGGACACAAGTCCGTTCCCGTCAGATATTCTGTGGTACGCCTTGCCATTCTATCCTCCTCTGTGTCCTGGGACGGGTCATCCCTGGAGTGTGTAATCCACATACATTATCGCCGTTTCTGTGTTTGCCTGGTCACCTCTCACTATTATCATGGCTGCCATCAACTGTGACCGCTTCATTTTGTCCAGTGCCACTCTGCACGGTATCTCCTGAGATTCTTCGTTGACTCCTCCACTATAAACTCGTCCCGTGACTTCTCTTCTGGTGTCGCAACCCGTTCCGTTATGTTTGGAGTACAGCCTTCGCTTTCTCTTCTCTGCGCCCCTGGTCTTCGCCTCGCTGAATGGTACTCTCTCTTGAGCGCCTTTAGTCACGGAACCGGGTGCGCCCTTGTTCTTCTGCGAGGGATAGAGTTCTCCGCCGCTTCAGTGATGGCATTCGTCAACATCTCCACTCTGCCGTCAATGGTAAGCTCATCACTGTCGGCCGCCGTTTCTTCCACTCTCTGTCCACTAATATTCCCTCAAGAGTCCTGGAGAACTGATTTGTCTTGAGTCCTTGTCTGCTGATTTGGCGACGAACCCCCTATCAGTCTCTTGGCGGTTCTCTTCTTCCTTTTCTTCTTTCACGCTAAAGGATATGGTTGCGTGGTCAGCGCTCGTATTCGATCGCAGGGCCCATCGACGACACGTCTCGAAATGGTTGGTGAAGCCAGCGTTAGAGCTATCCAACCTTGCTATCTTACTCCTATGAAGGTAGGTCCAGAAGGTGGGTCGTCACTATAAGTTGACATTTTGCGACGCCGTCCTCCACAATCCTGCCTCTCACGTCTGATCGCGCCGAACCCCAGATCGTGCTCCATGAGTTGTTGTCAGAGTAAACCAGCACATTTCGATATCGGATCGTGACGGCTTCCACGGCGGTGATGCTGTCGTCGATATTTTCTCGAGGCGGCACGTAGGATGACACCAGAGTAAAGGGAATGTTGCCCCATCTGACAAGATATGCCGCTTGATAAGCGATTGTGTGCTGTTTCAGTTGCATTGCATCGACTGAAGGTTTGACTATGACTGCCCTAGGCCTCCTCTCTCCACTCCCCAATGTACAAATTCTACAGCTAGCAGCCCTGGCAGAAGGACCTATCCTGAAGGCCTCTACTGCAATCTGAAGATTTCTTTATCATCACCTTTCCACATTTGCTTAGTTAGCGCCCTAGATTTGCTGAGATCCATGCATATCACTTGGATTTAACCTCGGCAAACACCCAATCGGGTAAGGGCAGCATTGCACTAGCAAGCTTACCCTAGTGACAGCTGGTGCTCTCGATACAGCTTGTGATTGGTGCTCCTCGTGGTGCCTTCGTTACGGTCTGTCCTGGTGCTCCTGTCACGTGAGTACACTTTTACTTACTAAGTGAAGTGTTAGTTATATTTAGTTTAGTTTATTAATCAATCAACTGCTAAGACTCAACACTGTACAAGTCAGTATTCGCATCCAAAATAAAAAGCTGGAACACTGAGAATGGTAGTAATCTAGTATAATGATTAAACTAAATAGTATCAGTACTAGTATGGTTATAAAACTTTAAATAATTCATTATTCAATATTGTGGCTCTGAATTATCTCATTAAATTAAGCTAGACTCCCCTTTATGCAAGTGAATATTGAGGACGTGAATGGATGAAGTTGTCATGTTACAAATTTTACAAACTTATACGATTATGAAGTCGGACATTATTAAAATTGGCCGATTTAGGGAATGAGTGTAAGAATTGAAGGTAAAGGGACAATATAAACCAATTAGTCAAAGTCGATTGCAATTATAAACCCTATTATCCTGGCTTATATATGTTCTAGTTCAAACAAAACAATATTTCTTAGATCTGTATTTTTTAAATGAAATTCAAAGAGCGCCGATTTTTTTGGACTCCAGTGTATTTTCTCTGGCATTTTTTTATTATAACTCTGGTTTGGCCGTGAGAAGCATTTGAACCGATTTATTTTGAGCACCATGAATACAATTTATGTGTAAATGTGGTAACTAATAAAAACCATCTAGGATCAACTACCGACTACTGTTTATTTATCTTTTCAATAGCATTTAGTCTGACAAATTGACCGCTTGACTCCATAATTAAATTCAATTATAGGAATTAGCAGCCAGGCTCAGTTCTAAGGAATTTGCTAAACGTTAATAGGTTTTTAGTAAACATTGACATGAAAAACTATTTATACAGAACTACCATAATTACCTTAACATCCTTGAAAACATATTTTTTCTTTTACATAGATATAAACGGTTCAATGATCAGTCCATAGACACAGATGATTTACCGACTGCAGCATGATTGCTATGCTCGTTTAGAAGCGAGCTAATGAATTATTTTTAGGAAACGGAAATCGTTTTCAGAAAGAGCCCAGAGGGAGCAACATTACTGATGAAAACATTCAGTCGAAGCGCTAACCTGAATACCGAATTTTGCTGACACTCTGTAAAATTACCAACATTTGTTCCACTTGTAACTGCTAAAATGCGATACGTTATCAATTCATACATTCTGACAATTTTTAAGTTATTATAGGAACAAAGTTTTTTTTTTAAATATTCCTTAGTATGAAATAAATATATAGATAACAATATTTGTTTTTAATAATTATTAATTATCCCGTTATATCATTAGTTGTGTATAATCCTAGAACAACAAAGTGTGGCAAAACCTTTGCAATCAACTTAAAAAGTTTGATCTAGTCGAATAATGATTTAGTGATCTTAAGTAGAGATGGACAATTTTCTAATATCACAGATTAAATAAAAATAGAACACAACTCAGTCATCTGATTAAGTCCATATCAAATTTAATTTTAAATGTTGGTAGATGTTATAATTGTTTTATGTTGAAAAACAAGTAATTTACGTTTATACTGATTTATTCACAATTGACAGTAAAATTTAAGCAATATACATTTTTCCATATATCTCTCTGCTATTTTCCATTTTTGTCGATGATTTGCCTAACTACTTAGATTCAGGAATCATAGTTGGTGGCACTTATTTTAAATCTCTCATGTACACAGATGATGGTCTTGCTTGCTGATAACGTAGTCTCTCTCCAGAGAAATATTAATGCTTTAGCGAATTATTGTGATATGTAGAACCTGACGATTGATTTAGATGAATCAAAGTTCATTATTTTCAGAAGAGGAGGCCACGTAGGAATGGCTTTTTTAAAGCTATTCCAGTTGAAAGATTAGTTTAAAGGTATTCCAAAGTTAACGAGTATAATTATCTTGGACATTAACATCTAATCTGTCATTAAAACGTGTTTTTGGAACAAAACGTTTTGGCGACAAAAACTGCGGTTAATACAATGTGGTCTGGCTTCATTAATCAAGATTTGGTCTCCTTATCTTCTAAATTTAAATCGTTTAATGCTGTTTGCCGTACCTTATGATCGGATTGAAAAGTCCATACGTCTTTTTATAAAAAAGTTGTTCGCCTTGCCTCCTTCTACTCAAAATTATTTGGTTTATTTGGAGGCTAGTGTTGAGTCCTTATTTTTGTATACCTTGAGACTCCATTTCAATTATGTCACGAAAGTTTTAAAATTCTCTGATTATCGCTTCTTGAATATTATTGCTAGTGAATAATCAATAAAAATTCGTTCTGGTATGAAGAGAAAAAGTATCTATCAGAAAAATATCTTTCTGATTTTCGTTTCTTTCTTGAAAATATTAAATATTATCTCTCTTAAAGTTGGGGGACAAAGCACTTATGTATTTTGTCTAGCATAAGATCAAGCAACAAAGAAGTATATCTAGAGAGAGCTCGTTCTTCTGAAAGGTTAATTTTTTACAAAAAGCTTGACAGAAGTTTAGTGTATATTTAAATTGGTAGGAGAGAATCCAAGGAAGTTTTGGCTAAGAGATCTAGGCTGGTTATTCAAAATTCGTTGCGAACTCCAATATTTGAACTCTGTTCCATTTATGAGGAGGGATCTGGAATATTTCTCTATGTGTAATTTTAAGTAAAAAGAAAATATTGCGCATTTTTTGGCGAAATGTACAATGCTATCTGCGATTCGTATTTCTTACAAGGACCGCCCAGTACTTTCAGAGGAGGATTTGCTCTCTCTTTTGAATGAACCGAGTCTGCAACTAATAATGATCACACGCCATGTCTGGAATTACCTTTGGCAACTGATTCAACAGATGAACTTTTGAGTTAGTCTCTTTTTCATGTTGTTTTATTTTTTTTATTAGTACGTAAGTAGTATATATTACATTCTAGCCACCTCTTTTATTTTTGTCTTAATAACGTTTTATTTCCTTAATATAACTATAAATTGTATTTTTGAACTTCATAGTGAATAAAAATATGTTATTAAATTTGATTCAGGCGGAAGTTTTTTTATTGAAGTTTCTAAACTAAAGCCTTTAATCTCTCAAATCATAGTTGTCTATCAAGTTTAATCTGATATACCATATCGTTAACGACCTTTTAATCACGCATTCAGGTATCATTGAAGTGATAGTCTATCCTGGATGGATGCTTCTGGATTCTATCTGAGCCCAGACGGCTATATCTAAGAAACGCAAATCGGCCACAGTCTGCAATCTTATATAGAGCGAACTTCGAAGTTTATCTACATAGGTGACAGGCTTTAATCACTACTGCACAAAGGTTTAAGTGAAAACTGAATCTGCAATGGCCTGTGAGTATTCCGATAATCAATCGGATTCCATTTCTATTTAAGGCTACTAGCGATTTAGTGTTTTTTTATTAAATGGCTTGGCCTGTCTATGGTCTACACGGCCTCTACTCCTTTTCATGGTTTCTCCAGTCTAGGACCTCCTTATGTTGATGATGACTGGAAATACCTATTGAGAGATCCGGTCCAAGAAGGGAGTGCTCAGTTATGTTTCTAGCCAGATGGTCAGCCAATAATACCTTCGTGACCATATTCTATTGTCAACAATAGTTTACAAATAGCTTACAACAATGTAAGTGATTCTAACACTTGTGTTTTATCAAGCGATGGAGAGCAGTATTGTATAATCGGAAGTTGGTTTTCCACCATTTTGAATATTGTTAAGTGGCCAGCCCGCTCTCCGGTCTAATCCTAAGACACGCTATAGAGTTGCTTCACCTTATAACCATAGGTGGAGTGACGTATGTTATAGGACTACTACTAGTGCCTCAGTAGGGGTTATGCCTATGCAAGCTATTCTTTGCATTCGGTGAGCGTTCGTACATGGAAAACCCTGTTTATGGCTGTCCTCACACTATACTTCCATCTCGAATTCTCGGTCCTATAATTTAAATGTTTTTCCAATGCCCACGCTGAATCCCCAGATAGCGCATAAAAGCATGTCTTACTTACCGAATGGCTGCTGCTGTTTTTCTTTTAAATTCTGTCAAACGAAGACCCCAGTTAAGTTTGGTATCCAAAATAATTCCGAGGTATTTCATATTTTGGCTTAATTTCAGCTGATTACCAAAGAACGTCGAAGTTTTGAAGATTTCCAGCTTTCGTTTCTTGGTAAAGAGTATCAACGCCGTCTTTACTGGGTTTACTAATAATTGCATTTCAGTGCATCACTTCTGGACGACGTCAGATAAGACTTGAGTCCGTTCAAATTTAGTACAAATGATGTTACCTCTAATGAGAATCGCACCATCGTCCGCAAACGCTTTGAATAGATCCCGATATCCTACAATCTTCTTAATAAATTCTCCGGAACAAGGCACTCGAGCAATGGTGAAATGTAAACTGCCTTGGATAAATCCCTTTATTGGTTGCGCTATTAGTCTGGTACCTTCTTCTGGCACAGAACAACAATAATTTTGATTTTAGTATAAATCTGAATTATCTGACTTATGCAACAGGGGCAGATATGCCTGAAGGTTTATATTTATATTATTTCTTATAATCCCCATTCTTATAATTCCATGTACTTCTTATTTTGTTGATCTATGTCAAGTTTTCATGAAATTGTCTACCTATTTATAGCATTCTTAATATTGTTTTCTTAATTTATTATGAAGCAAACAATACAATATGCCATTACAACCCTGTGTGGGTCCTAGCCTCCTCGAGGAGCCTTCGCCATGCTGCTCTATCCAGTGCGGATGCCCTCCAGTACTGGACATTTAAGATACGCTTGGCATCTTGCGCCACTGAATTTACACATCGGAGTCAAGGTTTCCTCTGGTAAGGTCCAACCTTCCTTCCATCAGCTTTTTAGCAGAAACCTCCTCACGCATAATGGCCACATGGCCGGCCCACCTCAATCTGCTGATTTTTTCCTATGTAATTATGTCAGATTTCTCCATCATTTTGTACACTTTCCTGTGAATCTTCTCCATTGACTATTTAAATTAATTGCCCAGAAAATTCTACGTAGTAGCATTCATTCAAAGACTGCTAATCCTTAATACGAACCATAGTAAAGGAAAAAAAAATATTATTTTATATATCATTTATTTTTTTCAAAAACTGATCTATTTCTTTGGGAGTGTTGCCACCCATGGGGATTTTACTATTTACTTCAGATTCCCCTAGAAGGCTGCCCTCCTAACACAATAGACAAATAAAGATAGTTCAAATAAACCCCATATATACACTTGCCCCGAGTATGCAATTACCCCGGCTTACCTCATGCATATGTATTTAGTTTCTGTCTAATTTTCAGTTTTGACGATTTGGAAAAAAATAGAGTATAAATAGAAAGAATAGAAATAGAAATAGAAATAGAAAAAAAGAGTATAAATTTCAGTCGTTTGTTGAGAGGGTTATTAAAATAGTATAATGAGAGAAGGGGCCTTGCTAAGCTCCTACTAAAATAATTTTATAAGGCATTAATTATATTATTACGTTTAATGGCATAAGATGATTATTATTAAAGGATCCAATAAATTAAATATTTTTAAACGCGAAGTGCCAATAAAACTCTCTCCTATACAAAAACCTGGAAAATTTCCATTTTTTCCGCCACGATTTTGTTAAATAATACAACAATTTTGCGTATCAAATATTTGATATTAAATAAACATGGCAAACAAAGTTATCACATTTCTGGGTAAGATGGTATTCCTGAGGATGGTGGCCTGTGACTGCAGGATCTATCTAAAGAATAAAGAACAAAAAGTATTTCGAATGATGGTTTCATTCCACATTAAATGGTCTTATATAGCACAATTATCGAATTATTTAATTAACAATTATTCAGTTCAGGCTTTTTGCCAGATACGCCGAAGCGCTTGAATATAGACCAGAGATGAAGGCTTATATCATAAACGTTTCAAGACATTCACGGCAAACCATCAACCCCAACTCCAACTAGATAGGATATATCTCGATTCCAATCACGAACGCGGTCGTGCAACCCACTTTCTCAACGCCACTCGAAATAGAGGCTTGTGGTCTATGGGAATATTCACGTTACCCATGTTAAATTTATTATCGATGCTAAAATTTAATCAGATTTAATTCCGTCAAACATAATAGTTGAATTCCACGTTATGATAATTCTTAAATGTTGGGAAAATCTGTCTGAGATATTTAATTCATTATGAACTGAAAGAGCAGTAAGACTATATTATACTTATTGAATCAATAACGAGATTTACGGATTGTGAGTGTAATTGTATTTTAGGTAAATATATTTTATTCGATATTACATTACTTAAAGAGGAGAGATTTTCAAGCAGTATACCAGGCGCAATAACAATTATTTACCAAATTTGAAGACAAAAAAAATGTTATAAAATATAAACTTCGACTGATATAGTACAAAAAAAAACCCAACAGACCCACTTGTCGTACTAACTTCTCTCTTTAACTGTACCAATAACCACACTTCGCAGAAAATTGGTTAAATCTTAAGTGTAAAATGTACTAAACCATGAAGTAATATATGCTGAATTTTTAATCATTTAGCAAGGCATCAATTCATTAGGTTTATTTTATGATTATATTTCCTTCTCTTTACAGGAATAAAATCAGGAAAACACGATAGCTAAAAATAAATTACTTAAATCGACATACAGGAAAAAGGGGAGGAAATTCTGTATTATTCCATTTGATTATTTAAAGTATTCATTAAATTATTTATTGTCGATATATCAGGAACTATCAGACATACAGAAATCTGTTACAGCTCAAAATGAATCCAGTTAAAATTCGCCTTAAAGTAAATGATGTTGTTCTTCTTCGTAGGAATAAAAGTTTCCACGATATTAGCCTATGATTTCGATATCATACTATGATTTCTCGTTTTTTCGAGAAAAAAATTTCAATTAGTGAAATATGATTAATATTAGGTATTTTTATAACTCTAGAGCAGCTTAAATTTTTTTTGAATCGATATGACACGCTAGGCTCTTCCAAAATGAATCATCTTGAGAAAAGTTTGATATCTCAGAAACTTCTAGACGTACATACGTCAATTATTGCTCAAACTGAACCTAGTTAAATTCACTTTAATGTAATGTGTAATGATTATCTTCGTAGGAATAGCAGTTTCCATTATATTTGCCAAATAAAGTCACTAAATGTTAATTTCTTGTTTTTCGAAAAAAATGTATTTGAATAACTCTACATTATTATTGATAATCGCTACATTATTTTTTAGGTCCACCTGAAATGGAGCATGCTAGAAATGTCCAAGGTTATGTTTAATAGTCCAAGGAATGAAAAAAAAAAAGGACAAATAAACGCAAAAGTTCGGGTGGTTCTGATTTTTAAAATGTTCTTTGGGTTTGGATTGACATTAAAAATCGAAATTTGTTACCTCGAAAGACGACCGGAAGGTAATTTTATTAGATTTTCAAAAATTTCTATTTTAAAAGAGATGAATAATGCCTTTCGTGCGGTTAGTAGTTTCCAAGATATTAAGCACGGAATGAATAATAAACGAAAATCTAAGTGTTTTTCTTGAATAAAATTACTTAAGATCGTCTTCCGAGGTCGCAATTTTTTTTTCTCCAATATAACCTTGGACATTTCTAGCATGTTACATTTCAGATTACTTACTATAATGTACCGAGGAGAAAAATACAATATTTTTTTTATTAATTTAAATTGATGGTATAGATAAATACTACAAAATGCTTCAAAAGTTGGTTATTTTATACGCTATATATAGAGTGTATTTTCTATATTTAATCAATATCATAAATCTCTAAAAAAGAAAAAGAAAAAATGCAGTTACAGAAAACCACGTCTTCCCTCTTATTCTGATTAATTGATCCAGAGTTACTACCGGAACTCACAACTCCTCCTGACATAGAACTTGAAAGATTTCTTCATTCAACGGAATAACAATACGAAAAAGATCCATTCAAAGCAAGAGCTCCAACGAAATGATTTATCCAAGTCCTCTCAACGTTATTGGAGCCTCCAATCAGGGATTACTTCTTCAGTCCTCTCTCCTGATGAACCACACCTCACTTCTTATTTTCTCTCACACCTCGGAATGGATTACGTCTAGATGGACAAACCAAATCTCATACCACGAATTTTCCTTTGTGACGACTGCTTGTCTTATGCATGATAACATTAGCATTTCTTATGGGATAATGCATTCTACTTTCTGGTTTCTTCAGAGATATCATGATTAAAGTTTTCATCTATTATTGAAGGGTTATAATTTTTCATATCCCTACTCTAGTGAATGATTCTTTAATTTCAAAGAGTGGGTTTTGAAACCGTTGAATAAAGAATCTTATGACTTGTGAATGATGAATGAATGGGTCATGTAAAAAATTTTCAGCGGTTGAAATCCAAACGCTAACTTCGGTCGATACCCCGCTCTTAATTGGGAATTCGAAAAGTTGCGGATTGAGACAGGTTTGCTTAAATTAACAGAAAAGTTCACAGGGAAGGTAAGCACCTCATTGAAGTCAATTAAACACAAATCAGCCAAAATTGACTTGCTTAGGCTGATAGCCAACTTATATTAATGCTTACCAAATCACTAATTTTTTAAATTTATAATCTAATTTAAAAATTATCCCACATTCACGTTAAATTAATTAAGATAATTATGAAAGTCTGTAGATCTTGGCTAAAGTGGGCAGTAGTATCATGATTGGTCCCGACTTTTCAGATAAATTGTAGCAGTGTTTGAAAAAATGACAATAGAATTTGTTTTTGAAATGATTCAGATAATGATAATATTTCGAGTGAGTCATAATTAAATGAAAGTATTTCTAATAGGAAAATTGTTTCTGACTTACGTGCCGAGATAAAACACGTGGAAATACCCTGAACCAAAAATAAAAAAATTTATTTTAAAAGGTAATAAGTAGTGAGAGTTAAAGTTATAAATGGGTGATTCTCTGGTACTTTTAAATTTTGTGGTGCCATCAAAATAAAAATGTCAATTTATTCGAGAAATAAACTACTTAAAATTTTTATTTTACTTTATAGTTGTTAGTATTGAAGTTAGACCTAACTTCAGTTAAGAATCCTGTTCATTAGATCTGGAAGTATACATGAATGTTACAAGGGAATACATAACGGAATGCAATGATGGTCAAATCTCGGTACAGATATTTAGAGGGCCATAAGCCATCTTTGATTATATTATTGTAAAATAAATTCAAAAATATTATTTTATTATTTGGTAACACTGTACTAATATTATGTTTTAAATACTGTACGGTTATTAAGAGCGATAACACTTTGGACAGGTAATTTTGTGGCATGGGAAAGGGGAAGGTATTGACGTTTGGGGTATTCTGCCTTAAATCGCTTCAAAGAGAAATACTTCCAATGTGATTTATAGTATGCAACAGATATGCTCAAAATAAAAAGGAAGGCACTTAAAATTTTACAATTTTACACATTTGGCAGAAATGTTCATCGAATACAAAATTTAAAATTATATGAGAATCTCTCCAATATGTATAAATCTTTCAATATAGTTTCAAAATTTCAATGTATAAAAGAAGAAGTGCGTTTGGCACAAAATAATAAACCAGCGTTAATATAAGAAACATGTTTAGAAAAAAATCAATTGCCTACGTTATTTTAAAAAAAAAATTGTTTCATCTTTATTTCATTATTTTTGTATTGGGCTTTTTCTTTTTAATTAGGCTGTATTTGTTCAGCTATAGACATATAATATTATTTATCATAACTGGAAAAAAAACATCAATTAATTTTACGACCCACGGTATTTTAATAGATTATATATATTTTCTTTTTTTTTTTAAGCGTAGTATCTCCAGTGTAAATTAAAATTTTGTAAACACTGCCACATCCTCCAGTCACTGGAGGCACAGATCAGTTTTAATCATAAACCAACATTGCCTTTTGGCTGTCAATTTTTGTTTGCATTTTAATGTGTTTTTATTATTGAGATATAACATATTCTCATGATAACATACTAACTATATTTGGATTGTTAAAAATGTTTCTAAGTGTAATAATAATATGAAGTCACATTTGAAAGTGGCCGAATGTTTGGTCGAAACTTCAAATGTTTCAATGTATTTATACACAATTTTAATTTTTATCATATGAACTTTTGATCCAATGAACAATAGCATTTGTTCCTTTACTATTTGTTTTTCCTATTGTAATTCTAATTCACTATTTTTTTTTTTATTAATTTCGAACCGATCACCCAAAAGATACATGCACATCACGTGCAGACAATTTCACTGTATTTGTGTGGATCTCCACACAATGGCACTAGCAATGGGTCGGAGCGCTCAAGATTTTATAAATCTAATTCAACCAATTGCTAAGAATAATAATATTTCGATCATATTAGCTAATCAATATACAGGTATCAATTCAACCTATTTTCATAACTATTTAATGAACATTAGGATATAGACTGTTTTCACATGCAATGACAACCCAGAATCTAATGGGCTTAACGTACGATTAATCCAAACCCTAGTGAATCGTCTACGATGCGAAATAAACAGTGGAACTAATACAGTCTGGCCGGTTCTTGGAAAGGAATTAATATGAGTATAATGATACCATTCATAGTTCCACACAATTTGGGCCATCATATCTGCTGCTAGGTTAAAAAAAAAAAACTATCCCTCCTCTTAGTAATGATATCCACTCTTCCGAAGATGATCGCAAAATAGCTTTGCAACATTCCTTAAGGAGTTTCCAAATTAACAAAAAGAGCGTAGATAGAACTGATGCCCAGCATGCATTCAACGTCGGCGATTCAATAAGCTTGATCCCAAAATGGACATTTTCCAATAATACAATATATTTCACCGACGTTTAATGAAGTGACAAGTGGAAAGAGAAAAAATAAATATAAGCAAGCTACTTCCTTTTTCTCCATATGAAGCGTCTTCAGGAGTAGGGTGTAAAGTTAGCTGCAAACTTTTGTCTGTGATAACACTAACTAACTGATCAACAAGTATAATCCTCTCCTTTACTTAATTGACGTTTCGGGGAAATACTTGATTATCATAATAATATTTTTTCCTAAAATTAATAATTATTGCATATCTTAACACATTTCAATATAAATATACTCCAACTAAAAGATAACATATATATATATATATATATATATATATATATATATATATATATATATATATATATATATATATATATATATATATATATATATATATATAAACCATATTAATAATTTCACATTATCTATAATTTAACAATAAATCAGCTTTTATTTACTATATTTATTACTTTATTTACTTATTACATATACTTTCCATGAAATTATATGAAAGAAGATAACTGATTACATGTTATAAACATTGTGTTGGTTTTAGTTAGTTAGTTCAAAGTTTTAAATCTAATTCATCTTACCTTTGAAAGAACGTGTAATTTACTTATTTGTTTAAGTCATAATCTTTTCTTTATTTTTATTCTGTATTGTAGTTATTTTATTTTATTAGCTTGTATTCATTTACTTTGTTTAGAATAAAATCACGTTAAAACAATCTTAAAAACCTTAATACTACCTATTTTAATAGAAATTTTGTTCTTATACACTCCTTTCTTTAAATTGTTTTATGATTTTCATTATTCTATATTCATTAAAATGTCTCCTCGTACTTTTTTCAAATTCAGGATTGATTTCAAAATACAATTTTTAATATACTTTATTTTTTAAATTGATAATTTAAATTTCGATTATTTTTTTTTTTTTTTGCAAACTGCCAAGATCTTAAAAACGTATATTAATGAGATATTAATAATTAATATTAATGAGATATATGTTTTGATTACGAATTCTGTTAGACCTCTCAACCTTTCTGACATATTTTATCAATGCAAAAAAGCATAAAATTAAACTATGGCGGTTGACGTGCGTAAAATTAATAAAACGTTTACGGTTTTTATTTACTTGTTGATGATAAACATTTATTTTCGTTGATTAATTACAGTTATTATCCAACCGAAGTTGAGTATTTTCAATTAGAGAAGACTTCTCAAGTTTTCTTAATTTTTAATGAAGAACCTAACCATTGAGAAGGGTGCCCATTGAATTGAGACGGAGTTGGATACCGTTGAGTGAATGTCTAATTAATTCCCTTTTGAATAGCTAAGCAACTAACCTTGTGCCCGAACCTTATGTAAATAAAGAGTCAGTACCGATTAACTAACTTAAGTAGGGTAATGCCTATATCCTGTTAAAATGTTTACTTTACGTAAAAATGTCGCTGCACGAAACGGATCGTTGATCCGTTATACAGTTCTTAAAGATTAAAAGCCGCATATGTGCTGTTGGAAGTTAAAATTATATTTTCCCTGGTTCCGAGGAATGCATCTCTGATTACAAACTAAGGACTCCAAAACTCCTTGAGATTTTTTAAATCTATATATTAATAGGCAAGCAATTTTTTTGTCGTTCCGATTACTCTGTCAGTACGCATAGTAGGGGGAAATAGATATATCGTTGGATAGGTATTACCGTGTAGATGTGCACAATATAAAAATAGTTCACATATTTTCTAGTTATAAATCTTTGTTTATTTGTTTTTTACTTTTTCACAATTATCTCTTGAACGAGTGGACCGATTTGGTTACTTTCCTTTATGTTTTGCAGGGTTTGGACCTGTTTTGCATGTGTAACAAATCGAGCTTCCTGTGCGTTATAGCATCGGAGCAATAACCGAAAAAACATTTCTTCCGTAGAAGGTAGCACCAAAACGGCTCAAAAGATTTTGATGAAACTTGCCCCAAATCTTCTCCTTAAAACCCTATAACGTTCTGCATCCCTGATAAAAAGCAGGACCAAAGTTATGACGAATATATCTTTTATTTGCGCATAAAGGGTACATTTTTCAAATGCTCAATTGAAAGATAATCGAATTCCTCCTACAAAACAAAATAAATCATCGAAATCGAATAATTATTAGTAAAGATGTAGTGCATTGAACATTGTAGCTATGTTTTTATTTTTCTATAAAACATCCACTTCTGGGTTCGGAAAGAACAGTAAAACTTTCACTTCAGTTCAGTCACTGTCACCTTTGACGTGTCACTCGAATTGACGTAGTACAGCAACACAATTCGAAATATAGCTTAACCTATAATCGGATTCCAGCGGGTCACAGCATAATCAATACTATGCAGCCATAAAAAATAGTTTCAAATTTGAGAATTAAGTGTTATATTCATATCGTCTCAGTCACTACTTTTTCTCATTCTTGTCATTTACTCCCTGTCGAACGGAACAATTAAAATAAACAGAGATTTTGGGCCTACGAATGTATGTAATTAATTTAATTTATTTTTGTATTTGTCTTTTTTAAAAATTTATTTGACTTTCTCGAATTACATTTACATTATAGTAAATGATTAAATTGTTATTAAATTATTGCTTGTATTACTGTATAAAAGTAGAGAGCTACGTTCCTGTTAATACTTTTCTTTGAAATTTTCACTCCATGAGTTATAGAACTATGTTTATTTTTGGGTTTTAAAGTACTGACGGTTAACAGAGGCTGAAGGACAAACGAGCAACGGTTAATCTATGTTCATCTGTATTGCAATCGAGCCAAATTCTCGATGTGCAGTTTTTATCAGTTCTACGCGTTTCAGAATCCTCTGACAAGGAGAAAGCACTGTCAATGGAACACCTATTTCACCAAATCTCGAGTTTGGAAAATGATATCGGTTTGGTTTTCCACCAAAATGCTTTTTTTTTAGTGCATATTTACGGAAAAATACAAAATTTAAAAAATGATTGCCTTTTGGAAAAATAAATTGAAAAAAAGTTTAGATTATTGAGTAAACTAGCCTTCTACATTTTTTTTACACCAAAAATTTTAGTATATTTTGATTCAGCGAACCTAAAACTTATAAAATATCATCGAAAACAATTTTTTTTAATTGTTTCATTTTTAAGGGGATTCAAAATTTGTCACGAAATTACGTTGAAGCTCTATATCTCGTCATCAGTCTATCCGATTTCGTTTTTCTTGAACTCGCCAGAGAGAGGGAAGTTTCTTCTTTCCATAAATAATGCTGCTATTGCATTATCTAGAAGGTGTGCGTAATAAAATGTGATTACAAAATAAAAACAAAATTGAGGTTTTTTGCGTATAACAATGGTTATAAAGCACGTAGGAACACCACAGTTAATGATTTATGAGCAATCACTTGAATATTTAAGAAAAAATGAAAGGTAAAGAGAGTTTTAGAACTTTAGCAAAAGTTTTAGTCAATAAATTTTTATTTTTAGGTTCATCCGAAAATTTAAATTTAAGGGTTTCAGAGTGTTAAAATCAAATCTGAAGCCAGTTTTGAATACTTTTTTTTTTTTTTTAGATATAATTCACCCCATAGGGGAATAGTGTTTTCATTATTTATTATTCAAGATTAGATTAGATTACTATTTTTTCTGGGCGATCAACTACTTGCCCATTACGCCCTTTATAATTAGCCAATGTTATTTGTAATTTTGAATTTACAAATAGAGATTATTAGAGGTTATAAGCTTAGGTGTATTTACATAAAGTGCTTTCCATTACTTATTTTGCTTTTCTAGATATTATAATTTATATTGGGTTCAACGTATTTCATCTTTATCTAAAATATATTATTTGAATAGTTAATTATCTTTAAAATCATTCTTATATTTAAATACATTTATTCTTAATATATACAGTTGACTTATTTTATTGGAATTAAACACCCTTATAGTCAATATTATTTTTTTTAATAATCCATTTTTTTTTAATTTTACAATTTTTTTTTCAAATTTTATAAAAAAAAAAATCTATTTTATAAATTTATATGCTATTTTATTTAAGATTTTTTCATTAATTTATACAATTGTCTTATAGTTTGATGCATTATAATTGCGCATATATAGCATACACCGTGTTTATGTACACATACTCGTATACACGCACATAGATATAAATCTATTTTATAATTTTTTTTTAAATTATTTATGTGCTATTTTATTTATTTAATACAAACATACAAAAGCACACCCCCAACATGCATTTAATAAAGACTATTTCCTTTTGTCATGTACAATGATCCATGTGTAATTGTTCGTTTGTTAGACATGTTTTTATTCACATCGAACCAGATCACCTGCTCATTTATGTAGGCAATGAGTACGTGCTCAGTTTTATTCACTTCAACTCATGTAAAACTCACTACAATAGTTTATAGTAAACAAAATCCACTACATTCTCACCACTGCACTGTTGGTTGAATAACTAATGAATATGTTATTAATATTGCGCGATGTCTTATTAATTTGCATAGTTTCAACTCCGACAGGGGGTTGATGTTTAATTACCACTTAAGAAACCGTTTGTGTGTTTATTAAGATTGATGGAGAATAAGACACTGTTGGCGCTGGCAGTGTGTCAGTTTAACAAGGAGATATGTTCTGTATGCTTTAAAATACGTTGTTGAAGATCAAAATTCCATCGAAGTAATGTTACTAGACGGTCAATATTACCTGGGGTACAGATTTATTAGAATCTCTAAGTTGTAGGCAGTGCAGCCGAATCGTATTGGAGACCACTGACAACAGGTGCTCTAATGGATGTTCACTGTTGCATGGGCTCTGGGTTCTGCCTCTGGCAGGGGATAATCCACCTTGACTAATTTCACTTTGATTGCCTCTAATTTGATACGACCATTCTCTATTAATCTGCTACTTCTCTATATAAATAATGGATCCGCACTAGGTTGGGATGAAAATAAACATCTTTTTTTATCGAGGAAAACTTGCCTCTATAGTAGAAAAGTAAAATGCATAAACAAAATTTTTTATTTCAATCCCCACGTAGCGCAATTCTTCTAAGCATTAAGAAAACGTACGTTTTTTTTTTCTGATATACCAAAAATTTTAATACACTAGCAGATTTTTAGAAAGCGGCTATTGGCATAAATTGGTAGAAAAAGGTATTGGTAAAAAATACTAATAAAACTCATCCTACAAATTAATAAAACTTGATATTATTGAAACATAAAATTTTTTTTTCATACATTTCATTTTTCCACCCTAATAGGCCAGGCAACATAGGCCAGAAAATCGGGTATTGGCTAAATAATTGCCGAAAAGTTGGAAACGGTTTTCATGCAAAAAGAGTAAATTAAAGTTTCCACCAAATTTCTACTTGGGCAGAATGAGCAGTGTCCCAAAAACCTGGAAGTTTTCCCACTACGATTCCTAAACGGTGTATTAAATCGAAAAAGTTATTCTTAAAGAACATTAAATCCTTCTTCAAATGAGTACTACAAGATAATAATTCGGATAAAAGATGTGGTCAAAAAAGAACTTAAAACAACACAATTAAATCAGAGATGAAAATTTACTTATAAAAAAAAGGATACAAAATTATGAGTTCAAAATTGTCGCCATTCACACAATTTTATAAATAAAATTATTTATATAATATTTTTATATGGTTTGGCAAAAGACACTTGAACTAAAGTATTTAGTTTGTAGAATGCCATAGTAACTAGTGTTTATTAAAATGAATACTTTAGGGCTCAGCGTTGTATTTAAAATGGGTTGTTTGTGTTCTAAAGATGACCTAGTTATCGGCAATTCTAAGTATTATATTTTGGAAGAACTTGGACAAGAAGGGTTCACACAATACTGCTGGTGGAACATGCGAGGACCCGAAAAAGATACGCAGGGATGATCAAAAGTGTGCGCTGCAAGAGGTTGAATACCATAAGTCATAAAATCATCCTAACATTATTCCTTGTCTCGAATACAATGCTTCGGAGTATCCGTATCCAGTTTTGAACACCACCAGTCAAGTTTTGTTATTATTTCCATATTATTCGGTTACTGTCTAGAGGCAAGGAGCAAAAATAAACAATATATGGACCAAGGTGACATATTGAGAATGTTTCTTCAAATATATGATGGAGTGAAAGCATTTCATGTTGCCCAGCCTGTTGCTTTGGCCTATAGGAATCTAAAACCTGCCAATATTTTATTGGATGTTGATAACACACCTGTGATAATGGATTTGAGATCAGTTGTACCAGCGTGCGTGAAGGTTTGTGGTAGCACTGAAGCACAAATATTACACGATCTGGCATCTGAAAGGTGTCTCTCGATATGCCATATCGAGCACCAGAACTTTTTAATGTTGAAAGCTATAGCATGATTGATCAGCGAACTGATATTTGATCTTTAGGCTTCATGTTATATGCAATGTGTTACTTTAAGTCTCCCTACGATACAGTTTACGAGAGAGAAGATTCTGTAGCTCTGGCTGTTATTAGTGAAAACATAGATTTTTCTAACACAACTCCATTTATTCAGGAGATGCATGAATTAATAGCAATGATGTCGAAAGTATCCCCAATGGTATGGCCTTATATTTACACAGTAATTGAGAAGACTCAGCAGACCCTTCAGAAGTACAAAGGTTTTTTGTAACGCAATTATCTATTGTAAATATTGCTAATCTATTTTTGTTATGGCATTTTAATGCCTAAAAATGCATTTTAAACTGTTATGTAAATAGTGTTAGCATGTTTTATAATGAAAAGGATATTGTATATATAAAGCTAGATGAAAATGCTTGTTATAAATCGAGATTTATAATTTCCAATATTTATGAATTGTGAGCATATCTATCTTTCTTAATGAAATTTTTAGTTATGGATTTTCAATGTGGTATGCTTGTGGATATTTATGAAGTTTATAAGTATGGTGCATTTTTTTTTGTAATATTGCTTCTATCATCGATAGCTAAAATATTTTTTTTTTTCGAAATTCTTAATTATTGAAAGGTTGCTTTTGTCTTCTATAGTAAATTTATCAACGGCATTACTTTGCAAAATTCTATTATAACCCCTCAAACATTCAGACTTTGTTGCTTTTTATATCAGTATTATTTTTCTAAGAGTAAATCAAGTCAAATATTGTTGTTGTTTTTTTACAAAATTATTAAAAATTTGTCACTTTTTTTATTTTTTATTATTAATGTTTCTGATCCTCAATCTTCATTAGATAATGATTGACTCATAATTTTTTTATTATTTTCCCATTTCGTTATAATTTTGATTTATTTAAGTGCTTGAATTTGAAAGAAGATTAATGAAACAAATAACTCGTTAAAAAGTTTTGATGGAATACTTTGGTTGCTGTAAATTTTATAAATTTTATCTTAGAATATTGTTAAAATAATTTTAATTTTATGAGCATCTTACAGGTAAGTAAGGATTACGATACTAAGAAGTCATAAATTTTGGAAATAATAACTTATTGTAACATTCCAAAAAAAAAATGTGCTCCTAGTTTTAAAATTGTTTCCTCCCCACTGCTGAGTAGTCGGAATGGCATGGCTTGTTGTATTGCTCTAGAGAAATACGGTTTACTGATGTTAAAATCTTAAAAATACTGCTGGAAGAGTTAAGCAAGAATCTATAACAAAGAATATGGATGGGATTGGAAGTTTGAATTGCTGGATACCATGCTTGAAAACTTAAAGAAATAAAATGGCTAAATAGATAATATTTAAGACAATCCATGAAAAAGGAAATAAGCTGTTTTTTTTTTGCTTTTTTCTGACATTGTTTAGAACTCATATTAATCATGCAACCACGTTTCCTAAGTAATTATGGTGCAATGTGAGGCCGCAGCCTTACCCTAAAGCTGGGAATCATATTTTCTAAACAAAGCATTTAATTTATTAAAAAGTGTTTTTTTTTTAATATTCCAGCGTAGGGAAGTTGCGACCCCATCGCCCTGTCATAGCACCGCAGACAG
This sequence comes from Rhaphigaster nebulosa, assembly GCA_948150685.1. Classification (NCBI taxonomy): domain Eukaryota; kingdom Metazoa; phylum Arthropoda; class Insecta; order Hemiptera; family Pentatomidae; genus Rhaphigaster; species Rhaphigaster nebulosa. The sequence continues at coordinate 108,695,466 of OX411306.1, read as the reverse complement.
CCACTGGCCCTCCAGGTTGGTGGAACAGAACACTCACACCCATACAGTATACTAATACAGCACACTACACTCACCCCCACACTACAGGCAAAGCCCATCAACAGTAAATACCCTAGGATCACCTTCGCTAGGTAGCCGTCCCGGATGGGGAAGCGAGTCAGGGAGGTCTGAGGAGGCAGTCCCTCCACCTGACTCGGGGATCGAGGGCTGACTACTCTCACTTCCTAAACAACCAATGTCACGAATCCTCAAATAGAAGAAACTAGATTGTCTCAATGGATACGACCCAGGAAACGCCATAAGGACCTACGAATAGCATTTTGGAACATTTTAACACTTAACCGACTGGGTGCTCTACAGAATCTCCTAACCCAACTGGACTCATACAACGTGGACATAGCAGGAATGCAGGAAATCCGTTTGCTGGGAAAAGGAATACAAGAAATGAATCAGTACAACATATACTATAGCTGTCATGAAACCCATCACACTCTTGGAACTGGATTTGTTGTCGGGGGAAGAGCCAGGAAACTTGTAAGACATTTCATGCCATATATCCCACGTCTATGCTACATCAGGCTCAGAGGAAATTTCCTTAACTATTCCATCATAAATTGCCATGCAACAACCGAGATTGCCACAGAAGAGGATAAGGACCTTTTTTGGCAAGGCTCTAAACAAATTCCCTTACCGAAATGTTAAGTTAATCCTTGGAGACTTTAATGCTCAGGTCGGCCAAGAACAGGCATGCCAACCAATTATCGGGAAACATAGTTTAGACAAAACAAGCAATGACAACGGGCACCGACTAATAAGCTTTGCTGCAGAGCACGGACTAACTGTAGGAAGCACGCTGCTCCAAAGAAGAAACATCCACAAGCAAACATGGTTCAGATCTCCGGATGGAAAAGTGGCCAACCAAATAGACCATCTCCTCTTAAGCTCCAGATACAAATCTGAACTTGTAAGCAACAGAACATTTAGAGGAGCCAACTTGGATACTGACCACTACCTCAGCATAGCGAGAATCCGCTCAAAGTTTCCTTTCAAGAAAGCTCCAGGAAACAAGCCAAAAGATGTTCAACACCAGGAAGAGTATCAGCAAAAACTCCCAGAGAAGCTCACAGAAGAACTATGAAGAGCAGACTCCAGCCTTGATGAACAATGGAAGGTAATTTCTAATTCCATCAATGCAACAGCCGAAGAAGCACTGGGACCCAGACCAAAGTTACAAAAGTCTCCATGCTTTGACGATGAATGCCGCCAAGCTACCAAGGGCAAGAGCAAGGCATATAACAAAAGAGTTCAAAGGCACATTAGAAGCACGGATGAGGCCTATCGTTAGAAGAGAAGGGCTGAGAAACGAATGCACCAAAGAAAGAAAAGATAATGGGAGAACACGCGGATGAAGGAAATCGAGAACCTTCGAAATGCTAATGAATGCAGACTCTTCTTCCAAAGAGTGAATGAAGGTGTACAGAGGATGTACTTAGAATGTGGAGACAGCATTTCAGAGAGGCACTTAACAGAGCAGACGGTCCAAATGCAAGCCCTGAAGAAGAGGAACAAGATCTCGTTGATGACGCTGAGCCCCCCCGATGAGGATGAGATAGAGGAAGCCATCATGAAACTAAGGAATAACAAAGCACCTGGAATTGATGGGATCCAGCCAGAACTCCTGAAATATAGCGGGGATGAGCTAAGGAAGGAACTCCACAACATGATAGTGACGATCTGGGAGCAGGAGCGGATGCCAGAGGACTGGACGAAAGCCGTAATATGGCCTACACATAAGAAGGGAGATCAGTCTGACTGCGGAAACTATCGAGGAATCGCACTCCTGTCATGCGCATTGAAGGTCCTATCAAGCATCCTCTTTGAACGGCTGTCACCCTTTGCTGAAAGACAATTAGGGAACTACCAGGCAGACTTTAGAAGAGGTAGATCAATCATTGACCAGCTTTTCTCATTAAGAATGAGAAGTGTAAGGAGTGCCAGATCACAACTCACCATCTCTTTGTCGATTTCAAAGCCGCGTACGACAGTGTGGACAGGATGAAGCTCTACTAGACACTTGAGGAAATGGGAATACCTAAAAAGCTGACGTGTCTGGTAAAAATGACCATGAGGAACTCAAAATGTGTAGTACGTATTGGCGCCGATGTTTCGGAGGAACTCTACACAGATAATGGAGTGAGGCAGAGAGATGCAATCGCATGCCTCCTCTTCAAGATGGCCGTAGAAGGAGCTGCCAGAAGATCAGGTATTCAGGTTGGTGGGACCTTGTTCAACAAACTGGTGCAGCTGCTGGGTTATGCTGACGACTTTGACATAATGGCTAGATCCAAACGAGCCCTTAGGGAAGCTTTTCTTGCCCTCGAGGAAGCTGCAAAAAAAGTTGGATTAAAAGTAAACCACCAAAAAACAAAGTACATGCAGGTTGACCATGAGGAGTACTTCCTCCTACTTCGAGGAGGACGATATAGATTCCAGGTGGTCAACAAAGTTTTATACTTGGGAAGCGAGATCTCCCATAACGATATATTCCAAGAAATTAAGCGTATGATAATAACCGCTAACAGGTGGTACAAAAAACTTCAGAAGCCGATATCTGTCAAGGAAGACAAAAATCAGTCTGTACATAACTATAATCCGTCCAGTACTAATTTATGGCTCGGAGGCCTGGGCCATTAAGAAGGCAGATGAAAAACGGCTCATGGTGTTCGAAAGGAGGATATTGAGGAAGATATACGGACCAATTAAAGTAGGCGAGACATGGAGAAGACGAAAGAACCTGGAATTGTACGGGCACTTTGAAGATAACGAGATCTCCACAGTCATAAAATTGGGAAGACTTCGATGGGCTGACCATCTAGCCAGAATGGATGATAGCGAGATTCCGAAGAAGGTGGCCATAGAAGAAATCTTTGGAGCAAGGAGAGTGGGACGACCGAACGTAAGGTGGATGGATGGTGGAGCTTAAGATGCTAGTACTCTTCTCGGCGTGCGGGACTGGAGGTCTGCTGCACATGACACAGAGCCAATTGGCGGAGGCTACTTGAGGCGGCCCGGACTCGGTGACGAGTTGTTGCGCCGGTTATGTATGCGTGTATGTATGTAAGTAGAGGGATTTTAGGGGAGCTGGCACACCATTTCCCCCATCCCCTCCACCGCTAGCCTTAAGTGTCACGTGGCCTTGCCTCGACCCTACCTTAAAATTTAGTGGTTAGTGGTCTCACCTCGACCTAACCTTAACTATTAGACCACGCCCCTTTTTAGTCACGTGACTCCTATGCCACGCCCCTTTTTGGTCACGTGACCCTTATGCCCCGCCCCTTTTTAGTCACGTGATCCAGTCACGTGACCCGCGGAACCTCCTGGTCTACGCTCCGCCCGCATATTTTAGTCACGTGATCTAGTCACGTGACCCATGGAACCTCCTGACCTATGCTCCGCCCACAAGATTTACCCCCTCCACCCATTGAAGGGTTAAGTACCCACGTTATAGAGCATGAGTGTGCCCGACCTCCATTTTGGTTTTTTTTATACACCGCCATTTTGTTTTTCTACTGTTTGAGAGACTTGAGGTTTTGTTGAAGGATCAGGTACCCACCTTATAGAGCATGAGTGTACCCGGCCGCCATTTTGTTTTTCTACCGTTTGAGAGACTTGAGGTTTTGTTATAGGGTCAGGTACCCACTTTATAGTCTGTAACCTTCCCAACGGTTATATAATCATAACCTATACGACGAAGGGTCGGGTACTCACTTTATTGTCTGTAACCTCCCCAACGGTTATATAATCATAACCTATACGGCGAAGGGTCAGGTATCCACTTTATAGTCTGTAACCTCCCCAGCGGTTATATAATCATAACCTATACGGCGAAGGGTCAGGTATCCACTTTATTGTCTGTAACCTCCCCTATGGTTATATAATCATAACCTATACGACGAAGGGTGATGTATCCACTTTATAGTATGTAACCTCCCCTACGGTTATATAATCATAAAATATACGATGAAGGGTCAGGTATCCACTTTATTGTCTGTAACCTCCCCTACGGTTATATAATCATAACCTATACGACGAAGGGTGAGGTATCCACTATATTGTCTGTAACCTTCCCAAAGGTTACATAACCTTTATCTTGTTTTCGTGTTTGTGCAACCTTCTCAATGTTTACGTAATCTTTACAATATTTAACTTTACCAACATTTAAACAGGTTGGATCATGTATAGACAAGTTGGATGATGTCTAGGTGAAATACAAATATGGACTTTGAACTGTTTAACTCTAATACAAAAATAAATAGTAGGGCTTCTTAATCCTATAACAACTGTTGGAGTTTGAACTCTTAATCCCCAACCTTTCTTATCTCGCTGAAACATAATCAAAACAACTTTTCAATGTACTACGTATTTTTAATATCTGATAGTATAAATAATGGTCCTTAGAGGATTAAATTTTAATCCCTAAAATATATTGACAAATCGAAACGACACGCTGACCAAAGAGATTATACCTTTTCATAGCTTTGAAATATTTTCAAAGTACACGAGTCGGTATTAATAACCAAGAACATGTCGCAGTAAATTTTAATTGATGAATATAAATTAATCATTAATTCATATTCGAACTTTAAATAACTTTTCAATGTTCTACGTATTTTTTAATAGCTGATAGTATAAATAATAGTCTTAAAAGGATTAACTTGTCAATGTTCTACGTATTTTTACTCTCTCATAGTTAAATAATGGTCTTAAAAGGATTAACTTTTAATCCATTAAGTTCCTATCGAACTTTTAATCTTTAAAATATATTAACAAATCGAAACGATGGTATCACGTTGGCCAAAGAGGTTGCACCTTTTCATAGCTTTGAAATATTTTCAAAGTACACGAGTCGGTATTAATAACTGCGAACATGTCGCAGTAAATTTTAATTAATGAATATTAATTAATACTATATCTTAATCCCTTAAGAGCTTTTGGACTTTGAGCTGTTAATACCAAAACATAAAGAATGATTTAGGACTTCCGCTAAAAAGTAAACAAATTTAGCTTTCGCAATAATGCTCTATCTCTTAATCCTTCCTTTAAAAGTTAACAATGGACTTTGAACTGTTAATCCTCTATCATTACTCATCTCGCTGAAACATAAACAAAACAACTTTTTAATCTTATATGTATTTTTATTCTTTAGTATAAACTATTAAAACGCCGTAAAAGAATTAAATATTAAATCCTTAAAGTTTTTATCATTTACAAACAATGATAAAGAGCCTTTTAATCATTTCATAATATCTGGATAGATGACGTCATTATTATTAGCTAAAGTTTTGTACCTTTTTCAGTTCTCAATGTTTACATTTTATGCAATTTTTCCAAATTTTTACCTTTACCAATCTATTTCTTTATTAAATTTTCTATAACCTCCTCAATGTTTATACATTTTCTGTCCGATAGGGCGCAGCATCTTACTCCACTCGGGAATTTTCCTGGCTAGTTTACATAATGTTCTCAATGTCTATGATTTATGCAACCTTCCCAATGTTTACGTTTACCGACCTATTTGCTTACGTTTTCTTTAACCTTCCCAATATGTAAATTTCATGTAAATATAGTCTTCTCAACTGATTTTTTGCCTTTCCTAAATTGTTTTTCCCCTTTTCTGAACTTGATTTAATTATAATTAACTACCCTGGTTCCTAATTGCACTCGTATCAGACCTTGCGATATCATCGGCTCCTTTCGGCTACTCTCGGATACCCTCGGAGCAGAGCGGCCGGGCCCCGATCATTGTCCTCGGTGACGCTCGTTCGTCCTCGTTTTTCCTCGGGCCCCCACCTCGATCTCCCTAATCTGCCTTAGGATGCTCCCGATTCGAGAATAACCGAACTCCTCCGGCCTCATATGATCATCCAGAATCACTAGAAAAAATTTGAAAAAATCTCCTCTTCTCACCTGGACTTCTTCTCCTACGGTTCCAACCATTCATTTTACTCAGCACGTAGAGGTCTCTCGTCTGCGTACCCCTTGATCAACTCTAAATATTTACATTTTTCATAACTTGAAGTCCCATAATTTTAGCGGTTTTTAGTAATTTTAGCGGTTTTTATTGATTTTAGTCATTTCTTATCAGCTTCTAATGGCAAAATACACTCCGGCAATAATATTATGCTTAATGTTTAACCGAATCCATCATTTTCTTTCAATTATTTGATAATATCTTTTGAGTAGGTCTTTTACTGCTTTACTGGTCTTTTACCTCTAATTTTTAACATAGCTTTATATGTTTTAGTATATTTTAACCAATTTTAGATATTATTTTTTTGTTTTTTATAATTGATTTTACATGTTACTTTATTGATTTTAGTCAATTTTAATGATTTTAGAAATAAAATAAAACGTCTTATTGGCAAATATTTGTATATAAATCTGTTTTGAGATGATTTATTATCTATAGTTGATATTATTTGAGAATGTTGATGTAAGATGTGCTATATTTGGTCCCCATTTGTATGATATTATACTGATTTTTTTTTTCAATCCTAATAATGCCCGAATTAGCGAAACGTTGACTGATCAGATATTTACTGCTGTTTAAGAGACTCAAAACTTTATTCAGGATTCTTCCAGAAATATACTGATAATTTAGAATTAGAATTTAAGATAATTTTGAATATTAGAATGTTTGCCATCATCGGATGATAGATAATATTAACAGTAACTAATATGAGCAAAATCGTGGCAGTTGGAGCACAATTCTGATCACACTTTCCCCCTTTAAAATTCCAAATATTTACATTTTTCATAACTTGAAGTCCCATAATTTTAGTGGTTTTTAGTAATTTTAGCGGTTTTTATTGATTTTTGGTCATTTCTCATCAACTTCTAACGGCAAAATACAATTCGACAATAATACCTTGCTTAATGTTTGACCGAATCCATCATTTTCTTTTACATTATTGATAATATCCTTTGAGTAGGCCTTTTACTGCTTAGACTTCGATCTCTAATTTTTAACATAGCTTTATATTTTTAGTATATTTTAACCAATTTTAGATATTATTTTTTATTTTTATAATTGATTTTGCCTGTTACTTTATTGATTTTTGTCAATTTTTAATGATTTTAGAAATAAATAAAAAATATTTTATTAGCAAATATTTGTATATAATACTGTTTTGAGATGATGTATTATCAGTAGTTGATATTATTTGAGAATGCTGATGTAAGATGTGCTATATTTGGTCCCCATTTGTATGATATTATGTTGTTTGTTTTTTTCACTCCTAATAATGACCGAATTGGCGAAACGTTGACTGATCAAATATTTTCTGCTGTTTATCAAATCTTTATTCATGTTTCTTCCAGAAATATACTGATAATTTAGAAATATTCATATTAACCCTTCTCCATACTCGCTTCATAATTCAAATTGTTTGATTTCTTTCATGAAATAATAACTATTTATTAGATATTTCTATATCGTCTCCGGGTCAAAATGTCTTGTTTTGTGCAGGTGACTGTCAATATTAGAATGTTTAGCATTATCGGATTATAGATAATACTAAAATTAACTCATATGAGCACAATCGTGGTAGTTATAGCACAATTATGACCACACTTTTTCCCAAAAATACCAAAAGTTCGCCTATGAGGCACCACTATCAGTACTTGTTTCCTCATCGAAGTTTGTTTATCGATTAATCAACAATCAGTTCAATCAATTTTGACGAGTCCATCTTGCTTTTGCACACTAACTTTCTGTTGGACAGAACATTTATGGACTTCATCAGGATGAGAACCATTGTTAAGAGGTGTTTCATAGCACCCTAGGGGAATCAGAATTTTAATGTAAGACGTATTGGTGTAATATAATATTCAAACGGCTAGATTGTTTTTTTTTTTGTTTTGTCGAAAGGTCAGGTATCCACCTTATAGTAGGTAACCTTCACAACGGTTACATAACCTTTACCATATTTAACTTTAATGATATCAGGATAGATGTCACACTTGAATAATTCTAAATCTCTTAATTCATTTGCTGAAAGTAAACGATGGACTTTGAACTGTTAATCTCTACAAAGTATACAAAGAGTAGAGCTTCTTAATCCAATAACAACAGTTGGACTTTGAACTGTTAATCCCTAAAACATAAATAAATTCTAGAGCTCCTTAATCCTATAACAACTTTTGGACTTTGTGCTGCTAATGCCAAAATATAAAGAATGAAATAGGACTTGTCAGTCCTTCCGCTAAAAAGTAAACAAATTTAGATTTCGCAATAATGCGCTATCCCATAATCCTTCTTTTGAAAGTAAGCAATGGACTTTGAACTGCTAATCCTTAAAAAGTTTAACTTTTATACACAAACAAAGATATAGGGTATAGTTAATAAAAGAAAATACAACTTTATAAAATAAAAAAATTTATTTCATCATAATATTAGATACAAGAAATAGAATTTTTAAATAAATGAAACATCATCTTTATAACCAATTCTTCCATTATACACTAAAGAAATGATTTCATCGCTATTGTTAAAAGCCTCGATGTCTTCAACCGACATCTAAAAACGTTTAGGAAGATACACTCTGATAGAATTATCATGATCCTTTAACGTAGCGACCAACGCTAATCCCATTTTCGTTTCAACATGTTCCAGTTCTCCGATGATGTATGGCCGTCCGATCTGAATATAATTCAATTTATGCACATAGCGAGCGCCATCGTTTAATCGGTTGAAGAGAGCTTTAAAATCTCTGATAGAACTAAAAATAAAACAGATTCACATAAGAAGAGAGCAGGTTTAGATAAAAATAAGAAATGGCTAAAGCAATAAATATACTTACGAATTCATGATGATTGAAAATGAAGGATCTGCTATGATCGGATGCTAGAACAAAAATGAATCCTTAGGTAGTCGCTCGCTGCGGAGTATTGGTGGAGAGTAAATCTACGCTAGTTGCGCATGCGTTACCCCCTCCATCAACCATACTCTTCCCTGCCACCACTCCAACAATTTCAAGTTATCATTTTCGACCTCGTCAATTCCCCCACCACTAATTTTTTTTCGCTGAAATATAAACAAAACTACTTTTTAATTTTATACCAGTTCTGAATGTTTATATTTTATGCAATGTTCCCAATTTTTACCTTTATCTACCTTTTTCTTTTTTTTTTCTTTAAATTTTCCATAATCTCCTCGATGTTTATAAATTTCTGTCCGCTAGAGGTGAGACCACGTAGTGGTTAAGGTAGTTTCGAGGTGAGACCACGTGGCAGTTAAGGTAGGGTCGAGGTGAAAATTCAAATCCGGATTTGATACAATTTGAATTATGAAGCGAGTATGGTGAAGGATTAATATGAATATTTCTAAATTATCAGTATATTTCTGGAAGAATCAAGAATCAATAAAGATTTGAATCTAGTAAACAGCTGAAAATATTTGACCAGTCAACGTTACGCAAAAAAAAAAAAAAAAAAAAAAAAAAATAATAAACAAAAAAAAAAAAACAACATAATATCATACAAATGGGGACCAATATAGCAAAAGTGTGGTCAGTTTAGTGGTGGGGGAATTGACGAGGTCGAAAATGATAACTTGAAATTGTTGGAGTGGTGGCAGGGAAGAGTATGGTTGATGGAGGGGGTAACGCATGCGCAACTAGCGTAGATTTACTCTCCACCAATACTCCGCAGCGAGCGACTACCTAAGGATTCATTTTTGTTCTAGCATCCGATCATAGCAGATCCTTCATTTTCAATCATCATGAATTCGTAAGTATATTTATTGCTTTAGCCATTTCTTATTTTTATCTAAACCTGCTCTCTTCTTATGTGAATCTGTTTTATTTTTAGTTCTATCAGAGATTTTAAAGCTCTCTTCAACCGATTAAACGATGGCGCTCGCTATGTGCATAAATTGAATTATATTCAGATCGGACGGCCATACATCATCGGAGAACTGGAACATGTTGAAACGAAAATGGGATTAGCGTTGGTCGCTACGTTAAAGGATCATGATAATTCTATCAGAGTGTATCTTCCTAAACGTTTTTAGATGTCGGTTGAAGACATCGAGGCTTTTAACAATAGCGATGAAATCATTTCTTTAGTGTATAATGGAAGAATTGGTTATAAAGATGATGTTTCATTTATTTAAAAATTCTATTTCTTGTATCTAATATTATGATGAAATAAATTTTTTTATTTTATAAAGTTGTATTTTCTTTTATTAACTATACCCTATATCTTTGTTTGTGTATAAAAGTTAAACTTTTTAAGGATTAGCAGTTCAAAGTCCATTGCTTACTTTCAAAAGAAGGATTATGGGATAGCGCATTATTGCGAAATCTAAATTTGTTTACTTTTTAGCGGAAGGACTGACAAGTCCTATTTCATTCTTTATATTTTGGCATTAGCAGCACAAAGTCCAAAAGTTGTTATAGGATTAAGGAGCTCTAGAATTTATTTATGTTTTAGGGATTAACAGTTCAAAGTCCAACTGTTGTTATTGGATTAAGAAGCTCTACTCTTTGTATACTTTGTAGAGATTAACAGTTCAAAGTCCATCGTTTACTTTCAGCAAATGAATTAAGAGATTTAGAATTATTCAAGTGTGACATCTATCCTGATATCATTAAAGTTAAATATGGTAAAGGTTATGTAACCGTTGTGAAGGTTACCTACTATAAGGTGGATACCTGACCTTTCGACAAAACAAAAAAAAAACAATCTAGCCGTTTGAATATTATATTACACCAATACGTCTTACATTAAAATTCTGATTCCCCTAGGGTGCTATGAAACACCTCTTAACAATGGTTCTCATCCTGATGAAGTCCATAAATGTTCTGTCCAACAGAAAGTTAGTGTGCAAAAGCAAGATGGACTCGTCAAAATTGATTGAACTGATTGTTGATTAATCGATAAACAAACTTCGATGAGGAAACAAGTACTGATAGTGGTGCCTCATAGGCGAACTTTTGGTATTTTTGGGAAAAAGTGTGGTCATAATTGTGCTATAACTACCACGATTGTGCTCATATGAGTTAATTTTAGTATTATCTATAATCCGATAATGCTAAACATTCTAATATTGACAGTCACCTGCACAAAACAAGACATTTTGACCCGGAGACGATATAGAAATATCTAATAAATAGTTATTATTTCATGAAAGAAATCAAACAATTTGAATTATGAAGCGAGTATGGAGAAGGGTTAATATGAATATTTCTAAATTATCAGTATATTTCTGGAAGAAACATGAATAAAGATTTGATAAACAGCAGAAAATATTTGATCAGTCAACGTTTCGCCAATTCGGTCATTATTAGGAGTGAAAAAAACAAACAACATAATATCATACAAATGGGGACCAAATATAGCACATCTTACATCAGCATTCTCAAATAATATCAACTACTGATAATACATCATCTCAAAACAGTATTATATACAAATATTTGCTAATAAAATATTTTTTATTTATTTCTAAAATCATTAAAAATTGACAAAAATCAATAAAGTAACAGGCAAAATCAATTATAAAAATAAAAAATAATATCTAAAATTGGTTAAAATATACTAAAAATATAAAGCTATGTTAAAAATTAGAGATCGAAGTCTAAGCAGTAAAAGGCCTACTCAAAGGATATTATCAATAATGTAAAAGAAAATGATGGATTCGGTCAAACATTAAGCAAGGTATTATTGTCGAATTGTATTTTGCCGTTAGAAGTTGATGAGAAATGACCAAAAATCAATAAAAACCGCTAAAATTACTAAAAACCACTAAAATTATGGGACTTCAAGTTATGAAAAATGTAAATATTTGGAATTTTAAAGGGGGAAAGTGTGATCAGAATTGTGCTCCAACTGCCACGATTTTGCTCATATTAGTTACTGTTAATATTATCTATCATCCGATGATGGCAAACATTCTAATATTCAAAATTATCTTAAATTCTAATTCTAAATTATCAGTATATTTCTGGAAGAATCCTGAATAAAGTTTTGAGTCTCTTAAACAGCAGTAAATATCTGATCAGTCAACGTTTCGCTAATTCGGGCATTATTAGGATTGAAAAAAAAAATCAATATAATATCATACAAATGGGGACCAAATATAGCACATCTTACATCAACATTCTCAAATAATATCAACTATAGATAATAAATCATCTCAAAACAGATTTATATACAAATATTTGCCAATAAGACGTTTTATTTTATTTCTAAAATCATTAAAATTGACTAAAATCAATAAAGTAACATGTAAAATCAATTATAAAAAACAAAAAAATAATATCTAAAATTGGTTAAAATATACTAAAACATATAAAGCTATGTTAAAAATTAGAGGTAAAAGACCAGTAAAGCAGTAAAAGACCTACTCAAAAGATATTATCAAATAATTGAAAGAAAATGATGGATTCGGTTAAACATTAAGCATAATATTATTGCCGGAGTGTATTTTGCCATTAGAAGCTGATAAGAAATGACTAAAATCAATAAAAACCGCTAAAATTACTAAAAACCGCTAAAATTATGGGACTTCAAGTTATGAAAAATGTAAATATTTAGAGTTGATCAAGGGGTACGCAGACGAGAGACCTCTACGTGCTGAGTAAAATGAATGGTTGGAACCGTAGGAGAAGAAGTCCAGGTGAGAAGAGGAGATTTTTTCAAATTTTTTCTAGTGATTCTGGATGATCATATGAGGCCGGAGGAGTTCGGTTATTCTCGAATCGGGAGCATCCTAAGGCAGATTAGGGAGATCGAGGTGGGGGCCCGAGGAAAAACGAGGACGAACGAGCGTCACCGAGGACAATGATCGGGGCCCGGCCGCTCTGCTCCGAGGGTATCCGAGAGTAGCCGAAAGGAGCCGATGATATCGCAAGGTCTGATACGAGTGCAATTAGGAACCAGGGTAGTTAATTATAATTAAATCAAGTTCAGAAAAGGGGAAAAACAATTTAGGAAAGGCAAAAAATCAGTTGAGAAGACTATATTTACATGAAATTTACATATTGGGAAGGTTAAAGAAAACGTAAGCAAATAGGTCGGTAAACGTAAACATTGGGAAGGTTGCATAAATCATAGACATTGAGAACATTATGTAAACTAGCCAGGAAAATTCCCGAGTGGAGTAAGATGCTGCGCCCTATCGGACAGAAAATGTATAAACATTGAGGAGGTTATAGAAAATTTAATAAAGAAATAGATTGGTAAAGGTAAAAATTTGGAAAAATTGCATAAAATGTAAACATTGAGAACTGAAAAAGGTACAAAACTTTAGCTAATAATAATGACGTCATCTATCCAGATATTATGAAATGATTAAAAGGCTCTTTATCATTGTTTGTAAATGATAAAAACTTTAAGGATTTAATATTTAATTCTTTTACGGCGTTTTAATAGTTTATACTAAAGAATAAAAATACATATAAGATTAAAAAGTTGTTTTGTTTATGTTTCAGCGAGATGAGTAATGATAGAGGATTAACAGTTCAAAGTCCATTGTTAACTTTTAAAGGAAGGATTAAGAGATAGAGCATTATTGCGAAAGCTAAATTTGTTTACTTTTTAGCGGAAGTCCTAAATCATTCTTTATGTTTTGGTATTAACAGCTCAAAGTCCAAAAGCTCTTAAGGGATTAAGATATAGTATTAATTAATATTCATTAATTAAAATTTACTGCGACATGTTCGCAGTTATTAATACCGACTCGTGTACTTTGAAAATATTTCAAAGCTATGAAAAGGTGCAACCTCTTTGGCCAACGTGATACCATCGTTTCGATTTGTTAATATATTTTAAAGATTAAAAGTTCGATAGGAACTTAATGGATTAAAAGTTAATCCTTTTAAGACCATTATTTAACTATGAGAGAGTAAAAATACGTAGAACATTGACAAGTTAATCCTTTTAAGACTATTATTTATACTATCAGCTATTAAAAAATACGTAGAACATTGAAAAGTTATTTAAAGTTCGAATATGAATTAATGATTAATTTATATTCATCAATTAAAATTTACTGCGACATGTTCTTGGTTATTAATACCGACTCGTGTACTTTGAAAATATTTCAAAGCTATGAAAAGGTATAATCTCTTTGGTCAGCGTGTCGTTTCGATTTGTCAATATATTTTAGGGATTAAAATTTAATCCTCTAAGGACCATTATTTATACTATCAGATATTAAAAATACGTAGTACATTGAAAAGTTGTTTTGATTATGTTTCAGCGAGATAAGAAAGGTTGGGGATTAAGAGTTCAAACTCCAACAGTTGTTATAGGATTAAGAAGCCCTACTATTTATTTTTGTATTAGAGTTAAACAGTTCAAAGTCCATATTTGTATTTCACCTAGACATCATCCAACTTGTCTATACATGATCCAACCTGTTTAAATGTTGGTAAAGTTAAATATTGTAAAGATTACGTAAACATTGAGAAGGTTGCACAAACACGAAAACAAGATAAAGGTTATGTAACCTTTGGGAAGGTTACAGACAATATAGTGGATACCTCACCCTTCGTCGTATAGGTTATGATTATATAACCGTAGGGGAGGTTACAGACAATAAAGTGGATACCTGACCCTTCATCGTATATTTTATGATTATATAACCGTAGGGGAGGTTACAGACTATAAAGTGGATACCTGACCCTTCGCCGTATAGGTTATGATTATATAACCGTTGGGGAGGTTACAGACAATAAAGTGAGTACCCGACCCTTCGTCGTATAGGTTATGATTATATAACCGTTGGGAAGGTTACAGACTATAAAGTGGGTACCTGACCCTATAACAAAACCTCAAGTCTCTCAAACGGTAGAAAAACAAAATGGCGGCCGGGTACACTCATGCTCTATAAGGTGGGTACCTGATCCTTCAACAAAACCTCAAGTCTCTCAAACAGTAGAAAAACAAAATGGCGGTGTATAAAAAACCAAAATGGAGGTCGGGCACACTCATGCTCTATAACGTGGGTACTTAACCCTTCAATGGGTGGAGGGGGTAAATCTTGTGGGCGGAGCATAGGTCAGGAGGTTCCATGGGTCACGTGACTAGATCACGTGACTAAAATATGCGGGCGGAGCGTAGACCAGGAGGTTCCGCGGGTCACGTGACTGGATCACGTGACTAAAAAGGGGCTGGGCATAAGTGTCACGTGACCAAAAAGGGGCGTGGCATAGGAGTCACGTGTCTAAAAAGGGGCGTGGTCTAATAGTTAAGGTTAGGTCGAGGTGAGACCACGTGGTGGTTAAGGTAGGGTCGAGGCAAGGCCACGTGACACTTAAGGCTAGCGGTGGAGGGGATGGGGGAAATGGTGTGCCAGCTCCCCTAAAATCCCTCTACTTACATACATACACGCATACATAACCGGCGCAACAACTCGTCACCGAGTCCGGGCCGCCTCAAGTAGCCTCCGCCAATTGGCTCTGTGTCATGTGCAGCAGACCTCCAGTCCCTCACGCCGAGAAGAGTACTAGCATCTTAAGCTCCACCATCCATCCACCTTACGTTCGGTCGTCCCACTCTCCTTGCTCCAAAGATTTCTTCTATGGCCACCTTCTTCGGAATCTCGCTATCATCCATTCTGGCTAGATGGTCAGCCCATCGAAGTCTTCCCAATTTTATGACTGTGGAGATCTCGTTATCTTCAAAGTGCCCGTACAATTCCAGGTTCTTTCGTCTTCTCCATGTCTCGCCTACTTTAATTGGTCCGTATATCTTCCTCAATATCCTCCTTTCGAACACCATGAGCCGTTTTTCATCTGCCTTCTTAATGGCCCAGGCCTCCGAGCCATAAATTAGTACTGGACGGATTATAGTTATGTACAGACTGATTTTTGTCTTCCTTGACAGATATCGGCTTCTGAAGTTTTTTGTACCACCTGTTAGCGGTTATTATCATACGCTTAATTTCTTGGAATATATCGTTATGGGAGATCTCGCTTCCCAAGTATAAAACTTTGTTGACCACCTGGAATCTATATCGTCCTCCTCGAAGTAGGAGATTAAAGATTAAAGATTAAAAGTTCGATAGGAACTTAATGGATTAAAAGTTAATCCTTTTAAGACCATTATTTAACTATGAGAGAGTAAAAATACGTAAAACATTGACAAGTTAATCCTTTTAAGACTATTATTTATACTATCAGCTATTAAAAAATACGTAGAACATTGAAAAGTTATTTAAAGTTCGAATATGAATTAATGATTAATTTATATTCATCAATTAAAATTTACTGCGACATGTTCTTGGTTATTAATACCGACTCGTGTACTTTGAAAATATTTCAAAGCTATGAAAAGGTATAATCTCTTTGGTCAGCGTGTCGTTTCGATTTGTCAATATATTTTAGGGATTAAAATTTAATCCTCTAAGGACCATTATTTATACTATCAGATATTAAAAATACGTAGTACATTGAAAAGTTGTTTTGATTATGTTTCAGCGAGATAAGAAAGGTTGGGGATTAAGAGTTCAAACTCCAACAGTTGTTATAGGATTAAGAAGCCCTACTATTTACTTTTGTTTTAGAGTTAAACAGTTCAAAGTCCATATTTGTATTTCACCTAGACATCATCCAACTTGTCTATACATGATCCAACCTGTTTAAATGTTGGTAAAGTTAAATATTGTAAAGATTACGTAAACATTGAGAAGGTTGCACAAACACGAAAACAAGATAAAGGTTATGTAACCTTTGGGAAGGTTACAGACAATAAAGAGGATACCTCACCCTTCGTCGTATAGGTTATGATTATATAACCGTAGGGGAGGTTACAGACAATAAAGTGGATACCTGACCCTTCATCGTATATTTTATGATTATATAACCGTAGGGGAGGTTACATACTATAAAGTGGATACATCACCCTTCGTCGTATAGGTTATGATTATATAACCATAGGGGAGGTTACAGACAATAAAGTGGATACCTGACCCTTCGCCGTATAGGTTATGATTATATAACCGCTGGGGAGGTTACAGACTATAAAGTGGATACCTGACCCTTCGCCGTATAGGTTATGATTATATAACCGTAGGGGAGGTTACATACTATAAAGTGGATACATCACCCTTCGTCGTATAGGTTATGATTATATAACCATAGGGGAGGTTACAGACAATAAAGTGGATACCTGACCCTATAACAAAACCTCAAGTCTCTCAAACGGTAGAAAAACAAAATGGCGGCCGGGTACACTCATGCTCTATAAGGTGGGTACCTGTTCCTTCAACAAAACCTCAAGTCTCTCAAACAGTAGAAAAACAAAATGGCGGTGTATAAAAACCAAAATGGAGGTCGGGCACACTCATGCTCTATAACGTGGGTACTTAACCCTTCAATGGGTGGAGGAGGTAAATCTTGTGGGCGGAGCATAGGTCAGGAGGTTCCATGGGTCACGTGACTAGATCACGTGACTAAAATATGCGGGCGGAGCGTAGACCGGGAGGTTCCGCGGGTCACGTGACTGGATCACGTGACTAAAAAGGGGCGGGGCATAAGGGTCACGTGACCAAAAGGGGCGTGGCATAGGAGTCACGTGACTAAAAAGGGGCGTGGTCTAATAGTTAAGGTTAGGTCGAGGTGAGACCACGTGGTGGTTAAGGTAGGGTCGAGGCAAGGCCACGTGACACTTAAGGCTAGCGGTGGAGGGGATGGAGGAAATGGTGTGCCAGCTCCCCTAAAATCCCTCTTTATATAATAATTCAGCCTAAACAATGGAACGTCAAAGTAACATTACAGTAAAGGATATTTGACCATGAGAATATCTTCTTATTACCTTATTACACTGCACGTTTTGGAAATATTTTTATAATGAAGAAATAAAACAAACTTTTTTTTTCTGATCGTTCTAGTTTTTATTTTATAAGTAGATACAAATTATGTATGCATTTAACAAGATTAAAAAAAAATGTTCTAGCCATAAAACAAAACTAGAGAGAATTACACGAGATTTAATTGTAACAGTATTGAAGTATTGATAACAATTAATGGCGTAGTAGTAAACAAGTGGATTTCCGATTTTTTTGTAATCCTGCACCCCATTCACAATCCAACGTGGTAGGTGGTAGGTAGAATGTTTGGAGGGAAAGAAGGGCGATCGGAGAAGACAGCAAACATCCTGCACGCCATCTATATTTAGTCTTACACCCCCATTCACGATCCAACGGAAGTTCAATATCTGGTGTTATCCTATAAAGTAGGCCTCTCTGCTGGACCGTGAATGGCTTAACATGCAGTCTACACTCATCATGTTTACAAAGGTTACTTCGATGGAGAAGAAGTAGATGCAAAATACCGTTGCGTTCACATGTTATTACTATATATAAATAATTGTTTTACATTAAACTTAAATACACCTCAATTTAAAATATTTTCAACTAAAAAGTACAGATTAGCCCCCTGGTCAAAGAATTTGATCAATTAAAACTAGGAAATCGGTTAGCAGTAATTCGAAAAAACAATTACAAAAACTATTATTTGTGTAGGTACAAAAGAATATTCCAAATCAAAGCCTGGAGTCTCTCAAATTGTATTAAATAACTAACGTTAATCATAAGCTCATATAAATGCAAGCCAGAGATAGTACATCTCTCATAAGAAGAATATGAAACCCTTTTAAGATATTATCCATACCTACATACATGATGTGCAGCTGTTGATGCAAGAATTAGTAAGATGTTAACTGGTTTTATTTTTTGCTATTTGAGTTATTCAGGATTTTATTCTGTAACCTTACAATGATATAATTATAATTATTTTAATATTTTGTTTTTCAAAATTCAGCATTGTTTAATTTAATTATTTTTACAGTAATACCTCTATATAGTTCAGTGATCGCAATTTAGCTACTTCAGTGAAGATGGTACCTTAATAGAATGTGATTTTTACTTTTGTTTAAATAATCATATTTGCGTTAATTTTCGTCTGTATTTTCGAAATAAATTGACAAAGACTGCAAATTTAGATAAAGATTTTGAAATATATACGAATCGAATTCAAAACTTAGTGGAATGGTGATAGCATATTTTTGTTAGTTTATTTTTTTTTATAGAGTCATCTAATTCTGTGGTTTGTCTGAAGAATTAAGATTTTTTTCGAACGTCCTTGGTTATTAAATAAGAAAATAAAATAAAAGGAATGAAATAATTATTTTAAAGAAATCAGGTAAAATTTTGGACGAGGTGCTGCCACAATTTTGACAAGGAAAATGCATTTTTTAAAATCAAGCACCGATGCTATAACATGCATTTATAAAAGGCGTGTTAGCTTTACTCAGATACTATCGATATTAATTTAATGAGCTCATGTATCGATTTATTTAAATTTTGGGGATTTCTAGGAGACATTACTTTTAAAATTTTATATCGATATTAAGATCGTGAGCTCACATATAGTTTTATTTAAACTTTTCTAATTTCTTCTGTTTCTAAGTATGTTTAAAAACAACGTCTCCGATAATATCGAAGAAATTCCCAAAGCTGAAATTAATCGATACGTGAGCGCGCGATTTCAATATCGATTCAATTCACCTGAATATCGTAAGAATCCGAAAAATTTATATTTATTGATACGTAAATGCGCGATATTAATATTGATAGGATTTTTTAAAATACGTCTCGTAAAACAATAGTAACATTAGATCCTAATATCGGATAAATCCGAATAGTTTAAATAAATCGATATCGGAATCAGTGGGCCATCATTAACACTATAATTATTAACAATATTCTCGTTATTAGACCATGAATACATTATATCAATTAATATTTTTTTTTTTTTATCTCTGGGCATCTGGCAAATGAAACTACTAAATATATCCAATGCTTATAGGTAATAAATTCTGCTGTGGTACTCTTGTTGAATAAAGAATAACGGCGTTCAAGACGTTCTTATCAATAAGTCTGATATCGCGACTTAGAAAATTAATGTATTTTGAACAGATGAACGTAGAAAACTCTGGTTTTCACCTAAGTGTTTTAAATTACAAACGAAATAATAAAAAATAAAACATGCATATATCCCATAACGATATAATAGATTTCATTACCTTTTTTAAGCTTTACATCTCTACATTCCACCTTAAATTTTTATAAATAGTTAATTGTTAAATCTGTAATTTTTTAAATCATCACTTGTTTAGATGTGTCATGATATGTTAAATTTTGATTCGTCATCATTCAGTTCAATGTATTAATTGGACGGTAAGCTACCAAACCATTCGCTCGGGCTGACTGATGAAAATGATCCTCCCTAATGAGCCTATGCAGTGTATCATCACCTGGGAGATGATTGCAAGAGGAATCAATATTCCAAGTTGGGGTCAGGAGTGCGAGGGGTAGAGATACACCCAACGGCTACCGTACTGTACCGCCCGTACCCTTCCCCCCTCCCTCGTCTAAATTTAGAAAAATCAATCTTCCTTTCTCCGCTCCCTTCTCTCAGATATTTATTTCTGTTGCGTATACATACAATTTCAAGATTCGCTGGATAATTTTCATTTTATTTTTATATGTAGGTTTCAACTCTTATATTAGGATTATAAAAAGTTATGATAAGAAATAAGCATTTATCGAAAAAAAATAAATAAATCACATATTTATACAATTAATTGCATTTATTATTTTTATCTCAGATAAAAAATAAATAATGAGCAGAACATATTTCGTAAGGATTCAGTTTTAGCAATTACTCGTCTTGAAATGCAACTAACACCATTTTTTTAAAATAAATAAATGATAAACATGATATCAGGATAAACAATACGGTTATCATATATTTGTAATGTGTATTTAAGTTTAATGTAAAACAATTATTTATTTATAGTAACAACATATGAACACAACGGTATTGCGCATCTACTTCTTCTCTATTCAAGTAACCTTTGTAAACATGATGAGTGTGGACTGCATGTTAAGCCATTCACGGTCCAGCAGCTAGGCCTACTTTGTAGGACAACACCAGATATTGAACTATCGTTGGATCGTGAATGGACTAAATATAGATGGCGTGCAGGATGCTTGCAGCCTTTTCCGATCGTTCTAACTCCCCTCCAAACATTCTACCTACCACCTAACATGTTGGATCGTGAATGGGGGTGTAGGATTACAAAAAAATCAGATCTCCCCTTGTTTACTACTACGCCATTAATTGTTATCAATACTTCAATACTATAGCAATTAAATCTCCTACAATGCTCCCAAGTTTTTTTTTTTATGATTGGAACATTTTTTTTTCTTGTTAAAAGCGTTCATAATTTTTATCTAATTATAAACTAAACATTTGAACGATCAGGAAAATGTTTAAAAAACATGAGGTTTGTTTTATTACTTCATTATAAACGAATTTCCAAAACGAGCAGTATAATAAGGTACTAAAAAGGTGTTCTCATGGCCAAATATTGTAACGTCACTTTGACATTCTATTGTTTAGATTGAATTATTATATTATATTAATTAAAATATTATATAAATAATTTTATTTATATAATTGTGTGAATGGCGACAAATTTGAACTAATAATTTTTGATACTTTTTTTGATAAGTAAATCTCCGATTTATCTTGATTTAAGTTGTTTTAAGTTCTTTTTCGATCACATCTGTTAACTGAATTGTTATGTTGCGGCACTCATTTGAAGTAGAATTAAATGTTCTGTAATGCACCATTTAGGAAACACAGTAGGAAAACTCCGAGGTTTTAGGGACACTCCTCATACTGCCCAAGTAGAAAAGTTATGTTTCAATCATATCGAGTTTTATAAATTTGCAAAATGAGTTTGTTTTCTTTTATTTATTCATGTTCCAATACCTTTTTCTACCAATTTATGCTAATAGCCGCTTTCTAAAAATCTGCTAGTGTATTAAAATTTTTGGATATCAGAAAAAAAACTTACGTTTTCTTAAAGCTTAGAAGAATTGCGCTACGTGGGGATTGAAATAAAAACTTTGTTTATGCATTTTACTTTTCTACTATAGAGACAAGTCTTCCTCGATATAGTGTTAAAAAAGAACCTAGTGCGGATCCATTATTTATATAGAGAAGTAGCAGATTAATAGAGAATACGTATAAAGTATATGCAATGATATTTTGTAAGTTCTTATACTCCATCCAAGTAGCTTCAGTAATCCTGATGAGTTTGAATGAACTGAGTGAGACTTATACTAAGCGTAGGTCGTATCAAATTAGAGGCAATCAAAGTGAAATTAGTCAAGGTGGATTATTTCCTGCCAGAGACAGAACCCAGAGCCCATGCAACAGTGAACATCCATTAGAACACCTGTTGTCAGTGGCGGCTATCTCCAATAGGATTCGGCCGCGCTGTCTACAACTTAGAGACTCCGATAGATTTGTACCCCAGGGAATTTGACCACCGACGGCTTACTTCGACGATATTTTGACACTCTCTTCATCAACGTATTTTAAAGTATACATAACATATCTCCTTGTTAAACTGACACACTGAGAGCGCCAACGTTGTCTTACTCTCGATCAATCTTAATAAACACACAATTGGTTTCTTTAATGGTAATTAAACATTAACCCACTTTCGGAGTTGAACAATGTAAATTAATAAGACATTAAATATCAAGAACATATTCATAAGCTATTCAGCCAACAGTGCAGTGGTGAGAATGTAGTGGCTTTTGTGGTTGAGCAGGTGCTTCAAACACTTGATAAAAAAATAATTAAAAGAATTGTGAAATAACAGTAAAGAAAATTAGTATTGAAGGAAAATCCTTCGACTTTCGAAGGATAAACAAGATGGGTGAAGCCCACAATAGAAAGTTAATGTGTTAGTAAAAAACTTGTTATAAAGCTAAATGGCCGAAAATAATGAATTTACATTAGTTTTTTTTCCGAAATAAGTTTATTTGGTTGAAGGCGGAAAAAAAACTATTTTTTTTGAGATATTGGAAAATTATTTTCTTTGTTTATTAATAAATATATATGTTATCTGAAATATTTTACCATTTTAATCTGAAATGTTTCAGTTTTTCCACCTGTAACAAGCCTTTCAAATCTAATCATGGAAAATGTCAGCTTTTCAAGAAAAAAATTGTGGATATTATTATTATTAGTATAGCCATTCATATTAACTTTTTTCTTGGTGCGATTTTCCTTTGTAATCAACAACAGCTATAGCATAGAATATATTGTGAAAAAAAACATCAATTTTTCAAAGCTAAAAATAATATCCCGAATAAGAACCAAAAAAAATTCAATAAAAGTTTATTTGATAGTATACATCTTAATAACGCACCGTTTTTATCAAAACAGGACTCCTATTAAAGTATGAACAAATATACAGCTGCGTCCAGTTGTGTGCACAACTTGATTATGAAATCGGAATTTCTATTGTTATTTGTTTATTGCTGTCAAATAAACTCAGTACTAAAGCTATCAAATTCATATGAAAGGCATAATGCCTACCAATGTTCAATGGGAAATACTTCTTTCCATACATATGAATAACTAAAATTATCTAAGAAGATTTGTGTAAAAAAATGCAATAAAAACATTTAGTTCCAAAACACATAGAAAGAACACTGTTGAAAGAGCAAATCGCGTAGGTTAAGAACCTTTACCGAGGACCTAAGCTTGGTTAGAATCGTTCAAAAAGTTCCAGATTTATGGTGATATTATATTAAGCTTCAAAGAAATTTGAAGGGTAAACCCTGAGCAAAAGTTTTATGTTTAGATTCGCCCGAAAACTTGAATATAAGGGCTTGTCGCAGTGTTAAAACCAAACCTTTCGCCAGTTTTGAATAAAAAAATCTGTTGATATACTTCATTCAGTAGAAATATTTTCATTTCTGACTGTTTTCATTTCATGGGCCCTTCAGCACGTTCTAAAAACTAATTATTTAATTAAAACTTCTGACTTTTTCACGATTATCTCTTAAACGTGCTGAGTGATTTAATTACTTTATTTTTTATTTTGTAGGGTTTGGGACAGTTATGCCTTTATACCAAATCGAGCTCCCTATGCGCTTTTGTGGCTGCGCAATAGTCGAAACACTTTTCGGAGTTAGAGTGTAGCGCCAAAACGGTTCAGAAAATTTTAATTAAACTCTAACTAAAGTGTTATCCTTAAAGTCATGTTTTTTTCCTACTTAGCTATAAATCTCCCGGAATATTCAAGTCGCTCAAGATGACAAATCAAATAAACTAATGACGCTTACTGGTAACAAAAATTTATTGTACTTTGAAATAAATTATTATAATTTGATTTAGATTATTATAATTTTAATTTATAATAATAATTATTATAATTATTATAATTAATTTGTTTAAACCTCTGACGTATTATTATTACAGGAAAGTAAATTTTGCTTACGCTTTCAATTAACCACTGAATAAGTCTCAGCCTGCTTGAAGTAGGAGAACGAGGGCAGGCCGGAAACTTATGGACTTTATTAAGTATGTTATGACCTGATGATGCCTGAATTGGCGAAACGTTGACTAGTTAGTTGTTTGCCAGTATTTTAGAGACTTGAGACTTTGTGTTTTGGAATCTTCCATTTGTTTCCTAGCAATATCAATATATTAATATCTAGATCTTAAAGGTTTTTTGGCTGTTAATCTAACATTCAGAAATTAGTTATGATGTTTAGTGAAAGAATTTTTATACGACTTACTCTGTTAAGAGTAAACCCAAACTCCTATAAATTTACATCGTTCATTTTATTAACATTGATATTAATTACAAATTGTATTAAATTTACATTAGTTACAGATGCGTATTTATTACACTGCTGCCCACAGGCTTGCCGACAATGCCGCTTTCTCCAGCCGCTCTTATCTAAAAAACAGTTATTGCTGTATAACTAAAAACTAAGTGGAAATAATGTTTATATTTATGTGTTCTTAATTGATCTGATTATAATACATATAAATTTGTTTGAATCGAAAACTATAATTTCATTCATATTTTGTCTCTCATCAATATTGCCGTCCCAGGCTAGTGCCTAGTCTGCCTCTTCGTAAATCCGCTGCTGACTAGTTAACATGGAAAAGGCACACCAAATAAATGAAAGCTTTGGTCATTTGTGTAATATATGACAAAATTTTGTTTTTTGTAAAGTATTATACTGTCTCCTGATCTTTATAAATATAAATCGTTTGAGGTCTAGCATTAATGTTGCAAAAATGAGACATTACCGCCTGATGAGATAATTTGCTTTAATTCAGAGTTAGAAGTTGGCTTATAAGTAAACGAAATGATGGAACGTTCCCTTAAATACACAAAGGCAATATAAATTTAGAGAACAAAAAAATATATAATAAAAAGAAATATCTCAAGACATTTAATTATATGAAGACTACACTTTATTTAACCGAAGCAAATTTTATAAAATATTCGAGCGAAGAACATTGGAGAATTGGTATCCTGTAGAGAGAATAACGGATAATGACAAAGTTGGAGTTTGAAAAAGTTCCTCACTGGAGGCGCTAAAACTTACTTTTAAAAATTCATTGCTATAATGGAGCCCAAAACAGGTATTCCAGCTTTTAGTGACTTTGAGCGGGAAAATAAATCTTTTATATCTTTACTTAATTGAAAATTTCATGTTAATACATCAAAGTATTCATTTAATTTTTAAAATGGAATTTTACCTGCTACAAGAATTTTTGATGTACAGTTATACTGTAATATATCTAAATAAGGTCATTTTCAATAGGGGATTTCGGCAAAAAATAACTGACTAATATCAAAGAAACACTAGCAATTGCTAATTTATATAGTTATATTGTTTTTTTAGCATGAAAATCAGTTTTTTTTTTAATGCCATGCTTCGCTTCTGGCTAAATTTTAAAATTTAATGATGGGCTGAAAGAAACAAGTAGCATCGAATCACTTCCGCTACTTTTATTTTCGATTACTAAATAAAATTAACGCATTATTTATTTTATAAGGTAAGACCAGACAGACAATTCAAGGCCTCCAAACCAGAGTAGAAGAGTCCTATTGTCTGGTTAAATTTGGGTGCAAGTGATCTTCAACTGAGTTTTGATATCATGTGTTAAGGTCTGTTAATATGCAAACGAACAAGTGGATTGAATGAACTTGGAAGATTGTTGGAAATTTCTTTAAAGATAGTTCGCCCCATGTCTAGCTTTTTTTGTATGTCATCCTAATATTAGAAGGTCTATGGATTTTTCGTTGAGGCAGGTTTCTATGACGGATATTTGGGAGAGGCAAGACTAGTCATGCACCAATCAAAAGGAACAAACTTATTGGACAAAATTAAGGTGATAGAAACGAAGTCCACACCTAGTTTTAGCTTTTAATATACGGGTCTATCTGAAAAGTCTTGCCCACAGAATTATTAATTATACTAAAATTTACAAATTAAGACAAAATGACAAATTTCGCAACCTATCTGGATTATTTTAAAAATATGCTATGCTTAAATTTCCTTATTATTTTATTTTTAATTATGTGAAATTTACTTCAACTTAATAATTATAAAGCTGGTCAATGGAGCGTTAACTTAAATACACAAAGACAATATAAATTTAGAGAACAAAAAAATATACTAAAAAGAAAGTTAAGAAAGTCCGCTGACTGACCTGTATCATTTCCATAGCAAGCGTCAATTTTTTTCACTCTGTCTGATTATGGACTCTGAGATAATTATAAAATGGTTTTAATAATCGTTTTTTTATTTTTTTTCCTCTCGATTGTTACCGGTTTCCTCTTGGAATAAAATATCATTGAATCTTTACAAGAAAATTAATCCCTAGTTAAAACTTCAGAACAAAGCATAAATAAGATATCTGTTGTCTGGGGAAAAAATGAAGACAACTTTCTAAAGAAGGCTTTTAAATCACAGTGTCGTTATTTTTCGAACTTTCGAAAAGAGTATTTAAAATATAAATATTTCCCATTAAGTCAAACTGTATTTATAACTTCCGATTTTATTTGTTCGTCAAGTTAAATAAATTTCAACATTTCGTCTCACAATTTCATTGTTACAAAACTGCTGAACTATTCGAACAACTGCATAGTTGGTATATCATGCTTAATAACGTTCGCTAGATTCTTCTGCATAGTAACTCTTGATAAAATGGACTCAATTCTTGTCGTAATCAAGAGTCTTCTTATCAATTAAATTATATCTCAAAATAATGTATTTGCTTCCAAAACCCTTCTGATATATTTTAATAATATTAAATATTTTAATTTATATTAATATTTTAAAATATATTTTAATTTAATTAATATATTTTAATATATATTAATAGAATTACAATTAAGACTTGCAACAAACAATATCAATAAACCGTGATTTTTTTTCTTCACTGCTTGACTGCACACCACCTTAATCGCATCCTTAAATAATTCATTAAGTAACATGTTATTATTTGATAACTGTCGGAGACTCCTTGCAGCGTAAAGTGAATATCGTTTACAATCGGGAAAAATTTTTATGTTCAAATTGGAAATATGATTAGCTTCAACATACTTTAATTTTTCTAGTTTGCTGTTCTGATTTCCTCGGTTTCCGACTGTGTGTGACACTTGTGAGGATGGTGCGGAAAATTGACATAGAATTAATTGGTAGGGCTCAGAACAGATGAGCCTAACTTGTTAGGTCAGTGGAATAAATCCGACCATTGCCTGGACGTTAAATTGAAAACATATTGAATCATTGAATTAAGTAGATATTGTTTATTTAACCTATTTTTTGTTTTAACAAGAAGTGGTAAATAAATCTTTGAATATCATTACTATAACGATTACCCCGCGCAGGCGTTCACGACATGAAGATTTGGAAAGTAAAGTGGTACATAAAAATTCTAAGAAAGCTGTACTTTTAGGAAGCCTTTCTATAAAGGACAGCATGCCCCTCCTTTTATATGAATTAGACAGAATGAGGAACAACTTGATGGAAGGTTGTACATTATATTTTGAAGTCACATATTAATTTACTATCGCTGTTGTAATTTTTTTTGTAATTTTATAACAAATGAATTTAGACTCCATATTATTATTTGATTTGTTTGATATAGCATGGGGAATTATTGAATTATATTGATGTTTTTGCGAAGGGTGACTAAATGAAAGGAGGGTGTGTACTGCGGATACTGTAGACTTCCATTGCCGTCCATCCTTCTATATGTTGGAGCTATCTATATGTGTATAAAGACGAAATCTGAAACAACTTCACTAAGTTACAATATCACAATAAAAACATAAAAATAGTGTGGATTAGGGGGCACTAAGGAATGAAAGAGCAGACACGTTTGCAAAGTTAGCGGCTCACAGTGAACTTCCAATATCATATAATAAGGTCCCTATATCCTACCTTAAAGAAGATATCAGAAAGGACACAATAGTAAAATGGCCATCCCAGGTCTGCTTCTTTGAAATCACCAACCCTTCATAGATTTTTTAACCTTATCACTCACCACAACAATATACGAATACTCAGTACTGACCACAAGTTGACAAAATTTTTTCTCAGCACGGTCAAACTAAATAATACTTAACACACTTTAACATACCACCAAGTGCCCACATAACGGACAAATAAATAACTTTCAGCACTTAATTTTTTAGTGCTGACAACTTGAAAGCATCCCGGCAAGATTAATCCAGAACGTTTTATTAAAACATGGAACTTGACCAGAACCAGAACAGAGATTGATAACAAATGTAAAAGTGACTTGTTTAAAAAAGTAGACTTTAAAGAAATTATTGAAGATTGTAGGTAGACAGTTTAATTATGCTACTTATTTCACTTATTATTATTTTCATTATTTATTTTTGTTTTGATCTGAAATAATTTAATAATATTGATAAAATATAGAATGTGACTTTAATATGTGATATAAAAATGTAACATGTATTACGTACATTGCGTCTAATTTAATAGGCATGGGACACGTAACATAGTAATCAATAAACTCTCCTTCTTTGGGGTTACCATAAAAGGAAAAAATGTTTTTAAAAAAATACACATATTATATATATATATATATATATATATATATATATATATATATATATATATATATATATATATATATATATATATATATATATATATATATCAAAATCATATTTTAATCGTATCATATCAATCAATGATGATTATTAAATATTTAGCTCTTTATTTTCCATTAGATACCCAAGCTCACCCCAAGTAGGATCCCTGGATCCCTGGCAAGGACAGG
Source organism: Rhaphigaster nebulosa (assembly GCA_948150685.1). Classification (NCBI taxonomy): domain Eukaryota; kingdom Metazoa; phylum Arthropoda; class Insecta; order Hemiptera; family Pentatomidae; genus Rhaphigaster; species Rhaphigaster nebulosa. The sequence goes on along the minus strand of OX411306.1, from coordinate 108,666,238 downwards.
TTTCCTCCTCATTAAGCCAATACCCTAAAGGCTGAGCTGCTTGGGCGGAGTATAGGTACCGGTACCAGTAGGGCTGAGAACGTGACTACAGACCGTAACCACATCATCAGGGTAGGCCACCAACCAGGACTCACCTGTAATTGGCTCAGCGCTGAGATAGTTATTAATCCACCTCCACCATTGTCTCTTTCTGTGTAATTCAATATGTCGGATCTTTCTGGAATACACCTGCGTCGAACCATCGACAAGGAGAATACTGTTTATTTAGAAAAATAATTTAATCAATGAATAATAAATTGAGTGCCTAGTAGAGTAGAATGAAAATTATAATAATAATAAAAAAAAAAATAAAAAAATATCTTCTGACGTAAGAATAGTTGTAAATTAAACTTAGTAAAATAGTTGTAGACATCTTCAGGTTGCGAAACCGGCTTGAAGAATTGCTGGCAAGTTTTATAAGTTCCTTCGTAGATTGAATCTGGGCTCTGACGAACTCATCCCATGTATCTTGCCCACAGTTTCTGATGCTACAATCACAAATTGTATATCTCTTATGCCAAGAAGTTAGTTATTGTACCTGCTTGTGATCGCAACAAGATTTTCCATTGAAGTAAAAAAAGTAAAATTGCAAACTGGCTTATTTATCAACAAATTTTAACTTACTAAAATCGCTTAAACTCCGAAGCTGGATAGATTCAAATGTAATGGGAACTAGCAGTAACGTATTGTTTTATCTAAACTAATGGCAAGTTTAAGGGAAAGTAAGTTGGCTAACAGATTCGGTGCTGTCAAAGTTGCAGAGTTTGCCGCGGGTTTACTACCTGACAGCACTGCCCTTCCCTCATGAAGCACATTGTTGAATATCTCCTATCACCCGTCATTAGTTTATTCTATTAGGCCCGCTTCAGTATACCCCCAACGAGTTCGCGAGTTCATTTTCTTACATTAAAATATCATAAAATTGATGAAACATTTCTTTCTTTTCTTCTCAAGCCTTCATATTTTACCTTAAATTACAAATTTACAATATTGACTTGAGTAAAAATAATACCAATCCGTTTTTGTAACAAAAATAATACTAATCAGACATGAAATAAAAATTACGGGAAATTACCTAGTAAATCCTAAATAAATTAAAATATAAGTCCACAATAAAAACATCATTTCATTGAAAATTCAGCACTGGAAATTAAAAAATATTATAAAAAATATGTTAAACTTTAAAGAGTTCATTTTCGTTAACTTGAACTATTTTTTATAGAAAATAATATATAAAGAAATAAACAAAATCATTCTATCAATAACAAAGCGTCATTGTCTGTCACCTCGAGCATGCGAAGTAATAATTAATTTATTCTCAACGGTATAACTTAACATATTATGGAATAAAGAGTTATTTTGCATAAATTTTACAAATACCTAATGATAAACATAAGAAAATCACTTGCCAAGTGAAGATTAATAAAGAATGATGATTGATGATCATCAATCATTAACTTAAATAAAATAATAGTCGTATTATTTACGAAAATAATAATTATTAAAATTATTACTACTAAAATAGTATGTATTATTTACATTATTTACATATTATGTATTCTGTATCAACTTACTTAAGTGTAACTGCAAGACATTCTTCTGGCGAAATGGATTTCCGAAAGTTGATGTCCTTCTTTTGTAAAGGAAGCATAACAAATTGCATTACATTTCCCCTCTATCTTTATAAATGGAAGAGTAATGGAATTATAAATTCTCTAATCAGCCGCCATTTTGAAACAAACTGACGGATGGTAATGTCGAGTTGCGTGGATCGTCCTAAGGTGACCTGTGACTTTGGTGCCGAATCTCAAGAAATTCGGTCTAATAGTCACTGAAAAAAGCCACGGACAGCAGAGGGGCGGATTTTCTTTTTTATTCGATATTTGGATTCTACCTGTCTTGAAACGTAAAACCTCAAATTTTTGTGGGGTGGTTACAACATTTTTTTCTTGGTCGATTACAAAGGTCAATTCTTAAAAATAATATGTGTTATGCTGATTCTAAATACCTTACCTTCCCCCTCTATCTTTATATATGACCGAGTTATGGACTTATAAATTCTCGGATCGGCCATTATTTTGAAACAAACAGACGGATGGTAATGTCGAGTTCCGAGGATGCCGAACTTCCTGGCATGATCTGTGACTTTGGTGCGAATCTCAAGAAAATCGGCCCAGTAGTCTCGAAGAAAACCGCGGCGTACGGCTTATGGCGGACGGACGGATTTTTTTTTTATTCGGTATTTGATTTGATTTGATTTTTTTTTTCTACGTATTTTGAAATGTAAAACCTCAAATTTTGAGGGAAGTTACAAAATTGATTTTCTTAGTCGATTACAAAGATCTATGATTAAAATAATAAACCAAAAATAACGCTAAAAAATAAGTGTTATTTTTAATACAATTTTTTTCACTCAGCGATAATTATTAAGAGGTCATTTTTAATCTGTTTAAAATAAATCAGTTATTTCTTGACTAATATCAAAATAGTTTTGAAATTATTAAAATAAAGTGTAGTAATGATTTGACAAAATATTTCTCAACTCTTCTTCTCTGCTTCTCCCTCTTCAAAATATGTATTATTAAGATAATTTGCATATCATGTAATAGAGTGTAACTGCAAGAAACTCTCCTGGTGGAATGGATTTTCGAAAGTTGGTGTATTCCTTTTGTTCAGGAAGCATACCCAAAAGTTCATAAAACTTCAGTGTGGACATCCTGAAGTATTTGAAATTTTTTTCGCCGTCCTTTAAAAGAATGGGAAAGAGATTCGCAAGTTCATCACATTTTTCGCGTTTAAAATTTATGACATGAACCCAGAATCCTATGGAAGCCATTGGACTTTATGTTTTGGATCTTTACTTTCCCTTGCGTTCCTTCCAAGTTGCACGCACCAATCGAATCAATTTTTCCGGGATACCTACATGGTCTATACTATATAAATATGGTCTATAGTGGATTTACCCTTTCAGAATCCACATTGGTATTCCCCAACCTCTCTCTCAGAGTATCCTGCTCATCAACAAAGTTTTTTGTCTTATTAGACTAAGTAATTCTTCATCTGCTTTTTCTATTTTTAACTAGCTTAATATGAGCGCGGATATCTCCGGAATTATCTTAAGGCATATTTTGCCAGATTTATTTTTTTATAGAGTAGTTATATCGCCAGAACGCCCAGTTTCCGAGACATGTTTTCCACACAAGTAAGAAGAGGAAAATTTTTAGTTACTCGCTAGTAATCAAAAAAGGGGACCTTCTACCGTCTCAATTTTGTAGTTTCAGTGATACAGCCCAATATTTCTATAGGCCACTGCGTTAATTAATCACAAAGTAGATCCCCAATTATGTGTGCTTCGAGGCCGACAAGTGTTATCAGTACAATGACTATCGTAAAATTGACACGTTTAGCGCGTAGGGTCTGAAAAAATTGCCCATGAAATTTGTAGGCCAGTATTTCCATTTGATAGTACTCGCACTTATTAAACAATTGCCTTGAAATCAGCTCATTATTGATAAATTTTCATACTTTCGTTATTTTGACATGTTGGCAGTGAAAATCACACCAAACGGCACAGAGTGTTTGTAGACCAAGTTTTTTTCGATCTTCACATTTAATAATCTTAATATTGAAGTGGAAGTCAAAGGGTTATTCATACCTTTTTTAATAAATAACTGTATTAATTCTCAACAATTTATTTTAAATATCTAACTACTTGAACAAAACATTAATAGTTTAATACTGACCAGAGCATTCAAAAAGGGGATATTTACATAGTAAACAGAGAATAACTGAGTATATATTACCCATTTAATATGCAAGCAATAAATAAATTAATTTGTATGCAAGAATAATTATTTTTCCTATCATTCGATTAGGCATCGTTTTAAAAAAAGGAAAATTACAGTCATCATTTTGAGTATTTATTTCCAATTTACTACTTGGAAAATAACAATATTTAATAATTTTATTAAAATGAAATGTGCTGAAAATAATTTCTTATATTAGAAAAATAATTTTTGATGTAACCATTTATCAGGTATTGTAAATTCCCATTAATAATTATTTCAAAAGAGTTTCAATTTAGCTTTAATTTTTATTTTCGTGCAAAAATGAATTAAAATTTCATCTTATTTATTATATTCGAAAACTTTTCCCAACAGTTTTGTTTCAATTTTTATTTTTCAAACCTTAATCTACAAATTTTTATAATAAATGTTTCCAAAAATGTATTAGTGTAAGTTTTAACACGTTTGACGCAGGTCCCTCGGGTGCGTTCTTTCGCTACGTGCTGCAGTACATTTTCAAGAATTTTGCTCCCGTGCGGTCGGTGTATCTTTATTAATAATGATCGAAAAAATGTCATAAAAAACAAATGTATTTTAAAACATTTTATTTACACGAATTTAAAATAGACAAAACGTACCGGTCTGCAACGGAACCGCACCTGATGTATATCTGCTATCTGTTCTCATATAACACTTTTTTCACTAACACAGTCAACGTTTTAATTATAAAACTTTATAAAATTGGTTTAAAATAATAATTTTAATAAGAATAGAATAAAAAAATACATATAAAAAACATTTGAGACCGTGTCAAAATTGGTTTTTGTAAATAATATAATAGTGATTAATAATAATATAATATAATTATTATATTCCTGCAACAAGTATTCAATGTTACAACTTATCTGAAATCACTTATCAAAAACCAGATTCTTAGAATTTTTAATAAAAACAAACATCGAAACCCAATTTTAAGCACTTCAGACTTCAGATAACACTGGGTTGCGGTTGGATGTGAATGAGATGAGCCAACACCAACAGTTGGCTCCAACGTTGACTCCAATGTATACGCACCTTAAGCCAGTAATCCGTTCCAATCGCTTATATGATCACTTTCCAGCCATTATCATATATATTTAAAATGTTTAATTTAATGACAATATAAACGACATTCTATAGGCTACTAAGAACTCATAAAAGAATTTACTTTATCCCCGAGCATATTCTGAATGAGCTTTCTTTACGATCTGAGGCTTTCCTTTCAAGAGAATCCCTATTGTTAGCTGTATATTAAACTCTCCATTGCCCTGGTTATGTAGTTTCATGTAAGAAGCCATACTTTTTTCTTTATTAAGTTTCTTCTTTGCAGTGTATAATTCAACTAACTGTTATAGTAGTACCTATAGTTTTAATTTTTTTTAAATATGTAATTGAAGAAGGCCAGTGAGTGGAATAAGTAAATCAAACAATGTAATATTACAGTATTTACAGTCTAGTATTGTACTTTGGGGGATATAATTTGACCTAATGTAAGTCCCAAGCTAAAAAAAAGAAATATATGTTGTTAATCATTAATTATGTTATTATATCATTTAAAAAATAAATAAAAAATTACAATGAAATAGGATGTGAATATCGAAAAAAATATATGGATATATTTCATATCGATAGTTTTTGACTATATCGAGAACATTTTTTCAATATTTCAATATATGGGGCCTCAATATTTTGTAATTTACTAAAGAATCTTTAAAAGAGACACACACATATCGACATTTCTTTGCCGACATAATTAAGATATTGTTTATATGTCATCGATATTTCTGGACCGATATAATTAAGATATAGTTTTTATCCTATCGATATTCTGAGAAGAAATAATCCAGATATTTTACAATATCTTTATTTCACAATAAAGATGTTTCCGTACCGATATAATTAAAAAAATTGTTTTTATAAAATTGATATTTCTGTGCCAATAAAATTAAGATATTGTTTTGATAATATCGATATTTTTGGGTCGATATAATTATGCTATTGTTTTTATATTATTCATATTTCTGTGCCGAAATAGTTAACATTTTTTTTTTTTTTTTTTATGAAAAAAGAATTAACAGTACATTGAAAAATCAGTATTTCTGTGCCAACATAATGTTTTTATTAAGTTCATTTCCAGCAGGATTTTAATATCAAGAAACATGTTACCTCTTAATATTCCTCCGATCCGTTTAGATTTTTTTTTTTAATTTTATAAAAATGTTAACAAACTTTTCAAAATATCGAAATTCGTATGACGATATTATTAAGATACCGATATTGTTAACCGATATCGATGTCAATATTTATATCGATATTTGCTTTCGACATCTTATCCCTATAACACTTACATTATAGATAGTAACACGAACCACAAGTTTTTATGGTTCTTTGTCGAGCCCACCGTCCTTGTCTATTTTTTTTTAAATATCGATTTTCGATTTTTAAATATCGATTTTAACAATCAAATATTTATTTAATATAAAATGTGTTAAATCTATGTAAAGACATTAATATACTGCCTAACTTTCTTTACTCTGTAAGATTGCACTTAAAATATATTCACTTTCACTGCCAGAGCACAGTTATCTTAATATATTAGTCAATGAAGAAATGAAAAAAAATAAATATTTTTTTACAAAGATTGGGAAAGTTTGTTTAGACCAAATAACATTTCATTAGGTCTATCTATCTATCTATCAGCGGCCCAACATCTCATTGATGCAACATCTCAAGAATCAAGGCCTCCTGAATCAGCCTACGCCATGTGTCTGGGTCCTGTGCAACTACCATCCAATTACGCACTCCGAGCAATGTCCGGGAATCCTGTGCAATACCATCTCGCCAACGCAGTTTAGGTCTTCCTTTACACCTGGACCAATGAATTTCTTCCTGAAGAATCCACTTGGGCATGGATGGAATTTCCATCATCCATCCTCGCCAGATGTCCAGCCCACCAAGTCGAATAAATCTTGCTATATCTGGTTCCTTGAAGAGGGCATTTAGTTCTCGATTGGTTCTTCGACGCCATTCTTGTCCCTGCATGATTTCACCATAGATGAAGCTGAGATTTCTTCAGGTAATTTTGATAATATCAATTTTATTATAAATGAGATTAGCATTAAAATAAAAATGAATTTGGTGAACAAATATAAATCAGCAGCATAAAAAAAGTTACTTAAATGGTAAAAAATGAAATAGACTTTTATGGCTAAGTACTGTAATTTTTCAAAGGTTTTCAAGAGTTCTATCTATGAGATTTTTATAGTTTTTATCCTTCTAGTTATCCAGAAATCATTTGACAACACTTACAAAAGATTTCAGATAACTAAAACTTAAAAGATAACTTGACGATAACCACTCATCTCATCATTAAGGATATCCGCTACCAAATAATTAATTTAAATTCTTGGTAGCTTTTCAGCAAAAATCAAATTTAACAATTCCTTTGGAAGAAAGTATTTTCACGACTAGTATAGTACTTAAAACGATTCCGCAATTACCTGAAATTTATAATTCACCTTGAACCCTACAACAACCTAAAATAATGCTAAATCAGTCCATTTTTCTAAAAATAACATCACTCCTTCTGCGTAAAAAGAATGGTTGTATACCCTCCTCCAAAACATTCCGAAACATTTTTTTATTTATACAGATGGATTTAAGTAAAAAATCTCCACGGCTTCCTCTTCTCGACTCAGCCCATAAATTTAAATTACATAAATTATCTTCTATTTTCACTGCAGAACTCCACGCGATATCTTCAGCCCAACACTTCTGTAAATCAATATCTCGGAAGACTAAAGCCATAATGTCGGATTCATTCAGATCCCTAAGGGGTTTAAAAAGCTATTAGAATCCAATCTCATATATAAATATTCCAAGACCAGGATAAGTGCGTATATTCCATATGGATTCCTGGGCAACGAGCTCGCAGATCAAGCAGCCTGGAAGGCACTCATGATGGCCTAAGGATTTTACGCCGATACACAAAAACTAACAAACATACGATGAACTAAAGTCTTTCAACAATGACCCCATCCTTCTATGACTCCTTAATGCAATTCCACATTCAAATTTATTAGGTTGTGTCATAAATAACTGCCGTTTTCATATCAGACGTTTATTTTGCTTTCGTTTAATAATAGAAATTAAAATAATTTATTATTTATCCACTACTATTAAGGCCTTCTTGGAAGTTTGTCTATTCCTTCCTTGCAAAATATGTTTGATTTGGACTGGAGGACCTTTTCGGCAGTCTGATTGACTTAATCTTCAAAACAGACGTTATTCATTCAAAAAGTTTGGTAAGAACCAGAAAAAGTGGTTGGTTACCTCAAAAGTTGGTCTATCAGATGAAAGTTCGTGGAATCAAAAATATATGCTTAAAGAGATTATATGAGCTGGCATGTAAAAGAATGAAGTTTTTACGATTCACGAGTGCAGTACGGTTTTTAATGGCATCCAGTCTACAACCTAGGCCTTATCAATGTCAACATACGCGTTTAAATACTGTTTCTAATAATACAGAGCCCTGATGGGATGCTGATGGGTATAAGAACTTTATTGAAAAAAATAGATACTTCAAAAAATCATCTATAGTTTGCCTTTGTGAAACGCAGTTACTTAAAATACCGGCGGCCGTGCCCCCAGCGCTCTCATAATTCAGCTTTATTGCGTCCTATGCTATCAGAGAGAAGAAATGTGGATGTGTTAGATATCAGTGAATATTGGATTATTGCCTATGTTAAGGAAATACAGGGACTTAATGCGTTTATTACAATTTCAGTTTATTTTTGGCCTTCCTTGGAAATAAGCAAAGTATTAGAATTATTTGAGCCAACCCTCGTCGGGATACAAAGTAAATATACTCAAAATTTATTTTTGTGCCTCGGTGATTTTAATGCTAGAGTAGCTAATTTGAATCAGGCTGATTTTGAGGCCTTCAATGATTCTAATTTATCACATATTCGACGTAGCTTAGATATTATTGAAAATAAAAAGGTGCAAATATTGGTAAAATTTATGGAAAATAACTCTTTCGTTCTTCTGAATGGTAGAACTGTTAGTGATAATCCCGGTCAGTTCACTGATATCATTTTAAATGGAAAAAGTGTTGTTGATGTGATGTGGTGTAGCAATAGCCATATAAATTCAATAGCTGATTTAAAAATAAAATATACTGTTTCGGGGTAAAACATTTTCCTTTAGAGACCTCGCTCTTTTTTTATCCGAATTCTACTTTTAATATTTCATCTAATAAAGCATACCACGGTCTTACTGTTGTGAAATGGGAAAACTCAAAGTACTTAATATAACATGAAATAATTATGAATTCTTCTAGAGTAGATTCTCACATAAACTCAGGATCCGTTGAAATAATTCAAAAGAACCTCATATCTGCTATCCATGAGACATCATAATCACTTGAGTTATTCAAGAAAATAAAACTTTATTAAAACTGTGACAAAATAAATAAATCTTGGTTTGATCATGAGTGTGTATTGGCTAAAAGGCATGTTATGATGTTAATTAAAGTCAATGCTAAAAAAAGTTATAATAATAATGCAGTTTATAACTATATTGCCGCCAAAAAGCCATATAAAAACTTAATTAAGCGGAAGCTGTATGAATTTGAGCGGAATATCATGGATGACTTAGGAAATGTTCGTGATTCAAAAACTATCTGTAGAGCAATAAATAAATACATAAATAGGAAGCCTCAACCAGTTCCCACTAACTGTGATCAATGGTTGGATTACTTATCAAGTTTCCAACCTGATTATCCCCCGCAATCAATCCCAACCAATCAATCCCCCGCGGGCGGAATGCGACATAGTGTACTATGCAGTACTTCATCCTCTTCTTGACTCGGAAATTAGCCTTGAGGAGCTCCAAACCTCATTAATGAAATGTAAGAATGACAAAGATCCTCGTACAGGCGGTTTTAGTTTTAGTTATGAATTTTGCAAAAATTTACCCATTAACTGGCAATTATATCTGCTAGATTTGTATAATAAAGTTTTTGAGACCGAAAATATACCAAACTTCAGGCTAAAAATAGAATACACAATGCTATTTAAAAAGAAAATTATCGTGATATTGCCATGGTGAATTGTATCATGAATGTATTTACCCAGATAATTCTGAATAGGCTTTTGACTTTGGTGTGATGAGATCAATGTTGTCCCTGACGCACAATCCGCGTTCCGTCAAGGTAGAAGCTGTCTGAATAATTTGTTTACTTTAAACGTTCTTATTCAAATACAGGTGGGATCGCGTGGAAAAATCTTCTATTCTTTGTTTGTTGATTTTAAGCGAGCCTTTGACTCGCTCAATCATAATTTGTTATGGCACGATAAGTAACAAAATTATCAGATTTCTAAAAAAATATTTATCAAAATGCTTCGGCTAAAGTTAGAAGTGATGGTATGTTTTCAGGGGATATTACTTTGGGCCTCCTGCAGGGAGAAATATTGTCACCTTTTTTATTTATCCTCTATTTGAGTGATATAGAAATATTTTCCGAAGTCAGAATGTCGGAGGAATAAGGATCGATGGTTTCTGTGACATACTGTTGCTTCTATATGCTGACGATCTAATAATCCTTTCCGATAGTTATGCTGATGCCAAAAATAGGTTAAACATCTTAAATCAGGTGTATTCCAGACTGAAATGGACGAAACACTAAGACTATTTAAAAGCTTCATGGAGGAGCGAGATAAACAAAAACTGCAGCCCCTAAATGCAGTCCATTATATTCTCTCATGTATCCAGAAAGTGATAAGCCTCAGCCTTATCTCGCACTAAATTCCCCGTTCCCTATGACTAAAACATTAGTGAAAATCAGATTATCCGGCAACTATTATATTAAACTAACATTTAATAATATTTATTATTATTACAAGCCGAAAGAGAACTGCTCTTTCTGCAATTTAAATGAGCTTGAGTATCTTTTCCATATTTTCGTCCGGTGCCAGACCTTTCCGTCAATTTGAACAAATCAAATTATTAATTAAGAATTGGCAATAGCGATCTTCTTAAGAACATGTTTTACTACGTTAGTCAATGTTGTAGATTGAAATCGTTTATTGTCAATGAATGATTTTGTGGATTTGTTGGTCATAGCAGCGGGTCATGTATGACTAAATATGATTTATGTTCTATTATACATATATATATATATATATATATATATATTATATGGCCATAAGAATATATGATACATGAATATGCATCATATATTATTTATTTGTGTATTTAAGATCATTAAAGGTATTTATTTATGCATTGTTTATGTTATAGTAATATTTTATTTTTATATTGTTATAGGTTATATTGTATTGTTGTATTTCTATATATATATGTTTGCATGTATTTGGAGGTGACGTTGTTATATCAACGTAGTCAAATTATATTTTTTGACTTTAGCACTTAAATATTTTTACAAAATAATAGTTATTGTAGCCAACTCTATTTGTATGGGGTATAACCCGAAAACAAATAAAATATTCATTCATTCATTCATTCAGTATACACGCAATAAATACACGAAATACACGTATTTCTAATCAAGAGTGGTGATTGACATCTGATTTTTTTAATTCTGTTCAGTTATCAACCCAATTTAATTTAACGTGAGGAACAGACCACGTGGTGGTTTTGTATATCTATTGAAACTTTTCTTTCTCGTTATATGTACAAAAAAATATTAAACTAATCATAGTTCTAAATTGTAAACTCTAGTCTCTAGTTTTATAATTGATATTCATGAAAGCCAAATGTTACTGAAAAAATCGGAAAAAAATAATTGAAAGCAAGGATTAACAAATATCTCATTAATTAAAACTCAAGCATTAATTATATTTAAACATAGCACAGCAGTAAAGTTCTGTTTCTTTATTTATTGATATCACATTTTTTAAAAGCATGTTTACTTTGTTTAAGTACGGCACACTGAAACCATTTGGATTGTTTAAGCATTAGATTATAAGGACCCATATTTCTTGCTTGCTAGAACAAGTTTTAGTCATATGGTTTGAGCTACAAGATGTTAAAAATTATGTATAAATAAATTTATATTATTAATGATATATATGACATATTAATATATGAAGCCATAAATTCTATTCCTTAATTATTCCCTCTATACAATAGCGGACGATGCGACCACTCAATTTATTATTTAAGTTTATTGAATTGCGTTACACAATCATAATGTGTAAGAATTTAAGGTTTTGAGGTAAAGAATGGATGAATGAATCATTGGATTAGAAAAAGTTAGTATGTATCTGCCCTTCACAGTGTACAAGGTATATTTATTCAGCTGCCACATAAGCACTATTGCCTTGTTTCTACTCCAAAAGCTCCTGACGATGTATATGCAACTTTTCACACCCCATTTTATGGGTTGAAACAACAGTTTTCTATTTATTTATTTAATGAAACAAAAATTCGATTGTCTTAGAGAATCTTAGTGCCTAACATCCGGAAGCTTAGGCTAAAAAACCTGGATCGGTTTCAATCAAATTTTAAAGGTCAAAGAATTCGTCATTTTAGCCACATTTTTCAGATATTCCTCAGTAACTCGCTCATAGTAAGACTTTGACATTAATAATAAATAATGTTAAATTTCCAGTAAGTTTTATATTTAGTATTTTTTTAAAATTCGGACCAGCTTTTGAGATACGAGGCCGTATAAATCTGCTAAATGTCAAAACAATGCAAAAAGTTAGATATTCAGTGGCTTTGTGCTATTTTTCAGTGCACTTTAGTGCAAAAAGCATAATAACCAATCTTGTAGAGGATTAAATTTCCTATTTCCTACGAGGAAAATCTTAAACAGTGACGAAAATGACGAATTCGTTGACCTATAAAATTTGATTGCAACAACTTTCGGCCTAGACAATAAAAAACTTTCTTGAAATCAGACACGTATTTGTTCTTGGCTCTCGGGCTATACATAAGAACTATAAATTCATTGTAATTGCCTCGGAAGTTATTTATGATTCGACCTAATATATTGACGCGGGGCAAGTTGCTGGTAAGTTATTAAGGAGAGGACAGTGGCACCGAAATGAGGCGTATACTAATTGAGTTAATAGATTCGGAAGGGGGAGGAAGTGGGGACGGCGAAGGGCGATCTCTCATTAACTCTGATTTGGGACTGCTATTGATCCCGGCCACTGCTAGTGGGTAAGCCCTCTGTGTCACCGGTAATGAGGAAATGTTCAATAGGGCTTTTCACCTAATACCTTGGGTTACTGTGTCCTCTATCAAGGAAACATCACCTCGTCCATAATATATCTAGTTAATTCATAATCTTAATCCTTTCATTCTCTGTGTAGGAAGTTATTCTATTTATAAATATATAGATCTACCAATATTTATTTAATTATATTGAAGCCATAAAATATGTACACACTTGTAGTGAATTATGGTTCTCTAATATAATATATAATATAACTGGATGATAATAGATAGATGGTAATATATCGATTGATTCAATTCATACGACGTAACACTGTTTATACGAGAATTACAAAACTGTAAAAGAAATGCATGCAAGAAAATATTTAATAATAAATTTGATAATCCCAATTTCAGCGTAGCATAATTAATTTTGCAGCAAAAACTAATTTATTCAAAACAATACGATAAGATGAGACACCTTAAGGAGAAGGGAATAATCTGCATCAATGAGGGTTCCAGCAGATATCCAGGAATACACATTCTGTAAGATCGAATTCTCAGAAGGTTTTTGCAAAAGCCGAAAATGATGATGTGCTGCCATCGCTGATAATCTTGAATCAGTTCATCCCACGATTTGAGAAAATAAGCTTCCGTGGTATGATGGGCAGTAGCTCCATGTCATGGCGTGACCATGCCATTCTAGGTGTAGGCCGGGTTTACAATATCATGAATTCCGTTTCAAGGTGGAAGCTTTTTTTGTCGGTCGAAGTAAAGAAAAAGCTAGTCTCACCGCTAACTCTCCTTCTGCTGTGGTATTGTGACACGATCTACGTCTACATATCTGACTTAGAAAACGACAGAATCCAGAAAGCGCTCAACACAGCAATGCGGTACATTTTTGTAGTAAAAGATATGACTACAATATTCTACTTATAAAGAAGTTAGGCTGGTAGCTGGAACCAAAGAATATCGCCGGCTTAACCTAATGAGCATTACAAGAAAAGTTCTAGATTCCGGGATTCTTTAGAACATACGAAAAGTATTTGTAGAAGTGCCTAGTGACAGGTTGCAGGGCGCATTCCAGTTGCCTACTTACAGGAACCCTTTCCACGATAGAATGGCGAAATAGCTCAAATAGCTTCCAGTGGAGATCAGGTCGGCGTCATTCTTCTGCAAGTATTGACTTCGATGACATCTGGATGCGGATCGGCCGAGAGCATCTTCATTTATTGAATCTTTACCCACAGAACATTGAAGGAATTGACTGAGGAGCGTATTCACTCTTTTATCTTCATCATCACTCCAGTTTTATCAGCCAACCAGTTTTCAACCCACCATCTCATGAAACACTTTTCTTTACTTATTTATAAAATATTATATATTTGTTCAGATTGTTTATTTTTTACTCTGCTTGTCTTTTTGTATGCCAAATACTATAATGAAATACTAATATATACTATACCATAATACTATATACTATAACTATATATATACTACTATATATATACTACTATATATACTACTATATACTATATATACCAGTAGTAGTATATGTATATACTATATATATACTACTATCTACTATATACTATATACTACTAGTAGTATATACTATGTATACTATATACTACAATATATACTATATATACTACTATATATACTATATACTGTAATACCACTATACTATAATATATACTATACTATATAACTATAATGAAATACTTTTCTTTACTTATCAATAAAATATTATATATTTGTTCAGATTGTTTATTTTTTACTCTGCTTGTCTTTTTGTATGCCAAATTAAAAATCACCACATGGTTGTGAATTAAAGATGGATAAAAAAGTAATTAAACAATTATACTTTATTAAAACAAAAAATAATAATATCGAAAACTTCACGGGAGTAGTAGAGGGATGGAACACGATTCCTCCATACCCTCCACCGCAAACCATAAGGGTCACGTGGTCTCACCTCAACCCTGCCTTAACCATCACGTCTCACTTCGACCTAACTAACCTTAATTGGGTGGCGCCCCTTTTTAGTCACGTGACTATTAGGCCCGCCACGTTCCATCGCACTATTCTATGGCGCCTCCCAGCCTATCCTCCACCCATAAGGGCCACGCCCCTTATAGTCACGTGATGCAACCATGTGACCCACCGCGCCTCTTGGCATATAATCCGTCCATCGGGGTTTACCCACTCCACCCATTGAAGGGTCAGGTACCCACCTAATAGAGACTGAGTGTACCCGATAGCCATTTGGTTTTTCAGCCGATTGAGATACTTAAGGTTTTGAAAAGGCTGAGTGTGACAGGCCGCCATTTTTTTCTGCGACTTGAGGTTTTGTATAGGCTAAATGTGCCCGGCCGCCATTTTGTTTATCTGCCGTATGAGATGCTAATGTTTTTGAAAAGGATGAGTGTACCCGGCCGCCATTTTGTATTTCTGCGCATTGAAATACTTAAGGTAGAGGCTAGTTGTATCCGGACGCTATTTTGTTTTATTTGCGAATTGAGAGACTTAAGGCTTTGTATAGGCTAAATGAGTCCGGGCCCCATCCCAACCCCTGTAACTTGAGAGAATTAGGGTTTTGGTAGAAGGGTCAGGTACTCAGTTTTAGAGGATTAAATACCCCTTGCTCTACGCTCCATCGTTCCATCATTCTATCACTGCACACTCCATCTTTCCATAGTTCCACGCTCCATCGTTCCATTGCTCCATGTTCTATCATACCTTCGCACCACGTTCCATTACTCCATCGTTCCATCACTCCATGTTCCATCGCTCCATCGCTACATTCTTGTCCTATAACAGCTTTGGACTTTGAACTGTTAATCCTAAATAAATAAATAGTAGGATTATTGATTATATAACAATTGTTGGATTTTGAACTGTTAATCCTCTGTTAATCGCCGTCAAAGAACTGCACTCTCCTACTACTTTCACTGGAATGATACTTCTTCTTTCTGCAAATACATTTTTATATACTTTTTGAAGTCCAATCCCATTGTTGTATGGTGACTGAATGAGTATTTCTTTGGGATGCTTTCCTTTATACAAGATCTAGTAGGAAGACTAACCGCAAGGAAGAAAGTTGACCGCTATTGTTTGACCCAGTTTTCTCAAATAGCCTTCTGTTTAATGAAATCCGGCTATCTTTCATATAGCGAACGAATTCGCTAGATGGTTTTTCTACGCTGGTTTCCTGTGACCTGAACATATTATCCTCTTTTCTTGTAGCAAACCCAATGTGTTCCTCTACCGTAACCCTGGAACCTTCGCCCCAACTTGCCCGGCCATCACGGCCTCGCCAGGGACCATCATTCACACATCTAATTTTCAACTTACTGGTTTACAAGCGTTTATAGCCATGCCAGATTCCATAACCATAACCCAAATTCCATATTCCACATTCTATAGCACTCATTCTTTAGTTTACAAATAAAAACACCAATAATATATCAACAACTAAAAAAAAAAATATCTTTACAAAATTAAATGTTTAAAATAGTATCTGGAAACGATGTATAATCTATACCATTTAATAAGTCTAGGAGTTCATGACGCCTAAGTAATTTTTTTCTGTATATTCTTGTAAAATAGAACAAACAGCGACCTAGTGATATAAATCTTTAATTACATTTAAGTTACAGAGAGTACACAATCTTTGTTACTCACTCCTCATTACACTATTGTCAAGGTGGACTAATTGTCCTCGCAGCTTAAACATTAGCTTAGTAAAATTTATTGTATTCAAATCTGATATGTAATGACTGTCACCTATGTCACTTTTAAATCCTAATAAAGCTCATGAAAATTAGACACTCTGGCTTTCTCCATCATATTCACCTTAAAATTATTTTTTAATTCGACCAAAATACGTGAAATTATTTCATTACTTGCATATTTCTAAGGCCTCGTACGCACTTGTAACAAACTACCGTTCCGTTCCTCCAAACCGAACAAATCTAGGATCGGGGCGGCAAAACTTCAATGAAATAATGTTCGGAAGAACGGATCGGGGCCGATCGCTCCGCTGGCAGTTTTTGACCGTCAAATCAAAGAAATGTTCGGAACGGGGTGACTAGTGTGGACGGATCGAAGGTAGCACCGTACCGTTCCTCCGATCTTCTAATTCCCTTCCGCCGCCCATCGTCCCACTTCTGTTATATGTTCTGTGATGTGTGATGATTGTGTTTGGCATGGTTCATTACTGCTCTGTAATAGAAAAGTTTAATTAAGCATGGGGTGGGGAAAAGATGAAACCCTCGAATTTGTTGACCAATACAAGTCATACGAAGTGTTATGGGACCTAAAACACCCCCAATAATATAATAAAATTTGTAAGCAGGGCGCCTGGCAGGACCTCGCGAAGAAAGTGAAAAATCGGTGAGGGAGATTAAGAAGAAAGCTGACAGTCTTCAAGCGGGAGTGCGCAGAGAGAAAATGAAAATTTTCAAAAGCCACGGCACTGGAAAAGGTAAGATCTATTTTTATCTATTATCAGTTTTTGACTTACCAATGCTAGGAATTTCAAAAAATTGTATTGTCTCCTATGATAATTACTAGATTTATATGCTAGTCATACTTATATTTTTTGGGAAGGGTCCTTGTTGCGGTTGCAGTTATATTATAACTACATTATATTTTTGGGCCAGCTCTTAATAAATTTTTTATTCTTGATTCGAGTTTATATTTGGGATTACAAAAAAAAGGTGATAAGTGAAATTCTCAAATAAATAATAACATTTTCATATCAGCGCGCCAGCTGTTTTTTTTTTTTGTTTTTTAAACAATTTCATTTGATGTAAAGTTTTTTTTTCAAGTATTTGTAACTTTGTAAAAGTAGAAAGTTTGTATTTGTATTTGAATTAGTTTGTAAGTTTGTAAAAGTGGAAAGTTTCTATTTGTATTAGTTTGTAAATTTGTAAAAGTGGAAAGTTTGTATTTGTACCCATTTCAATCGTTTATTATTTTTTTTCTCTCAATTTTTTGTGATTTTGCCTTTTTGAACTCAGAATCGGATTCACATGAAATCGGTACCAATGTTCAGCTCAAAGTTCAGTCGCTGAGAATGGGAAAGGAGAATAAGAATGAAATGTTTCGGAACTATGATAGTCACTATTTCTAAAGAAACTTTTAAAAAGTGTGTTCATTCTTCTGGCAATGAAACATATGAAAAATATACACTATTTTTTTTTAATTTTCTGAAAGACCAATATAAGTTTCCTTAAATAGCAAAGAAATTAATAACATTTATTGGAAACTAAAAAATAATAATAACATACGATCAATGGCTAATAATATGAAAAATATTAATCTCATCAATGAATAAAAAAACTTAGGTTCTTGTAAAATAGGTACGTGATTTCCCAATGACTTGTTGAGTAACTTCTGTAATAAATTTTAAAGTTTTCAATACATCCGTAAAATCTAAAAATGTGCAATGATCATCATTCCAGTCTTTATTAAACATTTTAAAACAACTATTAATTAATATTTTTACGTTACGAATAACTTTCACTACAAACTTTATACGATTTTGATATACTTGTGGTATAAAAATGGCCTAAAAATTAACTTGGGATTCAGAGCAGTAGGCTTAAGAAACAAAAATAAAACTTCAATGCTAAATTTAAAGATTTAATGTTAAACGACATGCTAGAATGCTAATAAAAATATACTTACCGGCATGTAGTCTTCAAGCAACTCTTCCACTATCACTTGACATACTTCCGGGACGATGTCGCTGATTGCCTGTTTTGACATCCTGAACAGGTATTGTAAGCTTGTAAAGGAGTCTCCCGTGGCCAAAAACCGTAGGCTCACCGCGAGCCTTTCCTGCACAGAAATTGATCTTCGAAAGGCCATGTCCTGTTTCGCGATTTTCGGACTTACCTTCTGTAGCAAGAATTCAAAATCCGTCGGATGTATACGGGGAAAATTTTTGTACAGGCCGCTGACCTCCTGGAACTTCAATTCAGCCAATAGGGTGCTCCCTCCAAATTGTTCTCGGTTTAAATATAAGTTCGTTGTCCACCAAGGCGGTTTTTTCTTCCTCTTTTTCAAACGATAATCTATCAAAATGTACGTGGCTGCTGCCACTTGCTGCTGAGATGACATGATTGATACTGGGGCGAGAACTCGATCGCAAGTTCCGAAGACCGCTCGATTCTCCCGATCATCTTCCCGTATTCAATTCGTATGGAACGGTGCTCGGAACGCTGTCTTGTCCTTCGAAACAATGTTCGGATCGGTGGTACGGAACGGAACGGCAGTTTGTTAGTGCGTACGAGGCCTAACGGGATATCTATTCTGTCCTTGACATCACGTACAATGCACAACAATCGAGTGATTTAATATCACTCCCCTCTTGTCTCTGATGACCATCGCTTATTAAAAATGACATAAATAACATTTATAATTTGTTTTGGTCGATAAAATTACTCAGAGCAAATACTTAAACTTTTACTGCTCATAATAAAATAACTTTAATATTAAATAATTCTGACCTAATTCAATTTTCAGCTCTAAAGAAGGTCAGCGTCCACTCTAACCTGGCTGCGGTGAATTTATAATTCCAAGCGCTTAACGTGCCTTGAATTTTTAATGAAAAATGATTTAACTTTTCATATCCCCAACTTGGTCTCTCTAAGGGCCTACGTGAGCTTTTATTATGTCCAAACGATTGTTTATAATAAATATTTTGTTATTCCAGTACGATTCGCATACGTAAAAAAAAAACAAAAAAAAAACATTATTGGTAGGAACAGGTATAATAAAAAGCACCTTATTTTATCTGCTTATAATAATGTAATGTGTGTAATATTTCCTCCAAGACTCATAAATATTATTGAAGAATTACATTAAATGCGATTTCAAGTCATCTTAACTTTCGAGTACACCACTCGGTGTACTCCAGCCGTCGTGCCATCGTGCGTTTACATTAGTGATCTGAAATTCCAAATTGCTGCTTTCAATAATCTCATCTAGGACTGGATATTGTCAATTTCCGCCCCACTACTGCCAGTCGCTTACAACTAGCATTTTTCTTTCAAGTTGGGGTGGCAGTATTAACTCCCGCGTTAAACAACTATTAATAAATTTTAATAGATTGTTTCAATGCAGTTGTCATAATTAGGAGAAAAGAGAGTTGAATATCATTTTTATTTCATGGGAGCCACGTGTAACCCACGCGCCTTAACATGTAAAAGAAATCTAGCGCCTTCTCTAGTGTTAAATACCTATGAATGCTAAAGAGATCAAATAAATCATATGTGTGTGTATGTGAGTGTGTGTGTATATATATATATATATATATATATTTTCCGGTTGGTACTATAGACCATGGAGATCTTTGGCCGCGTGATGTATTCATACAGAAATGAATTGCTTGCGGGAGAACAGATAGCCTGGAGGGGGTCACTCAACCTCACGTTGCTACTAACCATGGTTTCCATGGTATAACGACTATCCGTAGCTCCATAGCCGGTCCCTATGGGACCAATTCGGCAATGTCCTTCCCACCGATTCACTCGGTGGATTCAAGGACAGTGACAAATTGGTCAAGATCCACGGATTATGGCTGTTTGAAGTCAGCAGGCATATTTCTTTCCCCGAAGCAGACCGTCCATGGACCAAACCTCCGGATCGCCATTTTACGTCCTAGAAGACCACACCGCGATTCTCAATTTAGGTACACGGGGTAGGATCATGGCTCTTACGCCCGGCCTATGTGAGTTACCTCCAGTAGGCTGACGGGCCTCACATGCCCGGGGGGAGGGGTGATAAATTGCTTGAATTATTAATTTAACTAAGTTAAAGTAATGCCAGTACCGGGATTCGAACTCACAACCTTTGGGTTTGTGAGTAAGTGCATTTTTGCAGCGCGTTTTTATTTATTTTACTAATTCCTAGTTCCTCTGATTCAGTCAAAACTCTTTCACAGAGAGGGTACTTCAGAGTTGGTATAGAAGTGGAAGCGAATGCAACATTACAACTGTAGTTACAATAACATTACAATACAATCATCTGTTGAAGACGAGTATATAGATCACAAAGATATTGTGAAGAAAACCTGAACAAACATGGAGTAGGAGCATTAGATCCAGGGCTACTGAGGCTCCGACAGCAGCCGGGATAATGGTATTTGCCAACCTGGTTTGCCGATCAAATCAGCCCTAAGAAAGGATAGCTGTTGCCCCTCGAACAGTGCTTCCAACACTACGGGAATAAAAGTAATACTGCCTCGAAATCTAAAGCTATTAAATTTTATATTGATGCATAATGACGGATAAAATATAAATTCCTTTTGATTTAATTTCATTTGTACAAACAAAATAAACATAGATAGAAAAAAAATTACTATTTCATTTTTTATCTCCTCCAGTTTTTTTTTAAATATAACATTAACGATATTTTTTTTAAATTTACACAATAATCTTTAAATATTGTTAAATACATATTGACAACGTTTTTTGAAAAAAATAAAAAAGAAGCGTAAGCGCCATTTAGCAGACACCCAGGAAAGTTTTTCCCAAATAACATTTTTTTTTTTTTTGCAAAATAATAATATTTGGTCGATATAATAACAGTTTATTTATTAAAAATAAAATATAAAAGGTTAATAAAAATTCATGACATGCGGTATACTAGGATCTCCATTTATTTATTTGGTATTGCGTATTGGGTATTTATGATATCAATTACATTGAATGCAGTAACTGACAAATTATTTTCTCATGGATTGTAATCAATTATTGTAATCAGGAGCCATTTTTGGAAGAGCATGATATGATAAGAAAATTTGAATCTGAGAAAAATTGAACTTATTGACGTAATGGAATTGAACGTAATCCTAGTTAAAACTGAATCACTCAATTTTCAACTTCTGAAAAATACCACAAACAAGGTGCATTATAGAAAGGAGTGTTTAAAAAATAATTCCAAGCAAAAATGCCTATTTTTCCTAAAATTTCACATAACATAGTTTCAGTCGAAACCAATATAATTTATTCATGCTTCCATTTGAGTAAATTTGACTAAGAATCCCGTTATAAACTGAAGGATTTTGGTTTGCCACGGTCACTAGCGACCTAGAGATAATTACGGGGTTAGTAAATTTGCTTTAGGGCTATGTAGCGATGAGATCAGTTCAGTGTTTCGTCCCGACTACAGGCTGATATTGAATCTCTGTCCAGTTGGCACAAATCAAACCAAATCATAAACATAGTCTTCTTGTAAATTCTTTTACCATTGCTTGGAAAATTATAACACTGCAATAATATCATTCATATTGGTCAGTTTTTGATATCACAAAGAAACTAGAAAGATTAAATATTTTACCCAATATTTTACCAGTTAATCCCAATAAGATCTACTATATTATTTTATCCTTCCAGTAGAAAACCGCCCTCTTCCTAAGGCTTATATAACAACTGGTAGAAAAAATAGGCAGGCAAAAAGAATATTGAACTTGGATGTCATCCTCATTAACACCTGAAACTATTTAAAACCGTCGTAGGTCCTACACAAATTTTCAAAGATGTATTGAAATGACATTCGAAACAAAAAATGCCATTCAAAAATCGAATTGAGTACAAAAATCAGAAAATGTCTGCAAAAAAACCTATTCAACCTACAAGAAGAAGAATGGCTGAAGTTAAAAAATTATGAATCAATTAAAATGTTAACTGAAAAATTATATTTGTATCACAAAATTTATTTTTTAATTGTCTCACCATGTCTCATTATAAAATTTCTAAAATTATCACCATTAAAATATGGAATATTAATAAAATATTTCATTTCAACAATCAATAATGCCATATTTGTCAAATATCAAAAATGATTTAAAATATAGGATTATATTAAATTATAATGATTTTATCCTTAGAAAATTGCTGGCTTACTTTTTCAATAACCTTAATGTTTAGAATGCCAGAACCAAAAATATATACCAGAATTTAAACAAAAATATATATGTACTTCTTAAAATAAAAATAAAAAAGATTAAATCTTAACCAAACATTTATCGATCTATTGCCTTCTTCTGGATACCTGAGGTCAGTGAGTAGTAGATTTGATAACTGATACCTGATATGAGGTCAGTGGTTCTAATGTAATGAGCTTTGAAGCGAGGGTACCTTAGACAAGTGGGCCTGGCCTGCTTGGAGATAGAACCTGAGATCAGTACAGAATTTCAATTTCTTCTCTAAACAGCAATGCAGAGCTATCCACAGTGTTTAGTAGATGAATGCTATGCCTGTTCGAGCCTCAATGGACAAATTCGATGGTTGCAAGTCTAAGAAAAATACTTTATTAGTCAAATATACAAAATTATATAACTTATACTAGGTGATCTAATCCCAGAATCGCCTGATATGGGCCAACGACTGCTAGACAAGAGATGATTTACGTTATTTTAGAAGACATTTTCATTTGGCACAGGAAGGAAGTTGAGGGGATGTGGGAATCGAGGGCTGACTGAGGGGGCCCGGACAAAGAAGTAATGTAACAACATCCTGCGCCATAAACTAATTTCATAACTGTAGGATGCGATGCTGATGTACTCTGTATATTCTCACAAATGATCATTGATGTGGCAGCGAATCAGTGAGAATTTACTCAATTTTTTTTCGATTGAGTTCATCATTTAAGCTGAAATCAATCTCAGGTTCTGGCGAACAGGTTTATGCGAAAGCATGTTATCTTTGTCGTTGTAAAACCTCCTATGTGACCAAAAATAAGTAATGTATTTTTGATTTTATTAGAAACACTAGTTTACCTCCGTTGTGCTGGTTAATAGCACTAATGTGTTAACAAATCATAAAGCGATAAAAAATCATCAAAACAAATCCTCACAATCCTTACAATTCAGTTGATCGTTAAGACTTTATTAAGTTTATATTGTAAAATTCGACTTTAATCTGCTATGACATTCTAATTGACATACGAATCGACCATTTGTTGGTTAGAGGCAAATGAAGAGCTCATAAATGCATTATTATGTAAAACGTGTGGGACGTTGAGAGGGATGGGACTGGAATGATGTAGGACTCCGGCAGACTCATGATTCATGAATGCGGTCTTATTTGGAATGAGAGGGTGCAATATCTCCCCTTCCACATATTTTATCTACGTCGATATTAGGAAATTGAAAAAAAATAAAAATATTGATTTATATCTACAAATGATGTAAGGGCGTAAAAATTTTCTTTTAATTTTCTCTTGTTTCACAAAAAAAAAGAGAATATAAATCAGAATCATGATTTAATTTATAATTAAACTTTTATTTATTTAATAATTAATGGCATTCAAGTACATGGTAGGTACTTAATAAAATAGACATTGTCGAATCGAATTAGAAATATATCATTAGAGATCGAACTAAAATTATTAATTGGAAGCTCTAAAACATAGTTTTCAGATCATTGAAATTGAATTTTAACTACCCATAGAAATTCATAAACTGAAGAGTATATTAACAAAAGTGATTTTTTATTATTATTTTGAGCCTATTGGTTAATCTTATAAACCAAAAATATTCCCTCATGGAGACGTGAAGGAATTGAAGAAATTGAAGAAATTATATCAGGATATTAATATTTCTTCTACTATAGCACACACATTAAATACCTTAACAAATTGGTTAATTCTTAATATCTTTACTAATTGATCTTGATATTTTATAATATACTCTTATTTTTTTAATCCTACTAGACAATAAGGATGATTTTATTTTTAAGCAGTTTTCTATGGAGCTGTTCATAGTATTAAAAAAGGTTACCCTATTTTATAGCGATCTGTGTGCCTTATATGTTTTGAATTTTTTCGTGTCTTCTCCTTCTAAAGAATAAAACTTCATATTATTTGTGTTCCAGTCGCAATATTTCAATAAATATTTGGATAAAGGAACCAAGAAATCTTATCATTAAAGCCATGGCGTCTTCGGTAATGATGCTTATGAGATGTCTTCCATGATTGATAAACAACTAGTCGTTTCTGGATGGATTTACAGCTATCTCCTATTCCCGTAATTAATGAAAGCACACTCTAGATGTTACCTCCTTCAGCTGCAATAACCCTCTACTGAATAGAGACCGTGTGAGCCAAAGGAGGATCCTCTCAAAATAAACCACCAATTTCCAAACTGTGATTAAATGATTGAGTCTTGTTTGGTTTCCATCCCGAGTCCTACATAACAATAATGTACATCCTAACCGTCTGTTTCATACCTTATAACCGTGCAACATCGATTCTTGTATTATATTCCATCTTAATTGCGTGAATAGTACCAGATTATTTGTTCACTCTCAAGATCAACACTGTTCTTAATTAGCTGAAATCCGTAAAGTAATTCTGAATAAAGTAATTTTCAGCCCCTCCATCTGACTCAGAGGCAGTGGGCTGATATCTCGCTCCCCTCTAGTTAAATTATCGCGAAACCTTTACAAAACATAAAAGGCGAACTTATTTTCAGGAATAGACCAAGAAACCGCAATAAGGACATAGGACTTACCTACTGGATCGTTTGTATAAACTAGAAAGAAACGTTTCTTACTGATATTGAAAAATATCAAGCTGACATTGTAGCCATTGATCCATCAAGTCCGCTGTCCTGGATATGGTTCGCTTCAAAAGAGAAATACACTCTATACTATAGCTGCAATAAGAAACAACACACGTTTGGCACAGGATTTGGGGTCAGAGGAAGAGCACGCCAGATTGTCCTGAAGTCCGCGCCTATACTATCTGTGTATCAAGAGAAATTTTCTCTGAAATGCCTCGCCCAACAGAAGTCCCATCGGACGAGGATAAGGATATGCTTAACGATGCATTAGGAGACACCTTCAGAAGCTGCCCCGAAAGTGATTGTAAGAAGATGCCCAGGTTGGCCAAGGAACTATATGTCGTCCAACAACAGGGATCTTCAGCTACATGAAAATACGAATAAGAGTGGAAGAATGCTCATCGACTTTTCTGCAACATATACTCTATTATTTTAATAATAATCTGAATTGAGTTAAAAGAATAGGAAAAAAAAAATAAAATATTTTAAGTATAAACAGCTTTAACATAAATAATTCGTCATAAATGCACATAAAGGGCACTGGGAAAACGAAGCTCAATTAGCGGTGTGGGATCTATTCTCAGTTGAATCAGCTTTATATCGTAGTAATCTGGCGAAGTGAACATGAGGTGAAATAAAATAACAGTAGTCCTCTCTTACAAAAGCTAAACGGATCAACGGACAAAACATACTTTTGTAAAATATATTCAAGAATTCATTCTACTTTGTCTTTAATAGACTTTTGAGCTTTGCTCTCAGCTACTTGTTGCAAAAAGGCCGCCGTCAGCGGAGGGGCAAGATTATACTCCGGGTCCCCTCCCACTGTTGTATTTTGTCAATAATATTAATATATGGATTAAGGTATTATAAAAACGAAACTTACTGCTACATTATAATAACCAGAGTTTATTGTTTAATAAAAAACACAACACAATTTCTTTTTAATTACTTAATCATGATAGTATAATTTAATTATAATTCTATAATTAAAGTGTTCATAATAACAGTAGTATTTTTTATCTGCGAATTTTTGAATATTCCAGTCAAAATTTAATTTGCTAACCTCGACTAAATAGAAAGCACTTTCTTTTCTCTTTAAACTATAAACAACAAACATGTCTATATATCAGGAAAAACTGTCAGAGTATAATAAAAGTATGCGATATTATTTACTAAAACTTGGAATTATTTTTATATTTGCATAAATTTGTTGAACAAACTTCTTGCCTATTTAAATGTTTAAATCAACTCTTATAGGGGGCTCGCTGGAAGCACGCACCCTGGAGATTTTTCTCTCTCTGACAGCGAGACTGGTAGCACAGCTTTTATCCATCAACTATCAACATATCTGAGAAACACTATTCAACACCTTTAGCAAAAGTACTTAATCGACTCTAACATGGACTAGTATAAGCATCAGAAGTGGGAGTAAAATATCGTCTGGAGTTATAGGTATATTTCGGAAAAATGTAATTAGCAAAATTATTGAAAGCATTCAATGGGTCGTCGGGTAGTTGCCCGTTCACTTATATGGTTATACGGAGTTATGAGGGTTTGAAAGTAAGTTTTCGGATTATGTCCCAAACAATGACAGAACTTATTGAAGCATTTATTCTTCTGAAGAATTTTTTCCACGTTAAATGTTTTGATAAACATTTTCAGTATGCGCATGTGTGTTTTAATTTTAATTATTTGTGTGTTTTAATTATTAGGACAAATCGAAACAATAATCATTGGAAAAGAATTTGAAGAGTATACGAAGATGTATTTCATTTAATAAAAATCCTGTGGGTAATACGATTACGAGGGATTTGCAGATAAATATAGATACCATTAAAAAATATGATAAGTAAAAAAAAAAATGAAACAAATATATAGCTCATAAAAAAACTCAAGAAAAAATCTTGAGGATTTTTTGCCCCTTGTGAGTATTGGGCAGTTGGCAGAGAATCAAATTCATCACCACATCAATCCGAACACTCCTCCATATATACTTGAGGCAGTTTTAAATCGCACTATGGGTAACAGGAAGAACCCATAGTGCGATTTAAAATTGCTTTTACTGCTTCATCAATATTTTTGGAGCACCATTTTTATAATTTCGACATAATGGCTTTTCTATAAAAAAATAAATATATATAAAATGAAACGAAAGCTATTTATTTAATGGCGGTACACATAAAAGTTCAAATGCGGCAATAAATTGAGCATACAATATAGGGATAGTAGTTGCAAAAATGATTTCAATGAATGACAAGGAACATAATAACATGACATGGCGTAGTTTGGTCAGTACTAGAGATAAAAACGTAAAAATAACAGGAAATTCACACAAAAAGAATGCTCACTCCAATGAAATTATGATTTTGAATTCAAGAAATTTGTCACTGAGTTATACCATTTTAAAGTAAAATCGATGAAATGAATAAAAATGGACTCAAAATATTTATTTACGTTTGTAATTTGATTCGGCCAGCGTTTCACAATAAACCCACCTGCTAAATTAAGCTCGCAACCAACAGAAATAAATACACTATTCAGTTAAAAGGTTCCGTCATTAGGCAGGCGGCAAAGATTGATACCCCATTTTAAAAGAATTCTTGATTCTTGAAAGATTGTTTTCTTGAAAAGAATATACATTTCCTAACACAAAGAACAGTAGAAGAGTCAATGTTAAGAAATGAAGTTTCTGTTACAAACGAAGGATGTATATCTAAGTTAGGTAGAGCTAAAAAAGTCAGGGATGATACAGAACTTGTTAAAAATATTTCTTTAACTAATCGTTCAAAAAAGTAAAGTAAAATTATATGAGAGCAAGCATACTAATTGTAAGTTAAAATTCAGTCGATAAAGAATAAAATCAGTAGGCGGAAGAGATCTGTTTTTTTATTGCTCCTGTGTAAATAGGAATTAATTGAAACTATAAAATCTATTAATAATAAATAATGATGATGTATAGAAAGTTCAGATCATTTATTAATAAATAATAAAAATGTACCTATAATATGGAAACCAATATTTTACCTTTTGAAGATGAACTAGAAAATAACAAATTAGAATTAGTTCAGAAAAGAGACGATATTTTACTCAAGAAAACAAATTTCAGAGTTTAGTTTAAAAGGTGCTGTAGAAGAATTAAATAATCAAATGCATTTATAAATAAACTAAACAAAAAGTGGAATCTATAGAAGTTTGTCAAATGAATCGTTTGAAATGGACAAGCTCAAGAAGAAACGCCCATACTATTAAATGCTGATTTAAATGATACTAAACCACTTGAGGTAGTCAGAAATTCAAAGAGGTCTATGTATCAGTTCTAATTAAAGGAAATAAATACTTAAAGCAGTTGGGAAATACTGAGAGATATGTATTTTCAAAAGAAAATGTATTGAAACTTCGAAATATAAAAATATAATCAAGACTTCTCATAAAAAAGCAAAACGTCTAAAGAAAAAAAATGCATTAAATGTATTTAAAACATTTAATGAAGACTTCAATTCAGTCAATAAAGCACTAAAACAAAATTTTGTACCAAATCTTCATAAAATACTTTTAATTTTTAAGAAAGTGGCCATATCATTAGAACCTAATCAATATAGTGAGAGCCATAGACCAGAAGAAAACATAAACATAATAAAAAAGTTAAAATCCTAAATAATGGTGACTATTTAACTTAATTTAAGTTAATATATTTCTGACTAGTAGGTATTAAGATGCATATTAATTAGGAATAAGAAAGTAGTTTATTTACTTTCCCAGATGACACAATTTTTGCTTATTTATCTCTTATGGTTTCGTAATCGAATCAGTCGCAAAGAAACTAATTGTAAACGCCTCTGACAATATATCTGATATCTGATAGTCTATTATTAATCCATTTGGTAAATAAATTAATATTTAATAAAAAATAGAGTAAATAATATATAAATAATAGGTTGAAAATTAATAATAGGACAAATAAAAATCATAGGGTTGAACGAAGCTTAATAAATCATTTAGGAATATCAGTAAGTTTACCAAAGACAACAAATTATGCATCTCTGTCGCAATATAAACATCTGATGTGGACACCACATGACTTCCTTGAACACCTATTAACCTATCCTGATTACTGGTACTGGTTACTATTATTAATATCCTGATTACCAATTAACCTGGTTACTAGATTCCGAAGATAACAGTGTCTCAAAAACGAAACTCGGCGTCGCGACGTCTATTGGCGCAGGTTACTTGTGACGGTGCAATGAGATCGTAATTATGGATGTGTAAGATTCAGAATTTTATTTTCTAAGACTTTTGACTGTCACTTTTATTTCTAAAATTGATAGAGAACCATTTAAAAAATCTATTATGAGCTTCAAGTACCACTTCCGGTTATCCAATTTTAACGAAAACCTAGTATGTTATTTATATTGATTGACATAAAAGTCTTATGTGCAATTTTGAAAGTTTTTTTCGTTTTATATATTTTTTTATTAAAGTCTATTATGATCTTCTAGTAAAGTACCACTTCTGGTATACCAATTTTTACCAAAATCTAATGTGCTAATTATATTAATAAATAAGTCTTGAGAAGTAGAGAAGTTTTTCCATTATATTTTAATATAGTTTGATGATTGATGAAAGGGAGCTTGACAGCGTTTCCGGTTGAAAGAAAGAAGACCTCTGGTCAATGGTCAGCCGACCTGACCTTGACAAGATGTTACCACATGCTAGGGATCTCCCATGTGTATGATCTAAGACATTGGAGAGCCCTGAGAAACTTTACTGAGATTAAACTAATGTTTAACATTAACGTTATAAAAATTGTTAAATATAATAGTCGTCTGATAACTTGCGAGATACGAACATTCCAACGAATGTACGAACGTAGATAGACACAGACGTCACAATGAAACTAGCCAAGCTTGATTTTTCTTCTTTTTTTATAAATGTTTCTCAGTCAATTATGTTTAAATATTACACGCAAGCCTACATTTCAACCACGTCCATTTTTAAGTAATTGATAATTTGAACAGTTTTGGGTCAAGTGCAAAATAGTTCTGTTTCCGAAGAATGGTGCAATTATCGACAAAAGTTAAAGGTATGAGATTAACATTTTACAATCTTCATTGAGTTAAGAAAGTTGGATGTGGAATAATGAATGTGGAATTAAATAAATATTTCGAATATATAATTTTTTTTTTAATCCACCAGTCCAAATATGCTTCGACAAAACTTGATATGATACATGATACACACGACGCAAACTTGTCACACAACAGATTATACAATTATAGAGCAACTAGTATACCCGAGCGAGAACTCTCGCATTACATATCTTAATGAATCCTTAATGAAATCGAAGTATAAGCGATAAACAATATAATATTATCAAGAAAGTTGATTTAACACACACATTTGGTGAAGCTTTATAATAGTTTATAATGACTATGTTCAAGTAATAGTTAATACTTACTAAGTAATTAACTTGCCCTACTGGAAAGTACCCCCTCAGTTTAACATTTAAGCAATAAGACTCTACTATAATCGTATCATTCATGGTATAATTATATTCTATAAGTATTCTATAAAACATAACAATAATATTTTATTTACAAAACGTTTTCACAGTTATTAATACGTTTTTGTTAACAGTCTCAACTGGCTTTAAAAGGTATAAAGTTGCCATGACAACGGCACGTACGCAAAATGGCATGAGACCCGTGCGGACCTATATCATGCGTTATCTCGAAAACGGTAGGTTTTTAAGCTTTAAAACGCTGGGCTAATACGCTCCATAGGAGCGTATGTGATCTTGATGCCCGCGTCAAAATCTTTAAAATCCAACTTATCCCGTCTCGATCCGCCGACTTTTAGTCGTCAAAGTTTTGAAACCTTCCAGTTTTTTCACCACTTTTATTTAAGCCCTTGTAAGATTTTAAGGAACAAAATCAGTATTCGTCACTTCTCCGTGAAATTCTATTTCTTTTGATACCTCACACGTCAAAATCCATCGCTCCTGAGAGCCGGAAAAGGGATCTATACTACCGTAATAATATATAGTAGTGATATAAAAAATCTGACGTAGACAATACATGGTTCCCTTATACGCCGGTGCCTCAAAAAGTGATCCTGAGTTTGGTTACTAGTTTTCGACGATGGCAGTATCTTAAAAATGACGCTCGCCGTTGCAACGTCTATTGGCGTCGGTTACTTGTGGCGGTACCCTGAGTCGTAATTCTGGATGGGATGGACTCAGAATTTTATTTTCAAAAACATTTATTTGACGCTTTTATTTTTAAAATTGATAGAGAACCATTTTAAAAATCTGATGCGACCAGCACATGACCTTCCACCAATCAAATAGTAAAATATCTGATGTGGACAACACATGACTTCCTTGTACGCCTATTAAACTATAAATCGGTGGCTCAAAAAGTGACTATGAATTTGGTTACTAGTTTCCGAAGATAGCAGCACCTCAAAAACGAAACTCGGCGTTGCGACATCCATCTATTGAAACACGCACACACATTCTTGTTTCTGGAGGTCTCATTCCGTTATTATATACCGTTTTCTTCCAGTAGGTAACTAGTTTCTGAGATATTTCTTCGTGTTCCGTGACAACATTAGAACTGTCAATGTCACTAGATAAAGCATTGGAAATCGACAGTTTCGGCATTTTAAGCGGAAGAACCCACTTAACTTATATCTTATTCTCCAGCTGCTGACTTGTTCATATTACAAATGGAGAGGAAAACCAGTATTTTACACTCGATTTTAACACTTAAAACAAGTAATAAAATTGCGTTTTTAACCTTTTTTATCGAACCATATGATCTCTGTATTTAATTTTAATATAATTTTGTATGTAAGCTTATTATGCTCTTCAAATAAAGTACCCTTTTCGGCTCATCAATTTTAACCAAAATCTATTTACCAAATTTGAGATGTTTTATATTATATTTGAATATAATTCTTGATGAAAGTCTAATATGACCTTCAAGTAAAGTACCCCTTGCGTCCGGCCAATGTTAACCAAAAGTTATTATGTTATTTATATTAATATGTTAGTCTTATATACCTAATTTGAGAAGTTTTGCATTATATTTCAATATAGTTTTTGATGAAAATCAATAATGAACTTCAAGTAAAGTACCATTTCCAAAGAAGAAGGGAGGTTCTTAACTATATTTTACTGCAATCCTAAATACAAAATTTTAACTTTCTACGGTTAACAGTTTTGAGTTACGCGAGATACTCTCGTACGTACGAACGTACACACAGACGCCACGACGTTAAATGGATTGGAAACCAAATTGCGTTTTTAACCTTTTTTATCGAACCATATGATTTCTGAATTTTATTTTTGATTTAAGTTTATTATGACCTTCAAGTAAAGTATCCTTTTCGGCTCACCAATTTTAACATAATCTAGTAAATACATTCATATCGATATAAAAGTCCTATTTACCAAATTTGAGATGTTTTTGATTATATTTTAATATCATTTTTGATGAAAGTTTATTATGATCTACGAGTAAAGTACCGCTTCCGGTTTTCCAATTTAGACCAAAATCTAATGTGTTATTTAAATCAATATATAAGTTATAAATACTAAATTAGAAAAGTTTTTCATAGTAAATTAATATAATTTTTTATGGAAATCAGGTATGACCTTCAAGTAAAGTACAACTTCCGGTAATCAAGCAGTGACCAAAAAGAGAGGTTCACAACTAGATTTTACAATAATCCTAAATACAAAATTACAACTTTCTATAGCTAACCGTTTTTGAATTATGCGAGATACGATCGTACGTACGTACGTACAGAGACCACGACGAAACTAGTAAAAATGGATTCAGGGATGGTCAAAATGGATATTTCTATCGAAAACTGAAAACCGAAAATTTTCGCCATTAAAATACTTTCTTTACTTCGTACAAGGATGTAAAAATTTAATTTAATAAAAACCCTCACTACGGAACTAACTTTTATATAGTTCAACGCCATTCGTCCTAAGGGACAGTTCTTATCTTAAAATATCAGTTTAAGCGCGTTGGAGGGTTGTTACTGAAGTTGACGCCCATGAATATTGAAACATGGTGTAGTCGGGTGACTTCCACACCTAAACGAAAAATAATACTCTTCTTTACTCTATTCATTAATTTACTTTCTGTATGCTTACATGCACAGATGAACGTGACGGAATGTACTTGCATTGGGCCGTGACGTGAAAAACGTCAATCTCTTCATAAAATATCCTCTATTTACTATTTAATAAGCACTAATTTTGAAAACTATCAGCTTTTTTTTTTGGTCATCACATTAATTTAGTGTATTGTAATAAGCTTATAAATTCAAGGAAGAGCCATGAAAATTACATTTACCATCATATATATTCAATTAAATAATCATTCGATAAGCAGATTATTGGATTATCGAAATCATTCGAAGTGCATTCATTCGATTATGCCCATCTCTAATTCCTCTCTTTTACTAAGGCGAGAGTATAGTTAATGTACCACTTCCGGCTAGCCAACTTCCTGTAAGCCAATTTTAACCAAAATCTGATACATTATTTATATTAATATAAAAGTCAAATATACCAAATTTGCGATGTTTTGCATTATATTTTAATATAATTTTTGATGAAAGCTAATTATGATCTACGAGTAAAGTATCACTCCCAGTTTTTCAATTTTAATCGAAATCAAGTATATTATTTATATAAATATATAAATTTTATGTACTAAATTTAAGAAGTGTTGCATCATATTTTAATATGATTTTTGAATAAAGTTTATTAAGTAAAATACCACTTCCAGTAAGCCAATTTTAACCGAAATCTAATATGTTATTTATATTAATATTTAAGTCTTATATATCAAATTAAATAAGTTTTGAATTATATATTAAAATTTTTGATGAAAGTTTATTATGACCTGCAAATAAAGTACCACTTCCGGTTTGCTAATTTTAACTAAAATCTGGTATGTTATATTTAATAAATCTCATACATCGAATTTGAAAAGTTTCGTATAATATTTTAATATAATTTTTGATGTAGATCTTCTGCGACTTTCATATAAAGTAGGTACCATTTTCGGTTTGCCAATTTCAACAAAAATATTGTTCTGCGTACAAGGGAGTAAAAATGGTATTAAAAATTATAATTTAATTGTACATTCCAAAATTGGAAGTAATGAGTAATTATTTGTAATTAAATCGTTCAATTAAATCATTTACCTGTAAGTATAGGATAACATGAACGTTCTTCTACTTAGGCACTTGCTTCTTTAAGAAATATTATCAGAAAAAAATGGTGATACACTCAAGCCCAAAAAATTAGCGCACCTTGAATGTCATGATTATTTTTTTTACAACAGAATGAATGTGCCAATTTTTTAGCTATATATAGTGAACATATTCATTGAAAGAAGAACATAGAAAAAAAAAAAAAAGAACATAATATTTCTTAAAAAATAAAATAATGTAATGCAAAGAAAA
Source organism: Rhaphigaster nebulosa (assembly GCA_948150685.1). NCBI lineage: Eukaryota > Metazoa > Arthropoda > Insecta > Hemiptera > Pentatomidae > Rhaphigaster > Rhaphigaster nebulosa. The sequence goes on along the minus strand of OX411306.1, from coordinate 108,631,117 downwards.
ACAAGAAAGATCTTGGAAACGAAAAAGAAAACTGTCATAAATTTTGTCGTACAAGCCCAAACTGATCCTAGTCTCGAGTACCGAGCGTTGCTTAAATGACGGCTTGTAGGCATACTGCCAATAAGATTAGCTACTCTTGAGAGACCTGATACTACGGCTGTTTAATTATGGTAATCTCGGTCTTTGGAATATTGCCACAATTAATTGGTTTATCGTGGTTACCCTGGTATTAAGATATTTCGAATACAAGTGGACTGTATGATATGCTAAAAGAAATCTTTTAGTAGAGGTGGGTAACTTTTAAATAAAACATTACTAAACGAATAAACGCTCAAATGAAGTAATGACATATTGCAAATAGAAAGGAAGGGATCTCTTCCAAATCTGGGCACCTTGTAGATTAGTATATTAATAAAATTTTGCTAGGTAAAAATTATCAAATAAATACAAATTTAAATTGGTTTACAATGGTAACAGTGGTCGATTTTGAAGTACGATGGTTTCCTTTGGGTTCGTTGGGCTATTAATTTAAATTAGGGGGGATCTTACTTTAAGTTTCTTCATGTTGGGCCTCACAATGCTCCTTTATTGGCTTGGGTCATGAGTTTACTCAATCATTTAGAATTAAGTGTAATTAAAAAAGAAAGGCCTCATGAGAACTGATCTCAGACTTGAAATCTTCCTGAAGTGAACAGGAATAATCCCTGAGTCTCTGTACTCTGCCTTCTTCTTGCTCTTACGGCTGGCATGAATTTAGCATTAATTATTAAAAAAAAGTTTCTTCTCTTAACAATGAAGAGGTCTAGTTGTTGGATGTACCTCCCAAGCTGGTTCCAAAGATGCTTTAATGGATCGAGATCCGGAATGCGAGCTAGCGACTGCATGGTATTGACACCGACCTCATCCAACATAGTCGCTATCAACATTCGCAACGTATGGCCGGAATTATCATGTACAATCAGGAAACTATGGCCTATAAAAGAAGCAAAAGATATACGTTCCTATAGTATATCCGTTGGTGCATTGAACGACGGTCTCCTCCGTAGATCTGTCTTCGCTTCAAAAGGAATCCCTTCTCCGAACGATACTCTACCCGCCTTTTTCACTGAGCGCATCGTTCTCATCATCTTCGCGGCACTCTAATACGAGCATCTGAACCAACAAGTTAAACTGGATTAGCCTGAAAAAAGAGTAGAAGTCCAATCAGCCGTAGTTCAAAGTAACATAATTTTGGACAAATTGTGTACTGTTTGCACATTGACATCCACAATCCGAATGACACACTGACATCCACAATCCGAATGACACACTGACATCCACAATCCGAATGACACACAACCGGCGAGGCACCTCTTCTGAGGTGAACGGTATTTCGGAGTCTGTATTACATTGTAGCGGTAATTGGCTTGGTCTGTCGCTCTTGGCCGCTCTGATCCCGGGCTCTTATTCCCCGGAGTAACTGCATATATCCGGCCACTCGCCGAACCATCGTTTCTAGTTGCCAAAGAGCCCTGTCCGTGTATTTCCGACTTCTCCCGTTCTGGATTAATATGTTCGAACGACTACCGCGAAATCCAACACCATTTTGAATAAGTAAAAATACCAACTATATGAAAATGATGTAAAGTAAAAATGAAACAACAAATTTGTGTTCTTATAGAATTTATTTTTTTGTTCTGAGAATGGTAATGTTTATAGAAGGTTATCTTTTTTTTAGTCGTATTATTTCTCCGAAAAAAAACATATATATATATATATATATATATATATATATATATATATATATATATTTGTAAATATATTTTAGTTATCTTTTATTTTATTTCTCTTATTTTTTTAACATTAAACTTTAATAATTTATTAAAAGAAATAAAGGACCTGAAATTAAATACAGTATATTCTCCTAAACTGTAATCCATAAATGAAGATCTCATTTTAGAATAAATAAATTACTTCAGATAGACTCGACATTCGAGGTACAGATTTTTCCAAAAATATTAGCCGACCTGTTAGGAGGCAATTACTACCAGTAGCTCTGTTGAACTATTACCGAAAAAATAGTTGAAAAATCAATCTGAGCACACAAAAGGAGCTTAACTTGACCGGCATTCGACTTTGCCCACTTAAAAAATACCTCCAAGGGAAAAAAGAACGTATCAATACAAGCGATTACCATCTCTTCATCAGCCCATAATTAAGAAAGTAGGACTTGGAGTTACACTTAAGTAAACTTTTTTATTTTGTGCCGAAGTTTCGGCCTAAGTTTTAGGCCATCTTCAGGGCAGAGAGGCGTGTGGTAATATTAAAGAATATTTCTATTAGTAACTGGAGTTAAAGAAGTTACCTGGGCCCTATTTTATAATAAAGTACAAAGATACAAGTGCAAGTAGACTTATTATTTATTACGCATGTGACACACTATGAAATATTGAAACAAGATAAAGTTTAAAATAGTTAATAACTATTAGAAATTGTATCGTGTTTCAACATTTCACAATGTGTCATATGCGTAGTAAATTATAGGGCTACTTGCATTATTACTTTTGTACTTCATTATGAAATAGAGCCCTGGTCTAAAGAACCAAAATTGAGGTTGCAAGGAACAATTTACTCGAGGTTACAGTTGAAGACAAAGCATGGAATAAGAGCGAGTTAAACAAACTTTATTAATGTTTTAAAATATCAATTATATACATGCATTCACTTTGCTGTTTTTTGCAATCGAAAATTTTTCTCAATTCTGATGATAAAATTTACATCTTCGATCGAAAATGTAATATAGGACTGATTGTGAGTTTTGCTAAGAAGTAGTAACTATGATTGTGTAAAATATTTGCTCACAGAGAAACATTATGCGTTAATATATTCAGATAGCAAAGTCTTCTAAAATGAATCCCCTACTAACTACATCGCACACATCCTGTAACTGAATACATAACCTTATTAATTTTTAATCTTTTTAATTAACTTTATTGTAATCCAATAGACTACTTGTAATGAAATTACCGTAGTGCAGTAATCACTAAAAAGTTGAATTTCAATAGAAATTAGAAATGCCCGATCCAATGAAACGTTACTGACTTTGAAAAGGACAGGGAACGAGGAAAAGTTTTCATTGCTAATAAATTGAAAACACGCTAGACTCAATTACTGCCATGAAAGATAAGAATAATTTCCTCAAGTGTATAAAGAACGGAATATATTATATCGTAAAATAGTTTTCATTGGGAGACCGATTGTCCTTGAGTTAAATAAGATAAGACAATTGCTATTGTTAATACCGTCAGAAAATGTTTACAGACACTTGTATTGTAACACAAGATCTGCTCGAATTTTTCCTGAACTCCTGAAGGATATATATATATATATATATATATATATATATATATATATATATATATATATATATATATATATATATATATATATCTATATATATATTTTTTTTTTTTTTTTTCCAACCAACTCCCGAAAAAACTTCGAACTAAGCTTGTCCTCCCATTTTAATGAGGGCGATAGAGTATTGGAATTTAGGGATCAATCAAATGAAGGCACTTAAATGTCAATTTAATACAAAAAATTAGTCCATTTAAAGTTCATTTACTTTTAGTAGTGACATGGCCGTGGCGTGGCTTGCACGTATTCCTATCGCTCGTGATTTCAATTCACACTGCAGCGTGGTGTGGCCGTCATCTATCAGTATTTTCTATAGTAATAATTTTATTACAGAAAAACCCAAAATTCTCATACGCTTACTTGTGGATGATTGCTCTTGTTTTGGATGAAGGGGAGGAGCAGCAAGTAAGAAAACGGAATTCTCCAGGCCTGCGAATAAAGAAGAACAGAAGAGGAATTAGTCACTCTTAATAAGGAATTGATGAACGATGGAGCAAAGTTTCACGAATACTGAGCAAACTAGGAGTCAACCTAAAAAATAAAAACAATAAAACTGACACTAAATTGAGAAAATCCATTTCTGCGAGAGAACGGCTCGCGGTTTGCTTGAGGTATGCAATATAAAATAGCATAGGTAGTATGGTAAAGTTATTATTTTGGAAAAAAATATATCAACTTAAACTAATGTTTGCAAATATTTTCAAATTAGGTCATTTGTTTTACATTTAAACTAAAATGCTAATTTACAAATACTGGGGAACATAAATTAGTATCGTGATTTACATCTTTTATTAGATTGTTCATCTTTTACAAGACAAAAATTGATTAAAAAAAGGACCTCTATAAATCCCAATAAAAAAAAATTTTATTATTAAATTTTCACACGTTTCATTTAAAAAATACATTAAATATATTTTGTGACGATTTGGCCATTAATTTTGGTCATTTTCAATGTTTTATATTCACTAGGATCGCCCAGTTGTCGAAATTCTACTAAAAATACACTATTGCATCAGTTTTGTGTTTTATGTATACAATTAAAATGAGAAGAAAACGTTTTGTTCTTCTATTGTTTGAATTTAAATTGAACCCGTTTAAAAGATAATCGTGGGACAGAAAGATACACGGACAGACCTATGACCAAAAATACGTTTTTTGGACTGAAACAATTAGAACTGTAGAAAACTGTATGTCGAAAATTTGACAAAGCCAAATTAGTTTTTAAAACAGACAAAAACATACGTATATAAGTTATTTACATTCATTCGTTAGCTCAAAATCTAGGAATTATTCTGTTCGACAGGAAATGAAGTAACAATAATGAGAAAATAATAAACTTATACATTTTAACTTAGGCTCTATAAATATTAAACTTAATTCACAAATTTAGAACTATTTTTTACAGGTGCATAGTATTTATTATACGGTGATCCGCTTGAATTCCATTATAGGATGAGGTATGCATCGACTGGTATTTCTGAAACCCAATACGACGGTGACTGTAAATCGAAGTTTTACTGTACTTTCCTGACCCAGGAAGAGCTAGCAACATGAAAACCCAGCTATAATGTCGATATCGCTTTTCAAACTCGAGATATACGTAGTAAGGTCCATAAGTTTCCGGCCTGATGAAGAAGGAAAGGTGAAAGAAAAAAACTGGTGTTATTGTTTTTCAATTTATTCTCCTCTAAGTTCGACACACTTAGTACAACGCTTAGGCAACATTTTTGTACCACGAAAAAAATAATTTTCTTCTCTGTTAGAAAAATATTCTTCCACCGCTGCTTGGACTTCTTTGTCGGTATTATATCTCTTCCCACGAAGGTCAGATTTTAATTTTGAGAAAAGGTAGAAGTCGCTAGGGACCAAATCTGAGCTGTAGGATTGATGCAAAGTTTCTTGGAATAGCAGGACGCACTCCTTCAAAGCAGCCTTGGAAATCAATGTTGTGTGGACAGGGGAATTGTTGTGAAGAAGCCAAACACCTCTGCTTAACTTCCCCCGCCTTGTCTCTTTGATGGCGTCTCGTAAGCGGTAATGTAGGGCTGCATAATACTCAGCATTTACTGTGGTGTCCTTTTCCTTAAAACCGATTAGTAGAATTCCTCTACAATCCCAAAACTGGTGGACATTACCTTGTTGACTGCGTGACTTTTGCCTTTAGCGGACGTACTTCTCAGTTGATGGAAAACAGGGAAACATGACCACCTTCCGTGCGCGCCCATGTGACTAATCACTTGATCATGGCGGGAAATTTGAATTTGTATTTACACTTCGACCTAGCCTCAACTGCCACATGGTCTCTACCTAGCCTGAACCATCGGGCCACGCACTTTTTAATCACGTGCCCATTAAGCTCCGTCCCTTTTATTCACCTAATCCAGTCGAGTGGTCAATGCCGCCTCCTGACCTATGCTCCGCCCACAAGGACTACACCCTTTTACTCCAAACCCTCTCTAACCAGCCAACCACTATGCTTCACCCCTCCATGGGTCCCTCCCATTCTGAGCGGCCATTTTGTTCAGGATGCGCCATTTTTTTTACAATGATGGGTCTAGCAACCAGGATTATCACCTAGTTTATCCCCTTCAGCAATTGAAGGGTCAGGTAGCCACCTTATAGAGGCTGAGTATGCCCGGCCACCATTTTTTTTTCTGTGACTTAAGATACTTAAGGTTTTGTAGATGCGGAGTGTACCCGGTCATCATTTTGTTTTTTCTGTCGTTTGAGAGACTTAAGGTTTAGAAAAGGCTGAGTGTATCCGGCCGCCATTTTGTTTTTATGTGACTTGAGTGGCTTAAAGCTTCGTCGAACACTCCATCGTTCCACCACTCCATAGTTTCATCGCTCTTTAATTTTCCTTGAAGTTATATAGCCTTCACATTGTTTCAACAGGCTGGATCATGTATAAACAAGTTGAATGACGCCTTGGTGAAACATAAACATGGACTTTGAACTGTTAATTCCTAAAACATAAACAAATATATAGGGCTTCTTAATCCAGTTACAGCTTTTGGATTGTAGACTGTTAAGTCCTAAAACATAAAAAGATAAATAAAAAACAGTCCTTAATCCATTCGCTGAAATATAAACAAAAATATCTTACGCAATAATCCTAAATCTCAAACTTTTCTTTACACTTTCTGATGGCTGAATCTGGGATCAAAATACACAATAGTGGGCTAAGACTGCATCCTTGCCGGATTCCTGCAGATGTCTCAAATTCTTTTGAGGTGTTATTGCCGAATCTTATTACACTTCTATTATTCTTATATAGACTTTCCAACGCTAATATGTGTCCTGTGTCGATATCTTTTCCTCTCACGGCCTTAGATATATCTCCTTTCTGGTTCTTGTCGAATGATCTGATTAGATCGACGAAGCAAACAGATTTAATTTGTCTCATTGTAAAAATGAGATCCTGAGTACTTCAATTAGCACGGAATCCGAATTGTTCTTCCTCCAGCATAGTTTCGACCATCCTTCTGATTTTGTTTTCGAGAATCTTGGAGTAAATTTTACTTGGCACACTTTATGTTGTCTTCTTTTTAAAAAATAGGGTCTACGACTGCTGTTTCCCATTCTTTGGGTATTTTCTTCTGTCTCCACACCATGTTAAGTTAGTGTCGCATAACCTCTTGTCCTTTTATGACCCATGTACCTCATCATCTCGGGAGATATTTCATCTATTCCGGCTAACTTCTCCAGTTTCATATGTGACAGGGTCTCTTCCAGTTCCTCCTCGTCTATATAGTCGTCCTCTTCCCGCATCTATTCTACTCTTTCTTCCTCAGGCTCATTTACAAGATAGCTACTTTCCTCTTTTAGTAATTTTCTAAAATATTCTCGCCATCTTTCCATAATTTCATTACTTTTTCGTAGAATATTTCCTTCGTTGTCTTTTATGTGGTTAAGCACTGGAGCTTTTTCTTTTCTTAGTCCTTTGAAAACCTTATAGAACAATTTCTGGTTTCCCTTATAATCAGTCTCCATCTTATTCCCAAAATCTTCGCAAGCTTTCTTTTTAGTATTCATTACCATTTATTTCTCTTCATATTGTATTGTCCGTAGCTTTTTTGGGATCTGTTTTCAACATATTTTCTCCACACTAGTTCCTTTTCTTGAATAACTCTTTTGATTTCTTCGCTCCATCAAGCGGTTCTTTGGTTTCTAATTCCCATTTTTCTCTTTCAACACATAAAGGCAGCAACTTCTAACAATATTTTCTTAAAATATTTCCAGCTGGTTTCTACGTCATCAGTTTCCCATAGGTGTTCCGGGTCTCCTTTCATTCTTATGACTATGACATCTTTCAGGTTTTCCTTCTCGTTCAATCGGTAATAGATTTTTCGTTTCTTCTAGATTCTTCTCTAGTAAATTTGTGTGCCTCCTTATGGAGAAATTTCGTATTAGAGACAACAAATTCATTGGATGCACACATGTTCACTATTTATTCTCCATTATCATTCTTCATCTCTTCCCATATTTACCTAATGATGTCATATTTACCCCATATCCTGCCACTGATGCTGGTCTTTTCTAGCTCTGCCATTTGGGGGACTGAATGGCAGACCTAGAAAATAATGATAAATTCTTCCTTGGCATCATCTATTAAACTCTGCAAGTCTTTAAGAAATGCAAGAAGCAAGAAAATGTCCTTCTCTGAAGCAATTGCATTATCATTAGGAGCAAATGCAATAATTAGAGTGTTAATTTTCTCTCATTCTTCCACCTTTACACCATAAGCCGTTCGCTCACTAATTTCCATTCCTTGACTATCCCATTCCAGCTTTTCGGGAATACAAAACCTACTCCTGATCTACTCTCCGTGGAACCGGAATAAAGTAGAATGAGATCCTGTACTTTAATTTCTCCTTACCTCTCTTTTTAATTTCGGTAATCCCTAGTAAATATACTTTTGCTTTCTTCATTTCCTCTATAAGTTCATATTCCTTCCCATTTATGCCTAGCATATTCCAAGTAGCTAAACATAAAATCATTTTCTTCGCCAAGTTTGATTTCTTAAAATCTGTCCAGCTCTATTTCTTACTTTATTTGTGATAATTGAAATTTCAGTGCACTTAGGAGCGGTGGCCCTAAGGTATGTATTGATCATGCATTTGTCTGTGTATTGTGAGTGGATGCGTGCGTGCGTGTTTACCTGTAGTGTGAGTGTTTCAATGCACTCTTCAGGTACTTGTGCATGGTGTATAAGCTCAGGAAGCCGTAGGAACGCTATTTACTGCATGCAACAGTTACCTCTGCAACAGGACTTTGTTTTTCAAAAATATATATTTTCCTTTTTTTTAACATTGAATGTTATGTGCCTTTCAGCTATATAACATTACTGTATCCGCATTAAAAAAAAAAAAGAGGGATTCCCACAATAAAACAATAAAACATAGAAACACTATAATTAAATAAATATGAATGCTGACGTATTCAGCGGCCGGGGTTGACAGCAACCAGCAGATTTGCTTCCATGATCCAACTTTCTAATCATGAATAAATGTCGCTACTTTGCATAATTTACTATCCCAGTCTTATATATAGATGAAGTACCTATATAAAACAAGTAAAAAAAATTCCTTGCATAAAATATAATGTTTTTATTTGAACAAATCCATATGTGAATGTTTAAAATTTTGTATTGATTTGTGCCATCTGTTAAATTATATTTACATTTGGTTATCGATAACATAACATTATCGTTAAAACCAATTGATCATTGGCATTATTGTTTTATTACTTGTATGAAGAACATGACATTGAAGATAAAACTTTTCCACGTTATTCTCTCCCTTTTGACAATAGGAATGACCGAGCAAACAGGATTTGAGCATTTAAAGCTGCCAGTGGCGGACATTTCAGGAGCGGAAGACCTTTCAAACATTCTAGAAGGTACTAAGAATGCTCTGTTGTGTTTCATCAGTTCCCAGAACGAAGCTGGCAGCATCCTTGATACCTTCACAGAAGCTGCAGAACAACTGAAAGACATTGGTGTTATGCATATAGTAGATTGTTCCGATGAAGGGAAATCGATCTGTGAAAATTTAGAGGTTTTTCCTGAACCATATATCATACAACATTATGCTGATGGGAAATTCAAAAAAGTTTACAAAGGGGAAACTTCATTAGATAACCTCCTAACCTTTATGAATGATCCCGACAAGCAAATGCCTTGGGAAACACCGCAGTCCCTAGCCATCCACTTAGAGGAGAAGAACTTCGAATCTTTCTTGAGAAAGAAGAAGCATGCATTGGTTATGTTTATGGCCCCTTGGTGCATTCATTGCAAGAATGCGAAACCTCAGTTCTTGTTCGCTGCAGAAAAGCTCAGTGATGATCCGATTTACGCGTTCGCCATAGTAGATTGCACGAGGCACTCTGCGTTTTGTGAAAACATTGGTATCGATGGTTATCCAACCTTCCAATACTACCACTTCTTCGACAAATCACCGAGTGAAGAATATTTGGGTGAACACGATCAATTGTCTATAGCTGAATTCATGACTAAAATGGAAGATAAAGTAGAAAATAAAGTAAAAACTGAGCTATGATGAGTAGAATAATATCAGGTCATGCTCGCCGTAGATTGACTGATTTATATGTGTTTAATAAACTTTGAAAAACAGTATTTTTTTTTGTAATTAATTTATTTTGTTAAATAAATTTCAATCCCCAACTAGGAGGGAGTTACTTATCTTATAGTTGAACTATCTATTCTAACCAGAAAATGTTGAGTTATACTCTTAGGTATTCCATAAATTTTTATTTGGTAGCATTTTGATGATACAATGTGATAATACAACGGTACAAATACCCATCCATTCATAGAATTAACTTTGAAAACCTGTTTACTTTGGAACCACTACTGTTGCTCATTATAGACCTCAAAACAAAAACAACAAATCAGCGAGATCAGAACATTAGAGCAATTCAATTTTTTTAGTTCTTTAACGAAAGCGGTTTGTATTTACTCTTATAAAATCTCTGGATACTCTGGTTTATAAATTGAACGTGGATATTATTTGATAATTTGATTCTTGTCTAGTCTTGCGAAACACCAACTAGGCGGTTAAATAAGAAAAAGACAATGAACACTAAATTTCTTATTTTATTTTACAGTTAAAATAATTAAAAAAAAAAATTAAAAGAGTGAAATGTCTTGAGTTTTGAGATAGGAATCATTAAAAAAAATTAGGAGGTTACTCCGTCAGTATTAACTTTCGTTCACAAATTGATTACATCATTCTTCAAATCGCCATTTCAGTCCCTCATTGAACTTCAATTTAATAGGGTAATGGGAAAAATATTACAAAGTTCGAGATTTTGTTGTCTTCTTTTTTAAATATTCCTTTTACGATTATGTTTAAATATTACATTCAGGTATACGTTTCAGCAACGTTCATTTAGATGAGATTGATAATGTAATTGAATTGCACTTATTACAAGAAACATTATTCAAGAAAGATCGATTTTGGAGCAAGTGCAAAATATTTCGGTTTCCGGAGGATTATTATACTTGTGTAATCAACAAAAGAAGTTAAATCTTGTCTGAGATTCACATTGTACAATCTTATTGAGTTATGAAAATGGAATGTAGAATATAATTGGATAAATGTATTGAAAATAATATGTTTTTGTTTTAATTCGCTAGTCTGTAGTTTCCGCAACAAAACATGATGGTAGGGTAAAGTAACTAGGAGTCCTACATCGAAAACTGTCCCACATTGTCCCCTTGTGTATAATATTTTGTCTTTTGGATTAAAAAATTTGATGTCTGAAAAAATCGATGATGAAAAGCCTACCACTCCCAGGAGGTGCGTAAGCAATATATGCATCATTTTCCAAAATGGCCGCCATGTATTTTTAGGCTTATAGCCAATAAGTACCAATGTATTCCAATTAGCTTTAACTAAATTAACATGTACATTCGTAAAATTAAAATAATTAAATTGTGCAAACATAACAAGTATTCGTAGTTATATTTTATACGGAAAAAATAGTCCTTAAACAATTATAATATATTAATTATTTAAACATTGTATACACGATAAAATCCAGAACACTTTAGGTGTTGATTCCGCACCTCAAGAGCAACAAAACTGTTCGTATGAACCAGAGCCCGATTCTCTATAGAAAAGAAGGAAATATAAGTTTTGTGGTTTCCTTATTATTCCCAATAATGAACCTTTGTAATCGACCAAGCAAAAAAAAAAAAAAAAAAAAAAAGAAAGAAACAATAAATATTAACCCTCCCTCGAACTTTGAGATTTTACGTTTCAAGATACGCAGAATCCAACTATCGAATAAAAAAAAAAGCTGTCCGTAGCTTTTCTCCGAGATTAATGGACCGATTTTCTTGATATTTGGCCGAACAGAGATTTTATGTTGGTGTTTTAATTTGATATATGTTATTTCGTTCGATTTTGGTTTATAATTGATTAAAAAAATAAATTAAAAAAAAGTCCCACATTCCATTTTGAAACATCTGGTCACTTTACAGTAGGAGTAAGTGCACACCACACACACTTGTCACACAACAGAGGTCTGCACTTGTCCCTATTATTATGTTTTGCTGGGTGATTGCGGACAAGCGCTTAAGAAATAGAAAATTTTCAGAGAGAAATGCAAATCACAGTGTATTTTGAAGAAAAACTTCTGTAGGTTCCGTTCACGGCAAAAAAAAAAAGAAGAAAAAAAAGGCCAACTGGTAGAAAAACACCGATAGAGCTGTACCGCAAAAGTTTAAAGACATAACTTTATCAACAGGTTGAAACTACTATTTTTACTTCACGTTATACTTCACCTTAGCGAACTTTCGTGGCTGATTTCTGATATGTAAGTGTTTAGGCATCAAGTTCTTACCAGTTGAGGGTTCGGCTTTAAGAAGACAATTACCAACTTACCCTAAAAACGCACATACCACACATCCCCCTACTTGTCATAGAGCTTTCATCTTCCACTTCATTTTCTCAACGAATCCTAAACTTTTATCAAATGCTATGAGAAAATTCCATCATTATTGGCTGTAATACGCTCCGGGTTTGATAAAACCAAATCACATTGGGAAACCTTATGATTCCCCTGCAAATAATACAGTTTGACAATTTTACTTCAAAAGACATTGCTAGTGCCTTTGAAAGCAGGTTTATAATCTATTTTTATTCTAATATCGATCCATCGTTTCGAAAAATTGCTTATCCACAAATTATTGCTGTCTGTAGGGCCATCATTATTGGATGTGATAAAGTTTTTTGTTGGGAAGTAGGTACTATTACACCTCTTGAAGCAGTAATCATAGGGATTTTAAAAGATTTTCTGGAAACACAAAAAAATTGAGTCACTCTACCATTGAGGTATCAGTACTGCAAACGACACTTCTTCCTAAATTTGCCATTTCTCTTACTTCTTCAGGATGGAAAAAGTATAATGCAAAACATATAAATTCATCCAATCCGCTATCATGTAAATCCTAACATATATCAGTTATCCAAGACGCTGAACTTCTTCCTGTACATCAATCTTTTATTTCTGCTTAAATTACTATTGATAGATGTTGCGTGCTACCACGATATTTTCCCAAACGTGGGCGATGCACAAGCGGAGCACAAAAAGGTAATAAAAATGTATATATATAAAAAATAAGTTGTTTGTAAATATAACAATTATACATTCTATTTACATTGTGTATTAACATGTTCGCCTCAACAAGATTTAAGATTCTTCAGTTTGAAAAGCTATTCGGCGTTCCACACCTGGTCAAAAGGTTGTGCTATTTCCAGAGTGCTATTTTTTCTCATTCACCTGTAATCCAGCTTTAGCAGCTGTTCTTTGAAGATTTATAAAGGCACTCTTCATGCTGGAAAAACTGCGTCCAATAATATCCAGTTCATCGGCGAATTGTTGAAAATCGTCCTACCTGGATTCCCGACTTCCTGATGGCGCCTTCCAGGGCAATATTGAAGAGCAAGCATGCTAAAAAATCACCTTACCTGAGTCCTTTGTGGCTAAGAAAAAAATCCGATGTAGTTCCGGACTCTCTCACCGAGCACTGAGTAGCCTTCATTGTCATCCTGACAAGGCGGACCAACTTCGGAGGGATATCGAGATCAATCATTCCTTCATACAGTTTCTCTCGGATCACGCTGTCATAGGCAGCTCGGAAATCTACAAAGAGATGGTGGGTCTGGATATTGTATTCAGCCGCTCTCTCCATTATCATCCTAGCTGAAAAGATCTGGTCAGTTGTACTTTTGCCCTTCATAAAGCCTGCTTGATATTTACCAATTCTCCTTTCAACAAATGGAAGGAGTCTGTGGAATAAAATATTAGAGAATATCTTGTAGGAAGACGGTAGGAGGGATATTCCTCTATAGTTTTCGCAGTTAAGAGGATCACCTTCAGGAATGCATTCCTCTACCCAGATGTCTAGAATCAGATTGTGCATGAATTTAGAGGTTTCTTCCCCGCCATATTTCCAAAATTCAGCCGGAAGTTCATACACTGGACCGACCAATGGCATCCTGAACGTCCTCTTCATCTGGAGGTTCCAGCTCTTCATCACTTATATTGATACCTTGGTGCATGCCTTCTCCTATGGATTCTCCATTCATGAGGGTTTCAAAGTGGTTCCTCCATCGTCCTATTACTTTTTCTCTCTCGGTGATCAGAGAGCCATCTAAATCTTTACAGGCATTTGATCGGGGCTTGAATGATTGGTGAGATCTGTTTACATAGAGGTAAAACTTTCTGGTTTCATTCTGGGTCCTATATAGCTCAATTTCTTCCATCTCTTTCGTCTCCCAGTCTTTTTATTTTCTGATGGATCCTTTTTTCACTCCTCCTCTTCTTTCTATATTCTTCCACAGATGCTCTTGTATGCCTTCTTTGGATCATTAGGCGATAAGCGGCATTGTTCTCATCCATAGCTAGCTTGCATTCCAAGTCAAACCAGAGTGCCCTTTTGTCAATTATTTTTTTTTCCAATAACCTCCTTCGCAGCATTGTGCATTATATCTCTACATAAATCCCATCTTTTGTTAATTGCTGCATTTGATAGGTCAGTGCTTCCTAACTTCTCTTCGATGGCCTGAGAGAATTGTTGGTTTATGACAGGATCTTTTAGTTTCTGATTGCTTTCTTTACATGCATGCTATAAGTTATTGATATTCTTGCTTGAATAAGAGCCACCAATAAATAGTGAGCCGAGTCAATGTTCGCTCCTCTATGTACTCGCACATTCTGCAAACTATACCTAAATCTCCTGCTTATCAGAACATGGTATATCTGATTTACCGTGAATCCATCGTTGGAGCGACATGTAGTAACGTGTATTCTCTTGTGACGAAACATCGTAGTAGCTACCACCAGGTCCTTAGCTGTTGCAAAACTGACAAGTCTCTGACCATTATCATTGTATGTTCACGGATACTGTTTTTTCCAATTGTAGGGCAGAAGACGGATTCCTAACCTATTTGAGCATTCAGATCTCCAATTACAATTTTTTTATCGTGTTTGGAGATCTCATACGTTGCTCGCTTAAGGATGTCATAGAAGTGATCCTTTTCCTCGTCTTCCGATGTCTCTGTGGGTGCATACACGCTCAGCATTGTAAAATTATTAAATTTTCCCTTCAGGCGAAGAATGGCATATTCTCGGGCTGACTGGCTTGAAGTCAATTACCATCTGCGCTAGTCTCTTGCTGACAACAAATCCAGTTCTATATGCATGACATAGGTCCTCGCAGCTGTGGTAGATCGAGTGGCTTCTTTTACTTAGGACTCATAGGACCATCTCATCTCTTGGATCGCAGCAATGTCGATATTTTATATTTCTATCTGGTTGAGGAGCTGCTGTAGAGCTCCTTGTCGGTATAATGATAAAACGTTCCAGGAGGCTAATTTAAAGTCCATTAAGCAAGTGTTATGTCGTTTTCTATTGATCCGTCCGGCTTTCCTTTCCTTGGGGTTCATAATGGTTTAGGTTTAAGGAGTGGGGATGATTAGTCCTCACAGCCCCCAATTCAGTTGGGGAGGCTGCCTCCTCAGAGCCCTCTGACTTGCTCCCCTATCCGGGGCAGCTACCCAGGGAAGGTGACTCTAGGGTGTGTATTGTAGTTGACATTTGTCTGTAATGCAAGGGCGTTGTGATGTGTGCTGTATTAGTGTACTGTATGTATGTCAGTGTGGATGGTTCCCCTACCAGGAGGGCCAGTGGCTGACTGCGGTATAATACCGGGCGATGGGGCCGCCACCTCCCTACGCCAAATTCCAAATAAGTCAGCGAGGAAACTTAGTAATTCGACTAGGTATAGGATTAGAGTTAGGACATCGAATGTAAAATATCGATATTTGATATTTTGCGATAGCGCGGAACCATGTATCGATATCCACCGATAATCGCTAGAAAAATATCGATATATCGAAAGGAAATGGATGAAAAAGCAAATAAAAGTGCATCAAATGAGTACAATGTTAAACTGTGAAGAAGGTTATAAAATAATATAATATTAATATGTAAAACAATATTTTTATTAGCTATGTTAGCTATGTTATATATTAGTTATGACTGCATCTTAGAGGTTGTGTTAGGAGGCAAAAACAGAAAATTAAGATCGCTCAGTGATGGGGTACTATAAGTATTGTGGGCCGTTTAGCTATCAATAAATGATTGAAAATTTTCGCTGTTTTTTATTCAATATCTGATTTTGCTCATTCGTTGAATATTTCGCATGTGGCCCACGCTTTAATGTTTGCACAGCTTATCGGTGACGTTTTTGTTTTTAAAACACCTGGATTTCGCGGACTTGCCAGTCATGAGCGAACTTAATTTTTCAGATCAATTCATCTTGTTGATTAACAATTATTACCGTTTTTTTTAAAGAGAAATGAATAGAAAAAAAGGACAAACCGACCGAAATTCATAGGAACGATTCCTCTTTCAGTCATTCTCCCCTCCTCTTAAAAATATTAAGAGCTAACCATATTTTTTGTATAGAAATTCGATTTATAACACGTTTACATTACATGGAAGACGGAAATAAATACGAATTATTGAGGTAACCGGATTGTATAGTTTTTATACGAATTCTAGGAAGATTCTCAATCCAAACGAATCATCGCGGTATATGAATTACCGGAATGTGACTGTAATATCCAGATTCAACTGTAATATAGTTTAAAATATCGATATGTCGTTGTAAAATATCGATATCATCGATATATTGGATGTAAAAATATCGATAGAAAATAATGATTTCTCAAACTCAATATACCGATATATACGGATTACGTTTCGATATTCCAACCCTATATAGTGCAAATTTTAGGAGCACCTGAAACAGACTATATTTGGCTTATTTGGTTTTATGAAGGATATTATGATGTAGTGTTTCCACATGACAGGAAAGTTGGTCGTTCTTATGATTCAATGGTAGATACATGTAAGGAATATTATTGCTAAAAACAGTTGAATGATTTTAGAAATTTGTATATCATAACCAGGAATTTAACATTTGTATTTGGTATTTGGCATCAAACAGAATAACTGCTCTACTCCTGACGATAGGGATAATATAATAAGTGAAGGTAAGAATTCTTTAAGTGTTGCGGCTTTGTTAGGTTGATGTTTAGGATAAGGAGTGAACGTGAGGGACCGGTAATTGGATATTTTATCTGACTCACTCCATGAGCTATCTTCTTTTCGCTAATATTTTTTTTGTTTGTGTTCCACAGGGAATTATAATAAGTAGGATTGAATGACTGGGGTCTAACGATTCCCAATTAGCGCTTAACTGGTTTGTGATAATAATGTTATTTGCGATAATGATTTATTTGTAGCACTTGGTTTGGATGTGCTGTATGAGATACTGTAGTAGAGGATTTTCATAGTTTTCTTTTGGAAAATCATAGGGTAAAGAAAAGTGCCCTATTATGAGACACTTTATGTAAAATTGCACTGGGGACCGCCAATGTAACATTTACGAATTTGTTTTTTAACTCTAAAACTTAGAAACGTTACAAAACTTATTAAAGAATGCTATCGCAAATGTAATTGAAAGATTATTTTCAAAAATTGTCAGAATCAGTTGATTTGGGAAAGGGTTCTCCAATCTGAGATAATGTATATTCTTCTTAAGAGACAGTCTCTTACATGATTATTTTACAACTAACATAATAAATATGCTTCTTTACAGTTTTAATTCTCTATTTTGTACAAATGTCCAAATAAATCTTGTCAAATTTGGAATTTTTGATTAAATTTAGACTAGGCATCTTAAAAAAAAATGAATGGATACCTACTAAGAAAAATGTCAATAAAAGGAAACAATTCGGTTTTATCTCATACCAAGTACAGTCATTTTGTTTTATTACACGATAAATTAATCCCATATAATTAGATAATTTAGTACTAGGAACTAGTGAACAATAAACTCTATAAAAACCTAATTATAAAAAATAAAACTAATTTTAAAAACAACTTACATTAAGGGCCTAATCAGCCGTGAAACATAAATCACAATTTTTTTCTTGTGACACGTTGTGAATAATTGGAATGGTCTGAATCGGGAAAGTTCCAATAGGGAAACATTTTATTTGCTCAGTGCCTTAATGATCACTAGCAAGCACTTTATGACGCAATTCGTAAGTAGCTCATGAATTTTGACGGAGATACAGAGGCATCTCATATTAGGCAAGTATCTCATAAAAGGACACTTTTCCCTAAGTATACAGACCAAGCGTCTTTTTGTATGAGGGTCCTGACGGAATCATCTAGGTTTTCTTGTTTTGTTTTTTTACATTCTGGAATCAATTTGATCATTAACCGAAAGAGATTCCGGTTTACTAGACCTGTCAAATTTGATAAATGGAATTGGAATCGATTTGGGTATGGATTCTAATCCTTTCCATATTTATGGAATTAATGGGATATGGTCTGAGGAAAGGTCTTCGAACCGTGATACGGAATAATTTAATAATATAAAATAATGATTAGATCCCAGACCTTCGTGAATGAATTTGCTTAGGAGTATCGGGAAAGAGGATGTTACTACGATGGGAATGGAGAGCAGAGAGCAATTTTCGCCAAGGGAATTCGTGATTCCGGATCCCGATTGATGGTCTTTATCATTTAAGTCTGCATCAAGGATGAAATTATGTTCTAAGAAATGAAGAAAGAACTATTTGGATTCAGAAATGGGCTTTTTAGGCGGAGAGGAAAAGGATAAGTTTGAATTGTGACGTAATAAGGTTCGTACGTAATTATTTTAGTTAAATATAATATCCCAAAATGTTGGGTTTGCCACTTAACTAGCTACTTAAATGAGATTTGGTAAATTGATTAGGCAAATTGATTAAAGAAAAAATATAATATGGAAGGTTAACAATTGAAAATAATTAAATTAGATTAATTAATTGATTTATCAACATTATTTTTCCCATTTACTATTCAAATGTGGATTGAATCTAGTTGCATACAATAGCAATGTGAAGTTATTGGTTACATAACTCAAGCTAAACATTGAAATTTCAGATAATTGTCCAAGAGTACACGACAAATTTCATTATAGTAATACCCACGTGTCATATCGTCAGCTTGCAATAACAATACTTGGAGGAACACAATAGTTTAATATTGTCTCTGAATGATGTTATTGTTCTACTTGTACACTGATCAGTTATATTATTTATTTTTAGACAATTATCTGATGTAATTTCTCTCGTTAAAAAAATAACTACTTTGTTGTTAAAATAACTGTCATATTTTGTCGCTTGGGAAGATGTACATTCACATCGATTCCTCCCGTATTCGTGAGGGAGAAGTTGCGACCCCGGGGGAATGCTATGTAAATATTGATTCCGCTTCGCTGAAGCTAGAGTGGAGGTCAAATAAAACAACACATCTACTATGTTTATAATTTATTAAACCATTCTAAACAGTTTTAATATTACATGGTTTTGCGTGGATTTCTAGTGAAACCGCTTGTAGAAAGTTTTAAGCCCAACTGTTGCTAATCTAAAGATCCTCAATTAATAATAACATCAATATTAACTAATTTTCAATGGAATTACAATGCTTCAAGCTACAACTTTGTATAACTATCCAAACTATGATGTCAATTTATTGATATAATGGGATATAAAGATGATTTTAATTGTTTCTATTTAGTTATTAAACTCAATATTTATGGCAGGATTTGTCTTATGCCATTAGAGATGACCATAATTTTATCGTGTAAAGCACTACTGCCATACGTTCATCTTCAGTAAACTGCTTTCTTTGGGGAGAGATTTTCACTTTTCCTTATCTTTATATCAAATTTATAGTAAGGGGAAGTATTGAGATCGTGAAAATTTTCAACAGATTTGCTCGTTTTAAGATCTCCTGAGTCCAAATAACCAAGTGTCGCAAAATGATCTGTGAGTCTGTGTGTATGTGAGCAGCCTTCGCTCAAAAACGAAAAATTGTAAGATATTTAAATTAAGTATTAAAGGTAGGCACATGCATGATGTTACAGCAACTTTTTCGTCAAAATCGACTAACTGTAAGTGCCACTTTATAAAATCGATTTTACACTTTTTTACAACTGTCTCTAAAATGGCTCGAACGATTTTGATGAATTATTCTTCATAAAGGCCTTTAACTTTTGCTGTTGTGGAAAATTCCTCTTTTATTGGTTACTCTCGACCTGGAACTTGTTATTGGTTTTTACATTTGTCTTACGATCTTGTAATAAAGAGTTGTGAAGAGAAGTTGTTGTTATTTTCTATAATCATCCTAAACATCAAACAACATTATAAAATAAATTAATAAAGAAAGTAGACTGTATAGTCCGAATCGTCGCACAGCGGGACAGATGTACTAATTTTGTGGCATGTACGGAATTTTACAACTTGTAACGTAAATGATGTGTGAATGGTCTACTCAACAATATTAAATCTCATTTATGCCAGTTATAGACACAAAATCCCATAAATAAGGAACCATGTCCAAGAATAAAATAAAAAATTTCTAGTAATATTAAAATATTACAGGGTAATTTTAATATGAACATTTCTAGTTAGATTTTTCTTATATATATATATATATATATATATATATATATATATATATATATATATATATATATATATCAAACATAAATATAATTTCTCGTAAACATCATTTCTTACAAATATATATTTTTTAATATATATATATATATATATATATATATATATATATATATATATATATATATATATATATATATATATATATATATATATATATATAAAATTACTTTCTGATGGATATCTGCTGTCTTCATCGCTATTCCTGTCTTCAGTAGGTGCAATTCCTTTGTGTGGGCCTCGCATTTTGAGATAGGAATTTCACAGGTTGCTGGAGGACATCATTAGAGAAAGTTTTTAGTTTCATTTTTTGTTGCCTCAAGTATGTAATTATCGGACCAGAAGATATTCGAAGAATGTGAAAAAATATCTTTATTGGTGTCAACTCTTTCGTGTCAAGTCTTTCGTGAGAAGTGTCTTCGCGCTTGTTTAAAATATTTATTATGAGCTTCTCATGTCACTTCGTTTAACTACTAGAAATGCACTAAGTGCGTAATCATCTGACGCATGATTTTTGTAGATTTTTGGATGAATCGTGTGGTGAGATTAGTTTTCAAGAAATCATTCCATTTCAAAAATAGCCAATGTTAAAATAGGAAAAATAAGATACAAAACTCACAAACATATATATTTTTTCATTAACTATAATTATTTTGAAGGCATAATTTTTCATTTCTTAAAACTATTCAAATCGCTTCAATTTTGCTAATATTTTTTGTCTCTATTCATCTGGATTTGTCTTGAAACTCAAAAAAATGGGAAAATGAATAATAATTTTTAAACAAAATTTTTATTTCGAAGTAATTTTCAGATCACAAATCTCACCACACACACGTTATGGCAATGATATATCAGATTAAACTGATATTATTCAAAGCGTTCGGTGAAGTTATTTGTCTTCAATATTATTTTGAAAGATTGTTGATTATTTGGAAAGGAATTTCTTCCAAATACATGATCATATCCAAGTCCCAGGATCTTATTTTATTACCTGATACTTTTTCATTTGATCAGAAAATAATTCACAACTTGTAAGATTTCTGTGCGAAAAGGATTTTGTTTCACATCGCAGGTTGTGATACATCCAGTCGCATTGGGACGAAAAGCATGCGTTATCAATAGTACCTTTCGATTTCAACCAACGGTTTATTTTAGCAGTAATAGGTAGAGACATTGTCAGTCAACATTAATTTCAAGATATTGATGACATTTTTACGTATCTAGTTTCGAACCAAAAAACAACTCTGACAACGCCTGGCTTCAATTTTTTTTTTTGTTTAATAATATTGGACTTGGCGTTAGTCTGTATAAATCGTTGTGCGGTACATTTTTCTGGATCCAGAAAATTTCATTAGCATTTTCGCACTGCAATATTACAAGTTGTAATTTATTTTTCTGAGCTGATGAAAATGTATGTCCCTGTCGTCAAGCGGTGGTATTTTAGTTATGGGAATGGAATATGATGGCGTGTTTAGAAGAAATACCTTTGTACTGTAATTGTGATTCTATGAACCAGATCGAAATTTAGTCTAAGCAGTCAAATATGTCAAATCCCTTTCCAATATTGACGGGAAAACAACAGCGTCATTTTGGCGGAAAAATCTACCGAAATCAAACGCCAACAAATATTGCAATCAAAATTTCCCTTTCTATAAATTGTTATTTTAATATTACTTGGCGTCTGTTGAGAGTAATTACAAATATTTTACAGGAAATTTAATCCTCTACAAGATTGGCTTTTATGCATTTTTGCACTAAATTTCACTAAAAAATAGTTATTAAGGCGAAACCACGGAATATCCTTTTTGCGTTTTCTCGACATATTTCAGATGTTTAAGGTCCTGCATCTCAGCAGCTATTCCGAATTTTAAAAAATATTACGTATAAAACTCTCAGAAAATTTAATGTTCTTTAAAATGGTTCTGTCAAATATTTACCTAAAATGCACTTGAAGCGAGTTACTGAGGAAAATCTGAAAAGGTCCACTTTCGCTAAAATTCTTATTTTAATATTTCTTGGCTTTTGTTGATAGTAATTACAAATATTTTGTATGAATCCAGGAGGAATTTTAATCCTTTACAAGATTGATTATGCATTTTGCACTAATCAAATATTTATTATCGCTAAACCAGTGAATATCTAACTTTTTGCGTTTCTTGACATTTTGCAGATTAGTACATCCCCCGTATCTCTGTAGCTGTTCCGAATTTTAAAAAATACTAAAAATAAGATTTATAGAAAATTTAATTTTATTTAAAATTTTTTATTTCAAAGTTTTATCTAAAATGCACTGCAAGCGAGTTACTGATGAAAATCTGAAAAAAAGTCCCGAAAATTTGATTGCAACCGTTTTAGGGTGACAGACGTTATATTTCCAGTCTATTATGATAGTACTTTAGGCCTAGACGATAAAAAATTTTCTTAAAATCAGTCATTTTTTTGGCCTCAGCTTCCGGAATAAGATTCGATTACTAATTTTAAGTGTTTTCCATGTTTTCCAATGAAATGATCCTTTATTAAGGATGAGCTTAATTGAAGTTGTAAGTCATAAGTTCATAAGTCATAAGTTATAAGTTCAATCAGCTAGAACAGAAACCATGTCCAACACGGAGCCATGGTGAATTGTACTGAGAGATCATAGTGAACTTATTATAAAGGAGCATCTATCAATTAACAGTGGTAGCTTAGCTGTGTAGAACAATCGCTAAAGGCAGTTGGTAATGCTCTACTGAGCTGAATTAATCAGTTTAACGCTAAGCACGGCTCAACTATTTATTGGGTCTTTTGTTCTGAAGAGTTAACAACGCCGGCTTCTGCTTCTGATTATTTCTATTCAGTCCAAGGAAACTATATGCAACTATAAGCTAACATTCGTCAACACGGTTTAAATGGTTTTTCTTCACTATTCAACAAAATTGTGTATAATTATGTAAAATCTGTTTTTATTGATGCATTAGTTGTATAGAAATATATTAGTAAGAAAGGCTTCTTCATGCGCATAACAAAGAAAGTCACCTCTCTTACACTATGGAAAATCTATCCTTCTTCATACTATAGAAAATTGTAATTAAAAATCCTAGTTATAAAAGTAACTTATAAGTCCGACTGATTGTATTAAAAGATTTTTTATGTATTTATTAATTTAAATATTCAGCTGTACACAAGCTACATCCATTAAAAAATTTGCACATACATATCAAAAGTAAATACTAGTAAAACACCCAATTAACCTCTTGGAAAAGAGATCGAACGCTTTTTACATGCTGTATTTGAACGAATCATTATGCACTATCTCAGGGGTTTCCTAACTTTTTAGGATAAGGATAAGACCACTGTGGATAAGATTGACTCCTCTACAAAGTCCCAGTTAGCTGTTCATACCAACATACTCGTATCATCAATTACAATTGAAATTTCAGTTTCATTGTGTAATTGTTGTGTTTCTTAATTGGCTTTCAAATAAAAATATCTGATTATTATTTTGTGTGATTTACTTACTGTGTACATTTTACAATGGAATCAATGTAATATAAATATATAAGGTGGACCTCATTGAAGGTGTTAGCTGGCCAGATTGGCCCATGGGACATAGTTTGGATTCCTCTGCTCAATCTTATGGAAGCCTTGTATTTATTTGGTATGTATAACAAAATCTATAGGTAACTAAAAAGCAAAAACTATTTATAAGAGCGACAAGAAACATACACTTTAGGAAGAAAGCAGTTCCAGTGTCTGAGAGCGGAAGCTGTTTGCTTAAATGGGCCGAGTAGACTTATTTATCCTCTTGGCTCAACCTCTTGGTCCAATATTCTTTCTCCATCTTTCCACCAACCAGCCATATCCTTTCGCTGAAAGAACAATCACGGTCCATTCTTCGGAAATAAACATGGAGAAAACGTCTTTGGTTTCTCCTTCTCTTCACTATTTCATTGATGAATCGCTAAGATAAGATATACGTTTAGATCCCAGTTAACAGACAAATAAGTCGGAAAAGCAACCCTTTTTGCATTATAGCATCAACTACCAATATTCGGAGGGTTGGAATCAATATTCGGATCACTGCATTGAACTTGCTCTTTTTCATGTTTCATTCGAATAAACTAGATTATTTTGACTTAAAACTCAGAAAAAAATGATTGCAGTAGGGGGATTGATTATCTTGGAGATTTATCGTTACTCGTTAAATTTTAATGTCGGTTGGAGCGGAAATTTTTTACGACTCACATAAATGAATAATAGCTCTTCGGTTCTCCAGGGTTGATGATAAATTTTAGAAAACCATTGTGATGGTGGTAGAGATTTATTAGTGACGAGCTGTGCCCCTCGGTTTCATCCGCTTTAAATTTGGATTGACTTCTAATATAAAAATAATTACCTACAATATGTTGTTCATTTGTTGCAGACACTTTCGAGGAGCAGGGTCAAAACGATAATAAATTTTTATAAACAGCAATAAAGTTAAACATAAATAAATTTTACGTTTTCATTATGCTCCCTTATTCTCCCATTTTATTTACAAAATAACGTTTTCGCGCAATAAATCCGCACTTATTTACAAGTTTAATTTTAGGAAAAGCTGGTCAGGTGGTGCGGTTAATAAAGAAAACACACAAATAATAAACTTATTTTTTTATTGTGTGCCAACATATCGGCCTAAGTCTCAGGGCCAAGTAAAAAAAAAAAGGATAACAACCATTAATGCATTCAAATTTGGTAGTATGAAACAGAAAAATACTAAAGTAAAAATAGGTATACAGATGTATTATGCCAACTTCTCCTTGAATTACACCTACCTACCTACCATTAAAAAGTTTGTAAAAGATAATTTTGACAGAAAAACTATTTTTCATATCGCACTGGTAGTTCCTGAAATTAGCGCGTTAATATATACAAATTCTTCATGCTTTCTGTAATCTATACATATGATAATTCAACCTGCGTATTTTTGTCGCGAAACTCGAAAAGTAGTTAATAGATTTTGATGCGGTTTTCACTATCATTTAGAAAATTTCTTCTAGAAGATTTATATGCGTTACATTTTTCGAAATCCCCACCTTAAGGAGAGAAATGAGAAAAACGGTTAAAAAATAGATAGTTTTGTAATCATTGTCATGGCAACTTCATACACGTTAAAACAAGTTCATTATGAAAACATTTTAAGATGACTGAAATTATTCTGTTTAAGCTTCATTTGTTAATAAAATCGGTAAAATTTTAAAAACGTGAAGCTTTATTACCGTTTTGACAAATTTATTATCATTTTCATCCTCTTCCTAAAAACATCTAAATGAAATGAAATGAATTCTAAACAATGCATCGATTACCAAGAAAAATGTTCACCCATTCGGCCTTGGAATATTTACATTAAAAATTTTTGTTGGTATCCGGTTGTTTCGTTGTAAGCTCTGGTAGCTCCCTCCTCCCTCCCCTCCTAAAAGTTCTAATAATTGAAGCATAGATATGACATAAAAATGAGTCTAAGTGCCTTAAGAAAATGTTTTCAGAATTCAAATTTCAACTTGAAAGATATTAAAGAAATACGACTGAATTAAAAAAACAAAACATTTTTTTCTGATCACATATGGTTATCATTGTAAGAGTAATAAAATCACATGTAATATATTACTAGCTTTATAATAAAAAAATAATTTTTTTGTAAAAAAAAATATTTTTTCTTCCTCATAGCCACGGCAAAGCAAGCCAGGGTATTGAATGAATGTGAATTTATGTTCACCATTATACTTTTATTTGCTTTCGTGTTCATATTATATTACAATAAGTATGATGAAATGTCCTATATATAGATTATGTGTTAAAAATAAAATAAAAATCAAAGTTGAACTTATATCTTTTTTTTTTAAGTTATTCGTAAAAGTTTTGTACAAACTTTACAGTCTGATGATTTGGAATGATGAAAACAATATTTTATCTTCTGCTACTCACATTATATTTTAAAAGTCAGACAACAAAACACTTGAAATTCGAAGGGCATTTATTTAACTCGAAATTCTTTTCACTGCAGCTAGTAGTATAGGTAGATGAAGTTGTCATGACAACA
This sequence comes from Rhaphigaster nebulosa, assembly GCA_948150685.1. Lineage (NCBI taxonomy): Eukaryota > Metazoa > Arthropoda > Insecta > Hemiptera > Pentatomidae > Rhaphigaster > Rhaphigaster nebulosa. Next base: position 108,604,546 of record OX411306.1, on the reverse strand, counting down.
AAACGTATGCAAATTGGACAATTTTTCTTACAATAATTTTTTTATGGTTACAGCTCCTATTGGTCTTAGAGTGATGTAATTAAGTCTAAACCCTTCCTCGATAGTTCAATGATCTTCATCTGCTTTTTTTCTCCGAAACCATCTGCATAGATTCCTAATTCTATTTTTGTAAAAGGGCGGTATTTCTCAAATCCAGGTCTAATGAATTTCTTGGATTTCATTCTCAGTTCAAATGTTCATGGATATAGTTGAGAAAGATAAAGAGAGTGATTATGAAAGTTTTTTTCTGAACTTAATTTCTACTTTTTCATAGTTCCTCTTTCCTTACTGTAATCGAGTATTTCTTCAAACTAAAACTTGCGGCAGTTTTAACAAGTTTCTGACCAACTCAAAACTAAAAGAAACTTAGGTTTAAGATTAGTCACTTGTTTGATCTAACCCACCAGTATAATATCATGAATCGTAATAAGCTCATGATGAAGTTTTCCTGTTAAAATGTAAGTTCTCTACCTCTTCTGTAACTTCGGTGTGTTAGTAGAGATTTCTAAACTTTAAAATTTTAGACCTAACAAAACTGTTTGCTCGTGTACTCCGGACTTCGGGTAATCGACTTCAACCATTAGAAACCTTTCAAAACCATTAATAACCTAAATCATATTGCATATTATTTGGAGATACCTTCGTTGATAAAAAAATCATTAAAAAAAAGTAAATAATTATTGTTAAAAATCATAAAATGATTTTTAACAATTTTTCATCATAATTTCGCTTAGATGATAAGAAAAGTTTAAAAATAGTTAAACTCCATAGAGTTTAAATATGGACTGTTTATACCTTTAACTGTTTTCTTAGCCATTATAAAATTTCCATGAGTGAATCCATGGAAAACGTCAAATTTGATCTGAGTGGTTCAACGAGTTATTTTTTGTCGATTTTTCTAATTTTCTTTTAGTTATTCCTTTAAGATTGCCTTCCTAATGAGATGGATAATGTGGCATCCCACAGTTTGCTATTCGTTTTTCAGTAAAAGATATTTCCATAGAGGAGAGGTATTGTACAGAGAGAGGAAAAATACTAAATTCTTGATATATACTAAGAAAAACAACCTTCAGATTTATTTTATAGAAAATTACCACAAATTACTCGCTAATATTTTATCGGCACTTTCCTTCTCTGCCGGAAAGGTACTGGCATTCCCCGATCTTACCGGAAATTATGGTAATCTTAAAAATAAATTTAAAATCGCCTCTTCCTTGAACCAGATTTCTCTCCCTTGTTTTATCAACTTTTAAGAGAGGCCAGAGGGACAGAGAGAAGTTCCAACAAAAACTTGATTGATCATCAGACAACAAATAGGAGGAACATGGCGGCGCATGGGGATCTTGTTTCTTCCACACAGAGCTAAAACTTGCGGTTAAAAATATAAAATAGGTTGAATTAAAATGGAATCACATTTTTCATGTTTTCACTTTCAGCAGAACTAATGGACTGCGATTTCATTGGGCAAGATTAGCCAGCCTTGTTTGGTGGAATCTAGCAGTTTTGCTATACAACTGGAAACACAAAAAATCTTCTATTTTAGTGCTTTGGAGGAAAGTCCAGGAGACAGCCATGGTACATTGATTTAGTGTGCTGTAATTTTCACTAATACGATCTTTGAAAAAAATAAGCCTGCAGAAGTGAAACGGGTAAAATTTGAGAGAATGTATATTTTCATCCAGCTTGCAATCTCTTGAAGAACGCCCACGAAAACTGGTAAGATCATAATTTCAAACATTAACGTTTTTGATGTTTTATTATTGATTACTGAATGAGAAAGGAACATTTCTTGTGATGAGGGTAATATAATAAAGAGAGTTGTTCTTAAAAGTATTTTTTTGTTGCTAAAAATACCTAGCAGAAAGCTCAAGTAGACACCTGGGGACGAGAATTTGACGTTTTTGTGGAATCACCCCCATTCTCTAATTACTTCAAACTCAAAACTACTACATGCTGGCTTTTAATTATTAATAGTATAATACTCTTAGTAAATAAACTAATATATCAAGAAATCTGACTATAAATCTGATATCATAAATTATCATCTATATAAATAACTTTAAATTATTATATATAATGCCTAATTGTATAACGTATAAATTTATTTTTATTTTTTTTCTATACCCTCACATGTAAACGTTTTTTGGAAAACATTCCGTAATACGTTTTAATTGACTTCTTTTTTTTCGTTTCAATTATTTTAACATTTAATAACAAATTCTATGACTCATCGTGTAAATGAACAGTATTTATTGATGGTATTAAACTAATGAAGTTTACAATCTAACTTATTTCCAAGGAAATATTAGCTAATTAATAATTCAGTTTATTGAATTTGTGTTTGCTAATATTACGATGCGGTTCTAAGGTTCTCTAATCGGTAGAAAGTTTGTGCATTGACAGAAGAAATATCAAGTTATTTTGAGAGTTATAGTATATCATAGTGATGTATTCCTAGTATTGTGTTAGCTATATTTAGTTGAGTTATACCACCCAACTTTACGGATTCTGTACAACATTTACCTACCTAGGCCTTGAATGAAATAAGCTAACAGCTGGCCGTTCGCTCAGCAGAGAAGGGTGAGAGAGACCTCTCTGAGGGAGGATGAATCCTCCTTCCCTTAAGACAACAACAATCAAGCATTCATCCATCAAGTGGCCTGCTAACAACCTAATCCAGCAATCATTTCCTTTGTCTTGTAGAACACGCTGTCTTCCCAACCTCTATTAAGTTTCCGTCCTACAATCTCTTCAAGCACAAAGCCACTACGTAGTGGCTTCTAAAAATTTCAAGGAGAATAAATTCAATAAATAAATAACAGGTATATGAAGAAACAAAAAACATTAATCTATTATAGATTGGAAGAAATTTATTTTAAGCCTTTAAAACATGTGCTCTAGTATATTATTACTAAAATGATTTTCAAAAGAAGTGATCATTCGATTTCCTAGTTTCAAAAATCCATAGCCACAGACTGGACAAACTTATCAAAAATCTGAAAAATCTCTTTGGATCGCCACTTATGTCAGTTTATTATGACTGTGAACATAATGGGAAAATATTCACTTGTGTGGCCTAGATAGTAAAGGAGAGTAAATCTCAGGCTAACTTTTAATTCCAGTATAGAGTCATCAAATTTATTTCCAAACACGAAAATCCTTCTTAAATTTGGCATTTTTGATTTTCTTGAAAAATTTGATTTATTATTAGGCACGGTCAACCAACCTTAAGTTGTTAGCCGCTAAAATTGATATGTTCGAAGATATAATAACTCCATCTTTTGGCAATCTCAAAATCCATTATGACAATAAACCCTCCCGCAATCCGAAAACACGTATATGATTAACAATAATTCAGAAATAGTTGTGAAAATTCCCATTAAAAACATTTCTAATGGAGAAGTTATTGTCCCTCATACCGACCTCAATAGTTTTCTCTCTATACATGAAGGCTTAATAGCAATACAAAATAATGAAGCAATTTGCACAATAAAAAACAAATCAGATCGATCTTTTAGAATAAATTTTAAATCCCCCATTTATGTAGAATCAATTAATAATTTTAAAGTTGATGAAGTCCATAACATAAATTTATTGAATTCAGGAAAAAACTAACTTCTCGGAAATAATAGAACCCATCCGTATAGATCATTTAAATAATGAAGAAAAGAAAGAAATTCAAAATTTAATAGAACAATGTAAAGAATTATTTTATATAAAAGGTACTCCGCTAACAGCAAATGCACGAGTTAAACATAAAATTTTAATCAAAGATGAAATTCCGGTCTACACTAAAAATTATAGACATCCCCAAATTTCTCAAAAAGAAGTAAAAAGACAAATAGACGAAATGTTAAAACAACAAATCATCCGCCCTTCTTTGTCACCATATAATAATTCTATTTGGATAGTCCCTAAAAAATAGATTATTGAAAACTTAATGAGAAAACAGTAGACGATAAATATCCTATTCCACATATTACTGATCTTCTAGATAAATAAGGCAAAAGTAATTATTTTTCGACAATAGATTTAATAAGTTCATTTCATAAAATTTTATTAGATAAAGTCAGTATTCCAAAAACAGCTTTATCGACTGAAAACGGTCATTTTGAATTCTTAAGACTCCCTTTTGGTTTAAAAAATATTCCACCAACTTTCATGAGAGTAATTAATGATGTACTTATGGGCATTCCAAATTGCGTTGCATATTTAGATTATATAATAATCTATAGTACATCCCTTCAAGAACATTTATCCATTCTAAAACAAGATTTTAGAAAATTAAAACAGGCAAACTTAAAAATTCAACCAGATAAAACCGAGTTTTGGAAAAAGGAAATAGAATATCTAGGACACCTTGTCACACCATACGGAGTTAAACCTAATCCTGACAAAATTATTGCTATAAAAAATTACCCATTACCCAAAACAACTGAACAAATAAAAGCTTTCCTTGGAATACTTGGATATTACCGTCGTTTCATACCAGATTTCGCGCATTTGACAAAACCACTAGCCTGATGTTTAAAGAAAGGAGCAAAAATTAACGCCGCGGATAAAAATTATTTAGATAGTTTCGAAACGTGTAAAAATATTTTAGTCCACAACCCCATCCTTCAATATCCGTATTTTAATGAAACTTTTTGCTTAACCACCAGAATCAGGTGCTTAATCAAATGTTGCATCAGGTGCTATCTTATCTCAAACACATGGCGGACGAGATCTATCCATAGCTTATGCGAGCCGCACGCTTAACGAAAGTGAATCAAAATTATCTGAAATTGAACGCGAACTTTTGATTATTGTCTGGGCAACTAAATACTTTCGACTACATCTCTTTGACGGACAATTTATAATTTATACAGATCACAAACCACTTCAATGGTTGCAATCGTTAAAAGACCTAAATTCAAAATTATACCGATGGAAATTAAAATTTCCATTTTAAATCCAAATTGACGCAATTATTAATGATTTGGTTGAATAATTTTACCGCGAAAATGAAACATCAGAAAATGATTCCCTTATTGTAAATTTAGATGAAAATGAAATTTTAGATGAATCTGAAACAAATTCCGTTCTTCTCGCATATTAGGAAACACCGTCATTGAAATACCAATAGCAGACTCTCTGGTTAATTTAAAAAAACAAAAACAAATAATTTTAAAATTAGTTGATATTAATCCTGCGAAACCAAAAATCGAAAAACTTTTTAATAATTCCAAAACAAGAATAATAGCTCATTTCAAAAAATAGCTCAATAATAGCTCAAATTTCAAAAGAAAGCTTCGAAAAAGATGTAATAAAATTAATTAAAGAATTTGTGGAACCAAAAGTTTAATATTGTTTGCACTTTGAAACAGATTTTTATGCTCAATTTTATGAAGTAATGATAAAATACTTCAAACACTCAGAATTAAATTTCGTAAAAAATACAAATAGGCTCACCGATGTCCAGGATCCCGATGAACAAACATGCCAGGATCAGAGTAGATGAAACCTCGTCAATGTCAAAAAATGGCTAAAAAGCCCAATTACAATAATAATAATAAAGAATGTAGTTTAATTCTCATTAGAGAATAAAAAGATAATAAGTTGAAGAAACTGAGCAGTTCAGAGTATATGAGCTCTTTTCAGTATATGATCCTTGTATCCAGAATATTTTACAGAAAGCATCAAGCTCAAATTGCCTATACACACGTCAAGAGGATAGAAAACCACATTGAAGTTATTCCAGAAACAACCTACATCCTCTAGCTTTTCATAACCCAGATGATCTTCAGGTTCAACAAGATGCAGACACAATTAATTATCATATGCAACGAATTTATTTTGTAAAAACAAATTTAAATTATATTTTGTATCATAGTAAAACTATTGTATCCTCCACTAAAACATCTGGTTCTATAACATTATTTGATAAGCAGCATTTAAACATTCAAGATTCACAACTTTTAAATACACTGGTACTGGTACTGGCAAGGGTAGGGGGACAAAGTCCGGCAAGTGAGCGTGATGGTCCTTTTTGCCATCCCCGGGGATTATCAATAGAAATAGCTTATTAACCCTCCATATCGAACCTTCTGGTTTTTCTGATGAAATTCAGAAGGGATGTCCATACGATGGAGGGAATCTCTTGTATTCTGATTCTATCAGATCCTAACAGTCTGTATCTCAGCGACGCATATATATTACAATCGGCTATATAGTGTAGAGCAGTTTCAGGTGCCTGCCCACAGGAGTGGCAGATCTCATCCCCTGCTATTCCACACATCTTTAAGTGTCTTTTAAGTCTGCAGTGCCCTGTAGCCCTATAAGCAGTCGGAGTTTCTTTCTGTTGAGGCCCAGCAGCCACTTGATTCTAGAAGCAGAGGGTTTTTTGATTAGTTCCTTAGCCTGTCTAAGGCCCGCACACTCCCTCCACTCCTATTTTCCATGTCCAATCCTGGACCTTCTTCCGCTGATATCTTTTAATAGATTTTTTTTTTTTTTTTTTTTTCTTCTCTCAAAATAATGAATGCATCCTCTTTTCCAGTGTTGAAGAAAGGGCTATATTTATATTTATCGATGGATTGGCGCACACATATATATATATTTTATATAATAATTAAAGTGTTGTTGCACTATTTATTAATATTTTACCATATTTATACATTTTATAATTTATCTATATATTTTTATATTTTTAGCGTATTCATTTATCTTCTTTAACCTATTTATATACTTTTTAACCCATTTAGATATTATAAGCCTATGTATATATTATTTTTAATTATTCATATATTTTTTAACCCTTTTATATATTATTTTAACCTATTTATATATTATAGCCTTTGTATATATGTTTTTTTAACCTATTTATATATTTTTGAACCATAGACATGGTTTTAAACCTATTTATATATTTTAGCCTAAGTATGTGTTTTTTAAACCTATTTAAATATTTTTAACCCATAAATATAGTTTTAAACATATTTATTTTTATTTTTCTTTGGCATACTCAGATATTTTTAACTTAGTCATTTATACATGCTATATATACATATATGTTTTATCTGATTAGTGGTTTTTTTTCAACTTTCAGATGTTTTCAAGTACTAACTGCTATACCATGCAGGTGTATTAGCCTCACTAAATATTAATATATTATTGCTATTGTTACTGAAAGATATGGACCTAAATCGACACAGCTCCAGAGGGGTGGAAATAGGTCAGACAGTATGGGTTCTGAGATCTGGTGGCCCGGTCCAGGAAGCAGTAGTGGCCTCTGTGATGTCTGTGGCTGCCGCGGGAGGCGGCGAAAAAAAGTTTGTCAAGGTGGAGTGGAAAGACGGTGAAGACCAAGTGTTGGGCAAAACAGTCCCTATTGATGAAGTATTTCCACGTTTGCCCAAGTTTCCACTGGCAACCAAGGTGTCTGACGATGAATTGAAGGAAAATAAACAGGATCCTTCATCAAGATCTAAGGATAAAGTTTGTCCCATATGTGGGCTAACCTTTAAAGGCGATAGAGGTCTCGGAACCCACATAGCAAAGAAACATCCCAGGGAGGCAAACACCAACAAATTAAAGGGCTTATTAAATAACGAAGGAAAAAACAAGAATGGAGAGGATGAGGCTAATAGTGCGAAAGAAGAAATTGCAAGATGGTCGGCTACCTTCCATAATTTGCTAAATGATGATAATCTCAATACTGCGGATTTCGACAAAGCGGTGGGAGACTTCTTGAAGTTCCTTAAAATTATTAATACGGAATTACCTGGCCCACAGCACCCTGCCATTAAATTCTATAGAATAAGGAAAAATAATAACGATATGGCTAGCAAGGGTGCGGGTAAAGTGTCGAATCCGCAGCGAGCTAACAAGGCGGATAGGAGCCGTCGGCAAGAGCAGTACCAATACGAGGTCGCTCAATACAACTATTATAATAGAAGAAAAAAAGTGGTACAAAATATTATGAATGCCGACGCTCCTAAGCAATGCCCTCTGAAGGTAGCCGATATCGAGAATCATTATAGGAGCCTCTTTGAAAATAAGAATCTCCGTAAACGTGCGGATTATGAAAAATGCGCCCCGCAGCCAAATCTAATGTCCATAGAGATTCAATCAGTGAAAAAAGCCATAAAGTCTACATCATTGGACACATCGCCGGGGCCGGACGGAGTACTAATCCGCACAATCAAATACTTTGATGTATCTCACATCATAAAAGTGATTGCGGAGATTATGCTGAAGGTGGCTTATGTACCAGAACCTCTTCGGCAGGGGCGCACAATCTTGGTGTATAAGGGTAAAGGAGATACAAAAATTGTATCTTCCTGGAGACCTATCACCATATACTCCATTGTGCGCCGTATCATAGAGAAGGTTCTGGACCACGAATTAAGAAAGCAGATAACCTTCAGCAAAAATCAAAGAGGCTTCATCAAAGGCCTACCGGGAGCACACGTCAGCGCTAGAATCATCGACGCAATCATAAAAGACGCCAAACATAAGAAAAATGATTGCGCGGTGGTATTTCTTGACGTGGTTGGAGCTTTCGACAACGTTGGACACGAACACATTGTTAGCTCACTCGAGGCAAGAGGAGTGTCACCCGACTTGAAAAACGTGATTGCTGCTCTCCTGGGCACGAACAAAATTAAAATCAGTGTCGGAGCCCACTCGACTAGTCAGATCAGTGTGCTGCGAGGAGTACCCCAAGGCGGACCCTTGTCGCCTTCGCTATTCAACCTGGCCATAGATCACATATACCGCGACCTGTGTGAACAAGAATTCTCTAAGCGGTTTGGTTATAACCTTAGAAGCGACCAAGAAGGTGTGGTCCTCACAGGGTTCGCGGACGACCAGGCTGTCACGGCGCGCGACAAGGGTGCTGCGGAGAGAATTATTAACAGCACGCAAAGGATACTAGCGGAGATTGGTCTGGCTATAAACCCACAAAAAAGTGTGGGAATAGTGATGAACAAAGGAGAGCTTCAATCGACGACGCTATGCCTTGAGAGCGGGGATGTCATCCAAACTGCGCAAGCAGATGATACCATCAAGTATTTAGGATGTACATTCTCGGGAGAACTGACATTTAACGAGGACGCGGTGACAAAATTAAATAGCAACCTCGATAAATTAGTGAGCTCTTGCTTGCTCAAACCGGAGCAGAAAGTCAACGTTGTCAACCAATATCTGTTCCCGGCACTTACATATCCTCTCCAGACTGCGCCCCTTACAAAGATACGCCCTGCGGTATTGGAGGGAATAGATATAAATATCCGCAGGAGCATTAAGGCCATCATCGGACTCCCCGCTAACACCTCAACGGCGATGTTATACGCACCGAGGAGGTATAGAGGATTAGGATTGATCCGCTGTCAATGGGAGGCTCCTTTACAGCATTGGTCCATTGCCCAGCGACTGTCTAATGTGCCGGATGCCCTGTTCCAGTCAACATTTAATTACGAAACGGAAATAGCTGAATGTGCAGAAAAACTGAATGTTGATCAGGGCTACCGTAGTGTGAGAGCTCTACGACAGTCGCTGCGGGAAAATATGTTTGAAGAATGGGCAAATTGCAGGTGGCAGGGCGTTGGCGTTCGCCATTTCAAAGAGACTCCGAAAGCCAACAGATACATCTGCGAGAAGCAGGTTCTTTCGGGGTCGGAATGGTCCAACGCCTTGAAACTTAATATTAATTACGCACCCCTGCGTGGAGTACCAGGAGCCAGCGGACAGCAGAGAGAAGTTGGGTTCCTCTGTCGCAAATGCGGCAGAGAGTCTGAAACACCAGCCCATGTGCTGGGAAAATGCCCCAACAACTCCCTCCTCATAACACGCCGGCACCATAGGGTCAAGCATGAGTTAATAAGGCTCCTCAGAGAAAAGGACTTCGCCTGCTTTGACGAGGTCTATTGTATTGATACGGACGGATCCGCGAGGTATGCTGATATTGTCGCATTCCCTAGGACCGGAAAGACAGCATTGGTCCTGGATCCGACCGTAAGATTTGAGGGAAATGATCCTGATCAGGCAGGTGGAGTGGAAAGGGAAAAAAAAGACATATATGATAAATGTATCCCTTTCCTAAAAGAAAAATTCCGCGAGACCTTCGGAGAGAGAGAGTTCACCGTGAGAGGCCTCTGGTTTGGGTCTCGTGGAACAATACCGAATAGAACGGAGAGCTTTTTGGAAGACCTAGGTGCTAATGCTGGGGATATTGCGGTGTTGGCCGAAAACATTATTCTGGACTCCCTGGGGATTATCCACCATCACCTGCATGGTAGGTAGATGGGTCTATTTATCATTTGGGATTGTCTGTATATGTATATATATTTATTTATTTATTTATTCTCCTGTACTGTTGATCTATATGTGTGTGCGTTCGGTTGATTAGTTTCATAAATTTTCATATTGTCTAGAGTTTATATACTGGATTAAGAAGGGGTTGATTGTGAACTGGAAGGGAGAATTATGGAGAGGTGAGAAGGTAGTTGGATAGATGAAAATAAATAAGGGATAGAAAAATAAAAAAATAAAATGGTGTGTAATCAAATACAGACGAAAAGTCTATGAAATATGTGTATGAATGGAAGGAAAAAAAAAAAAGAAGAAATAAATGTAAAATTGTGTATATTTAGATATTTTATCCACTATGGATTGATAAGTATGCTGTGTATTATAGCAACCCAATGTAATTGGGCAGCATTGATTTTTAATAAATCATTTCTCTCTGTCTACTGAAGGTTCTGGCCCAAAGATAGGGTTCTCAGCACCTTCTCTTGCAAGCTTGTCGGCTATTTCATTGCCTTTGATTCCTTTATGTCCAAACTAATTCCAGTCTCTTCGAACAGTCAAGTAGATCCAATGCCTGTTTGCACTCTTTTACCAATACAGAAGTTACCCTAGAGGATTCCAGGGCTTGGAGAGCCGATTGGTTGTCTAAGTAGATAGTAATTCCAGCCCTATCGCAACTGATAACTTCCGTACATGTGAATGACAGACAGAATCGCGAACACTTCTGCTTGGAACACAATAGAGTGTTTACCTAGTGGTAGACTTATGTTAATGCCTAAATCCTCTATGTAGACGCCCGCTCCTGCTAAGCCGGTCGAATCCTTCCACGATCCATCGGTGAAACAGGATAGGTTGCCTGTTTGAGTGGCTATTGAACCCCTTTACCAGTCGGATATACTAGGATATGAGTATCTCACTTTAGAGTCTAGAGTATGATTTCTATTAAGTTGAGGACAACAATATTGAGGGATAGGAATCTCCTTTTCCACCACTTTGGCAATTACTGAGTGGCCTGTGGGTTCGCCCCGCACTTGCCACTGTCTGTTTTCCTTAATTCTTAGATAGGCCATAACCGCTTCGCCCCTCAGTCATAGGTGAAGCGGTGTTAGGTATAAGAGGTGTGATACGAAACGCTCCCGTAATGCTCATACATGCCATTCTTTGAATACGGCTGAATGTACGAACATGAGAGGCCCTTTTCAAGGCTGTCCAACACACTATGCTTCCATATTGAATTCTAGGTCTTATAATCGCTGTGTATATCCAGTGCATGACCCTAGGCTTAAAGCCCCAGGTTGTGCCCACAGCGCGTCTAACATGCCAAAAGGATGCTTTGCTTTCCTTTTGGTTTCAGTAAAATGGGAACCCCAGTTTAGTTTGGAATCCAAAATAATCCCGAGGTATTTGACTTGTTGACTTAATTGGAGCTGTTTGCCAAAAAAGGTAGGAGCCCTAAAAGCGTCCAGCTTCCGTTTCTTGGTAAAGAGAATCAACTCAGTCTTAGTTGCATTTACCGAAAGTCTAACTTCATTATACCAAGTCTGAACAATATGCATGCGCTCGAAGATGGTGGCAATAAACTTACCTGTTATGAGGATTACTCCATCATCTGCAAACGCCTAGGCAGAGAATCCGGCCTCCTCTAGTCTTCTTAATAACTTGTCCATTACAAGGCACCAGAGCAGTGGAGAGATGCAGCTCCCTTGAGGGCAACCTGTGAAGGCCTGCGCCTCTAGTCTGCCCTCCTCTGAGACGACAATTATTCTGTTCCTCAAAACAAATCCGACCCATCTGGCTATAGCAGGTGGGACAGATATTTCTTTTAAGGCTCTACAAACTGCCTCAGGCCTGGTCCTGTCGAATGCCCCTTCAACATCGAAAAAGAGCCCTAAGGCGGATTCTTTATATACTAAGGCCTTTTCTATTTTTTCTACTAGGGAAGGTAGGCAGGTTCTGTTGATTTTCCCTGGAGGTAACATGCTGTTGAGGGTGAAGGGGATGGAGTGGTAGAACCTTACTTGCAAGGTGTACTGCTACCAGCAACACTGTAATCCTCCTTACTATTCTTCGGGATAAAAGTTATTAGAGATTTCCTCCAGGATTCTGCAATGTACCCGATGGCTAGAGAGGCACTTAGTAGTGCTCTGATTCGGGGGAGCAGAGCATTGAGGCCCTCTTTGAGCATGCATGGAAGGATGCCATCAGTGCCTGCGGCTTTATACGGCTTGAGCTCCCCGACAGCCCACCTAATGGCCCCGTCACTGACTATGGACTCCGCTAGGGCCCAATCCTCCTCTGTATCATTAGTATCACTGCCAGGGTACATAATTGAGGAAGGGTTGGCTAAGTTAGTAGTACTGCACTCCGATAAGTGGGTCTCCATTAGGTGAGACAAGGTGTCGACCAAGTTGGAGGTCCAGAGACCGTTGGGTTTCTTTAAGGCTCCCAGTGGCTTTTGGGCGTCATTCCCAAGCAGCTTAACGAGACGAGAGGCTTCTGGCGCGCATTCTACATTGCTGCAGAACTTACGCCAGCCCTCCCGTTTATGCTTCCTTATTTCTTTTTTGTACACGGTACAGATCCCAGTCAGCCTTCTGCTTTGATTTATATGCCTAATTATAGGCCTTTCTTGTAGCCTTTTGTAGTTTAGACAACTCAGTGGACCACCATCTGATCTTTTTCCTAGGTTCTGCCTTTAAGGGACAGGCCGCCTCGTAGGCGTCTTGTACTATTCTCTCTAAGAGGGTAGTTTCTTCATCTATCTGAACTTTGGTTTGAAGTCTGCCCATAGGGAGATATGGGTATCTATCCAACCTTTCCCTGAATAGATTCCACTCGGTGTTTCTGGGGTTTCTTTTCAGAGTTGGGGAGGTTTGTTCAGAGTTAATCTTAAATGAGATCATCCTATGTTAGTACAGTGTGATATCCGAGGTGAGCTTCCAGTCATTACAAAAGTCTCTAATCTGTCTAGAAGCGAGTGTGATATCTAAAACCTCGCTTCTGACTCGAGTGACAAAAGTAGCTTCGCTACCTCTGTTTAGTATCTCTAAATTTGTAGAGGCTATATATTCGAGCAAGGATTCCCCTCGTTCATTCGTGTCTGAACTGCCCCACACAAGGTGATGTATATCAATATTTCTTGCAAAGCGGAAAAGACTATCTATGTAATGATAAGTTGGATCCAGATTATGGGGTACATATTTGGAGGCAATAATCATTTTAAGCTTAATATTACTGACCTTGGTAGTTATAGCCAGGGCCACCACATCCTTCGTGTTAATCTGGGGCAAAGGTAGTATCTGAAGGTCTTTAGAGACCCAGATACATGACCTTGGTGCTTCGCATGAGGGTGGGCGGATGATTCTTCCGCCGATACCCCCGAGTCCTTTAAACATTCCCCTAAAACAATAAGGTTCTTGTATTAAGACAAGGATGGATTTCATCCCAAAAAGAAGCTTCGCCAATTCAGCCGTAGCCGACTTATTATGCTTTAAATTAATTTGTCTTACCTCGATCCCAGCGTTCACCATGATCGTGGCAGATGGAGGAGAAGGAAGTGGGAGGAGCAGGGGCCTATTGGCGCCCGTTCCTTCCTTGATCCTCCTGTGAGGGCTGTTGTCTAGCTGGTCGTCCAGACGGTCAGCAACACCAGCTCATAGCTGATCCGCCAACCGTTTGCCTCAAGCCAGGCGATCGTGCTGGTTGGGACTCTGAAGATGCCCCTCAAATGCCCCGGATCGCCTTCCACTCCTAGGAACTGCCAATGGTTAGTTCCCGCCAGGTCTGGATTCTGAAATTCCAGGAGGCTGACCAATCTATTGGGTTCGATCACCTCGGTCCCCTGCCCAATTCTAGTGGGCCAGGGAGCCTCGGCGGACCGCCTCACTACAAACCAACTGTCCGTAGGAGTTACCCAATTGAGAAGCCCGTCCCTGGTTTCTTCATTTTTACAGGTTAGGAGGAACCATCCCGGTTCCGCCTGATGTTATGAGTTTATATATTCCAGAGGCCTAGTTCTTGGCTCATACGCCCTCCTCTCATTTTCAGCTATGAGGAGCCTTCGGATAAGCTGAGCCTCCTCCTGAGTAATGGATGCGCCCTCCTGGCTCCCCAAGGCCCCATGACCACCTTCAAGGCCCTTGTGCTAGAAGCAGCAGCATCCCTGGAGGATCGGGGTCTCCCCTGATCCTCCTGGGCGCTCTGATGAGAAGATGGTCCCGCTGCAGGCTCATCGGTCCTCCTAGGAGAGGATCTTGCTCTTTTGGAGTCTTGCCGACGCGTATCGGTCGGTAGAGACTCCTCCATAGGCCTTATCCGTTTCTGGTACTTATTAGACGGGCCTGCTTGGAGCGCGCGCCGGGTCCCCTCCCGAATCGGTTCGAGGACAGTCCCCGGGCCGCACCCCTCAAGCCGAGCCAGAGGAGAACGGCCCACGGGGCGCCCGCTGGTACTAGGCCGCCTGTGGGTAGCCGGGCCAGAGAAGGGGTTTTGACGCCTCATCCTGATGGCCTCCCGTTCAGCTTGCCTTTGAATAGCCTCGGCCCTCCTTTTCTTTTGTCTATAAATTTTCTTTTTCTGTTTAGCTCTTGCTAAAGCAGCGAGTCGATCGAGAGCGGGAGGGCTCTTCATCAGAGCTCTCCCTTCTGCTTGGAAAGCTAGAGGGAAGCTGATAAGGTCGCAGCACACTGCTCTGGCTCCCCTGTAGTTGTGGCTTCAAACTTTGTAGCGGTCTGGGATGACCGCTCTTCCTCCACTTGCGGAGGTGGCACATTAGGCTGCTCATTTTCTTTTAGTTTTTCCATTGGTACATTTTGTTTGTTTTTTGTATCTGTATTGTTTATTGTGTGATGTTAGTGTAGGTGTGCATCCGTCCTCGCCGCCTTCCTCACTTGACCGGAACAGGTAAACTCCCAGGAGAGAAGTCCAATGGCCTCGGGAGTGCAACTCCGGTCCGTGCAGCAGAGTCCCATCCAGTCACCAACTGGCACTACTACAGCGTCTGAACTTTTACACTGGACTGCTAGAGCAGCCACTCCTTCCAGGTTAGGATGAGCGGGCTCCTGTACTATCCCAGCGGCCGAGGAGTGCCATACCTCGTTTATCCCCTGTACCCTTTGGCACGACCCCCCAGGAGGGCTGGACCAGCCGCCTGGGTAACGGCAAGGGGCGGATGTAGTGACCTTTGTGTGTTAATGTTCTGTAATTGGGCGCGGTAATGAGCTGCTGGCGCGAGCTCCTCCGGTTGCTAATCCGGATAGGCTCGCGCTAAGAGTCAGGAGGAGAAAATCGCCTCGAAGCAGCCTGACCTACTTCCCCATCCGGGGCGGCTACCCAGGAGAGGTAGCCCCGGGTGTGTACTGTAAATGACCTTAATGTTGATGAGTGCTGTTACAAGTGTACTGTCTGGCTGGATGTACCCCCGACCTGGAGGACCAGTGGCTGTTTGCGGTAATAATAATAATAATAATAACAACCGAGCGATGTGGCCGCCAACTCCTTACGCCAACTTTTAAACACAAATACAATTCTTGAGATTAAAAATTAAAATTTTCACGAACTCAGAAACTCATACCTTTCACATTTTGTAACCACAATCATTCACAATGATTCAACCACATTACATATTCCACTTCTATGGATATCCTTTATGTTTATTCTAATAATTATTCTTAGCTTAGTAAATTTTGTTTTTATAAGACTAAAATTGTTACTCATTTCACCCAACATGGGGAAATTCGTATCTAAGTGGGGAGTACTCACATATTCTATTCTCCCTTAGTATGCAATATTCTAATATTGTTTTCCCACCATAGTAATCTAAATTCTTATACCTCTGCCCTGGGAACTGTTACCAAAAGCATGAGAACTGTTCATCCTAGCATAAGCTTTCATAGAATTAACTCTGTAAATCTTTGTAAACTCCCACTACTTTTTAACATTGTCTTCAGTCCATCTTAGTTCCGTCTCCATGCCACTTTCCACTCTGTTTTTTTTTTTATGTTGTATTTTATTTTATACTTCAAATATAAAAGTATTAGTGCTTATTACAAAGATAACTTATATATATATATATATATATATATATATATATATATACATAAATATAAAATAAGATAGCTGATAGGACAATATTACATGTAATCCTTTATCAGGAATGTAAATAGAGCCCAACATCACTCGTGGGTGTTATTTCGTCTCTCGATTTCTTTTTTTTTATCAGTTTTCGTCCGCGAGAACATAAGTGCTGCTGAAACCCGGGAGGAAAGAAGACCAGAAATAAAATAAGAATTTTTTTTTCATTGTCTCTTTTCTTTTCTTTCTTTTTAGTTCCTCGAGATAACAACAAAAATGACGGATGGAGTACTGAGAGCGCCAGTTCTGTCACTACCATCAGAAATTTTGCCTCTGCCGACGGAGACCCTGGCATCGGCGCACGCAAACGCACTGGAATGGCTGAAGGTGAAGACGGCGACACCCCAGGACCTAAGAAAGGCCGTCTCTGACCTGGAAAGATTCGACGGCAGCATCGGGGAGCTGAACCATTTCCTCAAGGGAGGCGACCGCGTGATGTCGCGGACATAGGCTAAGACGGCCGAAAACTTCATTGGCCCTATGGATGTGAGCTCTTTCAAAGCCGCTCTGGTATGTCGGTTCAAGAGAAATGTTTTGCACCTAATACAGGCGGACGAAGATACGCCATGGGCCGTCGTAAAAGATAGATTGAAGAAGGCATTTGGAGGAGGTCGGTGGGCCCCGAAAGAAGAAATACTCCAGATGTTCCGGGAGACAAGACAACCTCACTAGACGAATGGACAATAGGCAGGATCGTTGTTAGCACGGTTTAACCGGATAACGGAAAAGATGAGGGAGATGCTTAATGCAGTACAGAGCAGAATTGGGGTTCCTGGCAACGATACTGAAGGTGCAATTGGCACGGGACACGGGAAAGGATTACCCCGGGAGAAGAACTTCATAGAGTGTGCCCAGGACATGATGGACGCAAGCGTCCGAGACGAGGAGGCCCGACATGGAGAGGGTGTTGTAACAGGATGGAGTAGGGTGACTTATTGGAGGATCCGAACCAGACCGGAGGTATGGAAGAAAAGAGATACCGAGTTCGGTGGGAGAGAGAGAATAGCGGCGAGAGAGAAAAGACCTGGAAAGGAGAGGAAGTATTGGTCAAGAGTGGAGAGAAAGTGCCATGGTTGCGGGATAATAGGGCACCTGGTAGCTCAATGTCCCGCACAATATGTTTTGAATGCAGGAATGAGGGGCACATTGCGAGGCAATGTCCCTACATGAGTAGACGAGGAGAAATGGTCCGCGGAGAACTCAATGCGAAGTAAATGCGCAAAAGGTATGAAAGAAGAGAGGAACACCATCAGAAACAAAGAGTATTCGGAATCGTCGGGAACGGAAGAGGGAAGAAGTGAACCAGGAGAAGGCCAAGTCCGAGGAGGGAAGAGCAGTAGGAGGATCGGAGGAAAAAGAACACCAGCGGAGAGAGGCAGACGAGATAAAGAATGAGGAGAGGGGAGGTATGGAAGATGGAAGCGGCAACCACGCTATCATAAATAATGTGGATAGTGGATGAGTGGAATTGCCAATGGTGAGTGTTGCGTGTGGAGTGAAGTGCTTGGTAGATACGGAGAGCTCGAAGCGTTGGAGGCAGACGTTAAAGAGATATTTTTTTGTTCAATCTATTATTAAAATTATTAAAAGTGTTTCGGAATCATAGAAATTACACCAAGTCTACAAAATTTAAAAAAACAAAGAACTAATTTGGATACTTTATTTTTTTCTAAACTTTGGTAGAATGGTTATTATACAATTCATTTTTTCCTTAATCTTCTTAAATGGCTGGAATATAGGTTTATTAAAACTCTAATTGGGCCCCATTTTTAAACAAATCCATTCTCCTGTGCCTCCATAGGCCTTTTTTTAATATACAGTCCGCATATTTTTTATTTCTCTACAATTTACGATTTCTGTAAATAAAATGATGAATCTTAGTATACAGGGTCGGATTTAGAATTTAGGCTTCCCTAAGGCTATGCGTTTTTTCCGTCCTCATTTCATACTCTCAGTTCGTCATTTTCCTTATGGACATAATGTTTATTATGAAAATTTTAATTGTATTGCATAATAATATCACTTGTGACTTTGCAAGACTGTTTTCTTAAATCATCAAACATTTTCTTTGTTCGCCAAATGAATAATTCTTAAGAGTGCACCCCTATGGCTGGGCGTTTTAGGTACTTTACCTTCTTAGAAAATCTAGCTAAATAAGAAATAGTAGCTCTTGAGATGATGAACCTAATTCAATTCTATTAGTCTGATTTTAATGAGCAATGTCTATGAAAACATTGGGAATAATGTTTGGTTTTCATCGCCACTAATATTCCGTAATTAATCCTGAATCCAATTGTTTCCAGGATTAATTAATTATCAAGAGAGGTTACGTAGAAATATGATACCAATACACAATAACTGGAGGTCAATATTTAACAATACACATCAAAACAATACTATTTAGCGAGGGAAAGCATACCGGAGCGGGATTGTTGTATGTGCATAAACCATAGCTTGGAGTGGGGCAGATCCAATTACCAGAGATATACACCCATTTCAACAGGGCTGATTTGATTAATTAATTCACTATCAGTTCGGATTACATAAATGCTTCTATACTGTTTACAGTAGCCCATTGTTACGAATTCATTTGAATTCCAGCTTGAAATAAGTTGATTTGCTCATGTCACGCATTATGAAAATTAAATATGTACACAAATAGCTAGAAATTGAGACAGCCGTGCTCGCAAATTCATTATCTGTCGAAAATACAAATAGATAATTAAGCATATGAAAATAACCATTCTTTATTGTGAATCAACGTTCCTAGGCTAAAACATCAATTAATGACAAAACCTTAAATTATTGCAGACAAATTTTATCTATTCGACTACATGCACTTTTGTTGTCCAAAAAAAAAAGGTTTTATAATTTTTTTTATGATTTAAAACTTTTTACACCGTATTTAGTGAGCTCTTTCGGAAGACTTGGCCTAGCTATCATTTTTGTATTGCAACTTTGAACCATGTATAATTGTGGAGGAAAAACCGTCAAAATAAATTTATTTAAAGCTTAGATCTGGACTTTATTAATTAATACTTTATGGACTTAGTGTGGTGAGAACATCATTGATTCAATTTTGATAAAAGTTTATAAAAAAAAGCAGAGGAAAAACCGACATGTCAGAATGATGAAGCCAACACGGGTAGTTTTAACGTCATTGTTCCAATATGGCGGTTTTTTTCTGTCCTCGACTGGTTTCTTGGAACGCCAGCAAAACCGACCGTATTCACCCTAACACGATCGTTTTTTCATCGGTTTTGAACGACATGTCGAACCATTGTTCGAACCGATGAAAAAGATCGATCGTGTAGAGCCTTCTTAAAGCAGTGGTTCTCAAAGAGGATGCCGCAATTTTTTTTTTTTCTTTCAGCTTCTATTTTATTTACTTCTACGGCTTATTATTTTATTTATCAAATAGGTTTTAGAATCACTGCTCTAAATTAATCAAAATATGCTCAATTTGTGTATAAATATCAGTGTATTAATTCAGTTGTGTTTCGTACACGAAACAAGTATTTTTCAAGTAAAAAATAAACGTGGATTTATGGTAGAAAAAAGCTGCAAATTATTACACAATGATTTATTATTTCCACTTAATAATATTTCAAAAATATCTATTCTGTCCAAGTAAAAAAAAAATAAGTAGTAGCCACCAAAGGAAAAGAAATTTGAAGCTTGTCTCAAGATGATCGATTAAGAAAAAACTGTGTCAATGCAAGTAGGCTGAGATGGTTAGGAAAAAAAAAGGAAAGACTAAGGGAGCTAAAGGAAGTGCAGAAATAATCCAATGAAAGATAAAGTAGAGAGATGCGAGGAAGTCAGAATCCCAATAGATAAGTCAGGATTCATAAGGCCACGATGACCAGCAGCGCTGAAGAATTAGTCTACGAAGTTCATTAAGCTATATATCAACTGATACTGATCCGATTCAAATGATCTTTTTTTCTTTTGTAGAGAATTTCCTCAGCTTTCGTTTAAATATAATAAAAACTTCAAATTTTGAGGAGGGTTTCAAAAATGTTTTCCTTGGTCGATCACAAAGATCTATTATTGAAAATAAAATAACCAAAAGCATTTATAGATATAGATTTTTTTGTTTTTTTTATTTTTATTTTAATGCCTTGTTATGCTGATACCAAAACATCTTACGTTTCCCCTCTATCTTTATAAATGACCGAGTTACTGGCTTATAAGATCTGTGATCGGCCTACATATTGAAACAAATAGACGGATGGCATTGTCGAGTTCGGAGGACCATACTGGGGTGACGTGTCACATTGGTGCCGAATCTCAATAATAGACCTTTGAAATAGACAAAGAAAAACATCTTTGTAACCTCTCTCCCCCTCCAAATTTGAGGTTTTACGTTTCAAGATACGTAAAATCCAAATATCGAATAGAAAAAAAAACCCCGTCCGTCCGCTATCCGCGGCTTTTCTCCGAGACTACTGGACCGATTTTCTTGAGATTCGGTAACATTCTTGTTGGTGTATTTTTCTCAAAAATGTTTTGGAAACAGGTTATTCACAAATTTGTTGTGCATTTTACTGGTTTTTACAAACTTATACGCATGTTTAAGACTTGTCATATCGGCACTGTATGAAGATAGAAGATTATGGTGAACACAGATTTCTAGGAAATTTTATAATCTAAAAAACGTATTTGAACTACTTTAACCGAACTTTGTATTGGGAAGGAGATATCGATATATTGATCGATATATATCGATATACGGAAAAAACAATTTTTTGTGATTCTGACTAGTTTTTTCAAGATGGCGGCGCGAGCTCTGGCACTGGAAAGTCGAAAACTCGGATTTTAAATGAGGGGACCAGTTCATAGAACAGATTAAAAAATTGGAACTACCGCTCTTGAGTTATCTCCATCACATATCACTATTTGCACTGGTCTATACTGTAAGAGGAAGATAGCAACATATTACCTTCATATGTAAGAGAAATTTAGTTTTCGTAAATTTGTTTCATAGCATCTTCACACACTTGTGTCTGACAATGTTTATCTCACAATGAAATCTATATGCTAAAGTCTGCTTTCGAATTTTATTCGAGTGTTTTTTTTTTTTTTTTTCAGAATAGATCAGTGAGAACTACCTTGTTTGACAGAAGGAAATGAAAACTTCATCCCACTTCACAAAATTAAAACATATACTAACAACTTAAAATTATTTATACAAATGCATGAAAGTATTAAACGTCTTAGCTTAATTGAATAAAATTTAAAAACAATAATATCTGCTTATTAACCTAACCTTGCCTACTTATCAGCTTAGCCTTAACTACTTATAGACTTTTTGATTTATTATTTTAAATAATAGACCTTTGGAATTGACCAAGGAAAAAATTTTTGTAACCTCCTCCCCCCTCAAAATTTGAGGTTTTACGTTTCAAGATATGTAGAATCCAATTATCGAATAAAAAAATCCGTCCGTCCGCGGCTTTTCTTCCAGACTACTAGACCGATTTTCTTCAGACTAGTTGCTAATGTCACAGGTTACTCCAGAATGATCCTCGGAACTCGACATTACCATCCGTCTCTTTGTTTCAAAATGGCGGCCGATTAGAAATCTTATAAGCCCATATATGCCTAAGCCTCCTGACTTATCTATTGGGCGTCTGACTTCCTCGCATCTCTCTACTATATCCTTCCTTGGATTATTTCTGCACTTCCTTTAGCTTCCGTAGTCTTTCCTTTTTTTTTCCTACCGAAGTGCACATCAAATATTTCCTTTGTATCATTTTACCATCTAATTACATGTCCTAACCATCACAGCCTACTTGCTTTGACAGAGTTTTTTCTTAGCACTCCTAGTCGGCACTCTCACGGCGATCATCTTGCGACAAGCTTCAAATTTCTTTTCCTTTGGTGTCTACTGCTTATTTTTTTTACTTGGACAGAATAGATATTTTTGAAATATTACAAAGTGGAAATAATAAACCATTGTGTAATAATTTGCAGTGCTTTCTCGTTTTAATTGTATAAATAAATCATCTAACTGATATAATATTGTATTTTCAGCCACTGGGAGATTCTAGTCTAAACAATTATGCACCGTCTTTTTGTCAATTTGAAAACTTAAAATCGTAGAGGAGTTAAATAAAGATCTAAATGAGCTGAATGTTTCTCTAAAGCTTTTAAATTTAGTGTCTTTGAAATTATATTATGTTTTACATTGTTCTGCCATTTCAATCTTCTAGGAAGATTATAGGGATGAGTGAAACACGATAAGGATTGAAGTGAGTGTCCGAGTTAGGATTTCAAATTTTGTGAGAAATGAAATATCTTGGCCTGAGGTAAGAATGAAATTTTAAAGATTTTTCATTTTTGGAATGGTTTAATATAGAATCAATGAAGGCAAGAGTATAAATAATTACAAAAATGGCTTTGATTGTTTGAATGTAAGTGTCAATATGGCAGGGATTGCTCCAACATGGTTGTTTTTCTTGTAAATATATTTTTTTTTTTGTGCCTGACTATTTTTGTTGGCTTTACAAGTCCATGTCAATGGATTTCAAGAGGTATCCATGATGGTATATAAAATATCATAAGAAGAATCCTCCGAATTCCAGTTCACATTCTAATTATAGAAGTTAATATATTGGGAAATAGAACTAAAGGGTCCCTGAAGGAGTCCGTGCAAGTGAAGTATGCAATCAATCACCGAACTTGCTGAGGAAATTCTTTCATGGACTGGAAGATCTTCCGGAAATTCCGAGTTGATACAGCCACTCATCCTTACCCTTTGTTTACTCTTGCTAAGGATTTGGATATATAGTTTTTATATGGAACATTAAATACATTAAGTTCTGTATGGTAAGTGTGAACATTAATTCTTCCTAACAAATTTATTTATAATTTTATTATTTCCCTCACGTCCAATGTTTCGAGGTTTCTTTTGCTTAATCTTCGGGGTTTACGTTTGACTAATAATTACACATTTTAAAAATTTTTATAAGTAGTCTTCTTAGATCATTCTTCTTAAATCATGCACCCATATAAAAATATATTTTGTCAAATTATAAACAGTCTAATATTTAAAACTGTCAAAGGAACAGTCATATACTTATGCATATTAATTTTCATTATCACTATAACCTCTCTGTAACCTCTTATTGTTATTGAGATAATGAACATTAATATACATATATATGTAAGTTTTCTTTTGACTTAGATTTGAAAGTTTCGAATATTTGACTGTATATAATTTGACAAAATATATTTTTATGTTGATGCATGATTTAAACGAAAAATACTTTTTTTTTTTTTTAAATTTGTACTTATTAGGTGAACCTCAAAACGTTGGACGTAAGATAAAAAAACAAAGCAATTTAAAAAAATATATATATAAGGAAAAATTAATGTTCACAATTACCTTAAAGAAGTTGTCCTTTAATATAGTGATAATGTCATTTTGTTCATTTTTCGTTTTCATAACCCTTATTTTTTGTTCATTTCAATTAATAATTTATAATGCATTGACCTGCATAGACACCGGATTTTTATGCAGTTGCATAATTATTTTTCTTATTTTTTAAGCAGCTTTCGAAATTCTTTCCTAATTTATGCAGTAAGACAAAATTGTAAAAAAACATTACCTGATGCGTGAAAATTCCTCATTTCTAAATTATAGCATTAAACGGAGTAATTTTAATTTTCAGGTATGTTGTACGTAATGTCTCTAAAGTTTAGGTGTATGTATATATATATATATATATATATATATATATATATATATATATATATATACATTTAATGTATAAATTAGCAAATCTTTGCATTATAGTTAAATTTATCATTTTGACCTTAAGAAATAATTAGTTGCTGAAAAATAGAAAAAAAAACTTGTTTAGGTTTCATTATTTTGTGTTAAAATCTCGAAATTTCATCGTATTCAAAACCTGAATACGCTGGAGTTTCTGGTATTAACCCAAAATAAACTTTCAAACCTCCATCTGCCCGCTAAATCACAAATTAGCTTTTATTTAGGTAGTTTATAAAGGTGAGAAATAATGTCAGTATTTCTCTTCAGACATTCTCTCTTAAAATTTCGCCTTCTACATTATAGGTGAAAACTTTTGAAAGCGTACATCTTAATTCTAATTTCATTGTGATTAAGATGGTATCAAAATTATTTTTATGTGGCTCATAAATCGGGCGTTACAAGATTTTTTTTCCGAAAAAAAGTCGATTTTCAACAACTGTGCGGCGTGGATAAAAAATAAGACCGGCAATGCCTACAGCACATAAATTAAGCCTAAGAACAGTTGCTGCAATGATACTGTACTTTCCCATACTTGACATAGCATTATCATTCGAACCTATTTTATAACATTTAACGAGTTTCATAGTGTGATATCTTCGACTCAGCCATATTTCATCTTCATATTATATAATACAATTTATCAATCTTAATACGTCTTGTTAATTGTAATTCTATTACCTTCTTCCACCAGGTCGATTTCTGCTATTTTCTTCGCCACAATAACTTAATAAATATAGTAATCAATTGTATTATTAACAACGAATTTGAGGTTAAGCGGATATACTATATCCGTACTTGGAGTGGATATTGACGAAGCGGAAAAGTTAAACAATATTGAGGGGTCCTTTCAGTAGGATAGGAGCCAATAAGCTCCAACTAAATAATTCAGAAACTTCCTTCGTACTCGTTCCCTAAGACCGAATCCCTCTTCTCAGGTTGTTTCTGCTGATACGAAACAAAATTTCACCCTCTTTTAAATTTACCGAGTTTTATTTTCGCTCTACTTCATTGTCTATTTATGTTTGGAACTTATATTGCTGTAATATAATTTTAAACAAGGGAAAGAGGTTCTAAGAACTGAAGGGAGAAAGTAAACACGAATTTCAAAGAATATTATTTATTTTTAAAACCTTTGATATTTCAGAAAGTTTCTTATAACTGTATAATAATCATTGAATCTTCTTTTCCAAGAATAATTTTATTTTTCGCTGGTCTACGCTGAGCATCAAGTATCCTAAAATATTAGAGTTAATACGATTAATCAATTCATCCATTTGTAGTTTTAATATGTCTTGTTGTTTTTGTCATACTAGATTAATATTATTAAGATGTTTTTTTTTTTATATTTGTTTTAAAGTTGTTGGATTTTGATTGAAATACAAGGTTGTTAATTTTGTTAAAACTTTTAGACATTAATTTTCCATACGTAAGGGAAGGGGGGCAAAGCTTGGTTTGAGACTCCCTAATGCGGGATGTAAATATTTTACTCAAGAATGAATATGTTCATGATGTTTTATTTTATTTTGACTTAATTTTCTTTATCTTGGTGCTTTACTTATTTCGCTATCATTTATAGATATATGTACATGATTTACCCATCTATTTTTTTTTTTAAATTTGTTTAATTATTTATCTTATTTTAATCATTAATTATGTATAAATAATTTATATTTATTTCTATTGTTTCTTATGAATGGAAACCTACAACCCTAATACCCTATTGTCCTTAAATGTGGCAGCTTGTATTATTTTTCACATCGCATTAAAAAAAAAAAAAAAAATCAATTTTTATCTATTTCTCTTGTTAAAACCACAAGCAATAATTCATTTTAATTTTTAATGTTGAAAATGTTTTTTTTTATTTGTCTCATACCTTTTATATAAATCTTTTTTTTTTTTACTTTTTATGGATAAATCATTAACACCTCAACGTGATTTGAGTTATAATTAATTTGAATTCGCAATTTGTTTCATGTTAATTACATTTCTTATGGTAGAGCTGGCGGGTGATAAAAAGAAAACAAAATGTGAATTGAAACCATGAAGGTAACTTGATTCTGATGTGAAAAATTGCATTATAACAAAAAATACTTTGCCCTTTCTAATTGTATATTTATTATATATTAGATAAATATAATCTGCAAAAAAACCTAAAAACAGACCCCCATATATTTTTTTTTCAGGTTGCGATTGCAAATGTTTTGTCCACCTAGATTGAGACACACTCGGCATAGTTTCCTGCAATTTTTTTTTCCTGAAATCTATTTGACTCTATGAGTCAAGGAGGATAACACAAATAATTTCAAAGTCAGAGCAAATAACATTTATTAAACTTTCAAGAAGACATATAAACAGTAAAATTATTTATCTTATAATTTATTTAATTATTTTTTGGTCCATTTAACAATTTTAGCTACCATCTCTTCATTGAATATTTTTTCCAGATCTCAATCGGTGACAGTGACTCTCTTTAGGTATGAGCTGTTAGAAGCATCTTGGGAGACTCTAGATGATATTCGTTTCCAGCACTCTTGTGAGCTCATTAGGTTCTTCAGAATGCCATTTGCAATAGTTTTTTCTCCAGAAAACTTTTGGGATATCTTCAAGAATATTTTCATTTCTAATAGATTAATTTTCTTTGTTCGGCTTACAAGGTAGATAGTAGACAGCTAAACCAAGATCACTGTCGTCGTCATCAGACTATTTATTGCTATAATAATTTTCTTAATCTTCTGAGAGGACATGTTCGCTATCAGAGTCTGAAACTTTGGCTTCTATTTCTTGGTGAAAGAGTATATGAGAAATAGTTTGGCCTTAAGCGAATAGAGAAATAATGGTATAAGAAAATGGTAGAGAAAAAAATAGGTCATTGCAGTGAAGTAGTTGCTGAGCTCAGATGGTTGCACTCAAATTCTTAATGCAGCTATAAACTGTGCATCTATAAACGATAAACTTGTTAAAACAGTAGATCAGAGCCTAAGAGGATTGAATTAGGGCTAAGCTATTAGACTAGCTATAAACTAAACGACTATAAAAAGGAATATTGACTTGGAAAAAACAAGGATCGTGAGAGCTGCAAAGTACTTGAGCATAGGGGATCGATACTCTGTCCATGCTCATCAGACTTTGCTCGGATGCTCCGATGCCCAATGAATAGCTCGGAGACCCAGTAATCTGGTATGTCACTGCTATGGGTGGGATAACATTTCATCAGAGTGATATTCTTATTGTCGTCAACAACCGCCGGTACCTTTCAACATGGATACATTCGCGTAGAATTTTCTTCTATCGGCAAGATTCCTCATTGATTCTCATACGAAAATGCTCCAGCTGACACTTTTCCTAATCATTTGGTGCCTGAACATGTCTTCCTACAAGAGGAGGTCGAGAGGTACTCCTCCTGCTAGGACCTGTCATGAGACACTGACCATTTAACACTGGTAACTCGCATCAGAGTCATCCGCTGAATCATCGTCATCCTACTCTTCTGCTGATGCAAGAAATTCTGATTCCACCCTGGAGACGCGTACCTCTGGAAATCCATCATAATTAAGCCCTTATAAATGGTCATAGTGGCTGGGTATCTGGTGCACTCTCAGCATGGTATCTGCTGTTCTCCTACCTTTGGTTCATATATATAACCGTGGATGGCACGCTCTTGATAAGACAGGCCGTAGACTTACCGGGTTCTCCAGTGCTTCACTCATTATAGGAAGAAGAATGATTGGCATTTGGGATTTTGCTAATTGCTTATCCTTGACTCCTCCAATGTAAATAAGCCTGTAAATAAGAATAAGAAATATGTAAATAAGAAAGTATCTGCGGTGTACACAATCATTAAAGACTTCCTTACCTTATTTCCGTGGCGCTACAACCCGAGGTGGGTCTTGGCCTCCTCAATGGACAGCCGCCATTCTATGTGCAAGTCGTCAGCAAAACCATGCACCTGCGCTAAGCGGTAAAATATTATGCCATGAGCTTGGATTCCTGAATCTCTTATCATCTTTTCCAACACCAAATTAAATAGAAGACTAGCAAGTCCATTTCTCTGCCGGATGGGAACTCCTGGGAAAACTCAGATTTTATCCGGACCTGGCAACTTAACTCGTCGTTAATTTAACGAGGCGAATCAATGTTATGGGATGTTAATTTCCTCCCAAGCTTCATACAATTTTACCCTTTTAATGCATATGCACTTCTGAAGTCCACGAAAAGATGGTGCGGGGTTAGGTTGAATTCATAACCTTTCTCAGGGTGGTCCTCAAGGTGAAGATTTGATCCACAGTGGATCTGTCTCAACAACAGTCTGGCTGAGACCCTCCAATCTGCCCCTCTGAGAATGGCGTTAATCTATTATTGGGCGATTGCGAAGAATTGGACGATTGAGAAAACCTTGTCGGCAAACGAAAACAATGAGATTCCACGATTATTTGAGTATTCCAACTGATCTTCGTTCTTGTCATTGTCCCATTTCTGCGTAATCCTCTCCTCCATCCGAATATTCATGATTAACTCATGAATGACTCTGTGTTGTTCCTCTCCTCCATATTTGGAGAACTCCGCTGGCAGTCCATCAGGACCTGGAGCTTTATTGTTTTTCAGTTTGGAGATTGCCTCAGAGACTTCCTCAAAATCTGAAGACTCATCCTCATCAAAACATAGGGTTCTTGCTTACCGAGAATCTCTTCAGCTGAATTTTTCAATGCTTTCCCTAATCTGTTCCAGACATCACTAATATTTTCTAAATCTGCAGATCTTAGCCCATCTCTAATCCTCAGGTCCAGTGTGCGCTGAAACGCTTCACAGTTGTCAGGCATCCTTAACTTTTCTGTGTTCCACTTTTTGGGCTTCTTGAACCCCGCGGTTCCTGATCTTTGAGGTCCTTGCTCTGATTCGATCAATTGCCAGGTGATGATCAGAGTCAACATTAGCTCCTCTGAAGGTCCGATGGCTCAGTAGATTTGATTTGTGGCAGGCAATAAAAGGATACGATCAATTTGGTTGGAGGTAATTCCATCAGGAGATTTCTAGGTAGCCCTATAAATTCGATGCATGGGAAAGAGAGTGCTCCCAATGACCAATTTATTGATGTAGGGATGTCTATAAATCTCTTTAACTGAAAGGCAAACGTGTATCATCACTTGGTACCTTTATTATCTCACAATCAGTTCGGAACCAAATATTGAATTTATGGAAGAAGGAATATTAAAAATATCACTTTACGCCTACATCCCTAGCAATAATTCAGTTTTCCATAAATGTAACTCATCACCTTTATCCCTTGATCCTTAAATTTCTTTGGTTGTCCTGAAGGTTCACCAGTCTATCTTCAAGAACATCGTTGAAATATAAGTTACCCTAAAAATTAGTTATCTTATTGTTAATTTTGTTGATATTTTTTTAAATAATTTTTTTTCAGTATTATAATTCGGTGTTTAGGGTAGTTTGAATGATATTTCCCATACCAGTAATTAAATTTGGTATATGCAATATGTAATAATAATGTTTTCATAACATGCTCGTGTATATATATATATATATATATATATATATATATATATATATATATATATATATATATTATAAGTAAAGCATTATTCTATTCTATACTCTATTCTAATGTGGGGTGGTTGTTTAGTCAGTCGAGAAAACGACAGACATGACGGCATAGTTGACCTTGGTCGATTTTTTCGAGAACGTTCATACACGTACGATTCGAGCTCGTAAGGTTCTAGAAGGTTCCATAACCTAATATAAACATAAAAAAACAGATGGACAGTTCAGTATCAATAGCCGAAGTCTGAGTCAGTTGATTGCTCGTTAGTCCAGTATTTGTGGCAATAGTAAAACAGCGTAGAGACTTAAGAAGAAAACGGAAAACGTAAATTGGAATTGTGAATGGTGTTTTCTATAATTTTGTGGTTGTAGGTACAGTCTTTTTGCTGTGTACAATCATTTATTTTTAATAAAATACTTTTTATTTGCAAATAAGTCGCAGTTCAATAAAATCGATTTGCTATTCTTGACGAAAGCGAATAAATTTAGACGTTTCAATATATTTTTAATCCCTTCAATATATTTTAATCCGGGTAACGAGTATAAACGTTAAAATAATAATAAACTAAGAAATTATTTTTTATGATTAAAATTAAATTATTATATTTAATTGGCAATATATTTATGCATGAAAGTATCATACACAATTTTCACAAAAATGTATAAGTAATAAAGAACGTTACAAACTGAAATTTATACTACAATTTAAAAATCTTTGCGATTGATCTTAAAGTTTTTAATTTACCAATGTCTGAATGCTTAGTACCGGGCAAAAAATTGCCCACGTGGTTGAAGAACCCAAAATTGTAAATAAATAATAAAGAAGGTTATCGATGATAGAGTTTGAACTTATTTTTTGATGGTCTTGTAGGTGAAGTGATGTCCAAATGCTTGACCATTTATGAAAATTAAAAAGGAAGTTTAACATTCAATTAATCATAATAAAAACATCAAAAAATTTTGCGGACGGATTTTTTTTATTTATTCGATATTTAGATTCTAGTAATCTTGAAATGTAAAACCTCAAAAAAAATTTGAGGGAGAGGGGTTAAAATTTTTATTTCCTTGGCCGATTACAAAGGTCAATTATAAACCAAAGGCATTTACATACATTTTTTTTAATATATATATTTTTTAATACCATGGTTTGCTGATTCGAGAATACCTTATAGTTTCCCCTCAATCCTAATAATTGGCCGAGTTATCTTCTTTATTTTTCTTTGGTTGATTACAAAGGTCTATAATTGAAAATATTAAACCAAAAACATTTATACAGATTTTTATTTTTTATTTGTATTTATTAATATCTTGGTTTGCGGATTCCAAAACACCTCACATTTCCACTCTATCTTTATAAATTGCCGAAGCATGGGCTTATAAAATCTCCAATCGCCCGCCATTTCGAAACAGACAGACGGATGGTAATGTCGAGTTTCGAGGATCATCCTGGGGTGAAAAAAATTGGTACCGAATCTCAAGAAAATCGGGCCAGTAAGTAGCCTCGGAGAAAAGCCGCGGACGGTGGATGGACGGATTTTTTTTATTCGATGTTTGGATTCTACGTATCTTGAAACGTAAAACCTCAAATTTGGAGGGGGAGGGGGTAACTTTTTTTTCCTTGGTCATTTAAAATGGTCTTTTTTTGAAAATAATTAATCAAAATCAAATTAACAAGCATATTAATTTCTGTTAGCAATTTGTGGAAGCAATTACTTACGACCAACGTTGATTTCAATTTGTCACTATGCTTTTCATATGATTCTCTTCTTAGTGTAATAAGTGACTATGAAACTGCTTCGACTTGATCTTTGAGTCTATAAGGTATTGTATCTTGCATTCTTAAGGTATTGTCTCTTGCATTCTTAAGGTATTCTTGCAGTACTTATCGCAGTTATCACCCAATGCTAAGATATAATGGGAAAACACAATTAGAACATAAGGTGAGGTACCTGTTGCTTGGGAGCAGTTACCTAGACTTTGTTCATTACAGCACTCTCAATGCTAATTGATGGCTGGCTCTTTAGTAATTTAGTCCCTCATCCTCTTCTCCCGCTCCGCACTTTTAATCTCCTATACCCCATTCCTGGGTCAAGAGCGGATCCATGGAAGTCCTGGAAGCTTGGAAATCAAATCAACAGGTGGCAAATTGAAGGAGTTTTATAAAATAACTATCAGATTTATATTTCTTTTTCAGTGTCCTTTATAATTTCCACGTCCTAATATTAGATTGTGCCTCTGATATTATACGTTTAAAATGGTTATTTCAATTTAATATCGTAACTGTATTAATAGTTATATTGACTGTATAAAACAATTTAAAATATCTCCTTTCGTTAATTGGTAATTTTAGTTTACAGTGAATAGAATATTTCAATCAAACATCTTACTGTTCGATAGAATTAATAAACAAATTTATGAAATTTGAGAGGGGAGGCTCAGCTAGGCTAAGCGTCAGTGACTCCAAACATAAAAAAAAAAAGGAAATGGTTAAAGTAATGACGAGCACAATATCAGAAATAAGACTACTTTATTCAGGTTTTAATTCTCCTTATATACTTTCTGGCTGTTGTTTACAGCCGCATATGTTATTAATGCTAATACTGCGCATTCCGGGCCTTAACTTACAGTGAACAGAATATATAAATCGAACATCTAACTGTTCGATAAAATTAATAAACAAATTTATGAAACTTGGGAGGGGAGGCTCCAAAAAAATATGTTCCATTATTTATCCAGGAGACCTAATTTGGGGGCCCCATAAATGCCTAATTACGCACCAGAGAGAGAGGTAGCTCACCGGGTTAGGAAATGCACTTGAAACCTCCGTATCCAGGTTCGAGTCTATCTATCCTAGATAATTAATTTATTCTGTTCCTTAATGAGAAATATTTTTACAGATTTATATATATATTTGTTTACCAAGTATCAATGTCGGGTATGTGACACAAGTAATAATAAATAGGTACGCTATTGTGACCTTAATATGTACTTATGAACTGACCATTATTGGAGATAATAAGAACATTGTAAAAAAATCTAGGTTGATAAAAATAATATTTTTTTTTAAATGGCCAAAGGAGATGAAGAATGAAAAATGTTGAAACTCGAGACAAAATGTGTAGATAAGGATGTTAGGTTTGTACGTAACTCACTGTCGGGGGCGGATTTGTTATATTGCCGCCACAAGTGGTCATAATTGCATAATTAGTGTAGCCAAATAGAATTTTTTGAAGTCTTTATTTCAGGTTACAATAGTTAATATTTGTAGGGGAGCTGCTATGAACTATGGCACTGAAAGGATGTACTGACATTTTTACATTTTCTCTAGCTAGCGAGCAGTGTATGTAGATATAGCTGTATCATGGGCATCGAGACAATCTATATCGATATATTTTTAGATCTAGAAATAAAAATAAAATCATAGATTGTCAGTAGGGAAAATAGAACAAATTGTATTTCAACAGTCTCAGATAAAGCCGGAGATTTTAAAGTTTTCCACGGTGTTTCCTTCACACTAGCACTGGATAGCTTAACATCCACATATTAAAATTCGTTGTGCACGCTCTCCTATTTTGTCCAGAATCTTCAATCTGTAGCTGAAACAACCGAAATATTTGCGCAAAGTATTTCATCAAGTTTTGCTTCTCGATTGCGGGATATAATTGATTTGTTGAACAGCTCAAGTGAATAAAGGAATTTTCCAATAACGATATTGGTATGTATAGTAATTAATACTAACTGATTAAAATTATATTGTCTCAAATCCCTTGAAATATTTCATTCATTCAATTATCAGTTCATATATGTAGTAAGTTAATGATATGTGCAGAGCTTTTAACTTATTAACTAATTAAAAATTTGACCATTAGTCTAAGCTTTTGATGGAGATTAATCAACTGTTATTGCATATATTGTTATTATATTGTTATATTATATTATATTGTTGCATATATTAATTGTTATTGCATATATATTAAATGCATATATTGCATATAATATTAATAAATATTATTTGCTTGTTTAAGTAATGTTATTTTATAATAAAATTTTTATGTTGATTTAAATTGGGAACCGCCATGCAATATAAAATATTTTGTGCAACCGTGACAAGGTTGTTACAAATCATTCATGAAAAATGGTATTATTTTGAATAAAATGACTTCAATTATACGAATCGGCGCCACACACACTTTTCTTTTCAACGTAAGAATAACCTAACAGAATAACGTTGCTTTCAGATAATGTAATTGAGTTGGAAGGTCACTGCGATAGTTTTAGTAGTTATATATATATATATATATATATATATATATATATATATATATATATATATATATATATATATATGTTTCTTTTTTAATCTTAACGCTCTTAAGAGGTCGGTTCTTTAGTATTCATAAATTTTTAGTTAATATATATATATATATATATATATATATATATATATAAGTTAATTTTATATAATAAATAACATTAAAGCATTTAAAATTCATATAAACTGTTAATTACCTCACGATATCTGCAAAAATAGTCAAATCTCAATACAACCAGATTGATCCTTCTATACCATCATGCGGATGTCAACTGAAACAAATCTCAATACCCACGAAAACGTTACCATTTAAAGCTCAAAAAAAAATTCTGTGAAAAGATCCGCTTTGGTAGCAGCAGCATTGATTGGAGCATTGTGATTGGAGCATTGCATTGAACAGGAATGCAGAAAAAAAATTAAAGTGCAAAAAATCTCTACATATAATTTTTTTTTTAGCGCACAACTGCAGTCAGTTTTTTCTTTCATTATCAAATTGGTTTTCATTTTTATAGCCTGAATAATTATTTTTAATGTTGCTGATATTTTGCTCTATTTTAACTTTAAATTATAATTTATTATAATATAGGGAAGTCTTCATAAACTTCATTAATTAGCAGTGAACTAGGACTTCAATTATATGGTTAATTTATTCATCACTTAAATTCCATTACCATTTTTTGACGTTTAAGGATAATTATTTCCATCACCAGATATACAATTTTTCTGCAATACATTGTAAATTATTAAAAATATTATGTTAATACTTTATTTATATCGATTATCTTTACAACAATATTAAAATTAATTTATAGTACAAAATATTTACCTTCAATTAGTATCCTTGCATTTTATATCTACTCCAGTTTGTCATAATATGGATCTTATAATGTAGCCCTTCGAATTAAATTTATCAGAATATAAGTTTATATATGAGTGTTTATTTCTACCACGTCTTCCATGTCATAACTGATGTAAGCTATTTTTAAAAAGATATTTGCGCTTTGCAATTGTTTAACTAGTTTTAATCCTTCGTCTATTTATCTTCTAAATATTTATTTCCTTAATTTGTTTGGTAATATTATTCTGAACTATCTCTCTCTGATTATTTACTACACTCTCATACTGTTTTTTACAGGTCTGTTTATTTTTACTTTATTAAAAATGTATATTTTTAATTTATTAAAAAAAAAATTGTTGTACACCTTTTTTTAAAAATAAGGATGTATAATATTAGCTGATTATTGTATATCCATAACTTTTACACATTTTTGAAGATATTAAAGTTATGTATGAAAGATATTTGAAGAATGTAAATTTGTATAAGCTTTTTTTTTGGTTTACTCATTTTTATTAATTTAACTTTCTTTTTTTTGATATTTGTAAATTATTCATTATAAGGTTGTAGTAAAACCATTTGTACGGGCGTTTGATTAATCTATGTGTTTTCGATACCTACGTACGTTCCTCGAAATGCAATTAAAAAATTTAATTTCCATAAATCTATGCGGTTAAATATTAAAAAATTAAATACATATTTTTTTAATGCTCTTCAAAAAGTGTTTAGCTGCCAGATGCATACATTTTTTTCTTGATTTATATCTATTATTATGAATGGACAGGTATCTAAGTGGCAGTGACAAAAAAACCAAAAACAAGGTAACATCAGCTGTGCGTTGATAAAACCGATTCATGTTATAACATCTGATGTGTACTAAATAGTGTAATTATAAAAAAATTTTATGGTTATAATTATCAATCTCTATATGTTATAAATTGCCATATAAATAACTCGAGGAATTTTCGAAAGGGTTGCCAGGGATCATTTTCCTATTGCATGCAACAAGGAAATAAATGGACGTTTAGGGAAATAGCCCTCGGGTTTAATATTTATATTTATATGTTACTCCATATGGATGATGGAGGAAGCTGTTTTGAGTCGATTATATAGAGGGGGTTCTAGTGGAAACTTGGGAAACAGGTCAAAGGTTTTAGGGGCGGAGATGGGGCTTATGATTTATAAGCCTCTGAATATCGGCATACAATATAGCACTGGATTATATAGAGAGGCATCTTGCGCAAGGCATATGCTTATTGCTTACTCTATCAGGTAATTCACTGCAACGGAATATTAAATCCACGCCAGATATGGTGCTTATTGAATAATCATATTATATTCATATGACTTTATAAATATGAATTAATATTTTATTCTTATTTTATAGTTCAAATAGAAAGAGAAATAAGTCAATATTTGTCCCCTTTTAATAATAATAATATTATGGCCGTAGGCGTACATAATGCATGCATACTTATACGATCTAAAAAAATCTTAAGCTCATTCATTTTTATTTCATCATTAAAATGTTATTATTAATAGTTCTGTTAGCAGTGGACTTCGCGAAGCACTTTAGGGATTTTTATTTTATTTTGCATCCGACTTTTATAATCACAACGCAAATCTGCTGAATACGAATTTTAAATTTTGCATAAACCCCTTTCGCCTCAGTTCATATTGTTCTCTTGTAATATCTCTTGTAATATGACGAAATCAGTAATATACTTGCAATTCTCAATGTCAAATAATTCGCGAGAATTCTGCAAGATCCAATAAATATAAATCAAAGACAATTCGCAAATAGTCACATTGATCATTTTTTTTTTCAATACAAAAAATAACTTAATCCCCTCAAAATTATTATAGTTATCTGATTTTGTATTCCATTCATCATCCGTGTCAATGCACATAAAAAAAAAACGCGTGTGGTCGTAATCGCGAATTAACGAACACACAACAGTGAAGACTTTAAGATATACTTGTATTGTCTAAACAAAATGTTACAATGACATTTATAATGCTTCTTACAAACTAAGTTACAATATCATAGCTATCTTACATCATAGCTTACTATGATATGGAATGTTCAATCTAGAATCTTAGAGAAGGCTTTATAGGGATGCGAATGGAGAGGGGATGAAGTTGCAAGGAATAGAAAGAGGGGGATAATTTCCTCTACACCTAAATTCTGGGTGGCCTATTTGGGAACAATTCTTGGAAGCTCATGTGAACTTCTTGTGAAGGCTGTCCTGAGGGCTCAGTTAAAGTATACAATTGACATCTGACCCAGAATATGGTAGCAATAAACTGTTGAATATAAGAGAGAGCTTGACAGGCTTTCCGGTAGGAGACAAAAGATCTTTGGGCAATAGTCAGCCGACCTGGACATTGACAAGGTGTTAACACATGTTGGGACCCCACATGTATGTTCTAAGACGTTAGACAGCCCTGAGAAAGACAGTTAACTGATATTAAACTAATGTTTAAAATTATAGTTATAAAAATTGTTAAATATAATAGTCGTCTGATAATTCGCGTAACAGACCAACGAAACCGCGATGAGTCGAGTTGTAACAGGACCCCGCTTACTCTCGGTCAATAAAGTTCAGGGAAAATGTTTCCTCTGAGCTAGTGTCATCAAAGAGCATTTGTGGTTTTACAAAAAAAAATTAATATTTAAAATTTATTATAGACTGTTCATATTAAATTTGAAGAAAATCGTATAACACCTTTGGTCGTGTCTGCTAAACAAACAGATGTTTGATGGCACAGGGCCAATAAAACGACAGCCATCTTGTATCGGAATTTAAAATAAAAATCGGTACACATAAGTCGTTTTTCCTGACATAAAAAAACATTTGCCAAATTTGAAGAAAACTGAACGACGCGTTTGGTCGTGTTTGCAAAACAAACAGATTTTTGATGACCTGGATCGGAATCAAAAATAAAAATCTCTACAAATACGTCTTTTTTTCTTACTCCAAGAAACATTTGCCAAATTTGAAGAAACCTGAACAACGCGTTTGGTCGTAAACGCGTAACAGAAAAACGAAATGGCAATCGGTAGTGTTGAAACTGAACCTCGCTTATTATCGGTCAATTAAGCATGCCTTTTTCAAAAAAATATCCCAATAAATGATTAAGTGGTGATAATTTTTGTTAGGCCTACAAAAAACATTCATATGCAGACGATATCTTGTACACTCAATTATAACATAAGTATTCTACTTTTGACGTATAGAAAACTAAAGAAACCCGAGATAGAATAGAAGCATGGTAGATAGAGAGTATTTTTAGGTTATCAGCTGGGTAAACAAGAGCCATGAATATCTGTAGCCAAATGTAGCTGTACACTCGATCCAATATTACGGCAGTATGACTCTGATATATAGTCCAGGCGCGATGAAGAAAATATATTCATTATTTGAAATCATTTTCCAATGGACTTTCTCAACGTGGTATTTAGAAGAAAAACAATAGAAACAAATTGTATGTATTTTAGGTAAAATCGGCAGCATGGTGAATAAAAAATCATAAACCTGCCGAAAGGTCCGTAACAGTATTTAAAAAGTGAGTTTCAAACAATTGAATTCGGTCAACAACGTTTTGCAAACAAAATTAAAAACCGTAAAATATTTGGACATTTTATTACGGTATTCGTATCTGTCATAGAAGCTTGTTTTAGGGCTTAAATTGTCGTCTTTATTAAGGCCAATCTCCAAAAAAAAAAATAACTTTTCCCGAGAATTGAGAAAAGGTAAAAACAGATGTTTTCGAAAAACATAATTGAACAAGAGTCAAAATGGTCTTAGAGCGATTTTTCAGCGCTGCCTATAACCTTATTTTCATGATATATATGTGAGGTTTGAGATAATACCTAAAAAACACGTCTGAAAATCGAGCATTTTCTCGATTTGGCTTCTAGAGGTGAGGTAGCGGGGGAAGTGTCGAACGGCGAGGGAAGGTTCTCTGACGTCCGGGCATTGAGCGCTGGAAAGTGATAGAGAGAGGCTTCCCCCTCCCTTCCTTATTCCTCTACGCTAACTTGCTACTAGGTATTAAATCGAAGTTCACATATATTTCATGAAAATAGGATTGTAGA
Organism: Rhaphigaster nebulosa; assembly: GCA_948150685.1. Classification (NCBI taxonomy): domain Eukaryota; kingdom Metazoa; phylum Arthropoda; class Insecta; order Hemiptera; family Pentatomidae; genus Rhaphigaster; species Rhaphigaster nebulosa. The sequence goes on along the minus strand of OX411306.1, from coordinate 108,565,497 downwards.
GAAACTCTTCGAGAATAAATAGCTCTTTGAAAAATCACTCTAGAACCATTTTGGCCTTTGTTCACTTTTTTTTTTCTTAAAAAGTTTTTGACCGCATTCAATTATTTAAAACCCAATTTTGTGTCTTTTTAAACGCTAATAAGTACTATTCATATATTTTTTTTCACTCCTTAAACGTGAAAAAAATCTCTTTTATTAACGTTTATAATTTTTTTTTCAACAGGTTGCTGTATACCGATTTTATCTAAAGCATATACAATTTGTTCCTACCATTTTTCTTCTAATTATCTCTTTGAGATAAAATTGCTAAATTATTTCATAAAATGAATACATTTTCTCTATCGCGCCTTGGCTTATAGCAATTGTTGGAGATCCATTGTGCCATCTTGGAACAGTAAACATGCCACAGAATTCAAAGGGAGGAAAACTTAGTAGAAGCGTTTATTGACTAAGAAACTCGAAATTAATCTTTACCTTGGCTAGAGTCTATATTTTAAAGGGATGGTGATACAAAATAAAAGGGGGATCTGGCTGTGACTCTCAGTACTCTCTTGTCTACATGAAAAATTTGGATATAATATGGGGGTTTAGGCTGTGATATGCTCCTCCATTTCGTACAATTACAAATATAATTTTGTAAATTATAAAATGTAAAATTTTGTAAAAAAAAAAAAAAAAAAAAAGAAAAGAAAAGAAAATTTGTCTCTTTAGACTATTTCTCAAGTGTTGTCAAATAGAAAAAAATATTTAGCAATACAGTTTATTTTTATTTTTAATTTAGTTATCAAACATTATAGCTAACATCATTTGAATGAGTAAGTAAAATAATGGATGGTAAGCATGTGTAATAAGTATAAAATTATGTAAATATATAGTATGATTAATATTTGAAAAAATAAGTAACAATAAAAGTTAAAGCAACATTATAATACATATCAAGTAATAATGTTCGAATTATAAACTACTTTTTGTCTGTTATTTGGTGATGGACTCTCAGAGTCCTTAAGTCCCTGATAGTGAAAAAAAGAAGTAGCCAATGTAAGAGTTAAAATTAAAATATTTCAGATATGTTGGATATCTGATGATAGCCCGATGGGTTCATGATGGGCCTGCAGTATAGTATTCAATATCTAGATACAAAAAAAAATGATCTTGTATTCATGGTTGAAGCGCACAAATTATTACTGGAAAAATATAAAGCTATATACACGCTATAACTGTTTTATTTTTTATCTCGAGTTTGGATAATGTAATCGACGTCATTTTTCCACATGCATTTGTTTTTCAGTTTATATTAAAGGAAAAATACAAACAAAAAAATTATTGCTTTTTGTTCGAAAAATTAGAAAAAAATGTTTAGATTATTGGATGAACAAGCCTTATAGATTTTCCTATACCAACAATTATGTCAGATTTTGAATCAGCACACCAAAAACCTGTATTATGAAAATATCATCGAAACCTTCCGTTAGGGTGCTTAAAATTAGTAATGTCCGATTTGGCGATCTATAAACTCGTCTCCAGTTTATCTGATTTCGGTTTTCTTGCACTTGTTGGAAAGAGAGAATTTTCTTCTTTACATAAATATAAACAACTATTGCATAATCTAGAAGGTCTGTGTAAAAAAAGTGATTACAAAATTTAAAAAAAATTTATGTTTTTTGCGGATAACGTTGGTTCTAAAATACGTAGAAACACCACAATTAAAGCAAATAGCATGGATTAAGAACCTTTATCGACGACCCCAATTTGGTTTGAATCTTTAAAAGGGTTCGTGATTTACGAGCGATTTTATAAATTTTTAAAACAAATTGACTAAAAAATTTATTTTTAGATTCATTTGAAAATTTGAATTTAGGGTTTTTTTTTCAGAGTGCTAAAACCAAATCTGAGACCAGTTTTGAATAAAAAAATTATGTGAATATACTTTACTCCGTAGATCAATAGTGTTTTAATTGCATATTATTCAATAGAACTTTGAGATCGCTCTAAAATTTAATTATTTCATTTAAAAAATTGGATAACTCTAAAATTTACTATTTCTGGGTCATAAATGATGTTTTTTGTAGTACTATTAACAATTTAAACCCGACTGTAAACTTTCAAATTAAATTTCAGTTTACTATGACATCCTGAATAAGGCAGTGCACATAAAACAAGAATAGACCCGTTTTAAAAATTGAATAACTCTAAAATTCGCTCATGATTTATTTATTTGTGAAAAACAACTTCCCGTGGTAATTTTCTATAATATTATATGATTATATTAACTGACTAAGATTAACTATTTCTCGATCACAAATAACGTTTTTGTATCATTTATAACACTTTAATCCCGGCCGTTCAAATTAAATTGCAATTTACAATTAGATTCCGGACTCTCAAACATTTATATTATATTATAAAATCGTTATTACAGAATAGTTTTTTTTTTTTAATTAAATAATAGAACAACCACACACCCTTCAGAAGGGGTCTATTATGATCTATTGTACTATAATATGTTTTAAAGATTCATAAAATCTCCCATAAATCACGAACCCTTTTAACGATACAAACCAATTTTTTTTACGCAGGCCTTCTAGATAATACAATAGCTGTTTATATTTATGGAAACAAGGAAATTCTCCCTCTCCAAGAGAGTCCATGAAAACCAAAATCGGATGAACTGAAGACGAGTTTATAGATCACCAAATCGGAACATAACTTTGTGACTAACAAATTTTGTGCACGGAAAAAAAAAAACGGAAAAAAAATTATTTATTATTTTCTATTATATTTTTCTCATAAAGGTTTTTTGGTGCACTGAATCAAAATCTGCCATAATTTTTGGTTTAAAAAAATTATAAGACTAATTAATCCAAATGTAAACATTTTTTTTCAATTTTGTTGACCAAAAAGCAATCGTTTTTAAAGTTTGTATTGTCCCTTGAATATAGTTTTGCAAAAAAAAAAATGTTTACGTGGAAAAACCACATCGATATAATTTTCCAAACTCGAGATAAAAAATAAAGGAGCTTCAGCGTGTTTTATTATTTTTTTTCTCGGCTCCTAGGGTCCATTGAAACGAACGCCAACACTCATGTCCAATATTTTTGGATTTAGAATCACCACGAACAAATTGATTGAATTCGGTGACCCATTGACTGTGCCCTCCCCTTGTTAGTAAAGAAAAGCTAATTTCTTCATAAATAATGAGGAATAGTGGATTAGATAAATCTACATACACTACCTGGACACTTCCTGAAGAATCTGGGGCATTATTAGTAAGCAAATCAAATTTTATTGAGAAAATTATTTGCAAAAAATAAATAATGGAGATATGAGTGGCCCATGGCCTTTCTTTATGGTATTTCAACAATTATTTCTATAATTTATCATAAAAATATTTAAGTAGAAATAAGATTTATGCTAAATCTTACTGGAATCCGCGTTACTTAATCTTAGACCCACTTTGTGTAATTTTTTTATTACATATGCATACGCAACCACACAATCTGCAGAGCTCCGCAAATGCCTGTGCTCCCCTAATCTCCATTATCGTACCATTTATTGTAATTGAAGACAGTTACTGCTAATTACATATACGGACATGTCTCCCTTCCCCTCTATTCCTATCCGTTATTGGCCTTTTTCTAATCCTCAGTCTAAGTAACGTTCCTTAATCAACGATAATAATCCAAGCCCTGGAATCCACAATTGTAACATAATATGATTACAGTCATAATCTTTTTTAACTTTATAAAGGCTATTATAAAGCTATTACTTTCCTGCCCAAGGCCTGTAACCTTTCCTCATCCGTAACTGATTGGTTCTTGTTTTCCTCCTTTTTTTCAACACCCGTGAATACTCGCTTTGAAATACACATCAACTCTTTACTTTCACCAACAGTCTCTTTCAGCTACATGAGCGATTTAGCTGACTTTATTTGTTTTTTTCCGATTTAGCCATTGTGCAGGGTTGGTTTCATTTTTCTGACCTGGTCGACGCACTATGACCCGGAAATTGGTGGGGGGAAATATTTTTACGCAGAATAAATTCTATTTTGGGTCTGCAATACTAAATATAAATTTGAATTGATATTTTGACATGCATTTTAAATATTTGCACCCTTTTTGAATGTAAGATATTTCAATCACAAAGTAACTAATAAATAAAAACTATGTTTAACGTACCGTACTTCTTATCATCTCTTGACAACCCAACACTTGCACCGCTTTTAGGGTTTTACGTCTGTAAATAAATATTGATTTCCAAAATAAAGGACTAAGGCGGGTATAGGATATAAAATGCAAATAACAGTATATTATTGAGACTACAAGACAGTACCAGAAAAAAAATGATTTAATATGATTTTTTAAAAGTTTGTTCGAATTTTAGTAAAATTAAATTACTTTTGCTAGCAATTTTGATAAGCTTTTTATAATAAAGGAAAGAGTTGTGAGTAAGTATTTCTAAACGTCAAACATGATAACCAGTGGCGTAGCTAGGTCAACTGGCGCCAGGAGAAAACATCAAGATTGCCGCCCTCCTTGGGTCGGAGGAGTGGGCAGAATTTAGGGGAGGGCAGAATTTAGAGGTTGATCATTACGAGTTAAAGTTTATTGTTTCTCGTTGTTTGATGGTTTTGGCCTTAATTCAGTCAACAAAATGAATAAATGTTATGACATCATGATATATATCTTGAAATATATTATTTAAAGTACCTACTGTTATAGAACTGTTGATTTTTATTCCAGAGGAGATTAAAGAAGGAACGACAAAGTTAAGCTTGACCCCTCTGGAAAAAATCCTAGTGCCATTCCTGTCACTCCCTTTTCTTATCTTTCTTATCAAGGCCTAAAGAGAGGAAATTTTCTTTTATTATTATTTTTTTGGGGCGTTTTGGTGCTCCTCTCTAATGGGCGCCCGGGGCGGCCGCCCCCTTCGCTCTCCCCTAGCTCTGATGATAATACTCACTCATTGCTAAAATTTGATACCAAGATGAGGGGAATTAGGTTTAGAATTATTCCTGTGCCGAATAATTCTAACTTCGCAGATGTTTTTGTCTTCTCGCGCGAGGGTTGGAATGAAAACAAACTGCGTCTGATAATCTTGGACGTCTGGAGACAAAATAAACATAAACTTAAAGTATTCGGTCAACTTAAATTTCGACTTAAATGTTTTTAAAGATCATGCTTTGATACTCACATGAATGAGATTAATGCGTTCAATGAGAATGGTGGATGTTTAAATAAAGAAGGTGATATGTTTCTCATGTTCATATTATTCCGATTCAAATTAAAAGGCTTAAATAATTGAATGTCCTTATTGAAGGCACGCTTGGTCTTACTCGAAGGGGGGTTAGGCTGCGTGTGGCGCATTGCCTTCCTCTTACCCAGGAAGCTACTTAATGTTAGACGAAAATTATCCCAGTAGAGGAGGGTCTCCATCACCACTCAAAGCCAAAGACCCTTCCCCTCGGGGTAGTGGTTTAATCTCGAATGTAGGACCAGTTCGGATTGGATGCGGTTGTTTTGGCAGACGGTTGGTCCTCACCATGCCAACATGCCATGGCTTATATTTCCAACTATACCAAACCTTCTTTGATACCTGAGCTCCTCTTTTGAAATCAGGGGAAGAGGAATTTCTTGGTCGATCCTGGAAGGGGTCCACTGTTCAAAACGTTCACTATATTGGATTGTGACAAGCCACACAAATATTAACATAAGCGTTCCTAAATTAGTTAATTTCACAGGAAATTAAGTAAAATATCTATTTCAGACTTTTGATGTTTTAATGATAGGGCATACAGAGTACTACCGGAAGGAACGAAGTCCTGCCGGTAGGATTCACCTATAAACTATATCAACTCTGGTCAATATCCGATGTGACTTTCCAGGCGGCATTGCTACCTTCAAAATTTGAGTTCCTTTTATAGATTTTTTAAAAATTATTATCACTTCCTATTTCATTTGTCACATTTCTATTTTTAAACAAATAATTCATTTGTATTCCGAAACTATCCCAAAATAATATATTGTTTATTTCTCGATTTATTTTTTACTTAATATGGTATTTCAGACGTATATAGACCATTTTTAAATATAAAAAATAAAGGTTTGCTTTTAGTGTAATTTTGATTAGAAAATTAAAAAACTATTTGGCATTATTTTTTTAAATTTAATTAATCGACTTTATAATTTTTTATCTACTTTATTATTACCTCGTTAGTTTTTTTTTTTTAATTTTCCAATAATATGTAAATTATAGGTTAGGTCTCTTCTTTTTTTTCAGACTGGGCCCTTAATAATGTTTTTAGATTATGTTTACGTAAATAATTTTTATTGCTTTATTTTATTATCCTCTATAGTTGTGAGAAAGTTTCTTAAATTTCGATCTAAACCCTAGAATTGTTATGTTTACCAACGTCCTTAAAACACCAACTAAAAATATTAACTTTCGAACATCTCATTGTTGATTCCGTTATTGTTTAAGAGGCCATTTTTTTTTTTACGTTTAATTTGAAGGAAAAAATATGTAGTAGAATAAAATCTTTAAAATTTGCATTATTCGGAATTATATGTTTTTTCTAATTATTGTCTTCGATTTAATTAATCATTCCTTGCGAGTTTAACGCTTTCAATACTTTGATTTAAATAGTTTATCCTAGTGCATTATTGATTATTGAAATAATATCATTAAAGTTTATAAATTATTGAAATATATTTACTTAATGTAAATATATGTTTATATTTACTTAATCAATTTATTGTTTGAATTATTTCAGTCAATTGTAAGAGTTTGTATAGCATACGATGATTTATTTGGATTTCATTATTGAGTTTAATTTAATTTTCAAACTACATCATCAAATAAATATGACGTTCTTTAAGGTATTTTAATTGTGAAAACTAATTCTTCCATATAATTTTATTTAAATATTACATCAATAAATCTTTGTAAATAAAAAAAGGAATTTAAAAAGTGAACTTGTAAGGTAGGATTAAATAGATAAAATTTGTAAATTTTTAATTTATATATATTGTTATCAGTAGAATGCAAACACTGAAGATGAGACAAAAATTCCTCGAAACGTTGTGAGAAATTCACAATTACCTTAAAGAGCTTCATATATTTAATCTTCCATGATAAACTAAATTGTTAAATAAAATTATTAAATAAATAAAAATATATAAATACTCGCCGAAGATTGAGGGTCAGTTGCGCATGAAATTTCTCTAAGAGTTGACAGTGACTCTTCAGGCTTCTCCTGGTCTAATAAAAATAATAAATCTTTAAAATAAAAAAAGAGACGGTGTATAAATTGAACCTGCTGAAGCCCCCGATGTTTTCGATTCTTCTATTTTTTTTTAATTCTTTACGAAAAGAAGACCTTATATTATTAATTTTTTTGTAACAGATTCCTGATTGCTATTTGGATAAATTGTTTTCATTTTATCAGTGAGGATATCATACGCTTGATTTCTTTTTAGTTTATTATTATAATCTATATGTTTTAAATCCCACAACGCGGGAAGAGATCGATAACTTTCAATGAAAAATAATCTGTTCTCCTGCTTCGCGGTAGCCATGGCGATAGAATTATTTCTAGCTGTTTAAAGAGCAGTTATGGAAAACGTACTGGACTTACGTCCCAAAGATGAGGCCAAAAAAGCCGGATGGGCAGACGAAACCCCTGCGCAGTAGTTTAATTTAACGTTCAAATATGAATCAGACAGAAAGCCGTATAACTGATCGTGTGTGGGACAACTTCAGTCCAAGCATCCGACGGCCGGACAAAAAACCTCAAAGTTAGCTTCATTTACCGTTCAGAAATGACGTCACACAGAAAACCGGACCGGCTAACTGATCGTGTATGGGCCCTTTAAGGAAGTGCTTGTTAATAACTGACTAATAAGGAACGACAACAATGCCGATGGGTACTTTTCTCCCTCATGCTATATTTTAACATTGATGTTTAATGGGTTTTTAAATTGGACACTCATTTCATTTTATTCGTTCATTTATCTTCTTATGTAAATAAAAAAAAATTCGAGGATCCCTGTTTTGGAATACCGTAGTGTGTTTAGGGCGAATATCGTGAATAACGGCTTTTCCTACACGTTCCCATGGGTTTAGTTAAGCCGTCAATTAACCAAGACCGCCGTCATCTGATCCAATATTTCATGCGTTTTATTTTTGCCAATAATATTAATATACCTATCAATTAAGGTATGAAAACACAACTTACAATTACATTTTAATAACAAGAGTTTAATGTTTTACATATAACAATAAAATGTTTAATATTTTAGTATCAATTACCCTGGTATTTCAAAAAATTAAAAAAAAAATATTTTATGTTATTTTGATGTGAAAGTAAGCAAAAAATGTAAGAAATGATTTAATTTAGAAAAATTCTGTCTTCGCCTGAAAAGGATTAAATATTTCGCGCGACTTATAGGACATCCTACATCCTAGACTAAATAAATGCGTAACATACATTTTGTTTCTCTGATTTCCTTTACTGGGGACGGATTCGGGATGACAGAAGTCAGAGTTTGGACCCTTGAAATGGATTATGAAGAAGGGAGCATGAAAGTGGAAATGGAGTGTATTAGGATTACAACCCGGAGAGGACCGGAATAGGAAGCACCTAAGGCTATTATTTCAACCTGACTATTGTTCCTTCTCCCCTTCTGTTGAAATATTTATCGCGATCCTTGCCGTAGCAGAATGGAATCCAGGAGGGAGCATGTCGTATCTGCTCTGTGTAGATAATCACCACGAGTGCTATTCGTTCGTAACCCTACTTTTTCCAGGATTTAGTTTCTGGAATCAACAGTAACATGAAGTTCATTGTGAGCAGCGTGGCGATTTATACCCCACATGGACGAGCCATCTTATTGAGGTAACTGGGAAAATACAGAGGAAAAAAACATGTAAGATCAAAATCAAATGGTGTATGTTCTTAAGTAATTATAAAGGACAGTTTTTATACAAATTAAATATTTATAAAAAATAATAGAAATAAAAAGTATATTATAGACAAGAAATACACTAGTGCGTATATTTCTATGGCATCGGCATTTCTTGTTTATCTTTGATCTGTGTAATTAAATTTTCTGATATTAATTTCTTGGTTTGTATACTTTTCTATATTATTATTTAAGTCCAGTGAAATCACGGAATGAAAAGCGCCAATTTCAGTTGAGATATTTTTTTCTCTGTTTTTATAATCAATGGGACTTTTATCATATTCTTCTGAGGTTTTATAAATAGTACAGAAAAGTTATGCTTTAAACCGAACATCAAAAAAATAAAATAAAAAGCTGAAACTGATCATAAATTGTTAATTACGCTTCTCGTGATAACTGGTAAATGTCCCAGAGTTTCCCACGACGGGTTTTGATGGGTTTAGAAGAAGAAGAATAGAAAACTGATTTATTTTCAGTTTTTCGTGAATATCTCAAAGGCTTATGAGGTTTATTACAAATATTATTCTATACAGAATTAAAGTTCTTTGGATTCTCCATTAAAATGATCTTATATACTTTTTGCTAAAATCAATAATTAAAGGTATAAAAGTTCCGGAATTTTCACTTTCAGTAAAAATAGCTCCAAACAACATTAGTACAGGAAAAAAAAAACCCAAATAGACATCAAATTTGTACATTAATGAAACTTTGTCATATCTTCGTCTGGATAGTTCGCCGATATTTGGATAGTTGCCGGAAAGACAACCTCCTCTGTTGAGGTTGAAATGGTGGGCGGGATATTCGCAACAAAATTTCCTCAAATTAAATCTAGTGAAGTATCATTTCGCAGCAATTTTGTTTCTGAATCGAACTAAGTCACTCTCATGACGATACATTCAACAGTTTAGAAGTAATAGCTGATTTTAGGTATAAAACACAGACAAATCACATTGTGCGGCTGAACTATTGTATATACAGGGTGTCCCGTACGCCACTGGAAATATTAAAGAGGTGATAGTAGACCTCAAGAGCAATAAAAAAGTTCACATGTACCCATCGTCCGATTCCACACAGAAAAGCGGGAAAATTAAGTTTTGTATTTCCGGTAAGTCACGTTTTTTACTAAAGTTTCATGAATGTACAAAAATTGTTATTTATTTGGCCTTTTCTTTCTTGTACTAATGGTATTTAGAGCGATTTTTACTGAAAGTGGAAATTCCATAATTTTTATCCGTTTAATATCTTCGTAACCATTGATTTTAGCAAAGCAGTATATAGAATCATTTTTATATATTTATTAACCTCATAGCTTTTGAGATATTCACAAAAAACTGAAATGAACCAGTTTTCTATCCTTCTCTCTTTCAATCAAACCCGACTCGAGAAACTGGGACTTTTTACCAGTAATTACGGGAAGAGTAATGAACAATTTATGACCAGTTTCAGCTTTCTTTTTTTGGATGTTCGGGTTACACCTGTTGTTTTATCTAATTTTACTGTACTAAAACCGTTGTAGAATTTCTTATGACTAAATAAGCTTCCATTCTTATCTTTTATAGACCTCGGATGTGGTGTGACATCGTTATGTCCTACTTCTCAGATAACACCTCTAGCTTCGATTCTGTTCCTGAATAAACCTCAATATTATTCTTAGCTTCAACTGAGCTATCGAACATATATCTTTGTTAAAAAAAAAAGGCCCACAAAATCACTGACATTTATATAACAATATTGATCCATAACTCCAAGAGTCAACATAATAACTGGTGTGACTGGTAATCTCAGGAGGCGGGCTAATAGATAAATAGCTAGCCCGAGACCGTGAATATATTAGCGACAGGAAGACCTCACGACCGAAGGAAACTAGTCATAACAAGTAAAGGCAGGATGTAACATGCTCTGCTTCGGCTTTCCTTTCTTAGGATGCCTTTGTCCTGTGTTAACACAGATCAACGATATCAGTTAATAACGCTTATTCAAACAGATAAGAGTTTGTTAGGAGAGCTGAACATTGTATTCATAATGATAATAAGCGGAGTACCAAACTTAGAAATAACAGATTCTGCTCAATTTTATATACGTTATAAGGGAGGGTCCCATCAATGCTTATGTAAAGTGGCAAGACGCAATTCGCATACATGTAAGTAGGAGTGATTGTTTCCCATTTGGTATGATTAGTGGTGTAACCTTGTGGTTGCACGCTTATTTACTACACTTAAGATCATAAGTTCCATTCCTGGATTGTGAAGTTATTTTTATTTTATAATTCTTGTATTGTATTTATATCTCTGGTGTTTATAAATGATTGAATATTGGATTCATTTTGTATTTTAATTTAACTTACTGTAGATGAAAAATTTTTAATGATCTTTTCTTAATGTCATTATTTATTTTATTTTTTTTTACAATAAATTTTTAATATACAAAAATTGGCATTAATATTGAAATGAAATCATCTAAAAAGTAACAATTATCATAAAAATAGGATTTGTAATAATTATGATAACATTCACGAGAATTTTTATGACGTCTTATCCAGATGTATATTCACGGTTTTCTATCAATAACACAGGAGCGTTTTGGACCTTCTTAACAAATATTTGTAATTGTCGAAAAAAGTAAACGTCAAACGGTTGACAAATGGGTGTACATTGTGGTGGAATAATCATAGCAAAAAGCTTAATCATTTTCATGTACAAAAATATAATCATACACTGTAATGTCAAGTTGACCACTTCATTGAATAGATAACTAAATCTGTTGGACTTAAGGAAATAGACAAGTTTTTAAATAATTACAACTCCCATTTTTATGATGATTGTTATCTTTAAAAAAAAAAAAATGGTACTTTACAATGCAGACACCTTATCAGTAGAGGTCGCCGCACTAGCGTTTTCTAACGCCATACTTTGTATTCAATTGTCTAATTCGTATTCATTGATAATACTTAAAATTAAAAAATGAAATCAATGAAAGGTATTGCCAATGGCCAGCTATTTGCAATAATTCAAGGTGCTGTTATTTCTGACTTAAAATGCTTTGATGTGAAGCTATTTCAATTAAAATAACCGTGTTTCTTTTTCTCGCAAAAACCGATACCTCTAATAAGTAAGTGAGCTATCGCAAGGCTACACTACTAGTCTTATTAGACATGAAACAATCACTCCTATTTAAATTGCATGAAAAATTTCAAATCGATATTTCCCAAAAATGAAAACGAATTGCGTCTTGCCACTTTACATAAGCATTAATGGGACCCTCTCTCATGACATATATAAATGTGATCGGAATCTATGATTCCCAAGTTTGGCATTCCCCTTGTAAGTACTCGTCGTTAACACCAGATGGCCATGGCCTTGGTTAACATTTGCCATTATTATTTTCACAGATCAGAAAAATGATATATTACAATAATCCTTGATTCAAATAAGAGGTTTACCAAGAATTAAGAGTTAGCTATGCCTTATAAAATAGTTAAGTATGTATTAATTTGACTACAAGTGCATTTCTGTCTCTATTTGGTTAGTTTTTGTTTTTTGGGCTGTTGTGATATTTGTGCTGTTTCTCGTTTCTCGTTTCTGTTTCTCGTTTCTCGTTTTTCTTCAAATTTTCAATTTGTAATCTTCCTTTTCTGACCTGATGATGGCTGAATTGGCAAAACGTTGAGAACGTTGTTTGAGGGGCATAAGTCTTTATTTTTGGAAACTTCCAAAAAATCTTAATGTATTTATGCTCTTAGTTTTTTTGTGGATTTCACCGTCCAATTTTAGTAGGTGTTGTAGCAAACTTGGCATCCTTTTTTACTATTTATTTATTAACGGCATTTTATGTTTCGGAGATGTACCCCATTTTCAGGGTTTCCTGAATTCAATATTTAGTAATCAATATTCAATAATTTAGCAACACTACTTGATCATATTTAGATACATACTCATATATGCTACATTAGCTATACATATTCAATATATGTCTTTTCATAAAATCAGTTTAATTATCTTATCCTCATTTTTAATAGCTCTAAATTATTTTGTCATTTAATAATACTTTTATTGAACAAGCTGTTACAAGTGGCGCGTACTATGGACGCAGGACACAGTATCACGAGTTATCATACAACTATTATATTTAACAATTTTTATAACGATAATTTTAAACACTAGTTTTAATATCAGTAAACTGTCTTTCTCAGGGCCCCCCAATATCGTAGACCATACATATGGTACATCCGAGAGTCCCACCATGTGGCAACACCTTGTCAATGTCAGGTCGGCTGACCATCGACCAGAGATCTGCTGTCTTTTTACCGGAAACCCTGTCAAGCTCCCTCTAATAGTCAACAGTTTATTACTACCATATTCTTGGTCAGATATCAATTGTGTACTTTATAACTAAACCCTCAGGACAGCCCTCACAAGACGTTCACATGAGCTTCCAAGAATCATTCCAAACTTCCAAGATCACAACCCACCCAGAATAAGAATTTTTCCCTCCTTCTGCTGATTGCAACTTCATCCCCTCTCCATTTTCATCCCTATAAAGTCTTCTCTAAATTTACTAAACAGGCATGCCATATCAGAGTAAGACATGATGTAAGATAACTAAGATATTGTGACTTAGTTTGTAAGAAGTATTTTAAATGTCATTTTAACATTTTCTTCGATAATAAAAGTATATCTTAAAGTCTATATTGTTGTATGTTCGTAAATTTGCGGTAGTACAAGAACAACGTATCGTGATTGTTCTATCCAATGTACCACAACTTTGTCCCTAGGTGTGTACCAGGCTGTATGAAATTACTATTGCTATTAATTTTTGTATTTAATCAATAACATACTTATACATACACTTATACTATACAACAGTTTTAATTACTTGTAGCCAATTGAGGAAGAAAATCTAGAAAGAAGAAAATGAAAAAATAGCAGCTTATCAGGGAATTACGTCATCCTGAGCTTTGATACTCTTCAACATTACTTATACAGATATTCTATATTGTCTGAGAGTTCAAATCATTATGGGATGATTAAATCAAAAATCATTTTGCTGGTAACCTTTGACTTTTAAAATATCCCAATAATTTTAATTTTATTTATTATTTGTTTGGCCTTATTTTTAAAGGTTCCCCACAATATAGTTGCCTACCGTTATTCTTTATATTCACTATCAGATGCGTATAAATTTTCTGTTGATATAATTTAGAAATAGACTCGGGCAGGCTTTTTGGTATCCGCAATACCGAACGGTTTTGCAACAATACAACCACATTTGGGATCAGAAAGACAATCTTGGCTCCCAACCGCTGCTATTTTCCCAACTATTGCTATTTTATTTTGAGTTAGACTCCTAAAGCATCTTTCTAGCAATATGGTGCAGGCCGAACAAAAGTTATCATTTATAAGACTCTTATCCAGCCTGTACTCTTTTATGGCTCAGAGGCCTGGACATCCAGAGCTGAGGTCCAACTCCTTCTTATATTTGAGTGGAATGTGTTGCGCCGAATTTATGGAGGTGTGTTTGAAAACAATGAATGTAGGCGGAGAAGCAACCGGGAGCTGTACGAAATATTTCATGAACAGGATATTTCCCGTTTCATCAAGCTTGGAAGGCCCAGATAGGCAGGACATCTCGCCAGAATGGCTGACGATTTACCACCTAGGAAGATTCTGACCGAGCTCCTGGTTAGTCGTCGCAGAGTTGGGCAATGATGTATGAGAGTATTTGAGTGTGCGAAACTGGATGACAATGGCACAGAACGTATTGGAGGAAGCCATGGCCTTCACGGGTCGTAGTTACTTGTAGCTATGAAAGAAGAAGAAGAAACGACGGGCATGGTCGGACGCATTTCATTAGATATTACAATATAGATGGCACCTAGTCTAGACTTTGCGGTTATTTAAAATAATCATTCCGACTGGAGCTATATTTATACGGATGGATCTAAAACGCAAGATTATTTCTGAAGAACAAATTGATTCGTTGCTATCATAAAGGTTCACTGCAAGAGTGAACTAAGCATATATTTGAAATCTGAAAAGATAAAGTACAGGAGGAAATGAGCAAGCTAATGCCAAGAATATTACTTACCACTTGTGAAACACATCCCTGACACTAAACAACACAGTAGTGACACAGACTATTCTATGACAGTAGAACAAAACATAGTATACCTTTCACTTTGGCCGAAGCATCTTGTAAATATTGAAAACGAAATGCAGAATATAATTCAATTCATAAATTTTACAGAGAACTCCAGATAGAAACCAGGAAACTTCAGGGGCTCATTCGACGCCTCAATTGTTACAAAGAAGTCCTTATTAACCATCATCTGACGTTTTACGATTTTCTATGAAATTAAACTTTAATATTTTTTTTAATTCTCGTCTTTTTTAACTAAAAATTCTATCTCCTCCAACAATTTTGGTCATGAAATCTGATTGTACAATAGAAACGAATGGAATGCATCTACCCAAGTTGCGACAAACGACGCAACTGGTTCGTGCTGTAGATCGAACGAAGTTCTTTTGCAGACAAATTTAAGAACACTTGCAAATAAACACTTCCCTTTTTTTTACCCTTTTTTTTTTAACTATCGTTTCATCTTGAATTCAGGTTTCGTGAAAGATCGTTTTTGGAAGATATATAACCAGAGGGCGAAGGGGGTGACAACCCTGGGAGTCAATTAAGATGGGTGCCAAAACGCCAAAAAACAATAATAATAAAAAAAAAAGTTCTTCTCTTTAGGCTCCGATAAGAAAGATAAGAAAAGAGAAAAAGGGAGCAGTAGAGCTGGTATTAGGATTATTTCAAGAGGGGTCAAGCTTAATTTTGTTGTAAATTGAAGGATTTAAATGTAAAAATGTCGAGAATTAAAGATGATGGATAAGGAGAAATATTTGTTCCGATTGAAGTGGGAAATCGCCTCTGAAAGTTTCAGTTTTTTATGTGGAATACTCTGGAAACAATTTTTTCTGTAATTTAATTAATGAATCCATAATTCTAATAGTTTATTCATCCATATGTATAACTTAATTCTTCATATTGTAGTTATTAACCAAGCCGCTGATATTAAAATTTTATAGTCAAGAGTTAAAAAAAATTATAACTAAGAAATCATTCTTAGCCATTGTGAACACTGTTCGATTTTTCGTTCGGCTTTCGATTCGACAAGACAAACGGGTAAGGGAACGTGAGGCATGCGATGTCAAATAATTATTTTTATTTTATTAGTAATTGAAAAATGATGAATACATTTATTCACTGGATAATAGAATAACGAATAAATAGATTTCTCTAGCATTCCATCTTCCCCAATACGCTAACAATACGTAAAATTTACGTTTAAAGAAACTGATATGCATAGCTGAAATTCGACCGGCACATATTCTTTTTTGCACATTTAATTCTTGTCGACCGGGCCTATCTCTATTTTTTATGGTGCTTTCGATTTTGCTTATCTTTATGACGGTTTGAGCGGTATATCGGAACTCTCGACCTGCACTCCCCCTCTCCCTCCCCTCCGGCTCTACAGGTATCCAGCCCGGCCTTGTACATATTCTTTGTTCGAAAAAGAAACTGATTAATATTGATTTTCTGAACCGCGTGGCATCTCTTTAATTTATCCCTTATTTGATTACTATTACTTAATCTGAATTATTTCCTTTAATCCCTCTATTCTCAATACATAGCAGGTTAGATCCTAATTATTGGTTTCCGTGCTTTCTAATGTCATTAAAAGATTAATTTTTTTACAATACAAAAATGTATTTAAAAAAATTATTTAGTATTCAGGCCTTTTACCCTATGATGACAGTATACTGTTGCATATTTCCATTTTTAAACTGCTTCGTATTTAAAAATATTACTCATGCTTTGGTTCCAGATTTATCACTAATGGAAACTTGTCTTTATTAGAATTTAGGAATAGTTTAGTATGCAATGAGCTTGACATGACATAAAATGCTTTATTAATGATCCACTGATCATTAATTATTCTGAAATATTTATGTTTAAAAACAGGTCTCCAATACCTATGGATATAAGCAAATGAATAGCATATAATGGATACCATTATATGCTATTCATTTGCTTATTATTACTTATAAGTAAAGTTATATATATCTGTCTGGTTGATGCACTAGTAGGGATCAACCTAGATAGGATATTTTAAGTTCAAAATGTGCAATCATAGCATCCTTCTGCTACCAGATGGTACCACCGCCACCTTCTCTCCGATTATTGGGAGTTATTGACTATACCCGAAGATTCAGGTGCTTTTGAGACGTGACGATGACCGGATGACGGAAGAGGATGGTGGAGATGCAGACGTAGCAGGATCAGTATTAATTAGAGAGAGAATTGCGGAGAGAGGCGGGATATTGATTGTGGAGGAACAGGTGTGTGCTGGTGGCGCAGGCCCGCCCGATCCAGGCTCAGTCTTGCCCAGGCCACGCCGCGCCCAGGACCACAGGTAACACGCAGCGTCTCTATATCTGTCTGTATGTAGCCATCGTCATCTCATTGATATCTCATTATTATCGTTTTATTGTTTATTATTTTATTTTGTTACATTTAATGTTGGTGCCTTGTCCCCCTGTTACAACCACTCCCTACTTCCTCTAAACGTTATGTTAATGTTCCCTGATTATGTTGCCCTTTATATCCCTTGAAATTATTTTTAAGTGTTGTGCGTAACTGAGGCGATGTGGCGATGTGTGGCGGGAGGCGGCCGTGGAGCAACAAGTGGACTCCCGCTCCTAACTCCTTCAGCCATTCTCTACAGCTAGTCATAGTTTTTTTACACAGTACACCACACTAAGACATTTAAAAGTAGTGTTTAATAAAATTTCACTTTAGTAAAACTAAAAGAATTAATAACAGAATTATTCTAGAAAAATATACTGTTTTAGCTATAAAATATTATAATTATAAATAATATAATACTAGGCACAACTTTTTCTAGTTTAATATTTTGTTCACTAATTTAGTAAAAAAGTGGTTAATTTAATTATTAAAATTGAAAAGTGGCCATATCGATTTTAGCGATTTCAATTAAAGTAATATTAAGTGCATTTTTTTGTCCTTTATAGAATTAATAAAATTAAAAAAAAAATGATGTTCAATTTCTAACATATCTAGAACATAACATAGATCAAAAAATGTCAATTATAAAATATGAAAACAGATAGGATTTTTTTAAAAATATTTTTTATTTCCTTCTTTTAAAATTGTAAATAGAAACAATTACTATTCGAAAAATAATAATATTTACTCTATTAATATTTATAAAACTATATTCTGATATAGCTTGTCATCCTTTTTAAAAGTTGTGTATTAGGAAATACAAATCAGCTACAGATATCAAACGACTGATGAAGTAGCATGCATTAAATTATGGAAAAAAAACCTATGCAAAATAAAACACAAAAGAATATGCCGCAAGATCCATCTTTCTTAAAACATACCATTGTGCATAATATTATATCAATTGATTCTTAAAAGGTAACAAAAGAGATTACAAGAAAAACATGCAACGAAAAAGTAAGAAATAAATAAAAAGTCAATTTGAATTCCAATGTGTTAGTTGTGAATTGTTAAGCGTGCCGTACAGTAACGAGGGACTTCAGAAGATCATGTCTGCAAATAGCTGAAGAAATCAGGGCATTATTAGAAACTGTAAAGATTCTAAGCAACCACTTTTTTATTTGTTTTTATCCTTTATTTTAATTTTTTTTTTTAGAATAATTTAACATTGTAAAATACCCTGTAATAATTTATTAGCATTCAGACAAAAGCCATAAGCAAATTAGTTATCGAAAAAAAAAAAATTAATTGTTTTCTGTTCTATGTAAAACACTGTATAAATTATGTATAGTTACACTACTTAATATTCAAAGTATGGTTCCACGAATTTTGTTATTCATTTTGTAAATAATATTGAACTTTTGATAAATATACAACAATAATTTATGTATACATAATTTCTGAATTGTTTAATTAATAAAGAAGTCTAACTTATCACATCAAATTATAATACATTTGTAAGCGTAGAGTGATTTTCAGATTTAACTTGTTGCTATGAGACTTGTTGCATCCACAAAATGATCGGTAAGTTAGAGGCAAATGGCCATATTTTTCTTCTTAATGAATTATTTATTAAGACGTAAAATTACTGTGAAAATCTGAATGCAGTATTGTACTGGAATTTCGAACATAAAAGAGACTCACACCGTATACTTGGATTGTATTTTAACAATTAGTTAATTGAATTAATGCTAGTTAATGCTACATTAAATAATTATTGCGTATTTATAGTCTAATTCAGAAATTATTTTTAATTTTAATTTTTTAATCTGTTTGAATATAATTTATTTAACAGTAAAATAACAGATTCAAATAAAGAATCGTATTTTTTTTTTTTTTTTTTTAATAATCTGAAACAATAATGTTATAGCAAATATGTATTGAATAAAGTACTCGAGTAGAACAAACCAATCTCGATCTCCACTTTCGTTCATTTCTACTACTTTATAAGAGTAAAGCAAAATTAATTTTAGTTATTAAAGGAATAAATGAGGATTTTCTCACTCAACAGTAATTAAAATAATAATGTATTTCAACTGAAATATAAAGGAAGTTTCTCCTGTAATTGACAAAAGGCACAATATTTAAATCCTTTAATATAGATTAATTACAGGATAAATTAAATCAATAGAGTAATTAACCAAATGATGATTGTGATGCAATTGCGTTTGCGCACTTCCGTTGGTAAGTATATTTAAAACTATATTTACGTATTTATTAATTAATGATTATGATTCTATAAATTCTGTGTATACGTAAAAGTTTTAATACTTTTAAAAAAATCAGCTCAATATAGTACTATTAATTAAAAATCTGTTTCTTTTTAGTTTTCTACTATATTGCCATTTAGAAATGTTAATAATTTAAAATATATTGAGACTACTAAAAAACAATTTTTTTTTTATAATATTACTATTCCGAATTGTTTTTTAGAAATAAAAATAACAGTTACAATTTTATAACACTTAATATACAATCTTTTTTTTCAATTGACAGTAAGCCGCGTACACCAAAAAATTGTATGTATACGAAATTATTTTCCAAAGGATAATTAAAGAATAGTCACAAGATTGTATATATATATATATATATATATATATATATATATATATATATATATATATATATGTGTGTATTGTTTTTTTTTAATTTTATCAAAAGCAGCCTAGTTGTTAAAAACTGGCTAATGACAATATGGAAGCTGATACTTTCTCTCACACTATTTTTATTTGGCCGATGTGAAATATTGGTACTAATTGTAAGTTTTATTAAACACCATTCTTATCTTTGCTGGAACAAAGCGTTGCACGCTTCCGTCTAAATAATTGTAACAATTTCCCTTAAGTAAACGATAATTAACGTTAAATATTCTTAGTCATATTTACCAAGAAGTAATTTCTAATATTAAATCATTAATATCTATTCCTATTTATTTATTAACAATTTTGGGCTCTTCAACCACTTGCGTTATTTTTGCCCTGTACTATGCTTACAGGCATTGGTAACTCGGTAATTTAAATTACGGTATAAATTTCAACTTGTTTGAGAAATAGTATCAATTTTGGTGGAGTCCTGATACTTTTTTTCAAAATCTCTGTTATATGCCAATCAATATTATATGCTTCATATGCCAAGCACTCTGTCAACATGTGCGATACCAGCAATTGTACCCCGCAGGTCTCTTCTTTATAGCTGAAGATCAGCTCGGCTAGATAGTACATATGATTCTACTATTCTTAATTTATTTTCACTAACCCTAACTGGTTTAGTGATAACATCTGGATGTACTGTCTTTCGCCCGTGTCTTTTCTTTTGCCAAGGCAACGATTTGTTTCGTTAATTGTTTTTTTAGCCATAGCATCGGCTAAATTCTCATTTAGTTAAAATCTCATTTCCCC
Source organism: Rhaphigaster nebulosa (assembly GCA_948150685.1). Classification (NCBI taxonomy): domain Eukaryota; kingdom Metazoa; phylum Arthropoda; class Insecta; order Hemiptera; family Pentatomidae; genus Rhaphigaster; species Rhaphigaster nebulosa. The sequence goes on along the minus strand of OX411306.1, from coordinate 108,544,559 downwards.
TGATGCCACAGTGACTCGATGACCACAAAAACTGAATCTTGCATCCAGCACTCAACAATGTTTTTAAGTGAATTAAGGTGTTGATAACCAGAGGGTTCAATGAAAAAGAATTTTTTAGAGCCTTAAGAGCAGATTCCGAATCTCTATAAATGTATGTCTGATTTCACATGTATATACAGCGCGGTTTATTGCTAGCAGTTCAGGGTGGTATGAAGTACAGTAAGATGGTAATGAATACATTTGTATATCGTCAGAAATAATGGCGGCACACACTCCATCCGCCATTTTTGACCCATCTGTATAAATAAAATTCCACTCGGAGTTTTTTTTTTTTGAAAGTCCGCGAAGTTCGCTAACCACATCTTTGACCAAATGCCCTTATTGCATTTGACTCTATGGATGTGAGAAATTGGAAGTTGACAGCGTTCTATTTCAAACTGCTGAAGTTTCATCGGTGATGGTAAGGTTTTGAGGTCCAGGTTTGTAATATGCATTGAGGAACTTTCCGTTAATGATAATTTATTACGTGGGTTTAAGTGGGCTACTGTTAATGAACAGAATAAAATATTTTCCAAAAGGCATTATTAAATATTACGTCTTGGCATAGTCTTCTTAGCTTAACAGTACCCATCACCAAATCACAGACGAGAAAACGAAATCTAATAATTGGAAATGTCAAGATTAATGGGGAGGATGTATCTGTTTCCACAAAGATTAAATATCTTAGCGTTATTTTAGACCGCTCCATATTAAACCCTATATTAAACAGCTGAGATCCAATTTTCTGCAGGTTTTGAGCTGTTAGCAATAAACCGCGTTGTATGTACATGTAAAATCGGTACATTGTAACCAGGCATACATTAGTACAGACTCGGAATCTACTCTTAAGGCTCAGAAAAATTCTTCTTCATTGAACCCTCTGGTTATCAGGACCTTAATTCACTTAAAAGCATTGTTGAGTGCTGGATGCAAGTTTCAGTTTTTGTGATTACCGAGTCACTGTGACATTAGAGGAAATAAGCTAGCAGATGCTATGGCTAATAAAACAATTAACGAAGGAGTCGCAGAACCATCCACAATAACGAAACAAATCGTTACCTTTGTAAAAGAAAAGGCACTGGAGAAATGTCAGTAGATTTGGTTTAGAGTTAGTGAAAATAAGGGATGTGCCTCAACTTATTAACATTCACGTGCAAATCGGTGCAATAATAGTAATTGCGGTATCAATTCCATTGTTTCTTATATTTGCGGGGTTAAGTCTATATTTTTTTCTGATTAACTACTTTTTTTTTAGTCAAATGTTACAATCTGATACAATTAGAGGTAATAAATAATAAAGATAAATTAATCAGTTCTTCCTATCAGTACATATATAAATTAAATAATCGTGAAATAAATAAATAGAAACCAAATAAATATAACAAAGCATGATAGGTAAAATACATGGCCAGGGGATCTCCGAACCTAGCCCCAAAAAGCGAAACCAAAAAAAGAATTTCAGAAGATCCACTTCTCTCATATCCAAGTCACTGATATTAAAAGACAATAGAGGTTGAGCGAGGACGCTAACAAAATCTCAATTAGAAAAGAAAAAAGCTAGTAGTGCATTTAATATATTTTTAAAAATTGTCATAAATGTTAATGGCTACCATTACTTATCTCTTCTGAATTACGGCCGTTAACGGAATAATAGGATCAAAATATCGTATTGTGAATTTAACACTTGTATGGAAAATGAAAAATATAACGGAATATAAACACAATTATGGTATAATACAAGATGCAATTGTGGCATCAATAGTGCAAACTATCAAAAAAAAAAAAAAGATTAAAAAAAAACATCTTTCGGAGAAGTGTAGTGATGATAAGGTTGCTGGAATGGTTGCTTCCCACGAATTCAATGTGTACAAAGGATTCTAAAAGTGCTTTTAGGGGGAAACGCCCCGCGCTGGTCTGAGTGCGTAGGTGGGTGGCGTCCTAAACTGCCCAGTCCGCTGAGCAAGTATAATTTTGTTCCAAGCAAATAGACGATTAATTTGTTTAGTCTTTAAGAATTTGAAATATACGATTTTATATTAATCTTAAAAATTTCTGTTTACAGAAAAAAATAAATTTAACCCAATTTTTAACCCAATAGCCGGTATAACTTTTCGCAACAGACTTTTGTCGTCTACCATGATTATTAAATTATAATAAGAGTTATATTTTCAGACACTTTTAAAGTAATATAGAATAACTATTATCGACGACGAGGCATATTTTATAATCAGAGCTGTGGTAAAAAATAGTTTCGCAGCCATTTGTTTCCACTACAAATACCTATGCTATATTCGAAGCAGGAACAGGAATCAAACGAAAACATTTTAAACATTATTACAAAAGCCGTTCGACAAAGTAATGTGACAATTTGAGATGACTAGATTTCTACAAGTGCTTGCAAGCTTGGTTCCAAAATATAATTGAGGCTAAATGAACCTCCAGTGCTGGTCTCCTTTCGAATAGTTGGCTCATAGGCAGGATCAAAAATATGACATGGTGTCTTAGTTATTGAGGAGTGATCTTATTAGAGAAGTAAACTATAATTTTTTTATTATGAAAGTAACAAACAAACCATTTGTTAGCACTCTAATAGCATGTGTTACCTGAGTTTTTGAAATACCTTCATGACCGCGGTCATTAGAACCTTTTTAAGATTCTAACTTTAAAAACAACTTGCATTGCTGTTCTAGTTCGAGTGTACTTAAAGTCCAAAAATATCAATAGATACTTTCTTCTTTGCCAATTAAGAGAAAATCGAATCTTTTTTTTTTAAATTTATTAAAATAAAATTACTATTTTTATAAAAGAGATGAATGAGGGATCTCTTTGCCTAACTTTAAACTCTAAATCAAGAAAGGAAGAGGGTGTGGAGCCTACTGGGTGTTATTGTCTATCATGCCTTTCATGCCACTATTCCCTACAAATTCATTAGTTGTCTATACATTGATAAGTGTGTATGAAGAAATACGGATTAAACTAAAAATATAAACAATCCATTCCATTTAAAATAACATACATTTATTAAATAATCAAACAATTTCAACATTATTGTATATAGTTCTTACGATGTCATATAAATGGCACAAAGTCTCTTTGTCGAGCATTGAAAATTGAAGAAACATCTCAAATTGCATTTACTGGTTGACTTACTATATAGACGAGGACGTGATGGTATAGCACGTTGTGGAGAGGAGGAAAGAGTGTCTGTATCGGAACTTTGCGGGTTCGATTAACTCCTGCGTCTGCCAATATTTATTTCGCTGTTGTAATGAGAAATGGATCATGACACTCTCACTCTGGTCAGTATGGGGCGGCGACATAAAGGTAGCCATCAGAGGATGGCAAAAAGGACAACGCCCACTTGCCGGACTAGTTCTCTCACCAATATCAGTAGCAGTACTAGTACTATATAGAAACAGTGGCCAAACGAGTGTATACAGAATAGTACCACAGTTATCAAAGTGATATCCTACAGTTGCGAACGCGATGTTCAAGACCGATTCCAGCTCCAGTGCTATTGCTCGATGCTGATTTATTATTAATATTCCCGCTGAGGACGCTGAGGGATTAATCAGTATTCGGCATAATCCTCGCCGCACCCGGATTACATCTCCTACATAGAGAGCCTTCTAGCTGACATGCTTATTATTTCGTAATGTTAAGTTGAAAATTGAAAAACTAAAACCAAAATAAAAGAATTTTTTTCTTATTTTTATTTCATGGTTATAGAAAAAAAAAATATATATATATATATATATATATATATATATATATATATATATATATATATATATAAAAATAAACAGGTAGGTATCATTAATTTCACGAACTGCTGATACAGAAAGTTAGGTTATAAATGACCCCAAAAGAAGACGGCTGAAAATATCAGAAGAAGATGAACCGAAATCTGTCCTAGAGGGAGTTCTTTGTCCGAAGCGTACCATTGTCTGAAGGAGTCTTCGTTTGTTACGAAGGCTGTGCACTTGACTCAGATTCCTTCTCAGGCAGGTAGAAATTATTCATTTCTTCAGTTTAAAAAAATTAAAAATTATGAAACTTATATTAATTTATGAATACTTACTTCTTCGATTTATAGGAGAAAATAATAATTTAAAAAAATATTTATTTCATACAAAACCGAGAACGCATTGAAATAGCTATAGCGGAATCACATTTGTTTGAATTCATTGTAAAGTATTTATACTTATTCTAAAAAGCGGAATCATGGAATACAGCCAAGAAATAATCAGTATATAGTCAATCACTCATGTATGTAAAACCACGTAACTGTCAAATCTCGATTTTTCACGAGAAACAAAAAAAGTTAAACAAAAATTAAATCTTTTAAGTTTCATCATATTGAGATATATTTTAAAAATAATAAGTACCAGGAAGTTATATACTACAAAAAATTAAGAATGGAGGCAATTTCGCCTAAAATTTAGGCAAAAGCAAAGTAATTTACTTATTTATTTATTTACATAGCCCACTAACAGGCGTTGTGCCCACTAACAGGCGTTGGGCCCACTAACAGGCGTTGTGCCCAATGACAGGTGGTCATTCACTCTCAAATGAAAGTGATTAAGTAAAGAAATAACAAGTAATGGAATAATGATAACGTTTTGTAATTACGATTTTCACGTTCTGACCGACGATGTATGATCTACTACTTACAAATAAGATCCGTATAATTAATTATAATTAATTCTCTATCACAATCAGTGAATGTTTTTGAGTGTTTTTTCCAATAATTTATTGATTTATAATTTGTTTATTCGCTTGAAAAATCTAATCCTATTTAATTGATTATCGAAAATAACTAATCTCCATCATTTTCATACAATTTTATATATAGTCGATGATCTGATTTTTTGTAGGGCTCCGTAAAATTTACCTACATTATCATACTTTAATTTTTATTATCATTTCTCTTTGCAATATTTTATGAAAAATAAATTATGAATTATTGTATACTTTTTAAACAAATAGTTACAATGGTGACTATTTGTTTAAAAAGTATACATTAATTCATTATTTATTTTTCATAAAATATTGCAAAGAAAAATGATAATAAAAAAATAAAAATTAAAATATGATGATGTAGGTAAATTAACATACCGATGGTCAACTTTTACAGTTGCTGTATGTACAATTTGCTCATTCCACCACTAAGAGCTGGAAAATGTCTTACTTATATTACATATCTGTTTGCGACTTGTGTTAGTACGTAAACAACTAAACGAATTAATAAATAAGGAATTACTGAAAACTTTGAAAATATTATTTTTTTATTTTTTTTTTTACTGAAACTTAAAATTTTCACTTATAACACTGTGAACCTGAGCATCGATATATTTGTTTTTGACAGAAATGAAAAAAACAATTAAAATATATATACATATATATATATATATATATATATATATATATATATATATATATATATATATATATATATAACTTTCGTCCTTTTTGAAGTTGATTAAAATTATAACTAAGCAGCGCATCAAGTATACCATGCCACATAACAAACTCTCCGATCAGGCAATAGTTATATAAAACAAAATATAGCTCTGGATTATATTGGGCTCACTTTAAGTTCTTCAACGAAACTATGGAATTAAAAAAAATGAAGAAGAGAAAAAAAGAGGAGTTGTATTTGAAGGAGAAATATTTGGTTGGAATACAAGTTGACAAAGCGATATAGCAGGTCGTTTGGCGAAGGACCTCTGATGGTGCCACGAGAGAAGGAAATATTAGGGGAAATTGTTTACAAAAAGGGTCAGCACCATTTCGTTAGCTTCTGAAAAAAAGAATGGTAATATTTGCGATAAATCCCAACTTCTACTGCCAGAAAGCAGCAAACGCATACAAAAAAAATAAAATTTTAATGGTGGACTAGAAATGGGATAACCCAATCACGTTAAAAATTCGTACTGCGATATTTACTTAAATAATAACTTAAGTGATAAAGTCCCATTTTTAATTAAATTAAAAGATATGTTTATCAAGCTTCTAAAATATGAATAAATAGGAATTAATCCATTAGGTAATTCCGATGTATTTATGATGAAATTGCTCAGCACGGCATTCCACTTCAGTGATTAAGACGATTTTATGCTGTTTCGATTCCCACAAGGTCCATTTTGGTTAGGTAATCACGAAAGAAATAAAATTTTGTTATAAAACACCATTTTGTAAAACCAAGTCATCGGACAATTTCATTGGCCCGCAAATAGTGATTGGTACTACGAGTGGGAATGGATGGAATAAATTGATTTTAGGTGCACAAATACATTGAAAATTATAACTCACATGTCCTCAGTCCACCCAACTATTTGTGGGTCAATTATAAATTTTACGAAAATGTCGAGTGGAAGTACCGTACGGAGTACCGTAGAATGTAGATTTTGGGATGTTGAATCGATTGGAACTAATCCCAGTCCTGCAAACCCACTCCAAGTGTAAAATTATTCAATAAAATTGAGTAAAAATAAAAATGTCCAAATAAATAAATTGCTCTTCTTTCACATAATAAAAAACTATGGAATAAATTAGTACATCCATTTTTTTTAAATAAAAGAGGATCTGTATTCGTCTTATGATTGGAGCAATCCATTTGAAAGTAAGATTTCAACTTCGATGCTAACAGGGGCGTGTTTGATTTTAGATTCTGGCCGCATATTAGTTTTATATGGACCAATAGTTAAAAGATTTCAAGAAAAATGAACATACGAAACACACGGACTCGATGGCATATGAGCAAAGGTTTATCAATACGAAGCAAAGTTCCTTAATAAACCTTAGCCGATTAAATATAAAACACCACACCTTTGAACAAGCATGTTTAAGAAAAAAATTAATTACCCGGTTTTTAAGACAAAAAATTATCCTGAAGCCACAATTGCTCTCGATTGCAGCGCAATTTTTAGAGGAGTTTTCCAAAGATAAATATAAAATACCCAATATCCAATAATAAGATAAATATCCAAGCCTTCCTGTAGGTCAATGGAACTTTTTTGATTGATTCGAAATTCTTTTATTCCTCGCTCATTCACAAATGGAATATTGTGCTCCCCAAATATTCGTAAAAACGCGAATAATTGAACGGGTTTTCTTCTATATTTTTTTCATTCAAAATAAAGGCACACAAAAAAACTAATCTCAAGATTGAATTGAACATTTTCCGTTTAGAAGTGCATTTATAAGACTTTTTTGTAGGGTCCCAAATTTATCTTTTCGAAAAAGTTATAGTAAGACTTTATTATTCGATTATCCATCGACCTTATCCAAGGACCGTAAATCGCTGAAAAAAGGTTTTTAGAACACATTTTCATTGTTGATATTTTTTCCGCCTCCGCTCCACAAAATATAGGTAATAATATATAATTCTAAAATAACATAAATTATTATTATTATTATTATTATCATTCAAAATAAAGGCACACAAAAAAACTAATCTCAAGATTGAATTGAACATTTTCCGTTTAGAAGTGCATTTATAAGACTTTTTTGTAGGGTCCCAAATTTATCTTTTCGAAAAAGTTATAGTAAGACTTTATTATTCGATTATCCATCGACCTTATCCAAGGACCGTAAATCGCTGAAAAAAGGTTTTTAGAACACATTTTCATTTTTGATATTTTTTCCGCCTCCGCTCCACAAAATATAGGTAATAATATATAATTCTAAAATAACATAAATTATAACCAAGCGTAAGGTATAAAGTATGAGAAATACGGGAGGGGGACGAGGGTAACCAGATAAGAAAAAAATGCAATTGAGGATTGAATTTTAAATTCTACTCATTGATTCAGAATCTTTCTAAACTTTTTATTTGCCATTCCTAAGAAATGTTTTTTTCAAATTTGGCTCAGTAGTATTGGAAAAATGGCCTATTACCGTAGAACAGTTATTGCTTTATAACATTATAGAAATATGTTTCTCTGTAATTAGTTAAGACCCAACTAAATATTTTATCCCATTTTAATTATACTTGCATGTTTGTTATAGCAAATTTTTTTGTATGCTTTGTTATATAAATCAAAGATGTTTCTAATAAATAAATGTAATATGGTGCACAATATATTGGCCTATTCATAATTTATTTCTTTTTAACCTTTTGACACATTAATTTTACACTAAATCAAGAAATTTAAATGATACTTTTCCAGTTGAACCTTTATAGCATGGTTGTAACTAGAGAGGGAACGATCAGGGCAGTTTTGCAAACAGCAAAATCTAAAGGGATGCAAATGCTGAACGAAATTATATTTTTAGGCTAAGTAAACAATATTTTTTTCTGACCTTAACCCTCCAGCAGGCGCGTTTGGGTATAAAGTGCGCCACTTAGGGAGTTTGCATTATATACAACCGGTGATTGAACTTTCACTTTCATCCCCTCTCTCAATTCGTTCATCGATCCCTTCAACGTCTTTTCTGAGAATTTGCAATTTTCAGTCAACTAATAGCTAACTGCTGCTTTGGAAGGAACTAAGTCGTAATGAGTTGGAATATGAAACTTTTTATATTATTGATTTTTATTTTCTTACCTCTCGTAACTAAAAAAAAAATCTGTAAATAATATGAAAATTTGTTTGATATTAAGGAAATTATATGAAAATGAGGTTGGCGCTGGTGGTACATGGATTTGGGCACGCCTTATGGAATATTATCAGACAATAAAGTGTGAGATGATAATATTATGAGATGATATTATTTCTTTTAAAATATATTACATAAAAGATTGTTGACTTTTATTGGTGGAGAGAGGGTGAAAGAAGGAGCAGCAAAATTAAGCTTGTCCCTCCTGACAAAAATCCCTGCTTAATAGGGATAGTTCTTAATTAGAACCAATTGGTTAGCATTGGTTGTTGATGAAACAACACCTAAAGGAAACAATAAAAGAGACTTTCGAGATTAAAATGGACCATAAATTTTTCCGTTGCAGCCTGATTTCAATAAAGCCCTTCCCCCATAAAACAGCCAGCCTACAGCAGAAAAGAATTCCAGCATTTCAATCTCGCGCCGTAGACAGTTCCCGTTGAAGAAAGCTTTCATTAACCGGGGCTGCCCTGATTAAAAATACACTGGGAAAGTATTTCTTGTTAGCTACATAGAAATAATTTATTCTGTACTAATAGTTTAATCTAATACGCCGTTCGATAGAAACAGATAGATCATTAGAATATTTTTATGAACCAGGATTAAATATTTATTACATATATATTAATTTATATTTGCATTCAAATTATAGAGTTACATATAAGGATTCAATGAGTGTTAATGTATGAAACACAAGTAAAATACTAATATGGATGTATTAATCATCAATATGACCTTGGAGTCATCACTGATGTGTTTAAGTGAGTTTTTGAATCGTTTAGTGCAATACATCTCAAGGGAATTGTCTTTTACAAAAAAACAAGGTTAATTTATTTTAAGATTTAGTATAGCTGTATGAGCTTCGTGTATATTCGCATAAAAACTGGATTGCATTAATTATATATTGGTGCCTATTAGCAACGGTTGAAAGGTTGATTATAATTTTTATTTCTTATGAAACATCCTCAAAAATAAACGCGATACCTTTTTGGATTTCCGGAAAGTCAACAGTTAAACAGAGAATCACTTCATGGGAACCAGAATATATTTCTTCTAACGGTATCATGAACTGACTTACAAATGAAGTTCTTATGGTCATTCATATATTCCGCGAAGGGTTTTATCCAACCATTGATACCCAAAGTAACAAGCTATTGTCAAATGATCCTTTCAATCCTCTACTTCCAATTGCTGGAACTCCCTACATAAATACGCCATTCTCTGGTCGGTTCTATTTCCAAATGCCATAGGCTCATATAAAGTATTGAACACCAAGTTACCATTACCCACTTATCTAAAGGTATCAGCATATCCTTTAAAGATACCAGTTTTTATCTCATATGATGACTTAAACATCGTGATTCGAAGCGGGAGCTAAAAATAAACCAACTTAATAGAAGGTATATTTTTAAAACCTAACTCGATTCCCAGCAACTATATACTTGAATTAATTTCGAAAAACACTTCAATACCATATATAAATAATATGTCATTAGTTAGTATAAATGTGCTACTAATTAATACTAATGCGATCCTTAAGACATGGTCAAGACGTTTAATTGAGGCAAGGAAGGAAAAAGGAACTGAACTGAAAAGGAACTGAACTACGCCTGATTACTTTTTGGCTTCGGAGTCTGGAAAATTATACCTAAAAAAATAAATAAATTCAATTCAATTAAAAACAGAGTCATAGATATGGTTTCACTGGTTGTAGAAACAAGAAAGAAGAAGATCAAAACACAATAGACCAGATTAATTGGAAATCTTGTTGCCAAATTAAAATTTCATCATCGAAGAAGTCAGCCGTTAAAGTAATCAATAATAACAATATTTTTTTTTAAATATCGCAGTCCAAGACAAGAATTTATCAGAGCAGATGTATTCGAAATTCGCAGTTGAAGCACCTTCACATGTTCGTGGAATGTTTGAGAGCAGGGGGAGTGAAAGGAAGCTTTTCGAACTTCTGACATTGAGTCGATATCTAAAAGCAATCATCGGAAGTGAACTGTCATGGAATCGCTATTTTCTAGTCAGTCGGGCGTATTTTATGAGGTTTGAGTTATTACAGGTGGAACATTTCATCAGAAGTTTTACTGATTAAATAAAAATTGTATAAAGTGAATATGATAGATGTTTACATTTCTACTATACAGCTTTAAGATTGAGGTATCATAAAAATGTCGGTATAATACAGTTTGTATGAATGTATCTAAATATATGTGATAAGTAGCGCATGTAAATAAGTATTGTAAATAAACATTGTAATATTACATAAACCCCTGTAGAAGATAAATAAAGTCAGTATTATCCAATCATCTGTGGTGTTCACTTCGTGCCCTATTCCCTCTTTTTTTTTAATTCTTATTTTCCTGAGTATTTTAACTTTATATATATATATATATATATATATATATATATATATATATATTAGCACCATTGGGGCCAATTCGGTAGTATCCTTCCTACCGACTCAGCCGGATTCAAGGACAGTGGTAAATCGGTCTAGATTCACAGGTTATGGCTGTTCGAAATCAGCAGACTCACGAGGACCTGTATTTCTTTTCCCAAATCAGATCTTCCATGGACCAAACCTCCGGACGGCTATTTGGCATCCTGGAAAATCACAACGCGATTCACAATTGTAGATGCACGGGGTGGGATCATAAAACTGAGCACATGCTCATTCCTCAAAAAACAATGGAATACTTTCTGAGTGTATGGAGTTCGAGCTCCATATATTTCATTCTTTATTATATTAGGTACTCAGTAAAATGCTGAATCAACGAAAGAGTAAATCGGTATTTTACTGGATACCTATTCTCATAGTGTAGCACGTTCTCAGTTTTATTCACTTAGAAAGGTGAGCAGGTACTCCAGATCAATGCTCCATACACCTAGAAATTATTATATTGTGTAACTTCTCTTTTTTCACATGCTCAGTGTTTTTTAGTAATCAGTAGGTAAAAAAAAAGCTGCAAATCTTGTCTTTTGTATAAGGATCGTTTGTTAGATTTTGATTCCGTTTTTTAAATCGGATTTTTGATCACGCATGCGCATTGTGAACTATTATTTATTTTTCCGAAATATGTAGAAATAAACAATTATAACATCAAGTTTGTTTATTCCAATCACTTTTTTATTTTTTTTGGGGGGGGATTCGGTAAAATGATTTTAAATCACACTGCCTTCATAAATGGAAAGGTAGATCAAATGGATGATAGTAGCGTTGGGATTCGGAGATCTTCCTGGAGTGGCCAGTGACTTTGGTGCCAAAACTAATAAAAATCCGTCCAGTACTCTCGGGGAAAAGCAGCGGGAGAAATTTTTTTAATTTATTTTTTTCATTAAGCTTTGATATAATGATACCAAAATACTTCATATTTTTCACCCATCTTCTGCAATGGTTGAGATGTGGACGTATGAAGCCTCTAATCGGCTGCTATTTCGGGACCAGCAATGTCAAAGGTTCATTATTGAAAATACAATAGTAAAGCAAAATGCATGTGATTTTCGATCTGAAATTTTTGGTATATGACTACTGATGATCTTATGCTGTACTTGAGGTATAGTTTTGCACTAGGAAGTAATTAACGTTGCTAAATATGTTTCCCCTAAAGATATGATAGATGTGTGCTGTAATAATATGATCCATCATGGATTATACCACGGGGCACAGTTATTACAACATGAGGGTGAGGGGAAAGCGCTCCCACTTTGAAAGATAAATTGGGTCCTAATGAATGGAAGAAAGGGAATTACTACATCTAATAAAATTCCTAAATGTACCGCCATGAATCAGACCTCACCCTTCTCCTCAGCAACTTCGATAAAGATGTAGAATTGTGGTGGTATAGGTATTCGAAATTAAGTTAACAATAAAGAAGGTATGGTTGGTCGAGATGTTCAAATATACTGGTAAGCGGCAACGTGATACCAGTTGGCACGTTTCATTTAGGCAAATTTTGAATCTGATATTTATTTATAAATATTTGGTAAATAGAAATCTTACCTGATGTCTATTCGTAAAATATTTGTAATTTGTATTTATTTCCCACCGTAATGTATTTCCGCTGTAGTATTTAATATTATAGAATTTAATAATGAAATGAAAAATTTAATAAATAATGAAATATAGAATTTAATAATGTATATATAGCTATTCCTTGTTAATTTTACATTTTCTTATTTCTAACTACTTATTACTATCTTTAGAGTAAAATGAAATTTCGATGATTAACACGGTGTCAAAAGGAGTTTTTTCTTATGCAATTCTAAGGATGCAACAAATAAGCCAAATGGTAATATTTAAAGCTTCTATAATTTTTTTATTTGATTGATTCGAAATCGAATCTTCCTTAATCTGAATAGAACTATTCCACAATGATAATAATATAACAAAGTACTTATACGCTAAGGGTGCAGCTATAATAAATTCCTGTGATATGATATAAAGTTTCTTTTATTAAATAAATATGAGACCTTCAATTTGTGTCATGGATAAAGAACATATTTCTTCTAAGGTCTCTAGGTCTTAAATAAAAATCTGTAGAAAATGCATATTTTTTTTTACTTGGCGTTTCGTCCATTTTTATGATTGTATCTGATGAATTTTTTTTTTGTTTTACTGTATAAGAGATTTTTTTGTTTCCTTTTTGGAACAGAAAAATTAAACGAACATTTTTTTTTATGAAAATAGATGATTTACTTGTTGCTTTTTTTATAAGTTTATTGTTAATTATTTTCAGAGTGAAAATGATTTTAATCACTTTTTATGATGGATAAAACAAAAGTTCAAAACGTCGAGTAAATAAAGCTTGGAATTTCTGTAAAGTTTATTTATAAACTGTAGAACCTTAGGCTTTTCAGTTAAATTCTGGGGCAAAATCTGACTTCTCGACTTTGCACCTTTTTTTAGTGAGGGCTAGATAATAGAGAGTTTTAACCTAATGAGAGATCGGATAATTTTGGACTTTTGATATATCTCATGGGCCGGGCTATTGAAAAGAATCCACGTTCATGAATACCACTTAAAATCCAAGCATTTCACATAATCGTTCTTTACTTTTCAGAGATAAAAGATAAAATCGCAATTTGTAGGTTAAATCGATTAAGACCGGAGTTTCAATGTTTATTGATATTTACAAATCACATTACTTTGACCTTTTTAGTGAGTTTTATTTAATTTTTTTTTTCCATTTTCATTATGTTGCTTTTACAAAGAACAGCTTATGAAAGGATATGACGGAAAGTCAGGAAATCCCCAAGCAAGGGTGAATGAAAGGTCGGAACCGAAGGGTAGAAAGCTAAGCAGTGAAGGGCTTATCCTCTTCTCTGCTCCTTTCCTGTCTTATCACCATCCTATACTTACGTCCTTATCTCTTATAAATGTTCGAAGGAAAAAACCATTATCTTACAAAGAATTTCACATTTTTATTAAAAACTAGCTGTGTCTGGCGTTTTCACCCTCATCAAATTTGGATTAATCACTAAAAGATAAAATGACCTTTAAAATAATAACCTATAATATATTTCTCTGTTGCAGTTGTTACATACGTCTAATAGGCAATAAAGTTTCAGTTAAATAAGTTTCAAGTTTCACACTTTTATTTTCCTTATTCTCTCGTGTTTTTTTTTTTTTTTTGTTTTGTTTCTAAGCTTATGAAATCTTTATTCACACCTGTCATTTATCGTATTAACAATCGGTGAATAGGCTGAAATGTTTTGGATTGAGAGGCATGAGGTAGAACAGTTCCCATCGGCACCTCTTCCTGGCGTGATATCCACATTAATTGTTAGTCGAGGAGGTCCTTCATCCAGTTTCTCTACAGCCTTGTACGGACGTTATCTGGCATGGGTGTTGTAGCCATGCTATTTATAAGTGCTTTAGGGTGTCTTTGTAGTTGGTCATGGTTGAATCGTTTGTAGTGGGTCCGCATGTATTCGTTAACAGTTGGTATATGATGGTCAGTATGTAAAGTTATGTTGCTAACACAGGTACCAAAGTGCTTTTGTTATTGTTCTAAGAGATTTGAAGTTTGTTAATGTGAGTCTTATTAGCTGCCAAAAATATCTACGATGCGTAGGTGCAAATACGTTTTAGTAAGTAAGTGTATATGTTTAATTTCTGCTCAGGTTTTAGTTTTGAATGTCGAATGCATTATCAAAATAGGAGTGAATAAAGAGGTCTTAGATGTGGTTTTGGTTTTTAATGTTTTTATTGATATGTGGACCCACTGTCATTCTTCGGTCAAAGGTCAGACCACGGAAGTTTACTGTGTCTGCCAGTGGAATTTGTCTATTGTCTAGAAATACTGGAGGATACGTTTCATGTCGAAAAGTCGAAAAGATGATGTGATGTGATATCATGTAATTTCATTAAATAATGCTGCACGGTCTGTGAGGTGTGTGAGTTGGGTATTTATGTTTTGTTATGATTGCTGTGCCATCTATAAATGTCGCTGTTAGAACGGCATGAAATGTCGTGTGAGTATGTAATGTTGAGCACTGAACCTTGATGTACTCCTGCTACTATAGAACTTATAGAAGATAGCTCTGACCCTTGTCGGACGGTGAAAATCTGTCGGAAAGGAATGATGGAAAGATAAGGTAGTAGATGGGTGGAAGTATAAACTAGAGTTTAAGGAGATGCCTCTGGTGCCAAACTCTGTCAAACGCTTGAGCTACATCCAAAAAGCCAGTTGTCACTCTGTGCAGTTGATCTATCGTTAAGTGATGTCAAAAAAATCCAAATTGATGGTCTGATACAATATCCGTATTTATTTGTATACCAAGAAGTCCGTTATATAATACGTTTTAAAAAATTTTGGGACAGAGAGAAAATAAACTGATTGGTCGGCATGATGAGGGGGTTTAGCTAGTTAATCATTGTAAAATGTGAGTGTTTCCATTGTGACGGGAATTTAGTTGTCGTCGGTATCGCATTATAAATTGGAGTCAGGAACACAAGAATTTTTCTTGGCATTTGCTGGAGAACCTCGGCGTTAATCAAGTCATGCCCAGTGACGTTTCTTTTAGACAACTTTCTGATTCGTTCAGTGACGTGAGAAGGATTGATAGAAAGAGGAGGTAATGTCAGTTGTCGAGATTAGTCCAAAGTGTTGAGTACATTGTTATCATATTCAGTATTAGTAAATTCTGTGTTTGGTGTAAAAACAGATGAAAGGTATCACTACCTTACAAAATTTGACTTTTTTTTATACCATGTATATATATATATATATATATATATATATATATATATATATATATATATATATATATATATATATATATGTATATGATTTTTCTTATAGATCACAACAATCAACATAATACTGAGGTGCCACCCGTTTTTCTTCATCATCCTCCAATTTTAATAAAAACGCGTTAAAATTCATTGAGTAGGTACAAGCTTTAGATATAAGCTTAAATAAATAAATATACCCTTTAAAAGAAATAATGTGTAAAAAAATCGTAACTAATTTCAAAGTTAATGTTACCAGTTGGACTCAGTTCAACAATCCTAGAAATCATTTCAGGCTTCTTGTGAAGAATTTTTAATCCAGAATAAGAATCTTTCTTCTGATTTCATTTAACAAATTGACTTTTCAAGTGAAACCGGAATATTTAAAGTAAAACATGTATGCGAACTGTGATGTGAATTACTAGGAGAAAGGAGCCCTGCCTGTCTATGACTCGAACACGTTGCAATCCGCTCGCGTCTTGTCAATCACCTAAATTGATCATTTTTATTTTTATATTTTGTGCTATTATTTGTTTTAAACTATTCAATATATATTTTTTGAATTAGACGAGAAAGATATTTTCAATATTTTTCCCATACTCAACGCTCTAGAATCTATAAAAAAGAAGGCCACCATGAATTAGAGTCGCCTCCAGCAATAAAGCATCTACCGAGACGTTTGAAAAAGTTTTAAACTTTGGGAGTGTCAAGTTGCACCAAGGGGATAGGGAGGGACAATATACCGCAGGCAAAAGTAATTTTGTAATGTATGCACACTGAAGCTGTAAATTTGGTGTTACGGGTAATTGTAAAAGATAGTGTTTCACAGTTTTTTCAGAGTTTCGCAACGCCTGTAATTAGCCGAATGATGATCACAGTTGTGCTGTTTCTCTTGTCTTGGTGCAAGTGGTGCTTTCGTGACACAGACCATCTCTTACACATTTTGGTGGGCGGTTACAATATGTTTTCGTTCTTCCATTTTCGTATTGCCATACTGCTGACATTGAACACATTGACAAATCTTTTTTTTTTTCGTTGATGGGGTTCTTCCATCTTAACGTACGTATAATGTAAAAATTCAATGTCGAAGATTTATTTATTGTGCGTAGTTTTCGACTTAACTACGAAAAACATAGGGAGGTGTTTTTAACCATAATATCCTGTATATAATATCCTGTAATAACCTGTATTAGTTGTCTGATATGTATGGTTGGCAAGCTCTTGTTTTATACTTACCGCAGGTGTAGAGTATTTTTTTATGACATCTTGAGGTCTTTTATCTTCCGGAAGATAATATGTGTGGAAGTCTGTACCCCATCTGCTTAAATTTGCCACTTTCCTGCGATATACACCGGCATTTTTGGGATAGACGCTAACTCTATAAAGGGATATTTCTGCTAGTGCTCTATAATCTATTAAATCACTTAAATGTATAGGGCTTAGCAATAACAGGCTGATTATTTATTGGCTGTGAGTCGTCTATTGGTCTTGCTAAAGGTCCGAATTTGTTTTGAATATTGATAAGTTCAACCTTCATAAGTTTCCGAGGATCTCTTGTCATTATTATATGGCGTTTTCTTCCAGTCAAAAGCACCCACGAGATATCTTCGTGCTCCGTGACAACATTAGAACTGCCTGTGTCACTAGATGAGGCAATAGAGGTCGACGGTTCCGCCATTTTTAGTGGGAGAAACCGCTTCACACTTTATTTTTCTCATGCTGTAGACTTGTTCAGCTCACAAATATGAAGAAAAACAAGTATTTACAATCAACTTTAACGCTTAAAACATGCAGTAAAACTATAAAATTAGAGAGGAAAAAAAATCACGTTTGGAACCTTCAATCACCAAACTAGATTTTCTCATAATGAGTTTCTGCACAACCATTTCACACGAGTATGAAATTGGTGAACGAATTTTTGTCAACGACACGTGCGCAAGTTGGACACTTTTTCTCTTAGCAATTTATTTATGGTTACTGCTCTGGTCTTATGGGTCGTAGCGTGATGTTATAAAGCCTAAAGCCTTCCTCTATAAACGGCCTATCTGACGCAAAGAGAATTTTAAAAATCGGACTGGTAGTTCCTGAAATTAGCGAGGTCATACGTACAAACTCTTTTGCTTTATATGATATTATAGATATGGATTACCTCCAGCATGTAATGTGATACTTTACAACTACCCTTTGGATTATAGAATATACTGCTTAATCCGAAATGACTAAATATTTATTTAGACCAAGGTTCTTTTATCTCGTTAGTGGTAATGAATTAGGCTAAATCGAATCACGTAGTGGAAAAATAAAATTTCAGAGACATTATTGCTGCTTAGTGCGTCAAATAGATATTTGAAATTTTATATAAATGTTTTTATGAATATTAAAAACTTTTCTAATTTTATTCTCATAGGATATTGAATACAAATTGTTTCAGACGCTATAGAAATTCTTACTGGACAAAAATTTG
Source organism: Rhaphigaster nebulosa (assembly GCA_948150685.1). Taxonomy (NCBI): domain Eukaryota; kingdom Metazoa; phylum Arthropoda; class Insecta; order Hemiptera; family Pentatomidae; genus Rhaphigaster; species Rhaphigaster nebulosa. Next base: position 108,526,209 of record OX411306.1, on the reverse strand, counting down.
AGAGGAATAAAGTTAGAAACTGCTAAGGGTAGCAAGCTAGAGGGATGATCTGATATATGTCTGTTTCATGGTCTAAATTTTCTGAGTGTAAATGTCAGTCATGTAGCTGGCACATGAATTATATTTTAACTAAACCGCTTGAAATCTCCTCTCATAATTTTTAATATGTGTCGTGATTCATTTTAGCTAGTTAAAAAAACATGTTAGCAGTCTACAAATTCTTACTTTTCATTCTGCAATGATGCTATCTCGCCAGAATGTTTATTCTTTAAATATTTTATTTTAAAATGAATTTCTAGATTGATTTTTTTTTTAATTTCTTCAATTTAAGTAAAATAAACAAGATTTAAAATATAATTATCTGTTTTGTTTTCCCTGTGAAAAATAAAAACATGTGACGACCAAAAACGGATATACGATCTTAACATCAATTCCACAATTTCTCTATTAGTTAATATGCTATTTTTCTATCGACATTTAGAGCAGATTACTTAAGTTGTATCCCGGCTTTCAGCTACCTCATCTATGATCAACTATTTCAATTTACCGTTTCTTATTAATTATAATTACATTTTTTAATTTTACAGCTCGAAAATTTACATAATTTAATTTTTCTTTCTATTGTAGTATTAAATATTCATTTTAATTGGATCTATAATGAGATCATTATAATTTGTATTATAATATTTTCTGTATACCTTTATCGACTATCAATTATTCATCATATTACATTGAAAATATTCATTTTGAACTATTAGACTATTTACTATTATATACAAATTTGACAATATTTGATTATCTAGCGTTACTAATATATTTCATTATTATTACTTCTGGAATAAACTAAAGCCTATATTAAAATTAAAATTGTTACGATAATGAAATAATTAAAATTAAATTGAAGTTTAAATTAAATGAAAATTAAGTTGAGGATGAACATGTAGGCAGAAAATCGTCCGTTTCTGGACCTCTTTCATTAGATTTCTCTTCCTATGAATTTCTTCCATATCATCGGGATTCAACAAATTATAAATGTTACAAATTATATCTGTTCTATCTTAAAAAAAAAAACTGTTGCCTAGTTAAATTTATAACAAATAATATTACGCGCATAGATACTTGAAAAAATATTGCAAAATGGCTTACTTCTAAATTTTCGTAATAATTCTATCAGAAATATTTTCTTAATTGAGAAGGAAGGAAAGATATATATAAGAATATAGAGGAAAAGAACAAGTAGAATAAAAAAATTAAAAAAAATACAAACTCTAATTTAATTATATTAGAGTACTTAGGAATGGCAATAAAAAAGAAAATCATTAAAAATTTACACTAGTTATTTTTTTCAGCATTACCTGAGAAAATCATATTAAAATATCCTGCCGACAAATCTGATGAGAAAAAAATGCCTGATTTAGGCCACAAAATAAGAATACTACCGATAAAATTAGAAATTTAGAACAAATTATAAAAGATAACTAATTTTTAATGAGTGAAATAAGAATATTACATTGAACAAAAAGAGTCTTTATTTGTTTGTTTTTTCGATTGATTAACCATAAATTTTATGAATATTATTGTATCAAAAGATTTAAAAGCTTGAAAGGCCGCTAGAAAGGGACATTGACTTACAGGACGAAATGTAATCGGTCCAGAAAAACCATCGACCTTAATAAAGGACCATTTTACATTAGTCGAAAGGAAATAAAAGGTCATAAAGCATGATTTATGCAACAATGGGGGATGAAAACTTACGTGAAAAAAGGATATGAATATTTCTTCCTCTTATGATGAGCAAGTTTTTCAGTTATACGCTCCTGGTAGCGGTGCTTTGCCACTGACCTAAATATAACCGACCACGAAGAACCACTTAGCAAATTAATTTGCATTATGTCCCAAGTTAGTTATTAGCTTTTTTTTCTTTATAACCTGTAAAATAATTCATCATATGTAATGCATATTATTTAAATTACGTGATGTACTTAATTAGCAATATAATGTTTCTCTTAAAGCATAACATTTAAAAGATTCCTATATATATATATATATATATATATATATATATATATATATATATATATATATATATATATATATATATATATATATATATATATATATTATACGTTGGAAATTTTCTCTGATAGAAAATTTACTTCAGTTTCCATTTATTTCTATGTATACTATTTTATTGTTTTATGACCCCCATGTAATTCATACTGTACATTGGGCTCTCTTTAATCCGAACCTCACCCCCCAAAAAAAAAGATAGGATTTGAACTATATACAATCATTCAAAAAATCTTCTGTAGAATCACCAACTCCGCTTATATAACATAAAAATTAAGCTAGACAAATTTGAAAGTGTATTTATTTGCTCATCAGTGGATATTAATCAACCTTTTCATTAAGTTAATCTTCAAAGCGAAATTGTATTGTTAGTAAAATGAGTTGTGAGCGCTATTCAAAAATATAAGTAACTTTGAGTTATGGGCTTCGAGAAAATACAAAAAGGATTTTTTCCAAAAATCGTTTGATTAGCTTTTCAACACATCCGAGTGCTAGTTACTCGGCTATTAGTAGCTTACGCTTTTACCAACTCTCCCCTCTCTACTGCCCAATCAGCTACAAAACATTGTTATAAGTATCTTATAATAATTTAGTTTATTTTGCGTTGAATTTCGAAGAGCTGCTGAATGATCCAATCGCTGAAAGACAGGAAGAACCACAATTCCTAGGCACTGAAGAAGATGACATGAGGACGAGCCGCCCGATGAGGACGAGGTCACTGATGCCATCAACAGGCTAGGACTTCTCACCAATCTATTTAAGTATGGTGGAAACGAGCTAATCAAGCTCCTTCACAATTTGCTTATAAGCATATGGGGTGAAGAGATTATGCCAAGTGACTGGAAGAAGACCGTTATATACCCAATACATAAAAAGGGCAACCTATTGAAGTGCTCCAACTATCGTGGTGCTGCTCTACTCTCTTGCGCGTACAAAATTCTATCCAACATTTTGTTCCAGAGACTTTTACCGTTTGCATAGCGAGATCTGGACCACTACCAAAGTGGATTTAGACGCGGAAAATCAACTATAGCTCAGATTTTCAGCCTGAGGACCATTCTGGAAAGAGGACGCGAATATCAGATTAAAACACACCACCTCTTTATCGATTTTAAATCAGCCTATGACACAATCGATCATGGGCAGCTCTATGAAGCGTTAATTAGTTTCAACATCCCAATAAAGCTTATCAGGCTGATAATATTAACTATGGAGGAGGTGATTTGTGTTGTGAAAATTCGGGGCAGCACTTCAGAAGAATTCCTGTCGAAAAGAAGAGTGAGACAGGACGATGCCCTAGCATGTTTACTTTTCCTCTTAGCTCTGGAAAGGGCGGTTCGAGACAGCCAAATTCAAACAACTAGCACTTTATTCAATAGAACAGTGCAGCTACTCGCATTTGCAGATGACATCGCCATAATCGGACGCTCTCGGCAGGTGGTGGCGCAATCTTTCCTAGAGCTCGAGGCTGTAGCGAAGAAACTGGGCTTGGTTATGAGCGAGCAGAAGACAAAATATATGGTAACCCAGGAGAACCCAAGACAAGACGGCGCCAGGGTAGCGCAATTTGGACCCTTTGGTTTTGGACTTTGGACCCTAAAAGTTTGAACATGTCTCGGAATTTATATATCTGGGCTCACAGATAACCAGTGATAACAGAACGGATGCGGAAATAAGCAGGAGGATTTTAGCGGCCAACCATTGTTACTACGGATTGAGAGATCACTCGAGAAGTCGCTTAGTGACCCAAAGCAGTAAAATCATCCTACACACGCTTATCCATCCAGTTTTAACCTATGGGTCCGAGACCTGGACAACAACCAAGGCAATGGAACAGGACCTCTTGATACTAGAGCGCAGGATCCTTAGAAGAATTTATGGCCCAGTATTTATTAATGGAGAATGGCGGTGCAGGAAAAATCAGGATGTTTACAATAGGTTGGACGAGCCTGATGTCAAGTTTATTAAAGCAGGCCGACTCAGATGGGCTGGCCATGTAGCCAGGAAGGCAGAAGATATGGTCCCAAATAAGCTACTGACGGAGACCCTGCATGGAGGCCAACCTGCTGGAAGGCCTAATCTACGATGGAGGGACTGTGTGGACAATGATACGAGAGGACTTGGAGTTAGAGGTTGGATGGTGGCAGCACGGGAAAGGGACGCCTGGCGATAGCTGTTGGCGGAGGCCATGGCTCGCCAGTGGGTTGTAGTGCCACACTAGATAGATAGTTGTATCTTGTTTTGCTTTGCTCTGATGACAAAACATCGACGCACATTAAAGTTGTATCATATGAAACTGTGCATTAGTATTTCCTGATCGCATTCCCAATCATCTTCTCGTTAATTATAAATAAAGTAGATTCTTGAATTTTATTAGAAAATAAACGATCTGTGGTTCGTTTGGTTATTTTAAATCACTTTAAAGCACTCAAAAGAAACTGTACTGTCCATCTACACAATGAACTAATAACGTATTAAGCAAACGAGTGCTCTTATTCCCACCCAAACGCGGAGGTAGCTGGACACTGGTTTGTTCTCCCTAGGCATGAAATTTTATGAAGGTAGTAACTGTCCGATCTATTGTAGACTAAGGCCGTTTTATTTAATAGCTTATTGCTCTTAGCTTAAAGGTTTTTTTTATCTCCTTAATCGAGAGTTTATGGGCTGTAAAAACTGATATTGCATTTTGTTTTATGTTAACTGCAAGTGCAAGCTGTAACGGGAAACTACATCTCCTGCATTGATTTTTTTTTTTAATTTTAAAATGTATTAAAGTGAAACTTATCGCAACCGTCGTAGATAAAGATCCAACAATAATTATTAAAAAGATTGTTTACTGAAATTGCTTATAAACGATTACAGAAATGTACGTACCTATGCAAGTGTTCATTATATAGAATGATTGCTCAAAATTGTATTAAAAATGCTACTCAATAGTATGATATAAGGAGCGGAGAACAAATAACTTTGTTTTTCTTTAGTTACTAACATCTTAATTTGAATTAAAATGACTTTACAATTTTGAATAAAATACTAACAAAATAAACAGCTTTTTAGCCTTTTTTTTTCCAGATCTTCTTATTAAGTTCTTCTTCTACTATCACGTGTCAGACACACGCACAAGGTTCCTATCAAAAGCGTTCCAAGCATTCCGATATCTTGCTTTGTAGTTGGAAGTTCCGAAGTCCGTTCAACTCCTTTAATGATGTTTTGCCACTTTCTTGCCGTTCAGTCAACTCCAATTTAGTTTTTGCTGATGTTATTCTTCCCTGTATTTCTAAGTGTTTGTAAATTACTGTATTCTTATTGTTGTTGTATTCTTCTTCTTATTCTTAAATCTGAATTCTTATTGTCATATAACTTGAATTTTTTTTTTTTTAACTGTTCAAGAATAAATGCCGTGAATTTATATTTTAATTTTTTAAAAAATATATTTATATTTTTTTTAATATTTATTCGTTATGTGCAATTATTAGTTCGCTACAATGTGTTGATGCTCAGTTGATGTTAAAGGACTATAACATCACAATCTTGTTCCCTTTTTTGTTTTTATTATTTTTTTAAGAGTATTTATTCTTCTATTAATATTTTATTTATTGCATTCCTATTTATATTTATATTTATAACAGCTGGTCTATGATAAAGCTGGTCTATCAGGATAATAATTGGTAGCGAAGGAACAAATAACTAAGACAACAATGGCCACGAAAGAACATTTATCGCTTTTTTGGGTCAATCTAACTTAAATAATAAGTGATTAATGTAAATTGACGCACAAACATACATTAACAGCTTCATATAACTAAGAAAGCTGAATGAGGTGATTGTTAAGAATCAATCTTGCTTTCTTCAGTTAATGGATGATTATAAAAAAAACCATCTTATTTGTAAACATTTAATTTATATCATACACATTTAGAATATTTTTAAAGCCATAATTTAGAAACTAATTTATTAAAACAACCAATAATGAGCATAAAAACAATTTATCATCATCCACCGATGCACTGATATTTTCATTTAATAAAATAAAATTCACTACACACAAGGAAACCTTTTTTGTAATCAAACATAGAAAATCACATTCACCAGATTATTTGTTTGATTACAACGCGAGCTCATGTATTTGAATAGACAATTTTCTGGATAAATAAAAGCGAATCACATGCAATAAATTGAATGAAGCAGTTTAAACTAAGCGCGAGCAACAGATAAGCCACGCAGTTTCATTTTCTTCTCGCCAAGTCCGCATTGTAGACCAACCTCAGTATAATAATCTCTGGCAGTAACTTTAATTAATTTCTACCAGAATTAAGTGCTGCTATTTAATTATATTTATTCTTCTTTTGATAACTTTGCTGCTTAATATTTACAAAACGTTATTAGATTAATATTTCTTGCTACATAGATAGTCTTGTAAAAAGTATATTTTTTAAATTCTTTTAGATGCTTTTGTATTAATTTTTAAGATATTTTTAGATATCTTACATTACGTTGTTAGCAAAAATCCTTTAGTGGCCTTTACTGGGAAGATAAAAATTCATTTATTCACAGAATGTTAAATTATACTGTCTTTGAGATGTATATTCATGAAAAACTGAGGAAAAAAAAAACAAAACCGTAAAAGCAAAAGCAAACTTAAAACATTATGATTAAAAGTTAGATGTTTAGAATGTTATAATAAGAAAATTGAAAATTAAAACATAGAAAAAAATTGAGCGCTTTAACCTCAATTTTAAGAAAAACGAGTTGGAAATTGATCTTTGCACTAACTACACAAAATAAACCAATTCCTTCAGTTAGAAATTGGTGGCATTAGTAAAACGGTTATTTATCAACATATCGCAAAAAGAGTTATTCCCTCCTGTGCATTAGACAAAGGAGAGTCTAAAGCACTAATAATCTCATTTTAGCCAAAAACGTCAGTAGTCCAAGAAACAAAAAAAAAAGAGCAAATAAACGCAAAAGGTCGCGTAGTTCTGATTTTTTGATATGTTGTTTGGCTTTGGATTGACATTAAAAATCTAAATTTCATTCCATGCTAAATATCTTTTAAACAACCGGCTGAAGGAAAGTATTATTTTTACCATTTTGAAAGTAAAGTAAACTGGAAAAAATGGAGTTCTGTACGTTTAATAATACCCGAGATATAGTTTTTTTAAAAAAGTATTTATTTTTATTTTTTTTCTAAACGAGAAATTAAATTTTTATATCTTGATTTTGGCAAATGTAATGAATGATACCTTGCTATTCCTACGAAGAAGAGCAATATAAACTACTTAAAAGATGATTTAACAAGCTTCATTTTGAGCGCTAATAGATGTCTTTGTGTCTAATAGTTCCTGAGATATCAAACATTTCTCAAGATGATTCATTTTCGACAAATATAGCGTAATGACATAATCGTGTAAAAATATTTTTTATAGGGATCTGGAATGATAAAAATACCTAATATTAATCATATTTCACTTACTGAATTGATAATGAACTGTTTGTAATTATTTCATGTTGAAATAAACTAACCAGGCACACCAAAGCGACAAAAGTTGTAACATTGTTCACCTCCCAATTGTATATTTTTCTGTTTATTTGCATCATGCAGATCATATTGTGATGTAATCGGTTTTATTTTATTAATTAATTATAACGACTAGGCTGAACATCTGGATAAATAATTGATAAAACGAAAAGAAAATTTGACACTTTGAAAGGGTGTGTTTTTTATGGGAGGGTGTACTAAGCTGATGTATAAAAAGACTAAACCCTTCCGGATGGCTCTATATCCCAGGGTAGGAGGTTTCCCGAAGCCAAACCCAGCTATCAATTGTCTGGCCCTGGATTACCGAAGGCCGTTCTTTTCAAAGTTGACAGGAAAATATGGTACGTATAGGTTGAATTCCCACATAAATACTAAACAAAAAGCCATTGACGTGTCAAGGAAAACGTAAATTCAAGCAGCCATGAATAATATAAACTTAATTTAATGATTGCAGAGATTCATTTCTTTTTGTGTTTTTAGCGAATCAAATCAGAGTGGCACAATGTCTTCCTGAGATGAAAGGACCAACGAGTTGTGAAGGAAATACATATTTGCAGATAAGGTTTTCAAATAACCATTCCTAACGCTTATCTCAGGATAGAAAGTGAAGGGAAAAAAGTCTTTTCTCTCATTTTCTGGGTTAAAATTAATATTAACAAGTTTAAAGATGCTCATACTTGTCATTATTATTTTGATTTTCTGTCATTAATATTTTCTTTACCATTACAGGGTCTCTTGGCAGTAGGAAACTATTATTAAAACTCTTAACTAATAGTATAAATATAGATACTCATATCTTAAATTATCTGCAAAGGTATCTGATGACAATTTACACATACATACTTGAAATGTTATCCACATTATATGTAATAAATGATATTATTACTTGTTGGTGTATTTTCCTGTATAAATATAGGGAATCCTTTTAAAGTACTAGTACATCATAGGAAACTGAAAATCCTTTTCCACCTTTTTCCCATATTTCATTTACCAACAGAAACTCCATAAAGGTATTTTTTATTTTAAAATATAATTGATTCGTATTCTATAGAAATAATAATTTTAATGAAAAATTACGAATTTTGGCAAGATTTCTTCCGTAGCTGAGAAGTTTTCTATAAAAAGTTAATATATCCACTTCTCAAAAACAAAGATTTGTTTGAAGAATTAATATTCTAAATCCAATAATTATTCAGCTTATTTCAAATCTTAAATTTTTCCCTGCCAAATAGGTGTTGCGCATAGGCATTTTCAATAAAATCTCCAATCATTCCAAAAGTGGATATATTAACTTTTGATAGAAAACTCCTTGATTTGTATCTTTATTATTGAAATCCAATACATGAATATTGATAACGTTTCGGGATTTTGATCCACAGCTTCAGAAATAAAATTAACAATTTTTATCACGTTCATCATTCCATTAAAGTTATGCAAGTACTTTAATATCATATATATCTTAAAAAATAATAATAATTTTATTAAAATTACCAGAAACTATTTTATATATAAGGATATATATAATCTATTTTTATAAATTCGTGTCAACATTGATATTGTTACATGTAAATTATTAAAATGTTTAATAAAACTTGTCGCATTTCATTAAAATTACATAAAAACTATTTTGTCTTCTTTGAGATTTATTAGAATAATCTTATTTATTCTATTATCTGTTGCATGCTATATTACACTTCCTTTTATTTATATATAACCTTTATTTATACAATTGCATTTATCTAACAATAAATCTCTATAATGTATATTTTTTTTTACTGTTTAGTTTTATTTTTAAATGTGTTATAAGATGCTATTTCATCTCGTTTTTGTATGTCTAGTTAATTTTATTTTATTCCATTCATGACATCAACATAATGTCCATTAAGGTGCTTTTTGGCAGCTTTGTAATTTATATTATATTAATATTCTTAGTTATTTGAATAAGAACATAGCATGCCCATAATATACTTCACTTATAATCATATACGCCAAATTATATTATAATGACAGTAAAGAACCAAAATAAATAATTCATCCAGAATAAAACATATTATTTCATGAATATTTGGAAAGAAAAAATACATGACATAATTATAAACTTCACTAGTTATATAACTATATATATATAGATTTTTCATAATGAAATATATAATTCCGAACACTATAATAAAAATATGAAATATAGATACAGGAAGTGATCGATTCATTTCCTTATTTTTCAATGTAAAAATAAAAACTGAAATAAAACTTGACAGAAAATAGAAATTTATGGCATTAATATGTTCAATTCATTCAGTTTCAGAATTATTCATGTTATTCTTTTTAAAATCATTAAATTTCTTGTTCATTACATCATCTTTTTTTTAATTAGTTGATGTTAACTGGCTGTCAAATATTTACGATTTTGAATTTTCTGTGTTGATATATATTTTTTTTTTCTAAGAAGGAGGGTACTTCTAATTCCCTTGAGCAATATTAAACAAAGTGATTTTTAAAATAAACTTTGAAACAAAACACTAAAGAGAGCTATTTTTCATCATAAAATTTACGGTTGCCCGAAAGTGCGCGAAAAAGTTCAGGATGTCCTGCTTATTAAGAAAGTAATAGATAATACCCCGCCCAGGGCCTTATTGAGATTCAGGGGGATAAAATATTTAATTTATTCCACCCTAAAGTTGGGCAACATTAAAAAAGCAATTTGGGATGAGAGTTTGCCAGGTCAATCTCGAGTCCACATAATGGATCTTCTTTGCTCGATGATAAGTAGAGAATTAACCGGACCGAAAGGAAATGTCCACATGAGATGTTCGCTCGGATTATTTTTTCATGATGGCGGACCCCGCTTTTATCAAGACTATCCCTTCTTGATCAAACAATATGGCGATGTCTCGGGAATACTGATGCAAACAATAACAAGGAGTATTGGGCGAGAGCCTCTTTGTGGTTCGCTTTGTTTTCTAAAGGACCTTAAATATTCCTATATAAGATACATTAAATTAAATCAGATTATATATACCTTAAAATTATTTTGTAGGATTTATCGATTTAAAACTAAAATATTTCTTAAATAAATGTGATTTTTCAAAGATTGTAATAGACTTATAAAAGACATCGTTAAAAAAAAAAATTCCTGCCAGCATTCACAGAAGGATGGAAATAAGTCGTAAAATAGACATGAGCATAGACTGAGACCAAGACAAAAAATGAAATTTAGTGATAATTTTAAACAATCAAGATGACTTTTACATTCTCAGGTAATCTTTGGTCAAGTTCCTTTTAATATGATATTTTTTTCAAAATAACAATAATTAAAAAAAAAATGTTTTGTGCGCGATATGACTATAGCCAAGTCCCGCCTTGCGTTATTCTCATGTTTGTAGCAGTGTTTAATTTTTATTGATAGGAATAAGTAAAAGTATTTTGTAATCTCGAGGAGTAGGTCTGGAGCCTCCTCTACGGACTACTTACTGACTACGCCGCAGCTAGTGGAATACTGTATTCAACAGTACACTATTTCATTAAACAGTACATGAATGAAGAAAGACTTGAGGATGAACAAATCAAGATCAACCAAAAATTCTAAATAATCGGATGAAAAGTGTGATATTTCGATAAATTCATCAAAATCCGATGATAAGTGTGCCTGAGATTAGGTGGCTTTACCTGGCTTTCTGTTCATCACGTTTATAGTTCAGCTAAAGAAAATTTAAACTAATAACTAGGCAAAGAAAATTTAGTAATCAGCCTGGAAATATGAATTCTATTTTCACCCGAAACGTAACTAAATTTTTCCCGGGCCTATATTTACTGAAACATTTTTGATCAGTGAAAAATTTACTGAAGGGTATGCTTATAAAATAATTTGTTCCATCAAAATCGGACATTTTTACCTCCGTGCGCAGTTAAAATTTTGATCTTAGGCAGGCGCGTCGGTATACTAACACGTTTGACAGTCGTGTATGGCTGGCTTTCTGTTCATCACGTGTCCAATTAGCTAAGGAAAATTTTAACTTTTAATTATGCGAAGGAAGTTTAGTAATCAGCCAAATTAATATTTTTGAAGATCTTGCTTCCTTTTAGGCTCCTCTGACTCTGAAAATGTGATTTTAAAAAAATATGTCTTTCGTTGTCATGTCTTTACAGGGTATTTTCCTCTAAACCTTATTCCCTTAACACCCATCATTTATCTAATTCATTAAACCAGTTTCGATAAAAAAATTTGTTTAATAAGAAAAAGTTTTTTTTTATAACAGAAAATAGCTCGAATATCAACTGTATCTTACCTTCTGTAATTTACGAAACTGAGAAAAATATAAAATAAGCTTACAGTTATAATTTTTATTAATTTCTTCTCCAACTCGTTAGAAAAAACATCTAATTAATAACAGGTTATTGCTATTATTATTTTAACAATACTTATTTCCAAAGCATTATAGAAAGCAGCTTTCCTGCAATCAAAAATTGAAGAAAATGTCAATTCCTACTATTATAAAATTTAGTGCAAACACAAAATAAATGTTAAGTTGAAGGGGCCAAGCAATCGCTGAAAGACTAGGGCATCCTTTCAAGATAATGGACGAACAAGATCAATGGTTTCTTGCCAACGAAAGATGAACAGCTTATGCTATCGGTGGAAATCGGGTTATCAATCACTGCTCTGAAACCTATCAAAAACACATTTTATTATAAATAATTTCACTACTTTCCAGTAGGCAAGTTATTTAATAAAAAATAGTAGGTGGGAAGGACATTGTAGCCAAACTTCAATAACTCTAGCCTAAACGGAATGCAAAGTACTTCAAAGCAGAGGCAATCTAACGGCCACAAATACTTTTAAATTTAGCTTTGTTATTTAATCAGTCTGAATGAAGTATTTAAACGTGGATCCGTTAAGGTAGGAGGTATTATTTACAGATAGCATACGGTTTACAAATATTTAAATGCACAGATTAATATAACTCTTGAGAACTAATTGGATGTAAAAAGTGCCTCTACAATTGTCAGAGCAACAACTAATTTAATCTTTACCTCTCCCCACAAAAAGAAATATGAAGTGAAAATTTTAAGAATATTATATACTTTAAATTCACTAAAAGTGTTCATTTGCTTCTAATTAATATTTATATTTTTCAACATAATTTGTAGTAATAAAAAAATTGGAACTTATTTAGATGGATATTTCAGTAATCAATATCGTCAATTATAACTATACAGTATTTACTGAACAACAATTTTTGTTCCATTCCATCAGTATTCCACACACACGGTAGATCGGAGTAATTAGATTTTGGCGTGGCGTGATGGAGTTTAGGATTTATGGAAACCGATGGCTGATATTATGCAGAATTTGCTTTTATGCACAGCAGTAGAATCACTATACGGCCAGCCCTCTTGGTGAAGAAGCGAAGGCGTTAACAAGGGTATGGTACCTCGTAGTGATGCAAGTGGGAAACGGCTCTTCAGTGGGCTCGGTACTGATAAATTAGGCATCCCGAAGCTGGTCAGGAGACTTTTGAGGAGGCATCTCCTCCACCTGACTTGAGGGCAGTGGACTAATAACCACTTTCCTTAAAGCAATTTATTACAAGACCTTAACAAGAAAACGCCGGACTGATTCAAGATAATAGACACGGAAACCGTAAAACTGAGATCAAACTTGGAGTTTGGAACATTTTAACATTATATAGATCAGAAGGGCTTCAAGATCTCATCAATGAATTGGATAAATAAAAAGTTGACCAGGTCGCTATCCTAGAAATCCGCTAGACCTTCAACGGGGTTATTGAAATAATAATGTTTACTATAGCTGCCACCGGCGAAATATCACATTCGGTACTGGCTTCGCTGTGAGAGGTAAGACGAGACAGCTTGTCATAGGATTAACGCACTTAAATGAACGCCTATCCTCTATACGAGTCAAGTGTACCTTCTACAAGTATAGTAATCTTAACTGCCATGCTCCAATGGAGCCAGCTTGTACGGAGGATAAAAACTACAGAAGTGCTAATGTGGACTCAATCCACTATTTAGTCATTGCAAGAATCTGGACATGGATCTCGAATGCAAAGAAATAGGAAATCTAAGAAGTAGGTCATTGCAAAACTAAAAGACCCGAATATCCGAACTTCCTTCCAACATAACCTGATCTCCAAGGTATAAGAGGAACTTTTTGATAGTGACGACACCAATGCACAAAGCATGTAAGGCTTCATCTAAGGCTCTTCAGGCGCCTTAGATCTCGCTGTAGCAAGTGCTGTTGAGGAAACACTTGGAACTAAACAGCTTGATATAAGATCATCGTGGTTTAATGAGTAGTGTGATAGAGCTACTGACGAAAATAATGTGGCTTATAGAGCTACGGTTCAAAAGCGAGAGTATTCAAGAAGGCTAAGCGAAGAGTATAGAAAGAAAAAGCGAGATGAAAAGCGGGTCCACAAGCGAAAGAAGGGGGATATGAGAATATGGAGCTGGAAGAAATTGAAGTACAAAGGAGAGCCAATGAAACCCGAACTTATTTCAAGGAGGTAAATAAGAGAAGTGCATACTTTAAGTCTAGGCTTCAATCTTGCAAGAAGGAGAATGACAGTCTTCTCACAAATAAAGATGTCATATTGGAACAATGGGCTAGACACTTTAAGGCACTCCTCAATGAAGAGCACCTAATTCCAATAGAAGGAAAAAGCGTTTGAGAAACAAGGAATGAGGATGAAGAAGTGGAACTACCGGAATTTGAGGAGTTTTAAGACGCCCTCGGATGAATAAAGAACAATAAAACAACTGGATGCGACTGATTGGAGGCTGAGCTCTTCAAATATCTTCATTCACCATGACTGATCTGGTTCTTTCAATTTGGCAAGAGGATACCACTACAATGGAGTACCGCTGTAAGTTGCCCAGTACATAAAAAAGGAAAACAGCTCGAGTGTGTAAACTATCGTGGCATATCACTGCTGCCATGCGCCTACCGAATAATCTCTAACATGCTCTTCAATCGACTGACCATTTGCTGAGCTTGAAATAAGTGAATAACAGGCTAGCTTTCGATGAGATAGATCTACCACAGATCAAATTTTCAAAATCCCCATTATGCTCGAGAAGGGTCATGAAATTATCAACCCACCACCTCTGCTTCGATTTTTAAGTGCGAATACGATTGCATCAGGCGGCACAGACTCTATGAAGAGACGGATGAATTTAAGATCCCTTTGAAACTGATTCGACTGGTTAAAATGACCATGGAAATGTCAGTCGGAATGCTCATCGTAATCGTTGGCTTGTCTACTCTTCAATTTAGCCTTGGAAACAATTGTCCCAGACTCAGGCATCGAAACAACGGGTACGGTTTTCTCTAGATTAATCCAGTTGCTTGGTTATGCGGATGATTTGGATAGCATATCCTTTATGCATATTCTTTGCAGCTCTAAGGAGAGCCTTTCTCGATCTGCATGGAGTTGTACAGTCAATTGGGCTCATAGTGAACACCAGGAAAACCAAATATATGCTCACTATCATGAGTTGGTGGAGAACCACGGGAGCGGACAGTGACTATTGAGACTTGCACACTTGAGAGGGTCACAGAATTTACTTACCTGGAAGCACAAGTTAATTCTACAAATAATATTTCTGCAGAAATTAAGCGTAGAACAGCAGCCGTAAATTCATGTTGTTTTGGCTTCCTCAAGTATACACGGAGCAGGCTCATCACGAGGCAAACCAAGTCCCGAATATATAAAACTCTTACAAGACCACTCCCCATTTGTGAAAGGACGAGAGGGACCTCCTTTTATTCGAGGGGAAGGTCCTAAGAAGGATATTTATCCCCATTAAAGATGGAGAGGTCTCGAGAAAAAAAAATCGGAAACTGTATGATTTTGTTAAATTCTTCAATTAATCCATACTTTTAATTTTAATTATATTATCACATTATCACACTAAGGGTGTTAATTATATTCCTCTCGAGCTCATCCTCTCGAGCTTAAAAACTCTTACCACATCGAGTTTTTAAGCTTGAGAGGATGAGCTGGGCGGGTCATGTGGCAAGGATGGGAGAAACAGAAATTCCCAAGAAAATTTTAAACGAAGCGTTGCATCACACTCAGAGAGCCGAGAATAATGGGGTGGAAGCCGATCCTAGAAGCCCCCTTGAGGCCTGAACAGATTGGAGAACAGCTGTGAAAGATAGAGCTGAATGGCGGAAGATAATCGAGAGCCAAAGACCTACCCCGGATTGTAGCTCTACCGAAGTAAGTAAGGAAATCTAACCTCTCCGCATCACTTTAAAAAATATATAAAGAATCTACACGCTCGTTTGGCGCATAACGGAGTGGAGTGATCGTCAGTGGGACCCTTGGAATTTTCTTCACTCCAGCCACTCCACTCATCGTTCCATCCTTCCATTTGGAGTGATCGTCAGTGGCTACCTTTAAGCTATTAATGCTTTTAGCTATTAATACACTTTTATGCGTGAATATGATAAACAACCTTAGTGTGAGTAGACACTTGAGATACTGCTGCAAGAGCTAAAAAAATATTAAAATTAAAAGTATGGATTTATTGAAGTAATACATTTTTTAATTTATGCTTTTGTCCGCGAAGTTAACTGTGATATATATTTAAAAATAATAAAAACATATTAAATTTTTTTTTTGTTTGCTACTGTATACCTATCTCCACAAGGTATACTTCTTGAACTGCATTATATTGAGTAGCATCAAAAATAAAAATGTTTTGTACTGAACATTAATTATTCGGTATATTTATGAGAAAGAAAAATTGAATTACGATAACCGTTAATCTATTTGAAATATTAGTGGTTAAATTCACTTTCAGCAACAGATTAAAAAAAAAAAAAGGAGAGAGAAGCAGAAAAGAACATTATTAATGAGCAAAGGAAAAAAAAATTTAGCCTTCAGTTGCCGAGGTCTTAAATTACAATTTTTCATAGAAAGGAGAAGGGCTGAAACAATAGCAGGGCTTGAAGGGACTAATTGACTTCACAATTAATTGGTTATTAAGGCGATGTAAGATGGGGAGCAAGCAAACTGAATTAGAAATTTAGCCTCAAAGCGTTCTCCTATCAAATAGAAACATGGATGGATCGATCAACATCCCAACCTGTTTACAAGAATCGCCTTCCCTGGATGTGAATGTGTGACCAGTGGACAGTGAACCTGGAACCTGTGTGTGACAGATTGCCAGCCTGTTGAATACACCTTGGTCAATAAAGAATACAGACCCGATTCTTGCTTAGGAATAAATCAATACTCAATGAATTGCAAGTCAAAACATTGATTAACTCACTTTATCAGTATCTTGTTTTCGTGGCCTAATAGGGAGATCGAAGCATCTCAAGGTGCGGGTTCGATGAAAGTCCCAAGGTAGCTTTTGTGCTGTAGAATGTTGGAACTGCAATAAACAATATTTCACAAATGGGGAACAATAGTGCTATTGTAGGCCGCATTTAAATTAGGCAGTAAGAAAGGAGGCCGTTATGATTTTTTATATTTGTATGAACACACACATATATATATATATATATATATATATATATATATATATATATATATATATATATATATATATATATATATTATTTTTTCAGTTGGCACTCAAATTTTCAAATTTTTCGACTTTTTATTCGGCTTTCCTCTTATATCTCGTGAACAGAAATGGATTTTCGCTGTTCAAACGATTTTTTGACTATTTATAGGTAGATTATAAGGAAGAACGAGTTTTATAATTTTCCGACTTTCCAGTCACTTTTCTTATAGTACCTCCGGAACAGATAAATGGATTTTTGCTGTTCAATGGATTTTCCTACTGTTTAGGGGTAGGTATAACAGAAAAAGCTAATAAAAAGTCGACAAAAATTTCAAATTCTTTTTTCTTTTAGTCTATCTCTGGAAAGTGTGTAAATTGTTTACAAAATATCAGAGGAAAATTGAATGAAACACGCTCGTTCCTTTTTTTATTTAATTCTCTTAATTTTCGAAAGGCCGCACCAGTTCTCGGAGGCCAAAGGTTCTCCGCCTACACACAAGTTACTTCTTTCATCTATCGGGTTTTCATATCACCATATTTCGAATACAGAAGAGAAGCTATTACGAATAGTCTTAGAAAATCAGAGTGAAAATTCTGAATACGTTGGATGTTAGTATGTTCATAGTCAAAATTACATTTGTTAGGTTATCATTTGGAAATTTAAAAAATTAAGGCCTTAAGTCCCTCAAATACCAGTAAATAGCTGACCAATTAATAATTAACTTTTTTCCAATTCAGACATCATCAAGTAAAAAAAAAGGCTTGATGCAAACCTAAGACAGCACATCAACATTCTAAAATAAAGTTTGAGTCAATTTTTTCGTTAATTCATCTATTTGAAATGCATACTATCCAATTTCAGAAAGATATTTCTTATTAAGAAATTAGAAATAAAGATGTTTCAAGTGAAATTAATAAATAAATGTAGCCTTAATCTTTTCTTAATGTTGAAACGTCTACAGTTGGGCGCTGTCTATTTCTGTTCCCAGGGATGACGGCGAGAGAAAATAACAATCTTTTTTCTTTAGAAAAGTAACAAAATTTTATTTAAAATAGTAGTAACGATGGAATACAAAATAAATACTAAATTATTAAAACACAACTAAACATATCTTTTTCAAAATACAAAAAAATAAATATTTGAAACTAAAAATAGAAACTATTTTATGAACAACAAAAGGCAGGGTTACCAATTTTTCCATAGAAAGCCAGTGGTTCTGGAAATTAATATATTTTAT
The DNA here is from genome assembly GCA_948150685.1 of Rhaphigaster nebulosa. Taxonomy (NCBI): domain Eukaryota; kingdom Metazoa; phylum Arthropoda; class Insecta; order Hemiptera; family Pentatomidae; genus Rhaphigaster; species Rhaphigaster nebulosa. The sequence goes on along the minus strand of OX411306.1, from coordinate 108,507,822 downwards.
CCAACATTCAAAATGCTGGCGGATTGTTAACTTTTCAAGTAATTTGCTCATTAGATAATTAAGAAAATCTTACCATCAGCGGTGTATACAGTTTTAGTCTACTGCTAGCCACAAGGAACTTCAACTTCAAGGAATTTCAATTTCATTGCTGGAAAGTGCCCTCACCTCTTATGAAACATGTTTGCGAACATGCTTTTTATAAAGTGTTATAAAAAGTTGTTTGTCTATTTAGGAACAGTTTTTCAACATCGAAAAAATAGTTTGCCAGCTCTAGGTTCGATTTATCAAAAATTAATAAAATCACGACAGATGGATTCCTAATGAAAATCCCAACTCAATTTTTCAGTATGCATCAAGCTAGTCCATAAACTAACCTTTAATTTGCAATATATTTACCATAATTTACAACTCCTTTATGTTTTTTGAATAAAGGATTTCTTATGCAATTACAAGAGTTAAAAATATTGTGGCTCCTTTCGTTTAATAGCTCCTCGACCTTCAGCATCCAATTCTAATTCTAATCCATATTTTGTTGATTTTAATCTTTGCATGGATGTTCATTTCACTATTCTTGTTATTATTGAAAATTAGAATTATCACCATATGTTTGCTGTTGTTTCACAAATGGTACAGCAAATAAGGTCGGGTGGATTATTAAAGTTAGTTTTGTATATTAAAGCTTGCAGTTGAAAAGGCACACTTGAGGCACATCACATCGGGTGCTTTTCAAAAATAATAGAAAATAAGGTTATATTTTTAGAGAGTTTGTTGATTGTAATCAACAGTTTTAATTAATACAGAGAGTTTTTCATTACTTTTTGGAAAAAAAAAGTAATTCTTTCGCTTTATTCTGGCTTACGTTGACATTTAATTGTTTCAGCTCGTCAGTCATTCTTTTGTATTCAGAATAGCAAGGATTTCTGGTTAAAAGTATCGAATTACAATGGAAGGATTGTAAATACCCCATTTCAAATCCCGGGCCTCTGTTGGCTATACTTGTAAAAGTGTTTTAATTTAATGAGCTGACTGATCTCACAGTTGAGTTGACACAGTCGTCCGTAATTTAATTTAATACACCAAAGCGCGCTGATTGCGTTACTATTTCCTTTGGAGACAATGATTCCCAAGGGAGGGCAAGCCTACCAATTAAACTATTATTTTTTTTTTCTTCTCAGAAGGAATTTCTCCAGAGCACTCATTTGCGATCCGCATTCAATTTCGACCGGCCAATTAATGTACCATTTCCAACAACTGGACATTTTTTCTTGGAAAAAATGTTATTGCAGGCCACCAAAGGCTTAGTTACGATGAAGACGATTTGAACGGCTTGGTAGGACTGTGTACAAACATTGGATTATTGTCGGAACCCGATGTAATGAACTCTCTGAACTTTCGTTTGGTTAAACTTTGGGGTCGATATTCGTGCCACTGCCACCCACACTTTGCAACGTCCGTAGTCGATCTGGCTCCCAAATCCCGAATGATGCTAATTCAGTTTCAACATAGTTCGACAATCCAAATCCCTACAAGATTCTATAACAGCAATTAACTTTAGATGTAAACCCTTTCAGTTATCCGTATTTAGATACTGATTCGGGCTTGATCGAAAATTCAAAATTTAGTGTAATTAATTAATTAGACAGAAACCAAATTAAAAGAAAGAAACCAAACTAATTAGACAGAAACGAGAAAGATTTTCGGTTCAGCTACCAAATGCACTGAATAAAACCGCAATTATTCCGTTCGAAATTGTACGTAAGCTCTTTGACAGGTAAATAAATTGGAAAACTCTACCTAACGACTTCCGCCAACCAAATATGCACCGTCATCTACTTGTTATTTTCGCTCCCATTATAAATATTAAGTATATATCCTCAGACTGATGTTGGATGTTTTTTCTACAACTACATGCCCTACAAGAGACGAATAAGGAGCTGAAAGAGAGATCTCCTTTCTCGAATTATGTAGAATTGGAGTCCTCGCCTGAAGAAAATACTGCTTGTAGGGACAGAGCTTTCATCATAAGTGAATTGATCTGTAAACTATCTTTCTGATCAGGATCTTTTACTTCATGTAAGTACGTTAGAATAAAGGGCATCTCTACCGATATTTGGATCTCCTTTCACGTTCTCATCATCTTGAACTCCTCGAATAACTTCTCGATCGAAATAAAACAATCAAATAAAACAAAACCTAAGCAAATCATTGTAAAAATTTATCAATATATTGAATAAAACTAGCTTGGCAAGTTTCTAAACAGAGCCAAGAACTATCCGCTCTAGGCAAGGTGTCATAGTTGGTACTTGAGTTGAACAATGAGTTTTCCATCAAATTAAGGCTAGATTCTTAGTTCATGATTAGCCTAAGGAAATTCATGATAATGTACAACAAAAATAATAAAACAAAACTGAAATAATCAATATTATGTCAGTGAAGTATTATTATAAAACTTACATTTCCTCTTTGTAGTGCCATGATGATTCTTGATGTGGTATGGAGAAAGGTTTTACGTGTATTCTCAGATACCACCTTCAAACAATGTTGCCAACTCACCAGTATAATATATAGTTCTATGAGCATTAACAGTTACCGTATTTTCTTTGATTCTACATAGTTTGCATCTCAAAAATATTATGATTTATAATATTAAATAATAAATTATATTGCAAAACGAAAAATAATATATATTATTTAAAAACCGTATGTATACCTTTATTGTAAGAATATTACTTAATATAAATATTGGTAATTTATTTTAGTTCTGAAGATGTGAATCCCTAAATCTTGAAAAAGTAAATAAAAATATTAAATTATGGAAGTCTAATTATGTAAAACTTTTTATTATATTCCTTTATCTCTAACATAAAAAAATTAAAGTATTTAATTTGAATCTTTAAATAATAACCTTACAGCATTACATATTCTGAAACCGATATGCTACCATCCGAATTTCAGTGCATTTGGATATATACAATAATATCTCAGCAACATAAAAAGCTATTTTAAACCTTATATGAGATAAGTTATAAAGTATAGATATTTTGCGTAATTGCCTCTAAATAATAAATATTAATTTCTTTTGTTATGAAAAAATATGTAAAATGTTTAAAAACAGTCACACAATACGAAATATTGCAGACCGTATAAATTTTGCTTCAAAATTATACGCTCACCAAATATAACTTCAACAATTAAATTTTATTAAAGTAGTGATTTAGTAAGTAGTAATTTTTTTCTTCCATCTATTATCCAAAGGCAGAATAAAATCTGGTTTCCGATTGTATCATCACAATCCCAAAGTCGGATCTTCGGACTGACAATAAGTAGAGAGACATCGAAGACCCAGAATCGTTATTCAGATGGTAGGACACTATTTGACCATAACGCGACGAAAAAGCTAACAAAGCGTTAAAAAGAACCGGGGTCGGTGGATTGGGTAGGGACAGGTTGGAATGGATAAATCGAATCTCCTAGGGATTTAATTTCGCTGGCTCAGGGCTAGTTACTTCCTGTCTCTAAATGTCTGATTTTTATATCCCCTGCTCGGTATCTATTAAAGGAATCCAAATAAGATTCTATTCAGATGTTTTTTCTTTGGTAAAAAAATTAATTGCCAATTCGTTGATTTATTGGTGTTAAAAATAGGATATTTCACATTTTTTATTGTCGCTTAAATGCAAGATTTAAATCAGAAAAGTTAAAAATCAAAATATTGTAGCCATTATTGAGAAATACAACGTATTGAGTCATTTAGCTTTTATAAATAAAAATTTAAGTTTTTTTATAAATATTAGAAAGACTAGAAATAGACATTCGTCTTTGAACGTAATTGTGAAGTTATCGATGAATTAAAAGGAAAGGTCGTTGGTTTTCATGAAAACTTTAGCGCGTCTTTAAGAAAAAATTGAGAAATATTATGTAAGAAAGAAAGGAATGTAATTTTTATTCTGGATCAGCTAGTCCCCTACGAATAAGTGAAATGTCCAAATAGCAGTTACATTTGTCTATTAAATATTCGTACGAAAAATATGAGAGTATGGTTGACCGTGGAAAAGTATGAAGGAGAATCTAGTTTGGGGCCGATGTTTCGGCCTAAGTTTTAGGCCATCATCAGGGCTGAGTGGCGCATGATATTATCATACTCTCACCAATATGATTCCAAATATACGGGACCAACGACTTGACAGCAACTTTCTACCAACATGTCATACCACGCGTCACTCATCCCATGATAGCCTAAAACGTCGTAATAATTTTTTTCTTATTGTGTTCATTTATTGACCGCACCCCCAACCAAGATTCTCCTTCATAAAGATTATTTAGTTATAAAACCATTTTCGTGTGAACATTTGTGAATAACATTATTTCTTCAATTTACTAATGTCTTTTTTTATAACCGTGAAAATTATAATAAAGGGATAAGATGGTCCGGAGGGAGGGGGGAGGGAAGGGGAGGAGGGAGGAGAGAGGAGGGAGGAGGGAGGGAGGGTGGTAAAAAAAAAAGGTTTACAAATAGTATAAACTATTTATTAGAAATTGACGTTTCGACTGACTTTGTTGGGGTTCATCAGGCCTAGATAAACAAGATAATAAAAATAAAATAATGATAATATAAATATTAGATAATGAATAATGTATAAAATATTATTTTATTTTTTATATCATGTTTACTTAGACCTGATGAAGACCTACAAAGTGGGTCGAAACTTCGGTTACTAATAAATAGTTAAAAGCATTTGTGAACCTTTTTGGCTACCGCCACCCGGATCATCTTATTCCTTTATTAGTATAATCCTAAAATAATACATTCTTGACAATAAATATAGCCTTTTGTTAATTCTTTTGCATGCTTCTGGCATTTATCATGTATATTATACTGCATATAATGGCAGATTGTACTGCATATTTGAGAATTTTGTTTTGCATATGTAAATTTGTAAACACACAAGATAATATTTAGTCTGAAAAGAATAAATAAAATTACAATGGTTTATCTTCTGTCAATCCAGCTAATTCGAACTCATCTTCTCTTCTCTTTATTATATGAACATATAATTTTGGTTCTTCTTCCTTAACCTTAGCCATCGTTCTTCTCTTTTTTTCAAGAATTGTAATTTTATTTGTAAATTTGTAAATACACAAGATAATATTTAGTCTGAAAAGAATAAATAAAATTACAATGTTTGTTCACCACATACATATAACAATATGAATTAGTTTACAAAGTGTAACTTTCCGCTCATATGTTTTAAAATAATACTCTTCCATCTAAAATAATAATACTGTATGAGATATCGATGTATGAGATATTTCAGGTTATCGATGTAATTTACATCTTCTCCCCTCAAGTCACCTTTTGCGGAGTAAAAGGTGATAGTTTGCTGCTATGGTAAAGATTAGATTCCTTCCTTTTCTTTCCACAACCTACTTCATACATTAATGACGAAATCCGATTTAGAATTTTAAAAAGGCCTGTTCTAACTTTATGGGTTTTACTTCTGTTTAATTTACTTCCACTTTCCACATAAACTAGATCTCCAACTGCAAAATATGTGAAATGCGATTTTTGTGTATTCTCTCTTTATTTGCGTTGAAGCTTTTCGTAGAATTTAAAAAAGCGTTCTTTCTATCTTGTTCAATATCCTGGTTCTTTGACGTGTCGACTGGACAAATAGTTGACTGTTGTCCATACAGCAAATATCCCGGTTCGAATTTTGTTGCGCTGTGAATAGTTCTATTGTATTCCGAAACGCATTCCTCTGCTATAACAGTCCAATCACGCTTATCACTTCTGTTAATTTTACATCTAATCCTATTTACTAGCGTTTGATTGAGACGTTCATTAAGTCCATTTAAAGATGGGCAATCTATACTTGCAAATACTAATTGTATTCCCATATATTGTAGGTATTTTTTTAGTTCTTCTGAGTTGATTCCGGTGTATTGGTCAGCGAGAATCATTTTGATATTGTTCTTTCTGGCTATTGGGTCTATCAGCTTGATAAAGTCTTTTGCACACTGCCCTTTTGTTGTAGAAAACCATGCATACCTAGTGAAGTGATCGACAAGGATATGCATACATTTCTTTGGAGATTTATTTCCTGAAAATCCACCTACCGTGTCAATTGACATGATTTCATAAGGTTCGTGTGCGGGGCCTAATCTTGACATCAATCCAATAACTCTTCCTCGACGTGACTTATGTAGAGAGACATGTTGTACAACCTTTACAAAATTCAACAATTAGTTTGTCTAGATTTTAAAAATAATAATAAGATCTTATTTTCTCTCTCATTTGGGCTACTCCGATATGGTCGTAATAATCATGCACTTTTCTAATTATTTCTACTCCGAAAAATTCTTGCTCTTCCTTTTAATTTCTTAAATATCATGTTATGGCGCTGCTTGGTGTTCTTTGCAGATAGGAGTTCAGTTATATTTTCTTTTTGGTCATTTTTAATGTCTGTTAATTCTATTAAATTAACCACCTGGATGGCCTCATCATCATCGAAATGTTCTCATGAGTCGTGAAAGTAAATCTGTCATAATGTTTTATTTTCCTTTTTTATATATTATTTGAAAATCAAATTGGGATTAATAGTGAACTAAATCTCCAAGAATTTCGTCCGTATGTGATTTTGTTCTTAAATTTTCCAAAGGCTTATGGTCACTACACACAAAATTTTTTCGACCGATGAGATAATATTGCCAGTATTTTATGGCATCTTTTTTAGCCTTACACTCTAAATGAATGATGTCCATTTTCTTTTCTTTCTCAGTCAGTTTCCTTGAGAAATAAGCTACTGGATGCAATATTTCATCAGACTGTGGCTGTTTTAATGTTGCTCCGATTCCTTGAAGACTGGCGTCAGTTTCAATATAAACATCTTTTTTACGTCATATATCGCCAATATAGGTTTGGAACATAGATATTCTTTTATCATATTAAAACTTTTTTCACACTGATCTGACCAGCAAAATTTTACATTTCTTCTCATTTTAAATTACATTTCTTCATTTTAAATAAAAATTGATTGATCCCAAAATACTTCGAACCCCAGTTTTGTCAGTCGGTCTTTGGAGTTTTTTTATTGCAGATAATTTTCTTGCGATGGTGATATTTTGTTTTCTTCTATCACATGGTCAAGATATTTACATCTTTGTCTATTATGTCATTTATAGTCGGAAACGGATAACATTCAGGAACGACTAATTTGTTTAGATTTCTGAAATCTATACATAATCGTACATTGCGACCGTCTTGTTTCTTATAGTCAATAGTCACAGGTGAAGCGAAAGCTGAGTCAGATTCTTCTATTAAACCAACTTCCAATAATTTCTTCACTTGTTCTTTTATTTCTTTCTCGTCCGGTATTGAACATTTATACGGGCGAGCCATTACATATTCATCCCTAATCAATTTTATTTCTGCCTTCTTTGACTTAATTTGGCCAACATCAAATTTATTTTCCGCGAATTGTTTTTTGTGTTTTCTAATTATATGTAAAAGTTGTTTCGTTTTAATGTCATCTGCCATGTGGTCGAGATTTACTATGAATTATTTTGTATTTGTCTCTTCATTAAAATTTACTTTTTTTATTTTTTTCTTTCATATTTTTTAATGTTGAATTATTCTCTTTAAAATTTTCTACTTGAATTGTCTTCTCATCTATTCTTTGATTTTTTTTAAAATCTTCAGCTTGCGGAAGCTTAAATTGTTTTATCGCATCAAGACCTAATAACAAATCGTATGAGAATGCACTATTTTTAACCACAAAAGTATCCAAGTGGTTAGTTATTTCACCGATTTTCAACATTATATTTGCCCGGGCCGAACTGAAATTTAACCCATTGATTGTTTTAAACGCGCTATTATGTTTTATTAGATTCTTTTTTAATATATCTACGATTTTTTTGTTTATTAAGGTTACATTAGAACTTGTATCATAAACAGCTTTTACTTTTAATTTATTATCAATGAGCACGTTTATTTTTATCAGCGGATTTAAGTTTCCTGGGCCTTTCAGTTTAAAGATCTTTTATCAAGCTCTATTCTCATCACTTCTGCTTCTTCTGAATTTTGGATTTCGATGAGATTTGATTCTTTTTTTGAATCATACAAATTTTTATTCCTGCATTCGTTAGCTGGATAAAAACGGTTGGGCCGTTGCTAAAACATCACACATAAAGCATGTTTTTAAAATCCTTCATTCCATTTCTTCTTAGATGCGTTAGAATTTAAACCTACAGTTTTCACTTGTTCCTTCTTACAACCACTAAAGGTATAATTTCTATTATGTACACTATCTAGTTTTCTAAGCCGGGTAAATAATTCCTCTATTGTATTAATCTCTTCACGGTCTATAAGATCTTGTATGTCAGGCATAGGCAATCCCATAATAATCATATTAATTCTTGTGATAACCGTGCTATTTGTTTCTACCTCTAGGCACAGTTTCTCCTTGACTAAAGCATAATCAATTAATGAACCTCCTATGTGTTTAAAACTATAAGCTTTTCTGACCGCGTTCCATCCTTTTTCAACAAAACATGTAAAACATGAACTTTTCCATTCAGGCCAATTTGTAAGTCCCATCTTTTTCAAATCAGAATCATACCAATTTCTTGGTGATTCGGTAACAAAAAACCTTAATATTTCTATCATATTGGATGCACTATTAACCTTATGTCTCATACATTCACTTTCAAATTGTTTGATCCCATCAGTAGGATTCTGAGTTTTATCAAACTTATCAAGAATAATTTTTTTTTTTCAATTTCATGTAACTTTAATTCATCATTTAAATTTAGTTTGGTTTCTAATTCCTTAATTCTCTGTAATAAAAATGATTCTTCCTGTGATTTTTCAAAGTAACTACTAACATTCAAAAACTCAAGTGATTCTTCTAAAGAAAATTTTTTATTGCAAAGATTTCCGTCTAAATCGAAATATTCATTCTTTAAATCATTATCAATTTTAACACCTACCTTTCGAAAACCATTTATTGGTTTAATAGCACAAACCGCACTCTTAAGTGTTGGCTTTGACATCAATAATTCATGTTCCACTAGGTTCTGAAATTCTAGGAGAAGGACAAACCACAATAGTTTATCTTCTGTCAATCCAGCTAATTCGAACTCATCTTCTCTTCTCTTTATTATATGAACATATAATTTTGGTTCTTCTTCCTTAAACTTAGCCATCGTTCTTCTCTTTTTTTCAAGAATTGTAATTTTATTTGTAAATTTGTAAATACACAAGATAATATTTAGTCTGAAAAGAATAAATAAAATTACAATGTTTGTTCACCACATACATATAACAATATGAATTAGTTTACAAAGTGTAATCTTCCTCTCATATGTTTTAAAATAATACTCTTCCAGCTGTATGAGATATCGATGTATGAGATATTCCAGGTTGTCGATGTAATATACACATATTATATGGCATATTTTAAACTTTTTGAAGCATTTAATTAATCTATTAATTTAATTAAGCTATTGCTTACGAAAGTGTAAAATTCCTTCGAAATATAATTCCGAAGCTTACCAAAAAACTTGGGAAAGTACTCAAATGAAATTCATTATCAATAACGAAATGATATGTACGAACGTTCATATTATTTTCGTACACGATCTATTATTGTTAGTTCTTACATTGAAATCAGTAATAATTAAACGAAAATACATTTCCTCTTTATGATTGATAAATTTTTCGCTCAACACATTATTCATCCAACACATTATCACTGACTTGAACTCTATTATTGCTTACAAGACAATGATGTGACTTCGGAATCACTTTGAATACAAACGAGATAAGATTACTTGGAGAGCCTACCGGGTAATCAGTATTCAAAGTGTGGTTTCTGAGTTATGTTTTAAGCGGCTTAAGTTCGACAATTTATGTACGAACTGCTATAAAATTTTAAAAACGTTATGGTGGAATCACAGTGTTCAGATGGTTTTAACATTATACTAAGCTATTTTTCAGTAATTCAAATATAAAAAAGTCACGTTCCTGAGATTCTGATTGTCCCCGCTTACCTAAAGCTAAATTAAACGAGAAAAAGAATTGGTCACTTGAATCGGTCACGCGAAGAGATCGTCGGAGATAATGCCTGAATTGACATGACATGTTGCGATCAACTGGATGTAGCAATCAGATATGAGATTTAGATTATGTTTCATGCGACAATAACATATGCATTCCAGGGGAGGAAGGATGTTTCAGATATATGTTTACACTCACTCACTTAAACCTTATTAATATCTAATAAATATTTCAAATATGACCTAAATCTTTCAAATCGCAATTCTAAATTACTGTTCTGAGAAAGTAATCAGAAAAATCTTATCTGAGAAACCTAGTACCGTTTTAAAAACACCTTGACAACCAGAAACCAGCTTGAACTAACTCTCCGCCGCTATAGCCCAGCAAGACCCTTGGCCTCCTGAGTAATTCTTCTCCATTTCTCTCTGTCCTGTGATTCTATCTTCCAATTTCAGACTCCTAGCTAACTCGCGTTTCTCTCCACTTCATCCTTCCACCTGCTTCTCGGTCTACCCTTTGTTCTCTTTCCACTGAAGTAGGCCTCCAGTATTCTCTTCTGCGCCCTTTCATCCTCCATTCTGATCACGCGTCCTACCCATCTCAGTCTACTTACTTTAATACAGTTAATAATGTTATTATTCTCTAATATAGTCTCGATTTCACTGTTGTTCTTAATGTTCCACTTATCATTAACTCTTGTAGCATCGTAATCCTTACTATCTTTCTTTCAAATACTTTTAGTTTACGGCAATCCTCTTGTGATAAACACTAGGTTTCCACTCCACATGTGACTACTGGTCTAAAAAGAGTTTTATATAGTTTTAAATTTGTAGGTTTTGATAAAAGCTGAGATTGGAAATTGTATTGTAGGTTTACAGAGTAGATGATGGGGGCACAACCCCGAAGCAACGGGATTATTATAATAACGTTGAGTCTCTGTAATCCGTCACGCCCTTTAGTCCGACAGTGTGCTTGCTGGTCGGTACATGAAACGTTCATATTACCGAATGAGATGGACGGAAAGTTGTACTGTCCTCAGTCTTCAATCGTCTGTTACAAGCGAATTTTTACTCTTCAGAGTAAAACGTATTTTTTCATTATTCTATCGATTTTTGTAGAGTTTAAAGTTCCAATTTATAGTTTAATTATCTCTGAACCCAGCGGAGGTAGAAAAAGTTGGTAGTGTTAATGTTGGCCGTCTGTAATCGTGTGATTTTTATTTTTTTGTGTTATTTATTTAGAAACATGTAAAATCTTTTCTGTTTTTCCAATTTTTTAAAAAGTATATATCCACATATGTGTATTTATTATGATAGATAATATATATATATATATATATATATATATATATATATATATATATATATATATATATATATATATATATTCATCTATCATAATAAATACATAGATATTGAGAGCCTTCCTATAGTTGCAAGTTTTTATTTAACCTCCATTAATCCGACAAACCTCCATAATTCGGCACGCTCCGGACCCATATGTGTCGGATTATAGGGACTCAAATTGTATTACGATGATGAAATAAAAATAATTTATTTGGAAAGTTATGATTGCTCCCTCTTTCCCACTAAATTTGGATATGACATTTTTTTTTAAGGATATTCCATTAGAATTTCATAAGGTGTATAAAACAAGAAACTTTTTATGTAAGTTTTTTGCTCTTGCCTCGTGAGTTTTTATTAAATAAAAAATCCCAAGGCCCGACCCTGAGGAGTGAGTGAATACGGCAAACAGAAATAGCCGAGCCACTCTCTCGTTAGAGGACATTCCGCTCGAGCGATCTGCTTTAGCCCCTCACAATGGGCTACCGCCGGCACTCAACTTCTTTCCTTCCAGATTTCTTGACTAGTTCACGGTAGCCGTGATCACCTAGTGGTTTGGACAATGCGTTGATGCCGCAATAACACGGGTTCGAGACCTCGTCACGGTATTTTCCCCTCCGTTAATCCCGTTTGAATAAGTAATAATATTTTATTTTTTATGACCATCATAAATAATTGTAAACTTCTTGCCATAGGACAGGCTCTTAAGACAAATTCACTTTTTATTTTTTAAGTCAAGAAGAAATTCTCAGCCTCAATGCTCATCATTAATTGTTTTTTTAAAATTATTTAGTGATATGTACAAATGTGTTAATCAATTCAATTTCTAAATGTCTTATCTTAATAACACATGATATGTATAATATGTACAGTGAATCGTAAATAAAATACCCATTCGTAATACTTCTTGGCTAAAATTTCTCCAGGTTACTATGCTAGAAGGTTCCTAAGCATCTTCTTTTCAGACGTCTCAACGTATTATAGGGGATCGAATGGCAAGTAAGGCAAAAAATAAATAGAAGATTTTTAGTGGGTTTGAAGTTAATAATGGAAGGTATCGATTTCAGGCCTAATTACTAACATATCAATCATTAACGGTTGGTCAACAATCATTAATTTGGTCATTTCATTTGTGATATAATAAAGAGCATTGAAGGTTTTACGAAGAATTTCGGATTGGATTCGAGAAAAATTCAATAGATTAATGAAGCCCTGAAGTTGAAGTAGTCGGAAACTACGAGCATCCTTATAATTGAATTAACTATTAACCAATTATCTTTCGTGATAATCTTTCTTTGTTATTACACAATATTTTGAAGGTTTGTGATTATTTTAAGAAAATAAAATACAAATAAAAACTCCTGAATTCAAACTATTTTGTTGAAAAACACTGATGTACTCTATCAACGTTCAGAATATCATAGATTTTATTCGGCTTTGTTTTTTTCTAAATTTATAAGAGTTATATTTATCTATTTCAATTTTTTTTTTCATTACTAATATTATTTATAACATTAATATACATAAGCAAAATTACATCCCATGTTACTAAAACAAAAAATCTTAGCACTCTTTGCAACTATATTTACTCCCTCGAATAATTATATTGTATTGAACTATGTAATAATTATGTATATAATGTATATATATTATGTGTATATAATGTATATAATAATTTCGAATCAAAGATTACTCTAGTTCGTCAAGTACAGGTTATCAAAAAAATGTCTGAATGCATGTTATTTAAATATTATGCATTCATGCATTCCAATAATTATATAGTTCATTAGTGATGCTTCAGTGTTAAAAAAATATTAACAGCAAACGAATAGAAATCGGTGTTGTTCCTTAAATTCCTTACAAAACCAGATGATTCTTGACAAAAGTGGTATTAAGGGTGAGCTACGCCAAGATGTTCAATTATGTTTAAAAAAAATCAAAAAATAACAATATATATGTTATGCAATCCAAGGTGTGATGCTGGAATCAAATAGTTTTCCGAATTAATTAGCATAAATTTAATTAAAATTTCAGGAGATGAATCTTGAGCCATACGCTTACCTAGAATGGAGAAATGCTGTAGAATAGCCCGCAATGCCTTCTTACTCGACTTTATCTCTAACAAGTGAGTCCCTCCGGAGGAGAATAATAACAGAATAAAACGAGAAGAAGGAGGATGGTTAAAAGCTTTTCTCTCAACCTGCCTCATACGGTATTCATACCTAGGGAGTTGGGCCCCAGCGAATGTCCCTAACAATGAAAACTTATCGATTTTCTGTACTTCGATATCTCTTCTTACGGATACCAACATTGATACCATTATCTCAATGATGCGGCCATGTTTTAAATTTAAACTAGTTATAAATCATAAGTTAATATTCTTAATTTTCAGCGATGATCTGCCACCCACACGTAAGTATGCATAACTCTATTTTTAATTATCTATTTCAGACTAGTTTTTGATTATTCACATAGCTAATCAGTTAATTATAAATTACCCATCCAGAAAATTAACTTCTAACAATGTAATCTATTTAATTGCTGACTACTACCTATATCACAATCTTATATTTTATTTGTAAATATTAAAATCCATCTGAATATGGCTAAAAAGAAGTGATGCTGATCGTTTGCATTCAAAGCAATATACACGTACATATATTTAAATATATGTATATTGTATTCATATTGATATTGATTCATATTCATATATGTATATTGTATATTGTGTATAAATATGAAACAGAATTGCCAACTGTGCCTACTTCATAACAATACTTCGTTTAATCTCACTTAGCACTATTGTATATCATTAGAAAGGCAATTCGTAGCTAAAAAGATAAAACTCTGACTGGTAAAATAACCGTGGTTGCTTAAGCTGATGCTTTGGAAATGTTAGGTTATGATTTAGAAACTATAAAATTCAATACGATGGCGTTAATTAAAGTCGGTAAAAAAAAATTGATTTGTGATAAAACCAATATATATTCTGTTCCTTGTACATTCGTATGAATATGCAAGTAGGAATACATTAGAAGAAATGGCGGTGGTGAAAAAAGTAGTTTATGTTAACATACGTTATCGACCTCGGGGACAGGAACGCACCTGATGTACATCTTTTGATCAGTATTAATAAGTACTGCATAGGAGTAAACTTTTAGAGTTAAACCAATTAGAACAAAAAAATTAATTTGTAATAAAAAAAAAGATTATGACGTGGTTCCGTAGAGAGAGTTATGCAACGATGGTCGGTTTCGCTATGCCTTTTTATAATTATTTACTTCATTACAAGCCAAGTGTTCTTTATATTTAATTAAAAAATGTTAATAACATATATGACTATAAAACTTTTAAATTGTATTTATCTTTCTTTTTGTGAATATTTATCTTATCAGTGATCAAATCAAATATTTGATCCTTTAGAAAATCTCCAACGTACAGCCATTATCAGCTCAATATTCAATAGAGACCAGAATCGACCCATCCAGGCTCTCGAGGGACCTGATAGGCCGAGGAAGTTAGGAGCGACAGTAAACAATGTCAGCAAGATAACTTAATATACGTCAGAAGGAATGAGCGAATCAAATCCCAAGTCCTGTGGGATGAGTTTGCTCGACGCAAGCCAATAGGGATGCCGTTTAATACCCACTTCTCAGGCAACTCCAACTCATTTGCTCTATTCAAAGTGAGTCAGTGGTCGAGATGCTTCTATAACTCAATCTTCTCAAGACCCTTGACTTCTTTGAATATGATCTAATACGAAACAGGAATTCATAGTGCATATCCTGTATCTTTGTTCGAAATGAACTTTGAATCCGACATTTCCGATGTCTTTTTTAATTGAATATTTCCGTCTTGAAATAATTAACCTCAACTTTGTTTACTCATCTTTGATGCAGTGAGTCGTTATTTATGAGAATTTGTAATTATCTATAGAATAACTTTCCTCTATCCAATTGGAATGGCATAAAAGTTATTATCAGTAAATCTTTGAATTTAACTATTTTCTATAGTTTCAGCAGAGTTTCAGAACGAAGAATATTACTACTGGCAGTTCATCAATTTTTTTTTAAAGATACAATAAAGCCAACAGCAGAAATTATCTATCAAATTAAGCCACTTTCATCTACCAAACCCTTTTTTCGTTGAGTCGAGCAGCCTTTTCCGTAAAGATTCAAATGATTCATACGTTATGGAAACCTTTGAATTCTTCATGACTTCGATTTGCAATATATGTCCAATAAAAATCCTCCCATATCGAATTTACCAGGTATTCTGAATTCGAACTAGATTTTTATTTTATTATAAACCAAACATTGGATATTGTAGATGTTGCAGCATTGCTCAATATATGGTAAGTCACCTTTACGAAAGTTGATTTTGTCTGGATTTGATTTTCTCAAGCGGAAAACTTTCACTAATTGGTATACGATATTTTCTTTTCAATTACATATATTCAAAGATTACAAAGAACTGTAAGGGAGGATAAGTAATCTGCTAGCTGTTTTAAGTGACATAGCAATTCAATATGAAAAAATCTATATATAATTTTACCAGATCATAGACATATGATATGTGAAAGCCATTTTAAATTAGTTCATATAATGAGGAACATCAAGAATGCTAGGAGGGATTTTGGGTTAGAGGAATTTGAGCGAGAAGAATTTAATGGTTAGGTTTAAACCCGCTAATAGAAATAGGCCTAATAATAGTCCGTAAATAAAAACTTTGTTGAGTTCTGGGAAATAGAGTGTTCATACAGTAAGAGTTGGAATGGTCGTAATAAATTATCTTATTACAAGTTATCCAGATGATGTCATAGATAATGTATATTTACAATATAATTTTTGCAAGATAATACCTAGGATGGAAGAATGAAAGAGGCTGCCTACATAGAGTATTGAAAGTTTTCTGGGATTTCCACTGTCCGAATTCCGTTCGTAAATGTAGATAAAACGAATAATAACCTAATTAAAAAAATAAAAGATAGGAGCTCTTCTCAGATAATCAGTATAATTATTACAAGCACATTCAAACTGATTTATTAGTTTAAAAATTGGAAACATAAAGGGATAACACCAACTATAAGCGAATTAAAAATATTATTTCAAAATTAAATCAAGTTACAGGTTTGTTTAAATATGACAAGCTAAAAAAGATAACTGCGGACAAACTGGAAAATGATTTCAACGAGGGACGGGACTACAGGGAAAGCCATGTCGGGCCCGGCGGCCACTGAAACGGACATATAACTCGCCTCTTCTGATCCATTATTCAAACAAAAATTATAATTTCTCTCTTTCCCAGGGTCTGTGTCAACCTCCTCAGAGAGCGGTGCAGTAAATCCTAGAGTTCTGGCATCCATTGTGGTCGTATATTCAAATGAGGCAGACATTGTGCTGTTGCTCGGCTGGCATGGGGGCTTCAGGTAGATTTCTCAACTCAATCTAAAGATTTAGTCACTGCAACGAAATAAAAATAAGTTATAACTGATGTTAAATATAACTGCTTCTATATTTTTTCACAACCAACTTAGCAGGTTGTTAGAGATAGGCAAAACTGTAACAACCATGAGCTGTATACAATAATTTTGAATATTCATAATATTAAAGCTTAGCGAACCCTGTGGTCGGATGCCGATACCACTAATTAGCGGTGTGTACATATTCTATTCCACTGAAACCCATAACATAAGACTAATTTGTTCGGACTAATTTGTTTGTACAATAGTAAATTTTAAAAAACCCCGAAGTCTTTTTTCTCCCCTGCATTTATTAATTTTGGTGATATAAGAATTTTAAAAATAAAAGGTTATTTTAATTGATAAAAATTTACTTACAATGCAAACCTCAATTTTATTGCTATAGATATACGTACCATTCTTTTCCAGTCAATGAATGACCAAAATATAGAGAACATGGTGTGGGGAGAAGTATTTGACTTTAAAAATTCGTTTCGGTTACTCAGGAGGTTAGCATACTAAGAGTCCCCACCCCAACCTCTTCCGCTTCATGCAGGAAAAGGGTTGAAAGATTTTTCCGGTTTTTCATTTACATCTCGAAAACGGTGGGTCGAAGATTTGTTTCATAAAAATTTAAAGCTATTTAAATTTTAACAAGAATATATATATTTTTTCGTATCTGTTTTAATTTTCAAGACATCTGTTTTCCAAATCGAAAATTTCCGGAAAATCTATTTTTGCCACACGTTTATTGTCAAACTTCTGTTATCAACTCATCATCCTTTAATTGCACAGAAACATCTAAAATAAGTTGTAGAAAATTGTATTTCCTTGAAAAGTATGTATTTAGTTATTGATTTATACAGAAGGGGTAAAAAACTTAAATCAATTTAAAATTCCCAGTTAAATTACGTGATTTTCTATATATTACATGAAAAATCAGCTCATATCGACAAAATACACAACATAATTTATACATTCAAAAAACTTTGGTCATAACTTCCTTCGTATTGGTTGTAGAAATCGAGAAATTTCGGTGGGACAACCCTTCCTGGGGTAGGAGGGGGCGGTATATACAAAACTGATTTGCACAAAGTAAGTCGAGTATGATATTTTGTATTACATAATTTGGTTTCTGAATTGAATAAGACCACTCCTATGACGATACAGTCTGATTTTAAATTTAAAAAATAGAAAAATTCCATTTTCCGGCTGAACTACAACGGGCTGTTTCATAAGTCATGGAAAATAATAAATAATGCTGTAGCAGACCTCACATAACGAATAACAGTTATATCAATAATTATTAATATTATTGATAATTAACTCTAACAAGAACTGAAATCTTGCGTTACATGGTACATGCGTAAATAAGATATGATATGATAAACATATGATATGATAAACAGGAGCTAAATTTTCACTATAAATGTAATAATTTATCCATGACGGAGATTGTGTAACTAAATTATTGCGCATGAGGATGTAAGCAGGTGGGAGACAAAGAAGATATTCAAATTCCAACTTCATCCTGGATGGGGCGAAGATAAACTGGATTAGAGCGAGGCTACGGAAAAACTTAAAAGGACCTCCCTGAGGCCATTTGCATACGAAATATATCACAGCCCGTCTTCGGAAACTTATTCAACGCACACACTGGGCGTTATTGTTCTATTTTCATACACGAATTCCTGATTATAATTGGAGTCCTCAAAATTTTCCAATTTTCTTTGTCTCCTATATATTATTATTATTAATACTTAAATATTTCTTATTTATTTTTCTTTTTTAAGTCTTACACGTTTTTTGTTTTCAGTTGTTGTTGAAGATTATATTAATTGCCTAGGGCCTTTTGACTATAACGGCTTAATGGTTAACGCTTTTAGACTGTAACAGCAACTGGGGAGAACAATGGGGCTCCCAGTAAATAACCACACAAAGGAAGAATGAACTGCTAACTAGAACTGGCCGTTTTGCTTGGGATGAGCGGCTACATGAAGGAGCACTCAGGTCTGAGTATAATTAGAGCTACTAAAAAAATGATCTTTCACCAAAAAAAAAAAAATATCTGAGCTAATACGAAACTTTATCATTGGGATTTTAAGGAAAAATATACATTAAACTAAACGATACAATATTAGCCTTATAGGTGCATCGGTAGGATCTGAACCGGCTGACGGATGAATGAATACACATATCCCGTATTCTGCCTTCTGCAAGGCCATAGGATTCTAGATCCCTTCCAATCATTAATGACGAAAGTTAAGGGATAAAAAAAACATAAACAAATATATAAAAGACTGAATATGTTATGTAATTTATTTATTTTTTAAAAGTTTAATAAACAATAATAAATGTTAATATTTGTGCGTTATTGTTTCCTAGGTTTTTTATTCCAACTCCAGGCATTTTAAGTTGCTCTCGAAACTTGATTTCTGCCGCAATAATCTCATGGGCAATACGTTACAATAAATATTGCTAAAAATGCATCGCTTGTCATTTACTTTTCCGTATTTGAAGTTGGATAAAAAAAAATGAAATGTTTCCTAATTATTGTTAAGTTATATTATTAACTAGTTAAGTAACAACAAACATAATAAGTCTTGACCATGCAGGATTTTTATTAATTTTATTTTGGGGTCCGCGGACACCAGTTTAAGAATCTATGAAGAATATTATTTAAGTTAGCATGTAAATCCTTAAAAATTAAATAGATAAATTAATATGGTATCTTATTTATCATGATTTCTTATATATGTAATATAATGCAGAATACGAAATAATGAAGATGGCCAGATTGGAGGGTGATACAATACTAAAATGATACTCGTTAAATGAATATTTTTATTAAAATTGTGTGGTGCAATTGGCATTTCTTAAACAATCATTAAACATTAATTAAATTAGAACAAACAGCTAACTCCTTTATCTTGATCTGAGTATTTCGCCTTTTCTTTCCTATCCTCTGAATATGTTCCATATATGTTCTTTTCCTCTTTTGTATGAGTTATCCGCTTGTTAATACCCTGTCCTGTTCCGCGCTACACACATGTACAAACCAGCCCATTAGTTACCTCACAAGGATTGATTTTTATGAATTGAAATTGTGGTATCTTATATTCTTTTCTTCCTTTTTCTATTTTCACTCAAATGACGTAATCCTCCTCAATGGTCTAAACAATAATATCTGCGAAACCAACTGTAAAATTGTAAAATATTGCAATTAGATTCCTGTCAGAAACATGGTCTGTCTAATACTCAGCTTTTACTAGTATCTATAGACTAGGCCAGAATAGAAGTGATGGGATGTTCTAGAATCCTGTTTTCCCGAGCGGAGAAGAGTTTTATTAGGTGTTCTCCAGTCTGAATATAAATATTTACGATTTGGCACCAGATATTTGTAAATAAATCTAATTGTGTTTCATAGAAATAATTTCTATTACAATATCAGATTTTTAAATAATATGGTGATTTATGGCAACGTTGAGAACAAAAGTTGAAGGCTGAGTAAGGGAGAAATCAGAAGCAAATTGTAAAATATTCGATTGTAGGGAGGAGGGACGATGAAGGCTTATCTAATTTTGGCGAGAGAGGCCAATACAGAGCGCCCTCCCGGAACTAACTTCATTCAAACTTTTCATGCGGTATCCGTCTCCGGGGGGTCCTTCTGGTCCCAAGTCCTCAGGTGTCCATCCATTTTAGAAGCAGCTTTTTCTCTGGAAGAAGTATTACTTTAGAGTGTGTTCCATTGTTGAATTAAGTTCGAAGATACTTGAAAGCCGGAACTGAATAACATCATTTGTAAACGCAATAATCTCGCTTGGCATAAATATTGCTTTCTTACGACTGATAACGATAAACGGTTAAAAAAGAAAAGTTGGAAACCTCTCAAATTGTACTCATTTTATTTATATTTTAAAATAATTACCGGAACCATTACAATAACACCGTAGAACATATAAAACTTTTACTTTAAAACATAGTCTTCGGCTACGATCTAATATATCGTCGTTGTCATGAGTAAATAGCCTCTGTGCTATAACCTTACTTTTCAGTAGACTCAAAAAACAGTTTAAACTATTGATAATTTTCAAGTTTTACTATAATTATGCCATGTTTTAGTCTTCTGAGTAGTAAATATTATTATTATTTAATAATATTATTAATTTAATATATTATTAATTAATATAGTAAATATTAATATTATTTCATTCTCTTATTTCAAATTAATTTAGTCACTAAAAAATTATATAGAATTAAATGAAGAAGAATTTATTCTAATTTTGTCCACATAGATTATTTTGGATGCACATTAGAAATTTTCTTTCTTTTACTTTTATAGCATATATAAGTCCTTTTTTTCTACTTGCCAATTAAAATTAATATATAAATAAATACCAAAAAAATTAACACCAACATTTTTAATTTAAAAAATGCAACGTAAAGTATTTTTATAAAAAATGTATTCAAAAAATAAACAATCCCAAATATTTTATTTTTATAAAACTTAAAAAACAAATATTAAAGGAAAAAACATTGTAATGAAATTACTCTAAATTGGCAACAAAACAAATTAAGCTCCTATTAGATTCCAACATTTGCTACGGACATCCAAACATTTGTAGAGAGGGAAGTCCGTAAACGATTTTTTTTCAAATTGTTTGTCTACATTTTAGATTTTTTAATTTTTTCTTCAAATCTCAAGATTTCCTCGTAATATCCTTATAGACTCAAATTTAGCTCATTATAATAACAGCTAAATCGTTAAGCGGATTTGAATTTTTTTTTTTCTGAAAGAAATTCTTCCAAAGAAAACTTCCTCTCAGAGTTCCAAAAATCTCTCATGAAAAGAAAAAGCCCTAGGAAGGGCCATCGAATCTCAGTACGCAAGTGCTGAATATGACCACTCTGTACGGCCTTGATCCGTCCGTCTTATTATTATAAATTAAAATGTATAATAATACCAAACTCTATTTTGAATTGCTTATTTTTGAATTGTTTGTGTGTTTTTAGAAGTGAGGATGAATGTATAACATTCGAAACTAGTTTTCAATAAAACAAATTTATAAAAGTGGCAAATAATTTATCAATCCCTAATAAGATGAATAGAATACGAAGTATGAGGAAAAATATGCTGATCATAATATGTCAATAATAATGTGAAAAATAAGGAATATAGAAGAATATGTTAATAAAGTATAATGAAAAATATACTAATCATGATGTGAATAATAATAAGAAATAAAGAAAAATATGTTAATAGATAATGACAAAAAGGTATTTAAAATGTTTGTATTTATTAATAAAATATAGAAAGAAAGATAAATAAAATGAATGAAAAGAAAGATATAGTAAAATACTAATTATAACAATTACTAGAATGAAAATTTTTAGGAGTATGCAAAGTATCTCAAGATAACATGATAATATAAGTAATGTAGATGATTTCTATGAAAAAAGGAAATGCGTGGAAAAATGCTTGTAAAAAATAACAACGTAAGATAAAAGTTATGTAAGCTTAATAAAGATAGAGTAATATAATCATAAGTAATTATCGTGTGTGGGGAAGAAAAACCACCAACAACAAATAAGACCGCAACCCCGACCAATGTTCTCCTACGCAAGATTGTTAAATTAGGTATTTTTCTTGTATTTGTGTTGTATTCAAAATAAATGTTTTTAAAGAGTCTATCTCTGCTTGAGTTTATTTAACTGAAGATATTCGAGCAAAAGCTATCGTTGCTTTGCTCTAGCAATATCTAAAACACACGACATCTATGTCGTTCAGATATTGGCCTCTCTCTTAACAGATTTTTCTCTCATCAATTTCGTCAATTCGACCGATCTTAGCAGGATTTTTTTGAGGGGTCTACATTCGCACCATTTCTGCATATCATATACACCCACTACATATCTGACAGGTCCAACGCCCTAAATACAATCATAAGTACATAACAAGACACAGGTCCGGAACCAGGTAGGGGCAAAGTGGCACTTGCACTGAGCGGCAGAATTTAGAGGGTGACAAGTTTCGAGCAAAATTTCGTTTTTAGGTTAGTTAAAAAAAAAATCTGATTTTTTATTGTTTTCACCTCAATTTACTCAATAAAATGGGTTAATGCTATGAGATTATGATAATATTTATTTCGAAATATATCATCTAAAATATTATTTACAACTATTGAATTTTATTGGAGGAGAGAGAGGGGGAGAGCGGTGAATAAATCCTAGTTCCGGTTCTGACAAGACATGAAAAAACCTACAAAAACTACATGGCTGATGAAAACTAATGAAGACTCCTGTCCTTTGGACTACTTCAAATATTAACATATCGCATATACACTTAGACATAAAACTTGAACTCCGGAACAGTGGCGTATGGAAGGGGGATCAGGGTGATTGTATCTCATCTCTCTCCTCTCCCCCTCCACCGAAACGTTTGAAAAAATATGATTTTCATACCCATCAACATAAGGTTTGTATTTTGAGTAATACTTATGCAATTAAATAACAAGTTAATTTCTTATCCATAAAATTTACGCCCAATTAGGCGATTATAAATGCGATTATATAAGGTGATTAATTGTCTTCTTCTTATTGAATTCCCCCGAAAAAGCGTACGTTCCCGCTCCGAAATACATTGATAAGCTTGTAATTGGTAACACACCAATTATATTTTGGCAGGTGAGAGTGAATAAATTAAGTTTAAAAATATCTGATTTGTACATCGCATGACTCCCTTGTACACCTATTAAACTATAAATCAGTGGCTTAAAAAGTGACCCTGAATTTGGTTACTAGTTTCCGCAGATAGCAGTATCTCAAAAACGACAATCGGCGTCGCGACGTCCATCTATTGACACAAATAGGCAGACACAGACACACATACACACACACACACACACACAAGCTCGTGTTTTCGAGGGTCTCTTTCCGTTATTATATGTCGTTTTATTTCAGTAAGTAACAAGTTCCCAATAGATTCCTTCGTGGTCCGTGACAATATTAGAATTGTCTAAGCCACTAGATAAAGCATTGGAAATCGACGTTGTCAATATTTCAAGCATGAGGATATCTCATTCCCCTGCTGTTCAGCTCAGAAATGGGGGGAGGGGAGAGAGGAGGAGGAAACAAATATTTTACACTAAATTTTAACACTTGAAACAAGTATTATAATTGTTCAATTAGAGTTTAAAAAATCGCGTTTGTAAACTATTATTACTGAACCATATGATCTCAATTTTAATATAATTTTTGATATAAGTTTATTATGACCTTCAAGTAAAGTAACTTTTTTGGCTCACCAATTTCAACCAAAATCTAGTATATTATTTATATCGATAAAAAATTCGTATTTACCAAATTAGCGATGCTTTACATTATATTTTAATATAATTTTTCATGAAAATTTATTATGACCTTAAAGTAAAGTACCGCTTCCGGTTTGCCAATTTATACCAAAATCCAGTATTTTACTTTCATAAATACTAAATTTGAAAAGTTTTGAATTATATTTTATTATAATTTTTGATGAAAAACTTTTATGACCATATAGTAACCAAAAAGGAAAGTGCACAACTCGATTTTACAGCAATCCCAAATACAAAAATTCAACTTTCTAAGCCGAACCATTTTTAAGTTATGCGCGATACTAACGAACGAACGTACCTCCAGACGAAATTAGTCAAAATGGACTGATAACTCTTTGCCTATTTTAGGCAAAGGGATATCCAAAAAACTTTTATCTAGATTATGGATTGATCCTTCTATACCATCATGTGGATGTCAACTGATTTTATCTAGATATTAAATATAGAATATATTACAAGATATTGTAAAAGAAAAAGTTGTTAGTTATTTATTATTAAATTTAGTATTTTTATTTAATTACTACCTTAGGATCAAATAACCCATACCTGGATGTAATTGAATATAAAAACTTATAAGTAGAGGCATCTAAAATAGAAGAGCTGACAGCGAAAAACTGATTTCATGTTTAGATTCAACTAAATAGTTAAAATCAGTAATAAAAACCTAGGCACCAAAAAAAAATATTTGTTTGTAAGTATGAGTAATAATTAGGAATAGCTTTATCATTTAAACTTTAACATGAAACAATATATTTATTGGATTATGATTGAAACCGGAAATTACATTTTGAATATAGGTATATATTTCAGAATCTGCATTGAAACTCCATACAGAAATAATTGAACGGTCTCTCACAATTTTGTTAAATTCAGCGCCAGGAATTTCAGTAGAGGTAAAAGTAAGTAAATAGTCATTCTAAAAAAAGAGTCCTGAACAGTTAATAATTTAATTTCAGAGATGGTTTTATAAAACCCTAATCGAGTCCTGTCAAATACAACGAATTGCCCACAAAGGGCCATTTCGATCTCTTCTTTGGTAACAATATGTTAACGATCCTATTATACTAGATCTCTCATTCCCTTAATACAAAGAGAATTTCATAATTTGCTGCATTTGATATTCTTTAAACAACTCCCAATATTTCATTTTTATTAACTAAAAAATGGCCAGATTTTATTTATTGCCACCTTTCAACAAATTACAAATTTATCGCTGAACCCCGCATGGTGCACCTTTGAATACATTTTAATATATTTTTTTTTAATCAGTTAAAGTATTAATTGTTATAGTTTTACTAGTTTAAATTAAATTTATATTATTTAATTTTAGCCTAAATAACATAAAATATGAATGATAAAAACATCAGTGAGTTACAGAACATACAATTATCGCAGTTTAAAAATAAAATATTATAGTAAAATGTACATATTAAAAGAAACAGTAAACAAGGAAACAAAATTACAAAGTTTTGGGAATGAAATGGAGGTTTTAATATTTTCCAATAAAAATAATTGATTTAGAAGATGATACTTATTATCATTCTTTTATTGTTTTGCTTTAAAATAAAACGGATTATATGTATTAAAAGTAAATAATTTTGAATTGCTTAAATACTTTTTGATCTTAGAAATATTTATCTTCTAAAATTATGGCTTTTGATGTTATAGAAAACTAAATTAGGATAACAAAAAGATATCTTTCTGTATGATTTTATTCTCCTCTCTATTTTGTTTCTTCTATTTTTATTATATTTTGGCATTAAAATTTCCACCACTTTTTTCTTTATTATGAAATATATTTTGGGTAATAATTTTATTAAAGATTTAATTCTAATAAAAATAATATTTTTTAGAATAACAATATTTAATTTTCGTTTAAAATTCTTTATATTTGTATTATCCTAAATATTTTTTTTTGTATTGATTTGAACATTACTAATTTTAAGAACACACTTTTAAATTTCGTACTTCTTTTGAGACATATTATATTTTTTGAGCAATTTTCTTTTTAGAACAGTTATTTTACAACCAGTATGTCAGTGAACTATCACAAGATAAACTTATATGAATTTTCATTAAAATGAGATTGGTGGTGTTTTTTAAATTTGTTATAAACAAATATTTATTTTATTGAAAACAAAACAACCAAGTTTAAATAACTAATGGTACATACTTCACCTTCAAGAAACCACTTTTATTCTCCTAATTATACGAATTCAAAGTTTGCAACTAATTTTTCTATAACTCCTTAACAAAATTAAGAATTTTCAACATTGGCTATTCTTGCATCAGCCGCATATATAAATTACGAATTAAAAAAAAAAATACTTAAACATCGTATTGAAAGCACAAACTAGAAGGGACTGTAAACCGTCAATGGCGTGGAAACTCGGAAATGTACGAGAGAAGAGGTACTATTGTAGATAATTCCTTACTTAATTTCCTTGGTCACGCCTCAGTCCGAGTTTTGATTAACTAAAACTTTCTGGGTCCCTACCGAATTCCAATTTCTCAAATTTGGTCGTAAATGGCTCGACGAGTCATTCCATTCAAGTCCGTTCAACAAACCTCTCAGCCGATTTACAACCATGTAAATGATTATTAAATAGATTTCTACAATGTTAAAAATAATCGAAAACTTTTCTAGAAGCGTTATTTTATTCTAAAAATAACATTTTCTAAAACCCATTTTATATTAAGTAAAATCAAACGAAAACTATTTAATTTATTACCTTAGGTTACGGCAATTATGTTAGTTGTCAATACCAAAACAAAATAACTCAATCAGAAATTGAAAAACAAAACGTGGAGAAGGCGATTTTTCAGAAAATCCATTAAGGTTGCCTTCACGTTTGATCATTCCAGGAAAACAATTTAATTCCTTCCTTGTCTTTCTCAATTTCCCACCTGTCAATGGTTAATTAATTGTTTTTCCACAAAAGCTAAGGTCTCGAGTTCTACAGCAGAAATAAAAAAAAAATTATAAAAAAAAACAAAATGAGAGTTTATCTTTTCAAGTAAAAGTTAGAATACCAATTTCCGATGTATAGACGAATATCAATTTGCTGAAGTAGGATAATCAATTAAAGTATGTATTGAGACTACTTTTAAAGAAAGGATGAGAGCTATCTTTTGAACTTGTATATATATTACATTTCGGTTTGTTCGCATTTGTTGGAGAGAGATGGAAACAAATTATAAACAAATTAATTCTCTGCTTTTATCTGGCTTTGTGACAGGTTTTTTTTTCAATTTGGTGCGTTAGTTTTTTTCCCCCTCGCTTTCGTTTTTTTGTATATATCTCCTCTTTTATTTTTTTTTTATATCCCATCGGTTTATTGGAAATTGGAAAGTTTTTTCTCGACTCAGTGTGATTTTGATTAATATTTTCTTTCTTTTGAGCCTGAATTTCTCTGTGATGAACTAAACATTCATTTTATCATGACATATGATATAATAGCATTTGAACATAATGCTCAGTAATTACAATAAACCTCAGTAATTACAACAAGAGGAAAAAATTTAAAACTGCCATCACAATACAGCAATTTCAACCACTATAATATAATATACTTCCTCAGACACTTAACATTTTTAATTATGGTCTATATGTGCTAATAATTATATTTAAAAGGGTAATCAAATTTAAAAAAAAAAATCATATTTTTTAAAAATGGGTGCCATGTTTTTTATTTGATTCAATTGTTTTTTTTTTCTGTTAAGTCATTTATTAAATTTCGGGTAAAATATAATAGCTGATATACAATATTTTTTTTTCTGTTTGGCAGAGGTAAATAGTAGGGTAAGAAAAAACCCAGATTTCACTTCATTTTTTTTTAATATGATCAGAATGAAAGGATGCGTTTTACCAAGACATTTTTTTGGACATTTTTTGTGCGAAAATCTTATTAGTTTATAGTTTTTCTGTATGAATGAAATTTCAATGGCTAATATTTCTTGATCCTCATGATTTTTTCTCCGCACTCTAATGCCCTGAAAAAAGAATTTTTTCATCCTGATCAATTGAAAAAGAAACCGTTCAATTATAAGTAATGTAGTGCTTTTAAATAAATATAATGGATTTCACAACGGTTTGTACCCAGTCTACTATAAGGACATTTTCATCGTGGTAGAGATAGAAAATAAACAAAACTGCACATATACAGGATGAGTCCGGAGGAACGAGTCAAAATTCAGGATTGGGTTGGACATACGAAAATAATTTTTAAAAAAAATTATATGTTCTTATCCGTTATTCATTTGTTTAAATTTTATTAGCAAATTAAAAATAACCAAAATTTCACAAATAAACAGTAGTTCATGCATGTATTAGCTTTTCGGTTATCGAAATCTCATTTTAGTAAATGTTCGAAAATACCACCATTGACTTCTAAACATTTTCGGATTCGTCTTCGACAGTTGCCCTCCTGATTGTTTCATATATTCTTTAATGACGCCTACATCATTTTTAATACGTAGAATTAATGCATCCTGAGTGTCTACTTTTACTGTGTATACTTCATCTTTGAATCAGCTCCATAAACAACAATCCAGTACTGTGAAGTCTGGAGATTTTGGAGGCCAACTAATTGAACCACTGCGACCAATCCAACGATCTGGAAACCTTTCATCCAAATGTTGCCTCACCTGACAAGCGAAATGAGCGGGAGCTTCGTCATGCTAAAAGTGCATTTGCATTCTGATGTTTAGAGGAACATCCTCTAATAGTCCTTGTAATTCAAATCGTAAAAAATCTAAGTAATAGAGACCTGTAAGGCGATTTTCCTAAATGAAAAGGCCAGATAAATGACCGTCGACAATACCACACCATACGTTCACCGAAAACTTATTTTGAAAATTGCTTTCGACTTTTGTGTGGGGATTTTCGTCGGCCCAAACTTGGGAGCTGTGAGGTTCTTAATGCCGTCACGAGTAAACGTTGCTTAATCCATGGTTAGTATGCACGATACAACATGAGGATCGTCATTTATCAATCGAGGAAATTCTATACGTTTAGAATAATTTTCCGGTTGCAGGTGTTGCACTCTCTGTTCATGGGATATATGCAAGCCTTGCTCGTGGAGGGCATTTATTAATCTTGTTTGTGGAATATCTAATTGAGCAGCTATTCTTCCTGAGCTGATTGTTTGATCTTCTTCTACTAGATCAAGAATATTTTCTACTTCTTCGTTCAGATGTTATAGCACTTCGAAGTGTTCCACTCCCACGCAGTTTGTTGAAAACTCTGATAAATACCTTTTTATCAGGATTTGTGTGCTGAAACCGTTGCCGATATTCCTCAGCAGCAACTGTAGCACTGCCATTGCAAAATCTATAAACAAACAACATATTTGCATATTCTCTATGTCAATAGGTGTTTGGCATTTTGTAAGATTATACAAACGAAAATAAGAATGAAATAACTGTGATGATCACTGGCGCAATTAACAAATGTTCTAATCTCATGGTAACCTGTTTACAATCTGTAGTAAACAAAATCATAATGCTAATACCAAAATGCTAATACATGTATGAAATATTGTCTATTTGTGAAATTTTGTTTATTTGTAATCAGCCAATAAATTTTAAACAAATGAAAATCGGAAGAACATTTTTTTTATTATTTTTCTGTTTGCAATCCACTACTGGACTTTGGCCCGTTTCTTCCGACCCACCCTTCCTTCCTTCCCAAATCGATATTTAATAACAACATTTAATTTTCGTTTAAAATTCTTTTAAGAATATTTCTGTTTACCATCATGAATATTTCCTTATAATTATTTTTTCTATAATTCTGCCCTCCATAAAACAGTAGATAGAAGCAAGCAATGTTTTTTCAACTGAAAAAAAACAAAACATTTTTCTTACAACTGAGTTCAAAAACTTCAACTAAATATTTTCTGTCGTGTTAGATCTTAACACAAAAAGTGTCTAAGCATCCCCTAACAGAGGACGCTGTGCATGTCTAAGGTCAGCAGGTTGATCAAGATCTTTTTGTATTTTCCAGAAGATGATCGTATGTGCACAAACAGAGCATGATCATCATTATTACAACGTCATGTTAGCGCCATCGGCAAGATAAGGAAACATTACACAAGAAATGAATTCCAAACTATCCTCTTATGTTTTTTAACATACCTAACGAAGTTTCCTTATGGTATTGTGGGTAGAGTTGTATCATGATAAATCTCGAGTGAAGTCAAGTGTAGGACATGTTGGAAAATAAATCCATAATACTTACGAGTTATTAATGATCACCTTAATTCTCATTAGAGGTTATTTAAATAATATCAAAACAACAGGAATAATTTAAAACAGCAGTAATTTTTACTTACACCTAATTCCTTCATCTTTCCTCCTTGGCTCATATTGTAGAGCAAGGCAACTTCAATTTAGGAAAGGGTCGAAAAATGTTAATAATGTAGACAGTGGAGGCCCGAACAGCAGAATGAACAGAGCCCGGTGATTCATTAGTAAGTAGCAAAACTGGTGAGTTGATGCAGAGTTGGTAAATAATGGCCTCGGAATAGAGGGAACAATGTGAGGTCCGTCACACTCCTCCCATCACCCGGCTCCACCGCCAGCTCCTGAATGATATACTCTTTCCACTCCATTATCATCAGCCTCTGTCCGGGATCTTTGTCAGTCCAAGCGCATACCAAGCCTTCCCCTACTATAGCATTAAAGTGAAAATACCAATCATCATTGTCCCTTACGAATGTCTATTTAGTCTAATGGAATCGTACACTACAGCTGCAAAAGATTTTTTTTTTTTAAATTATATGCTGCATTCCCTGTGATCTCCGATTTCCAACAATGAGAGTAGAAGACTGAATGGTATAACGTTGCTGGATAAGAGGATGTATAAAGTGACCTAAAGATGCGTACACACTGGCGCTCCGAGGGTCGGAGCGCGAGTAGCATGTTCTCTCTGATTGTACGGAGTTTTGGAGCAGAGCACGCACGGAGCGAGATGATCCATCTCCTGTTGGTTTTTTCAATGAGCACATTGATTGTTCGCTGTTCTGATTTGAACAGGAGCGTGACAGGTTTGTTGGTCTTCGTGCGCATGTGATAGTTGTTTTACATGATAATTGAAAAGTTTAACTAAAATACTACAATTAGTATCTTGATATTTTTAATGAGAAATTGGTCGGTATTGTTGTCAGTGAAGAAAATAACTAATAAATTAATAATTAAGGGTAGCTGATCGCCTTTATTTCATGAATTCAAAAAAAAAGGGGGAAAAAAACGATCCATACATAATTTTTAAAAGATTAATGGTGCAATATATATATATATATATATATATATATATATATTTTATTTTTTGTTTAACCATGCTCTTCATTTCTTAACATTTGGTTTCGATCCTTTCCAAAAATATATAGGTAGACAGATCTAGATAAATTAAATCGGCATGAAAAATAGAAATAAAAGTTATGACAATATGAAATTCCCGCCACAGTCCCGTATAGGCCAGTCAGTTGAGATTATATGATGCAAAAGATGGGTTAGAAGCTTTTATTGTTTTAACTGGTTTATTTTTTTATTGGTACAGATATGTAAAAACAAAAATTCTATCACGGTTGTCCTTGGGAGAACTTTAGGTAGCTAAAGAACAAACAGGTGATTTTTTCCAACTTCGTCAAAAACTGAGAAATGTTACTATATATGAGTCTGTAGCTTGGAAAAGAGTGCTCTAAGAAAAAAAAGCTCATAGGATAAAAGTTGTAGAGTATCAAATTTTGTTCACGCACACCTCTCGAAATTGGGAATCTTCCAATCTCCGGCATTGCTATATTAGTCCAGGAGAGATATCATTTTGGATAGCAAAATGTGGTGTATTCGAAACTTATTGAAGATAGAAAATTAATGAGAGGACAGAATAAGTCTTGTTTAAAGGAAAATAGAATTGAGCCTTTAGGAATAAAAATAACACGAATAATGTATAAAGAATTTGTAGTTGTGGTTGATCCATTTAACTATTTCTGACAGAAATAACTTTTTTAAACCTTTGTAAAGTAAATATTATAAATAAATACCATAAAAAAAAAAAAAAAATCAAAAATCTATATCCCAAGTTAGTACAACTTCTGTTTCATTCCAGGTTGTTCAGATGATGGCTTAGAAGGAAAAAATACGATCAGACTTTATTTTGCTCCGGGTATAATATTTTGCTGATTGGGGTTGACGTCTTTTAAATCGCGCGTCGTTTGATATCGGTTTGATTAGCTTTCCTGTCTTTGAGTTTTTTTCTAACATTATTAAGTCCTTTCACCGCAAGAGTTGTATCTTCTTAAAGAAAGTTCTTCGGTAACTTGATTACTTTTCTCAAAGGCCAAATTCAACTTATTTATAATATTGACAAAGCGTTTGCTAACGAGCGAACAAGGAATTGATTACCGTCCCTGTCCGAGCTCATTATAACAAATCCCAGTCCACGATTCGTGGAAGAAAATGGTAATATTTTCTTTTATTCACATTTATTTAAATAAAATTTAAGTGATCACCAACAACTCATAATCATAATAAATAACTTTAAAAAAAAGTAGTAAATATCTCCTAATTAGAAGTTATTTCTGGTTAAATCGTATATAGTGAAAAGAATTAATTCAGAAAACTCGTTAAAGGTATGACTATGAATAGGTATAAGATGAAATGAATAAACACGACGATGATGATCTAAAATTATATATTTTTCTAGACATTACTATTTGTGCATGAATAATATTTTGTATTTAATATTTTAATCTTAACATATCTGATAAGAAACTGATTAAAGAACAAGTTGGCTTAGTTAAATTTTTTTGAAAAATATCTTAAATATATCTCCAAAATAGTAATTAGTTACAACATTCGTAACCACAATGTTACTTTATTAATATTTTTCATACCATATTCAAAGTTCCGCAAACAATGGCTCATTGCGTATTGAGTCTAAGATTTACTAGCTTATGTTTCATTAACTGATTTTTAAATTAATTGAGAAATTGAGAAAAAACGAGATAGCCAGAAACATTTAGAAATTGTATAATAATATAATAGTATAATAATAGAAACAGTATAATAATCAAGAACCTTTTACCAATGATTAATCTATAAATACGATTGGCAAAAGCCACATATGTTATATGGATTATTATATAATATGGATTATTCTTAAATTCCTTTCTTCAAAATTTTAAATTTTAATGTTTTTTCTACATTCCTTTTAAATTTTATTAGGTCTTCTGGAATCTTTCAATTGTATTTTTATATCCCTGTCACGTTGGTTAAAATGTCGATTTTATCCCGCTCAGCATTGGATTCCATCAGTGTATGAGGAGAATTCCTACTAGTAATTAGATAATTGTGTGTATTAATATTGCTTATGTTCCATCCTTGGGTTCTTTAGCACTACTTAATCACTTCTTGATAGTTGGCCTGCTCGGCCATGTTATAAGCAGAACTCAAGTATATACTCGTTTATACATGTATTTTTTTTTTGTTTTATTCTAGTGGTTTTCATATAATTTTCATTTAAACATTAACCATTATATACATATTAAATCACTAAATAATTTATTCATAAGTATAATTTAAAAACTCTTTAATCTATAAGAAATGTATGCTTATAATAAATGAATAAAATTTCGCACATTAGTATAAAATATAATAAAAACTAAACATTCAATAAATACTTACAAACATAGAAAAAATATAATAAACATATATACATTTCCAACCATTTAACCTTACATGACCCTTGCACTTCATTGGATACCATGCATGTAGTTGTGGATGATTCCCAGGGAGTCTAGAACTATATTTTCGGCCATTCTTGCTACGTCCTTAATATCGACACCTAGATCCTCCATGAAGCTCTTTGTTGTACTGGGTATAATTTCACGGGCTCCAAACGAAGGAAAGGGGTACACTTATCATAAATTTCTTTCTTTTTCCTATTCACTCTATTTGTCTGGTCAAGGTCATTACTTTCGTATCTTACAGTAGGATCCAGAATGATTACTGACTTACCTGTCTTTGGGAAGCTACGATGTCACCAAATCGCGTGGATCCATCCATATTTATGCAGTAGACCACGTCGAAGGAGGCAAAGTCTCACTCTCTCTTAGGAGCTTCATCAATTCGTACTTTACTCTATGGTGACGGCATGTTATGAGGGAGTTGTAGGGGCATTTTCCCAGCATATGTGCTAGTGTTTCAGGTTCTCTGTTGCATTTGTGACAGAGGGACCCAAATTCTCTGTTGTCCGCTTACACTTGGGACTCCACGCAGCGGTGCATAATTGATGTTCAGTTTCAGAGCCCGGAATTTTCGGAACCCGAAAGTATTTGCTTCTCAAAAATGTATCTGTTCGCTTTCGGGATCTCTATAAAATGCACCAATGCTCTAATGATCTCTATGCGAGCACCAAAGATCTGCCACCTACCATTGGTCCATTCTTCAAAGGAAACTTCTAGTAGCGACTGTCGTAGAGCTCTCATATTCCAATTTCCTTGATCAACGCCCAATCTCCTCGGCACATTCGGCAATCTCTGCCGAACGTAGATTGGAACAGGGCTAGTTGAGTGGGCACCGATATTAATCCTAATTTTATTTGAACAAGGGAGAGCGGATAC
Source organism: Rhaphigaster nebulosa (assembly GCA_948150685.1). Taxonomy (NCBI): domain Eukaryota; kingdom Metazoa; phylum Arthropoda; class Insecta; order Hemiptera; family Pentatomidae; genus Rhaphigaster; species Rhaphigaster nebulosa. The sequence goes on along the minus strand of OX411306.1, from coordinate 108,472,966 downwards.
GTTTTTAAGATCCGGTGATACACGTCTCGCTTCAAGTGAGCTTACAATATGACTATGGCTAACATTGTCAAAGGTACCAACAACGTCAATAAAAACCACCGCGCAATCGCTTTTCTTATTTCGTGCATCTTTTAATACAGCGTCGATGGTTCTTGCATTGACGTGCATTCCCGGCAGACCTCTTATAAAACCCCCATTGATTATTATGGACGGTGACTTGTTTTCGTAATTCATGGTCCAGAACATTCTCCATGAATAGGAGCACAATGGAAGAAATGGTTATGGGCCTCCAGGAAGATGTATCGTTAATATCTCCTTTGCGTTTATATATTAAAATTTTGCGCCCGTGTCGAAGTGGCTCTGGTACATAGGCCACCTTTAGTATTATCTCCGCAATAGGTTTTATGATATGGAATATATCACAAAATTATTTTTGTACGGATCAAAACCCTGTCAGGTCCCCCGGCGATGTGTCTAATGATGTAGATTTAATAGCTTTTTTAATTCCTTCAATTTCAATGGACATTGATTTTGGCATTGGTGCATGTTTTTCATAATCCGCACGCTTACAGAGATTTTCGCTCTCATAAAGGTTTCTATTTCGGCTATCTTCAAAGGACAGTGCTTAGGAGCGTCGGCATTCATTATGTTTTGCACTACCTTTTTCATTTATAATATAATATTATAATTAACATACTGTGCAATCTCATATTGATAATGTTCTTGTCGACGACTCCTGTCTGCTTTATTGGCTGTCTGCGAATTTTACACTTTTCCAGCACCCTTGTCAGCCATATAACTTTTTTTTTTCTCATTCTATAAAACTAACACAACTATTTCAATATATTTTTTTTTATATATGCGCATACAGATATAAAATTCATACGGTAGCCAATACTACAGTATGTATGATTTGTAAAATAAATTATTAAAAACAATTTTTAAAATCCATTATTAAAAGCAATCAATAAATAAATATTTTCGTTAATTTATTCTTTAAATGATGTGCGAACTTATACTTTTCTAAAAGTATAAAAGGAACGTTTTATAAAAGGAACGTTTAAAGTTATTTAAAATACATAAATAAATTACTGAATAAAAAAGCTAATTTATAAAACAATTCACTTAAAAAAAAAATGTTTGATTTATATTAAATATATACATGTTTGCGCCAACAATACATATAAACATCGATATTTTTTAATAAATAAAATACTGGCTCCGATGACAGATGTCAGTGGCTGGGATTGATAAGATTACATTGACCTTGGCCGAGCCGCTGCAACAGAAGAGAGGTGGGGGTCTTCAGGTTTCGGACCGTACCTCAGATATGAAGACCCTGGTTCCGGTCGCTGGCAGCTTTCTTTACCTCCTATTCCTATCCAAGATCTTCAGTAGATTTTTGTAAAACTTCATACATCAATCCCTTCCTTGTCTTTCGGTCCACATCCATGCAAATTTTGAAATTAATCCGATGCCAATAAACCAACTTAAAAAAGGGAAGCCTGGACCCGATGTGCCACTGTCACCAGCCAGAACATGTCTCTTATATTATTAGACAAGTTATTAGCTCAGTGTACATGCTGTCCTGTTGTAGTGAAACAAAATGTCAAAATATGGGGGTGTCGCTTCCAGCAGACTCTGAAGGGTGGTTCCGAGATCCGAGACACAATGATCCAGATAGTCTACTGGCTTCACTTACGGATAATATACTTATCGATACTGATAATGATGATTACACCAAAATACCGCTTCCTAGATGACCTCTGCAGGAAAATTGCTTTCAGCTTAAGCGGCATTAAGGGATGCCCTGTTCAATCATCTGGTCAGTAATGACCATCAATTGGATCTAGCCAGTTAATGATCTTTTAACGAGATGATGTCCAGTTAGTGAACCCAGGATAATTTCTATGCTTTTGAATCCCTTGAAACCCTCGCAAAGTATTCTCCTTAGGAAAAGTATTCTCATTTTCCTCATTCACGCTGGAAAATCCTCTCTGTTGATTGGATGAAGAACAAGGAAAAACTTCGTGAGATATGTACTTTTGATTTGGCATTTTCTGTGCGTTCCTTAGTTAAACTTTTACATGTTTTTGACAACATTCACCTACAAAATTTTGTATTTAGGAAAAAGTTTATATAATTTGAACAATATTGCCTCAAGTAATTATTAGAGCTTATAACCCAAGAATCCATTTCCTTACGTTATTATATTAAATTAGTTGCGCGGTGAAATCAAACCTAATAATTATAAAGTAATATAAATTGATGAAAGAAAAAACCTAAAAAAAAACAAACTTAAAAAATAAAAATACATTTATTGTTAGGATCTGGTCGGAAGATATTAATCAGTATTTGTTGAGCTATATTTGAGTGATGTACTATTTTTATTTGGTTAGACTTTTTTAAATTGTTGATGTGAGATGTGCTGTATTTGGTCTGTATTTTTGAGATCTTATCTTTTTTTTTCTGAAGATAACTGAATTAATGATTTATTTTGAAATATTAAAATAATATAGTAGTATTATATAAATATATAAAATCTTTAATAGAATAAATAAATCTTTATGATTATCGTATTTTTGGAAAAAAACAAAACAAACTAGAAAGCTATTCACAATATTCATAAATTCTTACTACTAGAAAATACACCGATATTGAAATTCACTTTTATTTACCGTTTACACGAAATCAATTTGCATTGTTATACAATTTGCAACATTTAATAATTGAATAATAATCTTTACCATTTGACAGTTCTATTAATACCATTTTAGACAAGTTTTTTTTTTAATACATATTATTCCGAATTTCAATAATTTAAGGAAAACAAAAAAGTGTAAATTCTACTCCACTTAATTTCAATTACAATATAATCATTTAAAACTACGAAATAATGAACTAATTTAATAATTCATTGCATAAATCGATACGAATGGACTTTTTGCTCGTTAAATATTTTTAAGTTAAGGTCAACAATTTTTCCTAAAGATCCATTTCAAGTTATTTTTTTCATTAAAATAGTTTTTCTTATATGGTTTCTCTATAAGAAATGTATAGTATTTCTAGCATTAGTTCGTCTATAATTAATTAATTTCTCTATATTGATTCTCTTATGATTTTTACCTAACATGTCTTATATCTGATATAATTTCCGTTTTAAACTCTTTACTATTATCTAAACCTATATCTAATTATTAATGATGTCTGTTATAAATTTTTGTAAAATCTACAATTTTTTTATTTGTTTTTTTATCCAAAATATTTAGTAAGTTAATATTTTATAATCCTGATGAAATTTAATTTTGTTCTAAAACAGCGATTGAAATTAGGTTTATTGCTCGAACTAAAAATTCCTTCCTCATGCATATGCACTTTATCTCCTTTAATTTTTTTGGTTATTTTGAAACTAGAGAACGATTATTCTTGTTTTGTCCAAGTTATTTTTTAGTTTTTATCCTCAGCAACATTCTATAAAATAGTTAATCAGTTCGCATTCCGTTAATATTAAAATAGTTTGTTGAGAAGAGACTTCGAATCCTCTGCCATCAATATTATGTCATCGACTAACACAAGTTCATAAATTTTCAAGTTAATAATATGTATTCCATCTCATAAACCATTTTCTGAATCTATAGTAGCTACATGCATAACTAAGAATTTATAGGGCAGCCGTAAAATCAGTTCTCATCACAAAGTAGTTTCATATTTTATGCCTTTTAAAAATTTGCAATAAGGACAATACAGGTACGCTAAAACATTACATAAAATATGAATAATAGCGTTTTAGTGGAATAGGCATGAACTTCACATAAACCTGGAAAATGAACTATATAAAACTCTTATAAAAAATAAACTTTTAATTTTAAGGACTGTAAAGTAAAAATGTTATTCATGAAGTCCATCAAACTTTTTATAACAAAAGCATAACCAGTGCACCAATAACCTATTCATTTTTATCTCTATTTATGATTCGCTTAATATCATTGAGGGAAAATATGTAAGTACGATAAATAAATTTTAAATAAAGTTTATAAAATTTCATAGAGTTTCATGAGATTGGATATTACATTCCGTCTGCTGCTATAAATACTTGTTGGTCGTGAACAAAATAGTGTGGTCTAATAAACTCATATATTGAGACTCTAGTTCCGTTTCTGAGACATCTTTAATTCACTCTATAGCACAAGATATATATTTAGAGCGAGTTAAACCCTTTCGATACTCGAAAATAAGGAAATTTATAAACCGAAAAAAGAAGGAATAAATATTTGTTATTATAAAAAAGAAAACAAATCATTTATATTTAAAAATCAATAAATAGAGACAAATGAGCTATCAACTATGAAGATGTAAAAGCATAAAGAATTAATTGTTTAAGTGTGCATGTTAAGAATTAGCCAAAAATCCATAGCATTTCTATTCAATTGTTAGTGTAAACGATCATAATGAGTATTTTTAAAATTACATGAAACACTTATTTAGCAGCACATACAAATAATAAACATTAGAATTAAATATTTTACAGTGTAATTTTATTTTCCAAAACGATACAGAAGCCATATGCTTCTGAACGGAGCTGTCAGCTTACGGAAATTATAAAAAAAAAATTATCAAAGTATGAAATTCCAGGCAAGAGAATTTTATTTTCTGGCCGTCGAACTATTGACAGTTCTTCTCAGTCTACTCTCTCATTATCTCGTTTCACTATCTGGATATAAGGTTTTAACAAAATGAATTAAAAATAACATTTTACTGTACGTTATATGTTCTTATTGTACATATAATGGTTCATTAGTACTGTCAAAACAAGATATTTTAATTGTTAAAATGCACACAAAGAAAAGATAATTTCTGGAAGTGATAACAACTACTAATGCCTGCCGACCCGTTTGTATTATAATTTAATTGTTACTGTATTAATATATTTTATATAATATATTCCTTAAATGAAGAGCAATATATAACTTTCATTATTATTTTCACCTTAATTTATTATGTTTACAATTTGGAAAAATATTTATGTAATCACAATTCATACTTACATACACACTTACTTAAACATGTACTTATGTGTACACAATACCAATAATTTAACATTACCTCAGCTCAAATTTCTCTCTGATTGTCAATTAAAAATTACCAACATCTTAAAATTAATAAAACTATCTATAACTCGCTGGGAGTCTAAGGCCATTGACTGACAACTAGCATGAGTCCAGATATAAGCCTATTTGATCTTTGTACCTCATATCCTATATTTGTTTTCCTATTTATCCTAATTATATATTATTTTGATTTTTAATTGGATTATTTATATTTTTAGAGAGCGTCCATTAATTTTCTATTATTAGTTATGAATGAATAATCTAGAATTTTAGGATTTTCAAAAGAGCAAATAGATATATACATAAGAAATATGTACCTAAATAAAAAAACAAAACAAATAAAATAATCCGTAAAAATTGATGTATTTTTCATGTTCAAAGGAACGATAAGGAATTCATCTTTGTCCACAAATTGTGAGCTAAATAGATAAATTGTAAAGAACGAAATAATTGTTTTATTTAATTCCCTGCTAGGAATGTGTCATCCTGCATTCTAAATTTGCGTTACATTTATGCACGCCATTCACAAAAAGGCGCAGTACTTGATATCTCAAATCCGATTAAATCAATTAATATTATAATGTTAATACTATTTTTTTGTATTTTTATGAAGAACTTCCTTCTGGAGATAAATTAAGATTTGCCTGCAAAAGTGTGATTTTTGGCAGTTTTGTGCCCAAACGGCGCATGCCCTCAATAAATGCCGCGGATTAATTCGTCGTGTATATTTTTTTTCTATCAGTATATCTTTATTTATATCTTATATTTTCTCTATAACCCATCCCTTTGGAAATTCCAGTGGTAGCTACAAATTTGTCTATACTAACAAAAGAAATTCCACATTCTATTGATAAGATACATAAAATTTAATTTTGAAATTTCCAAAACCGTGGAAAACATAAAGATGGGGCCCTTTCAATATTCCTGGTACACCCTATACATATGAGGCTATATATAAATATTGTTATTATTTTATTTTATTTAATGACTTTCTTTTCATTGTTTTTTTTATTATGCTATAATTTCTTATTATTCACATAAATTTTAAATTCTATTAAATTATAAAAGCTCCATAAAATTGTTTTAAAAAATGTAATATAGTGATATTAAATATGTTTATCAATTTTTCACATTATAATATTCATAACTCTTAAGTATTTTAATCATAATTCACATTATTGAGGAACAATGATGCCTGTCGATCTTACCGAAGCAGAGTAAAAGATTCTGACTAAGAAACTTATTTTTCTTTACGGAATATAATTTTTTTTTTTAATTGTTTTATTTTTGATGATAAATTATTCCAACTCTTAGAACCAGGAAACTTGATGAGGTCCCGAGTACGTAGGTTGCTACAATTTTTTAAACCAGATTGGTTAATTTGAAATTTGTGTCATGGCTTTGGCATAAAATCAATCATAAATGATCCCAGCAAGAATCCATTTTTAATTAAGTATAACTTCAATTTAATTTTTAATTGTTGGACCAGTGGCGTATAAACTATAAATAAATATAAATAAACTTAATAAAGTTGCTATCTAATAAGATAGCATTTCAAAATTAAGATCAGGGAACCAGATATCCTCCTCTCCTCCCTTATATAAAAATATTCTGCGGAGCTACAGTACTTACCGTGTTTAGTTCTCCTTCATTCCGTAAATAACTTTACCAAAACTATAAACATTATAGACTTTATTCATCTCACAAACAAAGGAAAAACTCGATCGAAAAGCAAAGAAGGTGGGTCTCATGCCACTTTCTTTATATCAATAGTGTTAATATCAATTTAGGATGATTATACACGTTCAAAATTGTTTAGGAAATTTTAAATAATATTTTATTTCAAATAATTGAGTACAATTAAATCTAATGGCAATCGTTTCAATCGTTCACTATTTCGACAACTTACATCTAGATTCTAAAAACTAACTGGTATAAATTGTTAAGCAATTTGATTTTCATCTACGCAATTATTCTGGCCAATTTTATGATTGTTGTACATATTTCCTTATTCAATTACGTTATTAAATTCGGAGAAAAAAAAAAAAGAAATGATATAATAAAAAATACAATGAAACTATAATTCCATAACTGGATTCAAAAACCTATTTTGAGCAATGAGATAAGGCATGCGTATTAGGCCACATCTTGATATTAGGTGTTTGAATAACAGCCAGTAGAACTTTTTTAATATCTGGAATAGGAAATTGAATTCCAAACTAGGTATATTTTTATCGAGTTCCCAGATCGAGGACTATTGCTATTGCAGCAAGAACTTGGAAAGACCTGAATTCCCCAAGTGAATTTTATGTTGATTTTAAACTTTGTTCTTTAATGCTTCTTGATTTCAAGTCTTTTTTTTGTTTTTGACTTCACTTATTTCCATTGATTCTTTTTGACCCCAAGGAATAAAATATTTATTGATGTGTAATAGGAAAAATGCTTTATATATTTAAGGAGAAACATATATTTTTCTTTAAGCCTAAAAAAAGCTCCAGGTTTAAATTGTCTAAAGATTTGATGTGGATTGACCTGGTTGTCAAATAGTAAAAAAAAATGTTTGTGATCACATAATCACATAAAGATAAACATAATTTTATACAAAATAGATATTTTTTCATTTACCGGCATTGTTTTCAAAATGTATCCGTTTTGTGTGTTCAGCTGACATTAAAGATAGCATATGATCACATGAATGCACTCCAATTCAGTTCAACATACACTGGTATTTTTTGTAGGTATTTAGTACATATATGTGAGATGTGCTGCCACTGCTCTACAATGATGTCATATCATCTTCTTCTGTCCTAATTATAATAATCCTTTAAAGTATTAATGAATCCATATTTCAATCTTATCGCCAATCTTACATCCAATCCACATTCAATGTTCTCAAATAATACTTTGTACTTTTTCATTCACTAAGTCAGCTGTGATTATACAAATTGATCCTTGGGGTTTTCGAAAGTTTTTGAAGTGGTTCAAAGAGAGCATTGAATAGCAGTCCTCAATAAGAAAAAAGTTTGCAGTAACCCCCTGGAGACGGCAATCCGCTTAAAAGATGAAAGAGGCCATTATAGGGAAAAGAACCAGCTCCATTAAATTAGTGGACGGTCCTAATCAATTATACCAATTTAATTTAATGTCCTTCTCTTGAGCATTTCCTTATTAGAGCGGTTAAAGTAGGTTTTACTCGAAATTTCTTATGATTCAACATATGAAAATTTTGTAAGATTAGGTGAAAAAGTTGTGTGTAAATTTTTGCAATGATTCGGAATTTGGGATGATGAAAAAAATGGTATCCAAATGTTTCATGTGATTAAAATGTCTTATTTAAAAGGTTTTCACCATAATTGTATATATACACTTATACACACATATAACTTTAGTTCTAAATAGCATAGAATCTGCTAACAAAATAATTTTTTCCTGCTAAATTTGATTTCTGACCCATACTGTTATTATCGGATTCATTTTTATATATACAGATGGAAGGAGTTTTTATCTAAATAAATAATAAACACAATTCCTTAAAATTAAGTTTTAATATTAACCCTTCGCCGGGCACTAAGGTTCTTACAACACCGCCGGACACTAGCCGTATTTTGGACAGTATACAACTTTTCCTCTGATTCACATTCTCAACGATGTTAAATGATAATTTTATTTGTAAGTGTTATAGGGTTGTTCATTTCTATATTAAAAATTGAAAAATACTATACATGTCACGTTTACTTAAGGTTTATTTTGTACAAGATAAAAAATGAATTCACAAACAAAATATATATTATTTCTACTGCTTATTAAATTAAGTTTGCAGTATCAAATGATTTATACAATTTATTACTAATTCCAACAACATGTATTGATATATATATATATATATATATATATATATATATATATATATATATATATATATATATATATATATATATATTACAATATATAAAAGTGATATACACATAAAAATTTACATTTTATCAAGGGGTGTATGGGTAATTAAATATATTATATCTATTAAATAAACAATAAGTTGAATATAATAATAATAAATTAAAAAGCTGAGAGAAATATCTCCAATTTCTTCTTACATAAGGTTAAAAAGTTTGTTACACCACCAGTCTCTCTCCTATTTACAGTTAAACAGAGAACGAATCAAGTAAGGACATTTACCCTTCTCTCCATTTGTTAGGGATGAGTTACAGATAGAATAATTTGAACCTAAAAAGTCAACAGAATTTTCATTTTCCTTATATTAGCGATTGCCGTCCAACGGAAAACATAGCGCTCGGCTGAGGTTTAATACACAGGTTTAAACCAAAATCAAGGCATATATATATATATATATATATATATATATATATATATATATATTGGCCAGTCAATGAGAGGGATATAGACGGGCATGATGGGACGGCCTGAATTCACTTTAGGGCTTTGTTTGGAAAGTTAAGAGGTAAACACACTAAAATTCTCCGGATCTAAGATGAAAGGCAACGAGAGGAGGGGAGGAAGTAGGTCGTGTTTTTCGGTTCTTCGTTTATTTATGAAAAAAGATTGGTCAAAGCTAAAAACATTTTATGTAAAAAATTGAAGAGCATTAAATTTCCTGCAAGAATGTTCCTATTAATTTGTTTCGCATTTGTTATAATTTAAACAATTTACAAATTTAATACAAATATATTCAAAGTAACAATTTTGAGAAAAAAAAAATCACTTTTGACTCTATACTATACGTTTCACTTTATCGTAATTACCATTAGTTGCCTTGAAGATTTGTTTCTTTTTCCGGCTCTCAGGAGCCATGGATTTTGATGAATGAGGTATCAAAAGAAAGAGTCGGTGGATCAAGTTGGCTTTTAAAGATTTTGACGCGAGCATCGATGTCCAGCATTATAAAGCCGTGAAATAAAGCACGATATAGGGCCGCTCAGGTTCTGTGCCAGCTTACGTACTTGCCGTTGTCATGGCAATCTTATATCTGCAAACGTTGTTTTGGAAATAAAATGTAGTTTTTAGGTTTCTATGTATGATGGATGAGATTATACATTCTTTCCCAGTACTCTTAAAGCACTGTTAAATACAAATAGTACAAATATATTTTCAAATATATCATATATCAATTCATATTCAATTCATATCAATTTTCAAAATTTGAATTCATAGATTTATCTTGAACATTCTAGAACGTCTGCGTGGCGGTTATAAATATTGTATCTCTTTTCCGCCAATTTCAGTCGAGTCATGAATGTTTATAGTGTCGTGACCTCTACCTTGAATGTGTATATTGTAATTTACGTGTTATCTACGATTAAAGATATGATAAAACATTATATCAGTAGCATTATGAAGTGCACGTATACAGAATGATGGATAAATGTTTAAGTGTGCGTAAGCGAGCATTAATCGATAGTGAAGCATAAAAAATTGCACAGATTACAGTGGCTCCGAAGATATTTTGAAGAATATTTAAATTTTGGGTTTACCAGCACTGGAGTAAATGGAGAAGAAAGGCCTTTGTGTGTCATTTGCTCCAAACTTTTGGCAGCAAACTGCATGAAACCTAATAAACTTAAACGACATTAAGAAACGCTTCGTTGTGAGTGCGTTTGCAACCCCGAGAATTCTTCGAATTAAAATTAAATCATATGAAATGCAAAAATCACATTTCAAAAAAACTTTGTCTATGAATGAAAAAGCTTTACTTTCCTCTTACGAAGTTTCGTATCAAATGGCTAGTTGTAAAAGCCTAAAAACATCGGTGAAGAGCTTATTCTGCAATGGAGATTGTAGAAAGTATGTTTGGAGATAATTTTGCTAAACAATTGAGGTCCATACCCTCTATCAAATGATACTGTTGCCAGTCGAATTGGTGACATGCCTGAAGATGTACAGCATCAGCTTTTCGTAAAGTCGCGTTACAATTTATTTTCTGTTCTGCTTGAAGCAACAGATAGCAATAAAGATGCTCATTTGATTGCCTAAGTTCGTTTTTGTTATGTCAGCAGTAGAAGAACTAATATTCTACAAACTAATAGAACTCAAAGCAACACCACTAGCATTATTTAGTATCTTAAATGATTTTCAAAACGAGGCAGATATAGAGTGGAAATATTGCGTCAAAATATGCACCGATGGTGCTCGTACAATGTCTGGAAGATTCCTAAATGTACAAGAACTTGTGAAATAAAAATCTCCAGAATATATCTGGGCACATTGCCTGATCTATAGAGATGCTCTGGCATCCAAAGAAATAAGTCCTGGTCTGAATATTGTGCTAACGACGGTGACAACGGTAGTAAATGATATAAAAATGAGACCTCTAAAATCGAGAATGTTTAAATAATAATTATTAAATACATTGTACAATACCTATTTATAAGTGTATAAAATTAGTGTAAAGTGTATTTTATTTTTTATTATGTAAGAACGTTTTCTGTAAAATAAACATTTTTTTATTTTTTGTCGATATATTTTTTCTTGATATACTCGTGCCCCCCTTTAGATTTATCACGCCTCCTAGGCGTTGACAGTTGAGAACCACGGTATTAAACTGAAGAGATATTTTCTAGTTGGGCAAGCTAATTACAGATTAATTATAAACTGTTACTTCAACATATTCATTATAAACTATGCAGCTTCACCAAATGTGCGTGTTAAATAAACTATCTTGATTATGTTCTATTTATTATAAAAATAAACATGTTTTCTGCATATCTGATGTATTATGGAGAAGAAAGAAAGATAAATAAAGCGAGAGTTCTTGCTCGGGTTTACTAGTTTCTTAAACTATAAGAGATACGAAGAAAAAAGTTGATAAGAACATTCTTGCAGGAAATATAATCCTCTTCAATTTTATACATAAAATTTAGTTTTAAGCTATGACCTACTGTTTTCGAGATATAAACGAAAACCCCTAAATCATAGCCTTCTCTTCCCCCTTGTAATATAATTGATAAAAATAAACTAAGTACTTCGCATAAGAACAGTTATTTATTTATTTATTTTCTATAAATATAAAGGATATGTTTCTATGTATAGTGATGGGAGCTGGGGGAAATAACGCTAAGCAATTAATATAATTCTTAATCTTCTTCAAGTCCTCATAGCACTAAATCTTCTTAGCAGTAAGTCTTCTTAGCACTAAGCACTAAGAAATAAGTACCTCACCTCTTAAGAATCACACATGTTTCACGATTAAGGTTTCAAAACGATGGATTAAAAAATGAATACCATTTTTTTTTTTATTTACTTTAAGTCAATCTATTATAAATATCACAGAACGACGTGATTTTACAACGCCGATGAAAATAGGTGTATATGAATTCCTAAATTCGAAAATGATTAGCTGAAATACGAAGGTTTTTTTTTTGTTTCTGGTGGAGGGTGATGAGGGAGGGGGAAAAGGAAAGGAGACGACATATTTATATAATCTAATATTCATTTAATGTAACCATGCAAAACCAATAAAATCTATGAAAATACATTACTGAGGATCATAAAAATTATATTAAATGAGATGTTAGTCATAAACTAAAAGAAGGCTTATTTGACTTAAAATAAGGCTTGTTGGACCTCGAATAAGGAAGCTTCTAGGTGGTTTCAGTTTTCAAGAAAAATCAAATGAAAAGAAATTGGCAGCGTGGGAGTGTTACGAAAGACATTACTGAGAATTATATAACTAAGCAATATATTACAAAAGATGTCATATAGCGACAAAGATTTTCACATTTTCCTCTTTTGTTCTGTAACATCCACCCTCCTCCCTTCTATTTTTAAAAACCAGCAGTAGTCGCCCAACATAGATGGGTTCCAGCGTCTTTGGTGTCTTATTTCCGTCATCCTGACGTCCTGGTGAAAAAAACTCTTCTTGTTCCTCGTTTAGAGCACTCTAACTTACTGGAGGAAAAATCCATGCGGAGTATTTCATGGACTTTCAAGAGCTCATCTATGATAAGGCTTTATAATTTTCATCTTTCTTGTTGCCCATATATCGTTTCACTGCTCTTGCAATACACTTCCAAGGAGCCAATTCCTTTTCATTTAACTTTTCTTGAAAACAGAAATCACCTAAAAGCTTCCATATCTGAGATCTAATAAATATGCCTAATTTTAGTTTGTCACTATGTGACATCTCATTTAATAAATTTTTTATTCAAATAATCCTTAGTAATCTCTTTCCATTAGATTTACATATTTATAAAAAAAAAATATTAAATTGTACAAACATGTCGTACTCACCCCCAGTTAAAAAAAAAAAAATATTTCATATACACCTATTTTCATCAATGTTACTTCATAGAAGTTGAAATTTGTAAGGCGATATTCCTTCTCCCCCGAAAGGATTATGAATGGAGCTGAATAAGGGTCGCCCTTAACTAAAAGCCTCAATTAAAATAAAATATTAATTACTGGTCAGGAGTAGTTGCAGTTGGTTATTTCCTTTTCCTCAATGCTCTCATATCGTTTGTTGAATTTGTTATTTCATGACAGTGGATTTAATTTTTGTCACTACTCTCTTATAAACATGTAAATTGGCCAGTAAAGATTTAATTATACACAAATCTGAATTTCGCGATCACTGTTTATAACGAAAACCTCAGATATATTTTTTAGCCCAATTTTCGGTATTAACAATATTGTTTTTTTATTACCCAATCCTCAAAAAAAAATTATAATTATATATATATATATATATATATATATATATATATATATATATATATATATATATTAATTTTATAGTTTTAATTTTTTTTTTGTTAAGATTAAGTACATTCTCTGCATTTAGAAATCACTTTCATAGATTATTCTGTTTTGTCTGGATAATTTTTTTGACTAGGCTTGACCTCTCATGTAAACACTGTTATATTATGTCCTTTTTTCAAAGGCAAAATTTTGTTTATTATAAACAAAATCATTGTCCAGTTTTCTCCTTTATAAAGAAGAGCCATAATTTATTTTGATCATTGTCTCTCATACAACTGGCAGTCATAAATTATACGTTTAAAAGTTTGTTGACAGTCTAGAATATTTTCATTGTTACTATTCATGAATGATTTGAAATTCTTAGTTGTTATTTTTTTAATGAATCTGTATAGTAAAAATAGTTTGCTCTTTTCTCTAGCTTAATATTAAAAATTCTATCGTAAGTTTATTTATCACGTTTATTTTTGTTTCTTCCTCGTTGTAGGTGTATCCTTTTTTAACAGCGCAAAATGCTTCTTGCTTGATATTGGCAAACAAAGGCACCCTAGGATCGAAGCGGAGCCGAGCATTAGCTCCCTGGGGGTGCTGAAAGCCTCTTGTTTCCTCCAGTGATCAGGTCAGCCTAGCCGCCGGGGGTACCTTGTTAGCAGGGTCTGTAACTGAAAACTCGTTTCCTTCCGGCGGTTCCTGGTTCGCCCTTGCCCTAAGGGGAAGGAGGAATTTAACAATCCTTTTCCTTTTAGGACTGAAGGTAATATGATCTACGAGAAGTAATGTCCATTTCATACAGGGCAGACTTAAACCCCTTAAAAGCTTTCTTGTTAATAAGATTTTGGTGCATTCAATTTTCGTTAAGTGGAATATCATGGGGAAATCCCAAATAACATCTATTGTTCCTCAAATGACTGTTGATAACTAACTGTTCCACTATTTATATATTTATTTGAGATGCTTTGCAATGAAGATTGGTGTAGCTCTGTGGATAAGTGGTACTGGATCCCTAAGATAATTAATTTATTCTGTAATATCGGCTGTGGTTTGACTCTGGAGTCAGGAGGCCCTCTTGAGTCGAACCCAGCCTCTTCATTCGGTTGGGAGATAAACCTGGTGGTTGAGGGTGAATGCTGACCACATCATCTGCTTCTTGGTCAATAAACGGATCGTCCCTAACAAATTCTGATCCCAAGACACATCCTGAGTTGAAAGGGTGGGAAATGTTTGTTTTTATAAAATAAATTAATATTTTCAATAACTTTACAATTTAACAAATTTTAATAAATGCATTTTAATAATTTTCAATAATTCCTTAAAATACAAAATAATCTAATGAATGAATTTGTAATCTTTTTCATTTTTTTCCAGTAAAAATAAATTAATGTTAACTATATCGAAGTCTTTTTTGAAAAAGGCTTAAGCGCCAAAAATTCGAAATTTAGGTTACAATTTATTACATAACATAAACACCACCTCTATGGATTCCTGCTCACGATACATCGAAAAAAAAATGGAAAGTGCCTAAAATCGACTATTGATGAAATAAAAACCAAAATACGGTCACTCTGACCTTGACAAATACTAGGAGTCTTAAAAATATATGGTAATATAAGAAGTTTTTCCATCTCAACAAACTCCGAATCTACACTATAAAGAATGTTATTTTTAAAAAGCGTATAGTTGTTTGGGGGGAAACGTTATAGTTTTACAGGGAAAACTGTAAAGTTTGCTAAATGGCGTTTACGCCTTTTTTTAAAAAACGACGCCGAAATAAAGTGCGTACAGTGAACTTCCGCTGGTACGAAGTCATAACAACGATTACGGACACCTACGTACGAACACACGCACGCAAGCTTTTAATTATAAGCTTTATTTATTGATTTTTTTGTATCTACTTATTTATTTTTTTAAGGATTGCTCATCAACCAGTTT
Source organism: Rhaphigaster nebulosa (assembly GCA_948150685.1). Taxonomy (NCBI): domain Eukaryota; kingdom Metazoa; phylum Arthropoda; class Insecta; order Hemiptera; family Pentatomidae; genus Rhaphigaster; species Rhaphigaster nebulosa. The sequence continues at coordinate 108,457,220 of OX411306.1, read as the reverse complement.
TGATATGTTGTGAATCCAGGAAGAGATTAGTCTAGGTCAGTAACTAACCAATTTTACTATAGACAAACAACAGAATGGTTATCAGCATTGCAACCAGTTGTAGAGATACTTTTTTTTCGATTCAGTAGTAATTGTAAACAATTAAATACTTTTAAGTTTCCGCCGCTTTATTATTTAGCTGGTGGAACACGGTAGAAAAGTAGCGTGCTATTTTTACAGCTCAAAGTCTTTAGTCTAAATTAAAATTACAACAAAGAAATATATAAAATAAAAATAGCAAGCAATCAGTTCTTTGTTTATATTTTTATAGTTTATATTATTGGTTTTCTATCTGTATGCCAACGAGTCTGCATGAACACATTCAGGAGTTTATTTAAATATGATCACGGAATTTTGAAATTAAAAAAAATATAAAATTGGCGTAAATTTGAAGTTTGAAATTGAATCAAAAACTATTGATAAAACTACCAAAAACATAACTCAAAATACAAATCTAATGTTGCTGGATATCTAATGTTGCTGGATATGAAAATTATATTTTTTCGTACATTTCGGAGGAAGAGGGGGTTTAGTCCCCTGATCGATCCCTTTGCGTACGCCACTATATAGAATCTATCTGATATCTTGTTTTAAACCATTCTGGGCATATTTACAATAATGATTCGTTGTCACTACTCATGCTTGAATTTGAAATGACAAAATTATTTGATGTATATCACTAACTTTTCTCAAACTTTATCCATCTCAAGGGAAACATTAAATCTTTCATAAATATTTTTTATAAGTTTACTTTTGTGAGTGTGTGTCTTTCTCAGTATTTAATGTTGATCGGAAAATGTACAATTAAATGTTTTAAAATGTATTTTATAGTTATGCACCAATAACTGAAAAACTGAGTATTGAAATAGCAGCTTAAGGCTGCAATAATAGGCTTTTATCACTGTCTATGGGTCACAAAAAAAGCAATAACCAGAGGCGGCTATAACAGTGGCTGGTTTTCACACGTGCCCCGTTCACCGCCTCTCAATGCCTCGAGTGTTTAGAGAAACCATAGCAGAAGGCTCAAAGGTCGAGAAGAAGCTTTTTTTACAGAGTGATCAACTGGGTTCAAAGGGAATTAGTTCTTGGTATTCTTGCCTCATCATTTATTTATTTTGTACAATATTGCCTTATTTATCCGGATCTCCGGATTATCTGAACCAGAATTTTGTGACAATTTTGTTATTTAATGTTCGCATTAGATAATAATTTTTAATTTTTATAGCATGTAATTAACTATGTATAAATCCGACAAATATTTTGCCAATCGCTCAATGTATAGTTGCATTGATTGTACAATAAATAATTGTAATAAAATACTTTTAATTGAATTTAAGAAAGAGTTACTAAAGTATGGCAGGGCTTTGACGTTGATTGATATATACATATACATATATATATATATATATATATATATATATATATATATATATATATATATATATATATATATATATATATATATATATATATGTATGTATGTATATGTCGGCCACTAACCGAAATTTTTACCCACAACGTGACGTGGACAAACCAAAATGTTCAAATTGGGTATTCCAATTCGGTCATTGCCCGTTTGCTACGTTTGCTCAATCGCTGAAATAATCTTTCACTTCGATCTTAGAGCAAATGCAAAATACCAACAAAGCGTTGTGGGTAAATTCGTTGGCTCAATCACCGAAATGATCTTTCACTTCCGTCTTTGGGAAAATACAAAATACCCACAACGCGTTGTGAGCGTTATGCTTTTGCTCGAAGACCGAAAAGGCCTAGATTCAATTTCGTGGGTTCTAAATTCGAATGCAGTTGTAAGAAATATTGTGCTTGAACATCTCCCTAGTAAGTTAATGAATCAGAGCTAAAATTGCGAAATGAAATGCTGCGGAATCTCTATGCTCATAGGTGGTCTACTCTATCAACTATTGGCTTCACTACTAGTCCTTTCTTTCTAGATTTTCTCTTCAAATTACAAGCTTCACACAAATCCAAATAAATTTTGATCACCTCTCTTCTTTAATTCAGCTTTCGTTCCTTTTTCTTTTTTATGGCCAACTTTTAGATGAGCTCTGTGAATTGCATTGAACATTTTAACATTTAATACGGTAGACATATTTTGTACCAGCAATTTGCTCTTCAGCTTTTTCGATCAACATTTCTTCATGACTGATATTTATCACGTCAAAACAATTTAGGCGACGATATTCTTTTTCTTTGGCCTCTTTCACTTCGGCGATTATTTTTTCTTATCGCTCACCATTAATAAGAAGCGTGCGATAAGAGGCAACGTCTTTTTCACTCATCAAACGATTCATGCTAATGTTGAAGTTTTGCTCCATTCTTCTTAAACAAAAAAAACACTGAAAACGAAGAACGAACAACTCAACAACACAGAACTAGACATTGTGATAACTGACCTGCGTGGAAAATGGAAATGGTTGCGGGAGTGGAGGAGAATGGAGTGGGGCTTTTTTTAGAGCAACTTATTTTTCGTTGAAAATCTCGGTTCAAGCTAACTGCTACGTATTTCGAAAGTAAAACGATTTAAAATTATATTAAGTTTTCATTTCCATTCAATAAACTTTAATTTATCTCAACATTCATTTTCAATTAAATTGTTACAATAAAAAGTTAATTAGTTAAACTAACAAAAAATAGAATATATTAAATGAATTGATATTTTTTGTTTTCAAATTGATTTGATTTTTGATTGATTGATGGAGTAAGAGAAAAAACATCATTATTTAACTTCAGAAATTAATAACCGTTAAGTTTGAAGACAATGCACATCCATAGGAAGATCAGGTAACTAATTCACGCAAGAAGAGTTCCTGTGGCATTTCATCTTTCAATTTTAAGAAAATTATAATTACTAATAAGACTTCCAACAAACAATTCTTATAGCTAAATTTGATGAACTGTATTTGAATTAGGACCTGCCAATCTAAGCCTAGGAAAATCTTGGCCTTTTCGGTCTTTGAGCAACGCATTGTGGGCATTTTGCATTTGCTCAAAGACCGAAGTGAAAGATAATCATTTTATTTTCATAATATTAAAAGTCTTATATTGCATACAAATACTTTTAATATTATAAAAATACAATGATTATCCACTGCTATCTAGATTGGAGTAATTTCAATTTCAATACATGATTTAATCAGACAGGTAATGGATGAAATCTGAGGTTACCCTTTCCGTCCACTCAAGTTATACCAACCTCAGGCATACCGTAGCAAATTAATTCCTGCCTCGGTTGCAATCAAATAGAAACATCATCGATTCTAATTAAAGTAAATGAAGGAGGAGGTGCCCTGATGTCGGCTCGGCTATCTGCCTACTACATAGCAATTTCCTCCATCGTATAAATTTAATTGAGTTCACGCAGCGTCGAAACTGCCTTAACTTAGTCCATCTGGTGATGGTGTGGTTCTATTACTTCGACACATTGAAGAGAGGGGAAAAGCGCCTTTGAGCAGATCTTCTGGAATATTGAACTCTTATAGGGTCCTTACACTAAAAAATTTGTTTAAAAAAATTGTCCTGATAAAGTAAATAACTACAACTAGTTATGGGAAGATGAAAGAATAGACAGAGACTCTCCTCCATTTTCGACTTTAATTACTCCCTCCCACTCCCCAAACCTCCTCTACTATAACTGCATCGATATATTGTTGTATTGATTAATGAAATTTTTTTCATTTTTTTTTTGTTACTTTAAAAGTATAATACTGAGCATTATGACATATGGAGCAAAAACCTGGACCATAAAGGGCGATCTTAGAAAGAAACCCCTGATCACGGAAATGGACTACTGGAATGGATAAGATAAAAAATAATAAAACAAGAGAAAAGATGGAATTAGACAGAAACATTCTGGAAGAGATTGAGATTGAGATTGAAAAGTATCTAAAGTGGTATATAGATAGAACAAGATGGCGAGGTAGACCAAGAAAAACCTGGGATAATGAAGTGGAGGAATCTCTGATGGAAAATGGTCTATGAGAGAATGGGCCTTGGATATAATAGCCTGGAAGGAGGTCATACAAGGTCTATTTAAAGGAAACTCTCTGCTTTAGTGGAAAATCCAATAAAAAATTAAAATACAATAATTTCCAAAAACACTAATCCTCAATACGAGCCGTCTACAACAAATCATTACCCACCGATTTAAACTTCACCACAAACTCCTCGAACGTTACAAAAACAAACTTATACATAATATGGCGAAGACAGAGGTACTTGTGTTTATCCGGAGAAAGCTAAAATAGAGCTGGTCAATGGTTCTCATTTTGTTAAATTCAAAGTTGGAATAAGGTGCCGATAGTTAATGATCTCTCTTATACCTCACGTCCCAGTAATATTATGTTAATTTCGCACCAGCTTATTGTCACGGTGTAAGTAACACTTAGTGTAAAAGGCAATAAGTAACGTAGATACAAAATGACAACTATTAAATGATAAAGAAGAGAAAAAAAAAGATAGGAAAAGGTGTAATAAACAAATAATAAATAAAATAAAAGTAGGGAAAAAAGATAATCCGTCCTTCCATAACCTCTTATTTTCGCGACCTGACTATCACGCCTGCTGCATTAGTAATAATTTAGTTAAGTGTAACATAGGTAAGTTTGTAACAGGGCAAGGAGTAATAGAGATAAAAGTTGACAACCATAGAATTATAAAGAAGATAAGTGGTTAAAAATTGTGCCATAAAAGAATTACGAAATTTTAGACAATTTATTATTCAAATAAAAAAGTATTAGTCAAAACATAAATTGAACATACATTTTTTTTTTCTGTTCAAATCTCTGAATAAAATATGCGATCGTAACCAAACTACTCGATAACAGCAATGTCAACTTCATTCGAAGTAGTATTGATGTTGGGCCATAGGCCGGGAGTCGCGGAACAAGTTACTGGCCAAGAAACTATGCCGGCCTAAGTGGTTCGGGTAAGTGGTTTCAGAGCGAAACTATTTCTCTGAATTAACTCAACTCTCCGACTAATATTCATGTTGCCACCGCTTCCTCAGATCGTTCCTTGTATAGTCTAACGTTTATATCGAGACCAAAACTATTTTGGAATATAAAACTTCAATTTGTAGTACAATTAGCATGTAATAAAATAAAGATATAGTTCACTAGTTTTATATCGATTTCAAATTGCAACAAATCAATTGGAAAGTCATAAAGTGAAAGGCTTAACATTGTAGTTATTGCATTTTCAGGAATAAATATTTGTTCTTTATATATTTTTCATTTATTCTACGATTTCAAAGAACGTTTCGCGCTTTTTATTGTCCATTTTAACTCTGTCATGCCGTGTTTTAGCTGTGTCGATGATTTGATTTGGTGAAGCAAACATGGGGATGCTAATAAAGTATTGCTAGTTCCTAAATAGCATCCCCATCTTTAGTTTACTCTTCGTTTTGTGAGAAATGTTGTTATGCATTTATAGACCTATGCTCAGGTGGCTGAATGGAATCACAGCTGAACCCCAAAGCCCAATTGGAATCAGTAACTAGAGGGAGATGGAAGTTTAGTTAAGTGAAATTATTATAAGTCTAAAAATCTAGTTCGCTATTCATATTTAGAGAGCAGAGAAGACAAAACCAAAAATTTAAAAGAAAACTTCTAAAGGTTTGATGAAACCATTTGAAACTTTATTACATATTTCTGTGACACGAAAATTCCTCAATTTCTTAAATGATTCCGGCTTGCTGGTAAGTTATTTAATATTTGTAACTATTCATTATATATGTTGTTTTTGAAAATAAGGTAGTTGGAAGTGAAGGTACGGAAAGAAAATTCATTTCTTTTAGACCATTTTAGGTACTTGTCTTAAGAAAGTTGAAATCAGAGTCCAGTTGGGTATGACCCCTTACATTTACCAGAAGAGTAAATTCGACGAGATGCGCTAATCACTTCGTAAGGAGTACAAGTTACGACCAGGATATACCGCTGCCGCTCTCAGAAGCGGAAGTAATGCGGCAATTTCATCGTTCAAGAATTTACGAAGAATCCCTAGGAAATTCTGTACAAGTTGGCCCATGGTTAATTGATTTATCTGCAACAAAATTTTAACGACAGCCTTGAAATATTAAAATCTCCGGACTACCACCATCTTGGAAGAGTCAGGCAATATATTCATTGAAGCAATATATTCCAGAGATGATCTTACTCTGGAAAGTGCAGTTGACAGTTTTGTGAAAATTTGAGAATCTTTAACAATCGTCTGTTTACATGAAACTTTACAAGAAGCTGGAAGATCACTGATTTGAGACTCCTTAACTTCTAGCTCATGCAGACCTATATGTCTCATAATAATATGAGAACCTCATTATGATCAGTTTACGGCCAGTTCTCGATCAAGCATTAGGTTTTGACAAGAAGCAGAGGAACCGCTGATAACCTGTTGAGAGTGCTCTGAGATGTTGAGGAGAGGACGGAGCAATATTTGATCCGACTGCTCTTTGTCTTATTCTCCGTCTTTGACAGCGTTACTGAGGTACCTCCAGGGCAGGCATGTGAAGATAAGGGGTAACTATTACGAGGTAGAAGCCTCCATAGAGATGAGGTTACCGTAATTATCAGCCCTTGGTCCTGCCCTACGGAAGCTTGTTTTCAATGACTTGCTGGGGATGTTAGAGCAGGAGCGGTTCCCAGCCATTGCCTATTTACGCTACAGTGACCTACCATAGCATAGCCGGAGTCAATAAAGAAGGCGTTGTAACAGCCTAGTGGCAAGATGGTGGGAAGGGAAAAAGACACAAGCCATCCAACCATTAAGTTAAGACTAATCGCTCACTCCCTATCAACATGGGCATAGGCCAGAGGGATAGACCTCAGAGTGACGCTTGAATTACCTAGCAGGTAGGGTGGCCTAAGAAGTTCATGATCTAAGTTGTGTGGGGAGGAGAGCATATTCTGGGGTCTCAGATACCCATCTACAACCACTATTTTTGGAGGTGATCGAACGTATTTACAAGAAGGAAGGCTCAACGAGCCTTTCTGATAATCAGACGGGTGATAATTGTTGAAAACCTCAACAAATAGAATAAGATAATCGGACAAGATATAATGGAAGAATCGAGCCAACAACGACCCACGAAAGAAGTACTCTCAGTAAATATCTCCTACTGTACAATCTCGGGTACAGCAAAATGGGCCTTGCCAGACTATTGGATTTTGTAATTCTTAAAAGGACAAGAGGGTTTCCGAGCAAAATAGTCTTTTTTTGTGTTTTGTCTCTTGGGTTGTTCAAGCTAAATAGTCTTGTTTTTTGTTTTTTAGACTGTATTTAGTTATTTAAAACTCAATATCACCAAACTGTCTGAGATATTAATCATGATTTACAGAATTTCTTTTACGAATTCCGCTTAAAACATATATATTTTTTGCTCTTATGAGTTTTTGCTCTTTAACATTATATTTTTACAGTGCTTTTTAACATTATAAAATATAATATTATATAAGCTTTTTATATATTCTGATTATAATTTCACAATTTTTTTAAGATTTTTCCTATTCATTAAAATCTTCGCCAATCACTCCTCTTAATATTTCCAGCTACTAATGCGATGTTTCCTACCAAAATAAGAATAAAAATAACTGTGTGGATTGGAAAACCAACTACATCTGTAGTGAATATTTCTGCACTGAATCTGATGAATCTGATTGCCAATGCTGTTCTGATATTGGTCTATCCTTAATAGTGGAGATATTCCGTATTACTCTTATTTGACCAAAGTGCAGTGAAAAACGTAAATAAATTCGTTTTATTTCTATTTTTTCAAATCAAGAGAACAGTGACCGCGATGAACAGCACGCGATGTTAGACAAAATTTGGAAATCTTCTAAAGATCTTAAACAGAAATTATATCGAGTGGTGGATTATAACAACATTTATTGGATTAATCATTGAAATATTCATATCTAAAAATTGAAACTATGAACCCCGTTATATATGCAATTGCCATAATATAAATAAGGATTCGGCTACCTTTCCCTCAGCATGCAGCCGCACAGACTGGTGCTCACGGTCAGTTGACCTAGCTCGGGTCAGCGCTGAACTCTTTGATCACCGAACCATGAGATGTTCTGTTTTGGTCAGCCAGCGCTTGCCTTTAATATACTTCTCAATGAAGGTCTTCAGCAGGTTCTTTATTCACCTCTGCTGATGCATCAATTAGGGCAAACGAAGTAAACAACCCATTGGGGCTAAGTTGGCTCTGTGATCATCTTAACTGACTTGAGCACATTTATTAAACTTCAGGAACATTCTTATTTACCCTAAAGTACTATTTAAACAACATCTATTCAAGTAGCAAAGCTTTTAGGAATAAATCAAAAGTCATCATGTATCCGGAATCCACTCCGATCCACCTCTACAAACGGATTCATCGTCGAATCAAAAAGAGGACCCTATAATTTTAACTGCAACATATCATGTAAGTTTTTATTTATACCTGTCTTAAATGGAAGACACTGCTAAATTATTTTCTAGCTTATATAAAAAATTCAAGAATATTCTTTGTCTGCCACAAACAATTATTTGTTTATAAAAAAGCTGTTATAGGCCTAATCAGAGTTGCATATGCCCATTCTTTGAATAAAACATTCAACGATTTAGTGGCGTAGCCTAAGGGAGTTACAAGGATTCGGACCCCTCTCTAAAATTACAAAAATCTTTTATTTATTCTTATGTACATACAAAAATTTTATAAATCTATTGAATGTAATTTCATAAATAATATATCTTGGCTTGAAAAATATTATAAACAGAGAGGGCCCACGGACATCTCAGGTGGTAGTGGGTTTCTTTAAATTAAATCTTTGGATAGACTGCTACCCTCTCGAAACGAAATCCTGACTGCGCTACTGCAAAGATTTACTTTCGAATCAGGGAGACAACGTACTTCTTCTTGGTTAAAATGGTCTGTGCCAACTGCAATTTTTCACCTACGCTCGAAAGCTACGCAGTATGGGTTGTTGTTTTCAGTCAGAAATTAGAGGTGCTGCTTCCCTCTACAGTTGCGCTCTCAGCGGCTCACAATGCGAGTAATTACGATATGCCCGTTGGTCTCCGGTACGCCACAAATTTGGATGCCCTTTTCATATTTAGCACGGAAAAAACTATCCATGTCTTGTAATAAAATGCGAAACTCATCAGTATTTTTTCCTCTCCTGACATCGTGATGCTCATACAGTTATTTTTTTTTAATATATACAATATTTTACTTATAACTCGTACATATAAACATATCCTCTCAAAGTAGAATGGATCGGTTCACTCGATATGTCTTAGCTTGTAATATCTGTAAACATGGAGCCCAACGGAAGAGCGTAGGATAAACTGAATCTGGAACAGAAAAGACAATACATCAATAAGGGCTGGTGGGGCACCACCTGCGGCTCTCATACATCAGTTCGATTCCCTAATCCTCATAGATTCATGAGCCAGCTGAATGCTACACCTCCGCAGTTAGGTCCATATTTCAAGCCGAGTACATCATCGAGAATTCGGTCATCAACTGGTTAGTCATGTTTAATTAACAAAAAAAATAATGTTTATTTAAGTTTAAAATAAGCCCATGGTTAAACATTGGCAACAACGTATAACGGAACTACTGACTTTTGGAAGCAGTATTATGTACCTATCCTTTGGTAGGTCAAGTACCATGAAATTACATACATCCTCGTAGCAATTATAGACCAGTTGTTTCTGGGACCCTGGTTAGAAGTAAGTGTCGGAAAGCTGGAAATGGTTTTAATCTGTTTATTAGACGTCAGATAATAATAACCTACGTTTGGCCCGTTCTAAGTAGTGAGCTAAGGGTTATTTATATCTTCGCGGAAAATTCTGGCACTGCCTGGAACGTGTTGCAGGATTTTCCGAAAGTCCTCCATTTTCTTTTGAGTCAAAGTGACGTCAGATGGATAAGCATACGCTGACGGAAGTTCAATAGCGGTATTCTTTTCCAGGCGAAAAGTATGGTGGAGGCATCGTTGACCATAGAACGACGATTCAAGAAGCTGGTTGGTCAGGAGGGAAAATCCCGAATATAAGTATAAACTTATTTAAATGTGTGCCGTAGTCTCCTTATATTACTGTTTTTTTTCTTTATGTTTTTAATCCAATTTAATATTCGTTGTTATCTTGTTCTCAATCCTGATCAGGCTTTTAGGTCGAAACATCGGCACACAATAAAATAAGTTCATATGTATCTGGATTTTTCTTTTCTGACCGCACCTCAAAACAACTTTTCCTTGATTATTTCTATTTTGAATTTCTAAAGGTGAGATTTGGTAAAAATATTCCAAATATAACACTATACGAGTTCGAGTTTGATAACAGGATCTATGGACGAACAGCAGGAGCGCAGCATAGTGGAGTTATACTACTACTGGGTATTTTAAACAATCCTTAGGCCACTGAGTCCTACCATTATCCGCCTGTTTATTTATATTTCTTTGTGAGTTAATATAAAAAATAATTCCTTCTGAGGTAATCGCTTCACCAGTCACAATTTGTTTCTCATTTCAAGTGCATTGTTTCTCTTCACTAAAGAAAAAAAACATTGCCAATCATGAAATTTACTGGTCTAGGTACTTAGAAAACATTGCTCAGTTCTAATATGAGATCAATCAATTTTATTTAAAGTTCTAAATTTGAAAAATCTTTTTAATGAATGTCAAATATTGTTTTGTTGTTTTTTGCATATCCTTGTTCCTCTGTATATTAACTTTATTTGCAGTATAATTTGGTTGCATCTACGTGTGAATTTCAATGTTATATGATTTTCTTCAAAGAACACCTGTTTTTCTTCATGAAAACAGCGATCGAATACATATATGAATACTGAAATAATATTATAATATGCCTTTGTGCATATGGAGAAGTCTAATGGGCAATATCGATGAAAATTATAGAACATTTTGCCTCCCTTTTAAATAGTAAATTGGGTCTGTGTCGTTAGGAACCATCAATAATTTCGTAAGCGCTATGCAACTTGGCTTCAGTAGAATATTAAATTGTTTCAATATAATAACTAATCGTTATAAATAGTGGAACTTGGTTTTGTTTGATGAAAAAATCGCTGAAATTTGTCAATAATTTTTTACCCTCACTTATGGGGTATATTCATAATCAAGATGGTATTTCGTAAAAGAATCCACAATCAATAGATTTATGTCCAACAAACCCTCCTTACTCCATGTAATGTGCACCGGCTCGGTACATGCTAAAAGGAGAGTACTCCGGTTCAGACCGCTTTGTAATGCCCTCTCTTTCCGCATAGAACGAAATAATACATGAGATATTACCCTAAATAATTAGAGAACGGTCCTTATAACATTCATCGATTCATTTGTAGTGGAAAAAAATAAAAAAGCAATGCCAAACCTCAATTACACTCAAGTATTGCAGGTTAGCATTCTGAGCCAATTCAGACATTCATTGTCATAAAATATTGAAGTAGTCATCCTTCAAAATATGTAACACGTTCCAGTAATTACTGTTAATTTGTGGTAGAGAACTATACCATAATTTTGGTAATAATTATTTGATGAAAAAAAAACCCTGAAATCTCGTTATTTACATTATTCATATCATTTGTACACATAAAATTAAAAAAAAAAGTTTATAAAACTCAACAACTCTATCAACAACTTCAAAAAAATTATAAAACACTAGACGAAATTACATCTAAAAATCGAACCGATTGATGATGAAGAACAATTTCCTAAAAACCTTTTTAGTAACGTACTAGTTCCTATGGTTCTTGGACAGAGATCGATGAACTACATATCTTAAATTATATTTAATTTTTTATGTATAACAGTACTAATTGAAAAAAAGGCATATTTAAAATTTTAGTATACATGTTTAGATTCGTCTTTTAATGTAATTTATAATACAATTTTAGCAGTTTTTTATTTTATTTTTATTTTTTTTTTTTTTATGAATATGAATGAATATATTGAAACTAATAGATTACTATTAATTTTTCTGTTTGTTTTCTGTATCGCTAAGAACTTAATTATTTTCAAATGTTGAATTTAAATGATTCATTGGTTATACAATAAAATTGATTTTTTTTTTTTTTTTTTTTTTTTTTTTTACTCTGAGTATACATGAATGCATACGAATATTTATCAACGAAGCTCTCACACATAGATATTTAACGAAAAGGAGATATTTCTACGGATCTAATGCTAAGCGTGAAAACATTCTTACTCCCCTCCTCCCCGGAGAAGTGGGAACTAGATAAATCACTTATAATAATCCTTTACCCTTATTGGCAGATGGGCGCATCACCGGCTGATACTGGTTGGCTATTAGGCTAGTTAGCTTGCCCGCCCTCGGCTACTCCCACTCTTATTGCCTCCTTCTAACCTGTTTTTTCTTTCTAAGAAAGCGGATTGTTTCATCTGTTATGACAGTTCCTTTTATATCCTTTCTCTCAAATAAGAGATATTCAAAGAGAATAAAAGAGGAAATTTCATTCCTATTGACTTCAAAATATGTCCTTCCATTTCTCTTTTGAAATTATACTGTTTCAGAAATGATTCTCTGTATTAATATCGCGAAGAATATATTTCTTTATTTTAATTGGTCCCAGTTACGGAGCAATTAATTTCATTTCACTCAGTTATAAACATGAAGATGTTACAATGACTTTCATAAATGAATAAATTATTATTGGCAGCATGCTCAAGTATTAAAACGGTCTTAAAACAAAATAAAAAATATCCCGAATCCATTTAGAATTACCAACTTCCCAAATATCATCTTTGCGAAGTATCTTGAAACACAAAAATGATACGACCATTTTTTCGTATTAATACAAGAAAAAAGTAAATGAGATCTGAGGAATTCTCTTAATTTCTCAGAGTTTCATCTATTGTCATATACAAAACTTCCCTTAAATCAACTAAATGGCCCGGAGGCCCACCATAGGTACATCCAGAGTCTGTATAGTGGATAACTAGCATTCCATGGAAAACCATTTCATAGTTCTTCAACAATACATCCTTATCAATTGCCTAATCCAAGATCTTTCATAACTTATAGTGGAACATAGTTTTAAAACTGATCCAACGCAACTTTTGCAATTCGGCTTAGTTCCGTAAGTGTAACGGTGTAACGGTAAAAAAATAAAACAATTTTTTACTTCTTATTTTTCGTGAGTCATGCCGTGCCGTAACTTCTCTTCCTGAATTATTAGATCAATTCATCCTTAAAACAGTATTACTGTCATCATTTTCAAATTCAACCTGATTTAATGATCAAAACTTCCTTTAAATTTATAAAGTTGATTAGCTTGTTGGTTTTGCTCAATTTGGATGCGACTACGAATCAGCTTCGTTAATTACATGTTAGAGCAGAAATAACTGACAACTTTTGAGTCGCCAAGTGCGACTTTTGGAAACTTCGACTTTACTGGCCTGTAATTTTTTGAGAGGGGGTGTATAAAAAACTGTGAACTCCAACCTTTATGTGCACATGTTGGAGACACTTTAGAGATTCCACGCCCTAGTTGCTATCCTATGTTGGATGAAATCGACGCAGAGGATGAGTAGTTCCACGAATCACACATCTCGACCTTAGCTTTGAGTTATGAAGGAAATTTTCCCTGAGAGATGGACCACTTTGAGGGGTGAATTGGGGTGACCGGCACGATCTCCAGATAAATTCCAAGCCATTTTGTTCTCTGTGGACATCGCAGAGACAATATATACACAATATACATATATATATATATATATATATATATATATATATATATATATATATATATATATATATATATGCATATGCGTTACTAGAAAGTTTGGTTAATTGAAGAACTCTCATAAATTAAAAGGTAATGAGAGTGGCATAAGAGAATAAGATTATTAAGTGCAATTTTTCTACGGCCTTGAACTGATTATTAATTAAGAAACATTTTTTAATTAGTGCTATTGGATAGGGATCACGTCGCTACCATAATTGCTCAACCCCCTTGGGTTCAGGTTAATTAAAAAGAAAATTATTTAATTTATCGTGGGGTACTTGCGGAATGAAAAATAGCAGTAGCTGAATCAAAGTCAGAAAGTTGGATACTTGCTCGCAATTACGGGGACGTATATGGACGAATATGAATGTACAGGGTGGAGGAGAAATAACTCAACATTTTGAAGGGCTCTAAAAAACAAATCAATGTCTTTAAAAAAAATGGCTTTCCTTTCAAGAAGAGCATTGGAAATAGTTTTATTTTCATTGTGTTTTGAAAATAAAACTTTCCGAATATCAGCCGTTATTGGCATGTACGGAAATTATTCATTATCCTAGTTGGCATTGATTCCTTGCCTGATTCTCTCCTTTAAGTAATCCAGAGAACGAGATATCTTATCTCTGAGATGTAGCTAGTTTAAGTATCGCTCCTTTGCAAGAAGAGCATCTTACTCAAAACATCGCATTTTAAAGTTATCTGCAAAAACTAAGTGTACATATGAAGTACATTTTACTTCTACTGAGTCATATCTTTCACTTAAAACTTAATCGAAAGAGAACGCTTTCCATAGAAATATCCTAACTATAAAATAATTTAATATGACAACCAAAGAGTGTTATCCTTAGCTAAATCGTTAAATCTATATTTTGAGACATGACAGTTTAAAAATAATTAAAAATCAAACTTTCAATTCTCTTTCTCCCTATACAATGAAACCTAGAAAACTTTTAAGTTGTTTTCCTAAAAACTGCCAATTTTCTCAAGGATCGATATTAAAACTTGATATTTGTTTTTTTATAAAAGCTCAATGCCTTGGAAATACTTTTTGATGAAGAAGTTAGTTTTTCAAGCCATGCATTCCACAATTTTCTGATAAAAATATTTCTGTTGAATTTCGATTCATCGATTCAGGGTTGCCTTTAACTCATCTTCTTCTTTTTTAATAAAAAATCATGTAGTACTATTGTTATAGCCTAACTGAGTAAATGCATCAAATCATCATTTTATGTTTATTTGAATTAAGCTGGAGTATGTTATAAATTGAATCTAATATTTTGTTATATTTATTATTGGATTATCCTAAATTGATTGTTGAATACACTTTTTAAATTAAATATTCAGCCTGTATAAAAGTTTACAAAGAAGCTAATTAATGCATTTGTATTATACTTAATTGATGTCTCTTAAAAGTGGAGCTGTTCAATTAACGTATTATTTACCTAAGCTTAAATATATAACTCACGATTCGGAGACTGGAAATCAGAAACTTTTACATCCTCAAACAGATGTTAATTGGTTTTAAACGCTTTTAACCGAAGGGTTGGACTTGAACAAATAAACGAAAGCTAAATCTACTGAAATGAAAAGAAAATATTGTTGTTAAATCTTTCAACCTTCGATTTTATGTCGCTAGTCTTGACGATATCATTCTCTGATTATGCAACATTTTTGACAAACCCTCTTTCCACATCGCAAATTTTCGCTTCATTCTGCTCGATCAAAAATAAATAAAACAGTGATGGATATGGATGTAAGTTTATTTTTATATTCCTAATTTATAGGTCATTAAGTTGTATACCTGCACGGGCGGACAAAATTATCGCATCACCTTGATATTTTTTTTTTTTTTAATTTTATCACTTTATTTTAATTTAGTATTATAGCAAATAATTCAGCATTATTAAAAATAGAGCGTTGATACCATGAATATTTTTAAAATAAAGTAAATTAACCACCTTTTATTTATACATACAAAAATCAAGAAGTTGTATTTCATTAGCTAAAATACTTCTGTTGGCCATGGCATGTTAATTTGAACAATTTGTTACAATTAAAATATGCAGGCACGCAAAGAGTCCAGTTTAGCCCCAATGGTGGGGTTACATTAATAACAGCTGTTGCCAACTTCTCAAGTGTTCTAAGCATGGAATTCTGGTACCACAGAAGGTGCTTGAATAGTACCTAAACATGCTCTATTGGATTAAGGTCTAGATTGTTCAGTGCCCACTCCAGAAATATGGTACCAACCTCCAATAGGTACTCTGCTTTGTGTTATGTATCATCAGGGACCGATGTAGGGGTCAAATAACATATGGTGACATCGAAAATATTCTCCAAGAACCTCTGAGAATTCCTGGACCCTCCCTGCATAACCACGAATTCCATGCGGCATCAGAAGAAATGCCATCCCAGAGCATACTTTAGCTTCCTTTGAATGCAATCAGTTTATATATTCATACAAATTTATATATTCTAATTCTTTTTTTTTTCAATTCAGGCATTTTTAATATCATAATCATATACATAATACAATGTCTTGAGTATATTATAAATATCTTTTTAGTATATACTAAATCTTTTATTTGTAGTTTATTTTCGTCTTTTTATCTTGATATCTCTTTTTATCTATTTTTAAAAAATAAGTGTTTATTTTTTTCGTCAATTCTTTAAATGGTTCCATATCTTAACATCTTATAAGTATTATTATCATCTAATAATAATTCCATCAGTTCATTATATTCTTTTCTATTTATTATCACCATTTTTTTAATTTTGTCTTATTTAATATTTATTTACTCATTAATACTTTTCATGATTTTTTTTTTTAATTCTTTACAGAAAAAATAATAAAACATTCGCAATCTATTAACATGATTACATAAAACTCGGGATGTATACTAATAATAAAATGCCCACATATTTTCTAATATGAAAGATACAATTAAAAAGGTTAATAAAAAAAATGTGGTGTATAAAATAGATTGTAGGAATTGGGAGTAGGTTCGTCGGAGAGATAACTCTAAACAACTTAAGAACTAGAATAGCACTTGATAAAAATAGCAGTTAAAATGTAAAAAATATCAATAAAAATGCATTGGTACTGCACAGTATTAAAAAAAAACACACACGAATTCGATTTTGATAATAACAGTGTTATAGAAAATGAAAAAAAAATAATAATAATGAAAGATTACAAGAAGCCATATGCATAATTAAAAATATTAAATTGGCAGTTAATTTCAAGACAGATATTAAAAATATGATTCAAATAATGCAGATATCGTAAACACATTAAATATAATATAACACAATATAGTTAACAACATACCTACCAATTAATGAAAATTTCACAAGAAAAAAAGTTAAAAAAGAGAAACAAAGCAGAATTATAATGATAGAAAAAATAAGACCAATAGTAGAGGGAAAGAATTAAGCTGAACAGAAAACAAAGATAACAATCGAAGAAATAATGTTGTAATGATGGTGATGTTGATGTTGATGGCGATGTTGTAACGATGAAGTAATGATGGTGAACGGATCAGATTTAATATAATCCTTGAAAAATATGTAATATTTTATTTCCAAAAATATACAAATACTAATATATATATATATATATATATATATATATATATATATATATATATATATATATATATATATATTATATATGTATATATGTATATATATTGTTACTTGTTAATGCATTGAAATAATTAGTTATTAACGAATTTGTAATTATTGTTGTAGTCTATATGTCCTGATGATGGAGAAAAATACTTCGAAATATCGAAAAATGTGAAGTGAGAATCAGTAAATGAAAATAAACATAGGAGGAAGATATATAATTCAAAATATACCGAATAATATGTATATATAACTTCCAACATATAAAACATATTGTGAATTGAGAAAAATATAGGTGTTAGTAAAATATTTTCGATCTTAGGTTCTAAATCTTCGTATACAATTGTAATATTCTTAAAGTAGTAAATTCTTATCTACATTTATCGAAAGCCCTCTTCAATAAATAATATGCTCAGACCAAAGTGTTTTAGCCATAAACATACAGTAGTGAAAATATAAAATCGATAATAAAATATAGAATATATTTTCTATTATAGAATACTGATAAATCATGTATGTAATAAACATAAAGTAATAAGATGACGTAACATTCCTTCTCTCTCTCCCTCTCTCCTCCCATCCTCCAACACTCAAAAGATTACTTCAAAACAATCAATCGATTCCGGTAAACACTAGGCATATTGAGGAGCTGCTATCACATTTCAGGAATAACTAAATCCATTTCCAGAAATATCCATGTTATCAATTTCTCAAGCGATATCATTCATACGGCATTCTTTATTGCGCACTCTCTTATAAAACTTAAAATATTATTTATATTGAACCTTAGATCATGTAATTCGTCAATTTAAGATCAAAAGGACATTGGCGTTGCATTCAATTTTTTGAATACTTCTTCATCATCTTGAAACACTTTCTTCATTATCTACACAACTTTTTTAATGATTCCATCACGACTCTCATTGACTCAATAGCCGATTCAGAAATGCAATATTTCTTTCGATGCATCATTATTGACAAAACACCCCTTTTTGCCCTTCGACGAGTATTTTATATGTGACGCCTTTGATGGTGGGAACGGTTTGATGACCGAATAACAATTAATAATATCAGTGTTTACAGAGATTCTATTACTTGTTTATTAAAAAAACATCAAAATATAAAAGAAAAAAATAACAAACAAGTGAGTATGTAAACTAAATATAACTCCCTAATAGCTACTTGCGAATCATTGGCATTGTATATTGTTCAGTAATAAAGTATTTGAGATGAGAAACGCTGATTTAATTCGGTTGCAACCGTTTGGATTGAATTTGGAATGCGCTTGAAGAGATATGCGTTAAAATAGGAAATGAGTGAGGAGTAATTCTGTTAATTTATCGTAATAAGTGTATCGATTGAACCTCAGTTTAACATGTAAATAAAGTAAACGCATCTAACTGCTAAAGTTAGCTTATAGAAAATGCCACGTAACGTTGTAAACGTTTAAGTAGAATTTGAATAAAGAAAAAACTCAGAAAACAAAATTTTCAATTTTGTGTTATTTTTCGTCATTAGCAGGGAAGGTAATTTTCAGAATGATGGCTCAATCATTGGTTTTATTGAAATATTAAGGGAAATATGGCGTACTGTCAAAAAATCATCTATGAGAAATAATATATAGCGAAATCAGTTCACATTCTAATGGATGCACGGTATGCTAGCTAGCAATGGTTCGATTTCGAGGGTTTTTTTTTCTCTTTTTCTCTAGAAAATATAATTAATTATCTTTTAAACGATAATGCATATCGCACAGTCCATCCGTTCAAGAGAGAATTCTGGCACAGACAAGACATAATGACACAGAGAGTCCATTTTTAAAGGTAACATTAATTTTGAATTGTTTGATTATTTTCTGTAGACAGGACAATGGCCAAACATGTGTTTCTTGAACTCAGGGGTTCTAAAACGCATAGATTCCCATTGAAAACTGCACATCGAAAATTTGACCCACTTACAATACTTGATTTGGGATTGATAAATTATTTGCCACTTCTATAAATTTGTTTTATTGAAAACTAGCTTCAAATGTTATACATTCATCCTCAGTTCTAAAAACACACAAACAATTCAAAAATAAGCAATTCAGTTTATAAACTCGAAGTCTTTAATAGCATGATTGAACGTACCATTAAACTAAAAGAACTATAATAAAGAAATTTAAATAACATATTTCATAGCAAAAAGTAACGGGTACAACAAAACCACTATCAACAATCATATTTAAAAAAACAAATACAAAAAAAGACAATATCTATTCAACAACCTCCGAAGATAGGCCCATCTCGAAACATTATGTTTTGATTCCATGTCACGACCCTATATCCACCAAAGTCGGAAATGAATTGAAAAAACTAGGATTAAACTCTGCATTTCAAATAGAAAAAAACCTATCCTCATATTTCTCTTCTCCTAAAGATAAAATAGACCCTTTCCAAAAAAGCGGAGTATACGAACTAAAATGTAATGATTGTGCAGCCAAATACACGGGAAAAAATGGAAGATCGCTAAATCAGAGATTAAAGGAACATATCCGAGCATATAATAATAAGACAGATAATTCCAACTTTGCAATTCATTTAAATGAAAATAATCATAAATCCACCAAAGACTCAGGAGTTAAATTAATACATCACATTGAAAACAGCCTCAAATTAAATATATATGAAGCACTTGAAATAATAAAATCCTTCAAATCCATTCCAGATTTTTGCTTAAATGACCAAATAATTATCTCCAATAGTCCAATCTAAAACAGAAAAAACCAATTACTCACCGGTATTACTGGAAAAACTTGAGCCTTAAACCGTTGGCCTATAAACATCCTACCAACATTTCGTTCATTGTTTGTTCAATGCGAGAAGAAACCAGTACGAAGTTTTCTGTTTGATATAATCCATTTAAACCTTGGTGAGTGCTAACATGTATTTGATTTCTTGTCTTAATTAAATTCATAATTCATAAATGTTTTATAATACTGATTTATATTAATCTAATTTAATATGTATAATAATACCAAACTATATTTTGAATTGTTTATTTTTGAATTTTTTGTGTGTTTTTAGAACTGAGGATTAATGTATAACATTCGAAACTAATTTTCAATAAAACAAATTTATAGAAGTGGCAAATAATTTATCAATCCCTCATTAGATTGATCCTTCTATACCATCATGTCAACTGATTACAATTTTTAGTTATTATTCACTAGTCATAACATAATAAATATTTTCCAAAAGATACAAATAGATAGAAGTAATTCCAATCATTGTCTCAAAGATCAATTTTTACTCATTCTTAATCATCATGACCACCTTGCATTACGTACCAGATCTTATAGATTAATCAGAGACATACTTTCTGACCTTTCTTTTTGGAAGGAGTCCGACATCTGAATGACGTAAAAACTTGGCAACCGTTTGTGGGACATTGGCAACCTTCCTGAACGAGTTTAGTTAGGATGCGAGTTTTCAGCGTCTCCTAACTTGGAAGTACGCTTCATATAGGGGTTCACTAAAATAAATTAAAAAACTGTAAAATATACCTATGTTTATATATTGATAACTTATAGGCTAAATATAATCGGAGTAAAACGAAAGCTTATTTTCTAATATAAGTTGTTTAGCTATTCTATAATTTTAATTTTTTTTTAATACAACTGCAAAATCGTGTATAATTTTAAAGAGGTGTTACTAGTTATAAACAGTAAATGTTTTATTTTAAAGAATACGCGTTAGAATCAAAAGAGATGAGTCTAGATTATTAGTGCTTAATGTCTGGCAAGATTAGCCAATATTGCGAGTCCTGAGTCCAGTTAACGATCTCTTTAGGAGCAACTTATTTTTATGAGGAGGCATAAAAATCAGATTACGACTTTCAAGCCAGTCTTCGGCTCTTCGGTGAAAGTCATTAGTAGAATCGTTATTATAAATTTAATGAATACTGAAAATAAAATTCTAAAATCTGCTCTAAACGTAATCTGCCTCCATAACAACTCACAATGGTGTCCGAAAATAATCAGTTTAAAGGTTCAGATTTAATTCAGCCATTTTCTGTTTATGGACGAATGCAAACGTTAAGTATAATGAACGCAATCTAATTGTTAATCATATAAATTGAAGAAATTACTCTAAATTTATTAATGAATGTTTCTATTATATTTTTATTAGAATTCTTTCCTTCAAGTATCAAGATTAGGTTTTCAACTTATTTCAGTTGTTCTTGGGTCACCAACGTTTTAACTAGTTTTTGTTTTGTTAATTTTAGTGTATTCATATAAAAAAAAAATTTTGATTTTCTCATCCTACCCATGTTCGATTTTGCCTTCGGAATAGAATTGATGTGTTGTGATATCAGTCGACACTGAAATAAGAGACTCGCCTGGGTCACACTTAGCCTCTAAAAAGTGAGTACCTTGGCATTGATTGGGTTAGAGGATAAACCTGACGGTTTGGCGTGGATGCTCACCACATAACTTTCCGTATAATCATTGATTAATAGTACGATCATACCAACGACCGAACCAAAGAACCATCATGGGTTTTTGTAATACAGGTCAAGAAGGTTCTAGAAGGTACTCTTTACTTGCAGCAGTGTGTTGTTGCATATATATGTATAATATCCCGCTACTACAAATACCCCTATTGCCTAGTAGGTAGAGGAGGTTGGAAAATAAAATCAAATTAAAAAAAGTCGTATGACAGGTTCATTATATAAAAAAAAAAATTGTTTTTATTATGTCGAGACTTTTTTCGTGATATATAATTTAAGATATATTGCATGAATAGCTATTTTACTTTCATATAAATAATTCTGGCCTTGAAGATGAGAAGCAGTTTCCGGAATCTTGGCGACAAATGACGAACTAAAGTAAATTACCATTCCATCTTAATGACAATTTATTGTTTTAGTTGAAAATACCTCAATTAATGATCACTAAATCTATCATTAAGAATAATTCCAGCCAACTCTAAAATCTCTTAATTAATCTCAGGACAACCCCAAAGATAGAAGTAGGTTCTTGGAGGAACTTTTAATGAACTCCTATTTAGAGACCACTAGAGTACAGAGAACAGGGAAACAATCTGACAAGTTTAAGACCTAAACTTGACCATAATTATTTTGTCGTGATCAGTTTGTACTCATTGCTAATTGAAACTGATGCTAACTATTAACAAAATATAAACTTTAATTCAACGAATAATCATTGTTCATATCGATAATACTGTACGGTTCAACATCATTGGATTTGTGGAGAAAACTGCTTCCGAATAACTCTTAATATTGTAATAATTAAATATTTGAATTCATTGAAAAAAAACTGTAATAAAAGAGACTTTTAAACATTGTTAAAAAGAGAATCCTTAATTCAAGAAAAATATTTTATCAATTGAATGGTTTATTTGAGAAACCCCATAGGTCGCTGAGATCAAATTTAAGAAAAACTACATAAAACAGTTCTGGCCAAAGAGTAACGATTCAAGGCAACCCTATTCGACTGATAATTAAAATGTGATTGAATCGAAACTCATTATATTAACAATTTAAACAATAGAAGTCATTAAAATGTTTAAAATTAAATTTAAATGTATTAAGGGATTTCTAAAATCAATCAACTTCTCGGAAATAATAATTACCAATAAATATGTATACACGTGTTTATTTATGATAAAATTTTTCATAAAAGTAAATTACGTATGAGCTTCTGATTTTTCTTCCCTTTCACCTATCTGACTTTACTTCATTGGTAAAAGGCATTTCTCAACTAAATGATGATTAGACATCATTACAAAAGCAGCTAAAATGCGTGTCCGGCTCAACAGAATGGAAATCCGTCATATTGTTAAATATCCTCCAAAAAGTGACTTATGGAGTCTCTCAACGACAATATAACGATAATTCGTAAGCAGATTATCAGAACAACTGCGTGAAGAAATAAAAAATATATTGAAGTACCCAACAGTGTTAAATTGTGTGAAACTTCAGAACATTCTCCAAAATCATCTGTTTTATTTCTCATTTTTCTGTCTCACTTAATGAAGTTATAAATGCAAGTCAAATGATATTTCATAAACAAATATTTGTTATAATGGTTATCTGTTTAATTTGCCCTTTCCGTCCTCATTTGATTGGAAGAGATCGGTGACATGTTTGCTTTGTTGCTTTCGATTGCTCAAATGTATTAAATTCACAATGTCTACTTTGAATATTAATATGGTTTTGCACACTAGTCTATATTTATAACAAAACAAGACAAAGAGATATCCTGATTTCTTAATATAGCTGTCCGAAACAGATAGAAACGTTACATATATAAATCGTTTTAATACGATAGTTTTTATAGCATTCAATATTTTTATTATAATTCTGTTTTAATAAAATATACATCACAAAACAAAAATAAACCTTCTGCGGTGATAATTCGTAAATAAAATTATATATATATATATATATATATATATATATATATATATATATATATATATATATATATATATATATATGTAATAAATAATATAAGGATTTTATAATATATAAAATAAATAATATAAGGAATGTAAACAAATAATCTCTTAACATTTATTTCTAGAAAAAAAAACAACTTTAACAGAAATGTGATGTGTTTGAATTTTTTTTTGATAATTATATATTAAGTATTTAATAAAACATTTCATCGACTTTTGAAAAAAATACCCATCGCCAGAACTCCATTGATAGTAAGTAGCATGATAATATTCTAGAAGGTACCAAAGCCATCATCTTTTCAGGCTACTCGATGGGGCTTCAAAAATTTATTATGAAGTTAAGAGTTAATAATGGATATATAGGTATATATTTCCCAACAAAACTGCAACATGCAGAACATTAAGGTTATTATAGATAATCATTTGACATCCTCATGATGTATAAAAGGATCAATCTAATTAGGGATTGATAAATTATTTGTCACTTCTATAATTTTGTTATAATAACAATATTATGGATGATTTAATGTGAATCGTTTCACATTTTTCACTCATGATAAGGGATAACGTACGCAGAGGGAGTGATAATTCAGGGGGATCAGGAGCGTATATTCCTCTCTCCACGCTCGAAATGTACGAAACAAATATAATTTTCATACCCACCAACATTCATTCATTCAATCAGCACTACAACTCGATGTCGAGTCTTGGCCTCCTGCACCAGACTCCACCAATTGTTTCGATCCTGTGCTGCTGCCATCCAGCTCCTCACACCCAACATGGATCTAGCATCTCCAGTCACTCCATCATTCCATCGAAGACGAGGTCTTCCTCTTCGCCTTGTTCCATGTATCATTTCCGTCATTATTTTCTTTGGCAGATCATTCTCAGCCACCAGAGCAACATGTCCGGCCCATCTCAATCTACTGAGCCTCAAATACTGCACCACGTCTGGTTCCTTAAATAAATCTTTGAGCTCCTGGTTTGTTCGACGTCTCTATCAAATTCTACTCATCAGTTTTGGAGAGTTAGCCCACGTTTCTGAGGCATAAAGGAGAATTGGCTTGATAATTGTTTTGTATAATAGAACTTTTGTGTCCTTAGTCAATGCACAGCTCCTAAAATATGGACTGAGGCCATAATAACAACGGTTGGCGCATAGCACTCTTCGTTTAATTTCTGAATTTACAGCATTGTCTTGGGTTATGAGGGACCCGAGATAGATAAACTCGGAGACTTTTCCAATAGTATACTCTCGGATAGTGATTTCTTCGCTTGGCCTGGAGATTTCCTCTGTGATCATGTATTTGTTCTTTGCTGCGTTTATTTTAAGTCCCATTTTTCTCGCTGCTTCTGATAGTTTAAGGAATCCATCAGGAAGGATCGTCCGGCGATATCAATATCATGTAATATCTTTTACCCACCAACATAAGATTTGTATTTTGAGAAATATTTTTGGTAATTAAAATAATAGTTTTGGATACAATTTTCATACTTATCCTTAAAATTTCCTTTAAGGACCTGCTCTGAGTTTTTAGGTCTCAAGTTGTTCATTATATTAAGAAAGTTTACAAACTTACCTTGATAATGATAATAATAATTATAATGATTACTTGCGTTTTGAGGCTCAAAAATTTCTTCTAAATGCGCCATATCTGAACTTTTGTCACCAATTTAAGCAAGGTCAACACATGCTTGTTTTTTATACTAGTAAGTCTAAATTGTCCACACATATCTTATACTGACAAGGACGTGTTGCTATATGTGATTGATTGTGAAAAATACTGAATTCATCGTCTTATCCTGCCTTCCCCTAAATATGAATGTATATGTTAAATTAGAATAAATATGTATGTATGCACATATGCAAGTCTATTGCATATATAATTACATATATTATATAAATTATATATATACATATATATATATATATATATATATATATATATATATATATATATATATATATATATATATATATATATTTATAAGCATATTACTTATTGATAGTCTTGTAAAGCACGATTACGTGGAACTCAGTGACAGGTATAAGCGAGAATCTCGAAATATGCATAATGACAAAAGGAACATGAATAGAGCCAGCTGACGAAGGGCTCGGAGAGGAACCGGAGGAATCGATTGGGCGCCACAGGTGTTAGCCGACAACAGGTGTTATAACTTCTGTCTCTATTCCACCTTATCAATGAGACCACTTCTGTCCCAGCGGATTTATTCGTCTTGTTAATGTACTATTAACGATGTTGGTACGGTTGCATGACTTGTAAACTTTAATTATTATGACATATTTTACAAATGTGCTAAAATGCAAAAATCCACATTTAGAAATAATTAAGATGAAACATTTTACGCCATAAGCTAAACAAGATCTGCTATATTGATCTTGTTTTGCCAGATAATAACAAACTGATAATTAAAACTGTCAGTAACCGACTCCATTTTGCTTTGAAATGTTTATATTTCTCTTTATACTGAGAGGAGGCCTGTATAGATTTTTTGCATTTGAGAGATATAACCGATAACTTAAGAGAAATATTTCCTAACATTCAATTTGTTTTATATTTCCATAATGTTTATCTTTAAATTAGAGTAAGAAAGATTATGAAATCATTATTAATTTGAAATTAGTGATGTTAAAATTCTGTTACAATAGTTCGTGCCAACAAGTAAACCTGAATTTCAGATTCAAATCACACCAATTACACGAGAAATAGAATCACTTTAAGGCTTTTTATGAATATGACAATTTCTTTTTTATATATAAAAATTAAATATGATTAAGCTGTATGTTTGCCTTCGTTTTCATAGTCGTTGGGAATTCCTGATTATATTTTAGTAAATGTTTACTTTTGTCTAACCATTTTCGGAAAGATATTATTTAAAAACTTCAAAGGTATGAATTATAACTTATAACTTGTAAAAAAAAAGAATAATAAAGTTAAGAGTTAAAAATAAACTTGTATGAGCTCAAAGTTTATAATTTCATCTGTTTTAGCACTCTAGTGCAATAATAGAAATGTGTTTTAATGATGGAAGGCTATGAAGCTATGAATAATGCATGGAAGTTAAATGTTACGTGCTTTCTTGTTGATTATTAACAAGTAATCAACTAAATTTAATTTTTTTTTTATTGAAAAGATAGTTATATTCGACTGAGAAAGAGAAGCAAAGGAGACTCTTGCACCGGACGACAGAATTAAGCGAACAATTTTGAGCGTAATTTTATTTTTAGCTTAAGTAAAAAATATTTGTTTCTGCTCAGTTTTAGAGATATTCCTGCTCAATTTTAGATATAATCCTTAACATCCCAGATTCTGTTTTCTCTGGAGAAAGGAGTTTCAGCAAGCTAAAACTAATTAAAAATTATTTGAGAAGTACGATTGATCAACAAAGGACAACGATTCTGATCGTAAACATTTTTTCTACAAGAAAAGTTCGGAAAGTGAAATTTTAATTAGGGATTGATAAATTATTTGCCACTTCTATAAATTTGTTTTTATTGAAAACTAGTTTCAAATGTTATACATAAGTAGATTATATCAAACAGAACAGGTTACATTGGTACCAATGTGTAAAGCCGGACCTAAGAGAGGCAAAGAGGGCACTTGGTGGCAGAATTTTAGGAGCGGCATTTTATTTTTTTAAATCATTATAAACAAAGTCAATATCGATCATTATATTATATGTAGTGTGGACGTCTTAGAAGGCGAGGGCTCCAGTTCTTCTCTTTGAGCTTCCTCCAACCGATTTATTTTTTATTTTATTATCAGGAAGTGATCTACACTGTTGCTATTCATTGGAGATTTTCACCTTTTTTTGTGGAAAGTGACTAACCCCGAATATAAATCGTATCAAGAAAAAAATATTTATCGAAGAGCCGGCCCAAAAATTGTTACTAATCCCTTCGCAAAAATAAAACTTCTTCGTCAAAGAAGACTTCTTGCAAAAATTCGAAACTGCATTCGAAAAATCTACCACTAAAAACGTTGGAGAAAAAGTTCATTATTAGACGTGGTGGTAACATCGAGTCCTGCAAGTATTATGGAACTCTTTAATATCTTGGCGGCAAGTGATGAGTTAATAAGTATCCACCTCAATATGTAGCCTAGGAGCGCTAATGTGCAGAGCAATTGGTTTAGTTATCACGTATTGTTCAGGTTAAAAAGTTCAATTTTCTTTTTTTACTGATAATTGAAAACTTTGAGAAGGTAAGTTCAAACTGTTATTTTCGTTCTGATACCAAAATAATGGTAGGTGCCCGCTCTCTACATCGATTCAAAGCGAGGTATTGTTGCTATTTTCATTCTTGAATCTGTTCTTATGGCCCGCAATTTTTTTTAGAATACATATCAAATCCAACTTGGTCATTTTTTATATACGGAACCACAGGATTGCTGGTTATATGGAACCGGGTTCCACTGCCACTTCCTCCCAAGCACTTCAATACTCACTCTAGAGGAGCAAAAATATAAAATAAGCCGGAAGAGAAACTCAACATTTCGTGTGAATTTTTTTAAAATTATGTGTAAGTAGCATATAACAGTTTAACTGACGATGATTAACAATAACAAAACTAGGCTCTCTCGTCAGTTTTCGATTTCCTTTTGTTTCCTATGTTTTCTTTATAGCCCTATGTTTAGTTTTTGAATGATGTCCTGATTCATAAACGGTAGTTGACGCAAAGGCCAAAGCAGCCGAATTGACAAATACCTTAGAAGCATACAGAAGACCTTTCAAGTAAGAATTCTTTTTTTATTGAACGTTTCATACACAATGCGCAGGCAATAGAGAGAGGCTTGGAGAATTGCATCATCTACATTAAGTTTAATTTATAAAAATAAATTGGAAAAGGTATTTTCTAGCCTTAAAACAGGCCTTAAGAATATTCCTTGCCATCCCAGTTTCTGTTTTTTTTTTTTTTCTGGAGCAAAGGATTTTCAGCAAGCGGAAACTGATTGAAAGTTATTCAAGAAGCTCAATTGATCAACAAAGGCTAACAAATCTGAGTATGGTCGCCTCCATTGAGCGCAAACGAGCTGCTTCCATAAACTACGAGGAGATCAAAAACATTTTTCTGCAAAAAAAAATATCGTTAAGTGAAATTTTTATGTTATTATTTGTTCACGATCTTTTTTATTTGTGTTGTTTGATGGATATTTATTTTTGAGGGAGGGAAGAGGGTAAAGAAGGCCCTGCAAAATTAACCTTCCTTTCCCCTGGCTAAAGTCCCTATTGCGCCCTGCAACTCATCACATTTTTTTTGTATTTCTTGAATTCATGTAATTTTACTGAGCAAGAACTGTGGCTTCTACTGATATGATCTACAAACATTTTTTTTCTATATTGTAATAATTCTCCTTGTCCTCTATAGCAATAAATTAATATTGGAGTCACCTGGTTTCGGATTAGAACATGATGAATCTAATTTTGAGATAAGGTATTCACATTATTTTCTCTTGACTGGGTGGTCATGCTGCAATACCACTTGTCAGTAGAAGGTACATAGCAAATTCGGCAAATTCCATGGCATCCCGAAATGTTCCTTTCTTTATGCACTGAGGTTCTGGAAACAGTTTCTGACTTGCGTGAGGGAACTTTGGAGTACTGTTTTTTCTTAATAGGAGAAACTCTTCTATAGAAGTTCTGATGCATAGTGCAATCATGATACAAACTGATGCAAACATTTAACAGTTCCAAGAAATTCTTCACTATGAATAAGTAACCGATATTTTGAAATTGAGAACTTCTTAGATCAATAACATTCTTCAAAAGTAACGTTATAGTCAAGAAAGCTGAATTGTTCTTGCGCTAAAATTATGATGAATGCAATTTCTATGTTGCTTCTTTTCCATTATATCAGCAATGGAAATCATTGGAACTACATGGTTCTTATATATAAATGTACACTTATTTTTTTTGCATTCGATATGGAATAAAATCTCAATTTTGACGAAATGTGAAGCGACCTGGTTCTTGCATCCAAACCTTCAATTATATTAGAGAAATCTTTACCATCGGTACTTAGACATGAGAGTCAAAATGAAGAAATTATGCAGAAGTATTTAATTTGTTCTTTATGCTAATTTTCTTTGTACTGCAGTTGGTCCAATATGTAACTCCTCTTTAGCATTTCTGAAAACTTGTCGTGCATGCTTTTGCCTAAATGAGTCCGTTTTTATTACCGTTTAATTAGTCGTGGAATCATCAAATTGAAAATATCATCGAATTGAAAATTAATAACTGATTAATGCTGAGAACGATGAATATATAGCTTGCTAATGGCGTGCCATGATGTAATTACCTATTGGCTCCTACAATAGGGTTTGCAGTTAGACTAGAACCTTTGCCGATGGGAAATAACCGAAGAAGGGAAGTGTAGATAATGGGAAATATGGGATTAATGGGAACCCGGGGGAGTCGTATATAACTTACGCGTTAACAAGATGGATTATTTCATTATAGCCCTCCACAATATTGTCCCCACTCTTT
Organism: Rhaphigaster nebulosa; assembly: GCA_948150685.1. Taxonomy (NCBI): domain Eukaryota; kingdom Metazoa; phylum Arthropoda; class Insecta; order Hemiptera; family Pentatomidae; genus Rhaphigaster; species Rhaphigaster nebulosa. The sequence continues at coordinate 108,426,812 of OX411306.1, read as the reverse complement.
CACCCCTTTATATTATATTATTTATTATCTGTAGTATAAGGGATCGGCACTTCGGAGCTAAATCTCATTATTAAACGGTATATGGGGGAACGGGATTTAATCCATTATTTAACAACACAATAAAAAATCGAAAATAATGGTGTTTCTAAAATCATTATATAAATTACAATTAAGCATAATTTGTTATATTTGAAAGTGCTCAATCTCTACCCACGGTACAAAATTGCATATAAAACGTTTGACTTATTAATTGCGTACATACATCAAAAACACTATGAAATAGAAGATGCCAGTCAAGAAGGCTGAAATTTAATTAGCATAGAGATTTCATTGGATAAATATATTTAAAATTAAAGTTAAAAATTGGTACCCGACCTCCTCCATGCCTTAAATTCCAATTACATCAACTAATATCTCATCCGCTTATTGTCGCTGTTATTTAATGAGATAATCATAACGTAGACGTACCTTCTTCACTCTTAGTAATGTCATTAAAGTCGTATTACTATATTTTATATCAGGGATTGCCAGGACCTTATGTCACTGCGTATCATTTCTGGGCGTACCAATACCTGACCTTATGATATTGGTGTTAAAGATTCCTCTTCATAAAAAAATAAAAACCGTTATTTAACAAACAAAACAATATATATTACAGTTAATGTGGTTAAGAATACAATAAATTGAAAATTAAGTTTGAAAATCCGAAATCAAAAGTGAAATTAATATCACATAACAGCAACATAAGATTAATATTACCAAAAATTCTCCATGTATAAGTGTATCCATCGAAACAGTGCTTTCGCGTCCACAACCGGTACTATTCTGAATCATTTTTATGAATTGTAGATTATTAATCATCTGATTATTGATACATACAATAATATTAAAAAAAAAATATCGCTCATTGAACGTGTTAAAAAGATCTTTTATTACTAGAAAGTCCTTAGATCCCCGGCCTGGTTACTACCTGGTTTATGTTATTATTAATCTCTTATTGGCTTATGCAGAAGCTGTTGGTGAAAAGTAAAGACCTATTATAATTTATAACACATAGTCTGAAATTGTTTGTTATTGAAGTCTAACAGTATTTTTCTTTGTGCTTTATTTTTTAATCGCACCCTAAATAATCATCTCTTTAATTGAATCTCCGATCAACTATTTCGACACAGTATTGTTTTTTCAATGTTTACCGGTTATTATTAATCATTTGACATATGGACCTCAATGAACTATTTTACTTCTGATCTGGAAAGTGTTTCCAGACTTTTTCACCTGTTCTCCCGATAACACGAGACAATTTGAAGTCCCTGAATGAGAGGCGAAGAGAGGTGTCAGAGACTTCCTGAAAAGTGGGACAAAACAGGACTGATAAAACCGGGACAACGGGTCTAGATAAGACACAATGGGACGGTGACGTAGATACGATATCCTCAAGCACCAAGCCCGGTGTCACCGCTAATTGCTGGCATAGCACAAGCTGTCACTAAGCACAATGGTCAAGTCCAAACCTATCGACGTTGTTCCAACTGCTCTTATCAATCTTACTATGTTGCTTCCCCACCCAAGATCATTGGAATTCAGTTCAATTTTTTTGGAAGTACCAACACTTTGTTTAATATTAATATTATAATATTTAAATAGTTACAATTCAAGCAATTTTTTAAAAATAATTTAATAAATGCTAACGTTTCAGCCCACATTGTAGTCCTTCCTCGATGCCACAAAGAAAAAGGTAAAATAAAAATTAAAATCACAGAATTATAAAATTGTATAAATAGGAATAAAAATAATAAATAACAATGATACAAAATAAATCAACAGTGTACCAGCCAGATGTAAGTTCTTGATTTCTTTAATACTTTATTTACTGTTCTTCACTATCCCCGCGACCATCTTCATCTCCTTTTCTATTTATGTTATTGGAATAGTTTACTTTGTTTTTCTGATTGCTTTGAAAAATATTTAGTGCTATTACCGTTTTAACTAGTTTACTCCATTAATATCCATTTTTTTTCAATCTTTTCAAAATGAAGCAGGACGCCAAAGGTATATGTAATATGGCACTGACTTAAATATAAAAGATTTAACCGATTATCAGTATTGAAAAAATATTGAGAGAACAGAAATAAATATTATACTTATTTCATTCACGACACTCTTACATAAATTCATTTTCAGAATATAGATTCCGTCTAATATTTAAATACATTATACAAATAATTTTTATTTTTTCTTTAAAAAAAAATACAATTTTTAATCAAATCTTTTGAAATGGTAAATATCGTAAACCAGCGATTAGCGATTCAATCGTAATTGTATTTGTAATTTGATTGCTAAAATGCTACTCAAAGAAAGTTAATTAGACAAATAATGATGCTTTAATTTAAATCTAAAGGCCATCAAATGCTAGATTATCATCTATATTGTTCCTTGCCGAAAGTAATCTCTTACCAGATAAAAAACGCCAGACCGCTGTAATTTAAAAATCATTAATAATTTTTTGTTAAATATGATAATAAATAATGATAAAGGAATGCGATTTAATATATTTTCCTCCCTAAACTAATTGATCTTAAGCGATTTTGAACAAAGCCAGAATATTAAATCATGAAAAATTTAAGTTGAAAAAATTTTGAAATATAAGGAATCAATAAAAAATTATAATGCTTACATTTACCATAAAGTTAAAATTTGTGTTTTTGTAATAAATAATACATGCATTCAACAAATGGAATCGAAATTGGCAAAACTGTTTACTTTAATATTTACTTTATATCTAAAATGTATTTCTGAATTTAAATAAAATTGCTATTTTACGATAGCATCTGGGTGACCCTGTCATATTTTCAGGAACGATTAAAGTTCCAAGGAAAGTTGAACCATCTCGTGCCTTAGCTAAGTGTGACTATAAATTTAATGAATGACTTAGTAAGTAGTAGTTTCAGTAATAAACTGCTTTTTTCCGTGATCCAACTAAGACTTGGACACCATTGATCATTTTACAACCAGAAATAACTTCGAAAAGGATTTTATCTTATAAAAAACATTACTTCATAACCGATTATAACAAACATTGAAATATAGAAGAGGTATACAATTGTTATTTTTCTCATTCTATTATTTGAAATTTCGGATTTTTCGAAACTTGTAATAAGTGTATTTTAAATAATTTATTTAGGTCAGTGTGTTACCATACGATTTCGATATGCTATTTGTCGTGCCTTTTAGCCTTGAAGATATGAATACACTGAAATAATATCGAACATTCAGAATGAAATGGTATATTTCAAAAGTGTGTTTCCTTTAACACATGTTGCTGCTTGATCAACCATTCAGTCTATTGTTTTGGCTTGATATTTGAGAACTGGCTGCTCTTTGGGATAGTAGAAGTTTACCTATTAACATTTCTGACGACAGAAATATTGAGTTGAGCCTCTTTCATTCTGGATGTATGATATGTATCATAAATACTAGAAACAACTAAAAAGATTCATATATAGAAAATACAAACAGTTTATTCAACACTACATATTTACTGAATGAGATCATATTCTGATATACAAAAGATTTACTACAAACTCAATTTTTTTTTTAATATGGTCCCAACTAAAGATGGGCTGTGACAGCCGCAGTATGAGTGACAAGTTGTTTTTGTCACTCAACCATATCTGATACTTTTATCTTATACTTTTTGTCACATGTTCCAACAACCGTCGGCCCAAAATATAGGTCTATCCTAGAGTAGATGTGGGATGCAAATTTTAATGCAAATATTTCTAACGATTCACCAAGTTTAATAGTAAGATAACTTACTATTAAACTTGGTGAATCGTTTATAATACAACTGTGTTAACCCGTATTTTCTGTTTTTGTATTGGTTTATCTTAGTATGTTTTGCTTAGAGATCTGCAAGTAAATAATTCTAATAGTGAATAGTATAGTACGAATGCGACACTTGTCTGAATTCTACTTTGCTCCAAGTTGGAATTAACTTGGTAAGTCACTGACTAAAAAAGCACTATATACAGACACACATCTACCATCAGTCGATCAACACATAATGACTCTTAATCAACCATATTAAATGTGTGTCTTATTTGGACATAACAGCTAAATAATTCAGGAAATTGCAACAATTGGTCTTCCTTGCAGTATGAGGAGTAATCGCATGCTGAATGAGATCAAATTTTTGTTACTAATCAATGTAACTGAACCAAAATCCAGTTGCTGTTGGGTACCGTATTGTTCAAATAATATTCATGTCATGTCTATGTAGTCAGACAATTTGCTGATTGTCAACAATCTCTCGACACTTGCAAATTAATTTGGAAATAAATAATTAAGTTAAAGTTTGGCTTTTATTTTTATTACAAGCCACACTCTTGTTAAATGTATTGTCTTCAATTAAATGGTATAGTCATAGAACAAACCATGTTGTTAGTTTCCGGTTATAATTACTTTTGAAATTGAGGCTTTTATTGACTCTTATCTGAAGTATAGCTTTGTCTGAATCATAAAATAAAGTTTTCGCTCAAAGGATGGGAGATAAGATAAGACAAGGGTAAATAAAATCGGTGATGTAGCTGAAATGAGACGAGTATGGTGGTCACGGAGCGGCAATTTAGTGAAATATTTCTCGGCGGTGTGGTTGCTGCCCTTTTGGTGGCTATTAATATCAACTTGGGGGGAGGGAGGGGAGAGAGAGATTCGCCTAATACAATTTGTTCCAGGGCAGCTAATCAAGCCAACTTGGTCTCAGGATTCACATTCTCTCTATAAATATTCCTTTCCAGTCCAGGACAATATTACCATTCCCCTCATGGGATTAACCTTGTATTGCGCCTTTTGTTACAACAAGTTATGGAATAATACGATAACATTTGATTTACAGCGGTGTTTCACAAATATAGTAAAATGTTCTACCTTGCACATTTGTAATAAACTGATGTGACTCGAACTTGACAAGTGAAAAAGTATTCATTGATAATATGTCAATTGCTGTTATATAAATCAGAGCTAAATGTTCATTTACTGTTTGTATTTTGACTGAGTTCTTTGGAGGGATGTACGAAGGTACATATTGTTAGCGTTATGGAACCATGGGGCTCTTAGGCATTATTATTAATTGATTCTCAAAGTCATATAATACATGACGAAACAAGCTAAGTGTTTTTCGTGTATTTTGGAAGTCGATTTAAGAATAAGATTACGAATAATTAAAACATTTTTAGAAATGTATGAGTTAAATAATTAACATTTAGAGAGACTAACAATATGCTGTCATCAAAGATACGAAGAAAACAGCAAAGAGATTAAGCAAAACTATTGCTGGACTGACGGATGAACGGAACAGTCTCTGAATTTATGTGGCATCAGCTTATCTCTAGCCCTGTCGCCCGTCATCCTCAAGGGTTGAGCTAGATGTAGGATAGGATTCGAGCGGCACAGTCATAGTTGGTTTAATCGTTATTCAGTTCAATTGTTTTCATTTTTAACAGAAAACCAAACAACCGCAATACATACTAGGTAGGAACTTATTTCACTATCACAAAAACACTTGTTTAGGAAATATATTGAGGTAAATATTCGAGTTCATACAGCAATAAAAAAGGCCTAAGATTTATACACGGCTCAAAATGAAATGCAATTGGTATGTTGCAATTTCAAGGATAAGTTAGGTTGTAGACAACAAACAAACATATTAGTAATAGTCGTATTGAACGGAATTTTGTTGACGGATAAATGAGCGATTACTTGATATGGTATATATAAGTTCCCAAAAAAATCCAATTAAAGTTGTCAGGAGTCGCGAATGGCTGGTCATATCCCTAATAACGGCCACTATTTCGATTGGAATCCTCTCTTTAAGGATATGTCGGATCATAGATCTTCGTTTTATTAATTTATAATCCTTTTAAAAGCATTATTTCAATACCGAACATTTTAATTCATTAATATACCAACAGATAAGAAACAAGGCACATAAAAAATACCATTTTATTTTTTTTTCATTTTAGTAACTAATAAAAGTAATGGAAAGCATGTTTCAAATTACTGTCGAAAATATTTCTACATCAGAACAAATTGAATCACACAGCATACTTTTGTACCGAATTCTTACCAAATGGAATGCGCTGTAATATTCTGATCAGTTTATAAACCTTTACCTTTACATTACAAAGTATTCCAGGCTGTGGGAGAGAATTAATTACATTTCCGAGGATAAGTTACCATTTTGCCTTACCCTGAATGAATATGCGTTTCTCACTATAAATGCACTGGAAGATTGATAAATATTACGATTCCGTAATGTCCAGATAGTCCTCTCTATTGCCAGTTTTATTTTTAGAATGTTTCTATATATATATATGTGTATATATATATATATATATATATATATATATATATATATATATATATATATATATATATATATTAACGCGGAAACGAGCTATCCTCTCCACCCTATTGAAACCCGCGAAAACCCGATCCCAGTCGGCCGAATACACACCCATAAGCTTACTTCCACTATAAGATATTAGAGAGAATAATATTAAATTATCTCAAAACCTATTTCTCGGATATTGCTCTGATCCCACCCGGGCAAACCGGCTTCTGGACACCACCTGGCGAAACTTCAAGCGGAAGTAAACCAAAATACGACCAAGAACAAAGTAACTGAATGATTTCGATATGCTGCACGGAGGCGTTTGACTCCCATAGGGTTTCTATTTAAAGCACTGCATGAAGAATGGAATATACACTACAATGGTAATATCTGAAGCACTGCGAGGTCGGCGAGGGGGTATCCGGTCGCACTCACCAGCGATGTTCCCTAAGGATCCGTGCTTTCTCTAATAAATTTCCCAAAGTACATGACTGAAACTGTTGGAACGAGGTATAAGAAAGCTATTGTAGTGACATATGTCGATAATATTGGTATCTACAATATCATTATAAACGCAACTAGAACTCTACAGAAGGCGGACGAGGCTTTTTAGGAGATCAAAAAGACACTGGAACAAATACATATTACAAATACAGTTAATCCCAAGAAGATTGTCTGTATTATATTCTCCTTCCAGAAGAACCAGCGTCCTCTTCCGAAGGTCTATAGGGTAACGGGTTAGACAAATAGACCAGTAAACAGCATAGTGTACATGGGGTCATAAATTCTATAAATAATAAAAAATAAGTAATCCTCTACAGGCATCTGACACTACACCGCCAGTGCCAGGGGAATATTAGGTTGGTGAAGACCAAGTTTTACTGATTAAACTACTTGATGGCATCGCCAAATCTACCCCTCTGTCTCAAATTAATAATTTATAAATGCAAATTAAGAGAAAAATATCTTAAATTATCTCAAAGTCTATTTCTCGGATATTGCTCTGATCCCATCCGAGTAGACCGGCTTCCAAGCTGGCAACTTTCCGCATCATCATCAGGCGAAACTTCAATGGAGCCCTTCTTCATGGAGCACCGATGTTAGCTAATATATCGGATATAGCGGCAACAAAAGTCCAGCAGTTTCTGAACAGCGTGCTGAGACAAATTGTGAGACACCAACTTACAGACACCAGGAAACAAAAGCGGACATACTCTATACCACCTACGACCCACCGATAGTAACTGACTTTATCAAAAGGAAGCATATCAAATATTTATACAGCCTCCAGCACACGACGAACCCACTATTCAGGACTCTGACCCCAACTGCAGGGGCACAGAGGTGGCGAACACATTGATCGCAAATCGCGCTGTGGTTCTCCATGGTGTCTAACAGCCGCCTAGACGTATCGTCCATAGACGGTGATTTTGGAGAAAACATATAGGTCCTTCGTACGCCTGCGGACCCCAAATATCCATAATTCGCCAAATTGGTACTAAAGGGATTGGTTATGGAGCAATGGATAGCCTGCCGCTGCACCTTGGAAACCATAGTTCTTAGCAACGTGAGAAGTTACAAATTTGGATTTATTCACTTTTGTATCGCCGATTTTTGAAAAAGGCTTAAGCGCCAAAAATTCGAAACTTTTTTCAATTTATTATGAGACGTAAACACTACCTCTATCGATTCCCACTCAAAATATATCGATAAAAAAATGGAAATGGTGTAAAAATCTACTATTGATGACGTAAGCACCAAATACTGACGACTCTCAATCATCTCTCTGGCTTTGAACATTGCAAGCTAGAAACCTTAAAAATATATTATAGTTATAAATGTTTTGTCACATTAAAACTCCAAATGTATACGATAAAGAATAAGATAAAATAAAAATATGGTAAATAGAGCTTATGCCTTTTTCAAAAAACGACGTCGATGTATTGGACACAGAAACTATTCAGATATATTTAATAAAAGAATAATGATTAAAAAATAATAAAACAAAGCTTATATTAAGAAGAACCATCATGATGAAATAGATGATGTATATAAGAGAAGATATTTTAGTAAGAAGAGACTTGAAAATGGACAAGTAGGCCCAAATATTGTTAATATGTAAAATAATAAAATAATAAATAATTAATAATAAATAAGTATAAAAATAATAGTAAATAAATCATATATGAAATTTGAAGGTTGTTATGTATAAATAACTTTTTTCCTAATAATCAGTTCATTATTTTTAGAACTTAATATTTTTTGATCATTTTATCACAATTATTTATTTATTGTGCCTCTTGTCTTAAGGATCATCGCATCAGGATCATCGGTGTTGATATATTTGAAAACCAACCGAAATGATATATTTATATTTTTTTTTTATATTAATGCTTCATTTGACGAAGGTTATAATACGTACTTCTGGAAACATAAATCTTCTTACTTATGTAATATATTTATTATATCATTATCAGTATTCAACGTTTTGGACCGTCAGTCCGTCCTCAGGAAATTTTAATCACCCAGTGGTCATCATATTTAACATCTTAGATTTTCAATTCTTTATATATTTTTGTAAATTAAATGGTTTATATGTTGTTTTTTTTAACTTACTTTTTTACGTCATTTTTATATATGTGATACTGTCCATTTTTTGTCTGCTCATTCATTAGCACATAATAATTGACTCTTTAAAAACTATATAAAAACCATTCACAAAAGGTATTGTAATATAACTGAAAATATTTTTTTCGATATTGGTGATGACGATAATGTTCTCTTTCACAAAGGTTGATTATTAAAATGCGGAATGTTAAACAGTAAACTTATTATAATATTCTCTTTAAAGTTCGCTTCAGCTCATTCGCCATTAGCTCGAGGCTAAGTACCAAAGGCTGACCAAAGGCTTTTTTGTCTGCTAATGAATGAGCAGACAAAAAATGGACAGTATCACATATATAAAAATGACGTATTTATTAATAAGTAAACAATAGTTTATTCTGAACACTGAGCCCAATTTAAATTGAGCCTCATTCAAGATCCTTGATATTATCCTGAAGAGTTTTCGACGGTAACAAGCAGTTCGTTGGGCAGCGTTCGTATTCTTTATATTTTCTTATTAGGGTTCATATCTTTATAAACTAAATAGATATACTCAATCAATATATCTCGTCGGTGACTATCTGAATAAAGCGTTTGAAAATTAACCTATCTTAGAGAGTTAAGTACCAACCATTAGGCCTAAGATAAATCAGGTTTAATTAAGCATGGTACTGATCACATTGTCTACCAAGATAACGTAATGTTGAGAATCAGCTACTTTAACTGTTTGCGTCCTGACAGCTACATTTATTTAGTATATATATCATTCTATACATATATTATTTCCTGATTTTGGACTTTATAGAATTTACTTCTTTATTTCTAACATTTTGTTTTACAGATTTTTGATTTTTTTTTTATTTCCTACCAATATCAGATAAGGAAAGTATTATAATCCACTCAAAATTTCGATTTGTAGTTTTCAACGGATCAATGCGTTTCAGAGCAACGTATCTGAGTCGGAAAAAAATATTTTCTGCCATTGGTCTATCTGGGTGTTCGTGGGTGTTATCTCTTGAACGGATGAGCCGATTTCGTTATTTTTGGCTTATGTAGGGTTTTGTCTCCCCCGGTCACTGTGCTGAGCAATATCCGAAAAACTTGTTTTACGACCTTTACGATTTTGATGAAACTTGCCTCATGTCTTCTGCTTAAAGCTTTCTTACTATCCATACATATTCGGTGAAAACCCGAGAAAAAGTAGGAAACCAGTCATGACGAAAAGAATAATTTATTTGAACATTATTCGAAAAGTAAGCATTTCAGAATTATCTAAAAAAAAACATCATCTAAATCGGATCATTATTAACAAAGATTGTTAGACATTATAGCCATGTTTTTCTTTCCTACCGCTACTAACTAATCGGCTCAAAATTTCAATGTGCAGTTATGAACGAATCAATACATTTCAGTACCTGCTGCGGTTTTGTCGTGTATATTCGAAAGATAATTAAATTCCCTACAAAAAAAAAAAAAGAACCAATATGACTTGGGCCAATATTAGCACAGATATAGCGTATTAAACTTGACACATGTTTAATAATGTATTCGATACATGTTATTTTGGAAACCGGTTCGCCTTTGTTTAGTTTTTTTTTTTTTTTTTTTTTTTTTTTTTTAACGAAACAAGCCTATACATCTCCTTGAACCATCTAGATTCTCATTTCAAAGAATATTTAAATATCTACAAAGCTAAACATAAAAAATCTTAATCTGATTATAACTAGCGAAGATACAGCAAAGAATGTTTTGGTCCATCGACCAAAGTGGTAAGGAAAGTCGTGCGTATGGACACACCAGTTATTTAGTTATTAGTCCCGACAAATATAAAACGAAAAAATTTTAAATAATCAATTTTTTTTTCGTCACTTCATACGACAAAAAATGTAGTCGTTATTACTGATTTATGTTGTATAGATATTTAGATATAATCAATGATTTTAGTTGTCGTAAACGACTGAAAATTTAGAATAAAACTTATATTTTGATGCGCCAATGCCCCTAAATGATTTCAGTTTTGTATTTATTAATGATTTATTTATTTTACAGTTTATCTGTGACTTTAAAGTTACTAATTATCTATAATTATTCCTTTTTTTACAACTTTTATCCCGAAATGATTATTTTTCACACTTAAATTGTGGCATTTATTATAAAGGAAAAATCATAATTAGTATTTCTTTAAGGCTCTGCTTTACTTAAAGGAGAATATTGCATTGCTTTTCGCAAACAGAAATAAATAAAAATTAAATTGCAGCAATCGGTTTTTATTCCATTAAATAATAATCCCAATAAATTTTTACCCATCTAACTTTTTATCCGATTGAAATATCAGTTTAAAATTAATGAATAAAAAAATATTAAGATTTTGGGACAGTTTTTTTTTTGTTGGAGTATAATTTTAGTCATTTTTAATAATTTTTATTCATGATTAAAACACGACAAATTTCGTTTTTTTAGTTATAATAAATTTTCAACCGGCATATGCCTAACTCTGACGAAGAACATATGAATTTTTGTTATTTTGTATAAAATTTTATTGTCTCATAACGTATGTATTTACAACCATAATTGGATGTGTTTCCAATTTGCTGATGTACATATCTGTTTATTTTGTTCATCATGTCCCTCTCACATGATCTCAGACCTGCAACAGAGTTCGCGGTTTTGTACACTTTATGATTTAGTTTCGAGCTGGGTTCCTCTACATTTCAGAGACCTTATATTTACGAAATCAGTATATCAATATAATGACTGATGATTTCTCTTCTATTATTATGAAGGGTATTATTCTTCCGACTCTCTCGATCCTGCTTTTTTAAAGCCATTCTTACACCTGATTTTGTTTATTGGGACATTTTTTGTCTTGCTTTCTATGATGCAATTAGCATTCTTCATCGATTTTAAAAATTCATGTATTATATTCTTGAATTTAATGAAAAGCTCAACTTATTGATTATTTGACGTTATTGAGAAAACGACTATAACAAGAAATGTACACTCCATAACCAATATGTGATATTGGAAACAAACTTTTGAGACTCCACAAACAGTGATAGAGGTAGACACCCAGCCACCCCCTCCATTATGTGCCTTCCTTCCTCTTTCTTCGGACCAACCGCTTCTATACTGGAAATAGATTGCCCTTACTTGCCAACAATAATGTCAATAGCCAGTTTTCAGTAATATAAATTCATTCATGTTGAAAATTTATATTTATTTATGTTGGAAGTTTAAATGTATAAAGGAATAAAGTCACAATAAATTAAGGAATGATTGACTAATAGAGACATTAGTAAACTATTCACTACATCACATCACAATATCACTATTCATACTGTATACTTTAATTATAATAATAGTAAATCACCGGAGTCTTATGAGAAATAATAATTGTGTGTGTGTGTACGTGCGTGCGTGCGTGCGTTTGTGTGTGTGTGTTTTGTACTTTTAGGTCCACTTGAACTTTGAAGGAATAAAGCTTACGTCAAAGAAAAACAGGTAAATTTGATGTAAACGTGTTTTGTTCCTTTAGGTTTTGATTGTGTAGGCCATGGGGATAACCTCAACAAGAGATGAAACCTTAAGATCAGATGTTTGTCTATGCTTGTACCATATCTGTTAGTTTTTGTTTATAAGTGTTATTGTTTGTAAGAAGTATAGAGCTTGATTCAAGAGTATATTATTAACTTTAAAAAGTGATTTATTTTTAGGTAAGTTTTTGTTTTGATGAACTCATTGTAAACTATTGTTATTGTAAATAATACTAAATAAAATTGTTATTTTTAGGATCAAATCGGTCTAAAGTTATTGAAGATTTCAACCCTATTTTACATATATATTATTATTATATATATATATATATATATATATATATATATATATATATATATATATATATATATATATCTAATATGGTAAAATAGGATACATAGAGTCATAGATACATAGGGGATACATAGAATCAAGAACATATACAATGGATGACAGTAGTTTTATTTAAATTCGTAAAATCTTTTTTTTTAAACATAAAACTTGTAAATTTAAAATATAAAACAGCATCAGCTAATCTATTTACAAATGGTAACTTAAGACATCAGTTTAATTGCATTATTCCTTGCTTTTGAATTAAAAATGAACAGAAAAAAGAAAAACCTTGAAAGAAAAATAATATATATTCGTTATTCGAAATTACATTTCCTTAAATCTGGCGGTCAACGACAGGTAGTTTTTGTATTCATATATATCCTTATTAGAAATAAAAATAAAATAAAATATAATAAATATATATGTGTGTATATATATATATATATATATATATATATATATATATATATATATATCTAATATGGTAAATTAGGGTTGAAATCTTCAATAACTTTAGACCGATTTGATCCTAAAAATAAAAATTTTATTTAGACTTTTATATATATATATATATATATATATATATATATATATATATATATATATATATATATATATATATATATATATATATATATATATAGTCAGTGTGTCTGTGAACAACCTAGCCCGAAAACGAAAAGTTTGTACGTAACCGAAATTAAGTATTTATGGTAGACCTGGGATGTAACTATGAGAAATAATTCTCGTTTTATTCAGTTCTGGTTTGAGACCATTTGTAAATAGGCCTATTTTGGCCAAGGACCCACTTGACGAGACCAAAGACTATGAATATATATATATATATATATATATATATATATATATATATATATATATATATATATATATATATATATATATATATATGTATGTGTGTGTGTGTGTGTGTGTGTGTGTGTGTGTGTGTGTGTATGTGTGTGTGTGTAGGTGTGTGTCTGTGTTATCAGTGGGTCTGTGTCGGTGTGTCTGTGAACAGCCTAGCTTGAAAAAGATAAGTTTCTACGTAACTGAAATTACGTATTTATGATGGACCTTGGATGTTACTGTAGCTTTTCCGCTGAAATCGATTTACCGGAAGTGACACTATATCATCGTTGTTGTACTTATTTTTATGATTTTCACGAAAAAGTCTTCTCTAAAAGCCCTCAAACTTTTCATGTATTTAGTACGTCATCGAAAAAATATCAGGAAAAAATGTTATGACTAAAAGAAAATTTATGAAATAGTATGGCACCTCTAATGCCGAATTTTGAAAAGGATTTCATTTAAAGTAGCACCTTAATTTTGTTTATTTAAAATAATTCACCGTATCTCATTGTTGGCAGTAATAAAAAATGGATAAATAAAATCTATGAAAGGAAGTGATAATTAACTAAAGGAGAAAAAATGATAAATATTTTCCCAGACTGAAAACTAATTTACTTTTTGGAACTAACCGTAGTAATATAAATGTTTACTATGCCGTTGGGAAGCTAAAGATTTCAGAAAAATTAATATCTAACCTATAAAGTCGTATAAATTTATGGTGAGTAACGAAAAACTTATAAAATTAAGTGATTGTTATAGTTAATAATTTCTACTTTTATATTACTAATGGAATCTAAATGGATAATTTTTAAATTTATACCCATAGTACAGTGGTAAGAAAAGTTGGGTAATGTATACCGGATTTCATAAGTTATTTATTAATATTCTACAAACGTATTTAAGAGCGAATTTATTAGATAATTTGTAATGTTTAATTAGTTTTCGGTCCTAAAATAAATCTTCAACCTAAAAGTAGACGATTCTTGTGCAAGGCTGGTGGTGGATGAAATGAGAACAATTAAAGGACACTCAGAGCACAATGGGAGCGCCTTGTTAGGTCTTTGGTCGATTGAGACCGCTTCTCAACTCCCCAGCATCAATAGCCTCATTTGTTAATTTAAGCAACTTTTAAGTGTTTATTAAACAATAACTTAGAATGCTCCAAACTTTACTTAAATCACAATAAAAATACTGTTTAATTCATAAATTTTTTTTCATCCAATAATCAACATAATATTTTCCGAGGTAAAGTATCGTTAATAAACTAAAAGTATAGTAAAAAGTGGACCACTTCAAATCTAAAGATTTACCACTGTCCACATCAAGCAATATAGTGCGATATGAAAATTTATTTTTGCTCTGTAATGTTATTTACGATAGTATAACTTTGACGTACAGAATTGTTCTCTTAATTATTGGATTAGGTGTGGTTAGAACGTAGTACGCAAGCTGATTTACGAAACCTCAGTTCTAGTTTCTTTAGCTTAAGATTTTGTCTCTCCTGCATAGAGACAGAAGCATCATAACCATATTTAAGTATTCAGGGGTTAGTTGGTGGCCGAAAAAGCTCAATTGTGAACTGTCACACTGCCACTTTTCACCACAAAAAATAAGGTTTCTTAGTCGTGGTAGTGAGGGTTTAGTTTTTGGTCTTCCACTGGAGTAACTCCTTAGTACTTGGCTATTTAGTGCTGGGCCGTATACCTTTCGATGTGCTGTACGGTACGGTGCAAATGGTAAAGGGTACGACGTCTTTTCCAAAACTATACTGCTCGACCTAAAATTATACAGTAACAGGCCTTAAAGGACTTGCTGAGATACCCGATTCACCACCTAACGAATTCTTGTGAGATATTATAGTCACCACTATGTTCCAATCATCTAAATTATGACTTTCGGATTAAGTAAACCAAGGAAGTGTCAATCAAACAGGAGTTCACACCTTGATAGAGCCGACTAATACTCCATCATGTCAAAATTTAGTGTTCCAAGTCAGGATTTGAAGCGAATTCGTTCAGCATAGGAAGCCTTATATATTTACTGAATATTTTAAGTTAAATATTGCTTACTAAGCATTAAAAAAAAAACTTCCATATTAATTTAACAACGTAGGAATGATATTTTAAATTTATTAATTTCTATGAGCTTAACAAAAAATATTGTAAGAGGTTTTAAGTTATTGTATTAGAGGAAGTATAAGTGCATTATAAGTACCATTAAGATATTATTTTTTCAAATATTGTGGAAATTATAAGTACCTACACTCATAGATTAGCATGTAGGGTAGTTACGGGAGAGATGGGCCACATTTTTCCGAGCCTCAAAGTTCTTAATTGAAAAACTAAATCCACTTATTCTAAGGATACTCAGATATAATTTAATAGTATGCCGGTATCTATTAAATTATTAGACATTTTTTGAGTTTCTCACCCTGGGTGAGATAGACCACAAGGTTGGGAGATATGAACCAATATTAAAAGCACTTGGTTTAAGGAAAGACAAAGGCTATATGAACATTTTTTATTCTTACTATATGTAACAATACAGTTCTGTTTAAAAACTGTTCTGCTTATCACAAAATCTTGTTTCTAATAAAATAAAAAATAAAATAAACAAAATCTCATGAACCTCTTTTTATTAAATTACATATGGTTAAATATACAGAGGCTTAGGGCTGGTTTTAAAATGAAATTAAGACATCGAATTGTTAGTGTCTTTTAGATCTAGTAAAATAAAAATTAAAATTGTATAGTTTACAACAAATCAATACGTTTCTTTTTTAATCGTTTTTATCATAATGTCTCTCTTACCATTATAATCATAGTTGTGTTCATACCTTGAACAACTTTTGTAGGACCAAAAAAATAAGTAACACACTTGGTCCAGTCTTCTTTGTTTTCTCTCATTGCAGTTCTCGTTTTCATCCCATTCTTCTAATATGCAACCATCCTCTTGCACAGTGTCATCGATTAATCGAAACAATGAATTCATCCGACATATTTATTAAAATTGGTATCGGTGTAGTTGATTGTCGATGCACCCCGCACCAACTTCTCATTAAAATATTTATTTACAGTTTATTTTATGGAGCATCTCAGACGTAAGAAATACCTGGTCCATCGACCCGATTGTCCGAGAGAGATTGGCGATCCCATTCCGTGTCGACCGTGTGCACCAATAGTGATGATTCCATCACTAATAAGTCAGATAATAATAAGTCAGATTCTGCAGAGTTACTGATGTTACATCATTAATATTTCATCGATAATACTTGAACTGAACTTGACCAGTTGAAAAAGTGTTGCGATCTACGAAAACAAATAATGATTTTTCTCAGAGAAACAAAAGGAGTTTTGAGGAGGAAATGCCAGCGAGGATTCAATACAAACTTATACAGCGCTCTTGCGAATCCGCTAGGAACTCCGTGTGGTTCCGGTCATCCGGAAGTCCATCGCTCCCAGAAATACTTTAAATAATGTAGATAATAAATGAAAAAAAAATTGAAAAAATAATTAAGATATCTTACCTCATTTGGATTTAAAAATCACTAAAGTGCTATTAGTTATGTAGTTTATTAAGCATCAAGGAAAGTCAACAAATAGAAACAAGAAAACAGTTTATTATCAACAAGTTGCATTATGCAATTGACAACAGGACGGTAATACGGGACCTTACATAAATATTCATAAACTAAAATATCTTACACAGCTCAAACTGTAACAAAAACCAATCTAAAACAATGCTTAACACAGCTAATTAATTAATAGACAAATTATATTCTAAACGACAGTTTTTCAACAACCTTCATAATTCATCTCTTACCTTCTTTGGTTGCACATTTAGTAATAAATTTTGTTTACATTTATTCAGTAATTAAATTAATTACATGCTCACAGAAATTTTTGAAATTACTTTCCAGCAAACAATTACTTTCTGTAATGGATAGTCTGTAACAATCTAATTCATTGTTTTAATAGCACATAAATATAATACTAAATAAAGGTATAACACTGAGTCTCAGAAAGACTTGCACTGAAATTAGGATTATATTACAGCAAAAACGTTCACGAGCCTTCCATAATTCGAAATACTATTACTAGACAACAATATATTTGTTAACAATATACAAAATTAGTATTATTTTAATATCTTTCATGTAGCCATCATGACAAAAAGGAATGTTAAAAATCAGTGAACTTATGATTCTTGTCAAGAACGACAAGTTTTGACAACTTATAGCTTGAGTTCAAATACGCAGGTCTAAACATGAGAGGGTCTGATATGATGGAATGTGACGTAGTTTTGTCTTGAAATGGTCACACCACGACTAAGAAATTGATGACTGTCATGACCACTACAATGAAAGACGAAGAAGCGAAGTTGGCTGATGATTGCGAGATGTATGAATGATTTTCCATTATGAATCGGATGCGACCCTCCTCTGCCGGATAAATCGGCTGCTTCTTCACCATGTAGCTCCTCACAGCCTCCAAATCGTTCCAATCTGGGCCCCAAAAAATAATATTAATAAATAAAAAATATATAATATATAAATATTCATCAAATCAGATCATGAGAACTCCATCCTTCCTTTCCGCCAGATACATATAAATACAGTTAAAATCACTTTATTGTAATAAGTTTTCATATATTTTTAAAATAGCCTTTGAAACTTAGTGGCTCACAAGGAACAAGAAAATATTTTTATTAAAAAAAAAAAAACTTATTCTAAAGCACATTACAAGTTAAGATTTCAAATTTTAACTTTTTTTTTTCTTTTTAACTTCTTTTGTTCTGAAAAAAAAAATAATATAAGTATAAAATTATATTTATGAGCCTTTTTATTTAATAATTACTTTGTAAGTAGTATAGTGATAGCTTGATGGGTAAGTTATAAGTTCTATGGTCTAACTTTCCGCTTAGGTCAGGCGTGTTGGTAAGTAGTGATCGGGATTTGATCCTGAGGTAATATCTATACTAATCCTAGTTCTCTAACACTCGGCTAAGCCGGTCCAAAATATTAATATTTATAACACGTTGTATAATTGTTTTAAAAAGTTTACTAAATTTATTTTCTATCAGCATTGTTTACTTACAAACGTAGTAATGAATCATTCTACACATGAACTTCTGATTCTAGCAGAAACATATTAAGATATTGTTTACTTCTTTGAGAACGTCACATTGGCTATTTACTTACTTACTAAATATTTCTTTTTATGGTGAATCATGCAAATACATTATTAGTATCAAATTAAATGTAAGAGAGTGATTTTATAGATTTTTAATTACCTACCTCTTAAAAGTTTTTTTTTTTTTTATTGAGTTTCTTTTTTTTCAATTTAAATTATCAAAAATGACAATGATTTTCTTTCAAAGATTTTACATCTTCGAATTTCGATCTCTCTTCTGATACGTTTATTTTAATTATCAATAGCACTATGTAATATTGTTTACTGCAATATTTGTAGAAACATTTAAAAAGAAATGTGCTAACAAATTTTCATCGAATTTGGTTTAATAGGATTTTTTTAAATTACAGATATTTTAAGACAATCTAAATCGTAAAACCATAAAATATGTTAAAATATAAATTTGAGCTTGTCGATTTAGTAATTTACTATCTGCACCGCCCACAGATGACCAAGCACTTCTTCATTCATTTTAAATCCATTCGATGATATTTTTATTTGCTATTTATTTTTAGATACTCGTAGATGAGAATAAATATCCATTCTTTAAAGAAACTTTTCAAACGTTACACTCCTCCTTTAGATTAACTTACTTTTGCGGAAGTGGTTTTTCAACAATGAACTTGCTAAAATCAAAGTTCAAATACAAGATAGTTCAAGATAACTTTCAGGCCAATCATCATCTAATATCATGTATATTTAAAAATGTTTTTTTCATCATGACGAGAAGTCGGTCAACATTACACATCAAATTTAAAATAAAAATCTAAAACCCTTTAAAATTGTATCACTAAAATTATTGTAATACGATTGACTGTATTTTGTTTGATAATTTTTCACTACGGAAGAGGTTTTATGAAAACTCTTTACTTTATTCTGTAAACTTACCTCTACATACCCATAGAATTCCTTTGGAAACAGCTAGCTAGCTATATCAGGAGATCTAGTCGTTAACAATTAAATATTGACAATAAATAAATTCTTTAAATCACTTTTTTTGAGCAATGAGAACCTTATTACGGATAAATAGAGTGGGATTCAGGAAACATTGGCCGATTATTCAATACACTTTCTAAGGATTCCTATGTACCTTAAGAGCAGAACTAATTTATTTTTTTAACCTTTAATGAGCTAAGCTCCGATTACTGAACATTAATATTATAATAACTTGGTTTAAATCATATAGGTATATGTATATACTAAATATATGTATATACCTGCTTATATAGACTAAATTATCGCCAATCACATTATTGGTTAAGAAATGATATAAACTTACGAAGTATTTCTATTTTGACCCCAGGAGCTTCTAGGAACTGGTTGTACTGGTCCCCACCTTGGACCATGTACTCGGTGACCAGGATGCTGTAGGTGTCGTTGAGCCTGAGAGGACTATAGGAGGGGACGGTGCAGGGCCCACAGAGCGTTTCGACGGAAACCACTCTGAAACCAGGTTCCTTTGTAAGATCGTAGGTGACACGGAGACCTGAAAAAATAAGACAAGTAATGAATAAAATCGAATTTTCAACAGAATTAAAATCTACCGGTTCATTTGCAGGACTTCATACGCAGCAGAATCGTTTACCATCAAGGATATAGACTCATTTAACTTTGCTCCAATGTTAATAGGTAAGAATAAAATCCAGTCGTAGATTAAAAATAAAAATCCGTAAGCAGAACTCCGTCAATATAGTCGTATATTCACTAAAAAAAAAAAAAAAATTAAAAACGGGTGAGTAAGAAAAAAATTGAGACCCACAAAAGACAGTTCCCTAAAATACCGAAATTTACCCGTACTTTTATTATATGGTTCTGCCTCTCCGCTAATCTTCGATACAGAAAGTCTTTCACACCGAATTTCATCTCATTTGACCCAAAAGGGGTCTCTGGAGGTTCCCAAATGTAGCGGTAAAAATATATATATCAGACATCTATAAAACTTTTATAATCGGGCTCTAGGGATTATGAAACGGATAGAAAACCCAATCCCGCCATTCACCGCCGACCTTCGACCCACTGCAATAGTCTATTTTTTTCGGGGAAAATACGACTAAAAACAATTCAGATCATTTGTATGAAACTCATTCCAATTTGTCCATAATTTTCTTAACTAGTTGGATGTGATAAATACGTTCTACGACAATTAAAATTCATTCCATCAGCTAAATGATTTCCTAATCGGCTAATTTGAAAAAAAACCTTTCTATAGTTTAATCATTTAATGTTAGTGATAATACTTTGCATCACGTTCAAGCATCTACTAGGTTTTTGAAAGTAATTTAGAATTAAATTTAGGACTAAGGAGGAATATAATGAAAATTATAAGATCTATCTATGCATTGGCTCTATAGCCCCTACAGAGCTTGGGCCTCCGACATTATCATCGTCCACTCCTTCCTGTCAGCTCCATCTCCTCGCTCCACCTAGCTCCGGAGCAGGTCTGTCTGTATGTCACCAAGCTATCTTAGACGTGGTCTTCCTTGCGTTTGCCTTACTTCTGGCATTTGATATAGAAGCCTTCTTGGAAGACGATCCTCTGGATTTCTTTCTATAAAACCAAACCATCGCGTTCTTGCCATCTAGAGGGATACCACAATATTTGGTTTACCATAAATTTCCACTAACCTTTGCTTTTTTCTTGATTGTTGTTGCTCTGATTCATTTATTTTTAATAACTATATACTGAACAACAGTTCCATATAATACAGATCAAAATAAGGATGTCAACGCACATAAAGAATCAACACACGATTGTCTTAAAAAGATATAATAATAATTATAAATTATAAATAATTAAAAATAGTTTACCTGATACTTGGAGGAAGCTGCCAGCGCCCCTCATCAATATAGGATCGTACCGCCTCACGCTGGTTTCCAGGACATCTTTAAGAACCTCACCGCTAAGTACTACCCTTGACATGGGGTTATCGAATGGTATAACGGTGAGCAAATCTCCTTCGGATATTCTTCCTGGGTGAATAAACAATTAAATTTATATTTAATAGACTTTAAAACAACTGTTGTTCCCTAATTGCGCAATTTTCACACTGGCAGAAATAAGTGTGACAGAAATAAGTATAACAAGTAAAAACCAAAAAATTAAAAATCTAAAATAGTGTTAAAGCCATTCAGAACGAATCAAATAAATAAAAAAAAATGTGCGAAATCACGTAGAGTAATTGATCTTTAATGCGATAAATAAAATGACTCAGATCATTAAACATATTAAACTATATTCAAATATATTCAAATTAATCGAGCTGTTTTATAGCTTCTATTTGCTTTAAGTGCCCAAAAAAAAAACACAAATTACATCCTTTTAATTTTTTATGTTTTATAAAAGAATGGAAAGGTATTCCCATGCTGTTACATAATTTACTGTATAAAATTATCCGTTTCTAAACAGTGATATCAAGTGGAGCGATACTCAAGACCTAAGGAATAGCTAGTATAATATTTAAGCAAACAAATCTTTCAAACTTGACATATTAATACCAGCGATATAAGAGCAATAGTCATAAAATAATTCATTAACAGGCCTGTTTGTCAGAGTTTAGCATCCTTATGTACACCTAACCGGGTAGGACAATTAACATCTTTATTGCGGTATTATCAAAAAGTAAATTCATCTTTAAATTGTACTAGATTGAAATACTCCTAATTGATAGAAAAATATTGACTGTGAATTATCTTCTGTAAAATATTGTATTTTATTCAAACATTATAAAATTAATTCAGCTTATCAATATGTTTTTGGATCTCGCATCATGGGTTTAAGCCAGCTTATAGTTAAAATTACCTGATGGTCTTTTTGACCTCTAAAAGTACTAACAAGTATATATATATTTTTTTTTTTTTTTAGGAGTTATTACATTATTGTTTTTTTTTAATAATAGGTACTCAAATTATTTTATTTGATTTTATTATACAACTCAACAATAAGCGGATTTTCCCTTTCTCTCTGAGAAGTTTTTCATCAGTGCTTCACGATGTGAATCAATATTAACTTAGGTCCATTAATTAAAAAGATTCAAATCTAACTTGTAAGAGTTAAAATGCACAAAATTTCAAATAAATCATGAATCATATGAGTATATTATTTTGCGCCATATTTTCTGGCTGATTAATTGAATATCACATCTATATTTGAGCCTTTTTTGAAACTATCAAATGTCATTATAATTATTTATTTTTTACATACTATGTCAACCTGTTCGATCTATATATATATATATATATATATATATATATATATATATATATATATATATATATATATATATATATATATACACACACATTTCAGGAAAACAAATTTAAAATCCATCAAATTACGCAGAATAACTAAAACCAGCATAATTACGCATAAAGTAAATTATGAATAAGTTTTGTGAGTCACGGTACTCTGTAATCACTGTACAATCTGAAATATATGGATCAAATTCCTATTAATAAATAACAATCCTTAAACCACAATATTCAACCAATAAACGAAATCGCCTTACCTCTGGATTCAATTAGTGGTATGGATGTCCGAATCGATCCTCCGTTCATGACGCATATGGGTGCGTTGGTCCATTTATGTGGGGCCTGATCTTCAGTTTGAGCGTGCTATAAATAACGTACATGACTATATATTTAATCATATCAATAAATGTTCAAAAACCAAGAAATTTAAATTACATGAACTATGTTATTTTTTTTTTTTTAATTGAAGATTAAATTTTTGATAGTCCAAGAAAAAAAATGTTTTTTCATTATTGTCAAAAATGACAAGAAAAATTATAATAAAGAAAAAGAGACGGATACCGATTTTTTCAAATTCTTTACAAATAAACATGTATTCGCTTATAGCATATATTCCGGTTAGAAAGAAACTAAGAGCCTTGGGAACACACAAAAAAAAAAAAGAAAAAAACAATCTTTGATTTATTCCCTTTCAAATATGGCCTAAAGTTGCCTTTAAAGAATCATCAATGCAATACTCCGTCACTTTTTTCTTTTTCTTTTTTTTTTTTTTTTTTGTAAATGAATGTTTTAAAAGAGCTCCACGATTATAACTTATTTTCATTGTTTTTTACAATTTATCACTATATTTTAAGTTTTTAATATGATTCTAATCGGTAGTACGTTCCTCTCAAATACTCACATAGTCGACAATGGCATCGGTAATAAAGTTGCCGAGGTTGCACTCCTTGTCTCTGCAATCTCCTATTAGGTCGACCAGGCTGCTGGCCACTTCCTCGTCCAGAGTCACAGTCATGTTTTGTTTCCAGTGTAGGATCTCAGCCACCAGGTTAGGATCTAAACAAAACAAAGAATAAAAAAAAAATTTTAAAAACAAAACTAATGAGTCAAATACGATTCGTACAATTTGGGATACAGAGATATTGCTAAAGGTATACGTGGGAGAGGGAAGAATTATTCCGACAATTAGGACTTGTCATTCTCTCTTCAAGCTCCTGACCTTGAGATTGCTAGATTCACTCAGCGGTACCACCACGAAATAAATATTATCACATACAGATGAGAATCGAACTCTCACCACACCGACCCTCTCCCACATAAATATGTATCCATTTTCATGTGGCGATTAAATTCACAGATGCAGTATTTTTTTTTTAAATAAAATTATTTCTAAAATAGTTTTTATTGTTCAGTATTAGAGGAAAAAACAAATTAAAATGCAAATATATAGTATTAGAAGAAAATATTAATCAAGAAGTACATTACTGGTTTTAGTAACTTGAATTAACCATGGCAAGACCTGAAAATTCGACTAAAAGAGGGAGGTGAAATTCGAATAATAGAATTCTTATGGTTAAGAAAGTACATATGTTTATCCTTTAGACATTACCTAGTATATTTTTACCGTAATATTTTCGAGTTCTGACGTTTTCATTCTTCATTAAGTGATTTTCTGATGTTATCGCTAACAAATTTTAAACAATTCAAGTGATCGAGCTTCTATTTATCAATATCGTCTTACGGATATATTTATTTATTTCTTAACAATAGTAATTACTTATGTATCCTGCATTATCACTTGTATTTAGCCCTGGCTTCGTTTCAATTCTATCACTGAATTTTTTTCTTAGTATTTTATTAATTCTACTTTTACAGTGAAACTGTGTTTTTATTTATATTTTTTTTAATATAGATTTTATTTGATTGGTTTGTATGCTGTGCTAATTATCAATTCAACAAAGTTGAACAGCCATCCTAAATATAACAAAGAGTTTTTCTGTTGTTTATGACATATTGTGAAGTTTGAACTACCAGAATTTCAATCTGATTAAAATTAAGTAAAAAAAGTTAATACACATATGCATTTCTTTAAAATTTTGTATATATCGGAAAGGTTACTTCTGTATTTCGGAATTATATTAATTACATTTCGTGGACAATATTGATTTAACTATTTTCATAATTTCTTAAATATTTTCAATGAGATGGGGGAGAGGGAGGGGGAGAGGAGGAGGATTGCTATGTAATAAAAGTATAGAAGTAAACATTATTAGAGGAGCGTAGTGACCCATGAAGAGAATTGAGGAATGGTAAAAATTTATGTCATATCCCAAGAATTCGGAGATGCAGTTTATTGGCTGTTGAGGAATCTCGTTTTACATCAGCGTCTGCTGAAAATTTAATCAACTTAAGTCCTTCGCCATGTTGTAATCCTGCCCGTGTTAGAACCGTTTCTAGTCATGTGGTGGCAATAAACTTTTATCGTTTACAATTGAAATTACTCTTATTTTATTTCAATAACGTAATAAAATTTTCATTTATAATGTGCCATAAATGTATATCAATTTTCAAGGAATAAAATAAAGCAAATATGCTGATTAAAAATAAATTATAAATTATTCCGTAGAAAAGTTTTACGCCACCATATACATTTTTATTTTCGGAAATAAAAATCATTACATATCTTTTTATTTATAACATTCAGATGTTAACCTGGGATGGGTTATCATAAAAATTAGAGTTAGGTAACGACCCAAAAAAACACTCAAAATGTTTAATAAACAATTTTTTATTTTAATTTATGAAGTTATTCATTTTTTTTTTTAATCAGTGAAGTTCAAAATTCGATTATAATATAAAAATGTAATAAACAAGTTCATATCAGGAATATTTCTGATTATTAAATTAAATGATTCACAGTCATGGTTTGTTTTATTTTTCTCTTTCATGTATTTTTTTTTTTTTTTTTATATTCGCATCTGAATTTGTATTTCATTTCTCATATAAAGCCTGATATAATGCAGATAATTTATATAGTAGCAACTGGATTAGGGCTAAATCATGTGTTCACATGTTAAAATGATCAGACGATAATGACCTAGATGTTCTGTTCCTTAAAACATTATAACAACCACATTATAATATCGTTGCACGATGGTTGGTTGTTATAATGGTTCAGCATTTCATTGTCATTTTAAAACATCATACCAATATGACATATGATGATCTATAGGCATATATATATACATATATGTATATGTATATGTGCATATATATATATATATATATATATATATATATATATATATATATATATATATATATATATATACACACAGTGGAGTTCCACTTGTACGAAGAAATTCTCATTCCTCTGCGAAACTCCATTTAGTCCAATGTAATTAATTATTCACTTATACGATATTCAGTTATAGGAAACATTCGCTTGAACGAAGGGAAATTCGATCCCCAGATCAGTATTCAGTTATACTAAGAGTTATCGGCTTTTCAACAAAATGTTTCTTGCTAGTAGATGCCTGAAGATACTAAGTTATGTTTCGTGAATCGTTTCCGTGCTTCAGTTCTGTTCCAATGTGAGTCAACATCTTCAGTTCACGAAATTCTCGCTCGTTTAGTTGTGCAAGCAACACCCTTTATCAAAAATTTATTTTGTTTAATAATGAATACAAAAAGAACGGAACATTCTCTATAAAAGAAAATTGAAAGAAGTTGATGAAAACCCGAATGAGAAGAAAACAGCCGTGGAAAACTTCCTGAGTGATATAATTTTCACGAAACCGCATGTGTAACTTATGAAAATTTTGTATAATTGGACAACAATCTGGCTGTTTGTGCGTTCCAAAGTCACCAGAAAATTATATCTGACGTCACCTTGGAAAAAGATGAAGGAATCCGAAAAGGAAGATGACTCCGGTTCCCAATGGTCAGATGACGAAGATCCAGGGGTACCACCAACATTTGACCAAACAGTAGCTGCATCGCAGGTATGATAGTAGTGCATTTCGTCTATTTTTAGGACATAGATGAAAAGGATTCGGACACTTTTGTTGGTTGTAATAGAGTTTTACACAATGTAGCTGTGGAAAAAATAATATTATGAAATTTTTTAAGCTCAATATACACATTTATAATATGAGAGAAAAAACAAAGATAATTTTTTTTTTATTAGGATAATATTGGAAGATTCTAATAGGTCAGCGTTTCGTCATCAGGACTCTGACTTCCTCAGGCATAGGTTATGGGAAAAATCCAGGAGCAGGTGACTTCTTTTTATCCTACAAACACATCTCTCTAAAACATAGATCCAATTGCGCCCTTTTGTCAAAAGCGAGTTCTAAGTAATGTCACTTGTTAGTCTAACTAATAGCCTCATTGCTTATGCAGACTGGAGAGCAGGTGTGTCGTTGCGTCAAACTGATGTGTAGCGGTTTGTCCTGGTTAAATCTTCCAAAGTTTGCACCAGGGAGTAACTCCTGTACTGTGAGCGCTTCAGACAAATAGTAATGGAGCCATTAAATTGTTTAATTGCATGGCAAACATGCTAGATGCCAATAAAACAATTATATTTAAAGAGATTTCTTTTAAACGTATTTAAATTCAAAAACATTTAAAACTTAAAACTTAAAAAGAACTCTTAGTGACCAACATAACTTTGAACAATTACCTTGAGGCTTCGAAGAATCTAATAGAATTGGATTGCCAGTGGCTGAAACTAGATTGTATTGATCGTCAAATTCCAAGACCAAATGTCCGAGATATTTTGTATACCCATACGCTTGTACAACGGGTACTTTCTTTCCTGAAGGCTGTATCACCATGTGAGGATATGTCGATTCCGGGACTTCGCTGTCTGGAGGTGTACCTGTAAAAGTTTAATTAATATTTAGTTACTGTACAATATAATGTATAATTTATGCATTACGATTAAATATATGTCAGTCATAATGCTTTATCTAAAACGAACAGTCACTTACATATAACGAACATTATTTTATAAACAAGCAAATTTCTTACATATTCTTTTAACAACCTGTAAAATCAGCCGTAAAGAAACCGTTTTTGCCAAAAACTTCAATTCACAAAAAACTTTAGACACCACGACCGAGTGCCTATTTAATTATATTATATTCAGTTATAAATATAAACTAATCTATAAACTGTTTAAGGAAGTATCTATAATGATGTCTCTTTTTCTAAAACATATTTCAGGTCCTCCAAAATATTTTACTACAGGTTTCTTTTAAAAAATAGTGTTACTTGTTGTCACTTTTGAAATCAAAAGCTTTTTATAAAAATATATACATATGAAAGTCAATTATTACAGAATTTTTACTTAGAGTTACGAAACTTCATTTTAAGGACTGAATAAAATTTATCATAAAAAGGTCTGATTTTATATAAAGAAATCTAATAAAAAAATAATAGAATAAAAAAAATCATTCATCAGCGATCAATGTTCCCGAAATATTTGGATTTTTTTTAAAACGTTTGTATAAAACACTCATTAAATATTTTTATTTGTAAATTTAAAGTCAAAAATTCTTTTTCAATACAGACACAGCAATTCTTTCAAATTCGAATTACTTGTGGTTTTTCGAATTCGTAAAATTTGTAATATGCCTTTTTATATTTTGGGTTTTTATTTATATTTAAAACAAATGTCTCAATTCGATTATTGCTTTCTAATTATATATATATATATATATATATATATATATATATATATATATATATATATATATATATATATATATATATATATATATGTGTGTATATTTATAAACATAAAAAGCTCATTCGGTAGACATACCGATAATCCTACTATTTGTTTTTCTAAAATTGCCAAAACCATGAAAACAAAATTTATTTGGATATTTGTTTATTATATTTAATAAATTATTTGGATATTTAATTTGGCATGTAAAAGGTAAATGGTCAATCCTTTTAAGATTTGTGTTAAATTTAACAAAGCTATTGTAAATTTTAGAAATTAAAAAAAAAATGACATAAGCTCATTAATGGCTACTTTATTATTTTTTTCAGTATTATTTCCTAAATTGAAATTTTTCAAATTAAGTTTCCAAAAGCAAATAAAAATCTAATGAAAAGCGATAAAGGAAGAAATTTTTCACTTAAAAGCGATAAAGTTCGGGTCTTCTAACAAATCGAAAACAAGCTAGTAGAATTATACTGAAAAACAAATAAAGAGAGTTGTTGAAAAAATTCCAGAGCGGGCTTTTCCGCCCAGTGAATTAATAAGCTCTTGGATTTTATAGGCAAATACCATCAACATTCCTCCATCTCAAAACAGGCTAAAGCGGATTATAGAGGGTGCAAACAGGAATTCTAATCATTGCAGAAATTTAAATACCACCAGTGAGTACGGTACAGCGTCATCAGAAAGCATTCCAGGTACTGGTGGCTTTCGTCTTCAAAAAATAAAAATAAAAAGGTTAGAATTGATTAATTTGTCTGTTTTTTCGATATAATATAACATGGTAGAAGTAATATTAGCAACACATTTAATATAATTACAAAATTTAAACTTGTTTTTAATGTTGGTAAAAAAAAAACTAGTAAGAAAACTCGAATCTATTTTATGCGGTTAATTAGATCCAGATGTCCATCAAAGAATGTATTTAAATAATAGTTTTCTACTGTAAATAGTGTCTTGAATCATTTCGGCGATATTATTTTTACTAAAATATTACACCGAACATATTGAAAACATTTTAATAAAAAAATAAATAAATATATTTAACAATAATGTTTTTGTTTTTTCAAAAATGGCAAAAATAAGGTATGAGTATAATTAAGAACGAATAATAGATAAATGAAATGTTTCACAATTTTTATATTCTTAACCGAAGATTATAAAAATAGAGCCCATGTAGTTCTGAACATATTAAGTATTAACCCATCTTGGGTTCAGTATTTGTTATAAAGGTAATGTTCCACCAACGATTATACAAGGAGGTGATTTGGTCAAAATCCTCGTTGAACCGCCAGGTTTTCCACAATAAAGAGCCAATTAATATAGGCTCGATGTACCAAAGGAGGATCTCCTAACTCCAGAGTTTATCCACGTCTAGTATAGCAGATTCTCGATAATTTTTAGACCGGTAATTCGCATATTCCGGTAATTCGGGATTCTCTGGTCCCTTGAAAATCTCCCTTTACTCCATATAAAAACAATACAATCCATCCCCTGGATAATTCGTATATTTTTTTTCGTCTTCCAACTAATCTAAACGTCTTATAAATCGAATTTCCAAATAAAAAATCAGGTTTACCCGTATTATGTTTTAGAGAAGGATAGGAGACTGAGTGATAGAGAAATCGTTTCTTTGAATTTCGGTTGGTTTACCCTTTTTTAATTGATCTGTTCATCTCTCTTTTACAAAAATAGTAAAAGCCTTATCGACTCTGTTACGGAAGAAAGGTCAATCTGTTATTTTGTTCAGGAGCCAATCTGTTTTTGTTTGTTTTTGGCGCACTTTCAAACTAAATTATTAAAAAGATACAACATAATATAATAAGTTAGACAAAAATCAAATTGTTCGGAAAACTAAGCTATAATAACCTCAGAAGAATTTTAGGAAAATCTAAGAGACACGTATGACATGCAGATTGTCCCTTCTAGCGGAGCATAACCGATATGTTAGCTGCCAACATGCATGGATCTGAAAATTAAAATCGCTCGTGACAGACAAAACCAAGATTTTTAAAAAATATATAAAAACGTTTCCGATGACCTGCCGTTCAACAAAAAGCAAGGATCACGAGCTCAGGAAAAAAAAACTGCGAAAATTTTCACTGTTTATTGTACGACCCACAAATGTATCATACCACTCAGCAATGTTTATGCATAGGCATTTAACGTAAGAACGTAATTATTAACGCAATCACCTTATTTCCAGCAATGAACATTACTGACAAAGCGTGGCAAAATGCTGGTGATAGCACATTAAGACATTTTTTCGTGCTTGTGAATTCACGAAGATTCAGCAGTTATTGTATATTTACATGATTTAAATTCTCTCTTGTATGGAATCACCTTTGTCAAAATGAAGAAACTCTCATAACTTTATGAGGTTTCATTCATTTTGACGAAGAGTAGTAGTGGTGGGGATCCTAACTGACGAGCAAATTTTGGCCTCATCTGAAAAGTAGATGAATAAGAAGACGAGATATGCCATTCTAAAATAGCGAAACAATACATCTACAGCGTGCGTAATTTCTTAGCTAAATTGGTTGTTAGTGTTAATGTTAAGGAATATTTTATTGCCACGTTAATAGAATTGAGATTCTGTCGACTGGCAATTATAAAATTATTCTGAGTATGATCGTTTTCGACAGCTAATTAATGCGCTGTCATCACCAGAGGGTATTCTGGTCTACCTCAACCTCGTTACACCACCCATTCGGAAAATGAACTGGAATGTTCTTCAAATTGAAATTCTTCTTAAATGATTAGTGTTAGTACTTCAGTTTCTTCATCGTAAAAAAGCTTAAGTAATTTTAGTGTTTAAGGTTATTTCTTTTATTTTTTCTGTATTTTGATTATTTACTTAATTTTCTATTATTTAATATAGTTCTTTCCATTCGTCTATTTTTTTTTTTTTTTGGTCTAATATGTAACCAACCATTCATACCATATTTACTGACCAAAAAAAATAAATAATATAGATAAAGAAAATAACAATAATAGTAAAATAAATGTATAATTAAGATACAGAAAATTAAAACTAAAAGAAACTAAAAGAAACAATCTTTAACACCTTGTCTGATTCGCTGAATAATAGAATAACGAATGAAAGGGTTTTTCATTATTTATTGCTCATTTCATGAATAACATTTGACCAACACTCGTTAGGACCAAATGCGCCTAACCAAAGTCGAATCGAAAGTGAAACGAAAAGTCGAACTGTGTGGGCATAGGTTTACAGAGAGAGAGAGAGAGAGAGAGAGAGAGAGAGAGAAAGAGAGAGAGAGAGAGAGAGAGAGAGAGAGAGAGAGAGAGAGAGAAACACAGAGAAACAGATAGAGATAGAGAGAGAGATTCAACTAGAGCGGGAAATAAGGCTGACGAAATAGAGAAATCACTTCATGGTCGAACAGTCAATAATTAAAAAAAATTAAATAAACGATTGGAGGGACAAAATTAGTGAAGTTTATTTAATGAGCGGCGGAGTATTTCTATGCGATTGATTGATTCCATCACAAAATTTCAGTTTTGTCCAATAGAAAATGCGGGTGTCATGCTTACTAGTTAAATACTGCAATTTTATGTTGTTGTTTTTTTAATCCTTTTTTTTAATGAAAATATTTTCTGATTAATAAAAAGAAATGACTCAATGGTTTATTTGTAAGGGAATTTCCTCTGATGTCATATAACCTTACTTCGGTAAATATTCTAATTCAGAACCTCCTCCCTTTAAAAAAAAACTAAGCCTTGTGGATATGTGGAAAAGCATTAATAATAGATTAACAAAGTTAATCTGCACATTGGACATTTTCGTAAAAGGTATGCACGATTGACATTAATAAAAATTATTTTATAGGTCTTCTTGGTTAAATTTTCTTTTGTATTAACCTTTGTAATATGAGTACGGGTAGGGGTTTTATAGCTGGAACTACTAGGGCTATTTTTTAGCAGCAAATAGCCCATTTTGCCGACTCCACTAAACTGACAAGAGATATAGCCGCTATATAATAAAACCAGAGTGGGAATGTTAAGATTGTGGGGTCACGACAAAATATATATACTAACCAAACCTTGTGTGAATCAAACTCAAAACGTTCCGAACCTAATTGTTCTACACCCTAGCACACTCGGCTATCACGGCAGGAACTGTTTATTGCCGGGATTTGAACTAGGAATGCGAGTTTAGAGTACAGTTCTTTAACCACATAACTAGTCCTCCACCAAATACTACTGTATAACATATTTTTCTGTAATCTTTTATTTTTAAGATTTGTTTTGTATATAAATATATGTGAATATATATATATATATATATATATATATATATATATATATATATATATATATATATATATATATATATATAATTACATGTATAATTTCAATATATTTGTATTATTTATCTAATTTACCTGTGTAAAGAAAGGTGTCTGTGTGACCTCCAACGACCACATCGACGTCTGGAACGTTCTCGGCGATTTCCTTGTCCATTGGGAAACCGGAGTGCCCTAAGGCTATGACTATCTTAGCCCCTTGTGCTTTAGCTTCTTTAGAAAGATTTTGAAGTACTGGGATCTCATCGAAGAACTTTACGGGTCTCGGTCGTGCCAGGTACTAAATGCAGAGAAACGTTTTGTAAGACTTAAATGCATTAAAAAAAAATTTTAATGTAAAATTTTCTTCTGAGAAATACAGACACTGGTCTTGGGAGTGAGATAGCCAATAATTGAGACGTTGACTCCACCGACATTGAGGTTCCAGGACTTGTGGAGGTTGCCCAGCATCAGGCCAGGAGCCGCTGAGAGGTTGAGGTTGGCGGCCACGGAAGGTGTCTTCACTGTCTTCAGGAAGGGCTCGATACCATTCACCCCGTCATCGAACTCGTGGTTGCCCAGTGACTGTAACAGATTCCGATCGTTAGACACGTTATATTAAACTTAATATTTAATGCAATTATAATAGCAAACAAGATTTATTTAACTTATCACAAATCAGCCTAATTAATACCACTAAAGCTATAAGGAATGCTTCAGTAATGACTTATTCCCTGCATTAGAGAAAAGATCAGAAAAGTTATACCGATGCCTAGAATTATATCGTGTCATGCCTAGAATTATGCCTAGAATTATATCGTGTCATGAAGAAAAAATATTTTTCTAAGTTCAAAGGTGTCCAAGTTGAAAAGGAAAATATGTACTACTCGTTAACGTAAGCATTATATAAAAGTACCGCAAAGACAAATAAGGAAATAACAATAAGGGCATATTGGTATATATAAAACGATGATGTAACAAAGCCTCTCGACATCTCCAAAAAAAAGTAAAGTTATTGATTGAAAGGTGGTTGTGTGTGCAACAATACAAAATAGGAATGAATACATATTTCATAAAGTGGCTAATAAGGTAGTAGAGTATTTTCCTATGTTATTTCATATCGTATAATAGTATAAGTAATAAATAAAGTAATAAATCAAAACAAAATGTAAATTAGGTTTATTGTTTTATTATGCAAATAATTATTTTACATGACATTTCTGAGCCATAGATAAGTTATCTAATTGTATTAATTTAAACAAATAAGCATGAAATAGAACCAAATAGTGTAATGATAATTTTTTAATGTCTTGTTTGGTTATATAGTAAAAAGATCGCAGGACTGTCACTACGTGATAATCGTCACGGGTTAAAATTATTTTTACTCTGCTAAAATATTTTTTGCATCATCCTATGTTACGCGATTTACAAATGTTCGTTTTAAAAGACAATTGTCGCCTTACCTCATTATTACTGTCTCCTTTTATTCCTAAGTTTAATATAATTGATTGAAAAAAGATAATGAAATAAGTTATGTAAAGGAAAAGATTTTGCAATAAAATTAATTAATATATAATAGCAGGAAAACAGAGACAGTGAGAGAAATTTCTTTATATGGCCAATGATCACTTGTATTTAAAGGTCTCGCATAAAAATGGGAATCGCCTTGTTGTTCATTACATTGCAAATACTTGATGATGAGAAACTTTCCAAATTATGACACAGATTCAGAATATGATTAGTGGCTGGGATTAAAGGACTTTGTTAATAAAGCAAATAATCAGAAAACTTTTCTGTTTGAATGTAAATTTAGTCTTAGCATCAACGTAACATAAATAAATTATTATTGTTTATTTAATGTCCCTTATAATTTAGTTATAGATGTATCACCCCAACCACTATGGAAGACCCAGTTATACTAAATATGTAAGTGAATAGGGAACTTTCAAGCCTTCTTGTTTTTCAGATGAACGTTTGTATTTTTCTCTTGAATCTTATTCAAATCTTTGCTTGAGTCAGACCCGGCATTCGATCAGAATTTTAAATAAGTGATTTAAGTCCTTTTTCTTTGTCAGCACAAGGCCTATCGTGCAATATCAAAGGATTTTTGTGGCCATCCTTTCTATTTATTACTTCCTTAATTTCCTTGAGCAAGTAAGGTAAATAATCTCTTTTTTTTTCAGATCTTTTAAAATTTAATTTACACTTTTTAGGATGTTCTTAGTCCAAAAAGTGAAAATGTCGAACTGTGGTTATTGTATTTTCTTTCTTCTGCAGATCCGTCATCGATAAATCTTTGAGGTAAATTAACGACGTTGTAGGCAGTCAAATTCGTATTAATGGCGATAAATCGAACAAAGAAAAAGCTATCTTAAACGACTATTCTATTCTTTATTAAGGTATATAGATGAACTATATAGTATTGTATTCTAATATAATATTGCATAATCTTTAGTTGCTTTAGGTTTAATCCTCATTACTGAACTTTTATCTAAGTCTTAGGCGAATTCAACCCGATTCGATGCCATAATAAGCCAGTGATATTGCATTTTTATTTCAAACTGACTTTTTAATATTTATTTTCGAGAAATTCATATTTATTTAGTACGATACTATCTCTTAAAATATAGGAAATAATTTTATCATATTTTTGTTTTTCTATTATTTATTTATATTTTACTTCTAGCACACACTGTAATTATTTCTTAGTGATCAAAATAAGTACTGAATTTGAAGTAATGAAATATTATTTTAGAATTATTGCACGTTCAATAGTACCGATTATTCAAAAGACAGTCTTTGATAAACTATTTATTGAGAAATAATTTATTCGACCACACTTAAAGACAATAGGTAATAGAGCTATAGGTAAACCATTCATTCTATATTCACAAGAAAAATAAATAAAGAGAACAAAGAGAATGAAGGTTTAAAATTATAGTTAAATAGAATAAAATAAATCATCTTAAGCATATTAATTCCAACCTCAATGTGGTTTGCATGCTTATTTAAATAAACGTATCCGTTTATAAACCGACTGGTATTCAAAAATATTACTAGCCAACGTTCGTCCTAACTGTAAACAGAAATTCTTTCTAAACTACGTCTTTTTCTTTTATTTTTTTATAAAATTATACATTTTTATAAGTTAAATGGTAAAATATTATTATTAATTACTTTATAAATAATTAAACAGTTTATGATCAACATAATTTTATGTTTTTAGATGCATACAACAGCTCCAATTATGTTTTTTTAAAATTTAATTTATTTACTGATTTCAGTCAAATTCTCATTGTGGCATTTACTTATGCACAATAAAAAACATTTATTGAGCGGAAGAGAAGCTGACTAAGGAAATTTTTTAGCTTCATTGCAATTCCTCAAGGTTGGCAGACATTGAAATAGGTGATACTGAAAGAGTAAAATATACCGGTACGACTCACTACCCGTTTCAGATTTGATGTGGGTATAAATGGAAAAACAAAAAATAATATCATATGAAAACTGATGATTTGAAATGATCAATTTGAAATTGATGATTGAAAATTTTTTGGCGAATAATGAATCAACAACACTAAAGTCGTCGAAAGATTCTAAATAGCTTCCATAGTATAAAATCGACTGATAAGTTTAATTGTGCAAAATGATAAAGACGATAGGTGTCGAGATCTCCATACCTGTAGTGTCCATCGGCTTCGCCAATATCCGATTTTCGATAGCGGGAACGTTTAATAGACGTTTTCACGTCGTCACTAAGTAATTTATTTTTTTGAATAGTTGTCAGTTGGGCTCACAATATGATTTAACACAATCATGTTTAGACCATTTATTGGAACGACATAGATTTGTTGTTTTTTCCCGTTTCGATTCAGGTCATAGGTGTTTCGAAAAATTGGTAGCAGTTGTCTATATATCTTGAACATTCGTGAATAGTATTAAATTATTTCGGGGATTATTATCTTCTATGCGTACAATTAAGGTAATAACAAACTATTATAAATAAATAAAATGTATCATGGTAGAGATTGATCTCAAGTGGCACATAAATGCACTGGCATGACTTATTAAAATTTTATTGACCCTATGATTAAGAAAACGCCTCATAAAACTTGGTCAAAGCAAATGGTTGGCGTGAACCCAATTGCGTTCCAGTGTTTGGTCGTTCGTTTGGTATAACAGCTTGCCTATAAAAAATGTTATCAAAACTGGTAAAGACAATATTGGCCAAGCCATTCATTTCAATCTGAGGCATCAATCTAAAGGCTTAGCAAAATTCTAGAGCTATGTTTCGTAGTGAACATAGAAAGGGATTTAAATATATCACATTTATGGATCTATATGGATCAAACCTATACTCGAAAATCACATACGCCCATCATATACATAGTTGTGAAAAGCTGAAAACTCAGTTCTTCAGTAACCCACACAAACTTGCTTTAAGTAGAATTGATCCGGTACATAGGATTTCACCTTTACAAGAAACTGATATGAAACACTTCAGCAAGACTATAAGACGAGAAATTACATATTCCTCTAAAGCAGCATTTATACATGTTTTCGAAAGTCTGATTGCAACTAAAGTTGTAAATTTCAATAAATATTATTAGGCAATAAAAAGAAAAAATATTCTAAAATATATTATTCACTAACCGTATTTTACTAGCAAACCGATAATATATTTCAAAGGATTTTCACTATTTAGATTTATTTAAATCAGATTCAGAAAAAAGAATTCTAAATTGTAAAAGAAAAAAAAATTAAACAACTCATTAATTTCCTGTTTAGCATAGAATAAAATCCTCAATCGTTTTGGCAATGAATTTCAGATCGCACACAACGTCACACGAAACTTTGCGTGTCACACAGATGCACATAATTTGATAATTGATCAATTCAATATAATTTATTACTGTTCCCGACCCTCGATCAAATACATCAAAACACCGCAAACCAGATGTAGCGCCATTCCATTAATCGCAGAATACGTCAGCCCGATACCACCAACGGAAGGAGGTCAGACAGAGCAAGAGATTGATGCTTAATCCCACTTCCTTGAATATTCTGCAATGAAAGGAGGCAAACCGGTTGCAATCTGGTGGAAAATGTATCTCTCATAACCGGTTTGAAGTGACTGTGGTTCCCGCTCAATATCGGGCCATCAACTGGGGCCTTATGCTATGAGACTTGACATTCTGG
This sequence comes from Rhaphigaster nebulosa, assembly GCA_948150685.1. Lineage (NCBI taxonomy): Eukaryota > Metazoa > Arthropoda > Insecta > Hemiptera > Pentatomidae > Rhaphigaster > Rhaphigaster nebulosa. Next base: position 108,388,421 of record OX411306.1, on the reverse strand, counting down.
TCTCGTTGGGTTAGTAAAAGTAGGATACTGCTAATAAGGATATGCAAGAGTTCCAGACTTTATAGCTGAATTATTTCTTTTGATCGAGAAAAGCGTATTTATTAGATTGGATTAGATTTTTTCATTACAATTAAACCCGTTACAATTATTCATAGCTAAGTAAAATTGAAAGAAAGAGAAAAGGAAATTTTTATTTAACAATCCGTCTTCCCTTCCCACTTCCTACCTAGATGAAAGACACGTTATTTTTTTCTAGTTTCTAAATTATAAATTACTAATCCTGTTATTGCTGGTCATGAATTCATCAACAACAAAAATAATACAACCATAATTAAATATTTTTTACTTTATGTGTTTCCTAAATTGAAAATTGAAAATTTTAATTTCCTCAGTAAATGAGAAACTGTATCAGAAGGATGGAAAATGGCTATCTATTCACGAATCCTGAAATACGCCACAATCTAAAATTTAGCTCAGAAGAAGAGTACTTTTTTATAATTTTGCTGATTCTTGGAAACAATCTTTTATATATTAGTAGTAATTCCTGAGATTTTTTAACACTAGTCTAAACCTGACATATAACGTCTATGTCACTTTATTGAGAAGTGAAAATAGGTTGTTCTTTAACATAATTGCATTTCCTCCAATACCCGAAACAGAGAGAGCATTAATTATATATATATATATATATATATATATATATATATATATATATATATATATATATATATATATATATATATACATATATATATATATATATATATTTGGCAATTGCCTTTAAATTACAATTTATATTGTGTTAAAATGTTTGAGTTTTTTTCAAAAACGTCAGCAGAGTCGCAACTGAGTCTTCAACTTCTTCTAGAATACCTTCAAGATTGCCATTTATTTCCGAATTCATTTCGGATTAAGGACGATTTCGAGCATTTCAAAAGGAAATGCTTGAGAGGTTTGATGACCTGGCAGTGCTCACCAATTGGTTGTTGGAGCCTCAAGGCCTCTGAGAAGGTATCCGTGAGAAAATTCACATTATGTGGAGTCTACAATGAATGACTTCGCTTCTGGAAATGAGAGAGCTTGTGTTCCATTTAATGAGTGTTTATTTAATTCTTCAACTTTTGATAAAATTGCTGATCATGAAGCAATCAGAAACAAAATTGATTTAAGATATGTTCCTTTTTTTCTATTACTTTTAATCTTTTTACTATTAATTCTAATTTATTTTATACGACGCCATAATGCCATTCTTGTAAAATGCCAAGATAAAATTAATCATTTGTGGATTTGAGCCTGGAAAAATAATATAGAGAGGCCACTTCGTTGATTTCTCATTATTGATACAAACCAGTTTGTATTCATAATACTTTATATATCGAATAAAACAATTTATGAAATCGAAGTTACTGTGACTGACAGCTTCCAGGTAACTATTAATAACGTAAATTAATTATCGTCAGCATTCTGCCAGTGGACAGTGCTACAAGCAACCTGTTGATGGATCAATTTGAAGGAGTGTCAATATCGCCGAAATTGATAAGTTCCTGATATGCATTATCTTAAATCATTTTTTCCAATTGTTTTGTATAAACTAATGCATAATTGTTATTTTAAATGAACGAATAATTTTTTAAACGGTGCTTCATAGATGACTAATTTAATTACTTTTTATATCCAAAAGTCCATAAAAATCTCTAATACTGCTTTTGAAAATGTGAAACGTTTTCAAATCTTTAAAGAACAGTTGGTCTTGTAAATCACTGCTGCGAGAGGCAAAATGAATAATTTTAGTGAAAAATTACCAGCGTTTTCTGCTTTTATACTCTTGTTCCTGTTGCTGTAGCAAGTATAAGTTTAAATACGAACTCATACTGATTCTTTATCTCCCCTTCCATCATCAATTACATGGGAATAGCAATGGAGTAATAAAGCAAATGATAATGGAGTACACGCCCATCAGTACATCGAGGTAATTATAATGAAAAATAAAGATGGATGGGAGATCTCTTTCCGTAACCAAAGGTCTTGACATCTAATTCGTTGATTGTCATTATTCTTCTATGAATTAGGATTTTTATTTTAAAAATTGTAAATCTCCATCGTCCTTCTTTCACAAAAGTTTAAATATACATCTAGTTATTTGGATTGTATACTACATTTAGGCAACAGTTACCTCTTTAATGTTATTGATAACTACATAGAATAATAAGTCTATCCATTCGCTTTCATTATCATGAATTTCCAAAACTTCTCGGCAGTTTTTTATTTTCGGTTTACATATGTAAGTTAATTTCTTATTATAACATCTTTAATATCTAATGATGCTAATAATTAGTTGACTTTAACATCCGTAATAGATCAATCGTATAACGAGTGTAACTATTACGTAAATCTCAATTCTGTTAGTAACCTCTATTTTTTTATTTTCATTGAGTTTGTTCGGGATGTCCATGAATCTATACTGTTATATAAAACTAAAGAGTTTGCATGTATGAACGCGGTAATTCCAGAAACTAACAACCCAATTTCAAAAATTCATTTTTGCATATTAAGTATCATATTAAGTAATCTTCATACCTTTGGACAAAGTTGACAACACAAACTTTTTAATTTTGGTGTGGATGTAGTTGATTGCAGATGTAATTTGAGGATAAGTTGGTATAATTTATTTTTCTATCTATTTTTATATTATATAATACTAAATTTTAGTATTTTAATGGTTTTTATACGAGTTTTTTTTTTTAATTACCTGATAAAGATCTATAACTTTGGTCGAAACGTTGGCATACAATAAAAAAATAAATTTTACTTATTAGTGTGTCTTACTTCACTAACCGCATTCTCCTGACCAACTTTAACCAGCCAATACTCCTTAAATTAATTTTTTTAATAAATGTGAAATTATTGTGTGAAAATGTTAATTTGTAGAAGGGAGGATAAGAGAACAAAAAGTGTGAAAACGTGAAACTATTGGTGTAACTTTATTATAAAAATGTATAATCGTTTTGACCCTGTTTCTTGAAAGTGTCATTGACAAGTGAGGCTGAACTAAGAGGTAGGTTATTATTTAAATGGTTATTTTTGAGTTAATTGATACATTGATCCTAATGTTATTTTAGGGTCAATCCAAATTTGGTACGGTTGGAACCGCGGGGAAGAGCTAAAAAACAACGGCTTCGAATAAATTATATTTACCGCGATGTACTGTAATTGAGACATCACATTGATCCATATTCCAAAATAGTATAATTCACTACACTGCTTCTATTTGCGGCAATAATTTTAAAAATATAAAAAGGAGAGTTGGTAGAAAGTCTGAACGTTGATTAAAAACATTTTAAAATACACATATAAAATATGAAAATAGCCTCTTAATCACTATCTCAACCAGATTAAAGCCTAATTGAACAACCAGCTTCGGATTACGAAGGATGCAGACAAACTCACCGCATTGCTGAGTGCCCGGTAACAATATTGCTCCCTTCAACCACTCGAATCTCTCTCATTATGCTTCCGCAATATTTCCTGAATACGGCTGGGTTGTCATTCGAATTAATAATACCTCTCTTTATTATTGCTTTATGTTTAGAAATACAAATAAAAAATCATATAATTATTAATAATAAATATTATTAAGTCCTAATACTATCCATCTCAGTCAACTAAAGACATTATATAGACTTGTTTTTTATATTTTATATAAGTACATATACCCACATGGTGTGTGATATATACAGTCCGTGTGTAATCTTTAAAAAATATAACTATCTTAGTATTTGTAATAGAAAATATCAGTAAAATATAATTTATCTTTGCATTCATCCGCACCTAGTATTTACTAATAGTAAAATATTTGGTGCTAAGTGTTCAGAACCTTTCTTTCTTGGGTTCCAATGAGGTAAGAAAGAACAAAATTATTTCAGAAAATAAAAAAAACATAATTGTGAAAAAAATAGTTAATTTATTTAGAAACTGTCCAACGAAATAATCTAGCGTTTTTAAAAACTTTAAAAATATTGATATTTCAGAATTGCATATGATCCATGAATTCATAACACTTGAAAACAATAGTGTATACAATTAATCTTCAATAGAAGACTTGAAACAAAAAAGGCGATAGAAAGATAGAAACTTTGAAATAAATGTCATTAATGTTAATAAATGGACTAATATTTAGCAAAATCCTGTTTCTATTTGTATTATTAAGTATATTGAAAAAAAAATAATCGTTTGGAGCCTAACATTTGACCTTCCAGAGAGATAAGAAAGAATAAAATTACTTTAGAAAATAATTTATTAATGTTATTCCAAATCCATATACAACCAATTAAGAAAAGTATTTAGAAGATAACCGTGTTTTCACCCCCCCCCCCCAAAAAAAATATATAATAAAGTAATCATAGTAAAAATATTTATTTTTAATTTCAATCATAAAATTGTATTATTGTTATCTTTTCATAATATTGTAAGATATGAGTAATGATTTAATTCGTAGACATTTTTTTCTAAATTTCGTTGAAAACTTTGTCTCAAATCTAGCTGGCTTATCAGCTATACCATAAAGCATTACAAACTATATGTTCAACTGAACAACTTTAACAACCGAAAGAAAAAACCGCTGTAAATTATTTGAATATAGTTTATAATTTCCAAATAATTATATATAAAAAATATTGAAAACATTATTATTATACATTTTAACCATTTGGTATAATGACTCCAAAACACTATATATTTTCCTTTATCTTAATAATTTGCCTGAAATATGAACCTAAACAACATCTGATTTACCGCCATATGTGGATCAACCAACCGATGGTAAAGTTGAGTTCCGAGGATTATCTTGGGATGACCTGTGATTTTGGTGCCAAATTAAAAATAAAAATAAAAGTTGTCTTGGAAAACGGACGGATTTTTTTTTTCATTCGATTTTTGGATTCAACGTATCTTTTTAATGCAAGACATCAAATTTTGAGAGAGAGTTAAATTTTGTTTTTCTTGAACGATTGCAAAGGTTCATTATTTAACATAACAAACAAAAAATCAGAATCTAATAGCCTATATAGTTTGCAATTATTCCCCAGCATTTATATTACACAGAATAAAATTACACTTATTTAGAGATATTATAGGATCAAGAGATGAAAATTAAAATACTGATTTAAATCATTATTTCAAAAAGGAACCATCATAAATAATTAAATTTATCAGGTATATAAGGGAAATTTATATTTAAATACCGGTTGTTTGTTAATCACTCATAACATCAAATATATTAGAAAATACAGTTAAGTTGTTATCAATTTAGTTGACATGACATGATGATAACCAAACCCAATCAATATCTGAAAAAACCCAAAAGCCCGGCGTCGGGGTAGGCTGGCCCAAAAATGTTCTCCAACAGAACTTTTTTTCTGAAAATCCAAATGCCGCTATGACCTCTATTTGTTGGGAAAATATAGTCAAGCATACATATAACATGAAACAGAAATAATAGAAATGGAAACTTTAAACGTTATCTCTTCAAAATCAGAAATTGTGACAACCTGCCCCAGTCTCCCCTATGTTTGTTTCCAATGTATGTTTAATACCTATGGTTACCTAACCTGAACGAATTCCGTTCAAATTCCTCAATTCGCACAAAATAAATAAGTCAAATAGCGGTTTAGGTTTCTTGGATTCTGAACAAGTCTAATGACTAAAATAAGATCACTTTGAGATAAAAATATTGAGACTTATCTTGGCCTTAAGTGAACAGGGTCGAAACCGAGTGTTAAACAGGGTTAAAGACACTCTCAACCTTTTTTCAGGTCTGTCAATGCATTATTGTTCCAGCATGATCAAGGATTCCTGTGACGTCCGCTTCCTTCCGGAATGCTCCTGAACGTTTTAAATAAGCTCCTTATATCCTCAGGAAGCGAACTTCTTCAGTCTCAGCAATCCAGTGAATTTAGAGATAATCAACTCCCAGTTATTAAACGTTATATGCAGATGCCAAATTTCATTGACCTCAATCAGGCCAAGAATAAGTCTCAATATTTTTATCTCAAAGTGATCTTGTTTTAATTCATTAGACTTGTTCAGAGTCCACGAAACCTAAACCGCTATTTGACTGTTGAGAGCTTCGATATTTGTCAGGTTATTCAGTATGTACTTAAAAGAACAATTTTGAATTCCTTTGGAAAATTAAATCAACATTATTAACCACGAAAAACAGAGACTAAATTTTTATCGTAATTAGTACTTTATGCAGTTTGTTCATTAGTTTTCCTCGCGTTTTTATTCTCAATATACGTCGACAAAAATAAATGGAATTCCAAATTTTCAAATAAGTGATTTAATAAAATAAACTTCTTTTGAACAATTCGTTTTTTTCTGCCAATCGGTCTTATTTTCTTGCCGTCAAGGTACAGAAGCTGTGACAATCAAATTTGATGGGTTTTCCTCTTTGATTTAAAAATAGTTTAGTGGTATAATAACAGCAGAAAGAAATATTTTATTCGAAAATCTTTCGTTTTGTTAATTTTTTCTAAATTCTCTTATCTTTTTTTCTATAAGCGATTAAAGATCTTTTTACTCGTTTGATCTTACGATAAAGACACATTTTAGGACTAATGGAACCTAAAATTAAGATTCCTTTATACCAAAAATGTAAATAAATAAATATATATTTAAAGAGCTAAAAAAACATTATACTAGCCGCCACACTTTCTATTTCTCAAGCACAAGAGAAACTGAAATTAAAATAATTTATTCGTTAATTGGTGAAAGAGGCCCCACGCTGCCAATAACACCTGGGGAACAAGCCAGCTCCAAAATCAACTGTAATAATGAGAAATGTTCGAGAACAAACTTTGTTAAAACAGTTTCAGAACTTCTCAATCTCTCATTGTACTTATCTTATTACACTAATGTTTTCTCTACTTGTCGGATTCATCAACAAAAAAAAAATCATAATAACAATATTTATCATTAATTTCAGCCATAAAATTGTATCCATCATTGTAATGTTTTCATAACATTGTATGATATGAGTAATTATTAAATTTGTAGAACATTTTTTTCTAAATTTCGTTGAAAATGTCTGGAATCTAGCTGGTGCGACAAATCTAGGTATACCATACCGCATAGCAAACTATTCGGTCACCTGAACAACTTTATCAATATTTAAGGAAATGAAAAGTAAATCTATTGTTAATTAATTCAATTGTGCTTGTATGTGCGAAAAGAAAGTTTAAAAAATCACAATTGTTGAATTGATGGTGCCTTGAGTTGTGTTATTAAGTACGTTATATGTAGAATGATTATATTGTTATTTTGTTTTAATATACGTATACACGAATTAGCATACCACATTTAATATACATATACATTTAATACACGAATTACCATACCCCGTGTACCTAAAATTGAGAATCGCGGTGTGGTATTCCATGTATGAATACCACATCGCGCGGCCAAAGATCTCCATGGTCTACAGTGCCAACGGAAAAAAAAAATTATAAACGCTAAAAATCAAAACTATTAATAAAGGAGCCTTTAAGAAATTGAATAAATAATTCACACAAAACAATTTTTACACCATTACATGTTGATTACTAAAAGTATTATTTTTTTAGTAGATAGTAATATTAAGAAGGCTTAGAAAAGACAGAGGTTCGATTCCGATATTACCAAAGAGCATCTACCTCTATCTCCTTCCATCGAATCCCGTTAAATCCCAAATCTATAAAATTAGAATCTCGTTCAGGGTATCGGATGTTATACGCGGTAGGTTCCGGTTCAGAGACACTGTTCCTGGACGAATAATTAACTACCAATTAATTTTTCAAATTTTAATACAACTTTATATACTGGTTGAAACAGTTGTTATACACAACAGTTGTTATGAACAGATGTTATATTTAGCAGTTTGTTTATTTGTTAATTTTAATAAATGCACAAAATCTTCGGTAAATCAATGTCTATTGTCTGTCTTGAGTATAAATTTTGGGAAACGCTTTTAGTTTGTTGAAAGGATAATTAATAATTGTAATTTATTTATATTAAATATAAATACAAATTCAAAATATTAATATTAATTATTTTCATAATGATTAAATTAATATTAATTTATATCATTACTAAATTGTTCTCTTCATTGCATACTAATTTTTGTTGAATATCGTATTTTTTTACGGAATATTTCCCTAAATTGATGTATATCACAATATTTATCAAATATATCTAATATAGGCGAAAACAAATCGGATGGAAACAACAGAAACAGCATTTAGGGGTTGATTTGTTTCAGATCCGTGCGAATTCCAGGGTTGAGCGCTACTGAAATTATATTAGTCACGGTAGATTAGCTGTTCTCTAAGGAAGGCCCTTTCAATACAGCCAGAATTTTCCAACTGGTAGCAGCATCTTGTAAAATTCTTTTCCCGTTCGTTTATAAGAAAATTATTTACCCCCATTTTAGGTTTATACATCAGACAGAACCTAAATAGAACGTTTAAATAAATTATACTTATGGCCAATACCGAGTTTTATAAATTAAATGGTATCTGAATTTGTATCGATACCGAGCTATTATGCTATTTTACAATTATCTATAATAGATCATTATCCCAAAAATATATTAATTCAACTACTTTCTTTATTAAATTACGTTTTACAACACTTGAAGTAAAGTGATCGGTCAAAAGTTGCTTCGAGATTTCACCCAAGTTACATGATCTGACATCCAATAATTCCTAAACAGTTATTTTATTTTATTTAATTTTTTATTCTGCCTTTGTCATCCTTTCTTGTTTCCTCTAGTTAAAAGTACATTCAAAAAATTATTTTTTATATTCTTATATTTGATACACACATTTTGAGATGAAAAAACTAATTTAATTTTTAAGGTATTTAAATAAACTGTATCGTATCTGGTAGATTTCGTCTATGCATAACCATAAAGTTGCAATTATTCCTTTTGTTTTGCCAATCGGTCCTATTACGATTTCTTCACCTGAACTCTGAATTCTTTTCCATTTTTTGTTAATTTAATTATTTTTTATGATCAGATTCGAAATGAAAAAAAAAACGTTTTTAAGGATACAAATTAAGATGGCATTATTGATTTTTTATTTTATTTTTATTTAAATTACATAAATCACATTTTTCTTCATCCAGGTTTTATCGAAAAAATCTTCTACGGGCATTTTAATTATTCCAAAACTGTTGCATTGAATTAGGTTAAAAATTGTGGATTCCTTTTTCAGCTAAACCGGAACATCAAAATCATAAAATAATTGCACACTATCATATTATTGATATATTTTAAAATAGCATATGATTTGAAAATTAAAATATTGCCGTTTTGCTGAGCTGCAGACAACTTAAAACAAAGTTTTCTCTAAGGAAACATTTCTTGGAAGATAGTCAAGAATGTTTATTGAACCGGGTCCAATAGGTTTTTACTGAGCAGAAAGTTTATTTTTTAAGTATTTTATTACTTAATGTAGATTATTTTTAATTAGTAAATTTGTATAACTTCGAGGCATAAACATTGTTCTGCAAAAAAAATTAAGAGGTTAGATGACAGATTTTGATCGTTTTATTATCTTAATGTAGTTAGCAAATCTTGGAAAAGCAAGCCAGTCAATTTGTAAAGCCTGAAAAAATAACCAATTTAAAGATTGAAATTCCTCTTAATTTAAATAAAAGCTAATTTATAAAGTTTCGAATCAATATTTTGTATTTCACATATATTATTATTTTTTTATTTTATTTGTGAATACTAATTTACCTGTTGAATTATTTAATCTTAAGTGCGAAATTTTTTGGTCAATTCAATAAAAGATTTAGGTTATGTAAAAATTATTAACTCGGAATAAATAATTGTTATAAATACATCTCCAATCCTTCAAGAAACGTTTAATTCACTCTTGAACGAATTCCACATAAACGTAAATTACGTGGTCACTGATATTTCTCCAAACATTCCAAACACTTTTAAATTTTCTTTTGGATTGTTTAGTGCTATGTGTTTATTTTTTCCATATTGGTAATCTCACATTAACTTTTAACAGTAAATCGGTTTGAGAAAGGTGAATCCCAAAAAATAAAAATAAAATGAAAAATAGGTGCAGTTGATTGTTTTGTAAACTCAAATTATAATTTACTCTCTAACTAATATAATTATAAGGGGTAATATATATATAAGTTCTCTACTGTAATTAAGAATTGTAAACATATTTTTAAGAACCAGGTAATTCAATTTCAGTTGTTGTAATGTATGACGTTAGCTTTCTTTGTTTCGGTTTCGGTAATACTAATTTTTCACTTAATTAAACATTTTTAGTGTTAATTATTCCGAATAAATGGTCGCATATTGTAAAATATTCCTGATTTTTCGAAAAATGGAGATTTATTCATAAGAGTATTGAGGACATCCCATGCACAAAAAATATTAGGTATTGTAATGTTAAAGGTTTGCATATTAGAAATATTTAATTAAGTTATGCCTCAAAACTGATATATTAATAATTCATAAGATTATCCACAAGATGAAACTTTTAAAAAAATATTTGAAATTAATGAATCATGCAACATTCTATGAATAAAAAAAAACATATTATTTTCTACTTTAACCAGAGGATAAGTTAATAACCGAGGAAGTTAGTGTCAGTTGTGATACAACCAAGAGGTCAGAGACCAATTACCAACCGGTTAGCTGGTGGCAATCTAATTACCTAGCCATCATCAGTCAGCCCTTGCATCATATCCACATCATCTGCATCTGCCAGATTTATGTTAATAGGGTTGTAAATATACGAACAGACCTGTTTACGTTGTCTAATAACATTCAGCGTTTATAAGAATATTGAATGGAATTTCTTGTCTGAATAGTATTAACCAATAGGTTACGGGGAGTCGCCATCTTTAATATAAGTGCAATTCATTATTAATAAAACTTTGTTTGATTTAATATAAAATTGAATAATTACTATAATATAATCTATGGTTGTCCATTTAGAGCCACTGATACAGTATATATGTTATCAATGATGAACATGATATAGTATACACGATTATAAAATTAAAGTTCATACAGCTTTCAGCTTCCTTAAAAATTATAAAAGTTTATGACAGAATAGAACATCCAGAAGAAATAGTTTAAAATACATATTTAAAACTTGTAACGTTGTTAAAACTTGATAGAAACAGATTATAACTCCGAGTTTCATCTTAATATTTAAAGAGGTGATAGTCAGCAAGATCATCAAAGAAGTTCATGACGAACAGGTCCGATTCGACACAGAAAATCAGGAAATTTTAATTTGTGTTTTTTCAAGGTTTTCACGTTTATTCTAGAGTAGAATATAATAACTAAAAACCTATTTAAGTTCAGTATTCCAAACAAAACATTTTTTTTTTAAATATATGTATAATTTGTTTTTGTGAAAACCATTTGAAGAAGACTTACGAGCGGCTAAATTACGCTGAATTCTGTTTTTCATAAAATCATGGATTATTCGCGATTTTTATCACGTTTTTTTTTATTAAGTGGTGGATGTGTAATCATTAATTCAAATAATTGAAAGGGGATTTGTTAAAGTGCAGTAGAATAATCTTTCGAGAATAGACGTGTTATAACCGTATTTTTTTTAATTCAAATCCAGATATTATATCTACCGAACTTAAAAGAGTGAAAGCTGCAAGATTATGTGATGACTAATTCAGCTTTGAAGCTCTTTTAATACATAATTTCCCATATTAGTTTGGACATAAATGCAGAAAAAATAATTATATCAACAAATGAAGTACAATATACGAATAAGAATTATTTTATCGAGTAAATAGGTGCATATGTTTCAGTTGTTAGAATTATTGTATCCAATATTTTTGTTATTGATCCCAATATAATTTCGTAAATAATTTACAATATATATATATATATATATATATATATATATATATATATATATATATATATATATATATATATATATATATATATATATGTGTGTATTCATTATTCAAATATTCATTTCAAAATGGTCTTCACATCAATTCAAAAAAGTTGCTGACGATCCTTTCTCCTCTCATGGCTTTAAATCATTTTCTTCTTAGAGTTGAATAATTCGGAAAGAGAAAATATGATTTATCTGGCACACTTTTCGTTGTATTCTTGCATTTAGGTACAAATCACTGGCCACGGGACGGATTTATTTTTTTAATAAAAAAACCATACCTTTGATATTCATACTTATCACATTTTTATCCACACATTTTAATGCTGAAATCCTTCAGATATATACCATTTGTAAAGAGTAGAAAAACAGTGACAATGTACTATCATCTACTATTTGTCACTAAATGAGGTATAACTGCTCTACTTTTCATGATCACAACCGCCAGTTCGTGACGGACACTTCCATTCTTCTTGAGAAATGCTGCTTTAAAAATTACAGTGCATAAGGTTATTGTAACATACTAGAATATTTAGAAAACATTGAATAAGAATATTAAAAAAAACTAACTTTATGATTTAATTAGCACACATTTTTATTATTGAATAATTTTTGTTGTTGTAACATTATCCCTTTCGAAATAACTAATACAAAACATGCACTGCCGTGATAAACTAAAAGACCCTAACTACAAATAATTTTTTTGTACAAATTTTTGAAGAGTACCCGGATTGTTTAATTCTATATTATTCTAATCATCCTCCTACTGAGTCATCTAATGAAGAGGAAAAAGATACGTATCCTACGCTGATCTTGAAAGGAATGTGGACCATTGCCTACAAGACGATGTAAAAATCATCATGGGTGATTTTAATGTGTAAAGGAGCGAGAATACATACCCACCATTAGTAACCACAGCATACAGAATCATACAAATGATAATGACATGACGATAGCTGCTTTTGCGTCGAGAGGAATGATCTTGGGTAGTTCATCATTTATCATGAAACAATAGGACTGTCTCATGGAATGTACCAAAACTAACATTATAAAGAAAATAATATAAAGAAAAAAAATAGCGTTTTGTAGAAAATGTTCATTAACTTCAAAATTATGGTTAGCCGCATTCTTGCCGCAAGCTCTTCATATGATAGACAAATATTCCCACAATCGAGACGCCCAAAAATGAGACAACCGTCATCACTGCGACCTAAGTTCTGCTGTGCCTTTTAAGCCAATTACCAATCTGTGGTTTTTTCAACCTTGGCATGACCAGGATCAGTACCAATTATGATCATTATAACGAATTGTTTTCAGAAATTCAATGCTTAATTGCAAACAATTTGAAAGTATAAGATGTTAATGGTTTCTAACCACGGTATTAAAAACAATCCAAGAAATGCCAGCGATTCTATCTCTCAAGGTGAACAGGAAAAGTAAAACAACGGCAGTGCAAGACCGGCAGGATATTTCTGATGATATTGGAAAGCAAATATTGACTTATTATTTTCAAATATATAGGTTTTAGCAAAAATACTAAAGAAATTATTGGATACTTATAAATAGAATTCCTGCAGAATGAAACATAATCAGAATAAAAATTTGTTATCAAATTGATGCCAAAAAAAAAAGTATAATAATAAACTCATGTTGCGAGAGTGTCATAATATATTTAATATCTAGGTTCAATGTAAAGAAGTAACAAGGGTTGGGAGACATTGGATTTTTTTTCTTTAGGAATAAAAGAAATATATATTATCACTATTTTTTTCTAGAAAAATATTATGATGGTTGTTTAAGTAATTATTATTTGTAGTATGGATATAAATAGTAATGTTTATTGTTGTTTTGTTTTTTTATATGAGGATATGTTATACTGAACAGTTTTTTGCGGTTCTGTTGGTTTTTCGAAGTAAATGCTCCAGCAGTCATTACTGGTAATTATGAGGTACAGACTTATTCTTAAGTAATTCCACATATTTGTTTCTCAAATACATCAGATTAATCTGTGAACCAAGGTTCTATTCATTTTGCGGAGGTTTTTCTTTTTGCCGGAAACCAAGTTTCACAACCGTGAAATAGATAATGCTTCATTATGGTAAGTAAACCCTGAGCAGTTTTTTTTTTTTTTAGATATTTCAAGATTTAAGTTCCCACAAGAATAGAATAGGGCTCTATTCAGTATGCTGCTTCAACTAAGGAAGTTGATCATTTGTTGGGCTTATTGAGGAGCCCAGTTATTAAAATGCAAATCCCATTATATCATACACTGGTATTGTATGATACTATATTAGATCTCATCTTCATATACTTATAAGCCCCTATACTTATAAGCTACACCTTGTTCTGCTTTTCTTATCATAATCTCTCCGTCATGATTCAGATATTAAACAAAATATAAAAATTTAAAATATATATATATATATTTTTTTAAGAAATGTCATCCTATCATCACCTAGATTTACATTAAACTGAATCTAACTTCTATCAAATCTATTTGAAGTAAAATTATGTTTTATTTAATATTATTTTTAATTTTTTTTTTTTTAATTTCTATTTTTTCTTAAAATATTAGTGACGATCAGCAAAAAATCTGTCAACTGAGAAAATAATGACATGGGCAGGAGAGAATCAATTCTAGGATTCGATTCAGTTACCTAGGTTGGTTAAGAAAGGGGATCTCTCTTTCAGCACCTTTTTAGTCTTCTGCTCGTATTGTTGGGAATGTCATAATTGTTGGTCGACTGTTGTTAAAAGTTTCGTTTTAGACATGTACCAAGAACTTTTGTGATCACTCGTAATATTTTTGATTGAACAAATCACCGTTTTCATAAGTGAATCTTTTTAGCTCTATCTTATTTTTGTTTCAGGTGCAAGCATAATTGTAATAATAAAAATTAAATTAAAAAATATAAACTTGGTTCTACTCAATTTAGAGCAATTAATACACTTTGTAACGTTAACATTTAATCATCAAATTAAATGTGGTTTTCACCTAACTGTTTGCTTTTCCAATTCTTTTATAACCTTTATTTACTATTTCTAACTTTAAATCAGAAAGAATGATAATAAAAAATAATACAGATAACTCGCAATAATGGTAACCATTAAATTTGTTTTTTTTAAGGGGGCACTAACGTCATAAAGTAACATTGGTCATACTTTTATTTTCAATACTCCATTTGTTTGCCTTATGTCTAAGGTATTGTGAAAAGAAAAAAAAATATCACATCTTTGGTTTAATTTTAAAAATTGATCTTATTGAATGAATTAGTTTATACTATCATTTTTTTATTTTTGTTATGATTTATTGGAGTTGATAATCCCTAAATTGTTTATAGAGACTTCGAATTAGTCCATTCTATTAATATGTTGTTTACTAATTTTGTTAATAATTTTACTTTTATAGATTATTTTTAATTGCACTTAACATTTTGTAATTTTAATAAATATATTTTTTTAAAGTGAAATACAGGACGAAATTAACAACCGTTTTTGAAAATTCCTAAACAGTTATATAAAAAAATAAATAGCAATATATTTAGGCCTTATTGATAAGTTGTCAATTTATTTTCTTTCGATGAAAAGAAAATATTTTCAAATTAATTGTACCATGAAAATGAAACCACAAACAAATTAACTATGAAGCACTAGAAATCCATTGTCGACAAGTGTTCTTCAACAAAGCGTGGAGTAGGCAACGAGATTGGAGGGTCATTTAACCGATGGATAGCAATACAGGTCCGTTGTGTGTCCTAGTCCAAATATTGGTCCACTAGTTCAGCAAACATGTTTTTTAGAGAATACAGTTGAACAATCAGAATACAGCTCTCTCCATGTTCTCTTCAAATACATTATATATTAGTACAAAGCTCAAAAATATTGATAGTGGCAAAAAGTATCACAAAGGATTTTAAGTAAAGCAAAACCCATACAAAAGTAATCCCTCCTAAAGTATTGGAGTAAATCTGACAATAATTGCTAAAATTTTTCAATTTTATACAATTACTTTAGTAAACTAGCTAGTATAAAGCTATTTAAGACTATTAGAACTGATTTAGAATTTATTTTTCAAAAATGTATGAAGTTTTCTTTTGAAAATCTCACACCACGAGTTAAAAACACTACCATTTTTGTGTTTTATAGTACTGACGGTTAACAGAAACAGAAGAATAAACGAGTAACAGTTAATCTAAGCTTTGTTTCAATTTCAATTTACTGAGCAGAACAAAACGTTTTCTACTCATTTTAATTGTATAAATATATCACAAAACTGATATATTGTATTTTTTGTCGAATTTCGACCAAAGGACGATCCTAGTCCAAAGTAATGTACATTCTTAAATATAAATAGCTAAAACTATTAGAATTGTTACAAAATATTGTTCTAAAGGTTTTTAAAGTTTATCAAATTAACATTTATTTTCGAAGAAATTACAGCGATAATCTTTTTACAGCGTTTAATAATATCGACTTCATCTTTTGAAAAAAGCATAAGCGCCATTTAGAAAACTTTACAGGACAACCATGAAACGTTTTTTCCCCAAATAACATATATATTTTTTAAATTTTATTATTAATCTGTAGCGTAGGAGTTTATTAAGATGTCAAATATTTTATAAATACAATATATTTTTAAGGCTTCTAGCACAGGTCATGGCCAGATTGACTAGTGAGAGTCGTTATTATCGATGCTGAAGTAATCAATGGTCGATTTTAGTCCATTTTCAATTTTTTTTTCTCGATATATTGTGAGCGGAAATCGATAGAGGTTGTGATTACGTCACATAATACATTGAAACCTAAATTTCGAATTTATGGCGCTTAAGCCTTTTTCAAAAAGCGACGTCAATATATTTAATTGATTTTTGCCGCTGAATTATTATTTTTTTTAAAACATCATAATTTAAATCACAGACATCGCTAGACGGATGTTTAAATATTTAATATTTGCATATGAAAATGTACCATGTTTCAATCTATTTCAATAGCTTGCCAGATAAAGTAAACATTTCGTAAATAAATTGAATATTCTGCCAATTAAATGAATATTTTGTCTAGCAAATTAAACAGTTAGCCAAATTGGCTTATTTTCCATCTGTACTAACCTTTCTCCCAACTATAGCTTTTCCAAGTCCAATTGAAACATTTTCAAAGTCAATTGTAACATTTTCCATTTCAAATATAACCCTTTGCAATTCAAATTTAACCTTTTCCAAGTCAATTATAACCTTTTCCGTTTCAATTGTAACCCAGCCTGACCTGAATTAATTCATAAAAATTATATTTTATTTCCATTTGTATTAAAAATAATTATTTTAATAGTATTAATGAATTAATTACTTAAAATGGCTTTACCAAAAACGATTCCAACCCATCCCTCGATTGTTAGGAACAATTTTTACTTCTATATTTATTAAATATAGTATGTAATTTGGCAATAATAATATTTATCCACTTTATCATTTAGTTAGTTATTTCGAAAAAAACAGGAATCTAATTACTTATTGAATCGGCGATTTCGTTAGTGAAAAAATACATTAAACCAGAAGTAAAAAAATATGAAAAGTTCTAACAAATAGATCGAATAAATAGCATGTTATCAAACAGAATATTTATAATGATCACATTCAATCTTACCTTATACTTTTATAGATTCTTTCCATTGTTCTGCAGTAACTCGAGGATATAAGCTGTCTGATATTACCTTACTAACGACCTGTCTTAAAAATATGGGAAATAACAGGGTTCATTAGATGATACAGATTATCAACAGACCAGGATGAATCACAAGGTCGGGCTTGATAGTTTCGAATAGCCAATTAACTATAAATATAATTTTTTCTGAAATTAATAGTTATAAGGCACACTTTGAAGGCCATCAAGGCCAAAATAATGTTACAGATAGCATTATCGAAATGATATCATGCTGAAAATGGTTATTGAGCGTTTGGTTAATTGTCGACAGGTTTTTTATTGAATTTTTCCAAAGTATGAATAACATTATAAACAAAGGCGAAGATGTTACTTTCATTTATTCAGACTCGGTTCTAATGCTATATTATACTGTAAAATAATAAATAAATAAGACCTTAAAATGACACTTTGTTTTAATGATATGAAATGTTTTCCATAATAAGTTCTCATGAGCTACTAAGTCATGATAGAGTATTAAATACTATATACACAGAGATACAAGTCTCATCAAATCATAAATTACTAGTTCACGTTACTGTTATTTTGATAATCATGATTTATTGAAATTGATGACTGTTTATACAGAAAATTTATTTATTCCTTCATATCAGCCGTCTGTTGACTGGGGAAAGGACTCCTGGGGTTTTCCAGCGTGCAAATTTATAAAAAAAAATCTGGAACGGTGCCCGCAATACACTTTCCCTTACCAGCTATAATAATAATCCATTTTTTAAAAATAATTTTAAAGAGTTCACATAAATACTATTTGAAATATTCCCAGCAGCATGCACTTCTTCATGTCTTCCCTCACAAAAATACCTATAAAAAAACAGTTAGGAAAACAATTGCAGTACGACAATTGTGTGCACTATATATTTTACTTTAAAAGTTTCCAATTAGTTTGTAAAATAAGCTATTTCTTGGCTAATAAGGATCCGATTTAGATAGTTTATTTATTTTAGAAAATTGAATTACCTATTATATGATTACATACACATTTTATTATTAAAAGCATATCTTTTGGTAATATGCGTAAATAAATTTTATTTTCGTCATTACTTTTTACAATGCATTTTCTATATTATTTATAGCATGTATGAAAAGTAAGGTCGTGACTTTCGACAAATTTCAAGAACCTATGTCGAGAAAATCGTAAAAAATGTGTAAAATAAATAATATAAAGTGACACTTCCGGTAAGTCGATTTTAGCGAAAACGTCTCTGTCATATCCCAGGAATATACCTACCTTAAACACGTAATTTCAGTTTCGTACAACTTTTCGTTTTCGAGCTAGGCGGTTTACATACACACAGACCATTTTACGAGACTTGGTAATTTGTAATTTGGGACCTTAAAACTTTCCTTTTAATAAAATAAAGTTACATTATTAAGTAGTAATAATAATAATGGCAGATATTTTCTTAAACCAGTAGGTTGCTTAAGCGTTTAATGATATTTATAGTTCGATAACAGTGTGCTATTTTAATTTAATTTTTAAATGGTGCAATTTATTTTGCAATTAAACAAGGACTTTTTTTCTTTTTTTGGACATAAATCTGAATTAATTCATCATCTAAACTACTCCTGAACTTTTATTATGTTCATTAGATTGTAATTTTGTAATTATATATTACCAACACCATCTGTAAAACAGAGCCTTAAAAGAGTATTTAGGAATGATAAATAGAAATAAATATTATTCTACGGTTGTATTTGTGGTTTGAAAATTGTTTTATGAAAAATTATAATTACAATTTATAATTTATTTATGATAAATTTATATATAATAAATGTATTTATTATAAATTATAGCTAATATAAAATGAACTAATTAACAACAAATATAAAATATGAAAGCTATTAATTCCAGAGCACACACTGAAGGATATCAAGGCTTTTGTTGTGGGTATTGATATTTTGGGCGTAAAACATCTAGGTCATTACCGCCTGATCCATAAAAGCTATAATAATATTATCGCCGTCAAGACTAAAATAATACGATCTGGAGAAGTAATATTTAAATAACAATTGTAATCAGTATTATATGTTTAGGTTAATACTATTATTTTAAGAAATAGTCAAATTTATTACAAACATTAAAAAAATAACGAAATTCTAACTAATCCATCCATTTAATTTAACAGGCTAACGAAATAGTTATTAAAGTATTTTTTATATCAATGTCCGTAAAGTGAAAACGGTGGCATTCTATTGATATTTCATTCTAATTCAGGCTATTTTATTATCTCTTATATAATGTCCAAACGAATATTTACTCAGAATATTAGGTTCTAGACCTAATGGAACTAAAGGGAAAAAAATGGATCTGATAGATTAACAACAAAAATAAATAATTTGTACAGTATAGATGGAATGCTATCTAAACTACTGCGGCATCTAACTACAGTAGGGCCAATGAAAAGCGAAAATTACATGAAAATTAACAGTAATTTTGTCATCGTCATTCAGAATGGAGTCATTATAGCTCCATTGTGCCGAAATCTTTGTGGCCTTCTCTTGTTCCCATAATGTTTCTAAACCAACAGCCAGAAAAAAAAAAGTTAAAACATTATCGGAGTTTTCTGAAGGACGTCGAGTATCTTCGTATCTTGAAACAATAAAGATTCTTCAGTAGCGAGACCTCCAAAATTGTAATGTAATTAACTGAGAGGCGAACTTGAGAACCCTATCGTATAGAAACATCTATCACTCCTATTGTGTTAGTTTTTAGTCTCCTTCAAAATTCTAATAAGCAAAGAATTATCTAAGAACATAATATCTCTGAAGAACCCATTGTTCCTTGATTGTATTTTTTTTTAAATTATAAGATTAATTTAAAGTATTAAAGTTCAATAGGCGCTATAAGCCAATAAAATTAAAAAATAAATAACTGTTCAAAATATGATAACCTTCAGTTGGAAGAAAATTGCCACAATTCGAGCAAGTGGAATTTTACAGGAGAAGCCTTTGAGGTTTGTTTATTTAGGTTTATCATTGTCCCTCAACTCACTGATAAAACAAAAAAACTTTTCTTTTTCTTTAAAAAAAAAGTTGATCTTCATTTTTCGATAATTTAATCATGAGTCATGAATCAAATTGAGACAAAAAAAAATTACAGATTTCTTTAGAATTTATGCATAATCAAGACACGTTTTCGAAAAATAATTTTTTTTACTAAACAATAAATTGAATTTTAAAATAAATTCAAAATATTTCATTAAATGTGTTAAATACAAAATAACATTTTTAAATTTAAATATAAATGCAGAGGCAAAATATTTATACTTAATGGCCACCTAAATCGCATAGGAATAATATTATTAAAACATTAAACATAATTTATTAGTATCTTTATCAATAAATTATTAATAAAGTTACTCTCTTAGCACAGTTTGAACTTGCAACAGCGAAATTTTTTTTTTTTTTTACTTTCGGTAAATATTGGAAATAAATATCTGAGATTTATCCTCAATTAAATATATGTCATTGGAAGCATTCCAGGTATAAAGAATAAAAAAATTAATATTTTCGTATTATAGCACTCTTCTTGAAGATCGCTTGCAAATTGTCTGTACCTATTTTATTTTATCAATGCAAAATATTATAGCAAACCCGCTGTGATTTTAACACTAGTCGAAGAATGGAAAACACAGAATCCTATATTTTCTCCTTTCACAATTCCATGTTTTCCTGACATTTACACTTCCACAAAAAGCACGTGAAGCAACGATTTAGTGATAATATGGGCATTTATTATTGTAAAAAAAATCGTGAAGCATGCTTAAATGTTCTTGTAAAGAATAAAATATTAACTCTTTTGAAGAATAATAAATATTAAAAACCTCGTTAGTGAGCTAAAAGAGTTTACCCGAAAGAAGTATTACCCGTTAACTAAAAGAGTTGATCAGCTTTCTTTTCACGCTATCGTGTATGATATGAATTTTCACATACTGTTAGTATTTCCTCTTAATCATTTTAATATTTTTTAGTGCGTTATATATTATATATATATATATATATATATATATTATAAGCATTTTAATTAACCGAATGTGTCGGTAAATATTTCAAATTCTCTGCTAACTGTTTTTTGAAATAGAGACGTTTAATTATGAATTTAGTTATATTTTTGAGAGGAGCAATTTATTCTGAGAATTTTTAAGACGTAAATTCGAAAGAAAAACGATAGCATCAATAAAAAGAGTCGCAACGATTATGATTAAATTTGATAAAATTTTAAATAATGTTACATAAATTTGAAAGTAAAATAATTCATTAAACTGAAGTAACCATTCAAAAATCTTAGCCTGTATTTAATAATCATATAGGCTTTCAAATATAAATTTGAATAAACTATTAAATTTTACAGTCATTTTAGTTGTACTATATTTTTTTTATCGTTTTTCTATAATATCTTACTTGTTATTATCATGTATCATTTTGATCGCATGTCCTTCCAATATTTACTAAACGAGAGTACTTAAACTGGTTCTTTGGAATGTGTAGAAACGAACTAGAAATTTTTCTAACGATAATGACATAGACGTTACCTTACTGGCTGATATTCACTTAGAACGAAGCATAAAATTCAACATACCATTTATATATGTCACCTATAGGACTGACCATCCTTCAAACAAAGCTAAAGAGGATACTCTCATTCTTGTAAAGTGCTCTTTCAGTCACTACTTCAATGCTTCAGAAGCCAATGTACCTCAATTGTGGTGAAGATGTTCAATTTTCAAATGGCTATTGCAGCTCTTCATTGTCCCACTGGCAAAAATGTATTAATCCAAATATTTGACGAACTGCTTTATTCTTTCTTTCATTTTCCAAATCAGGTATGGAGCAGCAAAATAACTAACTCCAGAGATAGATCTCTTCACAAAGCCGCTAGGGGTCGGAACAGTAAATTCTTATCCCCTAAATCACCAACGTGCCCACAGATGTGAACAGGATTCCAGAGGTGTTGGATTTTTTCATTGCTAAGGGACTGAACATGCAACAGGCATAACTAATGAGACTGATATATCCTCTGATCACTCCTCCTACTACTGACGTTGGACATGAAACCAATTATTAAAATTTCACGCCCAATATAAACATTTGGAAAAGCCGACTTGTGCAGGTTTAGGGCATTATTAGAAAATTCTTTAACTCTCAACACAAACATACGGACACCGGAAGACTTGGAGAGTGCCGTGCATCTTCGAACGCAAACTGTTCAGAATGCTGCCTAGGGTTCTTCTATTTCTTATTAAAGCACAGATAACCATCAAAATAAAGACCATGTTCCACCACATATTTGACATCTCATATCAATAAAACGAAAAGCACGCAAAATTTGGCAGATGACACGTTATCCATTAGACAAACAAAAATTTAATAAACTAAGGAGAAAATTACACGATGAAATTAGACGTACGAAGACTGAAAAGTTCGATAACATTCTAAACAGTTCTAAACACATTCAGGATTAGACTGTTAATGAGTGTTAAAGGTTTGTGTTAACTTTGCTGCCTCTTAATAATCAACCTGTCATACGAAAACCAACAAAGTTAAACTCAATGCCTCCTGCGTGTATATAAACTGGCAACGAGTATATTTCACTGTTTTATAATTGTGAAAAATGTTTTCAAGGGCCTGAGGCCCTTTTCTTTTCCCTCTCCCCCCAAAAAAATGATTTGATTTTTAATTTACTTTAGAAAATCAATTAGTATAAATGCTAACCACAATCAATATTCGAGTGTGAAATATAATGAATCGCTCATTTTGAAAAGGAGTTAACTCCTTTTGAATAATAATCGAGTTGACACCTTCTCAATAACAAACCGAGAACAAAAATTATTAGGATTGTGAAATAATTAGCCCCCTCCGAAGTGAAATCTTGGTAAGCGCCTGTGAATGAATAAACCTAAAATATTCACTTAACCATTAATCCTACAAGAAATACAATGCCGGACAAAATTAAAAGATCACCTACAATTTTATGAATATTTTACTTTATCAATTGTGTCGTCAAACTGTAAACATTATTCACTCCTTGAGATTAAAAAGATAATTTAAAACATCTTTCTCTCAGTCTTACATTAGTTTTGAATACAGATAGACATTTTAACGTGTTTAAACATTTTTCTAAACACTGTTTTTTTAAGAGTTTTTGCTTGCGAGGTAATTTAGAACATTTCTATTCACACAGAAGTGAATTGACCGAAGAGGAATGGATCCGTATTATTACTTTAGCGGAAGAAGTTTAGAAACATTGCACAGAGGCTCCAGCGATCACAATTCGTCGTTTCCAAGGCGATTATTATATAAGACGAATATTATTATCACGATTATTATCGTGAGACTGCAAAGCATACCAGGAGACGGGACCAAGGTCGTCCGAGGTCAACTTCCCAGCGTGACGACAGATTTGTACAACTTCACGCTCTTCGAGATCGCCAATCTCCAGGAAATAGCCTGCGTTGTCTCCTCTAGCGGTTCAGGAACATACACATTTCAGAATAAAAAGTGAGAAGACGACTTGATGAGTATGGATTGACATCCCATTTTCCAGAAACTGGATCTCTCCTTTCCAGGGAGCACCGAATTCAGCGCTTAAGATTTTCTCAGGAACACTTAAACTGGACTCGGAAGACTAGAGCAGTGTATTATTCACTAACGAGTCAAAATTCTGCCTTTGGCCTCTAGATGAACGAGAAAGGCTGTGGAGGAGACGAGGAAAGAGATCTCTCCTTGTAATATTTCTGCATGGGTTCCTATTTGAGGAGGTTCAGTTATGGTTTGGGGAGGTATAAATTCAAACTCCACTAAGGAGTCGGTTCTTGTAGACCGGAGCTCCATAACAGTTTCCATGTGCATAAGGGAGATCCTAGAGCCACATGTGATAGAAGAGGCGAATTTATTTTAATGCCTGACCTCACCTTGCTCCGCAAAATTACCTCCAGCATGAAGAGATCGAGGTTATGACCACTCAGAAGCCCAGACATAAACCCAATAGAGCAAGTTTAGTACTTACTTGGGAGACGTACCCGCACTCGAGATTCTCAAAATTTTACTGAATTAAGGAGAATTTTAGTAGAAGAGTGAAACAACGTCCCGGAAGACGATTTAAGGAACATGGTTGCTGAAATTAAGAGGAGAATGCTGGCAGTGATCAGAGCTAGAGGTGAAAACACCTTCTACTGATTTAAGTGGTTTAAGTATCTGCCATTTTACAACTGAAACCGTTTTTGTAAGTTTACAGTTTTATGTCTATTTTTTTTTTATTGCTCTTTTAATTAAGTATTCTATCAAACCCAAAAAGAATATTTATAAAAATGACCATTAAAATGCAGTAAAATTAAAGTATTGAAGTGATTCTTTAATTTAGTCTGGTAATGTAAATTAAAATTCAGAATAAAAAATAACTAAAAAATAATGTAAATTAAAATGGCTAGAGATTACAAAGATGTTGGCCAGAGACAAATAATGAGATTACTAGGGTTTACACTAAATCCGGTTGAGATCAACAGGTAGCCGTGGGCAACAAGTAACTACGGTTCTGCCTCACCATCTCTTCTTTTATTTCCTTGTTTGTGAACCGCATCCTCCACAATTGCCTTTATCATTATATTTATCGAGTCCTCTTAATCCATTTGGCAAAAATGATAAAGGATTCATTAGGCAGTAAATAATAAACATTGTACTGTGCAAAATAATCAACATTAAATTTTGTATTAATCATAAACACCGCTATTAGAAATCTTTGAGCTTGGATATGTTTTAACGTTTTGATATTATTATATATATTATCTGACTTAACATAGTATTAAAAGGAAACTTAATTCTTAAAGCGTGGCCGGTGTCTCTCACGCCGCTCAGCAAGTTTGTAGATTGGTGAAAGATCGTGGGTTGGACTTGAGCACTTCAAACTGACATGTCAGTTAGATATATCGTGACAGTACCTTCCTAATGTCCTCCAAAAAAAGATAGTAACGAGGGAATAATAGTTCCTTCTTTACATTCTAGTGTGACAGACATATTAAACTTCGTCTCCTGTGCGGTATCTTTTACCGTTAGTCTATTTGTAACGTTCCTTTTTTTTTTTAGGTTTGACATATCGCGCCCTCTTACTAAACTGAAATCTATTTCTGTCTACTACTACTACTCATAAAATAAATGTAACTTTTCGATATTTATCTGTTATTTATAAGTTATTTATTTAAATGCGTTAGATTTAAAATGTCTATATATTTTTCTTACATTGTAACCCATTGTCGTGCTTAGACGTACTTATATTATATATATATATATATATATATATATATATATATATATATATATATATATATATATATTTTATATCAGATGAACAACGAACCAAATTTATAAATCAGACCGTCCAAATTTCGCAAGTATTATTCGCCAAGTGGTAAGTTAGTTCGATATATATATATATATATATATATATATATATATATATATATATATATATATATATATATATATATATATATATATATATATATTTACACCATATACGAGATAGCATGAAAATACTACAACTGTGTATCTAAGGATACTTGAAACCGTTCGATCGTGACAGAGCCCTGTCATCCTGCACACGTATCGCATAGCTTAAAGTTATTTTTGAGGACAAACGGATATTAGAGACGCTCACTAACATCGACTCATGTCTCTAAATAGTAGGTGATCCTATAAACCGATAGGCTATTTTGATATTAATTATTGCCAGAAGAAAAACTCTATTATATATATATATATATATATATATATATATATATATATATATATATATATATATAAATATATATATATACCTTATGAACATCGAGTCTAGATAGGACATTTTAGTTTTAAAATTCAAATCGAATCATTTTTGTAACGATCAATCAATATCTCGGTAATTTCTCTCAATACCAAGTCTGAGGCCATTAGAAAACGATTATTTTAAACTAGCCGCCTTACAGTGGATGCGAAGTCATGTACACTCCAATTGCTCCACAATGAGCGGGCACAATGATAGCCTTTGATGAAGCAGTTGCTGGTAACAATAGACCGACACGATCAATCTTCTGCCTGTTCCTTCCCAAGATGTCAGAGATAGCTTAGATTCAGTTCAATTGTAATTTGGAAAGAACATCTCGGTAGCTCATTTAATAGTGTAAATACCTTCTTTTATTAATTATGTATTGTAAAAGAACAAAAAAAAAAGTAATTTTAAATCAGGCCTTCAGTTATCAGAGTCTATCATCATGATAATGGATCGACAAAACTTAAGCACTGGGAAAAATGATTTTTTTCATTGATTCAAAATTCCGACGCAATTAAAAATCTAAACATCGCTAAGTTTTTGTGTATTTTTTTAAGAATCTAAGGAGGTGTATAAAATACATTAATGTTTTTTCAGATTTTTTTTACTTTTTCTGTTGCAAAACGAGCTATCACCAGAAAAAATTGTTTACTCATCAGATAGTGGATGTCGCGAAATTCTTCACGTACCAGAGTAGATGACGTGTAATTTATGATATCAGTGACGTCAAAACATGAAATCTGCTTTTTTGACAGATACGAATTTTATATCAATGTAGACCTAAAAATGTATCTGAGGTAATGAAGCGTTGTAAACTAATAATTAACATTAGTTAACATTAATAATTAACTAATTAGTTAACAAATAATATTAATAATTAAAAATGCAATAAAGACAAATATATATTAATAATTAATATCACTATATTTTAAGTCCGTCATATGGCTAATTTTTCTGACTAATTAGAGCCGTAGATATCGACAAATGTACTGTCAAAAGAAAAGGAATTTCATGGATAAAATCATTCAGATAAAACTATTCGTAGGATCTGTAGTGCACTATGTTCTACTTATGTACACTCATAAAAACCTTTTTTTTTCGAATTCGTAAACAATGAATGGGAATAAACTTGCAAAAATTGAAAAAAAAAAAAAAAAAAAAAAAACAAGTTATGGAAATCGTTGAAGGCGAGCGTTTTTTCACGTTATGCAAGTCACTTCACATCTGAATCGTTATTATCCAACCTAAATGCAATCATCGGAAAATATCACGCTTCATCAAACAATAGGTGAAAACATTAGGAAGACATGGCAAATGCTAATAATGCAATGACGTCGATGAGGAAAGAAAATACAAGAATAGTGATCAATAAGATACTTTGTCGAAAGCGATTGAAGCTCAGATATTCTTGTGAATGGACAGGAGATTCCTGCTGTTCAATCTTTTAATTGATTTCAGAATGGTCATTCGGATGACGTATGAAATTAAATTGTCGATTAGGCGAATCATTTGTAAATCAACATCTGTTTCAATTCCCTTAGTGCCAATTGTAATTCTTTGGTTAATGGTTATTTATGGCCAATTTAGGACCAATTTTCCTAGTTACATCATTTATTTAATAATATTACGTTTTTCTAATGTGAGATTTGATTATTTGTTTTGCCATTAATCCTCCAGTAGTTCATAGCAGGCCATATGAATCATCAAAAATATAATTGTACGGAATAGCTCAGGAAATTGCAGGGAAAACTGGATACCAGCAATCCAACATGGACAAATATTGGAGCAAGCTTTGAAGCGACTAAAGACAAACATAGAATTTGAAATTATGTGAATTCTATAAAATCCATAAATTTATATTAATAATTCATTTATAATCATCAAATTATATGACGAAAATTGTGTTAAAAGATAATCATTACTAAAATCATTGAGTTTATTCTGATATGAAACATTTTCAGGCAAATGTCATGATTTTTAATTGTTTTCTTTCATTCTAATGTATTGGTAATATACTCGTCAATGGTGACATATGTACTTTTTTAGTTACAGAGATATTATCACTTTTTACAAAAACCTTTTTCACAATAAAATATTTCACAATAAAGTAAAGAAATATGTAATAAAACTTGGTTTGTATAAATAATATTGTATTAATTAAAACTATCTCGTGGTGCTATGTTTATGAAATTGACTAGGAAAATAGTCATAAACCTTCAAAAGATTATGGGAGTATCAGGGTGACTGTTGTAATAGGTCGACTGTGCATTAAGATTTTAAAAGGCTTATTTTTACTTCACCTACCAAACGCAGAGAAACTTTGGTATTGGATAATTTTTTTTTCGAAATATTAAAGAGGTTAATTTACATTCTTAAGTTTCTTTGAGCCCCAAAAGTAGTTTTTAGTCACTTTCTTTCTGTCTTTTTCATCTTCCTTGTTTTAAAGGATTTATTGTTCGCTTAAACTACTGAAACATCACAGTTACGCAGCGCTTTTTCCAATGTCTTGAAAAACAAAAAAAGTTTTGGGAAAAAATTTCCATTACGCAGATATAGACAATCTAAATCATGATATAATAATTCCAGTAAAACCGGCATTTCTAAGTCGGTTGCTTTTTTATAAATAGATAACTATATAATTTTTATCGTCAGGGGATATGTTTTGATGCTGCTCTCAAAATTATTTTTCTCCAATTGAATTCTGAATAGGTTTCTGCTCATTTAAAGAGCTTTTGAATGACGGCCAAGTCTATGAATGCAGCATCCATGTTGGTTTTTCTTTTAGTTTCATCCGTTTACTGTTTAATAGTCTCATTATATTTCTCGATGGAATATTCGGGATATCATTTCTTATCATAGTTGGGAGACTATAGTTCTTTAGGGAAACTCTTAAACAGAAAACTCCGCGTCGAGTATGGCTTGAATCCATCGAGGTAAAAGTTTATCCAGCATATCATTAATATCACTCAAGTCAACTTTTGAAGTTGATATTATCTAATGGAACTCTTCGACAAAGTAATTCTCTCTTCCAAAACTATGGGCTGTTCCCGATTTTTGGAATAAGAATTGGTTTAGTGCAAGAGAGGCCTCGTTAGTTTTAGTCCGGACTTAATGAAGACGAATATCCTAGGCGGAGTGGATGTTCATCAGCTCTCTTGTAACATTTTTAACTGGGGGTGAAACAAATGCGGCAGAGTAATTTCTTTCAGCACAATTATGAAAAACACCCAGCACCCATTACATTGTTTAAAGCGGACAGCTAAATAATATTTAAAATAACATAATTTAAACATTAATTAAAAATCACTTGTTATTTACAATCGTTTCCAGAGCCTTCATTATCTATGTAATTTAGATCCACAGAAATACAACTATGATATTCGCAGTCTCCCTTTTAAAGCGTTAACATTGATACATTGATTCTGATAAATATATATATATATATATATATATATATATATATATATATATATATATATATATATATATATATATATTATCATTAGAAACGTTTTTACAAAAAAAAAAATCCTTATAATGCATATTTGAAAAAAATTTAAAATTTAAATTAACGAAACATCTGTAGCTAGCCTAATTACGGAGGCACTCTCCAATTCGGGAAGTGTTGTGTCACACGATGAATTGCGGGATTAGTAGAAGGACGAACTTTGTTTGCAACAGAATATTTTATTTAAGGAAAATAGATAACAGGTGTCGTAGGCTGTAGTTTATTACAGATAAACGGGTCGTAAAAGTTTTACCGCTCTAAGATTTGTCTCGTACAAACATTTATTTTAAACGTTGTTTCTCTCATCCCCATTAATAATGCCTCAACAAACAACTCACATTCT
Organism: Rhaphigaster nebulosa; assembly: GCA_948150685.1. Lineage (NCBI taxonomy): Eukaryota > Metazoa > Arthropoda > Insecta > Hemiptera > Pentatomidae > Rhaphigaster > Rhaphigaster nebulosa. Next base: position 108,358,107 of record OX411306.1, on the reverse strand, counting down.
TATAGGTAGGTAATCCTAACTAATAAAAATAAATAGCTGTTTGAAGAAAATCATTTTTTTCGTAAGGACGTTCTCAAAGGTAAGTTTGGAAGCGAACACAAATTTTTAAAAATATTTCGCGATAAATGCAAAGCCCATTCGAACAAACCTATCTAGGACGTTGCTACAACAAATGTATTAGAAAAAACAATTTGATAATTTAGAAATGAGTTGGATGGATCTAATTAAGAAACATATAAAACTGAAATCAGAGATAGGAATAGAAGGTCGTTTATATACCTACCATTTTGTGCCTTTAGCACATCCGGAGGGAATTTTCATTTTAGGAAAGGAACGCTTCAAATTATAAATCATTGCAAACGAAAAGTGATAATGTTAATCATGCAGCCTATTTATAAACAGCCTAAGCAGCCTGTTTATAAAATGAAGGACTTTATATTTCTTTTTAAAAGAACAAATAAAACTGCAAAATATATATATTTATTATATTTTATATATATCTATATATATATATATATATATATATATATATATATATATATATATATATATATATATATATTACTTTAATATATTTATTACTGTTTTAATATTTCCTTTTAAAAAGAACTCACTCAGAAAAACACGTTCCAATAAAGTACCGTATATTACCTGAAGATATTTTTCAACTTGGATATTACATTCTTAATCTACCGCTTAATATAAAAATGTAGATATTGTTTCAGAATGTAATTTTTAACAGATTCAGTCGGATGAAAAATAATGTTAGATGTCCAGAACAAGTCAGTCGATGATTTATGTAATGGTCATTACTGTGTCGACCAAGTATATCAAGGCTAGACTATGTGTTGGAGAAACCTTTTTATTTCTTCGATATAAAAAAGATTTTTTTCTCAAAAAAAAAAAAAAAACGGTACAGGGATTAAACCCTGCGGTACTCCGGCGTGGAAGGAAGTTTTCGAATCTCACGTTTTAATTATCTAATACGCACATCGTTAGCCTTGTAAATATATTTAGGTATATATTATGGTTTAATAGATTTCATCCAATTCATTATAAATTTGTCTTTTTATAAAGAAGAAACAAAATTAACCAATAACAGTATACAGCATTTATTACAAAAAGCCATGCAATTACTAGTAAAACATGAAACATCTGATGATGGTCTTATACTAGATACCTACATACGTAATAAATTGATAGACTCTTGAATTGGCCAAAGTCCTGGGTTTAACCCGGATACTCTATTCTGAACTTGTCTATTTCATCGCTCATCATGGTATTAACCCTGTAGGATTCGATCTGATTCTTTTTTGGTATTTTCTGAACAACCTTTCCGATTTTAGATTAAAAAATTATTATCTTTATTCTTTTATCGATTTAGTTTTGTTTATTTTATGAATGTTTTTCATTGATTGCTATATAATACATATGCATTTACCAAGCATTAAATGCCCTCTGTTTTTAATAAAGACTGATCATGGTTTTTCTTTAAGTATATTTGTTGCCATTGGTATTTATCCGTATCGTTTTATTTATTTATTATTTCTTGTACTAATTTTGATGCTTAGGAGTGAAATTCTAAAATTTGGGCATTTGATTAATTCTTAAGTAATTATTTTTTTTTTTTTATTTAAGAAAAAAGAGATTTATTTCAAGTAATAGTTGAGTGTCACTGGAAAAGTGAAGTAAGGGATAGATTAGAGAGTGATAGAAGGTTTACATCAAACAAAACGGAAAAAAAATTAGATAAAATGTGGTAAACTAACGATGAGACTAATGTATTTAGAGCAAAAATGAAAGAAAAAAAATGTTATATATATTATTTCTAGCATTAGGTTGATGAGTTTGTTGTTTGTTTAGCAGCCCAAAGTATTTGGGCAGCATTGCTGTAAATAAAGCATTTCTCTCTCTACAACCTCCCTCCTTGCATATATGTTCTTGGTTCCTCTTGACGAGGATATTCTAAAAACTTCAGTTTTTAGATTATTATGTATCCAATTACAATACCTTAATTTATAGTTATAATAATATTCAAATATTTTGATAATGGATATTTTAAAAAATACATAGTTGTAATGTTGCTCGATTATGCCTTGCATTCCTTTGCATTACAGAATCGAAACGCACATTTTCATAGATTTGCAATCATTTGTTCCAATAATTAGGAATCTTGAAAAAATTCCGTTTTATTCTAAGGTTACTTTACCATTAAAGGGTATATTTGTCGTACAAAACTTCAGTTCATCTAATATCCATCCAATATTTAACTAATAATATTCTTAAGCTAAAGGAAAGAAACCATCCTAAGAATTCCAGAATCAGACAGCCGTTCCCTAAGTAATCGCGGATTGAGTAGCGGCCTGAATAATCCAAGGATTCTTCAGGACCAGGAAGATTGCATTTCAGTCCCCAGCAGAGTTAGAAGAACGACAGGTCCCTACCTCTTTTTTCACTGTTTCTCTCTTCACGGTATTGATCTTGTACAATTTATGCCTGTCAAACATTTGCGTAACTCGTGATAATTATATAAATTCTATTGTCTGATCGACTATCGTTTTTGAGACTATTCAATCGTATATCCTGGTTTTATAATCAAATCATCACACTTTCTTTTCCATCCGATAACAGAATACTTACCGGTTATCATTACTTATTACCGGTTAGAATTGAAATTCGAAAGTTACAACTTTTTATTCATCTACTGCTTGAATCTGTCTTATCTTCTTCTGTTGTAAAATTAATTTTGTTAGGGAATTTAATAGCATGCCTGCTTTCATTTTTCCACAGAATTATTTATTTTTGGATTTTCCTGGCGTTTCTAAGCTAAATACTTATTCTAAAAGTCATTATGTGTAAATTATAATAAATAATTTTACAGCAAAGTTACTATTTTCATTATGTTTTCCTATTACATTATTCATTATGAAATGTTAAAAATTCAATAAAAATCTGTATTCTTATTTTCTTTCTTTAAATATCATTTATGTTTTTCCCATCCTATTTAAAAATTAAATTAAATATTATCTAGTTGAAAATACGTCAGAGCTAAAATATTAATAAATGTTTTAATAATAAACAGCATATTTGAACTGTTTCAGGAAGTTATGTATTTCAATCTTGCTTGTATTGGCGAAATGTTCACTGTTAAGTAATTCTTTGCTATCTGGAAACCTGAACTCTTTGTTATCACATCTTTGAAATTATAATATGAACCATACTGTACTATCAATTTATTGTATATTTTATTTATTTAGTTTTTAATTCTTTCTATCAATAATTTATTAAATATAAAATTATGGTGTATTGATAAAAAATGATTATTGAAAACAATAAATCATAATATATTAATAATAAGCATTACTTATTTACGAGGGACTCGTAAATAATTTAAAAATAAAGTTTCATTGAGTGAGGGATAAAATGTAATAGAAAAGTGATTATAATATCTAAAATTATTCAAATTGTAATTTAAAAAAGTTAATAACATGTTAATAATAAATAAAAAATATTATTAACAAATGTCTACATTATAACAATATTACTAATACATTAATTAAAGTCTTATTATTATCCATAGCTAAAGAGTTTGTTTTAACGCGCTTACACTGAGGCGCGCGCGATAGAACGTTTATTGAGGAAGGTTTTAGCTTTTATATCATCACGCTACGACAATTAATATATTTCTAAGAGAAAAAATATCTATCTTGCGGACGTGTCGTTATCAAGACAATTTCATACCCATGGAAGGAAGTTGGCAACACAAACTTTTTAATAAGTGTGAAATTATTGTGTGAAAACATTATTTTATAAATAAAATGGGAGGTTTAGGGAAAATAGAAATTTTGCTAACTTGAAACATATTGTGAAACTTTATTGTCATTTGATCCTGTTCCTAAAAAATGTATGTAACAAATGAGACTGGACAACATATTATAGCTTATTATTTTAAAGATCATTTTATATTTTAGGGGTAAATCCAAATTGAACGTGGATGAAAGTTTGGGGAACAGCTATATTTTTAATGAGCCATATTATCAACATTTAAAAAATATTACATTATTGACTGATGAACGAGAAATATTTAGTTCTGAATTATCGTGAAATAGGTAATAAATAGTTATTGAAAAAATTGTCTTATTGGTTAACAAATATCAGAAAATCCTCATATACGAATATAAAAAAAAATTAATTGTTCTTTGATATGTTTAAAACTGTTGAAAACTAAATCCGAAGCCGTCGAAACTCTTTGAACGTATGAAAAGCCTCAACGTCCAAGTTTTAAATATGTTTACTCAAGATTCCTCATTTCGTATTTTTTCATTCCTTTTCTCGAGTTTTATTTGGTTTATTATCATGTTCTCTTCAAATGTCCTTTTCACAAATTCCTTGTGCATAGTCAATGATTGTCCTTATAGTGTATCAATCGAATTTTTTAGTTTGGCTACCAATAACGGTGTAAGCTAATGTGTTTTAGATATAAAAACAAAGATATGGTCTGCAGGCAGTTTTCTAATTAACTATCCAGATTGTTTGTGAATCACCTAAAGATTTCGTTTCAGATTTGTCAGTTTCTTTTCATTGAAATGATAATTCGAAACTTTTTTAAAAATATATTGAACCTAATAATTTTATTATATCCCGTGAGGAAACAAAACAAGATAATTCACGCACTAAAATAGATCGTTTAAAATATTGATTATATTTTTATTAGTTTATTGATAAAGACATTCCACGAGGTTCATTTATCATCGGTATTACGAAATGAAGCTATTTTAAAAATGTATCACAATCTGGCATAATGATAATGACCTCCAAGAATTAAATTAGATCAAATGCAGGACAAAAAAAAATGTGTTGGCAAATCAACAATTTATTTAATGGTTTTGCCAATTTTGTAAAATAGAATGGAAACCTTTATAAAATGTCGTAAAAGAAAGCAATCACTCATGAGAACATGCAATTGTGATAGCCACGTGGGCTCTGTTGAAAGAACATTTTTACATTTTCATTACTTGGCAATAATTGGAGGAAAGTAAATTATTAAATGACTATGGACTGATCAAAAAATATTATTCAATCACACCGTTGAAAAAAAATAAAATAAAAATAGGATCTCCTCATTCTTCTATACACTTGTGTATGCTTAAACAAATTGATTAAAGATTTTGCTTAATTACATGACAATTTAAATAAATAAATACAATCATATTTATCTCATGAAATAGTAGAAATGTCACTTATTCAGTAAATGGAGGATAAATTTGACGCACTTGGAGGGTTTATTATTATTGTTGTAAAAAAAATACTTCTATCTGACTTGCGCCATAGAGGTGTAACTTTATTTATACATTGGGTGAGAATAAGGGTGTTTATCAATAATCATAAATAGCAATGATGACTCAAATGGCAAGTTGGAATCACTGATAAGAACGTATATTTGTTGTAACCACGTGGGCAATCTGCTGAGCTCATATGTTTAGCGCGAAAGTTTTCATTACTTATCAATGAAGTAGAATTAGACAAAATTCAACAGCTTCATTATGAAACATTTTTTTAATTAATAAATAAAGCAAAAAATGAGTCTATAAATAAAGTATGACTATTTTTTTATGTTCTTTATATTTACTAAACTTCATATGGCCTGTTGAAATTTGTTTAAAAATAAAATTAAACAGTTTAAAATAATTTTGTTTATCCCAATTGCTATTAATGACTATGGCAAACTTCAATGCACAAATTGGAAACGTGGAAAATAAATTCACAAACTAATGAATTTTAAATCAATCAATTATTTTCTGAATGCAGTTAGTTATCTTGAATTCATTTAGTAAAGAGAATATGTTTATTTTAACATTAACTTGATTAAAAAGTTTACAATTTGAAGGATGTACTCACCATTACGTCGATCCCTAACTTGTCGATGAGCTGAGCTATAATCCTCCACTTGAAGACGAAGTAGAAGGGAGTCCCTTGGAAGCTATCACCGGCGTTGAGGAATATCGTATTGTTATCCTTCATGGACGCGGCTACAGCTGCCACTCTCGCGAATCCTCCGTAACAGGGTGCCGGAGGGCGGCAGGCCGCAGTTGAGGCGGCTATCTCCTCGATCCTGGAGTGCATGTCGTTGGTGTGGAGTACGACGAGGCGCAGGGCAAGGCCCGCGCCGATCAACGGTAGTACGCTGGCCAGCCGGAGCATGTCTGGCGAACGAACCGAACGGCTGCCAGCACCAGGAGGACTGCGCAGGCGCACCGCAATTACCTAAGCCTTGTCCCGTCTGCAAGGTCGTGACGATATCTTTAAGATGAGGGTCTTATCTGGGGTTGTCTTGGGTAAAACGTCTACGATGCTCAGGGAACAATGGTGAGAATATAGGATTTGAAAGCGGAAAATTGGAATTTTATAAGGGAAAGGATTTATATTAGTTGTTATTTTACGGTTAATAACAACAACATTTTATCCTTAAGTTAACTATTCAATTTAACAATCTTAATTTAATATTATTAAGTAACAAAACGTATACGTATACGTGTACGTATAGTAAAATTTAAAGTTGTTCACAGCCTGGATGAGGTAGGCTTGATAAAGCTGAAGTAGTGGTAGAAGTCTGATAAAATAAAGCAAACGTATCTCAAAATCATATGTTTTCATAAATAAAAATGATAGCGTATTAATTTTGTATAACCGAAATGGAATCGATTTTTATTTAAGTGCAGGTTTAAGATTTCCATCATAAAAGCAAGAGATTCGTTAATGATACTTCCGTGTAGTTGACCTTGGCAGAAAAATAAAATATATTCCAGTTCTTGGTTTTACTGGTTTTATATACTGGCGTTTAGGAAACCATTTCTGTACCAAGGCGTTTACATTTATAAATATCAGTTAGTATAATTAGTTCTTACGTTAATTTTAATCATGACTTAAAGTCTGATTTTCGAATATAAAATTCATGAAATGATTTATATCCCCAAAATTTACTGATTACTCGTAAGGATGAGTTTACGATGCTTAAAAATTAAGGTTAATTCGTAGAATAGAAAATGTTTATCAATAATTATTATTTTCTGGAAGATGTTCTTCTAAATAAAAAAGGGTCATTTTGATTTTTCATTATGAAATTCGTGGTGTAAAACTCTTAATAATAAATATAAACATATTTTATAAATTGTTCCTATATATTCAGTAAGTTCTAATTTTAAACAAATTCTTATTCAATTCACTCTATGAAAGACATTAATTTATTAAAATATTTCATTGTTTTTTCTTACTATATAAAAAAGTCTTAATATATCATTACTTATGGCATAATAACTTAATTTATTTTTTAATCAATAATATAGATCATGGTTATTTTTTTTTTCATGAAAATCATGTCTCAATTATTAACTATTAATTTTTCCAAACTACACCTAGAAATATACAGGAGAAAAAAAAATATGGGCACATTGTTCGCAAGTTTAGCAGCTATAATTTTTGACAATAAATAAATATTAAATATACTTTCAGTGCCAATTTAGATGTTCCCTTAGACCATTATTACATTTTTAATGCTTGATAAGCTTTGTAAACAAAAATGTATGTATTGTATATTTAGGTATTGTATATTGTATGGCATAAGTAGATAATGGTTTCATTTCGTCATTGGATTATCATGTTCGTTTCATCGGTTAATATTAGATAAATCATAGTTAATGTTTCACATAATTTATTGATAATATTCTCATTTGGAGGTTCACAATTATTTTCATCGATTAAGGTTTTCCATATTATTAAAATTACCCATTCAAGACAACAGATTGTGCAATATGGCATGAGATGTCTCAAATCATTATAATAATTATTGACACAATATTGTTCAACATTATTTAAGGGTTATAAAAATAGCCGATCTTAAGATTGCATCAATATTGAACAATTAAGGTGCGTTACTAGAAAAATTGATATTAGCAAAATGTTTATAACATTTTTGTTATTATCATTTGAATGTCTACCGTTTGCACTGGTCAACGAAATGTATTTAACAATTCTTTCAATGTATTAAATAATAATGTTAGTAACATTTTTGTTATTAGCATTCTGATTTCTACTGTTTTCACCAGTCAATAGCTAAATTTTATTAACATTTTCAACGAATCGGCGTATATGATCGAGAAAGAATTGCAGTTTTCATGTTGCTCATAATTTACTAATTTGTGGTTAATTATTATAATATATCAATTGAATAAGTAAATTAAAAATTTGTAAATTATAAATTTTCAATCTATTCATCACATAATAATATAATTTATAACTAATGAGTTAAAGCAATATTTAACTAATTAGTTATAAATTATAAATTTGAATATGTGTATTATTTTATTTTAATGTTTGTCTGAGAATTTTTGAAATTAAAGTGATCATTGAAGAGAAAAATGTTTGGTTTATTTGGTTTATCATTATAGCAATACTATTTATCTGTAAGCATTTCAAATTAATACAAAGAAATTTTTATTCAAATTACGTGAAATGTATATTGAACTAATGTAATTTGTAAGTTGTTTCTAGGAATTAGTTACGGGATGTTTGAGTTTGTTACATCTAGAAATGTGTCAGGAGGTGCCATTCTATTAATAAATGTACAGAAAGGTCAAATAAATAAATTAATTTATCTTAAGAGATTTATATTTATTTAATTAATTTGTAACATACGTATGTTTGTGTATGTGTGTGAGTGTGTGTGGAATATTATATTTTATATTTATTGGAATATAATATTTTTATCACCACCATTTAATGTATATTTTTACAATTTACATTTCTAAAAAATACAAATCAATAAAAAACAAAAACCGAGTACAAGTGACCTTCATCCATAATTTACATATATGTGTGTGCTAAGGATGTGGGGAGCCTGCAGACAATCCCTCCTTCTTCAATCTAAATGTTCTTAAAATCGCAAAATTTATATTATTAACAATCTTAATAACATTTCGTCAACCGATGTAAACGGTAAGAATTAAAATTTTAATTAAAAATGTTAATAACATCAACTAGGTATCTAATAAAAATGTAATTAACATTTTAATCCCAATGTACACCAGTTAATAGAGAAATGTCGTAAACGAAATCGATTGTAATTACCAAAACAATGTAATAACAAATGTTTTTGACTATTTTCAGAGCACATCTTTGAAAATTGGTTATAACACGTATTATTAGCAAAGTTATCTCCAGTGTAAACGCACCTTCGCTCTCACTACCGTTATCATATATTTTACATCTGAACAAAAAAAGAAAGATTTAAACTTTTGCCAATTAATTTCATGAATACTGTTTGAAATGTTATGGGACACTTATTACCTAATAGCAAGTTTTGATAAATCAAATTTCATAATTCTTTAAAAAAATCAATATTTAAAAGATAATGCTTAGTATTATTTTTAATAATAAAACATCTTTTTCTTTTTCCATCATAGTTTATGATATAAGTCCAATTTGTTCCAATTATCCTAATGGATTATTTCCTCTATATTAGAATAATTTATTTTCTTTGAGAAAAAAAGGAACTTATGTCGTCACCAGAGTAGTTTCTAATAAAAACTAATAACTCAAAAAATATTTCTCTTCTAGGTGTAGTAAATATATAAACTATTTTTTTTAAAAAGATTTTTCCAATTTTTGGAATAAACGATGCACACAAAAAAAAGTTGTTTCTCAACGAAGGCTTGAAAAAAAACAATCCAAAAAATAAATTATTCTGGGGGGGTTTTCTATTTCTTTATTACTAATGTTACTGGAGGACCTTATTCAGACATATTGTGCCTCGGTTTTTTTCAATGTCGATTCGTTTTAGCAATATTAACACTGTTTCATCTTATTTATTATAATATGCTCACACACATGCTACATATTAGTTATGTCGTCTAACTTAATTATTAAGCATGTTTTGTTTTGTAGTTAAGAAAAAAAAAAAGTAAGATTATAATTGTATTTATTGTAATATTCAGATGTTTTGGAGGGAGGTGATTAGATATAGGAGTCACCACTATAATCTTTTTTAAAACCACGAGGGACTATAAAACTATACAAAGACAATTTGAATTAGTAAAATATAATATTTAGTAAAAATACTAGAGATAAACTGGAATTTAAAAGAAAATTACAAAGACATTAGCCAAATACGTTTCAAAGCTGTTTGCTACCTTTTTTTTATCCTATGAAAAATATGAACTTAAGTCACTGACTGGTTTCGAACATTGCACATCAAATTTTTATCACCACCATAATTACTTATCATTATTTTATATTATTCACTTTACGAACCCCATAATTAGAAGGTAACGAATTGACCTTTTCAATGTAACCAATTATATTCTATCTAAATAAATATAAGCCTTGTTAAAGGATAAGAAAAACAGAATATTTTGGGAAGGTAATAAGTTTTAATGGATGATTCATTGTATTTTATAAAAAATATTAATAAATTTCAATAAACTTTTACAATTTAGATCATAAGTGGTATTAAATTTTATAAGCATGAAAACATGAACATAAAAATGATAAATCGTTTACTATTAAATACAATACAGTCCAAAATTAATAATCTATTATAACTAATTATCTATTTAGCGAAAATAATCTAACGATTATATTATAACAGCCTATGAACTTCCAGATTACTATTTTAAACTTCAAAAAGGACTCAAATGGCCCCTAAAAGTTGCCATTTTTATTTTGATTTATAATTTTGAATTTAATTTATAATAAAATATATTTTTAAATACAAAATGCATAAACTACTTGAAGAAATTCGAAACTAATTAATGGTGAATTGGCTAAGGAACTGCAGACGGGACCCAGGACCTGGCTAAAAATAAACAACAGTCTAAAATAGAGTCGCGTGGTCCTAGGGTTTAGTTACCTTTCTATACTTGTCACTTACCTCTCTCTCACTCTCTCTCTCTTGGCCCTCGAAAAAAGTACTGTAGAACCAGTCTCACACATTGAAGCCGTTTTAGGGTTTCCGTCCCCAAGTTCTCTTTAGGTAACCTGTGCATTCATTGTAACTGCAACTTGTAAATTTGTAAAGAAATTGATACACCATTTAAAAGTAGCTCCACAGTTTTTGGCGTAATCTAAGAATAATGATATTTTTAACATTAATTTAATAGGAAATATTCGAGGCCTATTTTACAGACACAAATTAGTTAAAATTTTAAATCAACGTAGCCTATTAGTTTTAGATTACGGTATAATAAGTTTTTTAATGGTATACAAACTAATTTTTACGACATATTTTTCTATTTTAACACAAAAAACAGCTAATTTGAAGATGTATTAATTATTAGCATAACAAAGGCATGAAGGAGTGTAATATAAACCAGCTGTACAATCTCCAGGCTTGTTAATTCCTGGGCCAGGAGTTCCTTCATCCAACTCCTTTTCAGACTACACCAAGTGATGCCTGGAATTAAGATTGTTGCCTTGTCGTAAACATGTTTGTAATTGTATTCGTATATTTTCTTTTAAAAATTTCTATAGATTGAACTATGGATTTATGACTGTCGAGATATGTGTCTGTATGGATGGCTTTCTTTAAATCTTAGGGAGGCATTTGCATAGTGAAAAATGTTAACGGTACATGGAATTTATAATATGGAAAATTTGAGTTCATATTTGAAACTGACCATATCATCAGCTATAGTTTGTCCACCACGCAAAACCATGTGATTTCGAAGCTGTATGATTTAGGGTTATGTTGTTATTATGAAAATTTTATTATGTTATTTTTAAATTTTAAATCGTACTAGTTAACTTTTATACCTTATAATAAACAGTTATAAAAAATAAATGCCGAACAGATATACATTGTTGTTTCTACTTCAGAAATTACCTGAGATAACGCTCAAACAGAAAACCTTTTTGAGCCGTTGGAGACTTCAATCACTTTGCCTTGAGCTTCCTGCTGCCCGGACCAAGGTGTCAGTAACTTTGACGTCTTCCCTGCCATCAATCTGTTTGTGCGCCCTTCTCCCTTGTCAAAGACTGGCCAAATGGGACCTTTTTATATCGTTTAGTAAATTATAATCACGATTTCTTTCACATTAATACGTTATCAATATCAATATATATTTCTTAGATGTTAAAGATATTAAATATCCACTTAACAACTTATTTTTTTTATTATGATAGCAAATTAAGGAACCAATCATTGTTTGAAAAGTTAGTAATGTTCCTCTCCCAGTCTTTGGATTTATTAATTCAATTTTATTTGATTGTAACTAATTCAAATATTTATTTTTATGTATTTGATTCTTATTAATCAAATTATGTCTTTAAAGTTAAGAAGTAATATGAAGTTCCGAAAAAGGCATGCGCTTTACTTTTTCATTTCACTACTCAGAGATTGGATTGCTATGAAAATTTAATTTTCCTACCGATAATTCGTTTGTTTTCAGGATTATCTCTAATATCTTTAAATATATCCAAAGCTAATTAAAATTTTAATTTATCTGAGGCATTCTGTTATTTCTTTAAATGCAGAAAAGAAAGCTTTCTGTGAGCAAAACAGTGATTCCGTGTAATATGCATCATTACCAAGTACCTTAAATTAGGCTAACTTTAAGACTGACGTGGTAATTTTATGGCAAACGTTATTTCAAATTTGAACTTTTTAAACGACCTCATTGATACCTCCTTTTCATACAGACAAACTAAAATCTGAAACTAAACGAAAAACGGTACCAATGAGCTCTCATAAAAAGTTCAAATTTGAAATAAGGATGTCTTAAAGTTAGCATAAGTTTACGGTACTTGGTAATGGCGTTTAATTTCACATAGATTCGAATGTTTTTACGCAACTTACCCCTGAGAAAATATTCAATCTGATAGTTGAGAAACTAATGTTTAACAAGACTAACACGAATTTTTTTAAACAAAAAAAAAAAACTAAAATATTTCTGCTTACAAACTAGAAAGATGTCACCAAAAAAACAAAGTTTTTCTACATAACAAAAATATATGTTATAAGATTACTAAGATATAAGTTTACTCGAGTGATTGTTTTACAATTTATTGTACTTTGATTTTTAAATATCCGCCCCTGCTTATTTTACGTTCGTAACGAACTAAGGAGCATCACTGCTACAAATCTCTGAATATTCATTGAAAACAGTTTAGGAAGGGTTCTTAGGAATGATGAACTAAGACAACAACAACAATATTGTTTTAATAATCCCGTATAAACCGTAAAATGAGGATAATTAAGAATTATAAAAATATTGTACTTCGCACATTACACTGTAGAAGAGATGGTCCATAGAGTGTAACTTTTAACAGTATTATATCAACCGATAACTTTGCGTATCAATGAGGTAGTTTATGACTTCTTACGTATTTTATAAGCAGTCGAACCAAGGGATTTTTTTTTAATTCTTTCTGTACTGAAGCTGTTATACGACGATTTGCAACTCTTACCGAATATTTTTTTTATTTTTTTTTTTAAGGAGATGTATGGCGTATCATCATTCTTTTTTCATAGATATGTAAATAACCAAGTCAGGCATCGATTAAAAAAGACAATACAAAAACAGTTCAAATACGTATTTGTTGTTGATACAATCGAAGTGGTTTTCATTTTACATTATGTCCTCTTTCTTTTTTTTTTTAATAATAATATTTCTAATAAACATATTTATTATATTTTTATAATAATATTTATTTTAAATAATAATTATTGTTATTTCTATTTAAAAGAGAAACAATTAATTGTTATACATCACCAAGATTTATTGAAATATTTTATTTCAAATACGGATGCTGTATGTTCAGTTGATTCATTCAGCAAATATAATTGTACTTATGTCAATTATACTTTTGTCGTCCATCCACTATCTATAAACTCCATTATCGCTTCATTGACATTTATGTTTCTTTCCTTACCAACAATTTTCACTTAAAATATTGCCGCAAGCATGGATGGTTAGTTAGATTCAGAATTAGAAGAGTATCTCAAATTTGTTATCGAAAACGTTTCAGTAGTTTAAATTCACTTTTCCTGTATTAGGGGCCAATAAAAATTAATTACTAACACTAAATTAATCCAGATATTTAAAGAAATTACAGATGGATAACCATGGATTCTACATGAAATGGTAAAAATAACAAGCGTTAAAAACCAAATTGATTCTGGTGAGGATGATATAGACGATTTGCGTTTTAGCCAGTTCTAAAGGCTCGATAAAATTAGAAGCAATAAATATGAGCTATACAAAATAAAGTTGTTCATCATTTTTTAAAAAAACTTTTATTATTAGGATAGAATATTTATATCCAGGCTAAATAAAAATACAGGAAAGGTGGTAAATTATGATAAAGAGAGCTTCCTCAGAAGGCAGCGTTTACACAAGTGGCTTCAAGGCAATTTAATCTTGGCGAGAGAAGCCACTTGTTGATTGTTACTCAAGAAATATTTTTTAGGAGTGGGGATAATCCGGGGGTGTTTATCTTGCCACAGATGTGCTTGAAATGTATTTTTCATCTTTTCGTCTGAGGAGAGAGGAAGGGGAGGTAGCAGGAGTGAGGAGAAATCTCTATAACAAATTCAGAGAGATTAGAATTATTGATAGGAATCACTTCATCATTACTAGATGCGATCAATCGGTGTCGAGTTATATTTTGTTAGAAGTAGATTATTTTGTGAAAATTCAATAACTGAATGAATTTTTTTTAAACGTTGATGTTATAGACAACTGTTCAAAAGATATATAAAATTTTGGTACTGAATCGTTTTTCACGAGGCTAATTTTGATAAATAATTCGTTTTTGGATAGATGATTCTTGAAATAATTCATCCAAACTAAATTAATTTATAAAAAACTTCGGTATACGCCTAATTTCTATTGGCATGTCTACAGCATGGTCTACAGTGTAATGTTCTTGGACAATACCAAAGGAATTCGCTATCTGTTAATAATTATTTTAATTTAATAATTTTAATTTAATTATTTTTAATTTTAATTTAAAATTTTATTTTGAAACAAACGTACAACACGATGAGCGGAAAATAAATAAATGTCAAATACAAATCTAAAATATATAGACAATTTTTTCTTTTCACCTGTTAATATTCGCATCTATCTGACTAAATCGGAACTATAAGTTCAGAACTACAGCTAAGAACCACAAAATTAATTATAAGATCAAAATTAATTAAACGAATACGTAATAAAATTATTAATACATATTTTTTTTTAATTTTGAAATCTTCATTCGCACCTAAACTGATAATAGTGAAAATCAGCAAATTATAAGGTAATAAAAAAAAAAAAAAGGAAAAAAAATAACCAATTAAATTATGAATAAGTCGTCGAAAAGAAAAAGTTTATAAAAAAAAAAAAGTTATGGTGTTTCACGCATGAGGAAGGAAGAGTGCCCAGTAGCACCTCTTAATTTAACCCACTAAGAAATAGGTTTTTACAAACACATGGAAAATGAAAAACAAAATTAATCCCCACGATACAGTTAATCGATTTTATTTATAAGCAATTTAATTACTTTTTACTTTCCTACTTTAATTGTTTCTCCAATGTGCAATTATAACTTAAATTATAATCATTATAATGTAACTAATAACTTAAAAGTTAAAAAACTAGGAAAATATAAATAATATAATCAACTGGTTGCAGCAGGGGTGTCTTTCAAGTTTTAACCAATTACTTACATTTTATAGCTGGATAATCATAAATTTATTGTTTGATTTAAGAACAGAAAAATTAAAAATTCCCATTTTTAACAATACTTCGGCGTGGATTGTTGAGAAAAACACTTATTAACTATAGATGCAAAACTGATGTTTTCATTAATTCAGTTTACTGCTAGGCATGACTTTATCAATGGGTCAAACATTTTGTGGAAAAATGGCTAAGTCGGTATAATCATGATGCGATAAGAATAAGTAAAAGTATTGTAATTTCGGGAAAGAGGGGGTAGGACCGGCAGACCCTCTCCTCCCTCTGGCTACACCACTGGTGATTGTGGACTATGTGGATTGTGTTACAGTAAAATAAACGGGAGTCGGGTTCGCTTGTTTTATTAGGATCTGATACATTGCTAAAAAAAAAATCAGGCCTTTCTGAATGTATAAATGCTGTTATGAGACTATATCAAGCCAAATGGTCTCAAACAAAAAATAATGCCATTTCTTTCCGGCTTTTATTTTTGTATTGTTTTTTAGTTGAAGTTGAACATAGCAGTTCCCTTTGAAAAATCGTTCAGTAAACATGCCATGCATTCTAAATCCTTCACATCTGAATGAAAAAAATAACTACAACCCCAAATAACCTCAGTTCTCATTTTATCTGTATATTTATTTCTCTTTTGTTTCCGAGGAACATGAATAAATTACATGACAAGGGCCTTTTGAAGGACTTATATTTTCCGTGGGAGGATTACATGAAATAATTTTGTTAGTACACGACAAAACTTGACATTCTATATAATTAATTAAATAAAAGTTGTTAGTCGCTGGTAATATTCAAATAAAAAATATATTAAGATAAAAACATACATGTATACATGCATTGATCTAAAGTTAGAAATGTATAGAACGAAATTTGATATTTATTGCTAATTTGGATACTACTCAACGTAGTATTGAAAGTTTTATTATTGTACAAAATAATTGCTCCTGAATTAACTATAGGAACATTTCCTAAAATTCTCATAGATGCCTTCATCAACGCAAGTACGTTCCATATAGTGAGATTAAGTTTAACACTAAACACGGCTATGAATAAATATATAAACTGTAACTATTGTTAATATGCATAAACATTCAGTATCAGATAAGTGGCTGGCTTAACATAGTTAAGCAGAGTGCATTAAAATATTCTGTTAGCTTATCAACAGAGTCTGGTTCTTATGATGATGGACTAAAACTTAGGGCGAATCATCGGAACACAATAAAATATTTTTTTTTTATTTGTATGACTTCATTTACCATTAAAACCCTAATCAAGAAAGAGAGTGATAGAGAGATGGAGAGATTGGCCATAACAAACATATAATTTGAAGCTGAATTAAGTATACACAAACGGTCATTTTTTAAAATATATCATAAGTTTTTTGTTGCTTTTTTTAGTCCTAAAAACAGATGAAAATAATCCACCAGTTAAGAAAATTCTTGTAATTATTTAGAACTCTCCTTTATGAATTTTTCAAAAAAGATATATCAAAATGAACACGAACCAGTTTTTATTATTATTAAAACAATCTCCATCTGTAAAACGAGCAGAAATAAAAGATAGATTTTTAAATTATATACAAAAACAAACCACAAATAAAATATAAAGAAATGCACAACCGTTGGCTTAGAAACAGCACCGTCCTTACCAAGAGCTGAACCCTTTTTTTCGATTTAATGTCTATATTCTCTATGTTGATAAAGCAACTTAAGTACTAAAAGAAACGAATTTTTTTGTAAAATATTATTTTTGTATGTTCAAAGCCAGGTGTAGCGTATCCCCACCAAACTCTTCCCGTGACCCTTGGGATACGCTTATCACACTTTGGGAAACACTGATCTATACTCTCAAGATGTAAGTATAAGTGGCAAATAAAAGTATAGGAAACATTCATTCGCCCATAATGACGTCATATTTCCTTATTTGTTGCTTGGATTTAAAGTTTTTATGTAAATAAAAAAATGTGTCGTCATAAGCGAACGCTTTAAGACTAAAGGGACCTTGGAGATAAATACGTTGTTTGAAAATAGTGGAGATATTTAAATTTAGATCAAAGAAATAAATTTATTTATTGAACAAAGTTGGAAATTACTTTTTAAGTTATTTAAAAATATTCTGTTTTTAAGATTACTTAATTTGATATTTATACGAAATACAAAAAATCTTTTCATTAAAAATGTCTCAATTTTTATCAGGTGATGTATTTGTCTTAAATTAAAAATTATATATATATAAACTTTTTTCCTGAAGCTGAAGGGAATACTTATCGAATAGTAATTTGTGGTGAAATGGTAATTCTAAAAAGCATACAGTCGTACTAACGGGCGTAATGGTAGGCTTCTTATAAAACAGCAAGTCGAGGAAATATATTAAGAATTTTCGATTTTTATTTTTATCCTTTATTGACTACTGACAATTATTAGATATAATCTGCCGCAATCGAGGTTAGCAATACAAAACATTAATTAATGATAATAATAATATAAAGAAAGTATATCTTTTTTTAGTATTCAGTCAAAGTAAAATATAGAAATAATCATAAAATAATAATGATACGTAATAATTTATTAAAAATCATATAATAAAATTGGCACACTACATGATAAAATAAACAATGTTAGTAATAAAATTGAAACACTAAATAATAACATAAAAATACGAAATATAAATAAATGCACTTAATAATAAAATGAAGACGTTAAATTAAAATAAAAACACTAAATATTATAATAAACACTATATCTAATAATAAAAACACGAAATAATAAAATAAAAAGCAATGAGCAATAAAGTAAATACACTAAATAAAAAATGAAAGCACTTAATAAGAAGTTTAAAGAGAGATCATTCGTTAATAACTATAATAAATTGCCGAAAGCCTAATTTCTGTTGTTCTGCCTGCTGCTTAAAGTGCTATTTTTGTTCAAAGCCTCTGGTTTACCGAACCTCTAATAGTTTTCCATTACATGTTTACTAAATGTTATCAGATCCGTAAATGGCATTTGATCACGTCAACACCAAACTAGTCAAGAGCTGCTAAATATATCTTGGTAGAAAGTTTAATGCTAAGACTCTTTCTTTTATTATCAGTACACAATAAGATAAAACTCCTTTCTTTGTGATAATCCTCCAGTGTTATCTCTTGTTTCCTTCTCTTCTACTTTCTGCCGGAGACTTTCAGTGTAGATGACTCCTTATCTCCTTTCTTAGCTACTAAAATATTGATGTTTTTAAGGTACAACCTTTATTTAACGTATAACAGAAATGGTGAAGGTCTCTTTCTATAAATAATCACAAACCAATATAGAAAGTGGAATGGTATAAATAGCTATGTTAAATAACATTATTTTTTTAAATTCCCATTTTAACTAATAAAGTTTTCTTTTGATAAAAAAATAATATCTTGTTCCTGAACAAAATTTGCTCTTCTGTCCTAACACACAAAAGATAATTATAAGATTTAGCAAATAATTGGATTGTTGAGATATGGTACGTATATATGAAATTAAATATAAATTTGATAAGAGAATTACAATTATATTAGAAAGATTTACTCAAATTCCGGAAAAAAAAAATTGGAAAAGGAAAAAAGATAGGATTCTTTAGATTCGCTACCAATGGCAGACTACTATTTTACTACTGATGCACTATTTAAAGTAAAAAAAGGTAATGACAATGGGCTGACAAAATAGTCTGCAACTAGCTAGTTGAAGTTTCGTCCCTTTTACGGTTGGTAGGCGTAAAACATCTGGGTCATTAGCGCCCAATCCATGTAATAAAACTGCTACAATTAATCATAAAAAATTAAACAAGATAAAATAAATAAATAAAAAATAAATTAAAATAAACGATAAAAATAAAATAAATAAACTAATAAGAACTGAAATAAAAAATAAATAGAAAAAAATATACTAGTTTATATACTAAAATAAAATAAAAAAAATAAAATATACTAGTTTGCTACAAAATCTTTGTGCATTAATTCATTGCTGACACTAAAGTCTCCATTTGAATCCTTATTCAACACTAGTGTAAACAATGCATAAATCGTTGTTTACTTTGACTAATCCTTCATTTCATTCAACTTTCTTTACCTTTCATTCCATTTTATAAATTTCACTGGTAATGCTGGAAGAAAACACTGTCGTTCATGGCCTTCTGTGGCACTTCTGGAAAAAAGGATTAAGTGGGAAGGCAGCTGCTGAGGAAATTTGTGCGGTGGAAGGGTGAAAATGTGGTGCATCGTAATACAGCAGCGTTTTGGTTCAGGCTGTTCAATTCTGGGAACAACCTTCAAGGTAATGCTTTGTGTTTGCTGGAATTACGAGAATGTTTTGCACTTTGATCTGGTTCCAAATGGCAGGGCAACTGACGTTTAGCTTTGCCGTGAACAACTCGAAAGAGCATATAGTGTTTTAAAAGATGAGTCCCCTGCTTTGTTCATTCATATTATAGCGATGTTTCAGCAAGACAATGCTCCTGCCCATCGATCACTCTAAATCAAAGAAAGATTCTCAGAAATGGACGGTGTCAGCATCTTGCCCCACCTTCCTTTACAGCCCTGACATTGCACTGTTTGGCTATGATCTTTTAAGGTCAATGGCACATTTTTTGAAAGGCTGGCACTTTATTAGAAAACAACAGGAATGTCAAATCAGGATGTAAGGAGTTTTCCGCCTTGAAAACCAAGGATAACCAAATTCAACTTCTAGTAGAAATATGGGTTAAAGTAATTGAAAATGATGGCCTATATTTTGAAGAATAATGTTAATGTGCAGATTTTATACTGAAATTTAAATAAAACTTATTCTATGCATAAAGACTTTTGTAGCAACCTATTATATAATAATATGATAAATAAATAATCAATAGGATGTATTTTATCATTTATTATATGATCATTACATTTACTTCAGTAAAATTACATTTTTCTTATGATCGGAGATAACCGTTTAATGTCACTAAAAACCTCTTTACGGTTCTAAATAACAAAATGAAGTTTGGTCTGAATTAATTCAGACGTTATTCTATGAAATACGGACAACAACTTTTGATTTTAGATTCTCCGATGTTTTGTTTTAAGGTACCAAGCGGATGGCAGGTTGCAATAGCTTAAAACAATGGGGAAAAAAGTTTCGCTGTTTTCTCGAAAAATATCTCGAAAAAAGTTCAGGTGTTTTCTCGTGAAAGCGTAACAACCGAAAAAGTGTAATAGACGGACAAGAATTTAGAATTATTATTTTACTTATAACATGAAACAGATAGTTTCATATATATACCTATCAGATATCTTAACGAAAGAACGTTGAAGGATATAAGAGAATACCATATCGCATATAAATGCAGTGAATAATCTCGACGCATTGGATTCCCGAACTTCTAGTGTAAAGATTTAAGAATGTAAGTTGCTTCACATCGTTCAATTGCATGTGATCGATTTCCCAGGCATGACGAAAAAATTTTTATCAATAAGCAAAATCTCTCAACTGCTAAGCGCTATATGTGAAGGTGGTGGCAATAAATCGAGAAATTTAAAAATGAAATTAGTGCTTGCCTAGCGTCAGATGAAATTGATAAACTATCGCTTACGAGCTATTTTAACTAGCAATCTCAATTTCTTTGTTTTGGCACTGTTCTTTCTGCTTGAACACCGTCAATGTGTTCCCTGTATTTAAGTTAATATTCCAGATATCCGTCCCATCTCCTAAATTCGCCCTCAACAATTATCTAGCGTTGATAATATAGATATCTGCTCAAAAACTCTTGAAATACTTCAGTCTGTTGATAGAAAAATAGTTGTGACGGTTTGTGTTTGGGCTCAGTACTTTCCAACTATAGAACGAGGAGAAGCTAGTTATAACTGTTTATCAACTCCAGAACACAACATCCTGGTACATCAAGGAAATATATTTGTTATTTATCATTTCTATTCGTAGATAAGTGTATTGTATTCATGTTCAAATTTTTCCGAGACACGTATGATTACTCGTTAAGATAGGGAAAGCTGTAATTGTATTCATAGATTAAGTCTTAAATTTTCACAACCCTTCCGTTGTTCAACTCGTCTAAAGACACACTAAGAATAAAATCGGTTACATCTACGGCATGTTTCACGAACAGTGTTCATCCTTACCAAAAGTAGAGAAATTTGTTTGTTATTTTTGTTTGAACCATTAGTCTCAGTGTTAATAAAATAATCAATAAAATATTTAAGCCTTTAAATGCTAATAAATTTTGTTTGGTTAAAAATCCTCTCGTTTGAAATCCTAATATTTAGAAAATTATTGTTTTTTGTTTACTCAGAAGAAAGATTATAAAGTTTTAATCTATAACGACGCGAGCATTTGTAGGTATAGAACAGAGCTGCTTGTACCAATTTTTTTGGAAATTTTAAACTTTAGTTTAATATTTGAAATTTCGTATTTGGCTTTGAGGCGTCCTCTGAATATCGTAATATTCGGGCACTTTCCTCTAATTTTTAAGAAATCTTGAAGTTATAATATACTTAAGATATGCCTATATAGAAAAAAAAACCACATTGAACAAATATTTTGACACAATATATCGTAAGCAAGAAAAAAATAATAACCATATTCCGGATTATCACAGTTTATAACCCCTAATACCAACATTATCTCGAATTAACAGCATCTGCCTGAATATTTTGACAGTAAACCAGACCCAACGGAATCTATAACCAGCTCCATTGTGCTCGGCTGAAGAACTGCTCAAAGGGAATCAGAGACTAGTCGGAATTACACAAAGTCCTGCTCCATTTAATTAGTTAAATAAATACCATAAGGCCTTCTTCTTCTAATTAACTGAAAACACTGTGAATTATTGAAGCTGAACACGCCTAGCATCCACCGTTTCTATAACAAAAACATACATCTTGGATTAACTAATCAGTGTTTTAATACAAACCCTTCGCTTAAAACTTAGAAATATAGCGATTGAAATTGCTACTAATGGAAAGATTAAGGTTTAATATATTATTCAAACCTGAATTAATGCATTCGTGAACATTTCTCTTAAATTATTCAAAATTTCAGGAGTATTATTTTTATCTTAAATAAAAAATTAAAAAATTGACCTCTGATTGAAATATTACATGGCTATCAGCACAATTACTTTTTTTGAAAGAAAATTGAATTATTTCTTATAATAAATAGCTAAAGCTCAAACTTAAACCAGATTATTAACGATATATGCTGTTAGGGAATGTAATTGCTTTTCTTTTGGTATGTTTAAATATATAAGATTGCGAAACGATATTATTAAATAACCACATTAATGAGAATAAATCTTAATCATCGATATAAAAATATAAACAAATTTCAATAAGAAAATATTTATATTTTTTTTCTCTGGTAAATTTTTAATTGTATATATAAGAAACAAATCATGAAGCCCCTCATTGAATATGATTAATGACTTGCTTAAAAGCCATCTATTGTAAGGCCTCTAAACACCTGTTGTTCTCTTGACGATGTCATTAACTTATTCATTTCAATCTTAAATTGTAATGAATAAGAAATAATGATAACATATTCGAAAATTGTTTATAGACCAACGTTTCTAACCTCAGTGAAAAAATCTGGTGCCGGTGTGCCGGTCATCACTCAACTTCCTTAACCACCCTATTGTAATTTTCCTTTTAATATAATTTTAATGAGTTCACATAAATACTACATGATATAAAATCAACTGAATGCACTTCGTCAAGTCGTTTCTCATAACAGCACACTACACTAGTTTTTTAGTACGACAGTTATGTACATTTTATATTTTTGGTTTGTCAAGTTGAAAATATATTTTAAAAGTTTAGGTTTAGTTTCCATGAAAAAAATTAGTTTCTATTAAATAATATAAAATTATAAATGTTTAAGTTAAGGTGCATTTAGACGACCGGATCAGATCAGACCAGACCGGAGAAAACGGGTCGTGTAAACGCTCACGCACTACCAGATATGGGCGTGCGTGGCTACTTGGTAGGGTCCAGATCACACCGGATCTGAGAAAATGGGTTGTGAGCAAAATTTAGGCGTGATCACTAGTTTCCCCTACCTTCTGACACAGCGGTCAGAAGCTCCGCCCCTTCCATCTGACAAAAAATGTATTATAACCTATCGAATTTATTTTAGATATAAATTATTATATTAATAGTAGACTCGAGCTTGGCTCTCGCTTTAGAGGTCTACTAGTATATCCGAGTGAGAACTCTCGCATTACATATCTATCCTTCTTCCTATAATCCCTAATACATTTGAAGTACCTATAAGCGATATTAGGGAAACATGTTTATTCGTATAAACAACATAGGTAGCTAATATTACCAAGAAAATCTATTTAACACACACATTTGGTGAAGCAACATCGTTTATAATGATTACGTTGAAATAACAGTTTACTTTATAAATAATTAGTAATCCCTTCATTTTAACAGTTAGGTAAGTATAAGACTCAGATATACCATTTTCTGTTTGTAGTACCTGTTAATATTTAACAGTGCCCCGTTAGTGCTAGACATGGGAAAGAATATATAATCCCCTCTATCATGAATATATAATCATCTCTATCAGCAACCAAAAAAACACATTTTATTACAAAATAATATTTTCATTCAGTCTCGACTTGCTTCCATTGTTGTCATGACAACGGCACGTATACAAGCTGGCGTAGGGCCCGTGGGGGCCTATACCGTGCGTTATCTCAAAAATGGTAGGTTTGAGGGCTTTAATAGGCTGAACCAATACGTTCCATAGGATCCCCGCGTTGAAAACTATAAAACTCAATTTATTTCTTCTCGATCCGTCGACTCTCAGTCGTCAAAACTTTGAAAGCGTCCAGTTTTTCCATCTCTTTTATTTAAGCCCTAGTAAGAATTTAAGAATGGAAATGGTAAAAGAAGACCTCTTTGTAAAATTCGAAACTTCATTTGAAAAATCTATTCCGAAAAACGTTGAAAAAAAAGTTCATTATTAGGAGGAAGAGGTAATATGCAGTATTGCGGGTGTTATGGAATCCCTTAATATCTTGGCGGTAAGTAATAATGAGATAACAGTAGCTGCCTCAGTCTATAGCTAAGGAGAGCTAATGTGCAGGGCAGGTTGATAGTTTAGTTTTCACTGGATGCTCATGTTGAAAAGTTCAATTTTCTTTTAATGTCGCTTATTTAACACATCAAATCCAACTCAGCGATTTTTTATGATGTTGATTATATGGAACCGGGTTCCACTGCTTCCCTCTCAGAAATAGCTTCAAGAAACACTCTAGAGAAACAAAAATAAAAAATCTGGAAGAGAAACTACAACGAATGAGCACAGAAATTACGTACAGAATTTCACTTTCGTATGACTTTCCGTTTGTGAGCTAGGCTGTTGCTGTTCATACACACACAAACCTTTTTGCGAGACTTAGTTATTTGGACTCAACAACTACAAACAATTCTCTAACCTCGATGATCTGGTTTTTCACGGGGCTTCACAAAAAAGAGAAAAACTAAATAAAAAAAGTAATGAGGTCAGTGATTATTCAGTTAACTGGTTGCGAGTTATCCCGATCTACAGATCACCAATTAGTAAAAAGAGATCTTTGAATCGGTTCATGAGTTGACTTGATCTCTTTTGATAGACATAGAAATAGCCTCCTGCTTCTGTATTGAAACAAACTTATAAATAAAAATTTATAAAAAGTAAAGTGATTTCTTAAACTGTAGGTTATTAGTAAAATAGGAAATAATTTTTAAATAAAATAATTAAATCCTGTCTATAGAGCCCTATGGTCTAATCCAATTTCATTATTTTCTTTTACTTCAACAATATATTTTTTTTCTATAAATCTAATATAACGAAATGAAATAAAATACTACTGTTTTCCTCTAATTCCACTAACAAATATCGGAACAAAAAATCTTTTACGAGTATAAATAATTGTTTATTGTGTATGTGATTAATTACCTACCATTTAAGTAAGACTCCTCTCTTACGCCTCACTTAAGGTAAGGCCTTTGAACAAGATGACTCACAATTATGAATTAAATCATTGAATATTAAATCATTGAAGGTTATATATATAAATATATATATATATATATATATATATATATATATATATATATATATATATATATATATGTGTGTGTGTATATATATATATATATATATATATATGTGTATATTTATAATTATTTGTATTTGAACCAACATCCATGTTCTGGTTGGATTCGATGTATCGATTCTGATAACATCGAGATGATAACCTTGGTGAAGGTTTCAGTGTATTCAAAAACTAAATGTGTTTTAAACAGAGTCAGATTTTAAATCTTAATAAATAGCTTGTATTCACAAATCATCGCGTTATTAATAAAATAATCCTATATGTATATATACATAAACATTTTATAAAATATTAGAATTTATTCAATTATTATTTTAATTC